>NW_024121444.1:5477148-6869731 GCF_016745375.1 Pimephales promelas
GTTTTCTTTGAGACTGTGGTCCCAGCTCTCTTTAGGTCATTGACCAGGTCCTGCCGTGTAGTTCTGGGCTGAACCCTCACCTTCCTCATGATCACTGATGCCCCACGAGGTGACATCCCCAGACCGAGGGAGATTGACCGTCATCTTGAACTTCTTCTATTTTCTAATGATTGCGCCAACTGTTGTTGCCTTCTCACCAAGCTGCTTGCCTAGTAGCCCATCCCAGCCTTGTGCAGGTCTACAATTTTATCCCCAAAGTCCTTACACAGATCTCTGGTCTTGGCCATTGTGGAGAGTTTGGAGTCTGTTTGATTGAGTGTGTGGACATGTGTCTTTTATACAGGTAATGGGTTCAAACAGTTAATCCAGGTAATGAGTGGACAACAGGAGGGCTTCTTAAAGAGAAACTAACAGGTCTGTGAGAGCCGGGATTCTTACTGGTTGGTAGGTGATCAAATACTTATGTCATGCAATAAACGGTAAATTCATTTCTTAAAAATCATACAATGTCATTTTCTGGATTTTTGTTTTAGATTCCATCACTCACAGTTGAAGATAAAAATTACAGACTTCTACATGCTTTGTAGGTGGGAAAACCTGCAAAAACGGCAGTGTATCAGACAGACAGCTTATAGACAGACAGTTTATTATAGATAGATAGACAGAAAGTACACTTAGCAGTCACCACCACCCCTACCTTTCTGTCTGCATCTAAGAAAGTCAGTTATCTTCTCTGAATATTCGGTCCGTTTTGGCCTCCTGAAACGTCATGTAATTATTTGCCATTAAAAATGTGAAATCAAAAATCCTCCACCTCTCTGTTCTGTTCCTGCTGACCTTTGTATTCCGTTCAACATTTCAAACTCATTCAACATCAAGCCAGCCGTCAGTGGTAATTGTAGACCTCCTCTGGAAATTACACAGTGCTTGGTGTCTAGCCAAGTAACAAGTGCTGAATGCTACAAAAATGGTCCTCCAAAGTAGCACAATAATAGACCGTTCACGCCTGTCATTTTTACACACAATCATTCCGAGGATTACATTTTAAATGCTCAGCTTCTACTTTAAAAAAAAAAAACAAAAAAACAAAAAAACTCACTTTCACTTTATAATTCGTTACATTTAAATAGCGTTTTTCTGGGTACCCGAAGCGCTTTACATAAAGAAGTGGGGAATCTCCTCAACCACCACCAATGTGCAGCATCACCTGGATGATCCAGAACATCCACCACACACCGGCTCACTGGTGGAGAGATAAAGCCAATCAGAATACATGCTGATTAGGAGGCCGTGATGATGGACAGAGGCAACTGGGCAAATTTGGCCAGGACACCGCGGTTACATCCCTACTCTTTTACGAAGGACATCCTGGGATTTTTCAAGATCACAGAGAGCCCGGACCTCGGTTTAACGTCTCAACCCGAAGGACGTTGCTTGTTACAGTGTAGTTCCCCATCTCTACACTGGGGCGTTAGGACCCACACACACCACAGGGTGAGCAGTGCCCCCTAGTGGCCTCACTAACACCTTTTCCAGCAGAAACCAAGTTTTCCTAGGAGTCTCTCACCCAGGAACTGACCAAACTCAACCCTGCTCAGCTTCAGTGGGGAACCAGTCTTGGCCTTCAGGGTGACATGGCTTGGGCTTCAGACAGACAAGGCTTTAAAAAATATGACTAAGGTTCAGACTGATCTCATGAAATGGCGTATGTATGACACGCCAATTCGTATTTCCATTTTTGGCGTGCTATCAACACGCATAATCGCTTTTCAGCGTGTTTATGAACGCTGTTGTCTAAACATTACATGACCGTATATACAAATATATGATCTACCCCAACCCCGTTCCTAAACCTACCCGTCACTGGGGTTAAAGGGTTAGTTCACCCAAAAATGAAAATTAAGTCATTAATTACTCACCCCCATGCTGTACCAATGCTCGTCTTCGGAACACAAATGAAGATATTTTTGATTAAATTTGAGAGCTGTATAACTACCACATTGGCTGCCTAAGGGACTGCCTCTTGACGGCCCAGAAAGTCAATGAAGAAAATGTTTAAATATCCCAAGTGACTACCGTGGCTCAACTATAAGTTTATCAAGCGACGAGACTACTTTTTGTGCGAAAAAAGAATTAAAAATAACGACTTTATTCGACTATTCCTTTTCTTCCTTGTTGGCCTGAAACGAGACTTCCTTAGATTTCCACGACGCACGCGCGAGAACTGAACTGAGGTAGTTGAAGGAGATCGCAATTCTCGCGCATGCGTCGTGGAAATCAAAGGAAGTCTCGTTTCAGGCCAACAAGGAAGAAAAGGAATAGTCGAATAAAGTTGTTATTTTTGTTTGTTTTTTCGCACAAAAAGTATTCTCGTCGCTTGATAAACTTATAGTTGAGCCACGGTAGTCACTTGGGATATTTAAACATTTTCTTCATTGACTTTCTGGGCCGTCAAGAGCCAGTCCCTTAGGAGCCAATGTGGTAGTGAGACAGCTCTCAAATTTAATAAAAAATATCTTCATTTGTGTTCCGAAGACGAACGAAGGTCTTACGGGGTTGGTACAGCATGGGGGTGAGTAATTAATGACTTAATTTCAATTTTTGGGTGAACTAACCCTTTAACAGCATTTATGAGTCTTCCCCTACCATCCTAAGAAAAAAAAAATATCGCTCCCCAGATGTAGATTTGCTACATTTTGCTTTGTTTCGCTCTGACATTTAACGGCGTGTACATACACGTGGAATCACTCGGACATTTAACGGCGTAGACATACACGCATACACGCGGATAGCTCAAAATGTGTATAGATAATTAATTCTTGACTTGAAAGTGGTGTGTATGTTTACGCTAAAGTCATGATGTCATGTTGTACATGTGCACATACATGCAGAAAATGTAATTAAATCACATTAATTACATTGTGGAAATAGCATTACTCTGAGTTAGTAGTGTGAGACTTTACTGATGTTGTTTATTTAGTAATGCAGGTCTGTGAGTCCTGCAGAGTTCAGCTGCAACCCTACAAAACAACATCTGTATGTAATCCTGAGAACTTTGGAGATTTTTCAGATGTTTTATTAGTGTCAGGAAGGTAAAATTGAGCTTTTGTTTTTAAATTGTGTTGGTCATTATGGAAATGGTCCAACTGCATCTGTGTTCTTTAATGTGTGTCGTCAGTAAATCATGAGCAGAACTTCACACACCCATCAACGCTTTTATGGAGTTTACATTTACATTTATTCATTTAGCCGACGCTTTTATCCAAAGCAACTTACAATTGCTATATATGTCAAAGGTCGCACGCCTCTGGAGCAACTAGGGGTTAAGTGTCTTGCTCAGGGACACATTGGTGTCTCACAGTGGATTTGAACCCGGGTCTCTCACACCAAAAACATGTGTCTTGCCATCACCACCTCATGGAGTTGCGCTCTAATGCTAATTTGCCCCATTTAATAAATCTTAAGTCTTTATAGCCATTTCAATTTAAATGCTTTACATATACTTTTTTGACATATTAAATTGGACATTTCCAGCTGAGGTTGAGATAAATTTGATTACTCATACATGGGCTTGATAATATTTCAGTTCTGATAGAAGACACAAAAATCTGAACAGTAATTTACAAATTTGGGTAACACTTTACAATAAGGTTTAGTAGTTAACATTAGTTAACTACCTTAGTTAACATGAACTAAGAATATACAATACTTATACAGCTTTTATTAATCTTAGTTAATTTTAACTTAATAAAATATTATTAAAATCAAAACTTGTATTAACATTAGTTGATGCACATGGACTAACATGAACAAAGAATGAAAAGGTGTGTTTTTTATTAACTAAATATAAAAAAAGAAGAATAAATACTGTAACAAATGTATTGTGCATTGTTAGTTCATGTTAGTCCTGGCAGAAAGAATGAGTATTGCATACTAATCATGTGGTGTAATAAAATTTGTGGTGTGATAAAATCTTTGAAACACTCATTTCAACATACTACGGTTTGGGACGCACTAAAAGGGGATTATCACGCTTCCGGGTTTCATGGGCGGGATTTGTCAACTTTGTGCATGTCCACTTCCGACGCAGTTCAACAATGCCTGAGACGAATGCTTTTTATTCACTACTCTGTTCCACTTTGTAAATCTAACCAACAACGCCAACCCTACTTAAGTTTTCATGGATTCCCGACTGAATTGAGTATAAGGAAGAAATGGATTAAAACTTTAAAATAAAACAAGGTAGCACGTTTGTTTGCAGCCGGCACTTTAGTGAATCAGACTAATTTACCAGAGATGCCGTATAAATAAACTTAGTGTGGTCCGTCATCAGTTCGCCAGCGAGATCGGTGATTCAACGGAAGTCTGTGAAACCAGGCCTTAAACTTTATGAAGTGAAGATCACCAAATAAGTAAAGAATCTAAAGATTGTTGATATTTAATGAGCCAACATAACTTTCAAACAATACATATTTTGTACCATTGGAAAAACATTGGCATGTAATGACTTGAACATGTAGTGAAAGTCCAGTAAAAGTGTTTGAGCACATACACAGTCAAAGGAAGCAATAATCACCCCAAAATTAGGGTCAGTGCAAAAAAACAACAATAAGCATTGGCTAATATGGATCCTCGTAAGAGAGAACCATATAATTGGGTATACCAATTATTATTTATGTATATAATTACAGTATCTGAAAAGGGACACACAAACGGACTCAAACTTTCAAAAGAGGACAAAATTCAAAAGGATTACTCGCTCACGTACAATACCACACTGCTATCCCATATCTTTTTGTACTAGAGGAAAACAAGGTAATTACTTCACCATCACCTCACAAGGCAGTCCCATAGTCTGAAAACAGCCTGGTAATACACATACATGCTAGAAGTCCTAATGAACACTGACCTCAGCAGTCTCTTCCTAAATATATACAGACAGAGGTATCAAAATGTGTTTACACTGCATCACAATGCAAAAGGAATGAGGCGAATCCAGACTGCTCTACTGACCACAGGAAAGCAGTCGGCATTCAGGGTTAAAAAAGCGTCATAAAAAATGCTAGCCTAAGGATACAGTGGATAAATGCATAGGATTGATTTCTTACCAACTGAATATGGAAACTCATATAGATGGTGGCAACACACACACACACACACACACCAAAGGTTTGCACCATTGGGTGAATATCATAAAACATTTCTAGATCACATTTCACACCAAATGAAAAGAAAAAGGAAATTCGAGGAATGATATTGTGCATAAATAACTAAGAAACCTATTTTGCTTTCATTATTGTAATGCATCATTTTCATTTTAAGATTTGCTGTAAGCCATATTATGCTCATTATTGCTATACAGACTTTGTTTATTGTAATACAATGCTTTGAATTAAAATCAGCATAAATTAAAGACAGGATGAGAAATACTCCCCAAATGTTTAAATACTTCACAGTTTAAACAACTTAAGTTTTGTTTTTTTTCCCGCACGTTTGATATATGTTTGGGTGGAATATGATCAAGAACAAAACATCCTAGAAATACCTCCAAATGGGTGCTGATAGATTTGATCAGAGATGTGTCCGTATGTTGTCATCATAAACAGTCCAACAGGTCTATGAGCTGGGAAAATGCCAGTGATTGTCCTGTGGCGCTCCGTTTCATAAAAGATGAGAAATATACTTGATAACATTCAGCATGATAAGTTCTAGGATAATCAGCATAACAAGAAAAGTCCTCACTATTCCCGATATATTTGGCTCTCTAAAAACCTGCTTTTCTGGCATGGTCCAGGGTTTGGACAGCAGTCGTCTCATTCAACATTTGGTGCTTTCTTAAACCACTCTTGATGCTAAAGTCAGTTAAGGGTCCCACTAGTAACATAAATACGAAACCAATGTTAGTGGCATTTTGAAGTATCATTCTTGTCCAAACTGAGCAGGAGTTACACACTTGACTTTAATACTAAGTGCAAGCGAAACACATTTTAAAAGTGATCGTGATGCTAAAATCGATACTCACCAAGGGTTCGTCCACTCCAGTGATTATGATTCAGTCCTAATAATGACTGAAGGTCCATTTTCATCTGAAACAACATTTGATCGGAGAGATTGATTTGTCATATTTATTTGAACGATGTGATCTGAGAATAATAGAGTAAATGTGACGCATGCTGGCAAAATGAGTGGGAATGTGCACAGGCTTATTGAGAGCCACAGGCAAAACTAGTGAAAAAAATGAACATTTTTGGTCAAAATTTAGGTTTTCACAAAAATGAGTTCATTAAGCCCTCGTCTAGCGATCTCAATGCTTTTTCCCAATTAAACATCTAAAAGTATCTTCATTTGTACCTTTCCTTGTCCGTGAAAAACTGCATTTTTCTCTGCTTGCTTCTCCTCAGCACAAGTTTGGTATCGTTTTAAAGCGCAACTTTCCAACTTATCCACTGCGCCACCACTACCCACACTGGTATTGGGTGAATTCTCACTCAATATCTATGGTGAATTCTCACTCAATATTTATGGTGAATTCTCACCCAATATTTATGGTGAATTCTCGATGGCACAAGTGTGAACCAATAACATGTGATTTTCAAACTCAAGCTGAAAACTCAGACAGCGTGCGTTTCCGATATACGCCTACAGAAATACAGTATTTCAAAAGTTCTGTCTTGGCAAGTATTATTCAAAGATTTTATCCAGTTAAATACTTTTTAAAGAAATTTAGAAATGATATTGATAGTTCCTGCTCTTTTTGTGAAACCTCCTCTGAAACTGTTGATCATTTGTTTTGGGAATGTTTTTTCACTCGGTCTTTCTGGGACAATTTTAATGCTCTCCTTGTCCAAAAGGTTTTTTGTAATTTTTCTTTATCATATAAACACATTCTTTTTGGATTCTATGTCAAAGACAAAAATGTAATTAATGCATGTTTTTGTATAAACCTTCTTTTATATATTGGAAAATTTCATATCCATAAAGCTAAATATATGAACAGTAAACCCCACTTTAGCTTTTTCAAAGAAGAATTGAAGATGTATTTAAATACAATTTCAACATCTCTCAATAAGAAAGCAATGAAAACATCCAGAATTTGTACCATGTTTAATATTCTTCCTTAATGTTTTATTTTTTTTTTGTTTGCCCTCATCTCTCTTTTTTTTTCTTTAAGACTAATGTAAAGTAATGTTATTTCTTTTCATAACTCCTCTCTTAATGTATTTGGTATCATAATGTCTCCTTGTTTTGATAGATTGTTTACTACTTGTATGTCTTGACTTGTTCTGTTTATAAAAATTGCATTAATAAAAAAAAAGTATTCACACTGACATCATCAGTTATGTCTTCAGTGAACGTTAGGTTAACTGTTGGGGGAAAACATCATTATATTAGATCCATACGGTACAGTAGGTACAGTAATGTTAATCAAACAATTGTGGTATCATGGGGGGGGGGGGGGGTCAATATATATTTATTTCCTATAGATATTTGGTGTGTGCTAAATTTGCTGTTTTTACCAGGGATTTTAAGGTACCGTTGCTACATGATTTTTTTTTTGGAATCGTTACAAAACTTGATTTTTCTCCAAATGGAGTTTGCTGACTCTATTGACTTCATAAGAGAATGTGAAAATAACAATAACTAATTTTTGAAAATGTGCTCATTGTGACTCATTTTGCCAGTTTCAATTCAGACAGAACCCAAACATCCCTAAACCTTAAGAAGTGCATTACATAAACTGAAAATATCACAATATTACAATTGTAATTGTGAGTGCAGTTCCTAATATTAAATATTTTGATTCATGAAAATGGGCAAGTTTATAAATGCACTGTAAACGTACTTTTCTGTAAAAACAAAAAACATAAAATTTTTAGGTTTAAGGTGAATTATTCCGACCATGCGACTGAATTTAGACTTTACAGCCGTTGACTTTATGTATTTGCTCTTATCAAACTTAAGCATTGTTCTTCTACAGTATTAAATTCTTTTCTCATTTGCTACCATAGTAAAATATACAGTGGCTTATGGCTTATATACTGCATAACACTATAGTATTTGTTATGAAAATAGTAGTCTAAAGATTTCTAGTATATACAAATGCAAAATACTGCCATAGCTTCATATAACAACTGGATCTTACAGGGCTGTTTAGTAAAATTCAGATTCTGCTTATAACAATAAGAATTCCTAGTTTTTTATTCCAATAAGGCATAAAACATATATAACATTCACATTTATTCTAAGTCTTATTGCAAACATTTCAATGTATCTGAATACTTACACAAGGAACTTTTGCCTATGGTTTAAAAATACCATAAAACAACTAGCCTAACTAATATACATTTCAAGCATAAACACTCAGTAATTAAAAAAAGAACAAATTAAAAAAAAATTAGCAGTTGCACAAATAAATACAACTGAACAAAACTGAAATAAAGTGATTTTCACATACAGAAACTGTTCTGTAAAATAAAATGTCGAATTTAAAATAACACTGCACTTTATAAATAAAATATACATTATAAATATTATGTATTTGCTTTTATTGTTTGTTTAATGTTACTATAGAGACGGCAGCAGGAATATTAGACTGCTGTCACTTTAAGAGCTGCACTGATCCAATATACGGTTACACATGCGTTTTCTTTCTCAACGGTTTACGGTTTTATAACAAGTTTTCGATTCCTGTCCTTAAGTATTTGATTCCTGCATTGGAATCGATGTTCGATTCCTAACCCTATTTCAGGAAGTATAGTTTTAATAATTTAAAGGGTATTTTAATGGAATACACTACGATATTAACCACATTTTTGCCCTGAAGTCCACTTATAACGTAAATTTAATTAAGTTGAAAAAAGGTGATTTTTTACATTTTCAATGTAACTTGCCAATCAGACTGAAATTCATCCAAAAACAAAAATTGGAATATATTCGAATATATGGCACATATGGGATCATTGATACTTTTACGTCTTTTTTTAAAAGCTTGATCCTGGACGAGCATGAGCAGGACATTTTTTGAATTTTTTTCCTTTTGTGGTCCGAAAAAGAAAGGAGGGTGAATAAAAGATGACAATATTTTCATTTTTGAATGAACTATCCCTTTAAGTTGTGGCTGAACAACTGACATTTGGTGGCACCAAAGTATTTCAGATATACCTGAAAATTACATACTGAGCTTTGGTTGCTGCATTTAAAGATACAATTTAAATGTATAACATACAATTAAAATTGTTGATCTCACCTGCACTTTCCTCATCTGATCCACCGTCCTCTAACCATTTCTCCTCATTGGCCAATAGAGGATTCTCGGATTCTCGCAGGGTCCTCAGCGGGAAATAGTGCCCATCACCCTGACTATAACACACAAACACACAGAACACATGGAAAATATTTACATAAGGCATACTTCATAGTGTATTTTGAAATTTGTATCCATTTATCCATATAGCCAGTGTGACGTTTGTGCTTGAGCCACACAGTTGCTGCGACCAGTTTTGCTATGAGCTCACCTTGTGAACACAGGAATGAACCAGAGCTTTTTATCCTCCCCAAACACCTGCTGGAGGTTTCTGCTGAGCCCAACGTGAAAGCCATTCCTGTCAGGCCCGTTCTGAAACACTGGTGCCGAAAACGCCTCTGGAAAACAGAAACGTTCATGGAGGTCAAACATTAATCACATCTGCAAACCAAAGGTCATGCAAGCAGAGTACAACTATGACCTTTAAACGTCTTGCAGAAACACAATGAAAGGATAAATGATAATCAGGGAATCCAGTACAAAAGAAGTGAAGGTTTCCTCACCTAGCGTCGATCTGTTTTTAGCCACCAACCAGCAGTGGTAGCCAAACAGGAACATAAGACTGACGAAAAACATGAGAGCCACAAACAACAGGAAGAGCACGTGGAATTTCGCGGAGCCATTGGGCAGATCTCCCTAACAAACAAATGCAAAGAGACTTGAAATGGATGCGTTTAACAAAACTAACAAGTGCACATTTGTATTATAAAAATTTGTACTATATTATTTTTCCAAGTTATAATGTCGGAGAACAGTTTGAACCCTTGTGCGTCAATTAAAAAAAGTTACACATAGGTAAAAAGAGGACAAAAATGTCCATGTCAAAAAAACTACCACTAAAGTTTGGTATCATTTTAAAGAAGACCCTTTGCATATTATTGCTGAAGTAAAAAAAAAAAATAAGTACAAAAAAAAGGTATATAGGTACAAGTTTATGAAAATTATTTATAAAAAATATTTTATATAAAATATATATTTTTTAAATCAGGTTGAACTCAAAACTGCAATAAAATCAAAGCCATAAATTTAAATAGCTTGTGTTCCAAATTTGAGGATGATATCTCAAAAAATGAGCTTTCGGTAACAGTTTGTTTGGGCGTAGTAACATATTTTCCCCATTGGGTCCCAGCAAAACCCCACTGGAGCTCACAGTGATTGGATTTGAATTTGCAGTTTTTCTCTCTCAGTATTACAAACACACACACATATTTTTTTATAACACACACACTAACCACACTCTGACATCCATACCAACACACCCACACAAATATTGTTGCATAATTTATCCAGTTGGCTCTATGGTATGCCGAACCAGAAAACATGAATAAAGCGATATTTGTTTTATAGGCCAAACTTTAAAAAAAAAAAATGACACCATCTGATAAAAAATAGTAAAAAATAAAATTTTGAAGCCTTGCCATCAGAATGAAAGCCTCTTAACAAAGATTGCATAATTTTATAGTTAACTGAACCGGGGATTAAAAATGGCAGTTTTAATGGGTTTCAATGGGGACATTTTTGTCCAAAAGGCGCTGAGAGGGAGTATTTTTTGTCCCTAATGCAAAAAATATTTTTTTTTTTAAGAAAATGACGGTGAAATAGTAAAATATCAATAAAAATACACACCTGTGGCAAGTTTTTTGCAGTTAGCTTTAACACAGGCAAAGTGATCAAAAAAACAAAACTGAAAAGGACAAAAATGTCCATAAGGATGCACTAGGGTTAAAGAATCTCTTTGCATCTACCTGTACAAGTCCACACACCGCAACTTCATTCACATGCAAAAACTGTGGCTATCGTATTATTCTACTTGCCCGTAAAGGGATGGTCATTATTTATAGACCATTTCACAAGATGTAAACAACACTGGTCCAGAACCACTTCCTGTTTCAGTTTGTAACTGTTTTCTTTATTTCACATGTAAACAAAGATGTTTAACTTTTTGATTCAGTTTTAAATGTTCTGTTGGTTGTATTTTATCCCAGCTTTTATGTAGTGTTAAAAAACTGAAACAGGAAGTGCTTCTGGGCCAGTGTTGTTTACATCTTGTGAAATGGTCTATAAAATCTGTCATCTCAAACCTGTATGACTTTCTTTCTTCTACAGAACACCGACAAGATAAAATATTTAAGAACGTATAGACAAAACAGTTGGGAAAAAAAGAGAGAAAGTCTATGGGGTCCAAAACAACACCGTCATTAAATGGACAAAAATTTCACGGAGAAAATGAATGATCAAAAGTTGACATGAGGGGGAGAAAATGAAGTATTTTAAAGAAAACTCTGGCACAAAGTGAACCTTTGGTCTAATAAAACATCGGTACCTAGTCGACCGTTCTCTGAGATTTGTTTTCATGATAATCGAATATAAAGAGTTTTATCTCTAAAAACTGTTTTGTGTATACACTAGTAATGGGGGCATATAATAAGTAAAAAAGAAATCGCTAGTTAATACCACTAACAAGGCTCAAAATAGCCCCACACTAACGCAGTAACATAATGAGGGTCCATACATGCAAAACGAAGCATTGAGAACGTTGTAAGTGTACAGACTAGGGCTGGGCGATATATCGAATATGTACGATGTATCGTTATATTTTTTGAAACGATATGGAATGAGGCAATACCGTTTATATCGATACAGTAGTTTGATATGAGCACATCTGAAAAATAGCGGAGGTTGCAGTGTGAGCTGCTGCAGTGAAAGTAGCTAGGCTACGTAGTACAATTTGTCCTAAACATGACACAAGCTTATATTAATTGCATCAAAATCACTTTGATATAGTTAACAAGTTTAAGGCAGCTTGCCGCCCTGTCAAATGCTCTGACAGACACTGTTGCTGACTGACAGATATACTTGCGCTGTTTAATGCGTTTGAGATGTGGTGCTTTCCTCAGTGCTCAACTTACATTTCACAGGTATATTCTCCATCTGTAAATGTTAGAAAGTAAAGCAAATATGTCCATTTCACAACAAATATGTCCATGTCAGAAGAGGACGAGCTTCTGCAAGTGAATCTCCGCTAAAATTCATGCTTCCTTGAACGAGCGCCGGCGCGCGCATGCGCGTGAATAGTACTACGTAGTACGCAATAATTCTGACTAAAATAAACATATTGCTAAAATATTTGTTGTTGGAGAAAATAAATGTGCCATATGTGGAATTTTAAACCTACAAGTATATATTTTTAATGAAAGTGAAAGTGATTATAATGGGGTAATCAAATGCAGGCTAATATAATTAGTTTGTGCTTTTGTTTTTGTTTTTATTTTCATTTTTAGTTTAGCTTTTAGTCAATATAAAAACAAAAGCTTTTTGCACATAATATATTGCATAGCCTATATTATATTTGTTTCCATATCCTTCAATATCAACATTGTTTGTAGGATATCATTGGGCCGAATGTGAATATATATATATATATATATATATTAAATATAAAGATTTTCTTTATCTAAATAGAAAACGTAGAAAGTACCGAGATATATATCGTATATCGCCATTTGACCAAAAAATATCGAGATATGATTTTTTGGCCATATCGCCCAGCCCTAGTACAGACCGTTTAATAAGAAGATACTTTATGAAGACAGTCCACTTTGAGTATATAGTGTATACGAACACTGTTCATACAGTTCAGAAGTTCGCTGAACTTCATACAGTTCAGCTCACTTGCCAAACTGTTCTTTTTTTTTTTTTTGACAACAACCAATCTAATTTTCCTGAAGCTCTAGGGTCATTAGCCACATGGCAAATACAGATCTGAACTATTGATGGTAGATTTCAAATTGCATTCTTCAACTGAGAAATGTTTTTTTGTAAGTGTACATCTACTTATACAGTAGTTTATTAGTTTTAACGAGCACACTAGCATACAGTCATGTGAAAAAGAAAAGTCACTCTTTAGAATTTTATGGTTTTACGTGTCAGAACATAATTCAAATTATATGGTCGTTAACATGTCTTAAAATTAGGTAAAGACAATGTTTAACCACTTAATTCAAATTATGAACTCTTACTTCTCTACAGGGTTCACATTCTTATTGAACAACTAAAACCACATTTCCATGTCTAAACATTTAACCTTCCATTTAGAAAACAACACTGGTGTGGTGTTGTTATTTTGCAAATGTGAGGTTATGTGATTTCATTGATAGTAATAAATGCTTAAGAGTGTTTGTCTGATACAATCTAAACAACACTGCAGAGTTCAAAGAATCATCAAAATTGCTTCTTAAATGGAGGCAAAACTTGAAAGAGAATTAGAGACACTGATCAAAATCACTGTATAAAGTATCACGCGTTATCGATATTATCGTAAAAATTACGCCCTCTCAAGTCGTATTTACCACTGGGAAGCTCTGGAATAATTTTGAAACCAGGTTTCTGAGATAGACATGCCACAAACTTTAAACATGGTGGAGGAGAGAACGATTGCTGGCTCAGACTGCTTTTCTTTTGAGTTTTTCAGCTACATCTTGTCATTAATTATCATTTGAAGTGTATTGTATGTGTTATACACAATGAAAATACCCAAAATTTAGCAGAAAATCCAAAAACGTCAGCAAGCAGACCATCTATTCTAGATAGTGTGGTGAATGTTTATGTTTGTCAATGAACAGGACGTTACATCGCATTTTGGCTTTAACAAGATTTTCCCAATAAATGGGCAAGACTAAACCTGGTGTCCTTTATGGTTCCTGTTCTTTCTGACAACAAAGCACTCGAATGCGACGAGCTTGTAATCACGACTTCAGAAGAAGGAAGTTGGAAATGTCCGATAACACGTGAAGGCAGAATAATTATTTATATTACATTCAACATCATTGGGGAACCTGTAACTCAAATGATCACTTATAACCTCCATCACTGAAATAAACAAATAAGGCTTATTCTCTTGCGCACATGTATAATTAATTGGTTCAGTGACTTGGTATAATACCAAACAAATTATGATAATTATATATAATGATTTTAGTAAGTGACAATTAGCAAAAGAGACACACTTCACCGAAAAAAACGAATTAAATGGCAATTAGCTTAACAATGTAAAAGTATGTTTGTGTCTCTAATTGGATAAGCAAAATAAAGAACATGATATTTTAACTGTGTGGCTAAATTGAGTTCAACATAATGCTCTGATTAAATATTTTAGTACAAAGCATAATAGAGAAATGCATTAACAAAATGACCTTCCATGATTTATCCATGACTTTGGAAATTCTGGTGATATTTCCAGGTTTTCCGTGACCGTATTATAGTTTCTAATACTTGCCTAAGCTAATTTGAGCTCAACTGATTTTAAAAGTCAAAAGTGCTCACCACCCAGAACTTGAGGAAGTACTGAAACACTGTTGATGCGATGAAGATGCAGTAGATCATGGAGTAAGACAGGAACAGCAGAAAGAACTTATAGTTGGAGAATCCAACACAGTTATTTACCCTAAAGAGTACAGAAGACAAAAACGTCACATATCTAACATTTCAGATCCTTCAGTTCAAACTATAATATTGTTGCTTATGAAATACATTTAAAGGTACACTATGTAACTTTTGGCCGTCTAGCATTTAAAAAAAATTAAATTGCCTGCATTCTGCTGAAGAACTTTGTTTTGGTTGTTCTTCGGCTCTGCGTGACTGTGCGGATGATTTTGGTTATCCTCCTGCTCATTAAACACATTACTAGTCTTAAGAGATATAACCAGTTTAGATGGAAAGGATCTCAAGCTGACTAGATGAAGACGTTACTGTAGTTTAATCCATTATTAGACAGTTTGTAGGTCCAGCACAACCACCATAATGAAATGATCTTCACTATAAATTAGGGCTGAACGATTATGGAAAATAATCTAATTGCGATTTTTTTAACCAATATTGCGATCGCGATTTGAAGAAAAAAAATTCTTTACCTTCTGTATTAGTCGACAAAGACAAGCAATAAATCATTGTAGAGTAGGGATGGGAATCTTTAGATAGCTCATGATCTGATCTACTTTTTTTTTATTAATTAATGTTAATAACACTTAAAATATGTATTTAATTACATGTGTGAAAAAAGACATACTTTAAAAAATAATTATAAAAAAACATTTAATTAAACCAATGTTAAGAATTTTAAATCGGCTTTATAAAATAATATATGAAGAGTTCAGATGCAAAAGCCTCTAAATGCCATTTGAAATTTTCTTCTTTATTGATGATTTTTATCAAACTTGTATATTTAAGTTCAGTAATTTCACTTAAATAACAATTAATAGGTAATTATCATTGCCATTTAAGTGAAATCACTGAACTTAAATATACAAGCTTGATAAAAATCATCATTAAAGAAGAAAATTTCAAATGGCATTTAGAGGCTTTTGCATCTGAACTCTTCACATCTTCATAATATAAAAGCTAGTAAATAAAGAGAAACAAAAAAAAGCATTACAAGCAATAAAGAAAGAGTGGTCTCAGTGTTTAAAAGTAGGCTGTCTGAATGTTTATCATTCGAGAGCTGGAGTGATTTCCCCCTCAGTTTAGATACGATAAGCTGCATTCACACTAATGCACATATCTCTTGAAATTGTAAATGTGGTTTGTCCTGTTGGTTTAAGAACTGACCGTGTTTACATTAATTTCGCGTCATAAAAGCATTTTGACATGCAAGTTTATGCCCATTTAACCAATGAGTCGCTCACGGCCGCATGCACGAGCGCTCTTCACAAAGCGTGTGTTAGTATTTTAAAATGAAAGCAGCCTTCTCAGTGATTTTCATAGTTTTAATATATAAGCCAACTACATTCCAAAAGACATAAATAATGCCTCTAATGATGCAATAATGCAATAAAAAAGAGCAATAATGAAGAAGGATTGATAACTCATTATTTAAAAGTACATTTTTAACAAAAAAAAAGTTACATAGTGTATCTAACAGAACTGAAACCGATAAATAATCAATAATATAATAAATGTTTATATACCACGGACAATGATGATCCATTTTCAAAACACATCTATAAAAACACAGGGAGAAAAAGACACAAGTGATTCCAGGTCTGCAGCCTGTAACTTTAATTAAAATAAGGCTTTTGTGTAGAGAGATCTGTTATCAGGAACTGGGATGGGTGTGTAGCTAGACTTACGTTTCACACACGGAGCAGTGGTGACAGCGGTCTGGCTTTATCACCTGACAACGATCACAGAACCTGATAGCTGGAGACATGGAGATAAAGGAGATCAGCTGCCCGCCTTCACATCCGATCACATGTTTCCCTGACAAACATTCTGCTAAAGGACTGTATGGCTGCAGCTGCTGTGGAAATAATGTACACACTAAAGACAGGTGGCTCTGTGTACCTCCAGACTGAGCGCGCGTGAAGATGGGAAGTTTCTTGGCAATATCCATGAGGATCTGCTTCTGAACATCCGGTCTCTCTTCCATCTCATATCTTTCTTTATCAGTGTATGATAACTGGAACTAGAGCACACACAATTTCAAAGTTTATCAAACGTATGAATGAACAAACTGAAGTCTTATTGGAGCATCATTGGGATTTTTTGCATGACAATCAACAAAAGTTCACCGAGGTACAAAGGTGTGGTTTAAAAAGCACAAACATAAATTAGATATATTTTATTAATATTATTATTATTACAATAATTTCACATTATGAGTTAAATGAATTTTCATAAAGCACTTTTCACAATGGCCACTGATTCTAAGCAGCTTTACATATATATATATAGCTGTAATATTATCTCAAATTCTGTAATATATTTGTCTGTAAACTGCCAGTAAGCAATTGATTGCGGCTGAGAAAGAGTAACTATAGTAAAATATAATTTTACATGGAGTAAAATATGACACAAGCACTTTTTAAAGTCCCACTGTGGTAAAAATCCAGCTTTTAATGTTGTTTATACATCTATGTGATGTTTTTAATATGCTTTAAGACAAACCATGTGTAAATGGACAGCATTGCTGAGTATTTCCTCCTTAAAACTGCAGTGAACCAAAGACAGTCTCAAAAACACGGATTGAAATCGCTGGTGTTTATGACGTCACAAACCACCTTGTAACCAATCAGATCAACGTGTGATCGTCAACCAGTGGATCTCTGAGTGAGTGAGTGGAGGCGGGGCTCATTTGCATATTCATAGAACCGAGTATACTAAATGAGGCAATGGTGTCAAGATATTTTAAGACATGAAAAAAAAAATTCAAGGAAAAAACCTTTAAATATCTCATTTTGGTGATCAAATGTGAGTTTTAAGGGATACAATTATTGACTACAGGGGGACTTTAAAGGATTAGTTCACTTTTGAAAAAACTTTTGCTGATAATTTACTCACCCCCATGTCATCCAAGATGTCCATGTCTTTCTTTCCTCAGTCGAAAAGAAATTAAGGTTTTTGATGAAAACATTCCAGGATTTTTCTCCATATAATGGACTTCAATGGGAACCAGGTCCAACCGAGGTCCAAACGACAGTTAATAACAGTTTCAGATGCAGCTTCAAATGTCTTTAAACGACACCAGACGATGAATAAGGGTCTTATCATGCGAAACGATCGGTTATTTCAAAGCTTTTTCCAAAAATGTAGCTATTCTAAGGACAAATGCTAGCCTTTCTCCATTCTGTGAGGCGCGTTTGCAACGTCACGCAATACGTAATTACGTTCAAAAGGTCACGGGCGACGTATAGCCAGAAGTACATAGTCAGTGTTTACAAGTTGAACGCATAGGTTGAACGTGAAAACTAACTCAAACGCCGTTTACAAAAAAGGAATTAAAAGGTAAAACAACGATGTCGGACGATTTTGATTCTGTACTTCCGGCTACATCGCCCGTGACCTTCTGAACGTAATTACGTATTACGCGACGTTGCAAACGCGCCTCACAGTATATTACAAGGCTAGCATTTGTCCTTAGAAAAGTTACATTTTTGGAAAAAGCTTTGAAATAACCGATCGTTTCGCATGATAAGACCCTTATTCATCGTCTGGTGTCGTTTAATGACATGTGAAGCTGCATCTGAAACTGTTATTAACTGTCGTTTGGACCTCGGTTGGACCTGGTTCCCATTGAAGTCCATTATAAGGAGAAAAATCCTGGAATGTTTTCATCAAAAACCTTAATTTCTTTTCGACTGAAGAAAGAAAGACATGGACATCTTGGATGACATGGGGGTGAGTAAATTATCAGCAAAAGTTTTTTCAAAAGTGAACTAATCCTTTAAGACAACTAACTCATGAATCTCTAACAAAAATCATTAAATCACAAGCACCTTTTTAGACGGTGTAGATGGTGAAGTAAAGATGGCCTTCCAATAGGTCCACCAGAACATGATAAAGCAAACATGGAATATCAACAAATAGGCCACTGTGGAAACAAAAAAAACACACACATTACATGTTATAGTAAAGTCATATGTATAGGACTTCATTAATTTCATAGGAAATATATACATAGGACTTCTTTATTTTCATAACGCATGTTATGTGTGATAACTGCATACTTATTGTATTAATGTACTTAAAAGGCTTGTATGTGAAGAGATAGTTATGGAGAGCTAAATGTTTGTAAATGTTGGTAAGAATGTGATTGTGTAATATTAAGTGACATAACGCTAAATGCTGTTGGTATTTATGTTTGTTCTCAGGACCCCTCGAAAACGAGACGTTACATCTCAAGGGGCTATCCTTCAAATAAAATTTCAAATTACTGAGGGCGTGTATAAACTAGAGCTGACAAAAAATTTAAAATTTCACTCACATCTGACACAGATCAGAATTTGTTGCACACGTGTTTAAACAGACAAAAATCTGCACAAGATCCGATTTTTTCACATCCAAATGTCTTTTTTTAAATAGCTAATAAAAATAGCATTTCTCTGGGAAAATGTTATATCGCAAGACATTTCGTTACCACAATACTCAACAACAATATTGCATATTTTCCAAGTATCGTGCAGCCCTAAAAGCTTTTCAGTCAGCAGAGAGATGATGACTTCGCTGTAATTACACAACCAAGCTTCACTATTAGGATTCTCTCTCTCTCGTTATTTAATTAATTCAAATTCATTTATAAAATTTTAATCTTACAGCGCTACTTTATTTCACTTCAGAAGTATTGATCTGAGGAGTCGTAGATAAAATAACAAGAAATTACCGGAAAATAATTTCTTTTCCTGTCTATATCCGTTCTGTCAGATTTTTTACTGCAAGACATCCATGAGAGCTGTTATCTTGTCAAATAATCATGGCCACCAGACATGAATTATAAATTATTTTAATAGCATGACCATTCAAAACTAGAGGGACTACTATGTGCATAGTAAAGTGATCACTGGTAATAATTTTGGGTGCAACTACTGTAACACAGATATCGAAGTGAATGTAAAGAGACGAACCAAAATATCGAATATGGTCAAAAGTTCGCAGTGTAAACGCAGCCCTAAGCTCAACTGCAGTCACACTGTATTAGGTTGTTGCAATGACTTTGAATCAGCTGGTGTTTTTGTGATTGTGGACCACAGTGTGTTACAAATTAGTCATATGGTTTTTTTTTTTCTTTAAGACTTAACTGGCCATAACTAAGTCAGTTACAGCTGAACTACAGTGTGGTTAACTATAATGTGCTGCTAACATGTCATTCTGTTTTACCCCATTATGAGTGTATAGTTCTGTTTGTGCACATGAAAATGATATTTCCACTTTCACGTTTTAAACAAAAGTCCATTCGTAGATCAAGAAGGCATGATTTTGTCTAATAAGCAATGACTGAAGTTCACTTACCCCTCTCCAGATGATTACTGAGAGTAACTGAAAAACAGGTAATCAATCAGGATCAGTGTCGTGAAACATAATGTGTGTCTCAAAACCAACAGAAAATAGGCAGAAAGTCCTGAAATCACGGCCTCACAGGGATTATTCAGACACTATAAATCTGCTGTATGGGTTCTAGGCAGGAATATCAATAGGTTTGAAGACACAGCCCATGAAAACATAAACAACGCTATGATCCAGGTATAACAACGGATACAATGACTAAAACCGATTTTATTTTGTATAATGATAGCAAAAAATAGTAAACTGGCGAACCATTGTGAAAAAAAAAAACAAGAGACTTCCTTGTTTCAGACAAACAAGAACCATTTAAGCGAACCAAAAGGCATAAATGGTCAACAGTGAAATCTTACCGAAGCACAGCTCAAAGACATAGGCGTAATAAGACCAGAGGACCACAGATGAGATGATGATGACGGGAATCCAGGAGAAAATCCTCTGACAACATCTCAGTGCTCTCGACAGAGCCATGATCAGCCCGCTCTGACATCTGCTAGCGCGCCTGGCATCTGCATACTTCCCATTTCCTCACAGCGATCTGCTCTGGCATCCACTAGTACACCTGGCCATCCAAGCCACAGGTTCTGCCATCGATTCAGAGTATTTTTATTTAATTTTTTGCCTTCCAACAAAAAACATAACTGGCAAATATAAGTGAAACTATAAGACTTCACAGACTGAGACAAAAAAAAATTTGAAATACATAAACACTGCAGGGGGGTATACAAAATCATACTGCTAAACAAGTCATAATTTACAAACTTTATACTTTAAATATTTCACAATAGTAAATATCATATAACAACGTCTCCATTTCTTTTTTTCTTTTTTTTTTTGATTAATTTTTATATTAACACAACACCTATGCTACTCGTTACACTCGTACAGCCAAATATCATCTTTCAATCTTTGGATATAAATAAACGTCTCCATTTCTGTCATCCAAATGTATACTCCAAATTTCACCATATCCAAAGTAATATATGGGAGTAAAGTTATGTTTTATCCATAAAATCGTAGGTATTGTAGCTTTATAAGCACCTCATTCCAAAATGGATTAACCAAGTAACATTGCAAAAAAAAATATTTCAATATCGTTATTCGGACAAATGTTTGAATCCACATTAAATCTTTGAAATTCCTTACTTATTTGCTTCAAATTCCTTTACTAATTTAATAATGAGATGTTGAAAAATGTAGTCTCTTCTAATAAGATCAGGATAGCTTTCCTGCAAAAGACAACTTACTTACCAACAAAACGTAAGATCAACTGCTTTGCCAACACTCCTCCAGAAATACAGATTTTCTCTGAAATAATACACTATAGTGTAATAAGGATTGTCAAACCTGTGTCCAAACCACTAAACTCTCACACACTGAGGACATCTGCTGGTGAAAGCCTTGTATGCAACAAGAACTGTAAAACCCCAGGGTCTGTATTCATAAAGAATCAAAGAGTCACTCCTAGTGACAAACAAAGACAATTCTTAGAAAATTCGGTGTTTACTCTTAAAATTAAAGAAAACAAATTAAAGCTTAACCCTTAAAAGATGTCTTAAAGTTTTGGGTTAGTTCACCCAAAAATGAAAATTCTGTCACTATTTACTCACCCTCATGTTGTTCCAAACCTCTATTTGTTTATTTGTTCTGCTGAACACAAAGGAAGATATTTGGAAGAATGTTTTAATCAAACAGATCTCATTCCCCATTGACATCCATAGTAGGAAAAAATACATATTACTATGGTAGTCAATGGGGAATGAGATCTGTTTGATTCAGTTCTCTTAACTCAAATAAGCATGACAAAATTTGTGACTATCATGTCCAGTTTAAAAAAAATAATTAAAAAAATAAATAAAAATCGGCCAATATATCGGAATATCGGATTTTAAAACCCAAAAATATTTGTATCGGCATCGGTCTTCAAAATCCTTTATCGGTCGGGCTCTAGTTAAGAGGCTATATATAGCAGGTTTAGAACATGCCCTATTGAAGTCAACAGGGTGCGAATTTTAAAAAGACGATAACACGGTGTAGGCAACACTGATTTTTGTTGTTTTTGTTTGTACTGACAGCACTCCAAAAGTACAAAAAAAATCTATCTAGGCTATCTATCTATCTATCTATCTATCTATCTATCTATCTATCTATCTATCTATCTATCTATCTATCTATCTCTTCCTGTCTGTCTGTCTATGTAGTTTGAATTAGTTCAATTGGTTTTGATTAGAGTGTGATTTTGTTGTAAAGTTTAAGGTTAGTAGCCTATTGTGGCGAGCGGCACGAGGCCGAGGGACGTGAGTGATGATGAATCACAACTGTGCGACGCACCGGTCTCGCATCTCTCATGGAGGAGCGGAAGCATAAATAGGAGCGACGACGTGAAGATCGAGAGAGGAACAGCCCTGCCCCTGAACTTATGTGTTGTGTGGCCAGCAGTCGTCCGTGAGGGGCTTATACTTTCATTTTGTTGTTGTTTTGTTGTTGCCTCCTTCTTCCCACAACAACGAACCGTTACACCTAGAAATGTGTATTTTATGTGAATTGTGGAAATTACAAATTGTGTATAGCCTACTGAATTGATATAAGGCACACATAAGGAAAAGGTTTATTGTTATATATCCTGTGATTATATGATGAGTGGTCATGTGAGCATGTCTTTGTCACGGGGTGGGTGCAGGCAAACGAACAGGCAGAGTCCAGAAAAGCTCCAATACAAAAGGTTTAATCTCAAATAAACAGGAAACAGGCAGGCGGAACACAGGGTAACATTAACATCGACCGACAAAGACAGACTGAATGGGAAGGAACTAAATACACACAGGAATCAAACTAAACGAGGTGAAAACAGGTGAAACAGATGAATACAGGACGCTGAACGGGAGGCTGATGAGGGAGTGAGTTCAGGTGTGGAGACAAGAGGATCCTGGGAAGTGTAGTGCTGGAGACGCAGACAGGATGGTGCAGACGAGGGACTGTGACAGAACTTCCCCCCTCCCGGGAGGCGTGACCTCACGCCGCAGAACAGAGGAAGGAGGGGGGACGAACTGGGGGCTGAGAGGGGCGTGGCCAGGGCGGAGCAGGCTGAGGGCGTGGCCAGGGCGGAGCAGGCTGAGGGCGTGGCCAGGGCGGAGCAGGCTGAGGGCGTGGCCAGGGCGGAGCAGGCTGAGGGCGTCCCCAGGGCGGAGCAGATGGGGGGCGAGACCAGGGCGGAGCAGATGGAGGGCGAGACCAGGGCGGAGCAGATGGAGGGAGGACCCCTGGTGGAGCCGATGGAAGCGGGGCTGACAACACCAGGGGGCCGACAGACAGGGGCGGAGCAGATGGGAGAGGAGACCAGGGTGAAGCAGAGGGACAGACGACATCGGGTGCTGAAGAGGGACCGAGGGACCATGGGGACACCGTAGGCTCAGGTGACAGAAGTGACGACAGGGGCACAGAGGGACACGGTGAGGCCAGAGGGAGTGAGGGCTGACGGGTGACTGGAGGGAGTGAGGAGTCCGACAGAACCGGGGGGGTGACATGACGGTGCGGAGCAAAGGGAAGGAAGTCCAAAGGTGAAGGGAGGATGACGAGGGAACGAAGGGAGTCCAGAGGGTCGAGGGAGCCTGGTCGAGCTGGTGGACTGAGGGGCCATGGAGGAGCTGAGGGAGGTAGGAGCCACGGGGGAGCTGATGGAACAGAGGGCCGAGGAAGTGTCCAAATGGAGGAGGTGTGAGGCGAAGGCCGGGGATCCAACAACCCAGCTAGGTCAGGGGAGCTGGCAGACGGAGGGGCTGACGGATGCATGACGGGAGGAGGTGGGAGAGGGAGGCTGGGTGGGATCCTGGTCTCGGGCTCTGGCTGGACGGTCTCGGGCTCAGGTTGGACGGTCTCTGGCGCTGGCTGGACGGTCTCGGGCTCTGGCTGGACGGTCTCTGGCGCTGGCTGGACGGTCTCTGGCGCTGGCTGGACGGTCTCTGGCGCTGGCTGGATGGTCTCTGGCGCTGGCTGGACGGTCTCTGGCGCTGGCTGGACGGTCTCTGGCGCTGGCTGGATGGTCTGGACGGGACTGGTTGGAACCAGCAGTGAAGAGCATACAGTCTCTGGAGGGCTGGACGGAACCAGCAGTGAAGAACATACAGTCTCTGGAGAGCTGGACGGAACCAGCAGTGAAGAGCATTCAGTCTCTGGAGAGCTGGACGGAACCAGCAGTGAAGAGCACACAGTCTCTGGAGGGCTGGACGGAACCAGCAGCGAAGAGCATACAGTCTCTGGAGAGCTGGACGGAACCAGCAGTGAAGAACATACAGTCTCTGGAGAGCTGGACGGAACCAGCAGTGAAGAGCACACAGTCTCTGGAGGGCTGGACGGAACCAGCAGCGAAGAGCATACAGTCTCTGGAGAGCTGGACGGAACCAGCAGTGAAGAACATACAGTCTCTGGAGAGCTGGATGGAACCAGCAGTGAAGAGCACACAGTCTCTGGAGGGCTGGACGGAACCAGCAGCGAAGAGCATACAGTCTCTGGAGGGCTGGACGGAACCAGCAGTGAAGAGCATACAGTCTCTGGAGAGCTGGACGGAACCAGCGGTGAAGAGCATTCAGTCTCTGGAGAGCTGGACGGAACCAGCGGTGAAGAGCATTCAGTCTCTGGAGAGCTGGACGGAAACAGCGGTGAAGAGCATTCAGTCTCTGGAGAGCTGGACGGAACCAGCGGTGAAGAGCATACAGTCTCTGGAGAGCTGGACGGAACCAGCGGTGAAGAGCATTCAGTCTCTGGAGAGCTGGACGGAACCAGCGGTGAAGAGCATACAGTCTCTGGAGAGCTGGACGGAACCAGCGGTGAAGAGCATTCAGTCTCTGGAGAGCTGGACGGAACCAGCGGTGAAGAGCATTCAGTCTCTGGAGAGCTGGACGGAAACAGCGGTGAAGAGCATTCAGTCTCTGGAGAGCTGGACGGAACCAGCGGTGAAGAGCATTCTAGCGATGGAGTGGGGCTAGTGACGTCATCCACGGTAAAGGGAGATCCACATGTCACCAGCACCCACTCCACATAGGCCGCAAAGTCCCCTCGAGGCCCGTCTCCGGGCAGGCGTGCCTGGGTTTCAGCATTTAGGCCTGCCCGGAAGAACACACAGAGGCTGGTAACATCATAGTGAACATGAGGTACCAAGTCCAAATACCTCTGTGTGTGGGCCTCGAGGGATTGATCCTCCTGCTCCAGGAGGAGAAGTTGCACAGCTGCTAAATCCATGTTTGGAGGTCGGTCGATCTGTCACGGGGTGGGTGCAGGCAAACGAACAGGCAGAGTCCAGAAAAGCTCCAATACAAAAGGTTTAATCTCAAATAAACAGGAAACAGGCAGGCGGAACACAGGGTAACATTAACATCGACCGACAAAGACAGACTGAATGGGAAGGAACTAAATACACACAGGAATCAAACTAAACGAGGTGAAAACAGGTGAAACAGATGAATACAGGACGCTGAACGGGAGGCTGATGAGGGAGTGAGTTCAGGTGTGGAGACAAGAGGATCCTGGGAAGTGTAGTGCTGGAGACGCAGACAGGATGGTGCAGACGAGGGACTGTGACAGTCTTGTGGTGTCTTGTGGAGATAAAATACTATATTATTACATTATATTATATTATATTATATACTAAACATTTAAGCTAAATTCTAACAATATGCTTTTCTAGTTCATTTTGAAACTCAACTGATAAGTATTTTTAATAATTTAGAAGAATAGTGTATTGGTCACTTAATTTAAACTTAAACTAAATAATTGAAACTATTATTTTCCTAATTAGTACTGGTATAAATATGTACTGTAGTCAAAATTGGAAGTGGATCAAAAAAGTTCATCAAAGTTATCCAAGACAAGAACGGGTATTGTTATTTGTCGGTATTGTACAAAATTAATTTATA
Source organism: Pimephales promelas (assembly GCF_016745375.1). The sequence goes on from NW_024121444.1 coordinate 5,503,192, forward strand.
ACTTTTAACTTTTTAGTATAGTTTTTAGTAAAAAAGTATATATAGTTTTTAGTATATATATCAGCCTCACTGCCCTCACAAATATGAGTTATTGTGATGTATTGATTTTTTTTACAGAAGTAATAAGAATGGGTATTTGAGGAATTTATATGAATTATATAAAAAAAAAATCATATATTGGTCCTAAATATAGGCCTAATTATCTTTAAGCAATAAAATGTCTTCAGGGTGTTCAGTAGGTGTCACTGCAGGACTGTTGGACATCGCGTACAGTTTTCTCAGTTGCTTTGTTGCATTTCTCAGATCAGAAATGAAATATTCAAAACTATTTGTTCAACCTCCACATCATCTAGTCACTTGTGCACATCATAGAAGCAGTTTCTCATTCTTTTGAACAAGTTGCGATTGCTTTGGTACATTCATGCAATTGATTATATACAATTGTCTGCGTACCCTACATTAGTAGCTAATGCTATGTTGCTTAAAATGTATTAGTTCTCTCTGCAATAGTATTACCCCTCAAAACATCTAGTCATCAGTTCATTATAAGTCATTAAATTTGTCAGACCACTAGTAAAAGTGTAAGTTTGAATCAATAAATAACTCATGTACAGAAGTGTGTAAATTTGTCCTTTTGAAATGAATATATGGCATACAGAAGAAGCTTTGTACATTTCATTACAGTAACTGTCATCCAAACGGTTGTCATAGTTTACATCAGGTAATACTAACAGAGTGCAGCATTTTATTGACAACATGACTAAACATTTTTACTATCTTGCTTGTTAACAATGACACAAGGACTTCTCATTCTGATGGCACTGACAAGTTCATTGACATAAATACTTACTTTTGAGAGATGAACTAAAGATTTTCACAGTGATAGCCTCTTTTTATGCCACCCACTGGCACACACACATAAAACTCCACTGTAGTGAATTTGCAAATATGCACTCTCAGAAAAAAAGGTACAAAAGCTGTCACTGGGGCTGTACCTTTTTAAAAGGTACACTTTTGTATCCAAAGGCTACATATTGGTACCTTAGTGGTACATATTAGCACCTAAAATGTACATATTAGCACATGAAATGTACATATTAGCTCATGAAATGGACATATTAGCACCTAAAATGTACATATTATCACCTAAAATGTACATATTAGCACATGAAATGTACATATTAGCTCATGAAATGGACATATTAGCACCTAAAATGTACATATTATCACCTAAAATGTACATTAACACCTAAAATTGACATATTACCACCTAAAATGTACATATTACCACCTAAAATGGACATGTTAGCTCATGAAATGGACATATTAGCACCTAAAATGTACATATTAGCACCTAAATGTACATATTAACACTTAAAATGTACATGTTATCACCTAAAATTTACATTAACACCTAAAATGGACATATTAGCTCATGAAATGGACATATTAGCACCTAAAATGTACATATTACCACCTAAAATGTACATATTACCACCTAAAATGGACATGTTAGCTCACGAAGTGGACATATTAGCACCTAAAATGTACATATTATCTCCTAAAATGTACATATTACCACCTAAAATGTACATATTACACCTAAAACGGACATATTAGCTCATGAAATGGACATTTTAACACCTAAAATGTACATATCAGCACCTAAATGTACATATTAACACTTAAAATGTACATATTAGCACATTAAATGTACATATTATCACATAAAATGTACATATTAGCACCTAAAATGTACATATCAGCACCTAAATGTACATATTAACACTTAAAATGTACATATTAGCACCTAAAATGTACATATTATCACCTAAAATTTACATATTACCACCTAAAATGTACATTAACACCTAAAATGGACATATTAGCTCATGAAATGGACATATTAGCACCTAAAATGTACATATTACCACCTAAAATGGACATGTTAGCTCACGAAGTGGACATATTAGCACCTAAAATGTACATATTATCTCCTAAAATGTACATATTATCACCTAAAATTTACATATTACCACCTAGGCTAAAATGTACATATTACACCTAAAATGGACATATTAGCTCATGAAATGGACATATTAGCACCTAAAATGTACATATCAGCACCTAAATGTACATATTAACACTTAAAATGTACATTAGCACCTAAAATGTATATATTATCACATAAAATGTGCATATTAGCACCTCAAAATGTACATATTCGCACCTAAAATTGACAAAAGTTTACCTTTTGAAAAGGTACAGCCCCAGTGACAGCTTTTGTACCTTTTTTTCTGTGCTTCCTTTTATCAATCATTTCATTCCATACTAATGTTCTTCACCTCTGCAAGTACCCTCAATGGGTGACGTGGGGTTGCACATCTCTTACGTAATATTACTTTTAAAGTCATACGCAGTGTGTCACAGCAGGGTGATTGCCGCAGCCTGTGTGTTGTGGTGGGCCTGGCTGATCGAGCTGAGCTTCTGTATTTCCTGCACTGGCCTGTAGTCTGAGCTGTAGTGGCAGCGCTGATGACAGCTTCTCTTTCTCAGGCCGCCGCACTAAGCAGTCAGACATCCGTCAGCACATCAGCAGCCACACCACTACAAAGAGCTTGTGACTATCATAATAGTAACCGGGTCTCAATCAAAACATTTACACAGGAAAGTGAAACACAAATATTTTGTGTTGGCAGGTCGGGGCAAATCTCTGGCACTCGGAATGAAACGTGTTTGTGGTTCTGCTTCATACCGCATTGGCAGAGAGGGGAAGGACAGGGCCGTTTGGAGGAGAATACAATGTGAGGCTCGTGGTTTGAGGATCAGCTTTAACAGAGCACCCTAAATCAGTTTATTGTGTGCTGAAAGACATTCATTTGAAGGGCTCACTTTATTATTGTGCCAGGAACCCCTGTCTGTATCTGGTGTGAAAGACACTACTTAAAGGGTGAATCAATGTCCAAGTCGCATTTCAATCCAAAGAAGGAAAAAATAAAAATCAGTTTACACTTTCACATTATTTTCATGACAACTAAGTGTCATTCTAATTATTTCACCTCTGGGTTATAATATTTTCAAAATTCATGGTTACTTTAGTTAACTAAAAACATGGTAACACTTTACAATATGGGTGCACTAATAAGCATTAATTCATTAATTGTTATTAATAATTAATTAATGATTATCTAAGCTATTCATTAACGATTACCACATTAGAAACCAATTAAGAGTATGCAAGGTTAATGTATTAGTTCATGCATGAATTGTTATTATTTAAATATGTGATTGTGGATTAATTCCATAATAACTCATTTTTAACTAATAGTGTTAATTAATGTTAATCAACTTCCAGATAATGACAGGTACACTAATATGCAATAATACATGATTAATTACTTCATTGTTAGTGCAAATTCATGTGCAAATTACTACAATTACTAAATGACTAGTTAACAATGATGTGCCCCTATAAGTAAAGTCATAACATAATTATACCTTTGCAAATCATTAGCTAATGATTAATTAAAGCAGACAACTGGAAGTTGAAGTGGATAGCTTTGACTAATTGTGGTAATTAACACATTAATTTACACTATTAGTTAATAAAATATGTTATTAAGGAATGAATACACAATGACACATTGAATTAATAGCAATCCATGTATTTCTTAATCTATTAATCATATAGACTCTTTATTAGTTCCTGATGCAGTAATAATTAATTAATGGTTTAGGTATTCATGAGTTATACATTACTATAATCATGATTATCTGTGCATGAATTAATGCATATTAATGCACCCGTATTGTAAAGTGTTACCAAAAACATTTCTTGAATTACCTACAATAAAAATAAAAACATGGTCACACTTTAGTATCAGGTCTTTTGCAGTCACTGGAGGGTTTTTCTGCACCTGCCTTCTCAGAAATCTGGTTACACCCGTTGATAGGTGTAACCACTGTTCCTAAAACGATGAACTTATGAACTATGCTTTCGGTGCCTCTAAGAACAGTGCATTTGCTATCTTTTTTACCCTGTTCCTTGTTCGTTAATGGCAATGATATCTTCTTTTATCTTTTTGGACCATTTTTTTTTACTTAGCCATATTTCTAACATGCAGGCACTCAACTGACTTCAGTTCAGATATTTAATGTGTTCTAGCTCAATCACACCTGGTGCAACTAATGAAGTCCTTGATTATTTGCATCTGGTGTGCTTGAGACAACACCTGTTTTACAGGTTTGTGCTGTTGTGAGAGATTCTGGACCTAGGTCTATTCAGAGGGTTGAATCATTTTGAGCCTGCAAAAGTCCTTAAAAGTTGCATTTTCAGTTGAATTTGGGGAAACCACTTGAAACAATTGTTGAGCTGAGCTATTTCAATTACTTTTGTTTGATCTGTTCATTGCAAATAGGTAAAAATCTATACAGTTTGCCAATAAATCTACTCCATATTGCTAAAAGTATTGGGACACACCTCCAAATCATCGAATTCATGTGTTCCAATCACTTCCATGGCTTCAGATGCCTCAACAAACATTTGTGAAAGAATGAGTTGCTCACAGAGCTCAGTGAATTCAAGCGTGGTACAGTGATAGGTTGCCACCTGTGCAAGTCCATTCGTGAAATTTCCTCACTACTAAATATTCCATGGCCAACTTTTAGTGGTATTATAACAAAGTGGAAGCAATTGGGAACAACAGCAACTCAGCCACGAAGTGGTAGTGTAGACTACATAAAAAAACAGTGGGGTCAGTGCATGCTAAGATGCACAGTGCGCAGAAGTCGGCAACTTTCTGCAGAGTCAATATCTACAGACCTCCAAACTTCGTGTGGCAGATTAGCTCAAGAACAGTGCGTAGAGCTTCATGGAATAGATTTCCATGGCCGAGCAGCTTCATCTAAGCCTTACATCACCAAGTGCAATGCAAAGCGTCGGATGCAGTGGTGTAAGGCACACCGTCACTGGACTCTAGAACAGTGGGGACATGTTCTCTGAAGTGACAAATCACGCTTCTCTCTCTGGCAAGGGGACTGCATTTGGACTACATTTTATATAACGCTTTCACAGACTCAATGGCCACCAAAGCACTTTACAATTTGCCTCACATTCACCCATTCATACACCGACAGTGGTGTCAGCCATACAAGGCGCCATCCAGCTTGTCGGGAGCAGCTGAGGTTAGGTGTCTTGCTCATGGACACCTCGACACTTGGTCAGGTGGAACCGGGGATTGAACCACTGGATTGAACCACCAACCTTCTGGTAGTAGACAACCTACATGAACCACTGAGGCAATGCCGCCCCTAATCGGGGGGGTTCAGGGGTTGGGCCAGGGGATGAGCGAGGGGTGTAGAGGAACTTGACTGGGCTGACCTCAACCTGATAGAACAGCTTTGAGATTAATTAGAGTAATCCAATAGAGAGATTTTAGTAGTTCGCTGGCCGAGGTGGCAAAATTGGAAAGAGTAATCCAAAATAAGAAAGTCCCTCCCCGGCGAGTGCAGAGAAATCAGCAGAAATCTCCATAATCCTTTTTCTTTTTGGTCTGTTCTTCTGTCACGGGTTGATGAGGTGCTGGTTAGCAGGCACAACAAGGATGATAAATCAAACCGTCTTTATTTACAAACTCAAATAATTTAGAATACAGAAACAGGCAGAAGATTGTTATTGCCCGCTTTGTTGATGCTAAGAGTCCCGTTATTTTGGTGCTTCTCGATCTCACGGCGGCTTTTGATACAGTGGACCATGCAATTCTTCTGTCTCGCCTCAATCACTATGTTGGCTTTAAGGGTACTGTGTTTCAGTGGTTTTCGTCATACTTGACTAACAGAACCTTTTCAGTTGTGATTGGGAATTTGTCCTCTTCTTCTACTTCTTTCAGCTGCGGGGTGCCACAAGGCTCTATTCTTGGGCCAGTTTTATTTTCGCTCTATCTGCTGCCCCTGGGGTCCATCATAGCCAGGCATAACATAGCTTATCACTGCTATGCTGATGATTTGCAGATTTATTTGCCGATAAGTACCACAAATAGTGATGCATTGGGGTCACTAGTGGATTGCATTGACGACATTAAATCATGGTTAGGAAAAAAATTCCTTAATTTGAATGAAGATAAGACCGAATATATTTTATTTGGTGAGTCTACAAACACTGACCCTAATAAGTTATTTTCAAGTTTTAGACCGACTGTCAGAAATCTCGGTGTGACTTTTGATAGTAGCCTGAAATTTGACAAACAAATTGATAGTGTGGTAAAAGCAAGTTTTTTTCAGCTACGTCTATTGGCAAAGGTCAAACCTTTTTTAAATCGTTCGGATCTTGAGAAAGCTATTCACGCTTTTACTAGCTCAAGATTAGACTACAGTAACGCACTTTACGTGGGAGTATCACAGTCATCACTCAGGCGCCTTCAGCTGGTACAACCCGGTCTCATCCCAAGACGTCATATAACTGACGTTTTGGGACATCTTTTGACCATACGTCAATATTCGCCTTTTTAGGGCCCCCTTAAACGTTGGTAGATGAGGTTATGGGATCCTAACTCTACCCCAGACCTAAACCTAACCCTAAACCTAACCCGTCACCTAACTGACGTTAAAGGTAAAGCGTCAGTTGTATGACGGCCCGGGATCGCCATCTACCGACGTTTAAGGGGGCCCTAAAAAGGCGGATATTGATGTATGGTCAAAAGACGTCCCAAGACGTCAGTTATATGACTTTTTGGGATGAGACTGTGTTAGCTGGTACAGAACGCAGCAGCTCGTCTTTTAACTAATACACGCAAGCGTGAGCATATAACCCCAATTCTTTCTTCGCTTCACTGGCTTCCGGTTTCTTTTAGAGTTGATTTTAAGATTTTATTGTTTGTTTTTAAAGTTCTCAATGGTCTTGCTCCACCGTACGTGACTGAGATGCTAACCTTACGAGAATCAAACAGGACTCTCAGGTCAACAAATCAACTTTTGTTGGTTGTCCCAAGGACAAGGTACAGTCGATGGGGTGACCGGGCCTTTTCTGTAGCTGGGCCAAGACTTTGGAACAAGCTACCTGCCGATTTACGAACTATCACGGAATTAGGCCCTTTTAAAGCTAAGCTTAAGACTTATTTATTTAGACTGGCTTTTATATCATAACTTTGTTGACTCATTCTGTGTCATTTTGCATTGTATTGTTGTTGTTCTTTTTTTAATTGTTATTTTGGAAAGCACTTTGGTTCACCTTGAAAAAGGGATGTAAAGGGCTATATAAATAAATGTTGATTGATTGATTGATTGATGTTGACAAGAACTGACAAATGAATAGAGAACTACGAGGAAATTAAAAACAAAAATGTAAGCTTGTGAATGAACGTCCATGACAACTAATGACAAAACTGGGAAACTAGAACAAATGAAACGGATAACTGGAGGAAAACAAACTAAAAGTCAATGAAAATGAAACTAAACACAAACAGGACGTGACACATTGTTTGCTCATGTTTGTTCACAGTAAATTTAACTAAATGTTAACAAATACAACTTTTGATTTTAATAATCAGTAAATTTTGAAATTAACATTAAGAATAATAAATTCGGCAGTATTGATCAATGTTCTTGTTAATTACAGTTGTTAAAGGTGCAATAGGTGATTCTCTACAGATACTTTTTTATACTGTTTGAAAGTCTCCTCGTATCCTGATAAAAATCACTATGTTAAACGGTCTAAATGGCTTTTTTATAAATATATATCATCTGTGGAAGGTGTACGACCATAAAAATGTAAATCCAATCATTACATTGGGTCCAAATGAAATAATGTCCTATCTGTCAACGTTTTTTTTTTTCATACCCTCGCACACCCTGCTCGTGCAGACATCACACGTCATCAACGCGTTTCATGCTATTCAGAGTACAGACAGAGGTCAGTCACAGAGCACCACAAACAAACAGCAGCCACTATTCACAGTTACCCCAAAACAAAAAGATTATGCTGTATTCACTTCATAACTACCGTAGTAACTATCGGAGTTGTTCTCAGAGCCGGAATTATGCGTTTCCATGTCAACAGTATAAACACCGCAATCAATCTGTAGCAGTCAGGTACAAGCTCTCTAAGTTGTTTACATTCATTATTATTGTAAGGTTATGTGCTTTGAGACATGAGGTATTTTAACACAGTCTCTTGTGATGCTTAGCCGAGAGCAGTTGTGTGCAGTGTTGGGCAAGTTACTTTTAAAAAGTAATTAGTTACAGTTACTAGTTACTTCTTCCAAAAAGTAACTAAATTAGTAACTCAGTTACAAATTTTAAAAAGTAATTAGTTACTTAAGAAAGTAACTATTGCGTTACTTTCAAGTAAAATTACATTTTAAATGCTCAAATGTGACCCCACCTCTACCCCTATTTAACGGAACTTAAAACACATGTGCATGTTCAATTATTTATGAAAAATCTGAATTTTATAATGAAATGGACACTTAATACAATACATTAACAGAAACATGAAACATTGTACACGCATCTAAAAAAAATGTTGCTGTGGGACAAAGTGAGACTAGCCTCCAATCAAATGCCATGTATGTAGATATTATGTTTATATAGTGGATCAATGCAAATAACACAATAGATGTTTTGGAACTTTTGATATTTATTGCCCCTCAACAGGCCACAACTGGGCAAAACTAAATTAAGTTTGTTAAGCTGTTGAGTTATATGTTCTCATTAACTATATTATTTTATGTTTCTTACTGTTATTTTGTTTTTACTTTATGCTATTTACTGTTACTAAAAAGGTGCAAGAGTTCATTGTGCGCATGTGTGAACAAATGGGGACTTTTATTTTGACTCAACTTGTGTTCCTTCCTTGAGATGAAGGTCGTGCTGCTGCTCCCTCGCTCACTGATGTTATCCCAGCGCATTGAGACGAAAACTAGCAAATAAATAACACTGAGAAATTGTATCTGGATTGTTCTTTAGAGGACGGATGATCGCAATATTGTGCATGGACATGACAGACGGAAATGAAAACTTAACATGAGCAATACCATTTAGAGAAGGCTACTTTTGGATTATTTGGGCTCGTCGGCATACCTGTCTCTCGTTGACTGACTGGCTTGTGTTATTCCTTGTGTCCGTTATTCCTGTCCGACTATGCGTTATGATGGGTCGTTCGCAATTCATGAGCGTTAGCCGATAGTGATGATGGGTCGTTCACGGAGGAGCGTAGGTGATGATGGATCGACTCGTTCGCGAATGAGCTTTTGATGGGTCGTTCACGATTCGCGAATGAGCCGACTCTTTTATTTGAACGTCGGGAGCTGGCTCGCATATCTGAAGAGCCGACTCTATTTTTACAAATTTAGCCTATAGAAATTAAATAACTATATAATAAAAAGTGAAATATTATTAATAGTCAAAGTCATTTAAAGAGCCGTTTGTGAGCCAAAAGAGCCGGCTCTTTTCAGAGCTGAGTCAAAAGAGCCGAATGCTCATCACTACTATGCGTGCTTTAGAACACCCGCCCAACTCTACCTCTGATTGGCTTACAGTGACAGTTTACTCTACCTCAGCCAATCGTCAGCATTTATGCGCTTGTCTCGTGTTCAATGGAAGAACAGTAAAAAAGTGTGCCTCTCGCTCAGAGATCTAGTTGGTCTGATGAAAAAAAAAAAAGCTTCATCAGTTGTTATAGTAACGGGACGCATTTTTGGCAGTAATGGTAACGGCGTTGTTAAGATGAGAAGAGTAATTAATTAGATTACTCGTTACTGGAAAAAGTAATGCCGTTAGTAACGGCGTTATTTTATAACGCCGTTATTCCCATCACTGGTTGTGTGTGTGCCTTCATGTGTTTTGGACGAGGCGTGGCTTTGGACGGCGATTTGCATTGAGGGTGGGATCAAATTCTTTCAATGCTAGCAGGCTAACATTAGCATTTCCCAGATCACCTACTGTACCTTTAACTAATATGATACCTTATTGTAAAGTGTTTCCTGTAATCCTATTCCCCCCCCCCCCCCCATTTTGGTGTGCACTGTCTACGTGAGAGAGAATATTACAGACAGTCAGAAATGCAGTACAGATGTATGTTTCATTAAATGGACCTGAATTAAAGTGAGTTTGTGAATGAGAGGGTGAGTGGGTGCATGCGTCTGTCTTCATCTACCGTTAACTGCATTCCCAGACTTCTCAGGTCCGTCTTCTTAAGTGGGTCTCTCGTTTTGGTTCCACGCTAAAGTTTCAGGTCCATGACTGGTGTTTTTTGAATCATGCTGAAATGAAGTATTGAGTTTGATAGCATTCCCATTTCATTCCCTGCATGCTTAAGTGTCTGGACAGTAAATTCATCATCTGTGCTACTTTTTGAAGTCTGGATGGAATACATTTTGGAAACTTTGCATTCATCACAGGGCCCAAAGTCACCGATCTGTGCAGGCAGACAAAGAATTTCATGTCTATTTTCCTTCCAGTTGAGTCTCTGAAGTCTGTTAAAGGGAGTCGCACATGACAAAAAAAATGTTAATTACGAAACTGACTGGTGCATAAAAACAAGTCCATGACTTCACAGTGATGAAAGGAAAACTCCACTGATCTGAAGAAATGCACAATGGAAAATATGAGTAACAGTTGATCAGCACACATACAGTGATCAGATTGACTTTGCGCCCTCAGCTAGTGGCATGCGGCTTCACTCAAAGCCAGGCTGTATTTAATCACATTCATAGACTGTCACCAGCCTCAAACACAGCTCACAAACAACATTTTTGCATGTTCTGATACAGCATGAATGCTACCATTTGGTTGCTTATAATGTGTTATAAGTGATGTGGCCTTGATGTGAGTTTTCTAGGGTTGAATAGTTGCTAACTGGTTCAAAAAAGCCCACCCCCAAGTCTCTGTGAAATTCTCTGCCTAAAAGAGTGTACATACCATGTTTTGCTATCCAGGATCAGGCCATCTTTGATACAGACACAACACCAAGACTCAGCGCTTTCTCTCTCTCTCTCTCTCTCTCTCACCCAAATACTAATACTCAAGACCTTTATAAGAGCACACATTTTTCATTCACACCTTTCTGATTACACTAATGGATTGATACAGCTAATGAAAACTCCTTACCTGCCTAAAGGCCAATTTATACTTCTGCGTAGGGTGCGCGCAGTAGGTACGGCGTAGCATACGCACAGACGCGTCCCATACCGCGTACCCTTCCGCGTTGCCTGACGCGCACCTCTTCAAAAATGTAACTACACGTCGCGACGACGCGGACCGCAAGATCGGTGATTGGTCGGCTTGGTAGCGTCGTATTTCCTCATACGCATTTCCGCACGTACCTTCTCACGCATTTCCACACGTACCATCTCCTCCGACGTCTTCTCTCATTTCTGCCTTTCAGTTTTAGAAATTTCACTAAAATGAACTGTTTTTTTCACCCCAATAAGCTCCAACTCCAACATGATCCACTCTCTTTCAGTCGCTATTGCTTGTTGTAACCTAGCCGCGAGGAATCTAAACACAGTGGAACATTAAAACCCTCCGCCGCCTCCTAGCGTTTCGGAGCAGTACTGCAGAGCAACCAATACCTGAACGCAGAAGTATAAATGCTCACAACGGCGTCGCCTACGTGCGAAGCCAACGCCGTACACTACGGCGTACCCTCGACGCAGAAGTACAAATTGGCCTTTACTTAACTCTGTGGTTTGGACTGTAAGTCTCTATAGATCTCCCTTGGGCAGCTTCCACTGGGGCGGCAGTGGCTGACCAATTGTCGAGATGTCAATGAGCAAGACGCCTAACCCCGGCTACTCCCGACGAGCTGGATGGTGCCTTGCATGGCTGACACTGCCATCGGTGTGTGAATGTGGGTGAACATTCACTTATGCATTGTCTGAAATCATTTAAAGCCCTTTGAACAGTTTGCAGTTTGCACTGAGACTGTCTATTGGACCTTGAACCGTTTGGTTCCCAATGAAGTCCATTATATGGAGAAAAATCCTGAAATGTTTTCATCAAAAACCTTAATTTCTTTTCGACTGAAGAAAGAATGGAATGAATATATTGGATGATTTGGGGGTAAATTATCAGCAAAAGTTTTTTTAAAAAAGTGAACTACTCCTTTAAGAAACACTTTTCACTCAAATGGTTCTTCTATGTTATGAACCTTTTTTTTCAAGTGTATTGTCTGGGTTCCTCCTACAATTGTCTTGTCTTGCCAATTTTTTCAGCCAAAAGTAATGTTGATGTTAAATACCTAGCTTAATGGATTTGTTCAGTTCATGTTTTACTATCATTATTTTATTGCTTTTACTATGTGCAGTAGTGATGCTTGCTATTTAGAAAGAATAGCTACACATACGGTACCATTTTCACCAACACAAATAACAGTCAAAACTTTCACTGAAAACCTGAATAAATTGGAAACAAAATATTTTTTTAAGTTAAGAAATTCAAAGTCTAGGTAAGCAGAACCGGCAGATTTTTATTTGGTACATAAACATCTCAAGTTAAGATCACATAAAATGTGTAAAATAGAGTACCAGAAATGATTGATATATTTAAATAAACATGTGATGAAATCTCAATGTGAGCATTTATATTAGCTGTCTTTATCAATCTAGTTTGCTTCTGTAGCATGCTAATTTATTAACCTGCTCTCAGTAGCATATTATAGCACTTGCTGTATGAGTGCAGCAAAATAAAAGATTTATACACTTGCTCTCAAATCAAGCCGCATACACTTGTCACAACGATTAGCTTAACAAAACATGAATCACTACTAAAATCTCCCACTTAACATTAATCGTGTACTAAAAAACATTATATTACACTTAATAGCATTTACTCGCCCTTTCGAGTGCCATCGGCAAAGCATGCTGGGAAATACAATGAAAACAATGAAACAGTTTAGTTTACTTAAAATTTATCAGTTCTTTGACCTTGAAAGAAAAAGAAAGTGCTAAAAAAAATACTCATAAAAGTTAATTTGACTGAACTGATTAGTTTTGTCCTGATCAAACCAATTAATTATTTTGAGCGTTAGGATTTACAGTGTAGAATTGTTTTGCATCCCATGGGTTACACATTTGATGATCTCATATCCATAATCTCACGTCACACATCTGTGATTTTCCTGTGAATGGACTATTGTTGTTTTAAAAATGACTTGGCAGGATTAATTATAAGACACGAGATGTGTTAATAGGCCTGGAAACTATTCCTCATAACTGTTAAAGCTGTCATTAAATGCAGCATTTTCCCAGGGGCTCAAACACATGCCAGGCTGACAGATCTCAAAGTGACCACTATTCTCTGACGAAACCACCCAAACATTGTTGAAAACCTGTTTCTTTTCCCAACACTCCAAACACTGTGTGCGAGCGGGGGCAAAGGCGGACAAGAGAGTTGTAAGGAATGACTTTTCTGCTCCCGGGTCTCTGTTCATATTCACTCTCAACAGCAAATTAAACAACGACAGGGCGGGGAGAAACTACAGACACCTCATCCAGATGTGTGAAAATAAATCTGCTCTAGGGTGGAGTGTGTCTTCAACAATCATGGAAATTTCAAATGGTTGTGCCACTAGAAAGGTAATATGTGCAATAATAAAAGCAGTAAATTATTGCTGCGCAAGTCAGAGGTTTCGTGCGCACAGTGAATTACGTGAATTCTCTCGCAGGCCCGTGACCATACATGGGCATATAGCATCTGTGACAGGCGTTTTAAATAAGCACTCAAATAAAAAACCCCAAAAGCAACTTGCTCGGAAGATCATTATTTATAACTTTTGTCAGTCAAGCTCTTATTTATTTTTGTTTAACTAGCTGCTGTTTATGCTTTTTATGTGTGCGTTACTTTAAAGTTAGTCCCAAAAGACCATCTATCTTAGCTACCAAAAGTGGTCTAATGGTGCGTTCACGTGCTATGGTAATTATGGTGAATACCAAAAGCCGACGTGGAAAATGCGCGTGTGTTTTTTCCCACTGGGAAGCTCGTTGAATATTTTGATGCAAGAGTTGCGGAGATGAGATTACCTTTGACCTTTGTTCATGATCTAGAAAATATACAGCATATTATTTACCGTTTGAGTTTTGATAAATCATTTTCTTGCTGTAGCAGATGACTTAAGCAATCTAAAATAGTTTTCGCTAAATAACAGGTCTGGATTCCCATTCACATTACAACAACAAAAGCACTTGAACATACTAGTGCACAAGTGGAAAATATCATAATTTCCATCGCACATGAACGCACCATAAAACCATATCCCAAAGATGCTCTATTGGGTTGAGATCTGGTGACTGTGGGGGCCAGTTTAGTACAGTCAACTCATTGACATGTTCAAGAAACCAATTTGAAATGATTCCAGCTTTGTGACATGGTGCATTATCCTGCTGGAAGTAGCCATCAGAGGATGGGGACATGGTGGCCATAAAGGGATGGACATGGTCAGAGACAATGCTCAAGTAGGCCGTGGCATTTAAACGATGCCCAATTGGCACTAAGGGGCCTAAAGTGTGCCAATAAAACATCCCCACACCATTACACCACCACCACCAGCCTGCACAGTGGGAACAAGGCATGATGGATCCATGTTCTCATTCTGTTTATGCCAAATTCTGACTCTACCATCTGAATGTTCAACAGAAATCGAGACTCATCAGACCAGGCAACATTTTTCCAGTCTTCAACTGTCCAATTTTGGTGAGCTCTTGCAAATTGTAGCCTCTTTTTCCACCATCTGGCACCATCAACAATGCCACGCTCAAAATGGCTTAAATCCCCTTTCTTTCCCATTCTGACATTCAGTTTGGAGTTCAGGAGATTGTCTTGACCAGGACCACACTCCTAAATGGATTGAAGCGACTGCCATATGATTGGTTGATTAGTTGATTAAATAATTGCATTAATGAGAAATTGAACAGGTGTTCCTAATGATCCTTTAGGTGAGTGTATTAGCTCCTTCAATATTCTGAGCAGCTATAGCGTTTCTCAGTAGCTAATTACCCTCCTCCCTCCCTAGTTCCTCCTCTCGCCCAGTCAGCATTTGTCATTCTGATTCTCCTTGAATCATAAAAAATTCTTGAATCATGTTAAACATTAAAATCTTGAATTAATGATATCTGTATTACATTCATGTGCTAGACTACATGGATGCGCAGGGAGTTCCTGCCCAGAACAAAAACATACCGCCAATCCTAACTGTATGCTAATTGTCCATCGTATTTGACGATTGTGCAGACTGATCTCATGAAGTAGCGTGTGTATGACACGGCAATTCGTATTTCCATTTTTGGTGAGCTATCAACACGCATAATCGCTTTTCAGCGTGTTTATGAACGCCGTTGACTTAACGTTATTACTGTATATACAAATATATGACTTACCTTAACCCCGTCCCTAAACCCAACCGTCACTGGGGTTAATGGCATTTATGACTGTTCCCTTACCATCCTAGGAAAAAAAAGATCGCTCCCCAGATGTAGATCTACATTTTGCTTCGTTTTGCGCGGACATTTGACGGCGTGTACAGACACGCGGAATCACTCTGACGTTAATGGTGTAGACATACACGCATACACGCGGATACACGCGGATAGCTCAAAATGTGTAGAGATAACACGCCACCTGACTCGAAAGTGGCGTGTATGCTTACGCAAAAGTCATGATGTCATGTTGGATTGTGATATCCCGTATCCCGATTGATTTTACACAATGCTCGTTCATCTAAGCCAGAGGAGGACTGGTCCCGACTTTGGGTCCCTTGCCACTGTCGCCTTTGGCTTAGTTAGAGACACTTAATATTTGTCAATATTAATGATTTGACTGCAACACCATTATTGAACTGAACATTGAACACTCTGTTACTTTCCTGTTTATTATTGTGAAGCTGCTTTGAACCAATTTCTATTGTATATGCACTAGAAAAAAAAAGGTGATTTGACTTGACATCACCATGCTGTAACTCTGCAGGTCTGTAACACAAAGCGTCAAACATGTTTGATGGAGTATAGTCAGAAAGGCTTGCACACTCAACAGCTCACAGAAAATATACCCAAGCCTCAGACAGATTGACAGTCAATTTCACACTAGATTGCTGAGAACTGTAGGCCAGTAATCGGTTTATGTTCAGTGAATTGGAAATTCAACAAACAATATGCTGACTTCTAAAGCCACTTTCAGTAATGTTAAATACCTTGCCTCATATAATGTCTTCTCTCAGCAAATATTTACACATATTTCAAATATTTTTGACAATCCCATTTAATAATTCATTTGTGATGAGAATCTTTGTATTAAAAGCGAAAAGCGTGAAAATAAAGGTATTTTCACTAGTAGTCCCAGACTCTTGGACCTCACTGTACGTGTAAACTCGTAGCCATCATCATGATCAAAATGATGCTGGTTTCTTTTTCCAAAACCTGTTCACACACCAATTGTGTCGTTAGGTCTAATTTAGAAATGGAAAGGCCAATTGGAAAATAAGGACTAAATATAATCTCCATGTGTGCGAGGAGAAAGGCCATTGGGTGGCGAAACAAAAGAGCAATCTGCTCATTTATCGTGGTTTCATCACCCTTGATCACGTTTCCATAAATAGCAGTGGTATCACTAATAAACACAGCCCCGTTGAATGACGAGGAAGTACTCATCATGCAACGAGTAGGTGAGGCGTTGGATTGGAGACGAGGTGTGGCGGACAGAAACGCTATCTATTATAGTCCAGGTTTACAGACTGTTTCCTTTTCATTGTCTGTCGACGCTGCGGCTCGTCAGCGGGACTTGCCTGAGCTCAGGTGTGTTTCCACAGCACTGACGCCATTACACCCCTGTACGCAGACAGTGTGAATATGACGAAGATTAAGACAGCTGAGGAAATAACACCACCCTTCATAATCAACATCATTCCTGAAAGAATATACAAATGTTGAACTTTACAAGTGCATGTCTTCCTTAAGTCATCTACTGCAACTGAATTAGGTGCTTTGCATTACTATAATGTAAAAACAAAACCGCCAAAGGCCACTGTCCTAATTTTTTTAAGAAGGAATGCAGGAGCAAACAATTTACCAAATAGTGCCATACTATGACAGTGATCACTTTTACTATTGGTTTGCTTAAAGTTGGTTTGCTTTATAATATAAAGGGGTTTTATATTATATTTATATTTCCCTAACCTACATTTTGTAGCATTTGTGTTGCAGACATGAACAATATCTCAAATTGTGTGGTCATATTATTGAGTTATTGTACATATAATAGTCACCTGAAGGTGATGAAATTACATTGAAGGGGGCTATGGAGCCATTTCCAGAGACTTTATATAGAATATCATCTTTAGGGAGGACACCCGGGTACCACTTAGCAACACCCTGGTAACTGCTCAGAACACTTTAACAATGCCATAGGAACCTCTCAGAACACCTTAGCAACTGAATAGCAATCCAGGACGGAAATGAATCGGGCTTGGGGTAAAAATACCACCAAATTGTAAAGAAATGCCCCCAAATTCAAGATAAGGTTAAAGATAGGATTAGTGAAATTGAATGAAAACTGTTGGATGAAAAGAGCATTACATCAAATTTTATGCAGTGTTTATTGCCAATCATTATAACCAATCACACACTTTTCTGTTGGGCGTATGAATGCAATGGCCTATCAGAGCCGTTTAAATCAGCCACCGCTAAATTCTGCAATTTAGTTTAGTATTTCAACCACTTATGAAGTGGTATTATAAACCACTTCAGTCTATTTCTGTATCTTATTCCCTAGATTTTGTTTTTCATGATACTAAAATAACTAATGTCAAGTTTTAATTTTCTAATACATAAAAAGTAATAAACCAATTCATAAACAGTTCTTAGCTTGTTTTGTATGTTTAGACAGACTATGACTATTGGCCTTTTTCCCAAACGTAATTTTTTTTTATGTATTCTACAAATAATCATCAGTACTACAGGTATATTAAAGGGATAGTTCACATTGAAATTAATTTTTGATATGTTTTATCTTACCTCAAGGGCATCCAAGATGTAGGTGTCTTTGTTTCCACAGTATTTTCAATTTTGACATTTTTCAGTCAAACCGTTGTTGTCTATCAGTCATACACTGGAGGCTAAGGGGGTCCACCAAAAAGCATGCACAGAGAAGTCCAAATTAAACATGATATAATGACTCATAAATGTAAGTACACATTGATGGCCTAAGACACGAAACGAGCGTTTTTTGTGAGAAAACGAACAGTATTTATATCGTTTTTACCTTGTGTAATCCAAGTGATCTGAATCAGTTGTGCAATGTCCAACTGAACCGAACTGAAACAGTTCAATGTTACGCTGGAAGTGATCGCTTGCGTGTAACGTCACTCAATATTTACACGGAGATTTCGGAAGTTTTACCTTTTACTAAACATATTTAGATATACCGAAATCGTCTTCTATTGTGCACAGCAACTACTAGCTGGCCTCCGTTACACTTGTTTGTCTTGTTATCATCCGGTGAGCTTAGTAATCTCTCTTTGAGTTCCAGTTCATATTTATTGTCAAGTCTAGTCAACATAAAGTTTCTAGTTCTGTTTATTTATGTTCGTTTTCCCCATCGTGGGTCCTTGTTTTCCGTTTGTAAATAAACCGTGTTTTGTGAAAGTACTGTCTTGGGTTCTTATCAGCGAAACTTGACAAGAAATTGAGAATAATCATACCTGTCACGCAATTGTCAGTGACTTCTCTTATAAAAAAGACATTAGGAATGTTTAAGAGCGACCATATTGAAGATTAGCCGACGAGGCATCAATGCATTAAATAATAGGCTAAGCTATTTCCTCACAAAGAGGTTTATTCATTGACATCCATAAAAAAACATCATCTTCTCTCCTTCCCTACATACAATTTTAGCAGGTGTTAAGCTGACTCCACCCACTGGCAATATTTGAAAAATGCTGAAAAAGTGGGCAGACCCCAGCGGAGATAGAGGGGACGAAATAGATGCTAAACACTCTATCCTGATCGTTTTCAATTCTCACAATTCCTGACTCCCTACAGTGGTTTTGACGAAACGAGATGGTTTTTATACTGCCGCTCATACCAAGAGCGTGGTGAGCTGAAACCTGCGTACGTCACAAAGTACGGAACATCCAATAGGAAAATTCAACTGCAGTAGCCACTGTTCAACCTGAAGAGGGCAGCACTAAGACGTTTTTACACCATATACTGTAGAAATAAAACACTTTACACAAATGTCAAAAAAGTTACTTGAATCAATGACTGGTATTAATAAAGATCCATTCTTACAGATCATTAACTAAAAAAAGTTTGTTTAGGGTTTAGTTACTCTTTAAGGTTCCAGGATTGCCTTCAAGTGGGTTGGTTTCTTGTGAATATGAAGGCCTTGATTACCTGGTTCAGGTGTGTTTTATTAGGGCTAGAGCTGAACTCTGCAGGACAGTTGGGCCGTTTCTCAATATGCCTTCTTGTCTGTACTTGTGTTCTTGTGGACTTGTAAAACGTAATCAGTCGCGGCCCAAGTACAGTCCCAATACACAAGTTTGCATTTAGGCAAGAACGGTTAAAAATCCCGGCTGTGTTCTTGACACTCCCATTTTACCGTGGATGCATCATTTGGTAACTTGTGTGAACTTGACGGCAGAAATATCCCATAATTCATTTCGCCATTCGCGGAAGGAGCGGGAAAATTACCGGCGTTTAAAAATTGATTAAAATGAATTACAAAAATAATAAAAAATTACCTGACTATTACCGAATATTACCGGCGTTTTTTCCCGCCGTTGGCTAGTGATGTACACAAACAAACAACAGAAGCAGAATTAAAATGAGACAGGTGTTGCTTTATTGTTATGAATATATGAATATATTGTTATGAGTGTATGTAGAGTAATCCCTTAGGCTTGGGCGATAAAGCCTGGCTGTATAATAATTCTCGTTATGTTTGGGCAGTGCAGACGGCGTCTGTGCGAGGGTACTATTGCGCAATACCAGCAAGAACACATCGTCTCAAACTGTCAGCAGCGTTCTGTGTGCTCGTCACCTCATTCTTCCAAGACCAACTAGCAAGAGCTTTCTTCCCAAGAACACAAGTCCGTTCTTTGCATTCTTGGTTTTGAGAAACGGCCTTGCTCTCTAGGAGCAGGATTGGACACCCCTGCTCTATAGCATTCTGACTGATTACTGATTCAAGTAATTAGGTATTAGACAAAAAAAATTATTAACCCTGCCCTTACAGAGGTAAAAAAGAAATTCCAAGGGGAAATATTGCTCCTTACTGTAAAAATCTTGTTTATTTTGCTCAATTTGTAGTTATGAAGTTGCTAAATGTATAGCTATCGCAGAGAGGAACGAACGCTATCAATTTACAGAGACGTCTCTGTAGGAATTTCCATGGCTGAGTGTTACAGGCCTCATTTGATCCTGATGATCCAGTTTTGGTGATGTAATGATAAGGCCCCTGGAAGAGCAATTACAACCGTGTCACAAGGGAGACAGTTTTCCGACCCATGTCTTTGACTTGAGATTATTTTTGCGGAGGAGAACCATCATCGCAATCATTATAATGCAAACAACGGCCAATATGTTCAGGATATTGGACAGGGCAGCAGAACTCAAGCCTTTACTCAAATTTGTTTCGGGCTGCGCTTGGGAATTGCTTGTCATGTGGGAAACATAATTTCCACTGTGGGTGTCTGTTACAGCTACAACTATTGTACTTCAATCTGTCAAAGTACTGTATGTATTTTAAGGAATGAGATAGGATTGGTCCAGGAGAAGATCTGACACTATTAAGCAATTAAAAATTTCAGTTTTTGGCGGTTACTTTTTTAACCTGCAAAGCTTCTAATTTAAAGCCCAGATGTAATATTGGAGACACATGTAACTGTTTATTGATGCAAGAATGACTATTACTATTGCTCATACTTACTTTGGTTAGTGATTTTCCAAAATACCCAACTTAAGTTTTGCTTTGAATTCACCTTGTAGTATTTATGCAAGAGACATAAATGATGCCTAAAATCATTTGAAGGATTAAATGTATTATAGTTATATTTTTGTTGCTGTTGTTTATTTTAAGAATAAAAAAATTTAAAATGAATATTTTTATGGAGTAAAGCTGGATGAGATGTTAAACCGAGGCCCTGACTCTAGCCCCTTTCACACAGCGAGTTGATCCCGGGAAATTGCCGGCAAATTGCCAGAACGGCTTCTGTGTAAACACAAACACGACCTGGGATTGATTCTGGGATTGATCCCGGGCTGGGGACCTAGTAACATTGCCGTAATCAGTCCCGGAACGCGCGCTGTGTGAACAAAAGCCAGGACCAATGCCGTAAAGGGTGTGTCTTTGTGATGACGCTCGTGCCATCGCGCGACTCTGTTGCTCTAGAAGAAAGTTTGTGTTCGTCATCAACAAAGAAAGGACGAACAAATACCTGCTAACTGGAGCGAATCAGAGACCAGGAGCTCCTCACTATCCGCACTGAAGCTGAGATCGTTCACCAGTACGTGTACGGTATGCGCGTTTACATGTTTTCGAAGCGTCCGTTATACGTCTCATCCTGACGTCACGTGTCTTCCCGGGATTTTTACGGGTTGTGTGTGAACGCACTCACAGATCCCGGCAAATCACTGGCAGTGTGAATGTACCGAAATCAAACAATTCCAGGACAAATGCTGGGTCACATTATCCGTGTATTTTCTGGAATCTCTGTGTGAAAGGGGCTTCTCTGTGGTCACAAAAAATCCCAGGATGTCTTTCGAAAGAGTTTTCCAAATTTTGCCTCTGTTCAGAACTGTTCTAAATTCACTGTGAATCTCGGATTCGCCGGGTTTATTACTTTATTAACACACTTGGAATGGTGGCACGTACAGACGCATCCTCTTGCATAGTTACTGTTGTTGTTTTTGATTATATCTGGAAATTCAACCTGGGTATATTCAACGCATTCTCATCCTATGGCGTCATATAGTGACTCTTTTGACAATGCGTATACATCCAACGCACATGGCACCCTTTAGCGTAAATATGACACGCTTCGGTTATGGTTAGGTTTAGGTCTGGGGTAGGGTTAGACCACTAGGAGGCGCCTTCTGGCCCATATATATCTGCGTCTCATATTGACGCTAAAGGGTGCCTTGTGCATTGGATGTAAACGCATTGTCAAAAGCATCAGTATGATGCCTTGGGATGAGAACGGGCTGGTATATAAGAGGGGTGACACCTGTGAATCACTGATCTGCATTGGTAAGACACAACAGCAGTCGGTGCACAAAAAACTGCCATTAAAAATTGGTGCACTAACACTGACATTATTGACAGACATTGTTCTCCAGACCTAGAGTTGTTGGCAGTTAAATGCAGGCCCTGTTGTTATTATAGTCATGTACATGTGGCCAGCAGCCATGTCACCCTGTACCCAAGACTGGTTGCCCACTGAAGCTAAGCAGGGCTGGGCCTGGTTAGTACCTGGATGGGAGACCTTCTGGGAAAACCAGGTTGCTGCTGGAAGAGGTGTTAAGCCCCTTTTCCACCAAAGCATTGCCTGCGTGCGAACCAGTTCTTTGTGTTTCGACAGCCAAAGAACCGGTTCTCGGCCGGGAAAACTGGTTCCAAAGCGGCACCAACTCTTTGCTGGACTGGAACCGTTCTTTTACCACGTCATGCTTACGTCGGGGGCTGGGCCGGGTTTAGATGTGTTCTAAACATCTTTTCTGACCATAATATAGGATCGCAAAGCCAAGAGAAACATTTGCAGAAACACCTTGCAGAGTCCGCCTTTGTAATTGCTTGAAGTTGGCGCAAGCGTTTCTATTTTATTTTTATTGAAGACATTATAAGCAAAGAAGAAAACAGTCACAATATAGAACAAATAAATGGAAAGAAAAAAAGACAAAAGACAGGGGTTCATAACTTATCAGAAAAGATTACATATCAAACGAAAAGATTAAAATACTCAAATACTATTTCAGTTGTTTTTAAAGCCGTTTTGGTACACGAGTTAGAGATAATCCCAAATGAAAAGAAATAAAATTAAATAATAAAAAAAATGGTAACACTTTACAATAAGGTTCATTAGTTAACATTAGTAAATGCTTTAACTAACATGAACTAACGATGAGCAATGCATTAGTTACAGTGTTTATTAATCTTTGTTAATGTTAGTTAATACAAATACAGCTGTTCATTGTGCATTCATGTTAGTTCACAGTCCATTAACTAATGTTAACTAATACAACCTTTGATTTTAATAACATATTAGTAAATGTTGGAATTAATATTAACTAAGATTAATAAATGCTGAAGAAGTATTGTTCACATATTGTACATGTTAACTAATGTAGTTAACTAATGTTAACTAATGAACCTTATTGTAAAGTGTTACCAAAAAAATAAAAGTAATGTTGTACTTGCAAGTGTTTCTAGCTTGCAGTGACGTAACAACGTCGTTCCCTGGGCGCTCTAGTCAGTGGAAAAACAACCAGGTTCTGAACGGGTTCGCAAGTTGAACCAACTCCGAACCAGCACCAGTTCCGAACCAGTTCTCTTTTGGTGAAAAAGGGGTAACAGAGGGGGGAACACACAGGACTGTGTTGATTCTAACAACACTCAAAGCCTTCAGCATCACCTCTCCCTCACCTTCGACAGTCTGATCACCTGTCACTTTTTCTAACCCCAGCATATTTCCCCATCATTAAGAAACAGCAACCTGTTATCAAAATGGTTCAAACCTGGAGGAGTCTGCAGGAGTCCGTTTTCCACTCAGGACCTAGACGAATGCAACCCAGTTGCAAAATATAATTGTAGCAACAGTTCGTTGTTATGGGAAAGAGGAGATGGGAACCGGGCGAAAATTAAAAGACTTTTATAATACAATAAACATATGAAAGAGTTTCGTCAAACAAGGTGCCAGACAGATAACACTTGACAACCAAAAGAACAAATTGTCTGCACACTTGAGTCCTTCAAGCCAAATTGAATGCCAAGCTTTCGGTGATACAACCATCCTCAGGGCATACACAAACAAAATGTTACCTTCCACTTGACTATGTTCAACTAGGACAATCAACAGTGATAACCCGCACCTGCAGAGGCTAGGTAGGGACAGTTGTAGTCCACTGGTGGGAGTTGTAGTTTTTTAAGGTGATCAACCCTAACTTCACTTAAGTGAAGAAGTGAAAAAGTGAAAAATACAAGAAACAGACGTGAATATTATTATTATTGATAATATATCAATAATACAATAAACAAAAACAAAATGAAAGTAAAGACAGTAGCCCCTCACAGACAACTGTCACATATAATAAAACACAACTTCTAATAAAATAGTCCAGACCTGGTTGTCATGAACCAGAGTTGAGCTCCCTCTCTCTCTCATGCACACACACACACACACACTCATCCTCATCACAATCAGCCATAGGCATTGGTTTCGGTGGGGGAGGTGGGTACGTGTTTTTTTTTGAAAACCTCAAGCTCAATTTACCTGTTCTTTAGTTTAATAAACAATAATTTAGTAACAACTACAAAATGTTGCAGAACAATGTAATATATGAATGAATAATAGCCTATAAATAACCTTTGTACCAAAGGGGTTCTTGTCATTATCATCATTTTTTTTTTTTTTGCATAAAAGGTCCTTTGCATATACAGAACCCTTTTTTCTAAGAGTGATAGTGTAAGAATGCTCTTTTGAGACTATAGCTCTGGTTTTAATACCATTGTCCCCAGCAGGGTGGTCACAAAGATGCTGAACCTAGGCCTCAGTGACCAACTGTGTTTGTGGATTACTTTCTCAGGGACCACTCACAGATTGTGAGACTGTGCACACACATCAACCTCCTCAACCCTGACCCTTAGTACTGGAGCACCACAAGGATATGTGCTGATCCCCATCATGTACTCCCATGATACAGAGACGTCTGTGGTGGGGCTTATTTCAGATGGCAGTGAGGATGCCTATAGAGATGAAGTGTGTAGACTGGTTGAGTGGTGTGGAGACAATAACCTGTCTATCATCATCAAGAAGACAAAAGAGCTAATTATAGACTACAGGCACCCTAGGATGACCTTTAGCCATTTAAAATAAGGGGTGAGGATGCCCAACAGAGACTTCAATTCAATTCAAATGTATTTGTATAGTGCTTTTCACAATACAAATTGTTTCAAAGCAGCTTTACAGAAAGTGCATTTCAGAAATGTACATAGAAAAATACAGTTAGTTAATCATGTATTAATCTAGGGTATAACATATATTCCCGCCATTGAGTCGTCTCTTCACAGGCGTTTAGTCGTCTCATCGCAGGTGTTGGGGCATCTGAAGTCTCCGTGAGAGGCTGGATACAATCTGGAGCTGACGAACACCATTTTCCTCGGGACTAGCGTCCCAAGATAACAGCAGAAAAGCAGATGGGAAATAATTAGCTGCTGTTCATAATATTAATGCATTCGATCTGATTCAACAGTGATATAAAAGGTAAGCATTATGTGAATGCTTGGCTAAAGAGATGCGTCATTAATCTAGTTTTAAACTGGGACAGCGAGTCTGAGCCTCGAACAATATCAGGAAGGCTATTCCATAGTTTAGGAGCTAAATGCAAAAACGTCCTCCCTCCTTTAGTGGACTTAGATATCCTACGAATGACCAGAAGCCTCGAATTTTGTGATCTTAAAGAACGAGATGGATTGTAGGGCGAGTACACAGGAGCTAGACCAGTTAGGGCTTTATTGGTCAGTAGTAATACTTTGTAACTGATACGGAACTTAATAGGAAACCAGTGTAGAGACTTGAAGGCTGCTAAACTGCCTCCCAGAACATCCTACCGTCATTTACTTTTTTTTTTTTAACTTATGTATGAAGAGTCTCATGATAATTACAAAACAAAAGTCATTGCAGTGACAACCTACCAGTATAACTAGAATTAATGAATCCCAAATGGCAGGCAAATATCCATTACAAAGTAGTAGAAATATATTGTTCTCTAAATAATCCTGTAAGCCAGAGGTTGAAGTGGTTGAAGGGAAAAACTCTGCCATCAGATTCCAACAGTCAGCAGACGAGCCAAAGCTTTCCAAAGCGATGCACATGGCTTCCTGTGTATGATTGTTAGATTTTAGGCCATCTACATGCTAGTGAACAACAGAAATAACAAGTAACCTAAATTTCTTTTATTTACAGTATAAATACAGTGACATTTGAAGGCCAAGAATGGTATTCTAAATTTGTCCTATGCATTTAACCCATCCAAGTTAGTGCACACACATTAGGAATAGTGAGTAGTAAACGCCGGCATTTTTGCTATGGCACGAAAGGAGCGATTGGCGGTTTGGTGTCTTGCTCAAGAGTCATTTCCTACCGGTATTGAGAGTTGAACCCACAACCTTCAGAAGTCTGACTCCCTAACCACTGGGCCACAACTGCCCCAGCTCACCTACTACCTTTATAAGTTCTCCATAAGTGCTAAATTGTTTTAGCTATGTTTGGAGTGGTTAGTATTAGTGCTCAAGTTTTGCATGGCCAATTAGCTTGACATTTCTAGACATTTTCAAAGGAATTTGCATTGAAAATCCGAGAGGAAACGGGCCCAGTTAGAAAGGGCTTGATGGTTCTGTCGAAATACAACAGATGCTCTTGAAGTGGAAAAATGTACTCATGTATATCTGTAATGTGTCCTCGGCTTCAGAAATGTTTTGTACGTCTGATCTAATCTTGCTAATCTTGCTGTCAACAGTGGGGCTGTTACTGAACATAACATAATTCAGCTTTTTCTTTTTGCTTTTGACAGCTTAAAGTATTTTTCCAATGTGCATATTAGTTTTTTTTTTCCCATGACTCCATCCCGCTTTTTCTCGTGGTGATTGTGACCCTGACATGATAAAGAGACAGATGACATGACCCGATCTCTCTTGAAAGAATGGAAGCTCAGTTTTTCTCAAGTCAATTGTCTCCCGTCCCGAATACGGTGCCCTCTCCCAGGCGCTGAGATCAACCATAGAGCAGAGCAATTGATTATATGGAATAAATACATACACTTATTCATGGATGGAAAACAGCATTAAAGACAGAGTTCATCTCAGTTTCCTCAGACATTGATGCGTCTTCATGTTTAATTATGATGGAAACGTGCATGAGTGAGATGACAAACAGGAAATCTCCACTAGCCTATTCCTGTAATGCTTAACATTGGCTTTTATGTCATGAAAATACAATAAAGCATGCATTATGTAGCATGAATATTTTCTTATGGGAATTTATGGTTTTACACTGTGTATTTACATTGGCTATCTTAAAGAGATTGTACTGTGAATGTTGGTATGCGTCACTCTCCTTTCACCTGCCATTGTTTTTGTGTCCATGTGGGAACACCTTTGTAACACTGACATGTGAGGTTGGATTTCACTTTCAATGCAAACCGCCTTGCGTGCTCTGTCAATACAGGGCAATGTTATAAGAAATGTACAATTGTTGCTTATAGCGATTTATCTCTTGCTTTGACAAGTGTGGGATTAGCACTGGCTCACATGACATCAGACACATGCACACGCATAATGATGTTTAGATGATGTCACAGGCTTTAGATAAAGGCAAGGAAGAAAGGGTGAAGAGCAAAACCGCCCATGTTGGGAGTCATTTGTCCAACCTTCAAGCAGAATGTTTGTTGAGTTTGGGATAAGGTGGTATTAGCATGTCAATGTCAGGTTCAAAGAGCTCCTTTACAAAAAAGAAAATCTGTTCTCTTAGGCCATGTTGAGAAATATGTTACATTGTACTTTCCGTAAGGTACAAAAGCCAAGGAAAATAGAGCACAAGCGACGTTACTTCATAGGTGTGTTCTTGCTCCTGTTCACATGCCTGTGGCCAAGTCACGCTGCCCAGTTTGTCTGCTCCGCACGCATGTCTTGTGCCGCATTTGCATAACAATTTTCCACTTGAGTGAGTTTTTCAGGCAGAATTAAGCCAAACGAGAAAAACAATGTGACTGGCATCTTGTGGACCTATGTGCCTGGAATCAGCTCAGAAACCAATTCGAGTGTGTTTTGCTGCCTTGTGTCACTTTGGATAAGGTCACCCATTCTAGAGCCAACACACATGCATAAAACTTTGTTTCATTTCTCACCGCCTGACCCAAAATCTGCCATGTTCAATTTATTATTCGTAATCAACTGCTCTGGCTCTGTGCGATTTCTTGCGTTAGAGATGAAATTGGGTGTCTTATCTAATGAGGATGATTTGCGAGAGTTGCTATCTCAGACGCTTCCGTATTCAGAATATATGCCTGTTTTTATAGTGCATCCCTTATAATGAGGTATCATTAGGTCAACATTTGACATCAACCTGATGAAATGGGAAGCATTATAACTCATGCAAACTACTGAAATAACAACTCAAAGACAACCCAACCCAAACGCAAGAACCCAAGCATTATACGGAAAGATTATTAAAAGGAAGGACGACCACACCTGTTTGGGATCTGATAAACCGCTGCATGGTCTGACTTCCAAAATCAATGTTGTGTCATATCTGTAGCGGAGGAGAGAAGGAAGCATACGGTGTGAAAGAGCACGCCCGTGACTAAATCACGTCAAAATATCACCTAAAGACTCATCCTCCCCACAAAAGATGACCTAATATATTACAGCTTTCCTTAAGTGTAATGCTACTCTAATGGTGCAGTCAGGCTTTAATAAACTGCTTTGGTCTGGTTATGTTCAAGCGAATGAGAACCCAGATAGCAAACTGACATTGAATCAACGTGGAAATATGACATTGAAACAACGTTGATCCGACATTGTTTTGCTCATCGAATTAACGTTGAACCAACGTCAGACGCGTCATTCTTTCAAAACTAACGGAAAATCAACTTGAAATCAACGCGTTGTTTCAACGTTATGAAAGCAAACCAATTTTCGATTTTCATTTAGCTTTGAAGAATGCCGCGTCTGACGTTGGTTCAACGTTAATTCGATGAGCAAATCAACGTTGTTTCAATGTCATGAGAGACGTCGTTTCCACGTTGATTCAATGTCAGTTTGCTGTCTGGGAAAGATCTCTCCATTATACTGACAGCAAAATTATTTTTGTTCTTCAGTTAGGTGTACAAAGAAGCTTTAAAAATACATCTTCAGTGGTAAACAGCTTTATAGTGGAGTTTAGATGGATATGTAAATACTGTATGTGCTGTGGGCTTTCCACTTAATAAAATAAACACATGACAAAAATGACAAAGTGAGAAAATATTAGCTAAGAATGAATCTGATCAAAGGGATAAGTAATGTCATGTTTATTATTAAAGGAGTAGTTCACTTTAAAAAAAAAAACGTACTCACCCCCATGTCATCCAAGATGTCCATGTCTTTCTTTCGTCAGTCGAAAAGAAATTAAGGTTTTTGATGAAAACATTCCAGGATTTTCTCCATATAATGGACTTTTCTGATAACCAAATGGTTCAAGGTCCAAAAGACAGTTTCAGTGCAAACTGCAAACTGTTCAAAGGACTTTAAACGACACCAGACGACGAATAAGAGTCTTATCAAGCGAAACGATCGCTCATTTAAAAAAATCTAATGAAAAAATCAAAATGAACGAATCTTCAATTTGTTCATTTCGTTTGTTAAATGAACCAAATGGCATGAAAAAAAAATTGTTTATTTTGATAAACGAGTTTGAACAGGAGAGTGACGAACGCGCGTCACAGAAGAGAGCAAGGCAAGCATTTGAGCTAATAAAACTTAAAGTTTTTAATTTACTTTTAAATGAGCGATCGATTGAGGTGGATACAGGTACGGTTAGGGACAGGTTTGGATATGTTTAATGGTGGGTTAAAAGTCAGCATCTAATTAGAAATTCATCACAGCTGTATACATGCAGATTTTTTCAAATAGAGTGTGATCTTGTTTGTAAATTCATGTTCTTTATGTACGTATTATATATATATATAATTATATTTTGCAAGTTTTCTCCTGCTGTCTGACAGACCTTCATATTTTGGGATTATGACCCACCAATTAAAAACCACAGCTGTTTCTAGTCAATGGGCCAAAGGGAAAGGGAGACTAGCCACCAAAGAAAAAAGGCGTTGTGAATTTTTGAATTTTGCTAGGTTCCATGTGTGCGTGAATCCTAATAGAAAGCAGGCATAATTAATATGAAATTCTTGTGAGTGATTAATGATATTGATTCAATTTTCCAATCCCATGTTTTCCCCAGTTCTGAAAATTTCATCGGTATTGTCATGGCCAATTAGAATGATTGCTCACTGCTGGCATCAAAGGACGCTGGGAGAATTTATCTCACGTTGGAACTTGTGTACTTGGAGGACAGAAAAACAAGTCTGATCTCTCTCATTAGCCTTTGTGCATAATCAGAAGGGATGGAAAATATCAGTTATTCAAATAATGCCTCGATGTCGGCAAGTATAAATGATTACATGGGTAAAAAAAAACAACCTGCTAGCAACCCCATCTGGACGCACATCATCTGTTTCAATGAAAACCATTTATGTGCAAGCTCTGCATTGTAAATATCACAGCAGACAGGAAAGGTTAGCCCACTAAGTTGTAAAAACTGATAACCCAGCCTGAAACGGAACTGTTCGATGAAACACAATGAAAAAACAACATTCATTATCAATGTCTGACTCACACAGACGTAATAGAGTTATCTCAAATGCAAATGTATATTGTAGGCAGCCTTGACCCCATGTCAGTCTTACCTTGTACTAATTGCTTGTGCTTCACAGTCCAGCTATCATGTAAATCAATTACATTATTTCAGCTGCAGTAAAATAAATAGTTCTGGGATGAAATGTTTTAAGCTTCAAAAATGACACAAAGCAGTTTGAGAGTCTTTTCAGTGTTTTAGAAAAGTACTCCATATGACCCTTTCTTGTAACGCTCAACAGCTTGAGAGCCACCTGAGGGCATTCAACGTCAGGCTATCATTGTTCACTCACAACTACATTTCCCATAATTCACTGCCCGGACTCATCCTCCCTGATCATCACATTCACCTGTGTCTTATTATTATTGACTGTGTATACATGCAGCCAATTTTCGGGTTATGGTCGGGTTAAGGTCACTATTCGGGTTTCTGAAACATTAACCCATTTACATGCATGAGCAGAGAGAACGACAACGCGCGGTTAGCGTCTAGATGTACGGACAACCTTAAGACACAATATGCGCCATTTCCGATTCTTCTTCCTGTATCCAAAGACAACAACAACAGCAGCACGCGGATAATGAATAGTTCGGGGCAGATAGCGATCGCCTTTGTTTGCGCTTTGATGCTGGTAACGTTACCTCGCTCCAAAAGTATACTGTGCTGCGTCTCGCCATGTTTACTTCCGGTATACTGCACAGGGATTTTTGTATGTGCTGGAAATTTCTTTACTCAAAAGACCAAGATTCCTTGCGAATAGAACATGCACAGAACACAAATCACTATGGGGATATGCCGATACACGTTTACATGACCAAAAATTCGGGTTAGAAAAGGGTAACCCCAGGTAGCCTATAACATCCAGGTTTTTAAAATCCGGAATATGAGCATATTCGGGTTTTTGCCAGTGTTTACATGGCCGTTCGCGACCGGGTTATTGCTAATATCCCGGTTTTGAACGGGTTATTGGCTGCTGGTAAACGTAGTCATTGTTTAGTTCACCCCATATAAGCCTGGTTCACCTCATCATTCCCTGTGAAGTCTTGTACGTTATTCTACTGCATTTCTGAGCGTTTCCTTCGTTTTCTTTGTTCCTGGTTCTTGATCTCTGCCCGTGTCCTGGTTTTCCCTTTCTTGCCTCACCCTTTGGATTTGTCTGTTTGTATGACCTTTGCCTTGATTCTGATTACAATTTGGATTAACTTTAATAAACTGCATTTGGATCCTCAACCATCTTCATGTCTCGGAGCAGTTCGTAACTCTTTCTTTGTATTGCAAGTCCTCTGTCTGAAGCCATTTAAGATAGCTTTGGGCGATGAAATTCAAGTCTTATTGATGTAAGCATTTAGTATCTAGCTCTGCTTGCATCAGAGACATGGACATTTCACAGTATGCGTTCTTGTCTGTGCTCATGTTCTTGTGGACTTTTGAAACGTCATCAGTCACAGCCTAAGTACTGTTCCAATTCAAACTTCACATCTAGCCACATTTTCTTGCTTGGCTTCTTTATCCTCGATATGCATCAGGAGGCGAACCAAAAATACCAGAATATATCTCACATTAACCAGCTACCGCCAGAGAAAACCCACATCATTTTCAAAAAACTGCTGTTGTTGTGTCACAAAACTAAAATTAGAGGAGAATGTTATTTATTAAGTGCCTATTTGAAAATGTTGCAAGGTTCAATCACTGGGCAGTAAGCACTCATACCTAGAGTCTAAGTTCTTCTGAAATTTGCAACTGACTCTAATTCACAGAAAGACTGGATTGTGTCCTCGGGATTGTGTACTTGCCAAATTCAAAATACACTTGGTTCACAAGTCTTGGTGTATTTGCTATTGAGAAACGCCTAAAGAAGGCGTCTGATTGGGATACCAATATCCAAAACATACTGTATGCTGGTCACCTGCTGGGCTGGTCTTTTCATCATGAGTAAATGACGCTAAATCCAAGAGGTTATGAGGTTTAAGTCTAAATTTAGAAGACATCTGCTTTGTATGATTTTACAAACTCTTCATGTGCATTGAAACATCAGCTGCTTGACCCTGAGTTAAACTGATTTAGAAGAACAACAGTGTTGAAACATAAAACAAGACAGTTTCATATGAGTTCGGTGCCAGTACTGACTAAGTGATTTGTGATGAATTAGTAAAGAGTGTGCTTGGCCCACAAATATGTGAGAGACTTTTACTAGAAACTCATCTTATGCCTGGTTCAGATTACACGAGGTTTTTTTTTGTCTGTTACGATAGTCACTGTGTCAGATTATGCGATTTTGACTCCTAAAATCTTGTCGTGTCGTAGACAAGACACATGTCAGACTGCACGTTGCTTCCTGACCAGTCATCGCATGCCGTCTTTAATGGCGCGCGTAATGCCATTGAGAAGGCGAAACTAAATAGTAGCGAGTGACTTCCGGAAACGAACGTAAACAAACAATGGATGAAGCGGTGAGTGTTGTATTGGCTGTCCTGTGTTCAGAAAAAAAGTTTGTTTGCGTGCTTTGCGTGAATTGTGGGTGTAACTTCCGTTAAGCTGTAAACAATCAGTGGAAGGCTCACTCTATGAACACAATACACTAAAAAAGTGTTACAATGAACAATCGAACAATCTAAGCGCATGGTCTAAAGCGCATGGCGCAAGTGCACTTAGGGCATGTCCAAATCCCTTTTTGCTATTTTAACAAAAGGAAAAATGGTTGGCGCATGGTCTAAAAGGGTTGTCTCTAGGAGGAAATGGATCTGCTCATGCGCAAGTTTGAAGCGGGACAAAGTGTAAACGCGTTTTGGACTCACCTATAGGCCCATGTTACTAACGCGCTCTTTAAATAACAAAAAAATAAATAAAATATGCCCATGGGTGCACAAATGGGTGCAAATACATTTGCTATTTAAACAACAAAAGGAGGACGTGAAAATGATAACTCCGTCTGAAACTAGTAAAAAACTCTTGCGTCACGCCTGATGCTGCATTGCGCTGGGTGTATGATAGGGCCCCTGGTGTTTTCTTTGAGTTAAAGCCCACCACAGAAGAGAGAGCCAGCGCTAGAAAGAGCGACTGAGTGCACATCTGACCAGGTGTGTGAGCAGGCCACAACTTCTATCACCATGGGAATTTTAGTGGAGATCGAAGGAATAGATTGGAGCCCCGCCCACACTGTTGCTGTTGGACTCTATGACCAGTTGTTTTAATTTTGGAGGGGATAATTCACTACCCCCTGATCCCAAATGAATCTTCAGATCACGTTATCCCACCCAAGCTCCCCCTGGTGGGACCTATCCCTCCCTCCCTCGGCTCCACCAGGGACTGTAGGGCTTATGGCTCTACTGGGCTTCCTCTGCCTACCGGCTTCACCTCGGTCAAACGTTGCCCTGCCACGGACCTATCTATGGCTCCGTCTGGCTTTGCCCTACCTACGGATCTGCCTCAGGCATCAGTCGCTCCAGTTCCACCTCAGCCCTCCCATAGCGCGGTTCCACATTGTGTAGTTGTCACTGCAGCTTTGTCACATCCTACGAAGCACACAGTGTCGTTCAGGTACAACGCCTCTCCACTCTCTGCCTAGGGCTCCACCACCATCAGCTCTGTCAAGATCTATTGTTGCCATTGCCTCGTCAAGGGAATCCCGCCATGGCTTCTCCCTCCATCAACGTTTCCACGGGGTTCCACCTGGCTTTCAATGCTCTCCCTGGCTCCTCCCACCATCTACACCACCTTGGTTTCGTCAGTTGTCACCTCACCTGGATTCCCATCCTCCACCAGAGCCTCCTGCTTCTTCTGTCAGTGAGAGGTGTCGGTCACTGTCGCGATTATATAGGGGGCTTACTGTCTAGATTATTATATTTGGACTTTGTTTGCTGTTTTCCTGCCTTAGTTTGTCCCCATAGTTACTGATTTGATTTCATCATTTTGTTTGGTTGTTTGTCATTAATTACCTTGTTTAATCTGTGTATTTAGCTCCTTGTGTTTAATTTGAGTTTTGTCTGGTCTCGTTTATACTACAGTTATTACCTTGCCTGCCTTAAATTTATACTACCAGTGGATAGCATTAAAGACTGTTTGTATTTAATCCGTCATCGTCATAATCCTTCGTCGTCTTCTTGCTGCAACTGTAACCCCTCCACCCGGGTCCTACTCGCCCCGCTCCCAGCGGGCCTCGAACCCAGGTCTCCGGCATGAGAGTCAGGCGCGCTAACAAGGAGGCTAAAGACTGCAGCCCCTAGCGTCTGTCGCTAGAGTGCCTATTGAGATCGGGGAGTGAGGTTTACTCGCACAGCAACTACTAGCTGGCCTCCGTTACACAACCGTGGGGGACAATTGCAGTTGAGGTGAAACAATATTACTTTCTATGAAGTCTGCTTGCTAGATCCTTTAGACCTCTTCATCTTCATTGATCTATATTTGAGTGGCTGTGGAAAGTACTTCAATATTGGGGACATTAGTGCAATATGTTTTACACCAGAAACGGCAGTGGTGGGCAAACTTGAGATTGCAATTTAAATGACAGCATATTGAGCAGGTATTTGCTGCATCCAATCAACTCACAGGGTTTTATCATATGCCGGCCTTCTTGATTGTGTAATAACATTACTTCTCCGCAGGGTACCCCACCCTAACTAGAACCAGATGAGGTGTATCATGTCATACTTGGAGAAGAACGAATCGAACATGACAAAAGTGGGTGGGTATTTTATATTTCTGATACAAAGAAGCAGGAACACATTTCTAAAGGGATATTCTCATGGAAATAAAGGTCTGCAGCTGTTGTGCAGATTGAAAAAGCGTTATGTTGGTTATGGGGTGATAGGTAAAGAGGAGAGCAAACTGCAGTAAGGATACTGCTGTTGGGGGTGGGGGGTTTGAATGTTGTCAAAAATCAAATTGTGAACAACTAAACAGTGGGCATAACCCCTTCTGCAGCAGTCCATGTGCCATGAGTCAGAGAACACCTCTGATGGCTTGATTGGTCTCATGAATTTGAGCATGACCACAATTCCCACATTTTAACAGCCTGGCATACGGCCACATTTATTACATTTGTGTGTACTTCAAAGTTCATTTGGATTCCTGAGCCTCCAGTACTCGTATTGCCTCAGTCATGCATTAGAGTCATGTGCAATACTAAAACAGGCCATAAACTTAAAGGCAGTCGTTATGTTTCATATATTTTCGGGTGTTTTCTGCTCAACATAAGCTTAATAATGTCTTTGATGGACATCAAGGCTGTAGTTTTGAGGCCAGCTGTATTTAAAGGACCACTGTGTGTTGCACAGCGTGTGCTCTTGCTTTTACATGTTTTAACTGTTTTAACACTTATTTCAGTTGATTGGGAGAATATCAGTACATACTGGATGTGTGCTTAAAAGAACAGTTCACTCATAAATAATAATTCTGTCAAAAAGTACATTAGGTATTCAGAAAACGATTATGTATGAGTATGTGTTTCCATGGCACGCATAGCTCCCAGTCTGATCAGCTGACAAGCAAAGATAAGACCAGACAACCACATTAAGCTGGTTTGGGCTATTTGTTTCAAAGGAGTTATTTAACAGAATGTTCAAGCTGCTGTTTTCCATATGATGAAAATGCATGGCAATAAAGTGTCACTCACCAGATATTTCATTTTTGTGCTGCTGCAATACATTCAACAAGCACCATAATTAAACATTCCCTGATCCACATTGATGAATGTGCAATACAATGCTGCTTGTATTTCGGATGAAGCTGAAGGTGACTTTAGCAAACAAACTTTATCCATCCACTCATATTTCGCTACTCTTAAAATACCCATACAGAATAAACATGAGGCTATAGCTTGAAATAGGCTATATTATATTATATTAGCAAACCTCAGACTGCTTTATTATGTAAATATAAAAATAGATTTTTAAGACATGGGTAAGAAAGCAAGAGAGAATTCAGATTTGGATATGACTTTGTCTCACATGACCCAGTAAAGTGCTGGTTCATACAGAATCAAACCATCAAGCTAATGATGAATCTAGCTATGATAACCCACCTGTTTCCCACACTTGCCAGAGATCATATGATTTTTCCCCCTACTGAAGTCTGTTAAAAATATTAGAGTAATTTCCACAGTTTTCAGAGGAGTTTATAGTGGCAGTCTGGGAATCACCATAAGTTCAGCCATCAGCTAATTCTCAAAAAAACTCAGTTAGCTCTTAGCATGAATTCATCAACGTGTTGCCCCACTAACCCTGTGGCTTTCCATTTGAAGAGTTATTACTGATGTGTTCATCACAGATGTATTCCCCTGATAACTAAAGGAGTTGCACTGTCTCATGCAACATGATGGTTCATGTTGGAATTTACTGTTTGCATCGAATAACTCAAGGATGTGATGGGGTTACCAAGGAATAGCTTAATGCTAATAACAAACAGTAAGTCTACAACCTGACACACAACCTTACACATAGACACACAACCCAGATAGCAAACTGACATTGAATCAACGTGGAAACGACGTCTCTCATGACATTGAAACAACGTTGATTTGCTCATCGAATTAACGTTGAACCAACGTCAGACGCGGCATTCTTCAAAGCTAAATGAAATCGAAAATTGGTTTGCTTTCATAACGTTGAAACAACGCGTTGATTTCAAGTTGATTTTCCGTTAGTTTTGAAAGAATGACGCGTCTGACGTTGGTTCAACGTTAATTCGATGAGCAAAACAATGTCAGATCAACGTTGTTTCGATGTCATATTTCCACGTTGATTCAATGTCAGTCTGCTATCTGGGAAGCGACTTTCTGGTAACACTTTAGAATACGGTTCCTTCGTTAATGAATAACTACACAAGAACTAATGAGTAACACAATATTAACAATCTAGTAACTATTATTAACTAACAAGAAACTCTGATTAACGAATTAGTAAGTAATAGCGCACAGGTGAAAGTGGTAGTTCACTATTAAGTAATCAATAACTACTATTTTTTTTAATACTTCCCAGAGAAATTCTAAAAACGTTTATTAACAATCTAGTAACTACTATTAACTAAAAGAAATTCTTATTAACGAATTAGTAAGTAATAGCTCACAGATGAAAGTGTTACTAGATACTTCTGTGGGAATTACTAATTATTTGGATTCATATTATAAAGTGAAGATCATTGGAACTAACTAGTAATTACTCAAGTGTTACTAAAGACATTTTCTAAAAGTATACTAAAGTTCACCAAAAATCTCAAACGTTTGCACAAATCATGACTAGATCATGTAGTAACACTTGAGTAATTACTAGTTAGTTCCAATGATCTTCACTTTATAATACGGATCCAAATAATTAGTAATTCCCACAGAAGTATCTAGTAACACTTTCATCTGTGAGCTATTACTTACTAATTCGTTAATAAGAGTTTTTTAAATTAATAGTAGTTACTAGATTGTTAATAAACTTTTTCAGTAGTTCTCTGGGAAGTATTAAAAAAATAGTAGTTATTGATTACTTTATAGTGAACTACCACTTTCGTCTGTGCGCTATTACTTACTAGTTCGTTAATCAGAGAGTTTCTTGTTAATTAATAATAGTTACTAGATTGTTAATATTGTGTTACTCATTAGTTCTTGTGTAGTTATTCATTAACGAAGGAACCGTATTCTAAAGTGTTACCGACTTTCTTATTGAAACAAACATTATAGCCATCAGACCGCAAAGTCCTGGGATGATCTCCAGCTGGGTAGGGACGATAGAAGAGTGGATGCTGGAGCTGAGAGAACAGTCCAGAGAATGCAGAGGGTCCAAGACCGAGGGGCCACCGCCAGGCAGGGGATGTTATCAGAAATCAGGCTGGGCAGTCAATGAGTAGAAGGGGCTTAGGAGAGTCAGAATTGAGGATGATGGTGGGAAATTAGATACCAGGTACAGATGTAAATAGAGGTGACCCCAGCAAGTGGAACCTCAAGCTGGGCTGAAATGGACAGGTCAGGATGAAGAAAAAAATACTGGGCAGGGTTCTGGAACAATAGACATGACAGAATAAAACAGAGTGTGACTTGACTGGGCAGAGCGCTGAAACAATAGACACAACACGACAGGGTTAGCCAACACACATCAGATAACTAGAATAGCTAGGCGAGAGCCTGTGGGAAAAAGCTTATGGCACAAAAAAGGTGAGCACTACCAAAACTTGGACTAGACAACGGCTGTTTATATGCAGTAGTTTTGGCAAGAGTTGTTTTGTTGCATTTACACTGTTTTGAGCAGCAGGCTTCACCAGCGCTTCGAAACTGTGAATAATTTTGTGAGGCAATTGGTTCAATTGATTCAAAACTTCGAAAAGGTTAATTTCTTTCGTCACTACTTAGTAATACAGCATCAAAGTACAACAATATATGAGAATAACATATTTTTACTCCAAAGTCGTTTTAGACTTAACAGAGCAGCCATCAAGTGTTAGGAAGTATTCTAGGCTTTTACGTGTGGAAGATTTTTGTCCAATAATTAGAATCTCTTAGTAGAGGTTAGTAGTAGGAAATTACTAGTCATTAGGGGTGTAACGGTACACAAAAATCACGGTTCGGTACGTACCTCGGTTTTAAAGTCACGGTTCGGTACGTTTTCGATACAGCAAAAAGAAAGAAATGCCAGAGAAATTTCCTATTTGTTTAAAGAAAAAATATTTTTAAATAAGTGTGAGTTTTCCTAGATCTTGAAACTTTCAGGTTTATAAATGGGGGTCATCTTTGAAGGATGAACAAATAATGTTTTGGTCATCACATTAAAAATAACATTTAAATATATATTTATTTATATAATATTTGAATTTTGAAGAGCTGGAAAAAGATGTGTGAAGTACTTGAAAGCATTTCACCATTCCAGCCAAACTAGTTCCAGTTAGTGTTACTATATTAAATCCATGGTGAATGTTGCTGGTCTGTGGACGAAAGTATTACTAGTTCATTCACGGCACAATGTTTCTCCTGGTTTCCATGACAGCGCTGTTTGATCTAATAGAGATCTACGGTTAATAACGGAGAAATGTGAATGCATCTCACTAGATCTCGCAGCGATGTTATTACCTCAGTGGCGAATTCAAATGTGTTCTTTACCGGATCTCTTAGCGCTGTGTAGTAACAGTGTTGCTTGATCGAGATCGGCTCGCGCTGCACAGATGTTGCTGGTCCGAACTGATAAACGATCCGTGAAGCACATAACGAGGAGCGCAGTTTCGTTCTGCTTTCATTACGCTTGCCATTTGATGTTGCGCAACGTTGTGTTGGCCGCGTCAGCACGAATTTTGCCGGCAGGAAAAATGTTCCAAGCAATCGTTCGGTTTGTATGCGTACCGAACCGGAAGCCTCGAACCGAAACGGTTCAATACGAATACATGTACCGTTACACCCCTACTAGTCATCCAATTTTTTTTATTTCAGCAATGTATTGCGTTAATTTTGTGAGTTGATAACTTTCGATAGGTTTTGAAGAAATATACCCAGACAGCAAACTGACATTGAATCAACGTGGAAACGACGTCTCTCATGACATTGAAACAACGTTGATTTTGCTCATCGAATTAACGTTGAACCAACGTCAGACGCGGCATTCTTCAAAGCTAAATGAAAATCGAAAATTGGTTTGCTTTCATAACGTTGAAACAACGCGTTGATTTCAAGTTGATTTTCCGTTAGTTTTGAAAGAATGACGTGTTTGACGTTGGTTCAACGTTAATTCGATGAGCAAAACAATGTCAGATCAACGTTGTTTCGATGTCATATTCCCATGTTGATTCAATGTCAGTTTGCTATCTGGGTACAGCTGGGTATCATCAGCATAAAAGTGAAAGCTAATTCCATGTTTCCTAATGATATCTCCTAATGGTGACATGTACAGAGTGAATAGCAGCGGTCCTAGTACTGAGGCTTGTGGTACGCCATACTGAACATGTGATCGATAAGACATCTCTTCATTTACTGCTACAAACTGATAACGGTCAGATAAGTATTATTTAAACCATGCTAATGCAGTTCCACAAATGCCAACACAGTTTTCTAGTCTATTTAAAAGAATGTTGTGGTCAATTGTGTCAAATGCAGCACTAAGATCGAGTAACACTAATAGAGAGATACATCCACGATCGGACGATAAGAGCAGATCATTTGTGACTCTATAATGAGAGCTGTCTCAGTACTATGATGTGGATCCTAAATCCTGATTGAAAGTCCTCACAGATATCATTTCTTTCAAGAAAGGAACACAGTTGTGAGGATACTGCTTTTTCCAGTATCTTTGACGGAAAAGGCAGATTCGAGATTGGCCTGTAATTAACTAATTCTCTTGGATCCAATTGTCTATAAATTCTACATTATTTTGCGGACCCCACTCAGACAGCCAACGGTTAAGTGAGGACAGTCTACTGATCTCATCACTCCTGCCAACAGGAAGGGGGCCAGAGCAAATTACAGTGCCTGACATCGTACTTGCGAGTTCACACACCTCTTTAATATTAATTTTGGTGATCTCCGACTGGCAAAGTCGAACATCATTTGTGCCGACATGAATAATGATTTTAGAGAATTTAGCACTAGCCAGCACTTTTAAATTTGCTGTGATGTCAGGCGCTCTGGCTCCCGGCAAACATGTGACTATGGTTGCTGGTGTCTCTATTTTAACGTTCCATGTGATCGAATCACTAATTACCAAGGCACAATCAACAGGATTCTCAGTGGGTGTTTCACTGAGTGGGGCAAATCGATTTGTTATGGGAAGCGGAACGGAAGAGTGGTTCTTTGATCTGCGACTAGAGCGGCGACCCCTAATCGTGACCCATCTGCCCTGCTGCACGGGCTCTACTTCAGCCGGAACCGAAACATGTGAAGAGTTCACTATGCTAGGCGCATCTAAAACACTTTCTGAAAATCTAGCCTTATTACTATCGTCAATTAAAGTTTGGATACGTGTCTCTAATTCTGAAATCTTCTCCGTCAGCCTGACTGTCTCCTTGCTTTCATCACAAACAAATCCTATATTGCCATCGGAGAAGGCTAAACATGTGACAATAACAGGACAAGACATTACTCACCGTGTTTGTGTTTATTGATTCTTACTCACCGCGTTTGTTGACTGGTTTTACTCACCGGGCTTTTTCTGAACTCAAAGAGTTCAGAGTTTAACCCTCAGGTGCTCTTCGGTCATTTCTGACTGAAAAATTTTCTGTTTTGAAATTTTAAAAATCACAGCTTCATCGGAATGTTACGAAACTTGGTGACTTTTATGGCATTGGGTATGTGAACACACAAAAAAAATTGAGGTCATGATCCGAGCAGGCTAAGTGGTCGTAAAAAAAATAGTCACACTTGTGCTTTTCGGTCAAAAATGACCGACCATAGGAAATGAATGGGAAATTGACAAAAACACAAAAACTTTGAGAATTTTTGTGTGTACAATCTACAAATCGGCCACGATGCAGAAAAAAAGTGCTCAGCATTGAAGGGGTGACACTGTAAAACATCAAGAGTGCAAAACAGACATACCCACCCCTACGCACACACATACACACACACACTTTTATACACAAAAACACCAATAAATTGTGATTAAAGAAATCTGTTTTGAATATTTAAAAATCACAGCTTCTTCAGAAAATTACGAAACTTGGTGACTTTTATGGCATTGGGTATGTGAACACACAATTTAAGTGGTCGTAAAAAAATGAGTCACACTTTTGCTCTTCTGTCAAAAATGACAACCCATAGGAAATGAATGGGAAATTGATAAAAAAAAAAAAATTCTCTGAATTTTTGTATGTACAATCTACAAATCGGCCACAATTCTAAAAAAAAAAAAAAGTACACCGCAAGAAAGGGGTGACACTCTACAACATCTAGAGTGCAAAACAGACACACCCACCAACACACACACACACATACAAACACACTTTTATACACATACACACCAATAAATTTTGATTACAAAAAGTATGTTTTGAATTTTTTTAAATCACAGCTTCATCGCGATGTTACGAAACTTGGTGACTTTTATGGCATTATGTATGTGAACACACAAAAAAATTGAGGTCATGATCTGAGCATGCTAAGTGGTCTTAAAAAAAATAGTCACACTTGTGGTCTTTGGTCAAAAATGACCCCATAGGAAATGAATGGGAAATTGTAAAAAAAAAAAAAAAAGAAAAAAAAAATTGTGAATATTTGTTTTTTGTCATTTTTTTTTATAAGAAATAGTTTTTGAGATTGTTTCAACTATATATACAAATCCACCAACAACAACAACAAAAATGTGTTCATAAACAGCTGGGGAATTCACATGCCTCTCCATAGAGAGCTGTACATGCCATCAAGTGGTTACACCATGATTCTACGCTTTTTCTCTATACTGTAACC
This sequence comes from Pimephales promelas, assembly GCF_016745375.1. The sequence continues at coordinate 5,546,199 of NW_024121444.1, forward strand.
AGATGGTGCTAATTTTCTTCAAAAAATATTTTTTTTTTTCTGAAGGCCTAGACTCTATATTAAACTAAAATACTGCATTAATATTTTTTTGAAGAAAATAATATATATATATAGAAAATAATATATATTTTTTTATGGCAAAAATAAACCATAAATATTGCATAAATATTAATAAATTCATTTAAATTGTCTCAAAATACTAAATTAAAAAGAATAAATATTATAGAACAAAAATAAATTGCATTGGTTTTACTGGGATGGAGAAAGTTTCATTTTTAGGTGTCCGGTCACTTTTGACCGGGAAGATAACAAGTGTGACTCCGAAACGAAGAGCACCTGAGGGTTAAGTGAAAAGAATTAGTGGACTATAGGGAATAGAGAATGAGGGTTTAGAGAGTGATTTTGGATTCAGCCCTGGAAAGTAATTTGCTGAATGAGTCTCGTTTGTACACTTTCTGCATGAGGGCACTGTGCAGTCCCGCCTGTCACTGAACATGCTGGCATATGCAAATGTTTGGAGTCATACATATTAATGATCCCGACTGTTGCGTCACAGTCAGTATTATGTGGAGATTCGCCTGTTTTTCAGGGGTGTTTTTCAAAAACGAGATTTAAGTAAGAAGGAGAAAACAATGGTGTTTGAGACTCACTGTATGCCATGTACTGAACTCTTGTTATTTAACTATGCCAACATAAATTCAATTTCACATTCTAGGGCACCTTTAAAAGTTCCCAAAGATTTGTAAATCCAGAAAAATTCCAGTTTTCAATAATGGCTCGTCCCTTGTCACTGTCGCATATCAATGACGTAGTATACGCTCTTTCCTCAGTTCCAGCTTGTAGAAACCATAGACACAATACATAGATTCCTCAAACGACCATTTCAATTACATTAGCCGCTAATGAGGGGTCTATGTAAACCTTATGTATAGATTCTAAGATACAATATCTCGCACGCCGTTGTTGTGTTGTTCAGTCATCATGGTTCACAATTACTGATTGGCGAGTACAGAAAATCCCCCAAAATATGAGCAGGAAAGCAGGCAGTGGGACAAACAGAGAAATAAAAAAAGGATCGGCGTGGCTTTTTAAAGACGGAGAGAGCTTCATGACAAACTTGGACTTGACAGAGACTCCGCTCTCGCATGTGTTTTAATAGATAGGTAAGAAAATAAATATTTTATTTATTGTACACATACAGTTATATTGATCTTTGTTTTTACTTCAGTAACGCTTTATATCATTTCTGGTGACCAAGTCTATGGCAGTAAAATTAAATACAGTATGTTTTGCACAAAAACATTTAGCCATTAGGCTACTTGTAAATACAGTGGGTTTGTTCAAATGTATTTTGATTGTTTTAAAAGTGTAAAGCTGCGCAACATTAACCAACCTAATCATTTGACAAATAGTCACATTTTAGTAGCAGGCTAACATAGCAATACATTTCACGTTCCTTGCAGCTAATTCATTTCGATGACATAAAAGAGTGTGATCAAAAGTGCAGGTAGTACAAAAAATAATTTATTAGCTGATATATAATTTATACCATTCATGAATTCAATACATCTTTGGATGGTGAAAACGGCATCTCCCAACGTTCCACTCTCCTTCATAGCGTCATCAATCCTCATCTTTGTTATTGTTTTGAAAATGCGACCTCTGGTGGCGAAAAAAATACAGATTGTACCTATTTATGCTGTGCACTTTTTATTTTATGGTTTATGGTCATCACTATATATTGCAACACCCCTAATAAACACGTTAACGTTATTTTATTTTTAAATATCGCGATTATTGTAAATTGTATACCGGTATACCGTGACACCCCTAGTCCAAAAAAACCCCCAAAAAAAGTCAAAAAGTATGAATCCGCATCTCTCAGTAGACATCCTTGTTCAACGTCTGGTCTGATATCCAAAAACATTTTGCGCGTAAATTGAAGTTTTTGGCCAACCATAATTAGCATTGTAAAAATACAACATTTGCTTATTTATCACTAACCACGCTTTGGCAAAGAGCTCTGTGTGGACAATGCTTTGTATGTTTCATATTTATGATTTGTGATCGTGCTGGCTCCAATGTGATCAGGAAAATAGTCATAATGACGCCAAACAATTGATGATTTTTTGGACAAAAAGTCGGATGCGAGAAGTCTCGAATCGGACCACACCCACCAGATCGTTGGGGGTTGTAAATCGGCCCAAAACCAGGCGTTAAATCTTCAAGTGTGTGGTTAACCTAAAGGGTGATAGGGTCATTTGTGTGAATCAACGGAAGTTAGTAAGAGAGATTATAGTTGCACCATGTACACGTATGTTACCAGGCAGACTGATCTCATGAAGTAGCGTGTGTATGCCACGCCAATTCGTATTTCCATTTTTGGCGTGCTATCAAGACGCATAATCGCCTTTCAGCGTGTTTATGAACGCCGTTGACTTAACGTTATAGAAATATATGACTTACCTCAACCCCGTCCCTAAACCTAACCGTCACTGGGGTTAATGGCATTTATGACTGTTCCCTTACCATCCAAGGTAAAAAAAAGATATGACTTACCTCAACCCCATCCCTAAACTTAACCGTCACTGGGGTTAATGGCATTTATGACTGGAGATTTGACTGCGTGTACAGACACGCGGAATGACGCGGACGTTAATGGCGTAGACATACACGCATAAACGCGGATACACGCGGATAGCTCAAAATGCGTAGAAATAACACGCCACCTGACTCGAAAGTGGCGTGTATGTTTACGCAAAAGTCATGATGTCATGTTGCACCAGGGAAGAATCAAGTTATGGAAAATGCATTAATCCCATTAGAGAGTCACTTGGCATTTCCCAACCTGACATTTCAGAGACGAGTAATTGTGGATCTTTTCACTCTGTCACCTAATGGTTGTATAAGGTTTACGACTGTAAGAGAACAAAGACTGTTGGCTGTTTCATAAACATGCCGCATTTTTGCCCTCTGTTTCACCCATTAGCACATCGCATTAAGCAGATTATGATTTTACAGGACCATTCTGTTAAATCGTTTCTTAATACGCACCGAACAACCATAGCAGTTGGGGGGAACTGTCTCAGCGCTCTGGATCCTTTTTGATGTCCCCCAAAACCAATTTGCCTCAGTCCTTCAATCCTTGCTTTGATTTGTTGGTTTCTATGGCCACAATTCATTAGAAACACTTTTCTTGTCAAAGCATTTACAGGTCTATCAATGGGGACCAGACCCTGCTTGGGAATAAATCAGCTGTCGGAGCCGAGCCGATGGAAAGAGAGTGTCGCTGCAATTAAACGCAGCCCGGACGGGCCCCCAACATGGGCGTCGGTGACATCAAGCAATATGGGTTGGATGCACACCTCTGGAGATCAACACATAGGATGGGGTGTACAGGTCCACCCCATATCACTCCTCCAGCAGGCTGTCAACTTTGGCACATCGTTGCTCGGGACCACTGTATTTGTTCTCCAAATTGCAGTCAAGCTTCAGAAATAAAGAGCCCCTGAGACCCATTTGCTACAGCAGGCTAACCCAGCTTCAGCAGTGCGTCACACACTACACATTGACACTTTCATGGCTGCCTTTTTTTCTTCTTCGAACCAGCGCTTTGACCTTTGGAGAATTTTCCCAATTGTTCCCTTCTTTGTTTCTTTTTTTCTTTCTTTTGTCCACTTTTTCCCTTCTGTGATGATTGCCCCTTTCTTGTTTTGTTTTACTGTTTCGTTCTCTTGATTTCTATGGTGACTGCAAGCTTCCCAGGAATAATGAAAGCCTAGGGATTAAGAAGCGTGAAAAGTGATGGATTTTTCTTAAATAGATAGGAAACTCCTGGAATAAATGGGATGGGTTCATATGATGGGCTTCACAGATGGGACATGAAGTCAGATAGGAGAATTTTGGTCATTCAGTGAAACATGGAGAAAAAACATTGGACAAAAAGCTCAATTTGCAAGACCACACTGTCTGGATGCTGAAAGTCAGCATCTACCATAGCATTTCTACTATTTTATGGCTCTTCCTTATCTTGGGAGGATTTGAGTAAACAATTAACGCATTGTTAGGCAGCCATACCTTGGTCTACTGTACGAACTAGAAAGTTGCTGGTTTGTGCCCAGCTAGGAGTGATTTGTTGTATCCTTTGGTGATACACTTAACTTTTTCATGGATGGAACCAGTAATCAATAGATGGAATCATTGGTATCAAGGTCTTAAATTACTGAGATTGCAGGTTTTTTTTGTCTGCAACACCCAGAAGTGTTATATTCCTCAAAATGAAACAGACACCCCACTCAAGGCTCGCTCATGTATTTGTCAATTTGGTGTGAGGTATTGTGTGAAGAAAGGAACCAGAAAAGACATTTGCATCAAAGCAGGTGAAGATCAATCCCACCTATTGTGCCTTCATCTTGGATCATGGTGTGAATGTCGCTACCGTGAGCTGTTTCTAAACACAAAAACAAACTCAGAATTCTGTGTTGGCCACTATTGTTCATTTTCAGATTTTGCTTGAAGTATATTCAGGCTTTAAATCACAGGTTATGTACTAAGGTTTTAATTAACATAGCACAGTCAACACAGCTAAAGTCAAGAGTGAATTAACTTGGACTTTTCACACCAGGCCAGTAGTGGCTACACACAGACAGACAGCTGACTAAAGCTAGTGTGCGCAACAAGTACCAGCAAAGACCTCTGGGAAATCAGCGGAACAGCTGGGTATTCCTAATCATACTGTATGTCTCAGGGGTGGGAATACTGGGTTAACATTAGTAGCAGTAGGCTTCTGCCACAGGGAGCTGGAGGGCTGTGCTTGCCGCTACATAAACATCCTGCACAGCCAGCTGAACACACAGTCACGTCCCCAGCAGCCCTTGCACCACTGTGGAGCTAATAATGCACCGAACACAACTACACGCTCACTGTGTCTGGAAATACTAGCAAATTTTCACACACAGTTCTGGTCCCTGTATATCCACTCAGTAATGTATACTGCAGGTGTGTGGGATGAAATGGCATTGGTCCAGAGGAACTGAGTGATGTTATACTGATATTCACCCTTTAACAACTGCTGCAGATTTGTGTGGGAAAAACACTTTAAAAGGGCCATATTCTACACCAGGATTGGAAACCTTTTTGACACAAATTTGTTTAATCTCTTTGCACCACCCCCCTTCATTTTTTGTTGTTAATTCTCACCATCATTCTGTGTTCAAGGCCTCGAATACTAGGTTGGAAATCTTTCAAATTTAATTAAAAGACATTGGTCTCTCTCCAGAGATCCTTGTTTCAGAACATTGCTTGCAGTAACATTTGACCAAACTATACAATCAGCATCTGCATGAGGGGCTCTATGCACATCACTAAATAGACAGCTTAACACACACTTAATGTTTGAAGTCTGCTCCATTTGTTGGAAACAGTGTATAAGCGTGTTCAGTTCAATCTTAGAATGTTTCAGCTAGTCGTTAAAGCCACACTTTGCAACTTTTTAACCTTTATAATATATTACCAAAATCCATTGAGATGGTACATCGACGTACAATCGGTTGAATGACACGTCTGCCGTAGCCTGAAGGTGTCAGTATCGCTTTTACTAGCACTTCGGGTTTCGGGTAGGAACCCGATCACAAAAAAAATGACAAAATTCGACCGCTTTACGGCATACGTCACTTCCCCCACCACCCCAAACTTCCTCAGATTCTGACGTTAGTGCTCAACTCGCGTTTGATTGCCGTCTGTATGTTTTCGTCATGGCCGAACAACAGCTACAAGGAAGAAGGCAACGGTTTATCAGAGGAAACTAAAAAAAGAAAAGGGGAGAGTGACAAATTAAAAGCCAGGACGAGGATTAACATTGGTCCAGCTTTCGCTTCGCTCACTGGCATGAGCTAACGGAGGAGGAAGAGTGCTCAACCGATGCGAACGCTTGCCTGCACACAAATGCCGTTTCCAAGGTAACCCAGATAAATTCATATCAGCAGTGTGTAGTATTTTCTGGTATTCCTGCCACAGCCGATGGTGTTATGAGTGTAATAAAATGCCCACAGCCCACACCACAGTTCATTTCTACACACAAACACAGCCCGCCTCAGTGCAGGGCTCGCACAAATAAAATCGACTCATGTCAAATGTAACGTTACATTAAAGGGGTGGTTTACTGCTTTTTTTCTTTGCATGATTGTGTTTATGGGGTGCAATATAACATGTATTCGTGTTTTTTTTTTCATAAACTTTACCTTTATTGTAAGCCGCACTCTCCTCTGTCCTCGAACGAGCGGTTGACTTCCTGATTCTATGAAACCACTCCCTCAGAAACAGGCAGTGGGCTCAGATTGGTTAGTTTGGGCCGGTGTTTTGTGATTGGCTAAACTGTAGCTCACGTTGTCCGGAAGGTTAATGCCCATTTCCCTTACGGGCGAAACGTGCATGCGCTCCGGTCCAATCATGTAAATAATGGTGTCGATACTGCAGTATTAGTTTGAGGCAGAATCAGACCCAGAAAGCTGCGATGAGGAGAGTCAAGCAGAACCTCACCACACATGGCTCTTACTAAATGTTTCTGAATGTTAATTTTCTTCATTTTTTAACTTTATACACGTTTGTTTTACACAATAGCATTGAACTGACTGGCTACTAACGTTATATGCACAAACAGCGTTGGCATTAGTTTATGTTCTTGATCAAATCGAAAATAACGTCATAAAGTATATATACATGAAAAATACATTTACAACATTAGTACTTATACAAAATTCAGGTTCATAATGTTTGTATGCTTTTGTCGCAGACACTAAATAGCATAACTAGTAGCCTAGTGGCTATAAAGCCAGCGCTGGCATTTGATAAAAATAAAACACAAGGCTATGCAAATACATTTAAAATGATGAAGTCTTAGCCCACTTACAGGTTGTGACCCAACAACTGCTGCCTCAGGTTTTGCTTCATGTTGGTAACAGTTTCTTGTTGAATCCGGTGTTGAATTCGTGGAGATTCTGGAAGCTGTCTTTCATAAAATGTGCAGCACAGAGAGCTAAATTACGATTGTAATTTTCAGGAAAATAATCAAACATTAATTGTATCCATTGTTGATGAAGTACAGCGTCCGTGGGAAGCCAGAACACAGAAGACCTGACAGCTGGATGAACACAACACACTCGACGAGACTCAGAAATATGCGCATGCCCTTTTCTGCATATTCCGGAGGGAGTGATTGATGTAAATGTGTGGGTTAGTGACGTCTAAAACCCAGCTGTAGTCCCAATCGAGTCGTTTTTGTAGGCAATATACTTCCTGATTTTTAAAAGATGATATCTCTGCTTACACTGAACTTTCAGCGCTGCAACTTTGCAGATACTTTTCATGCACCAACAGCAACATTACACACTATTTAAAATGAAAAAAGTGAAATTGCAATCAACCCCCCCTTTAAATGTAGTGAACATGCCCACGACTCAGTAGTACCCACAAACACTAACGTTACACACCACATGTCTCACGGTTTCTGTAAAAATAAACCAACACACATATACACTCAGCTCAGGCCGTTTTCAGTGCAGTAAATATGCCCGCTGTCCCATGCCCACATTCACTCACAGACATGATAAGCCCCACGGGGCTCACCCGACTCGCTCTCTCTCAGCCGACTGCTATAAGGGAATCGAGCGCGGCAAGGCTGACTGGCCTCAAACACTGCAAGCACACACAATCTAAAAACACGGGAGGCTGACCGGTTGACTATTTATTGACTTATTATTATATATAGATTATATTTGTGATCTTATTAGACCATATACAGCTTCTAGGTCACTAAGATCTTGTGATCTGTCACTTTTATCTGTCCCTTTCTCTCGGTGTAAATCAAGAGGTGATAGAGCTTTCTCTGTTGTTGCGCCAAAGCTCTGGAACAGTTTACCTTTAACCATCAGGATCTCTCCATCCTTGGCTGCTTTTAAATCCAGTTTAAAAACCTATTTTTACTCTCTTGCGTTCGAATAAGGTCATGTATTTATTTTTAAATTAGTCGGTGTTCTACAGGTTGTATATGTCGATACACCAAAGGTTTTGCTACTTGCTTTTATCTCTTTTTACTTTATTTATTTTATTTGAACTATTTTATTGTACTGGAAAGCACTTTGAATCAACTACGGTTGTGTTAAACTTGTGCTCTATAAATAAAGTTTGACTTGACTTGACTTTAATTTGCGACAGTGCTGCGGAGCTTGTGACCTCTAGGGACGCTAGACGTGAAAGTTACAGGTCGAGCGCCCCTAGTGGCCAAAATTTCCACAGTATTGATGAAATGTTTCCCCAGCATGAGTTTCTCAACAGTCTTGTCCAGTGGGTATATGTACTGCATGGTTCAAAAGTAGTGTTCCTGCAGCTCAAACAGTGGAGATAAGTTTGATAATTTGATCAAGTTTGTCATAAGTTTGATTCATAATAATAATCTTATTTTCTGGCGCATTTGCGTGTGTACGGGGTCTGCCGCTTTGCTTTGTCATCTCCATTTGGCATTATCATGGACGTCCACTGGGTTGAGGTTCTTGGCTTGAATGTCCTTATGATGCTATCCATCAACCGCTTCTTTGGTCTTCTTCGTGATCGACAGCCTCCTGGGTTGAAGCAAAGGGATGTTCTAACAACCAATTATCCTTGCTGCATTGGACATATCAGTACCATCTGTGGCCCACTTGCCTCATTTTTTCCATGATTGGGGCGATTCCCACTCTTCTTCGGACATCTTCATTTATCAGAGGGTCAAGGTAGGTCAGTCGAGTGACCGCTGGAGCATATTCATCTCCATGGCATGCAGGGCCTGTTCATACTTCTTGATCATTTGCCAGCATTCCACCCTGTATAGGGCAACTGGGTGCATAACAGGCTTGTAGATTTTCCCCTTGACCTATTCCGGCATTTTCTTGTCGCACAGAACCCCAGTAACCTGTCTTGACTTAAGCCACGCCGTACTAATTCTTGCTTGGGTGTCTGAATGGTATCGTCATCCGATGTGATTGTTATTCCAGATATTTTAATTGGGTACTTTTATTCAAATCCTTGCCATCAATGCTGATGGTCTGGGAGCCACCCTCCAAGTGTTTGGTCTTTTGGATGTTGAGCTGCAAACCGTTTTCCTTGAATTGGTCGTGCCACGCTTGCATTTGATCTTGGATCACCAGGCAGTTCTTGTTTGAGAGCACTACCTCGCCCACTTACAGGAGGGTCTGACAGTTTGGGGATTGCATAACAATGATAATTTTAATCTTTCTAATTTATATTAATCTACCATAGTTTTACATGACCATTTTAAATTTCCATGATCAGAGCACCATTTATAACTGGTGGGAACATTTTCCAAACCAGTTGTCCTATGTAGGGTCAATGGGATACTGGAGCAATAGTGTTTCAGGGGAATAAGCTGGGAAACACCCTGGGCGGATGGCCTGTTCATTGCAAGACGTACACACAGCTCATCCCACAGGTTTTCTGTGGGGCTTGGGTCAAGGGGACTGTTGTCCATTGCGTAACCATTCTGTGGTCAGTGAACCTTTTTGTTGTTGTTGTTTTTGATTTTGAGGTGTGCTTTGGGTCATTGTTCAGCAGGGGAAATCTGACTACAGCCCAGTTTAGGCTTTCTAACAAGGTCAGTCAATGTTTTGATTTGGCATCTGGTGCTTTTTGAATGAGTTTATGATACCATGTACCCTGACAAGTTGTCCAGAGTCTTTGGAAGAAATTAGCCACATTGCATCAAAGCGCCACCACCATACTTCACAGCAACGATCGTTATGTTTCCAAAAAGCTCTATTTTGGTCTTCTCTGTCCATAAAGTTCCAACTTATCTCCTCTATATTGGAAGTGTCATGTAATTATATGGTAACTTGTTAATGCTACTGTATAACAAATTTGAGCTTATTGTACTCAATGCACACTAAATGTCTGTCTGATCATAGCAGGTATTTGAACCCAGAGCCATGGTGTTCTTGAGTTGGGTAATTTGCTGTGCCCAAGGCACTGTCAACACACTCTCTCAGTGACTACAAGAATATTTTCCCAACCTCAATTGCATCAGCTGTCAAAAGAGAACAAAAGAGATAAAACAGAGAGAGAATACCTCCAAGTGGCTCACTGACAGATGATATTAGGCCTGTCTTGGACAGCTAAGGAGACAGTATAAACACTGAGTAAGCAAAGAAGCCAGAACATAACAAGCTGTATCCTAGTGGAAGCAGTAAACTGACGCTGACACACACTCTCCCAGCATGCCTTTCATTTCTCTCAGAACATCCAACAGGCATACAAATAATTCTTCGCTGGTGCCTTATAGTTTTTAAAGGATTTGTTCCCCCAAAAATAAAAAGTCTGTCATCCAAACCAGTGGGTCAAAAATTTGCAGAAATGTAAAAATGAGATGTAGGGAACATTATAAAATAATAAAATGCCATTCATGACTGACCCCTTTAGGAATTGTGATATGACCAAACCTATCATTGTGCTATGAGCGAGAATGTCAGTACTTTTTCTTGACCTAAGGCTGTCTCTTGATTAATACACAACCATCATAGTTGTATTAAACTATTAAGGGTTTAAAGCTTTATTTCTTTGGTTACTAGTCCAGATCTTTAACCACTACGCTGAACACAGATAACTGATCAGTCAAAAGTTCATCTATTATTTCAGCCAGTGCATCACTCAAAAGATGGTGTTAGACATGAATAACATGACTGATGACCACTGAATCATGCCAAGCAGCATATTATTTTTTTACTAAGCATGATTTAAAGATTGAAAAAGATTTTTTTCATTTGTTTAAAAAAAACATTCTTTAAGAGGTACTACTGATAGCACAATTTTGCTACAAGAATAGCTGTTCAGTGTTTTCTCTAAGATCAAAGAGTCTTGGAAATGGGTTGAATTTCAATACTCATGCAAGAAAAAAAGCCCACTTTCATGTCAGACACACGTCACATAAATAAAGGGACGTTTCTATGTCAACCAAACAATAGAGGCCCATATCTTTTTCAACCATCAGCCTGAATATTGGCTTATAAAATGGACCAAAGAATAATATAACTCTGTCCCACATCTATTACAATATAAAATTATATATATAAAAAAAAAATCTTGGATCTCAACAACTACAAGACACACAATTACATAAATACACTTTCGCATTCTTTCCAAATCAAGTCCACGGCTGATATTTATACTTTTTGCCATCAAATGCCATTAAAATCTATTCCTGATGGCATTATTGGATCATATTTTGGAAAACCATTAACATTAACAGGTGTTTCCAACACATGAACCTATTGCCAAGAAAACCCAACTGATCATTGTTCAGGATCTGATTTGATTGTGCTGTTAAAATAGCAACATGTGCAGAAGATCGTAACATTGCGAGGGTGTGGAGCCGTTTGAAAAGGTTCAGTGATCGTAAAAGCTCTTCATCTAGATGGTTTGCATGAATCCTGATAAGAGAAAAAGGCCATATTGTTATTTGAGTAAAAGGTAGGGGAAATCCTGATGATGAAGTCATTTATTTTTGTCAGAACACATGTTTTTCTAGACATCATTTGATCTTATGATTCTTTTACTTAAAAAAGTTATTACTCATAGAGAAGCTTGCATCTTTCTTACATCAGTTGATGAATGTGCAACTTCCCCATCGCAATGTTATCGAGGGATTTCACTGTTTCCTGGGAAAATAAAGACACTATAAAACAACTAGTAGACACACTGACAGTGGTTGAGGTAAAAGAAAGCAAATGGCTGTGGTCATCACATCATATTGTGTTCTGGGTGGAGAATTGAAGGTCAGCTCAGGTGAGACAGTGACTAAACAAAAGTTGGCAAAGAAGCTAAAGGATGTACAAATGAGTGAAAGAGCAATAATGGAAGACACACTGTCTTTGCACCACCAAAAACAGCCTTAAGAATCAGAACTTCATGCATTGACAGTTTACGCATGTGGCAGTATGAATATGCAGAATGGAGAATGAAGTTTTAAAGCTGAAATGGAAGGAAAGATTGTTGACAATCAAATGACTTTGGATGATTTAGGAATAGAGCACGAAAGTTGTATGGACTTCTACTTTTCTGGTATTTCTAGCACTTTTTGGTCCTTTTTGGTCCTTCCAAAAAAAAAAAAACTACAAAGTGCTCATATGTGGAAAAGAGTTGTGTGAAAGTTCTTCAAAAGTTCTCTATTTGTGTTGCAAAAAGAAAAAGTTGGAAAAGAATAACTTTTTAACAGGATTTGGTCTCAATGCAGGATGCCACCAAGGTGAATCAATAGATATTAAAGAAATGTTAGTTTATTTTGGGATTTGTCATATTATTTTGATGTAGCGAGTGTTTTGGAAAAGAACAGACCATAAATTCAGTAGCGTTAACAGGTAACAGTATATCAATAACACTATTGTCCACTGAGTGCCAATACAACAGAAATCATGCAAGAATCCATGGGACATCCATGTCGAGCGACTTAAAAGCAAATGGCAAATTTCATTTCAGAAGTTGACCCATACCCAGCCCTTTCATTCCTGGACATATCCGGCTGCCACAGGACACATTTGACTAGAATCCCCACAGTGTGACATGGAAGGAAGCGTTTGGGGGGTTATGTAAAGCCCAGACCTGCTCAATCTATTGAGCAATGGCTAGCAAACAGCTCTCCACATCTGCTCCGTCTTTCATGCCTTATCTGCCATTCTAGCCAACAGACAGTGCCGCAGACATGCACCTCACACCTCACTCAACACTTTATCTAAACATGAACCTTGAGTCTGAATTTATGTGATCTTGCACGCCAGTATGAATCTTAATCACCCTTGAGCAAAACTGCAGACTCATTGTGATGTTAATAGACATGTGGACCCATTCCAAACTATAACCACTTACACTTACACCCTTGTGAAAAACAAGTGTGCTTAATTGCATTGATTGTGCACTTTTAGTGTACATAAACCCTTAAATATATATTAGTCTTACAGATAATGCAATATGAATGAAATAAAAGTCTTAAGAATGAAGTGTACTTAAAGTACACTTTCATGCCTGTTTCTTTTGAACTCACTTAAGTAAACTTTTAAAACGTGCACTTTGTATAATGTCAAATTTTACTTTTGTTTAGTTTTACTTTTACAAAGTGTTTTCTCATAATCTTTTGTCATGCATTTTGATTGACATATTAAAGCACATGTAAAGTACTTAACTGTAATATACCATAAATGCTTGTCAGTAGAATAAGCCATATACTTTAAACATATTGCATATACAAATGTACCTAAATTAGCCCTGATAGGCAAGGTTAAAACACAGCTTGGTTACTAATGTAACCCTCGATCCCTGAAGAAACGACAGAAACGTTAGGTTTCTGTCACCTTTGAAGGGTAACCAATCACCTTTGAAGGGTAACAAAACAATAGCTTTCCTGTAGCTCAAACAGTAGAGTGTTGGCGCTTGCAATGCCAAGGTTAAGGGTTTGATACCCAGGGAAGGCAAGAACTGATTAGAGTGTAAATGTGTACCTTGAAATGCAGCGTAAGTCACTTTGGATAAAAGTGTCTGCCAAATGCATAAATGTAAAACAAGCTGATGCATATTGGCGATTTTTGCATCACAAGCCACTCCCCATCCATACAGGTATGTCAGGCAGCGTGCAACACCACTTAAGTTTTGTTTAACACTCTGTTTGTTTTGCTTAACTGTGTTAAGTTTTACTTAATTTTTTATTGGTGGTAAAGGTGTTTTGGCGACGGGACGTTATGTCTCTGTTTCCTCCTTTAGGGAACTAGGGTTACTCTAGTAACCGAGGTGTTCTCTATTAGTCAGTCATGTTTGATGTTACATCATAACTGGCTGTAAGTCGCATGGTCCTCCGTACCTGGTAGAACATAAAGGACAGGACGTTTCAAGAGAAATGTTGATCGCTGCTGTTTGTTTCTTACAGCCTATACAGCCACAATAAGTTGGATTCCACTGGGCAAGCATGCCTGGTCCAGATGGAAAGGGACACAACGGAGACCACATGCTGCCTGCAGGTAGGTAACGTGGAGTTACCATATGTGCTGACGCTTAAGGCAGTGCTACATATGGAAGATCTCTGTGGTAGATCCTGCCTTGAAAGGGATGGAATCAATACCATTACAGAAATGGGCAGAGTGGAATCTGCCAAGGGAAGGGAAAGACGGGAAGAACACCTCTCAACAGACTTCACTTCAAAGCATAAGCATGCCTAGTAGAGGGGGCTCTAGCTTTAATGTTAGTGTCAACCACCAGTGGATGTCATATGGTGCAGGTCCTTCCTCAGAGGAATCCACCATAGAGGGCTGTCGCAAGGAGCATCAGGTCCAAGAACCAGATCCGGTGGGCAAGTAAGGCACAACCCTCAAGATCTGCTCCCTGTCCTTCCTTGGATTTGCACAGTATGTATACTTGTGTTGGCCTGGGACCAGCTGTGTGGGTTAACCCTCTGGGGTTGGCGGTATCGCCGGCGATACCAGCTCACTTTTTTTCTTATAAGTGCAAAAGAGACTTAAAATACTCTGCTGATTTTGATCTTTTTGATCAATCGTTTTGATTTTACTCTCTCTTACCGTCCGGGTTCCAAGAACCACAAACCCGACTCATTATCTCCCATATTTGATTTTTCCGAATGCCCGTCTACTCCAGAGTGTATTTTACCCGAAACCATATTTGTTTCAACACTCACATGGGAGATCGAAGCGAAGGTCAAGAGGGCCTTAGAAGGGGTAACGCGTCCGCCCGGATGCCCACCGAATTGTTTGTTTGTGCCAGAGGGATTACAGTCTGACGTTATCCAGTGGGGTCACAGTTCCAACGTAGCTCGTCACCCAGGAGTTAATCGCACTGGTTTTTCAGTCAAGCAACGGTTTTGGTGGCCACGTATGGGTTGCGACATTCACGATTTTGTTTTGGCTTGCTCAGTTTGTGCCACTGGAAAGTCTTCCAATCGACCTCCAGATGGGTTACTTTAGCCGCTGCCGGTGCCTTCGAGACCCTGGTCCCATATCACTCTAGATTTAATTTCCGCCCTCTCAGGGTAACATAGTGGTTTTAACTGTGGTGGACCGATTCTCGAAGGCAGCACATTTCATTCCCTTACCCAAATTGCCTTCAGCTAAGGAGACAGCGACAACGATCGTAGATCACGTCTTTCGGTTACATGGCCTCCCGATAGACGTAGTTTCCGACAGGGGTCCCCAATTTGTGTCCAGATTTTGTCGAGAATTTTGTAAATTACTAGGGGCGACTGTTAGTCTGTCCTATTGGTTTCATCCCCAGAGCAATGGTCAAACTGAGAGACCCAACCAAGATTTGGAAAGAACGTTGCAATGTTTGGTTTCCAAGAATCCTTCCTCATGGAGTCAGCAACTGTCAATGGTGGAGTACGCCCACAATACGTTACCAGTGTCATCTACGGGCCTATCTCCGTTTGAGTGTACTGTAGGTTACCAGCCACCAATTTTGCCTAGTCTGGAGTCCGAAGTCGCGGTCCCCTCCGCCCACGCCTTCATCCAGAGGTGTCATCGCACTTGGACTAGAGCCCGCGAGACTCTACTCCAAGTGGGAGCACGCACCAAGGCCAAAGCCGATCGCCACCGGCGGAGGGCTCTCATATACGTCGTCGGTTCCAAAGTGTGGCTTTCAACCAAGAACATTCCTCTCCGATCTGTCTCGAATAAACTTGCCTTGACAAACTTTACCTGACAACCATAAAATAAAGCCACTTTCTTTTCGGGAACTTCCTCTTTCTCTCTGTCTGAAAATATCTGTTTTGCCTACTGGGAGTCGAGAGAGTGGTAAAGCTTTCAATATGTCCTGTAACTTAGTTGTCAGTTGTGCAGCCAGTTACCCAAAATCTCCTGAATGAAGTCAAAACCCATCATGTCACTGAATCATGTCAGCGAGACCGAGACAAGGCCGAGAGGTCCGAGACCAAGACAAGACCAAGACCAAAGACCGTCAAGGCCGTGACAAGACCGAGACCACGTAAAAATGGTCTCGAGACCAGTACATCACTACTTTACCCATGCAAATGATCCACGTGGAGGAATGCAGAGCTGTTACCGCCCTCATCACCTCAAAACAAAGAATCAGCGACTTCATTACAGCTCTGCTTTTTATCGAGTTTGGAGGACTGTGTTTGTGCTGTGCTTTTTACCTTGGATTTACCTCAGAAGAATTAGAAGAACACGATTTGATTATGAAAATGATTTTTAAGGTAAGACACTAATAGTAGCATGTTAAATGTTCCATAACTTTACATTGTAGTTACTAGTTAAACTGGTGCCAGACTAAAATTTACATCATGAAATGTGATTGTAGTAAAAAAAAGAAGCCTAATGGTAAATGTACATAGGACTACATACTATATACAACACGAGAATGGTTTTATGTTCGATAATTAAACACAGCATGCTATAACTGTAAGCTCGTATGAGTGTTTATTCATGATGGTATTATAATGTTTAGACTTGTGTTTACTGTTAAATACTGTGTTTGTGGATATCTGCTCACACGTAAATATGTATAATATTGTGAGAATAATGTTTCATAGTTTGGAGCGGCTCGGTCGCTTCAGTAAATGTCCTCTGCACGCGCTGTGAGTTTGAGTCATTCGCACTGTGGCTTTGAAAAGAAAAACGCACCAAACATTAGGCTTCATGTTTTTACTCCAATCTCATTTCATAACGTCGTAATGTATGAAAACGTTTAAAGTTATGTACTGTATGATAATCCAAATATTATTCTCTAGTGTAGTTTTACTGAAGTGTTCCTTTTTAACGATTTATAGCTGCCTGCTATAGGCTATTGTTAATATTTTATGTAGACCTACACATATACTGTATGCCTACAAGGGACAACAAACATGGTGTTCACACACACACACACACACACACACACACACACACACACATATATATATATATATATATTAGTGCTGTCAAATGATTAAAATATTTAACCACGATTAATCGCATTAATGGCATAGTTACTTGCAATTAATTTTTTAGTTTTATCTATTCTAAATGCCTCTTGATTTCTTTTTGTCCCATTATTTTTTTCTAGTTTTAATGCTCTTATCAACATGAAAAAGTGGATCAGTTAGCTTTGTGCAAATGTTTTTTTAATGAAACACTGACAATACTGTGTTCAATTTCACACTAAAACATTCTCACTTGGAGCAAATAATCTCTCACACAATGTAACACTGTCCATCAATAAAAGGGTTACAATAAATACTGACAAGGTCCTGATTTTGACAAGGTGTGCTTGGCCATCAAGTGGTATTTCAGATTGGGATGTGCTACGATGATAGTTCAGTTATCCCTTTATTACCCAAAACTTAACATATTGTTCCCTTATACCTACACGGAGTTACACTATAATTACAGAAACGTACACTGTAATTTCGGTTTACTTATGAAGTTATTTGCAGCTTGTATATCTGCTTGTTACCTCTTTATTACCCCAAAACTTAACATATTGTTCCCTTAAACATAGTACTTTGCAGTTGTTTGCAGGTCGTAAAATAAAGTGTTACCAAGTATTTATTTATTTATTTATTTAATTTGAATTTCACCCAGTCATGGGCAATTACAAAAAAGGCAATATAGTCAAATATAACAATTATGGGTATTTTAAAAGTTAGAACTGTCCTTATAATGTTAAATTTGGATTCTGATATGCATACTCTATTGAGAAGGAATTTGTCAGCCTAATGACATGGCTAATATGGAACATGATTTATAAATGACATCAGTAATTATGGCAATATCTCATGAGAAAGCACAGCTCATGTGAAAATAATGCTTGTGGACAAAGGTAGCAATGTCCTTTTAAATAAGAAACATTTGCTGTTAAACTTTATTTTAGTCAGAATGTCTGTTGTGGAGTATCAAAATAAAGTGTCAGCAGATATTAAGCAAACAGTTTACTAATAGTCAAATGACTGCTAGTTGACATGGAGGTGCAACATTACTTATATCCAAATCAATCTCTAAAGGGGACCATCAAAATAAAGTGACTTTTTAACTTGAGCTGAGCGTTGATAAAGCATCATGTACATTAACTAAAATCAGTGGCATCAAAAAATTATCAGTTTTTTTACTGTCAAAAGCTAGGCCGCTAAATCATACGTGCTGTAGCTCCTAAATAAAACAAACTCAAGGTCTGAGATGTGAGGATGGAAATGAATAACTGAACCTGGGAATGAAAACAAAGCAGTCTCTGCGATTCTGACCAGAACAGAGAGAGAGAGAGAGAGAGAGAGAGAGAGCAGACATGAGCTTAAGGCATGGAAAGGTTACAGATGATGGCTATTAAGCTCACATGCCTGCTTTTTCTGTTCAGGTTGTTTTAATAAAAGTGACATCAGGCCACTCCAGAATTACAACAAAGGTTGACCTAAAAAAAATAACACCAGGCTGTAAGAGATACAAAGTTATTTTTTACCGTAATGGAGGGGATTGTTTCAAAAGAGTTATGATGTTCACATTAATAGATCTGGACAGTTGCTAATCCCTTTTTGTAAGAAAAGCACAAAATTAACCATGTTTATAAAGTCATTCATGGGACACTGTTTAAGTTGGAGAAGTACACTGAGAATGTTTCAGAGATTGATAATGAAAACACTTTATGAGTTGTTCAGTAAAAGATCATCATATTGGACAAGGTGCTAATGGTGATGGATTCAGCAGATCTGGATGTGGAGTGCAAAAACACATTCTGTCTTTTAGACTAAAAAAGGTCCAAGCCTTCTCATGGTCATTATACCAAAATGCTATTGGTCAAATCCAGCATAATGCACTTTCCCTAAAAATCTGTAGGAGTTTATAAGGTGAAGTAGATAATTTTGGCATCTCTAGAAACACCAAATGGAATTGCCAAAATAATGAACATTTGTAATGACTGTGTCTGATCTGTCATCATCAGTAAAGCAGTAAGGTCCATCATTTTATACATAATTGGTCATTAGGTGTCTGCCTTGCCCCGATGGAGGACACAATCAGACCAAGAGCTAGTTTCACCACCTGAGAAATCGTTTGAGCTCCCCACAGATGGAGATCTACCACCCACTGCTATGCTTCAGCCAGAGCCCGAGGACAAGTGGACAGCGCTGACCCTCGCCTCAGAAGAGGAGACCCCCAGTGAGCCTGACCAGGGGTGTGAGCCCATAACACTCTCATGCTTTCAACTCCACTGGGTTCCCTCATCCCACCGGCTCCCCCTTGGTCAGTCGTCACACCACCTTCACCATGGACTTGTAGATCTTCCACTACGCTCTGTTACTCCACCCCTACAGCTGCAGCGGGTTCCTCTTTCCCTCCGTATGCCTTGGTCCTCCATCACGTCGGCATCATCTCGGTCCTCGGGTAGTCTTTCTCCTCCTCAGACGATTGTCACCCCGGCATCGCCTAGGACTTCCGTGCCAGCCGTCTGCACCCTGGGATCCATGATGTCAGCCTCTACTCCCTCCTCCCTCCCTCGACTCTGCCATGGGCTGTCTGTCACCATTCCTTTGCCACCTGCCATCACCATCCCTATCCCTTCACCATCTCCTTTTACCATCCC
Organism: Pimephales promelas; assembly: GCF_016745375.1. The sequence continues at coordinate 5,565,801 of NW_024121444.1, forward strand.
TGCACCATCTCCACATCCTCCACCTAAGCCTCCCCCTTCTCCTCACCAAGTTGCGTGGTCAGGGGCTTAAAGGTGGAATACCTAAGATTTTTGCATTAAAATATCCCAAAATCACAAGGCCAGTGTTATATATTTAGTTAAGATGATAACTTACAATATTCCAAATGTTTCAAACAATGTTTAAATCACGAAAAATTTGAGATTTTAACCAAGGAAACGGGGCGTGTGAGCAGGGGTGAGCTGGGAGTCGCCAGTCAATCGCGTCATATCCGCGTTACCTCAGTTTCCGCTCGTACTGCGTGTAGTCCTGGACAAATGCGGAAGTTGTAGTTGTAGTTGTTGTGCGATTGCATCTGGTTCTATCGACAAAGACAAGACTCATAAATGCAAAAGTCAACGAACGGATCAACCAAATGATCCAAGAAGAATTTGGGACAAGAGAAATAAAACCAGCTCAACATCGGTGTGGCATTTCCTAAATGGAGAGAACTTCGTAAAAAACTCTAACTAGAAAGAGACGCCGATCTTGCATGTGTTTTACTTGACAGGTGAGTAAAACCGCGTGTTCTGTATTCAAATTTCATGTCAGTAAACGATGCAAAACAATTAGTATTTTTGTTAGAGCGTCTTGTTGTCTATGCATATGATGTGAAAAATCGTAAGGTCATATTCACCACGAATACTTCTCGGAAGTATGCTTTTTTGTGTGGTGTGTTTGGGATCATTGTCATTCTGGAAGATGCAGCCACGTTTCATCTTCAAGGCTCTCACTGATGGAAGGAGGTTTTGGCTTAAAATCTCACGATACATGGCCCTGTTTATTCTTCCGGAAAACACAGATCAGTTTTCCTGTCCCCTTTGCAGAAAAACAGCCTCAAAGCATGATGTTTCCTCACCCATCCTTCACAGTAGGAATTGTGTTCTTGGGATGCCACTCTGCATTCTTTTTCCAGCAAACAAGACGAGTTGAGTTTTTACCAAAAAGTTCTATTTTGGTTTCATCTGACCACATGATATCCTCTTCTGGATCACCCTTATGCTCTCTGGCAAACTTCAGACAGGCCTGGACATGTACTGGCTTAAGCAGGGGGACACGCCTGGCACTGCAGGATTAGAGTCCCTCTCGGTGTAGTGTGTTACTTATGTTAGCCTTTGTTACTTTGGTTCCAGCTCTCTGCAGGTCATTCATCAGGTCCCTCTGTGTAGTTCTGGGATTTTCGCTCACCGTTCTCATGATCCTTTTGACCCCACGGGATGAGATCTTGCGTGGAGCCCCAGATCGAGGGAGATTATCATTGGCCTTGTATGTCTTCTGTTTTCTTACAATTGCTCCCACAGTTGGCCGTGGTTGAGTTTGGAGTGTGACTGTTTGAGGCTGTGGACAGGTGTCTTTTATACAGATAACGGGTTCAAACATGTGCCAATTATACAGGTAACAAGTGGAGGACAGAAGAGCTTCTTAAAGAAGAAGTTACAAGTCTGCGAGAGCCAGAAATCTTGCTGGTTTGCGGGTGACCAAATACTTATTTTTCACTATAATTTACAAATAAATTCTTTAAAAATCCTACAATGTGATTTCCTGGATTTTTTTTTCTCATTTTGTCTCTCACAGTTGAAGTGTACCTATGATGAAAATTACAGACCTCTCTCATTATTCTAAGTAGGAGAACTTGCACAATCAGTGGCTGACTAAATACTTTTTGGCCCCACTGTATAAATATTCGGAAACAGCAGAATGCAATTACCCAGGATTAATTGTTAACCTCGGGTAAATTATGAGCAGTGTGAAAACTATAGCAAGATAACCCAGGTTTCCCTTTACCTGGGGTTTAGAATGACCCAGTAGTTCAAGTTTGAAAAGCCCTAATAAGTGCATTGTATCAAATGACTGATTTAAATGTCCATACACATCCATGAAAGACACTTAATATAAAGTGGGTTTGATTTGTAATTTTTGGATGGTGAGACAATTTATTTTTCAGATAAATAAATGTTTATGCAGTCAAATCTAAAACTCAGGAGCAGTGTCAGCTGATGCAAACAGTAACAGCAGAGGACAGCCGCCCGTTTCACACTACTCCAGACTACTGACAGATGTGTAGACAAGGTATGCACAAACACAACGTAGAGCGTCTTGCACATGTGTGGGCCCAGGAACATTTCAAGAAATAGTTTGGCTTAAGAAGTTCTAGACTTCTGACAGACCACAAACTCCTGGTGTCACTCATCCATAGACCATACCTGGAGAATAGTCCTATCAGATGTTAGACGCTGTTGATTAGGCTGAAGTGATTTAGTGGAATGACACAGAACAGTGTTTCCTAACCCTGTTCCTAGAATCCATTAATTACATGGAAGCATTTTCAAAGAAAAGCCTTACATCAACACTCTAGGACTGAAGTAAGAGAGAGAGGAGCATTCTGCAGGTAGTCAAACTGAGTGATGTTAGCTCAAGGTGAACAGTTCAGATGGACACCTGCTATGGGCACTCAAGGAAATTTTCCCCTGCAAAGCTTCACCAGACCATTTGCAGATGATACAGCTGGGAAAAATGAGCTCATTCGTAGTTTTGCAGAAACACTGTTGTTTCCCAGAGCTCTGAGGACAATCCAACTCATTCCAGTTAGTCAGTCAACTCATTAGTTTTGTAAGTTTGCAATACCGTTCAGAAAGAAGAAAATAATGAAATAAAAATGCTGTGGTGTAGTGGCTAATGCTTAGTGCTGGAAACCTAAATGGTTGTGTACTTTCCCCATCGTGCCCTTGATCAAGACACCTCGGATTGCTCCAGGGGCCTCATTTATAAAACGTGCATATGCACAGATTTGATCTGAGGGTGTGTACGCTAAAATGCATGCATCCATATTTATAATGTCTTTGACGTGGAAAAGTGCTTAGCGCCATATCAAGGTCTATACTGACTTTTCCTTCTGGTAGAGAGTCGGAGTACTATTTGGAAATCTAAGCAATTCTTGCCACTCGCCAAGTAAAACATGTAAGTGACATTTATTAGGCACAGTTTACAAGTCGGAGAATTGAATCCATTCATCTTTGCACAATTTCAAGATCATTTGTGATTCAAATCTGGAAGAGAGGCATTGGAAGAGAGGTTTTTTGTGCGTACGTTACAGGGTTTGCCCCAACCGGCGGCCCGGATGGCTAGATGGGGTTTGATTCCTTTATTTGAATTGCTCAACAGTTCAACTGTATGTTAATGCTGCCTTCACATGCTATCAGAAATGTCCTTCTTCCCACTTCTAATGTCGTTATTACTAGCTTGTTGTGTTCAAATTAGGGCTGTGCAAAAGTTAATTGCGATTAATCGCATCCAAAATAAAAGTCTGTTTTACATAATATATTTGAGTGTGCTGTATATAATTATTTTGTATATATAAATACCTATGCATGCATGTATATATTTAAGAATTTTTTGTGCTTAAATTCTGTATATATATATAAATACATAATCTATATTATACAAATATAAATATTTTATATAGGCATAACACATTTTCTTAAACATATACATGCATGTGTGTGTATTTATATATACAAAATAATTATATACAGCACACACAAATATACTATGTAAACAGAGACTTTTATTTTGGATGCGATTAATCGCAATTAACTTTTGCACAGCCCTAGTTCAAATGCTTTGTTGTCAGAAAGAACAGAAATCATTGAGGACACCAGGTTTATACTTGCCTATTCATTGGGAAAATATTATTGAAGCCAAAATAATATTGAGCATCCCATTAATTGACAATATAAACATTCACCACACTAAAGCCTTGTTCACACTACATGAGTTTTAAAACGTCGGGCTGAACTGTGCGGTTCACACTACATGACTTGCTCTCTGTGAAATCAGGAGTGTTCAAGTTGTTGAGCTGTTCACACCACACAACACAACACAACACAACGTGATTGATCCCAACAGGAGGTAACGCACTACACGAGTTGTCTACAAATCACGTTTTGTCACGAAAAATCACGCAATAAAACAAACCGAAAATGACGTGAAACAGCACGCGCGCAAATACCCAGCAAAGAATACTGACCTCAACCCATGCCTTGCTCTGATTGGCTGTAGCTCATGACACCACCTGAGGTTGAGTCCTGCGACAGCGCTGGATATCTAGCATGCAATCTATCCACAAGTTTCCTACGCCCCATGAGGCCTTGCGTCAAAAGTGGGCGCGACTTCCGGTTGGAAGTAAACAAAGCGCGATTTGACATGCTTGACACTCGTTCATTCAACAGTTGACAGTCATTCAAGTTATAGCGATCCACACTAGCTAACGATGTGGGAACACAACCTCAACGAAATTCAAAAGGGTGAAATAACAGTACCTTTGCCCTCCGCAGTAGTTGACTGGGAGTATTATAATAACATTATTAATAATCAATACTCATCAAGGCATGGTGACAGACAGTTGTGCGAGCTGACAAACAATTAAAATAAAAAATACACACTTAGTCATTGTGCTTTGGAGTTTATTCAAAATTATAAATGAATGTGCTGCTTGAATACATTAACTGGCACTTTTGGTATTCTGTCAACACAGGCTTTGATTCTGAGTTTAGGTGTAACATCAGTAGCGAACAGCCAATCACATGCTGAGAGAGTTTATAGAATATTAAGAATTTAAACAAATGTACACAGGAAGATTCGTCGTCTTTTGGGAGGTGAAGGAAACTACAGTCGTTGGCAGGATCACTCTGATTTCGTTTTCAGCTTATGTTAAAAACGATCACGTTTAAGCCACTGAATTAGTTTAGTCCGATTATACATACAACCGCGAACAGCACATGTTGTCCCTGAGCTCCGTAACGACATCTCTCATAAAGATTTTCGTCTTTAAATAGTAAAATAATTCTCCGAAAAACAGCTAGCCTCTTCGCTAACTAACACACAAAATACCATTGGAATGCTACTTCCGCCGCCTCACCGAAAGTTTCACCCACTTTATTTTTTACAGGAGCGCCCCTCGGAAACTTGTGGATAGTTTTCTGGGCTCGGCAACGCGTCTGCGAAAAACTAATAAATTAAAGCAGCACACCAGCAATCGTTCTCCCCTCGTCATCTTGGAAACTTGGGTATCAAAATTATCCCCACGTTTCCCAGTGGTATATTCACGTCCCATTTTTAACTAGTATTTACAGGTCAATGACAAGTAAAAGTGTAAGGAAAACAAATAAAAGAAATAAAGAAATACATGACAAGTTTTTAAAAATGCTATTTGTAATTTGAATTCATTTTGGTTTTGAGTTTTGAAAAATGTTATCAATTCAATAAATCCAACGTTTTTGTTAAGAACTGCATCCTTTTAATCGTCTCCATCCCCTGGAAAATATCGACATGGATTTCAAATCAGAAATAAAAAAAAGCATGTTCAAAGTAGAGGATGTGTCTTCAAGTCATTGTGTGTATCTGGACCAAAGAAATAAATGTCTTGTCATTGATCCTGAAAGCAGTTTACACCCAGCACTCTGTCAGAGCCACTTACACCGCCGAGCTCCTGAAGAGCAGCGGTTAGTTGAGAAGAGCCACTGCCGTTCTTGGCTGATGTTTTGTGGTGACCGTCTGTAGCGCACTAAATCTACCACTCCTTTCAGCGGAGACAGGGACATCATTAATAACTTTAGCGCGAAACTCGCGAGCTGACAAGAGCACACTCCTACTAAAAATACATGTGTGGCCATGATAAACATTCCTCTTTTTCATCCATCAGGTCAGTGCTTCTTGACAAGCGAGAGTTAGAGCTGGCTGTGGACGTTCTCACAGGGGTGGCTGGCAGCTTCCATTGTGTACTTTGTAACGCAGGCCTATTAATTTATTGCACCTTTCTGAAACAGCTGTGAAGCCGCAGCTATGAGCAGCAGGAGTGGATGATTTTGAGCAGATTTTGGCAGAGCTGGTGAACTTACGAAGAGGATTGGAGAATCCTGCTTGGTGTTTTCTTATTTGTGTTGCACTTTCCTGTGGCATCATGGAGCTTGACACAAGAGGCTCACCAAATATACAAGTGAAACTGGATGGACTTGGAGTGAATTAAATAGGTTAACTAGGCCTCCGTTTAAGCATCTCCAAAAGCAGGTCTGGGCTTCTCAAAATAAAATGAAATGGAAATATAATATGGGAACAGGTGGAAAAATGACAACAGCTCAACAAAAAGGGGGAAAGGGGTTAGTTCAACTAAACATGACGACAGCATTTAAAAACTGCTGGTACGGCCACATGAAAGCTTACTGACGGCATATAAACACTGATGAGAGCTCCTTATGCACATGGAAAGAGATATTAATAGACAGCAGACTGGAATACGCTGCATTCACGCAATAACAAACCAGACAAAAAGCAAATGGAATATTAATTATAGAACGCATTGCTTGGCAGTTTATGGAAAATTAACCTTTCATCATAGCTGATTAATCAAGGCATCTTTTTTGTTTTTTTTTTTATAAAAAGACAAACTTAGATAAACAGACATCATTTGTTGTTTTTACAATCAACACTGGAAAGAAAGCACAATTTTGATGCAGAGATATCCACATTTTTTGTTTTGCGTGCAATCTGACGATATGAAAAATGAAAGGGCAAAAATGCACTGATGTATGTAATAAAACTTGGACGGATGCCTCATGTGAGTCAGTACTGTGCTGATTAGTGTCTAATTTTTTACATTTTGTGAGACGAGTCTGCATGTGTGTCCAAGAAAGAAAAAAAAAAGAGGCAACAGTGGTTCACTAGAGGTATCTTATCTCTTACTGCATCTTTATCTGAATTTTATAAACATCGCCTCAAACATGGGAATGAAAATTTCTCCAGGATTCTATAAATCACTTTGGCAGTTAAACAAAGGCCATTCTCTGTTATTTCCAAATCATCCGTAGTGAGGGGAGGCTGCGGCTGATCGTGTTACCCACAGTTACCGGACAGACAGAGCCAAAAGAGAATCCTGTCTATCCTCGGCTGAGATAGTCACTCTTAATTGTGCGGTGCTTTATAGCAGGAGTGTGAGGCAGAACTATTGCATAACTCATTGCCCTTGATGCAGGATTGGCAGGTCTACCCGACAAACCAATCGAACAAAACCAATCCAAAAAAGCCCAAAAATAGCCAAATGCTATCTTCAAATCTATGTGTTACGTTCAAAAGACCACGGGCGACGTAGCCGGAAGTACAGAATCAAAATTATCCGACATCGTTGTTTTTCCTTTTAATTCCTTTTTTTGTATACGGTGTTTGAGCTAGTTTGCACGTTCAACCTATGCGTTCAACTTGTGAACGTAAAGCGGATGGAAAAAAATCAACCTGACGCAACTATTTCAAAGTAGCCCAATTCCAAGACAACTCGGCAACACTGGCTTAAAGGATTAGTTCACTTTTGAAAAAACTTTTGCTGATAATTTCCTCACCCCCATGTCATCCAAGATCTCCATGTCTTTCTTTCCTCAGTCGAAAAGAAATTTAGGTTTTTGATGAAAACATTCCAGGATTTTTCTCCATATAATGGACTTCAATGGGAACCGGATGGTTCAAGGTCCAAAAGACAGTTAATATCAGTTTCAGATGCAGCTTCAAATGTCTTTAAACGACACCAGACGATGAATAAGGGTCTTATCATGCGAAACGATCGGTTATTTCAAAACTTATTCCAAAAATGTAACTTTTCTAAGGACAAATGCTAGCCTTGCTATGTTCTCTGAGGCGCGTTTGTAACGTCACGTAATACGTAATTACGTTCAAAAGGTCACGGGCGACGTAGCCGGAAGTACAGAATCAAAATCATCTGACATCGTTGTTTTTCCTTTTAATTCCTTTTTTTGTATACGGTGTTTGAGCTAGTTTGCACGTTCAACCTATGCGTTCAACTTGTAAACACTGACTCTGTACTTTCGGCTACGTCGCCCGTGACCTTTTGAACGTAATTACGTAATACGCGACGTTGCAAACGCGCCTCACAGAATAGAGCAAGGCTAGCATTTGTCCTTAGAAAAGTTACATTTTTGGAATAAGTTTTGAAATAACCGATCGTTTCGCATGATAAGACCCTTATTCATCGTCTGGTGTCGTTTAAAGACATTTGAAGCTGCATCTGAAACAGTTATTAACTGTCTTTTGGACCTTGAACCATCCGGTTCCCATTGAAGTCCATTATATGGAGAAAAATCCTGGAATGTTTTCATCAAAAACCTAAAATTTTTTTCGACTGAGGAAAGAAAGACATGGACATCTTGGATGACATGGGGGTGAGTAAATTATCAGCAAAAGTTTTTTCAAAAGTGAACTAATCCTTTAATGTCAGATGACCCCAACAAAAACTGTTGGGTTTAAATTAATTTATCATATCAGGCATCATCTTTCCTTTGTGTTTGTTTGAGCAAGTATACACAACATATTTCCTTTTGTCAAATCAACTTTATAATAATTTATTTAGTTGAGATAACTTATTATTTTGAGTTTCTGATGATTAAATTAATCTCCTTCATTGTATTAACTCACTTTTTCCAGTTCAATCAACTTAAAATTTTAAGGCAACCCAGGTTACTTACTTTTTTAAGTTAAATCAACAATATTTTTTTACAATGAAGTAATCACAACATTTTTTTCTTTTGTCAAATCAACTTAAATAATTTATTTAGTTCAGATAACATATAATTTTGAGTTTCTGATGATTAAATCATTCTCCTTCATTGTATTAACTCACTTTTTCCAATTAAAAGGCAACCAGGTTACTTACTTTTTTAAGTTAAACCAACAATATTTTTTTACAGTGTATGTTTTCGGTTGATGTACAATCAAATTTTTTATGTTTCCTTTTTTGTTCTCTCTGCTATTAGGCCAAGTCAAGTTAACTTATCCATATAGCACCTTTCAAAATTCACAAGTAATAAAAGTAATGAATGTACTTTTTAAATGTTCTTTTAAAGAATTCAAACATCATAATGTGGAAGAAATAAGTAACTTTCAAAACAAAAGTTAGCATCAGCCCTCTTACATTCAAATACTGCAGTCTAAGGTTGAACTTTAAAGGGTTGCAAAAACTGCTAAAAAAGGATTTGAGTGGGAAATATCACACCACAATATAAAATTAGACTGTAAAAACTGTTTTCAGTCAAACTTATACATTAAAGCAATATTATTAATACTTTGTATTCCTAGTCAGTGGTGATGAATAGGACCATCCAAATAACACACACGTTGTTTCATTTTGACATTACCTTTCCATTGCACGCCAAATAAATGAGATAAATGTATTAAATATTGTGACTAAGTTCAGTATCCTGTAGATATATTGGTGCAAAGTCACAGCATAACTATTTAATAAGGCATGACACTGTTTTCTGAGAAATTTTTTTTCCCCGTTTATTCATTTTTTATTAGTATTAAAATTGGTTTCACTTTATTTCACTAGTCAACTTTAGACATTAGACAACTACATCTCTCATTAGTAGACTGTTGTAGGTTCCCAGCAAACACAGAACGTTCCCCTAACGTTCCCGAATGGTCCCATGAGGTTGTTTTTTTGGGAACCAAACAAGAACGTTATAGGAACGTTCCATGTAGGTTATTTTTAGGTTCCATTTTTATAAGGTAAGGAGAATGTTCCGGGAACGTTCCCTTAACCTTAAGTATAAGGTTCTTATCAAGCGAAGCAATCGGTCATTTAAAAAATAAAAAAATAAAAGTTTACGTTTTATAAGCTCAAATGCTAGCCTTGCTCTGTTCTGTGATGCGTTTGTGACTCTCCTGTTCAAACTCGTTCATCAAAATCTGAACAAATCTGTTTTCGAGTCATGACTCGAAGGGTCCTAGATAAGACCCTTATTCATCGTCTGGTGTCGTTTAAAGCCCTTTGAAGCTGCAATGAAACTCTCATTTGGACCTTAAACCGTTTGGTTCCCAATACCAAAAGTGACTTAAAGGAACTACTCCTTTAAGTCACTTGCAGTCAGTAGAATGTCTGTTGGGGAGCATCAAAATAAATTGTTAGCACATAATAAGCTGACAGTCTCAAATGACTGCTAGTTTACATGTAGTAACAAAGTTACTTGTAGTCAATGTCAAAGTGAAACATCGAAATAATATTTTACTGTTTATTATCAGTCCAGTAATGATTTGAAATAATCTTTAAAATATGTTGATTACTCTAGTTATCAAAAGGCCACACCATCGTACGCCTCTTACTATGCTGCACTTGAGAGTGCAGACAGCAGTGAAGAGCACTGTGAGCACTGAGGTGAAATATTTGTATTAAAAAACAGCTTAGATGGGGGGAAAAAACTGATTCGAGAGTCAAACAGCTTCTTTTCTCTGATGTTCTATAGTTGACCACCCATTGATTGGCATTGAGGAATGCAGTTTTAGTCTAGTAAATATGACGCTTATTAAGACACTATTGACAAAGCATGCACCTCCATTCTTGTTATCACAAGCATTTATGTAAAAATATCCTAATCTTTTTGTTAGCGGTCTTGAAACAGGCCAGTCAATCCATCAGAGTCAAACAACAGGTGCCTTTGTCAAAATTTAAGGGCTAGAAAGAGGCAGCGGGGCTTAGAGTTTCACTCTTTGAAAGTGATACGGGCCGTACGTCTCCCCCTCTGAGTCTGAATGTAGTGCTGAAGGACAGACCACCCAACTCTCAGCACTTAAAGCGGGAGTAGACGGGCTTTCACAATAATTACTCCCGCACATCATGACCCCACTCTGAGGAAGTCATTCATTTGCAAATGACATACTCCCTTCTTGAGCTAGAGAAATAAAAATACACAAATCCAACGCTGAACAAATCATTGTAAATGCACGTGTATCCGCATGGGCATCTTAAATCTAAATTTTTCATCAAGACGTTTTTTTATGGATATTTAAACAATGGCAGAGACTCTAGCCTCATCCACTGGCATGGATGATGTTTTTGGTGAGTGTTCACTGGGTTTGTCTGAGATGTGCGCTAGAGGGACTGTGGCAAGCTGAAGGGCGTGAGTCTATTGTCCCAGCCTGATTCTGCAGTCGGCCAAGATGCTCTCATTCCACTGGCTTGTAAAGTGAACTTCCATTGGTGACGAATGACTGTGGCATTTTCAACTCTGGCCCTAGAGGCTCCTAGGGGAACCTTTACACCATTTACAGTGAACCGTGCACAGGGCAGAGACCCATTATGTAGCTCCACCAAAAATACTGCATGTTAGAGCTCCCATTTATGTCCAATATTTTCCATATGTAATCAAGTTGCTATGTAGTATATACAGGAAATATGTTTTGTCTGAACAAAATGGTGCAAATCTAAAAAAGTACAGTAGTTCAATGACAATTGCATTCATTTTCCCACCAAATCAAATCTGATAGCTCCCATCCACACCCAGTCATCTTCCTTTCGGCCAATCCAACTCCTGGTCTAATTATCATCACACCTGACTCCCATCACCTCATTAAGAACTGCACTTTTAAGGACTACACAAACTCATCTTCACTTTTCTGTAGAGTTATTACCTTTTCTCCAGTTCTGTTATACTCCAGTGAAGCTACTTCCTTGTCTTTATTTTTCTTCATCGTTTTGTTCTCCTCGTGTATTTATCCTCAATGGTACCAAGGTTGACATACCTGCAAGGACATTACTGTCACTCATCAGCTGTGACTTTTCTGTTTTGATGAAACTGTCACTTACCTGTGAATCACTATTCTGTAAATTAACTCCCAGATATTGGGTTCACTCTCCCGTCTCTTTGTGTGATTCATTACTGAGGAACAAACCTCAGGGATGTGATTTTTCCGGATTAATCTGGAATTCCGGATTTTCCGACCTGAAAATGTGACCTACGTGAATCATGCAGATCTGTAAAAAAAAAAAAACGGGTGTCGGCAGCCGGAGTGAAAAGGAGACAATATGAGGACATAACCCATAACTGGCTGACGTACAGAAAGTTCCTTTCAAAGTATCAACAAGGACGTATTTGCGTTCAGCCAGAAAATGTCTAATTGGTTCAGCTTGTTCACCTGCTCAATTTCGTATCTCTAGTCGCTCTCGCGCTGGTATCGTTGTTAGTTGACAAGAACATCACAGTTAGGTCACCAGGGCTGGGCGATTTATCGATATATTTCAAATTTGCGCTATGATCCTTGCTCCAAGCAAGCTGCTGACTGCTTTTGTAGAAATATGTTGCAGCTATATCGTGCATTCTGTCAGTTGCAGTCCTGACACCTTCGTCTCAACAGCATTAGTGTAAAACGCGACAAATACTCTCAATATTAACGCAGAGGAACGGCTACATCAGTTCAGCGAGTTCACAAAAGTTAATTTGCATGTGCTTTAAAGCCTTGCCGGTTAAACATGTCATTCACTGCTGATGCGCTGTTCTGAGCGCGAACACCCGACGTGCACATGCACTAAAAGCTTGTCTAACAGCGCCTGGTTGCTGGACTAAGTTATCTTTAGAGTATTATTTCGCTAATACTCTCAAATACACACAAGGTTTACATAAGAACATTTGGTTATGTCTAAATTCAAAGCAAACCGAGAAAATTGAGAGAAATCTGCTTGTCGCGTACAGGTCTTAAAGTGACAGTAGCCCTAATAATAAAAATGCAGCCGCTTGTTCTTAAAGGGATAGTTGACCCCAAAATAAAAAAATTCTGTCATTATTTATTCACTGTAATGTTGTTCCAAACCTGTATTCATTTACTTCTTGTGCTGAACAAAAAAGAAGATATTTTGAAGAATGTGACCAGACAGTTGCTGGTCCCCATTGACTTCCATAGGGAAACATTTACTATGGAAATCACTTGGGTACATCAACTGTTTGGTTACCGACATTCTTCCAAATAACTTAAGTAACTTAAACAGAAGAAAGAAACTTTTTCAGGTTTAAAACAACTTGAGAGAGTAAATGATGAAAATTATTTTTTTTGGGAGAACTATCTATTTAATGTTAATTAAACAACAAAACACAGAGGAAATCACTCACTGCTCTTGACTGAGAACTGTAATAGTAGCTTTAATAAGAAGAAATGTATAATTTATACAGTGAAGACTATATTTGACTTTGATTGAACATTTTTGGTACATTTTCCTGCTTTTTTGTCCTTAGCCAATCACATGCCTGAAACCTTCAAAACAAACCCATCAAGAATGACTTTTCTCACTGAGTGGACACCCATTAGAGTGGTATGTGAGGGAGTTTCTGGAGATTTGTATCCTATCTACATGACATGATAGAATGAATATCCTACAGGTGCATATAATGTGTGAACTGAATGATTCCCTTTTTATTCCAATGCCTGTGGGAAACACCTCAGAGTCCTTAGTCAATTACATGCCCTTATATTAGATGGCTCCTCCTTGATGGTGGCTGAACATAAAGAAGACAGCTACTCTGTCGGTACAGAGTCATCACAGCCTTACCAATCTCCCCTGTACACACTCTGGTCTACAGTATATAGAACCTTTAGAATTTTAGAATATTTCTATTTTTGAAGCTCAGTCTGGAGTCCCCATTAGCCTCTGAGCTCAGCACCATCTGAGCTCAGTCTGGAGTCCGCTCCAGCCTCGGAGCTCAGTCCATTATCAGCACCAGCCCTGGAGGCCGCAAACATGCCTGCCACGAACAGTGTTACGTCCTCTAATCTGTTATGGTCAGGGAGGCCACTCCTTGCCCCTTCATCATGGCCATGGCAGCCGTTCCTCTCTCTGAAGCGTACTGACGAGTTTGTCAATAGCATTAAAGCAAAACTAAATCGATTGTAACTGCCACAGATAAAATAATTAAAAAAAATTGTGTAATAGATATCTCCTATTACAGGTTCCCAAACTTTTTCTGCCGGGCCTCAGAAAATAACCCAAATAAAGACACATGATCTTGCTAGAAAATTTATTTAGGATTTATTTGAAATTGTAAGTAATAAAGAACAACAACTTCTCAGCTTCAAGGGGCTTCTCTTTGTGTTTGTGATAATGTCTCAAAGTGGCTACTGTCAGATGCTAATATTTTGAGGCACGCAACACATTGTGGTCTTTCTTTATTACCCACCATTGTACTGGTGAATGCCTTGTCATATTTTCTAGACTTGAGGCTGTCAACACTAGAAGCAACAAAGCAAACACTGCAAACCTATTTGTCCTTCATGTCAGAAGTACAGCGCCACATCCAGTGTGTAGACAGCATCACTGATTATGATGTGTTCTGTTTACTTTTGTCGTGTCACATCACGCTGATTGTGTTCTGGTGTAGACACGTCGTTTTGGTAGTTGTGACATTTTTATAACTCCGGGCACACCGGGTTGAATGACATTGACGTGAAAACCAGCCTTCATTTGCGGGTGGTACTGCATATGTATAATTTAAAGGATGCTCTGGAAAGCATTTGATTGGACAACAATTCTGCAGTGCATTGTGAGTCATCAATTTTATGATGGTATTATCATATATCATATTCACTGAATGCAGTTTATCATAATACAAATGCTTATTTTCTAAAATTCAACATTTAGAATTACACTAACATGTCTGAGCCAAATTTCTCTCTTTTTTTAAATGATGTGGAATGATAGATAATTACAGGAAATAATCTTTCATTCTTTAATACGCAGAGGCCTGCTAATAAGAAAAATCAAAGAAAGATTTTTACATTTGCTGCCATTTTCCAGGTGTTGCTATTGTAGAGGACATGCTAGTAACATTATTTATGTTGTGAAAATATTTGTTTTCTAGAGAGGACTAAAACATCCAGTATGCGGCAGTCCTGTGGGCGAAAATGCCTTGTTGATGCTAGAGGTCAGAGGAGAATGGGCCGACTGATTCAAGCTGATAGAAGAGCAACTTTGACTGAAATAACCACTCGTTACAACCGAGGTATGCAGTAAAGCATTTGTGAAGCCACAACACACACAACCTTGAGGCGGATGGGCTACAACAGCTGAAGACCCCACCGGGTACCACTCATCTCCACTACAAATAGGAAAAAGAGGCTACAATTGGCAAGAGCTCACCAAAATTGGACAGTTAAAGACTGGAAAAATGTTGCCTGGTCTGATGAGTCTCGATTTCTGTTGAGACATTCAGATGGTAGAGTCAGAATTTGGCGTAAACAGAATGAGAACATGGATCCATCATGCCTTGTTACCACTGTGCAGGCTGGTGGTGGTGGTGTAATGGTGTGGGGAGTGTTTCTTGGCACACTTTAGGCCCCTTAGTGCCAATTGGGCATCGTTTAAACGCCACGGCCTACCTGAGCATTGTTTCTGACCATGTCCATCCCTTTATGGCCACCATAAACTTCCCTACTTCCAACAGTATAATGCATCATGTCACAAAGCTCGAATCATTTCAAATTGGTTTCTTGAACATGACAATGGGTTCATTGTACTAAAATGGCCCCCACAGTCACCAGATCTCAACCCAATAGAGCATTTTTGGGATCTAGACCTCAAATTACGTGAAAACAGAAATCTCATTAATATGGCACTACTGAAAGAAAACAAGTGAATAAACTGGGACATTAATCACAGGGATGAGAAACGATAGCTTTGGTCATGGAAAGTCATGTCCATGATTCATTTTTTTTTTCACTTACCTCACCATATACTTTGTTTCTTACAGCAAAAACATCTGGCTGACAGGTTTCTCTGGCTTTTAAAAAGTTTTTTAAAGAGTCATTTTATTCCACTAAACAGGGAGAGTAAGGTACAAGATCTGCCAGAAAGGACTACAATCAATGATTACATCACAGTTTTGAGCCTTTGTTAGACAAGAAGTCAGAAGAAGAAGGTTAAGTCCTGAAGACAGTAATCCAGCAAACTTTAAAAACACTGAATCTTTTGAAAATCTGTTTCCACTAATCTTTTCACCTGATTAACCTTATTATTGCAACTTTCACATGGTGAAACCATCACATGGATGCCAGCTGTGACTGTTTGACCTTAGATGAGACTTGTGTGTAATACACTCAAACATGCTCCAGGGAATGAACTAAGTGTGTCGCATCAGTTAAAACAAGTGACTTGAAATTGAAACAGTGTTGTAAGTAATGTCTGCATGAAAAGAAGCAGTTTTCAAGAAAAACATTTAAAATGTGTTTTAAATGATATAATAGACCAAGAAATGAAAATGAAGACAAAACATGTTGTAACACCTTGTGGTTGTGAAACATTGGGGGAACATGTTCGCAATGAATGTGATGTAGTACACCTGTGGGTACTTTGCCATCCCCAGATTTTTATGTGAAAGCCTGGAATGCACAAAGCACAGACTCCAGACGTTTTCATAAACAAGGGTTCATCGATTTCAAATTCCTCACTCACGACAACAAAGAAATCTATTGCAATTACAAGATAATTTCCTCCTATCTAACTTTATTGAGTGTGAGTTTTCAGTTCCCTCATGTTAATGAGAACTACCAGTAAGCACAGAACAATGTTAATAAGTAATTTCTGCTCAACCTCTGACATCCCGAAACTTTGTGCAATCATCCGTGGCATCCATTACATAAGGAGCAACCTTTAATATCCACCACCTGCTTTTAAAAGCTTGAAACCGTTTCATCTAAATAGTGATGCATTAACACTTTAATATCTCTCAATGGTCACCACCTCAAAGAGCATGCACAGAGAAGTCCAGATTAAACATGATTTAATGACTCGTAAATGTAAGTACACATTGATGGCCTAAGACACAAAACGAGCGGTTTGTGTGAGAAAACGAACAGTATTCATATCGTTTTACCTCTTGTAATCACAGTCACGTCCAAGTGATCTGAGGGTGTGGGCACTTCGGTCTGCGCAAGCAGCGGAAATGATCTATCGCACGGTTGCGAAAAAAAATTCAAAGTTCTCTGTTATATCGAAATCGTCTTCCATTGCGATCTAAATATGTTTAGATCTTTACAGTGAAGGGTGACACTTCCAAAATCTCTGTGTAAACAATGAGTGACGTACAACGCGAGAGATCATTTCCGCCGCTTGCACAGACCGAATCGCCCGCGCCTTCAGATCACTCGACGTGGCTGTGGTTACAAGAGGTAAAAACGATATAAATACTGTTCGTTTTCTCACACAAACCGCTCGTTTCGGGTCTTAGGCCATCAATGTGTACTTACATTTACGAGTCGTTTAATTTGGACTTCTCTGTCCATGGTCTTTGAGGTGGTGACCATTAGGGTTGGGTATCGAGAATCGAGTATCGATTGGAACCGAGACAAACTTTTCGTTTTTCCCGGAATCGTTCAAAAGTTAAAATTTCGATTCCTAGTTTCGATATTCACAGTCCGCCGAGCGGAAGAAGAAACCGCTGAACAACACCAACGAAGAAGCGTCTACCGGAAGTGTTGGCATAACCACGCGAGTCGAACATGAGTAGCTTACGTCGGCGTTCCAATGTGTGGCTTCACTTTTCTAAAAATAACGAAATCTCGGCAAAATGCTAAATTTGTGACAAAAGGAGTATTTTTTACAGAAGGAGTATTTCCTTCAGAAAGACCGTTGGTTAGCAAGGTTAGCTAAACTTTTTTGACCCTGCCTCTTAAAAGAATCGGAATCGAGAATCGTTAGGAACCGGAATCGAAACAAGGAATCGAGAATCGTTAGGAACCGGAATCGAAACAAGGAATCGGAATCAGAATCGTTCAAATTCAAACGATACTCAACCCTAGTGACCATAGACCTGCATTATATGACTGACAGACAAGAACGGTTTGACCCAAAAATATCAAAATTGAAACTACTGTGGAAACAAAGACACCTACATCTTGGGTGCCCCCTGAGGTAAGCTAAAACATACCAAAAATATCAATAATTTCAAAGTGAACCCCCCTTTTAAGCGTTTGTACTCAAAGCACTGAGTCATGTGCACTTACTGTAGGTCAGATAAGGAGATCCTGTTGAGGAGTCAACATCAAATGAAGAAACAGCTGTCTGAGTCAGGTTGTAGGAAGTGGTTAAAAATGCTGAACGAGTGGTGATCCAGGAGAGAGAGGATGCCGCAGATTGACCTTGGCTCTGGTTCAGTATTGTGGAACTTTGAATTCTCTAAAAATAAAAGGCAACATGAAAAAACACAGACTTACATCACCCTTAACCACACTGAACATTCAAGTGGAATTAACTAATGCGTCTCTATTTGTCAAATGTTGACAGGTCATGTTTTTTGGGCAGCTTGAGAATTCGATTTATTTTTGTACAAGTCCTGAGATAATTTGCACCCTCTAGTGTCTGAGAGTCAAGTGTCAGGCAGGTTGAGCCCATATAAGGTAGAGCGAGAGCTCAGAACAGATGCTATTACCTGGAACAAGGAAAAGCTTACTATTTCAAGTCTACTTGGACTGAAGTCAATCACATTAAAAGAACAACTTTTTAAATATGCATGCAGTAGGACTTTGCAGCATATTTTTGTTCCCATAAGGAAACAAAAATAAATTCTAGTTCAAAAACAGTCAAGAACCCACTGCAACATGGACAGGAGGACAGAAATATATTTTTTAAGAATGTGAATCAGGTTATTTGATTTATTTAGTCGAATTGAAGGTGTGAACAGTAAAGACCCAGATAGCAAACTGACATTGAATCAACGTGGAAATATGACATCGAAACAACGTTGATCTGACATTGTTTTGCTCATCGAATTAACGTTGAACCAACGTCAGATGCGTCATTCTTTCAAAACTAACGGAAAATCAACTTGAAATCAACGCGTTGTTTCAACGTTATGAAAGCAAACCAATTTTCGATTTCATTTAGCTTTGAAGAATGCCGCGTCTGACGTTGGTTCAACATTAATTCGATGAGCAAATCAACGTTGTTTCAATGTCATGAGAGACGTCGTTTCCACGTTGATTCAATGTCAGTTTGCTGTCTGGGGAGGTGCAAAATATTCCTGATTCCTTGTGTCAATATATATTGATGTAGACGTCACTAATTATTATACCTACAATCTGTTCTACACATCAACCTTTGAATTAAATAAATATTTTGTCTAATTTAATTATGCTTTTAAAATCCATCCAAATGAAATTCGTCCATTATGTATGCTGTCTTGTGTCTTTTTTCCATGGAACACAAAATGAGAATATTTTCTGTGTACATAAACAGTTCATTTTGATCATCTCACAAGCTAAAATCTCAAAAGTAGTCTATATGTTATATAATAGTTTTGTATGGGGAACAGAACCAATATTTAAGTATATCTGCTCATCAAATACAGCTCTCTGGTCAAATGAACACGTCAGCTCTGATGTTTGGTCGCTAGACAAGCAAGAATAATGGCTGGTTCACATGATTTCGGGCTGTCCCAGACGAAAGATAACCAATCATGGTGATTTCTGTGGTCGAGGCTCCCAAACAGCGAATAGTGACGTAAAGAAACAGTGAAAGCCAAAATGAAAAATCTGTCATTAATTACTCAGACTCGTTCCAAACCCTTAAAATTTTCGCTGATCTTCGGACAACAGTTTTCAGTTTCCACCAAAACTTTGACGTTTCAATCCAAATTTTCTGACAGACACGATCGCTTTATAAGACGAACGGGTTTGATTTAAGCCAGTTTAAACGAATGAGGTTTGTTCCCGCATATCAAGCAAGCACGGCTGAGCTTCTATTTACCATGTTGGATGTGTGTTGATCAATGTTTATATGTGAATAAAGGCCTCATTTAAATCTGCAAAAGTGTCACTTCATATTGCACACCAAGTATGCTAAACAGAAGCTCAACCGTGCTTGCTTGACACGTGTTTCTCTAGTAGGATTGGACTAAACCGCCCGACCTGCTTTCACAAACTTTTTGAACATCAAAATTTTGTAAGGACATATGTTTCTCAGGTTTCATTAAAATATCTCAATTTGTGTCTCAAGTCTTGGTTTGGAACAATATGAGGGTGAGAAAATGAGGACAGAATGAGCATTTTTGGGTGAACTAACCCTTAAAATTGATACATTTCGGTGCGTCCCAGAAAATGTGAAGATTCTTGAAAAATTTGTTTCACAAAAGAAGAAAAAATAGCACGTAAGTTTTAAACCACATGAGATTCTGTCTGGACCTAGTACTAATTATTGGATAATACGCTAATAGATTGATAGGGCTGTAATATTTGACCATGTAAAAACAGAAATGTATTCAAATTGATGCAAGAGCCTGAATAAGACATACGCAGAGAAAGAGAGAGCGAGAGAGAGAAACAGAGGGAGTGACCAGCTGGATTACCATGTAAATACTTGTGAAGATAGGTAGAGTCTGGACGTGTGCCAAGACTCTACAAAGGGCTCCTAACATCTGTTTGACGGCACATTTCTGCTCTGTGTTTGAGGAAGAAAAACACTCTTGCTTGGAATGAGACGCTTGTACATGATCATGCATAGAGACGGTCGCATCAAAAATAAGCAGCTCTGGAGGAACACAGTCACACGCTGGCTTGAATGTTTCAAAGGACACGTTGGCGCTTCCAGGAACAAACTTGGAAGCCGATCCAGTCTTTTGTTTTTCACAACTCTGAATTTATCTGTTTTACCAGTCATTCCATGAATATCGAACATTCCTTGACGTGAGGCGTTGGTACGCCATGGAAAATGCAGACCTCGTAATTTATCAACCTGATTGAAATACGTTGTAATCATGAGGCCATCAATTTGAGAGACTGGTGATCACTTAAATCTGCCAATCAGCTTCAGTGTCTGGGTCAATGTAAGTTCATTCCTTCAATGACATTGAAGCAAGTTAGGCAGAGAACTATTTTAACCTACAAACCCAAATTGTTAAGCAGCCATAGCGTATAAAAAGGCTCAAGTGGATAAAAGAGCGCGAGTGGTAACAGTGGTCGAGGGGCAGAAGTATGCGGGGGTGAATCCCCCCCTGTACCTGCAGCATATGAAACTAATTTGTATAACAAATGTTGGTTTTAGACGGCATTCCTCACCCACTGATGGCTCCTCAAGGCCTGGAGAGCCCCATTCGTTAGAGCTTAAGGCAAAGCAAACAAATTAATTAACACTATCTTTACTAGGGATGGCCAAGCCAAGCAAACCCTGAAACACAACACCATTACCTAAATTCGCATGCATCTGTCCATGTCTTCCCTCAGCTCCGGCTCTACGTGCCTCTCGCCCTTGACTGAAGTTTGAGGACCACCTGCATGAAAGAAGAGACCCAGCCTGTTATGTCTCAGTGATGGAAAAAAATAACACAGAATCCAGCTCTGCAAACAGCTCGTTGCACGGATCATTTTTCTGCACTGCGCTGGACACAAGAGTAAAATAAGAACAGATGATATCATACGCGGGAACAGAGGTGCTCTCGCTTTGTCTGATTTAAACGCTGTGCGGAGAGTCCGACATGAAGTCACCAGCCGAGAGTTGGTGTCAAGAGCGGACCCTCCAAAAGACAAAACCAGACCAACATCAGAGCCACTACATCCCAGACCAAAACAAGACCCCTTGAAACCCAAAACCAGACCAACATCAGAGCCACTACATCCCAGACCAACACAAGACCCCTTAAAACCCCAAACCAGACCAACATCAGAGCCACTACATCCCAGACCAACACAAGACCCCTTAAAACCCAAAACCAGACCAACATCAGACCCACTACCAACACAAGACCCCTTGAAACCTAAAACCAGACCAACATCAGAGCCACTACATCCCAGACCAACACAAGACCCCTTGAATGCCAAAACCAGACCAACATCAGAGCCACTACATCCCAGACCAACACAAGACCCCTTAAAACCCAAAACCAGACCAACAGCAGAGCCACTACCAACACAAGACCCCTTGAAACCCAAAACCAGACCAACATCAGAGCCACTACATTCCAGACCAACACAAGACCCCTTAAAACCCAAAACCAGACCAACATCAGAGCCACTACCAACATAAGACCCCTTGAAACCCAAAACCAGACCAACATCAGAGCCACTACCAACATAAGACCCCTTGAAACCCAAAACCAGACCAACATCAGAGCCACTACCAACATAAGACCCCTTGAAACCCAAAACCAGACCAACATCAGAGCCACTACCAACATAAGACCCCTTGAAACCCAAAACCAGACCAACATCAGAGCCACTACATCCCAGACCAACACAAGACCCCTTAAAACCCAAAACCAGACCAACATCAGAGCCACTACATCCCAGACCAACACAAGACCCCTTGAAACCCAAAACCAGACCAACATCAGAGCCACTACCAACACAAGACCCCTTGAAACCCAAAACCAGACCAACATCAGAGCCACTACCAACACAAGACCCCTTGAAACCCAAAACCAGACCAACATCAGAGCCACTCCATCCCAGACCAACACAAGACCCCTTAAAACCCAAAACCAGACCAACATTAGAGCCACTACATCCCAGACCAACACAAGACCCCTTAAAACCCAAAACCAGACCAACATCAACATCACTATAATTTAAACATTGTTTGTATAGTGTGTAACCACACGTTTATAAATATATTTTTAAAGATATTGTATTAAAAACTACATATTATGTTCTTGTTCTGTAAGTTAGCCATCTCCTCACATTTGCCACAGAAGCACCTGTATGACAAGTAAACATGACGCTACAGGTCCCGTCCCTCGCATAAATGTAATTTCGCTTATGTAGCAAACTTTATCACAGAATGTGTATCAGAAGATTCAAAAAATTGCGTTAGTGTTTGTGTGTATCTGTGTGTGTGTTGCACACCCATATTTGCAAAAAGACGCGATTACAACTCTATAAGTACATAAATGTATCAAATAACCATACCGAGACGTACTGGTCCATTCTCATTTGTGTTTATTCTGCCGGAGTCTCTTCGTACTATTTATTTATTCCGATTCAAACGTACGCTGAATGACAGACAAAACAGCGGTTTCTCTCTCAGTCTCTCAGTACCGACTGCCATTGGTATCAAGTTACGCCCTCATCCAAAGGCAGGGCGGGGATATGCAGCTCATTTGCATTTAAGGTGGTATACACCCAAAACAGCTCATTTTTAAGCAGGCCCCAAAATGACATTTTCAAATGGTTATAATAAATTAACTGTGGGGTATTTTGAGCTGAAACTTCACAAATACATTCTGGGGACACCCGAGACCAATATTACATCTTGTAAAAAGGGGCATAATAGGTGCCCTTTAAGTGGCTTTGAAATTAATAATTATACAATAGACTTGTTTTTACATTGTACTTTGAAAATATCAGCACGTAATTACAGCTGTAATTAATGTATCCAATTGCATTTGTAATTACACTGTTGCCCCTTCCTTTACACCTTAACCCACCCTTAAACCGACCCACACACACACACACCTGTCCCTAACCTCACCCATGTCACACCTCAATAGCAGCAAAAGTGTTTTACAATACAAAATCCACACAATAAGTACATCGTACTTATTTTTCGATGTAAGTACATAGTACTTAAAGCCACTTAATATAAAGTGGGACCCTATATTTTACTGTTTCATTGTTACAAGTGTTACATGTACTGTAGTAATTACTATAAATGAGGCATTATTACGCAACTAACCCTAAACCAACCCCAACCCTTACCCTGTAGTTAGTACATGTAGTTATAACTTAACACGGACACCTTAAAATAAAGTGTAACTGACAGTTGTTGTCAGATTTCATTCATAATTTCAAATATGAAATTGAATCTTTGATGTTTCCCCATTCAAAGAGAGAGAGGAGCTGTGAAGCTGCCCGAGAAGTGTTTTTAAAGATGGCCGCCGAGTGAAATAACTTGCCTGAAACGGACTTTGTTTATATCTAACATGCTGAACAAATAAAAGTTGAATAACATCTGGTGTATTATTCACAAGAGCATTGCGGTGCAACCGATGAGAGCGAGAACTGCTGAATCCCACAAGAACAGGTAAGATGCTGCCCAAGGCCCAAATTTGATTAACTTGCAAGGTTTTATTCTCTGTGGAGAGCGAGCGAGGTGCTGGAGCATGAGCCATGATCTTGAGGTCGTTATCTTCACTATATGTCCCCGGAGCATGTGGGAACATTTTCTACACTCACGCATAAATCAACCAGTGTCAACTATAAAATATAGCTGACCAGCAACAGATGTCGTTATAGATTTTTTTTTTTTTAAAGGAAAGGGGGAAAAAAATCTCATCTAAATTTTCACTAGTTCTAAATTTTACAGCTAACACCAAGTATGCAACCTGCTGAGTTCTCACAAATGGTTCCTGTGCCAAACACTGGATGAGGTGTGCAAGTGAAAACCCATAGACCACCTTCAGTTATCACTCCCTCCGGACTGAAGAGATCTCTCTTTCAGGGTTCAGTCACTAAAGTGGGTTTTTTTTTTACTGTATGTGAGACTGGCACCAATTCTGAGAACTGAGCTAATGCATTCTCCATTATGTTTTCGACAGGATACCTAAGATTTGTTGAAAAGAACATTTTGATTCAGGTGGAAATTGAGTGTAAATCAGTGAGAAATGTATAAGAAATGTGCTTCATTCAAATAATGGTTAAGTGTTACTTATACCGTATGTGTTTCCATATCTATATTACACAAATTGAACAGAGATGTTTGCAAGAGAGTAAATGTTTTGCTGGGATAGGTTAACTTTAAAGGGGTCCTATTATGCCCTTTTCTGAAGTCTTTTTTTTTTTTGGGTGTACTAGAATATTTGGTAACACTTTAGAATACGGTTCCTTCGTTAATGAATAACTACACAAGAACTAATGAGTAACACAATATTAACAATCTAGTAACTATTATTAACTAACAAGAAACTCTGATTAACGAACTAGTAAGTAATAGCGCACAGACGGAAGTGGTAGTTCACTATAAAGTAATCAATAACTACTATTTTTTTTAATACTTCCCAGAGAACTACTGAAAAAGTTTATTAACAATCTAGTAACTACTATTAACTAAAAGAAACTCTTGTTAACGAATTAGTAAGTAATAGCTCACAGATGAAAGTGTTAATAGATACTTCTGTGGGAATTACTTATTATTTGGATCCGTATTATAAAGTGAAGATCATTGGAACTAACTAGTAATTACTCAAGTGTTACTAAAGACATTTTCTAAAAGTATACTAAAGTTCACCAAAAATCTCAAACGGTTGCACAAATCATGACTAGATCATGTAGTAACACTTGAGTAATTACTAGTTAGTTCCAATGATCTTCACTTTATAATACGAATCCAAATAATTAGTAATTCACAGAAGTATCTAGTAACACTTTCATCTGTGAGCTATTACTTACTAATTCGTTAATAAGAATTTATTTTAGTTAATAGTAGTTACTAGATTATTAATAAACTTTTTCAGTAGTTCTCTGGGAAGTATTAAAAAAATATTAGTTATTGATTACTTAATAGTGAACTACCACTTTCGTCTGTGCGCTATTACTTACTAGTTCGTTAATCAGTTTCTTGTTAGTTAATAATAGTTACTAGATTGTTAATATTGTGTTACTCATTAGTTCTTGTGTAGTTATTCATTAACGAAGGAACCGTATTCTAAAGTGTTACCGAATATTTTTTCATGCTTGATTGTTTAAAAAACAAAATGTTCACCTATTTTACGTTATCACAGCTCCTCTCTCCTCAGTCTGGTTAAACACATTGTTTTCGACATAGAAAATGTCCTGTGATTGGTTTGTGTGTGTTCAGGAAATATCCCGCCTCTTCATAACTGCGATCTCTACTCAGGTATAAATATTAACAATGGTGTCAATTTCAAACCATTTCGAGCCTGATTCAGATCCTGACCATGTTAACGAATAAGAGGATTGTGCTGAACTGTGCAAGCACAGTTTTCACAGGACATTTCAGATTGTTTTTTTTTTTTGTGTGTAATTTTTTTTATAGATACAAAGTTATCCACCATTTAATCATATTTGTCGGAAAACTACAGCCCGTTCTCATCCCAAGTCGTCATATATGACGCTTTTGCCAAAGCGTAGACATCCAACGCAGATGGCACCCTTTAGCATCAATATGAGACACAGATATATATGGGCCAGAAGGCGCCTCCTATTGGTCTAACCCTAACACTACCCCAGACCTAAACCTACCCATATCAGAAGCATGTTATATTGACGCTAAAGTGTGCCAATGTGCTTGGATGTCTACGCTTTGGCAAAAGTGTCGTATATGACCCCTTGGGATGAGAATGCGTTGAAAACTATGGTAATACAAAGAGTAATCAATCACAAAATAAATGATAATTTTCCTAAGGGGCGATGAACCGTCTTATTAAAGCAAGAACTCACAAAAGCTACAGTAAACACTGCATCAATAGCAAGCTAACGGAGGCAAAGCTTTGCCCTTCGTTTGCATCTATCATAGCAACTACATAAAGCTCATATTTGGAACAGCTTATATTTGGAACTTAATAGAAAACATAACGACATACTTACAAGTTGTGATCCACAAACAACAGATTGTCTCGACAAAATGGGAATGGCTCCGTCTTTTAGGAAAAGCTTTTGTGCGTATAGCCTGTATTGCACTGTCTGTCCAGCCCGTTCGCATCCCAGGTCGTCATATACTGACGCTTTTGACATTTCGTCTACATCCAATGCACACGGCACCCTTTAGCGTCAATATGAGACGCAGATATATATGGGCCAGAAGGCGCCTCCTAGTGGTCTAACCCTAACACTACCCCAGACCTAACCGAACAATGCTCTGTGCGTGTTATATTGACGCTAAAGGGTGCCATGTGCGTTGGAAGACAAATTTCAAAAGCGTCACTATATGATGACCTAGGATGAGAATGCGTTGGTCTGTCCGCTGTTCTCCGTAAAATGTGAATTGAATTGAATTGATTTTTATTTAAAGGGACCATGTGCAATTAATAACATAAATGTAAACATTTGATGCATTACACCAGAGTTAGCCTTAGGCTAATTTACATCTGCAGTCCCCCGGCACAAATAAATACAGATACATACGACACAGATTAAAATATCAATACTATTCAAGAATATTTGGCATATCAAACATAAAACATCCAACATTCTTCAAGAGCATATAACATGTACTTAATAACCTCACTGACACGCACACACGCACGCGCGCACACACACACACACACACACACACACACTCACACACTAAAATCACAACATACAACGATATGTCCACCCACAACCCCTTCTCAACCCTATAATAAAAAGGTAAATGTGACTGAAAAATAATTTTACTTAACAATAAATTAGTGGATACATTGTTGCGAAAATTTTAAATGTTTTTTTATATTATCTTTAAAGTGCCCAAACGAATCAGATGTTTTTATATTGTCTGGAATTATATTCCATTGTATTGCAGCTTTGATAGAAAAGGCTGTCTGCCCAAATGCTGAATAGCGAAAGGGTACAGTACAGCTATATGCAGAATCTAGTCTAGTGGTCCTCACAGAGCCACGGTAACAGATAAACTCACGCAAACATGTGGGGGCCAGACCTTTTAAAATTTTATAAACTGTGCATAAATTTGAGAACAATCTAAAATTTTCAAAAGTTAGTAGATTATACTTCTGAAGTATGTCACAGTGATGGTGCCTGAGTGGCTTTTTGTCAAGAATTTTGAGGCCTTGTTTGTACAGGGATTCTAAGGGCCTAATTGTTGTTTGGCTAGCCTGCCCCCAGCAGGTGATACAATATGCGATATGTGAGAAGATAAGGGCATGTAGAAAAATCTTAGCAGCCTCTATTGTTAGAGAGGATCTAATCTGTCTGTAATTTGCCAAATTGTATTTAATTATTTTTGTCATTTTCTTTATGTGTTTTTTAAAAGTCAGATTTGAATCAAGCAGCACTCCAAGATATTTAATTTCAGTCACAGTCTCAATCTGTTCACCTTTAAAGCAGATGTTTACGTCTAAGTGGTTTAGTTTAGTTTTGGAGAAGAACATGCCTTTCGTCTTACCTATATTCAAGGTAAGACAGGATTGGTCCAACCACTCGGCCACTCCAACCAAGGCGTTGGTTAATTTAGTAGCAGCTTGTTGAGCTGAAGTTGCATGAGTGTACAAGACTGTATCATCAGCATAGAGTTGTACCTCTACATCATGACAGTGCTGAGGTAAATCATTAATGTACAAACTAAATAGTAGTGGGCCTAACACAGATCCCTGAGGGACACCCGTTGTGTACCCCAAGGTGCTGGAGCGTGAGTCATTGATTTTTACACACTGCCTTCTATTGGATAGGTAAGACGAAATCCATGCTAGTGTATTGGATGAAAGGTTGAAGCTAATGAGTCTGGACATAAGGACATTGTGATTAACTGTGTCAAAGGCCTTACTTAAGTCCAAAAACACAGCTCCAACAACTCCTCCTTTATCAAGAGCGGATCTAATTTGCTCTGTTAAGTGTAAAACTGCTGTTTCTGTGGAATGAAGTTTTCTAAATCCAAACTGGACTGAGTTTAGACCGGGGTTGCAACTGTCAATGTGATCTGTAAGTTGGTTTATGATCACTTTTTCAGCAACCTTAGAAATTACTGGTAATAAACTAATGGGTCTGTAATTACTGACTACATGGCGGTCACCAGCTTTAAAGATAGGAGTTACAATCGCATGTTTCCAGTCCATTGGAAAGGTATTATGAGTAATTGAAAGGTTTACTAAGTGGGCAATAGGGGGGGTTAGAGTAGCCGAATGTTTTTTAATAAACATCGTGTCCTGGTGAAAAGTATCTTTGCTTTTTGAATTTCTTAGGGAACTAATCACTTTATTAATTTCTTCTTCTGAGACTGTAACCAAGTTAAAACCCTCTCCTACAAAACCAAAGCTACTACATTGTTCCCTAGGTTTAAAATGGTTTCCCAGTTCCTGAACAGAATCGATAAAAAAAGAATTAAAAGCGGTGGCAATTTTTGTATCGTCATCTATTATCTTGTTGTGAATTGTAAGCCGAATATCCTCTGTATAATGGTGAGCTCTCCCTATTAAATTGTTAATACTTTTCCATATTTGGCTACTGTTCCCATTAGCATCTTTCAAAAGTTTGAGAAAAAATTGTGACTTGGCCAATCTCAATTCGTTAACCACTTTGTTTCTCAGGCCCTTGTATACCAAAATGTCTGCATCTCTTTTAGTCTTGATAGACTTTTTTAAAGCAGCATCTCTGCTCTTCATCAGTTTCCATAAATATTCACTGAACCAAGGCAGATTGACCTTGTTTCTGTTTTTTCTCTTGATTTTGACAGTGAATTTATCTCTGACAACATTAATTTTTGATGTAAATAACTGACAACTGTGCTCCAAATTTTCAGAAGATAAAACATCTCCCCAGTCCAAGTTATGTATCTCAGTATTAAATGTGTCCTGCTTACATTTAGGTATACAAAGAGCATTATTGCGACAGGATGATATATTATTCTTGAATCTATTTTTAGTTAATTTCCTTGCCACCAGAGTTAAGTTGTGGTCAGATAAACCAGTGATAAGATTGTAACTTTTTATTATCCTTTCTGGTTTATTACTAAAAAAAAGATCGAGTTGTGTACTTGAACGTTTTGTGATTCTAGTTGAGCCTTTTATCAGCTGTTCTAAATGAAATTTATCTGTAATTGCTTTTAACTTTCTCCTCTTTAACTTGTCTTCCCAGTTAAGATTAAAATCCCCCATCAGAATTATTTCTTTATTATGGTCACATTCTTTAATAATGTTAGCAAGTTCTGTATAAAATGTATCATTAGCAGTTGGGGGTCTGTAGAGACCTATAATAATGAATGACATTTGCTGAGACAAGACGACTTTTAGTGCAACATACTCAAGGGAGATAGCTGGCTTAAAAAACATACGTTCACATTTGATTGAGTCTTTTACATACATAAGTACCCCACCCCCTCTTCCCCCAGTCCTGTCTCGCCTAAAGCATTGGAAACCATTCATTGTAAATACATTGATGGGAGTAGAATGTTGAAGCCATGTTTCAGATATGCACAAAAAGTCCAAGTTTGAATTAGCTAATAAATGAGTCAACTGTTCGGTTTTGGAGATGATACTTCGGATGTTTAGGTGAGCACCCAAAAGCCCTCTTGGTTTCCGCTTCGGATCCCAAACGACCTTTGCGTGATTAACAGTTTGAAAAGTTTGATAAGCGATATGTTTTTTAACAGCAGGATTGATGTATCCAACATCATTAGGAGCAGAATTTTCAGGCTGACACTTCCCCGTTATCACCGCCGTTGTACTGGCTAGCTTGTCAAAAACCACGGCCGAGGCATCTACCCCAGTTATGGGGATACACGGTACAGGTATTCCACAAAAACCCACCTCCTCGGGCGCATAGACAGCATGTGCAGCGCATAGACAAACGTTGAGGTTATAATGTTCAGGAACAGTGTTAAAAATACATTTTAGTCTATAGTTCGTCAGCCTTAGGATAAACTTTTTCTGGGGTGGAAAAAAACAGACAACGCTTTTCATCTTCTCTAGCGCAGCTCGACCAGGTCTCGCCAACATTTTTGCGCATTCCATAGACGGAGATTATTTTAAATAAGGAACATTATGACTTCATAAGATCAGGAAAAAGTGCGTTGTAGTCCAAACAAGCCTTTTGTTGTAGTTCTTGTGATCTGTTAAATTAAATATCTCCCTTTGGAGTGGACTTGGCGTTAACATTGCCAATCTTTTTTAGGCTCAAACAATAACATTACACACTAACTAAAGTTGAAAAAGTGAAAAGCAAAATGACCTCTTTAAGTTGTATTTAAATTGTATTTAAATTGTTTTGTGTTAGACAACACAATGCCTTTTCCCCATTTCTTTCATATAAATAGGCTACATATAGGCTGGTATTTCAACTAAGCGGAGGTTAACAAGACTAATTTCTCACAACAACAACAACACATATTTTCACCTTTAAGTTCAATGTCTTTTTAAAGATCATCACATAGCAAGTGGCTTTTGCTTACCAAAGTTGTCTGACTATTTAAAAAAATAAGGAGAGGTTTCCTGTACATATTAAAAAGTGTGAATTCCTCAGATATAACAATGCTTCCAAACTGTAGTAGCAAGTACACTGTAAATTACGGTGGCCGAGAGAGTTCACCGCACTGCAACCTGATGAAGACGAATGCAAATAGAAAAAAACGTGTGCAACTATAAAAACGCGAGCAAATACAAAAAAACATCCGCAAATTAAGAAAACCATCTTCATCAGTTCCACAACACACGTGCGCTCCAAATACTCACAACACAACCAAATACAGAAACGCGCTGCAAATAACACGGTCCACAACGGAAATGTTTCCGGGGAACCAAATAAGTGACGGACCCGACTGGAACCACAGGACGTGCTTACAGCAAAAAACCTTTATTGACAAGAAGTCAAAGCCTATATATTTTTTTTTTTATAAATAAACTATACTATTAAAATAATATTGTATATAAAAAATAATATTATACTATTATATTTTTTATAGTTCGTCTATACTCCTTGCTTACTCAAAATTCTACTTTGTTTTATTTAACTTCTTTTGACTTTTCCCCCCGCAAAACACCGAGATTCAAATTATTATGACATACAACTTGTGTACAATATACAACATGTGTTAACAATATGTTCAATGTCATCACAATACAAATGAGAAAAGAACAATGATCTGAAAACTAAACTAAATAAATAAAAAAGATCTAGAAGAACATGAAGGCAAGATATTAATCTACACATCAGTTACACTATACAAATAGTTTCATTTTATGTTTAAATTTTCATAAGAAAAGTTTCCTAAAAATGTTAGGTAATGTATGGCACTGACATACAGGTATATAAAACGGATATTTTAACAGATTTTTATAGAGTAAAAATAAAAAATAAATAATTTATTTGCAACCGTTATGTTAATCATTATATTTCTGTCGTCAGAACAGCCATACAGCTGATGGACAAAGTGCTGTGTTGTCATAGGAACATCCAAGGTAAAAATAATTACGTCTGTTGTTGCTCCCTTCATCAAGTTCCAAGCGGCTACATAATGACACACTAGGTGTCATGCTCACGCCAAATTCCCACTTGAAAAGCTTTGCCGTCTGCCCTTTGAAGGGAGTAGGGCATAGGGAAGCTCACGAGCAATAAGCAAGTCCCAGTTGGGTCCGTCACTTATTTGGTTCCCCGGAAACATTTCCGTTGTGGACCGTGTTATTTGCAGCGCGTTTCTGTATTTGGTTGCAGGGGCGTAGCATCAAATTCTGGGCCCTGTACACTCTCAACTAGCCGCGTTTCCACTGCCGGGCCAGGGCCGGGCCGTGCTAGTGCGTGCCAGGGCCAGTCGCGTTTCCACTGTCACTTCCGGGGCTTGATCGGGGCTTCCTCAGGGCCAACGGCCAGGATTTCTGGCCCGTCGAATACCTTGGGCCAGAGGGGGCCAGCTCGGGCTAGAGGCGTGCTCAAGGTAAAAGGCGGAGTTTATCGGTGTTATGGAACGTTATGATCTGAAGCAAGATGCACATAGGGGTGTCCATGTTTAACCGATTAACCGTTTAAAATTGCATAACATTTTAATTTGAACTGTAGGCCTATGCCAAATGCTGCGCAATAATATATAGGCTATATATAGCTACATATCGACGAATTTTCAGATATTTGTTTGATTGTTTTTGCCCCTTAAACATTTAAAATATTTGACAAATTAATATGAAAAATATATATATTTTACTGGTTTTCTGAGGCCAAATTAGAACCTGGAAATGATATTTTCCCCGCAGTGCTGAATAAGAAGAGCCGTAACCACAGCCTACAGAAAGGGGATTTATGGGTGATTTATAGGCTATAATAAATGTGTCTGATAATAAAATAATATAAAATAACGAGGCATTAATTGTTTATTAATAAACTATTGTTTTCTAAATGATTTTCGGCTAAAAACTCTCCGGATGCACATTTAGAGAGAAATTAAGCTACATAAACATAGAAGATATTGGCTTTCGATTCGAATTTGTTCTTTTTAAATTGGACATTTAAAGCTTTAATCTACAAAGGATATAACCCCTGTAGACTAAAGCTTTAACTGTCCAATATAAAACGAACAAATTCGAATGCGGTGGCTGTTTCAGGTCTCGCGCTTCAGTTCACGGAGATCATGAAGCGCGCCTTGATTAATTGTTAAAGCACAACGTTTTCTTGTTATAAATAAATTTATTTGCGAATAATGTATTATTATTTTCTGTATGACCAGAAATTAAAGAGTATTTTAAGTTGTTTCCACTGAAAGAAATGCAATGAAACTGTTCACATGGGCGTCTCGCAGCCATCAGTGCGTGCTCCACACACACTGGATATGCGCTGATATTTGTCAAAAATATTGTGTTTATTTGTGCTCTGTTCCTTTTTTGGATAAAGGCGTCTTCTACATATGCAGCCTAATAAAATGTTACAATAATGATGATGATGGTTATTATTATTATTATTATTTGCAGACACGGAGTTTTTGTGAAATGGACGTTTTGCTTATTTTCAATTGGCAATTTCAGTTTGAAGGGTGATGGAAATGCGGCTTTAACTGCTCCGTACTTGCTGCGTTTTATTTCTATAAATTAATTTCGTTTCAAATGGGGTCCAATCAGTTATTAAAGGTGTTAAAAAGTCTGTATCTCGAGGTTGCGGCGCGCACACTATGCACCGAGTATTAACCGATGGGCCTCGGTTAACGATTAATGAATAACTTGAAAACGTGCCCGCAGCCCTACTTGTTATATCGCGCAAAAAATCGCTGCTTGAAATGGAGAATCGCCTGTACTGGTCTCGGGACACTATTGCAGCCACTACGGCAGTTGAGTTAATATACATGCTATCTTCCTAATTTAAAAAATAAATTAATTCATAATACCCGCTGAAATGGGTTGGGTTTTATGACGTTTGATCCTGAAAGGCGTGTTAGGGGTGGGGTCTGGGGCAGCGCTGTGGGGCTACTGGCCCGGCAGTGGAAAGGCAAGCCCGGTGCTTGAGGCCCGAGGCCACTAGCTCGGCCCGGCTCGCTGTTAGCTCTGGCCCAGCCCTAGCCCGGCAGTGGAAACGCGGCTAATTGTCAGTGGGCCCCCTACACATGGCATTGCACGATGCGGGTTAGCAAAATGAAAATTCAATTTTGAATGAAATGTATTTTTTTAATTATTTGAATATAAACAAGTATAAACAGTATTTAAATCTATAATAAAATCAGATTATAGTATAATGACTGGTTCTTTCATTCACCACCTGAATTGATGCATTTGGCCATACTGATGCAAGTTTTAAAAGAAAAACATTTATTTTTCAATAGGAGAACACAAGAACACGAGAGACAACTGTACCCTCCGAAACCATGGTTAAACTGATGCTATACCAACTTTCTGAGTTGGTCGCACCAGCATTTGATTTTGTCGCGTTTTTTTTTTTTTTTTGCTACATGCCATGGGATTAATCAATGCATGCCGATGAATAGTGGTTTTAATGGACCAAAGCTAGCAAAGGCTTAGCATAAATACCTGTAATATATTAATTATCATTGCCAAATTTCAGGATTTTCATGGATTTTGGACAGTAATTTTAATCTGTAATTTTAAGAATTTTACATTTGAATTACATTCAATCTATCTATTTACATTTGAATCATCTTCTGTGTCTGTCATTTTTCTATTAGCATCATATTTCTATCGTTAAAAAATCATTAAACATTCAAATGTATGCATTACATTTTAAAAGATTAGTATTACAACAAGCTAAAACAGATTTTTCGTTATCAAATTTTATAAGTTAGTTCAAAAATCAGAAATATCACACTCCTTACCTCCTGCATTTTGTAATAATTTGTTTCCTGAGACATTTTCATTTTTATATTTTTATTCATGAATTCGTAATTGGCGCGTTCCACCATCAGTGTGCAATGCGCGCGTGACGTCTATGTGTCTTGCGGAAGAACACTGTTGCCGGAGCTACTTCTCTCCATTAGTGTCTATGGCGAGTCATGCAGTCACTGGGCAACTTCGCATCCGAGTCAACCCCGGGAATCCGGGATAAAAAAAATAGTCCGAATATAAACACTTATAACAGGTGTACTGTAGTGATTCAGGATAAGTCAAAAACACGGTTTGGAAAATGGATTCATGATGTAGCCTACTCGTTCGTTTTGAACATAAGTTACGGACTGCAGTCTGCAGCAGCTGATACAACGGTCGATGTTCTTTATATGCGACGCGACCACATACAATTTTAACTCGCACAATCACATTCTCAAAAAATGGTTGCACATGAGACCAATTTGGTCGCAGACTGGAACCCTGCATTAGCAGCAGCTGAATGGAGTTGACTACATTAACTTTAATTGGATGTAACGTTAGGTGCATAACAAGCAAACTCAGTTCACCTTTTAGGAAGAAAGCAGTCATCAGCTGCTTCCCCGCATTCTGCCTCCTATCTTTTTCTTTCCTCTCTTTCTTTTTTTGAAAGCCCGATTTGGGCTTTTGCAGAGCACGATCAGAGCAGGCTCCCGTTAAAGGCTCTAGACTCACTGCGTTATTACTTGTTTGCTGCCCGCTGCGTCTATGGGCGGTCGACGCGTTTCGGACTAAACCATTTGTAAGGGGGTCCAGAGTGTCTGGCACTGAGTTCATTTTGGTCAATATTTTTTTAAATGATTATTAATGACATCAATTGGGGGGGCCCAACTAATTCTAATTAGGTTAATTTTTTTTTTTTTTTTTGATGGGATTTCAAAGGGCCCTCTCCCTAGACGGGGCCCTGGGTAGTCAGGTCCACCTTTCCCCCCAATACTACGCCCATGTTTGGTTGTGTTGTGAGTATTTGGAGCACACGTGTGTTGTGGAACTGATGAAGATGATTTTCTTAATTTGCGGATGTTTTTTTGTATTTGCACGCGTTTTTATAGTTGCACACGTTTTTTTCTATTTGCATTCGTCTTCATCAGGTTGCAGGGCGGTGAACTCTCTCGGCCACCGTAGTAAATTAATAAAATAAAAGACATGAGTTTTTACGTGCATAGGAGACGCAGTTTTAGCGTGCATGATACGCAGTTCATTTGCGTGTAACACACACGTACCCCACACCTCTAATTCTAACCAAACGTATAATACACACGCACCCCACACCTCTACTAAACCTACTCTAACCAACCCTTGTATCCTATGCAAAAGCGTAGCCTATAAATTACACGACAATACACAAAAGACGCATTTAGTGTGATCGGCTTTTGCGTAGCGTAGCGTAGCTATTGTATAAACAAGGAAACACCATATAGGGTCAACACTGACCTTTAACTACTTTCAGACATGAAACAGAGAGCACATATTTGACAAGCCCTATCTTTATGAGTGTGTTGGACACATAGAGATGTTTTATAGATTTGTGAGGTGCACATTTGCTGGCAGCACTCAGCACGCATCATCATTTCCTATAAGAACCCGTATGAAGTTTGTGGTCATCTGGTGAACTTCTCATTGCTATTTCATGTGACGCATACATTTCACATTTTATGAAATTCCGCCTGCCGTGCATTCCCTGTACCGCTCAGCTTTAATAAAATACGTCATCAAACTTTTCTATTTCTTTGCTCCTTTAATTTCTGCAGTAGATATCCAGCAGCTGGTATGGAGAGGAGGAGGAAACACCTGCTTACACAAGGAAGGTGGAGAAATGAAATCTATGAAAACCTCAGTCTGAGGCTGTGTGTCAATGGCAAGACAGCTTTTTTTTGGCATCAGTTGCATGAAGAAACATAAAAATTTAGCTAGTTTACTCGTTAGGAATCACAGACATGCGGCATTTTTTTGCATCACCCCCCAAAATTTTGCGGACCCAATATATGCATCTAAGGTCCAAAAATAATACACGCAAATGTGATGCCAAAATGATATTTAGGTAGGCAGTTCAGGTGTTGATACAGCTTTCAGAAAATTCTTTAAATGCCATAAATATTGTTGTACACCAACAAAAAATTTTTATTAAATAAAAATCAAGGTGTACTTTCTATATACAATATCATTACAACATTATTTTCCTGTTATCAAAGCTGCTTTGAAAAAAATCTGTATTGTAAAAAGCGCTATATAAATAAAGGTGACTTGACGACTTTATTATGCATTTAAAAAAATGTATCAAATCTAATAAATTAAATGAGGTATGTATATATATATATATATATATATATATATATATATATATATATAATGCTAAATGTGTAATGCTAAAACAAATGAAATGCCGGGTTGTAAGAAATGTTAGGCCTAATATTCAATTATTTTGTCTATGTAGGCAGTTCACTAGTTTTGTTATGATGCCCCAATCTGTTGTCATTTGTTGCAGACACTCAGGTAGGCAGCTCACTGTTAGGCTACAGGTTGCTGCACGCACCTGTGATACCCAAAATAATGTCTAGGTGCGCATTTCACCAAGCAACAAGTTTCTGCAAGTGCCTGTGATGCCCAGAACTGCAATCTAGAGAGAAAGAGAGAGGCAGCAGATGAGAGTTTGAGACGCAGCCTGAACTCCTCTAGTGAAAGAGACCGATCCTCTGTCAGACTCCAGTCACTGCGATTAGACCCATAAAACACACTGAGAGAGAGAGAGAGAGAGAGAGACTGTGTCAGAGCTTCTCGCGCTGAGAGGGTTTGATATTTAGTCACTGATCCTCTCTTCAGGACTTTCTGCGGGCTGGGAGTTACTTTACGCGCACGCACGGACGGACTCCAGACACGCGTGCGCTCCGACAGACAGCCAGCATCAGTTGTGAGAGTCTCAGCAGAAGCTCTCCGTTGACATGCTGAAGGTGAAGCAGCAGGGATGTCATCCAGGCGTGGCTCGGGGAGGATATGGATGTCTATATAAATGACTCGTTCAGTCTGATCACAGATGAAAAGAGCGTCTCTCTCCTCTCCGCTCTCTAAACACACTAAAGTTTCCTCGTCATGGCAGAGGTGGCTGGATTTCTCGGGAGCATCGATCTGGATTTGCAGGCTTTTCCAGCATTGGGGAACGTGCCTCTGTCGGATGGTTTGAATGAGAGGTTGGGTCTGATTGAGGGCAGACTGCAGCGCGGATCGCTGACGGATTTTGGCCACCTGAAGGGCATCCTGCGCAGGAGACAGCTCTACTGCCGCACCGGCTTCCAGCTGGAGATATTCCCCAACGGGACGGTGCACGGAACCAGACAGGACCACAGCAGATTCGGTGAGAACTCCATCCACCCTTTCATCCGTTCCTCGTCAGTCAGCCGTGGTTTGGGGCATCATAGGTGTGTGTTTAAAAGTCTCTCTGGGAAACTGCTGCCTTGTCCGATTTTAGGGAGAGTCCTGGAGGATTAAAACGTTCTGTCTTATAACGTTTTTTTTTAATGTATAAATTGCATTTTGCCATTTCAAGCTAAATTAATAAACCTTACTTACTGTTTCGGATGGGATGTGCCGTTTGACACTTAACAAGGAGTTTATATGTAGCAAGACAAGACTTTCTACAAGATCAGGGCACTTTAATCTGTTTATTAAGGAAAAAATACACTGTAAAAAAAATATTGTTGGTTTAACTTAAAAAAGTAAGTAACCTTGCCTTAAAATTTTAAGTTCATTGAACTGGAAAAAGTGAGTTAATACAATGAAGGAGAATGATTTAATCATCAGAAACTCAAAATTATATGTTATCTGAACTAAATAAATTATTTAAGTTGATTTGACAAAAGAAAATATGTTGTGATAACAAATCTTGAAAATATTTTTTACAGTGTAATAATGCTGATATTTACACACACAGACTTCTGCTTATATATATATATGAAGAGTTCAGATGTAAAAGCCTCTAAGTGCCATTTGAAATTTTCTTCTTTAATGATGATTTTTATCAAACTTGTATATTTAAGTTCAGTAATTTCACTTAAATAACAATTAATAGGTAATTATCATTGCCATTTAAGTGAAATCACTGAAATTAAATATACAAGCTTGATAAAAATTATCATTCTAGAAGAAAATTTCAAATGGCACTTAGAGGCTTTTACATCTGAACTCTTCATATATATATATATATATATATATATATATATATATATATATATATACACACAGCTATAGTTATAAATACTATAATCTAACCCTATCTGAAAACTTTATGCATTTTTACAATAAAAAAAACTGTATTTACTTTGTTTTTACAATTGTGGTTTTGAGAGATTGTCAGGTTTGGCTCACTTCTGGGTATACATGGGCAACATATTGTTAAGTAGGTATACACAAAAATGTTCACAAAAATGACAATATCATAACAATTAAACTTGGATTACACTCATAAAATGCATTATTAAAGACCTGACAAAACTGCACCTGTTTAACGTCCAAAAATGTCCCTCCTGATTCAGTGAGCGAATAATCAGCCAATCAGTCAATCAAATGCTGTCAGTCGTTGTGAAGGAAAGGGAAAGTCCACCTCAGGAGAAATCCTAAAACGAACTGTTTCTTAACTATGAAGTTAAAAACAAACATTTTGAAACGTTAAATTTAGCAGATCATGAGTAGATTTCAAGTGAAGCTGTAGATCTGCAGTCAGGGAGTACAAGAAGGAAAGTTTCTTTACAATATTGATAAATTCACGCGTCCCATGTCAGAATCTACACCCAGTGTGCCCTAAAAGTGCTTGAACAGTTAATGTATAGGAGCATTACACAACAAAACAACCAAGGGTCATTTATAGTAAAGACATATAGCACAATCAACCTTTTAACATGAATCATTAAAAGCAGAAGAGGTTTGTTAGATACAAGATAAAGTGTCAAAAATTGAGATGGAAATGTGATAGTGAAACCACTAAAAAGATTGCAAAAGGACTTTTGAGAGCAGATTGTTTTGGGACCGCTGTATGTCAATCCGCCTGTAGATGAGAGCAGCATATCTCAGTCGTACACTGGAATTGCCCTCGGCGAACTCCGGCGCAGGGTCAAGGGACGCAGGTGCTCCTCTGCAGTGGAAAACAAGCTCACAGCATGAGGCTGTTTTTCTCCGAAAACGTGTTCAAAGGACCCCGGCCGACGCAGGCACAGACACTACTAATTACAGCACTAATAAATCAGTCAAGGAGTTCTCGGTACTACAATGATAAACAAATGATAGCAGAGCCCAGGCACGAGGATTTTTTGCATTGCTGTGATCCGTAATCATGGTGCAGGTGCAGGCCTCGCTTCGAAAACGGGAATAGCTCGAAATTAAAGCATGACCACTGTGGAATCCAGCGGTAATGCTTGTTTTTAGGCTGAGACAAGCTGCTTCACTGGATTGGGTGGTCCGTGGTCATGTTTCTGGCATCCTTCTGGCAAACGCGAGCCGTTTGTCGGTAATGTTGCAAGCTGGCAGCGTCTTTGATTAAACGCATATGAAATGTGCTTCTGCTTAACCCAGCTTCAGAGAAGCTTTCTGTGTCGTCGTTTGGCATCCAAATCACAACATACTCGGTCCAGGTGGTGGTAAAAGGCCACAAAGGTGTAGTTTTTGCTTTAGTCTTTAATCAAGAGCGTGTGAACAGCTGGTTTGGGCCGAGATTGGGCTCATATCCTGAAAATTGACACGAAGGCACCGTGGATGCAGATAACTTCAATAAGTCAGCGTTACTCAGATTCAAGCAGAGACTTTTGACTTTTGTGTTGTGCACATGTTCGCAACAAGACTTTAATTTCCTGTCCTTTAGGTTATTTTTAGATGGTGCCACATTTTTTAGACAGTAGTCTGCTGAAAGCTTACTTTTGAGGTGATCTTTTAAAAAACCAAAAACTCTCAAAGTAGAGGTGAGTTTAAACATCAGTTATTCTTGATGGAAAACAATACAAGCAAAAACATAATCCAATCAAACGTCATAGCATTGGTTGGTTGGTGAGCTTCGGTGGTTTTGGACATTTGTCAGCTCGTCAGACCGAGAGACCAGTTGGCTAACCAGCTAACCACCAGCTTGGCAACTTACCTTGGTTTAAGTTGGGGAAAAAGCCCTCTGAAACATCTAACTTAAAGACTCTCGCGTATACAGCGCCGTTGACGTACAGTCGTAAGGGTGTCTGGTCAATGTCTGACGAGTGTTGTTGTCTGGCAGGTATTCTGGAGTTTATCAGTCTGGCCGTCGGGCTGGTGAGCATACGAGGCGTGGATGCTGGTCTTTATCTGGGGATGAATGAGAAAGGTGAACTCTATGGGTCGGTAAGTCAAACCCCTGTAGTGCTCACACACACACTCCAAACAACATCCACCAACAGAAGGTTCTGCTCTATGAAGTGTTTCAATAGGAATGCAGTCGAAGCTGGAATGAGGAGCGAACGACAACCCACCCACCGGCTCATAGTCTGTTCCCCATATGATGTAGACGTACAATAAAAAAAAAAAAA
Source organism: Pimephales promelas (assembly GCF_016745375.1). Next base: position 5,607,125 of record NW_024121444.1, read on the forward strand.
AACACTTAACCAGACAAAACAAGCAGTGTTTCCACTGACCTCTGATCGAGGTCTGTAGCCCGTGTGGCTCACCTTGTTTTTTCCACATAAGAACAAGCTCTCGGCCAGAGCGTTCAATCTCAGAGAAGAAAAACTGCCTCTTCATTTCGCTCCATACTTAAAATATTTACATATTTTCCAGGAACACATGAAGCGCGTAACGTATACACACCCACATATCGTGGATATACGAGCTGAGAGCTCTCGGTCTCTTGCGTGTTGCGCGAGGACCGCGCTTTTCTCTGCTGGAGTGCTGATTGAAACGGAGACCAGGAGATAAAGGCATGTAGCGGGATTTGACTGACTTTTTGCATGCTAGCATAGAGAACCATATATAGGAAAATGCGCCTGGCCTCCCCCTCCGCAGACTTTGCCATGCATGCGGGAGAAACAAGCTATCAGATTTCCAGAGACAATAAGCGGGGGCCCCAGTCAGTTTCTGTGGACCCTGAGTTAAAACAAACCTATTTAAAGCAAGACGAGATGACTTCACGTGTAACGCGATAACATCCCATTAAATCGGACTGTAAATGAATGTCAGCATGCAATCGCACTGCAAATCACCTGAAGACTCGGCCCTAGGTTTGCTGTGCAGATTTTTAATGCAGGTCGTGTTGCAGTGTGATCAAGGAGACAGTTAGAAAAGGAGTAGTTCGCTTCAGAAGTTACATTTCCTGATTATGTCCTGTCATCCAAGATGTTCAATGTCTTTCTTTCTTCAGTTGAAAAGAAATCAAGGTTTGTGAGGAAAACAGTGGACTTCAACGGGAACCAACAGGTTGAAGGTCCGACTGATGGTTTGGCTAGATAAGACTCTTATTCCTCAGCTTGGATTGTGTCGAGACTTTAAATCGGCACTAAAACTGACATTTGGACTTTTAACCCGTTAAAAGTTACTGTTACCCCTTTTCCACCAAAAAAAGTACCGGTTCGGGACTGGTGCCGGTTCAAAGTTGGTTTGGAGTTGGTACAACTCGCAAACCGCTTCAGAACCTGTTTGTTTTTCCACTGACTAGAGCGCCCAGGGAACGACGTTGTTACGTCACTGTGTACGTCGCCATACGTCTTAGCTAGAAACGCTTGCAAGTACAATTGAAATATGTAAGTCTTTTAATCTTTTCGTTTGATATGGATTTTTTTCTGATAAGTTATGTACCCCTGTCTTGTGTCTTTTTTTCTTTCCACTTATTTGTTTGTGACTGTTTTCTTCTTTGCTTATAATGTCTTCAATAAAAAAATTACAAAAATAGAAACGCTTGCGTTAACTTCAAGCATAACAATTACAAAGGCGGACTCCATCGTGTTTCTGCAAATGTTTCTCTTGGCTTTGCGATCCTTTATTATGGTCAGAAAAGATGTTTAGAACACATCTAAACCCGCCCCAGAACCCGACGTAAGCATGACGTGGTAAAAGAACGGTTCTAGTCCAGCAAAGAGTTGGTGCCGCTTTGGAACCAGTTCTCCTGGCCGAGAACCGGTTCTTTGGCTGTAGAAACACAAAGAACTGGTTCGCACGCAGGCAATGCTTTGGTGGAAAAGGGGCTTATATGGAGAAAAATCCTGGAATGTTTTCCTCAAAAACCTTGATTGGTTTTTGACTAAAGAAAGAAAGACATGAACATCTTGGATGACATGGGGGTGAGTAAATTATCAGGAAATTCTTTCCTGAATCTAAAGGTGAATCCCATGTATGGAGCATTATTTACTCCAAATGGCTTTACTTCTAAAATTAAGCAGCCGTACAGTCATTATTTGTATTTTTACCTTTGAAAAAAGTTCACACGGCCAACCGTTTAAACGATTTAACAGAACTTTTAAAGTTGACTTTATCTTAAAAACTAATTTTAAATGTATTGTCTCGACACCAAGACTTGAACCTGGCCCATTGCATGACTGTTCTTTGGCAGGAAACATGATGTAGCCCCAGTGTCTTCTATTGTTCTCGGCCGTGTAGTCAGCCAGCAAATGTTCACCTGCTTAACCCGAAGTCATTGCTCATGGAGTTCTGTCAGTGGTGCAGTAGTAGCAGCCCACACAGACTCTCTCAAGCTGCCGTGTTTGTGCGAGAGAGCTTGTTGCATCATGGGGGAAGCAGACAAAAAGGTTAGCAGTTTTGAAGAATGATTTTGGGTGTAAACGGCAACGCTTGCCCATAATGACTTTCCCTCCTCTGGTGCAGCGAGCACCTGCCGTCTGGTCTCAAGATAGTTTCCACTCCACACATTTTGCGATGGTGACAAGGGTAAACTGTGCACTGTGAGAAAGAAACAGTACCACGTCTTCACACCCTCATGCTTTCCAGCGCATCTGGAGGTTTGGAAATGGGAGGCGCATTTTAGTTCTTAAACATGTGGTCAAATGCACTTAGACTGGACTCTTGATGGACAGAGCAAAGATTTCCAGCTAGATTTCTAGAATATTTATGATTGGGTCAGGACAGAACAATTTTACACTTAATTTCACATTGTCTCTAAAAGTTTCATTGCTCAGGGGTGTCTAATCCTGCTCCTTGAAGAAGCCATCCTTCCTGCAGTGTTTAGCTTCAACTTGCTGCCTGACAGTTTCTAGTAATCCTGAAGGTCTTGATTAGTTGGTTGAGGTGTGTTTAATTGGGGTTGAAGCTAAACTCTGTAGCCAGGTGGCCCTTCAGGACTGGACACCACCATTTTAGGCAAAGCTTGTTTAACATGGATCTTTTCAATAATGCTACGAGAGTTGGCAAAAAGTACCTACTTCGGTACCAAATCGGTACTGAAATTAAAAAATTGACGCTTTGAGCGCTGTTGAGCGAAATCATAAACACCTCTGATTGGCCATTGTGTTCAGGTGCTCATCGGATTTGTCGGTGATTGGCTGCAATGATTAGCGCTTCAAAAACATGTCGTGAATACACATCAATGACGCTCTTCACCGAGCGCTTGCGCGTTTGAAAGCAGGCGTGTATCAGTGGACCGGTGCTCCCGCTTTCAAAACACTTCCGTGCGTTGATCATTGTAGCCAATCACAGACAAATCCGATGAGCGCGTGAACACAACGGCCAATCAGAGGTGTTGACGATTCCGTTCAAAGCGTCACAATTTTAAAGGGGTCATGAACTGGCTTTTTAATTTTTTTTATATTGTTGTCTGAGGTCAACTTATGACGTTCGCTTGGTTTTTAACATTAAAAAACATCAAAATGTATAAGTAATAAGCTATTTTTTACCCTAGTTTTGAGCCTAGCTCAAAAACGCTCTGTTTTTATGGGCGTCTCGCATTGAAGACTTGGAAGTTAACGCCCACTGCTGTGAGTGGATAACAGTTTTGCATATTATAATGAGTTTCACTGTCGACCCGGTTTGTCATGACGAGGTAGGCCTATGTTATTTAGCTATGCGTGTAATGCACGAATCGGTGGGCGGGGCTTAACCGGCCGTGTTGAAGTAGGCGTTGATCTTCTTCTGCGGGGGTGGGGTTTTATCCTCTTTGACATTATAGTTCCCCACTTTGAAAAACGATTCGTTTGCAGAGGCTAGAGACAATAAAAGCTTTTATTGGACTAACAAGGACGTTTTCAGTTCTGAAACTTATGATTTTCTTATAATAATAATATGATGATGACCTCTTATGCTACGTTCACACCGGGCGCGAATAGCGCGTCAGGCGCGAATGATTTCAATGTTAAGTCAATGCAAAGACGTTTTACGCGCGAGAAAAATTCCTGCGGCGCGAATGAGGCGTGGAGCGAGGCGCGGAAGACGCGAATACGCCTCGTTCGCGCGAATTGAGCGTCTGGCGCGTTACGCGCGAATGATTCAGTTAGTGCCATTTGTGCATTCACGCGTTTGACGCGAATTCGCGTCTGCCGCCCGAGTTGAAAAATCTGAACTTTGGCGTGAATTCGCGCCGCGTTAACCAATCAGGAGCCTAGCTGCTTGCTCACGTGGTGAAGTATCTGGATGCTTCAATAAATTATTTTGTTAATATGACTAAATGCATGGTGGGATTATGCACAACAAAGCAAATGTTTTATCACTTAAAACATTATTTCTATATACGAGACATGTTCATTTTGTATTAATTGTTATTCATTCCATAGCTAGATTATATGAAATTGTTTTATGTAAAGACAATCAACATATGTGCATAAATTCGTGTCTGGACGTGAGAGAGAGAAAAAAAATCACAGGACAGGTTAATAACTTTTGAAGGCTGGCTCTATTTATCATCAAAACAAAAAATAAATGACAGCTAGATTAGATGGATGAGGGCGAGGGTGATCCTCGCTCCGTTGCGGGACAACATGTCATCAAACTGGGCGTGGGACAGGCGGAAGTACCGCTGACAGCGGCCGTCATCCAGCGCAGCTCCTGGAGCGAGCAAATGCTGAAACTCGCCAAACGGTTCGGCTCTGAAGGGTCCGGTGGACACAAATATACGGCGACGATGATCCCCACGCCGCTGTTCTGCTCTCCAGAGTAAATACAGAGCGGTAACTCTCTTGATGAATGCTCGGTCGACATAAAAACAATTAATGGCTGCCAACGGATTTCGATTCTGACGCGCGTAAATTTCGCTTCAAACTTTTGTTTTTACGCGCGCCAGTTTCACTCTTGACACGCAAATTAACACAAAGTGGCCAAGCGTCAAACTAGACGCGTCAGGCGCGAATTTGACGCGCGATTCGCGTCCGGTGTGAATGTAGCATAAGATATCAAAAGCTCAAGGAAAATTTGATTTCTCACTTCATCACCTGTTTAAAATTTCAATACTGACCTGGCACCGAAGTCGGTACTTAGACAACACTTAATGCTACTGCAACTGACCATATCCAGATAACCGAAACAATGTTTTTGTCTCTTTCCGTCTGCCTTGCAGAAGAAGCTGATGGCAGAGTGTGTGTTCCGTGAGCAATTCGAGGAGAACTGGTACAACACCTATGCGTCTACACTCTACAAGCACGCGGACACTGGGAGATACTATTACGTGGCTCTGAACAAGGACGGCTCGCCCCGAGAAGGCGGCAGGACTAAAAAGCATCAGAAGTTGACTCACTTCCTGCCCAGACCTGTTGAAATCGAGAAGATACCCCAAGCGTACAGAGACTTGTTCCAGCACAGGTGACCAAAGCATCCATCGGAGTCGCTGTGTTGGAGAGGTGTAGTAGAGTTGCTTGATGGGAAAGACGGATTCTGTAGAACATTTAGAAATACAAGACCCTACTTCTCTCGCCTCACAGCTGTTTATATTTGGGTTCTGGTCCAAAATGAGGAGGCCCTCTCCAATGGTGATTGAGATAAACAGTACGTGTGTGTCCTGGATGGCTCCGTTTCCTCTTCTTAATGGGTTTTAAACCACAGAGAAGAGGGAACATTCCTGCATCAAAAGCTGGAGCCAAAAGATGTCTTGAGGAAGAGGTGTTGACTTCAGGGCCTCATCACATGTGTCATACAATCGACCTTTCTGCAGTCATTGTGCGAGCCACGCTTTTTGTAAAGTGAACCACGTTTTGGCCATTTTCTCACTGGAAAAAAACTATGGTCTACAACTAAATGTATTGAGCAACTGAGCATAGGAAGTCAAACCACCTGTGACTGTAAAGATAAACTCTGGGGCGGATCTCACGTTGAAAGGTCATGACGCAGCACTTAGCAAGATGGACGGACACGGGGAGTTACCCCGACTTCCCCGTAGGACGAATGCAAAGCAAGAGCTTTTCAAATTAAATATAGCTTTCAGGGCACTTAAGAAGAGAAAGACGCTTTGAAGAACAATGACCAGCTTCTACTGAAACGATATCAATTTTGAACGAATTGTAAGATTGTGGAAAAAAACTATTAAGGCTTTATAATAATTGGAAAAAAGGGGCTTACATTTACCGCTTTTGAAGGTTCGGGAGAGGTCAAACCTTACAAATTTTGTAGAAACAGCAAACACAACTAACCACTTTCAAAGCAAACGGAGAAAACGTATGGCGCTTCCTGAAGGGTTCGGTAGAGGCTTTGGTCATTTGACAAAGAGTGACTTATAATGTTCAGGTTGTCAGGAACATTACTAAAATGTAAGTGAAAGACATGTAAATATGGACAAACCTATTTATAAGATGTACAATATATTTATTTTCAACATATAAAGTATAATTATAAATCTATATATAAATCTATTTATTTATTTCAAAGGCTCTATTTTGTAATGAACTTGAAGTTATTGGAACTGTAGATTCTACTGAAATATACAGAAGGGCTAAACCATTTGATCTGAATGACTGACAATAAAATTGTCCTGCTATTGTTTATTGTCATTGACCATATTTGCAAGGATTCTCTGTACCAATTAAACTCTGAGAAACACTGAGCTGATTGAGTTTGACTTCTATGATAGTTTAGCTTCAGTTAAAGGAGTAGTTCACTTTTAAAAAAAAATCTCACCCCCATGTCATCCAAGATGTCCACGTCTTTCTTTCTTCAGTCGAAAAGAAATTAAGGTTTTTGATGAAAACATTCCAGGATTTTCTCCATATAATGGACTTCAATGGGAACCAAATGGTTCAAGGTCCAAATGAGTATTTCAGTGCAAACTGTTCAAAGGGCTTTAAACGACACCAGACGATGAATAAGGGTCTTATCTAGGACCCTTCGAGTCATGACTCGAAAAAAGATTTGTTCATTTTTATGAACGAGTTCGAACAGGAGAGTCACGAACGCTCATCACAGAAAAGAGCAAGGCGAGCATTTGTGCTTATAAAACTTCATAGACATATACACTAGACGTCACCTTGGCTACGGCAGTTCATTGGAACGAATGCGTCAATCGAGCCGCCATCTTGAAACAGGGGAGCCCCTCCACTTTAATGCATCAGACACAGGTCTAACGGAAATAAAATCACCATAAATCATGAATGCGATTTTTCTTGTTTTTGTGGTTTGTTCCAACGGTCAGACATGTATTTATCATTGATTCCAGAAAGAATTTTTTTTTTTTTAAACTAGAAAAAACTTTAAAAAACTTCCTAGATCAGATTTCATCCGTGAACATCATACTCTGCACAAAAGTCCGCCACCATCAATGAATTCGAAGTAAAGGCAGAGATAGCAGCGTTACCTAGCTACTTCCTATGACAAGACCCCTGTTCCAAGATGGCGGCGGTTTTGACGCATGCTTAGAACCCCAAGGTGAGGTCTAGTGTATATGTCTATGATAAAATTTAAACTTTTTTATTTATTTTTGAAACGAGCGATCGTTTCGCTTGATAAGACCCTTATTCATCGTCTGGAATCGTTTAAAGCCCTTTGAACAGTTTGCACTGAAACTCTCATTTGGACCTTGAACCGTTTGGTTCCCAATGAAGTCCATTATATGGAAATAAATCCTGGAATGTTTTCATCTAAAACCTTAATTTCTCTTCGACTGAAGAAAGAAAGACATGGACATCTTGGATGACATGGGGGTGAGTAAATGATCAGCAAGTTTTTTTTTAAAAGTGAACTACCCCTTTAAGCATAGATCACTAGTTATTTACGGCATTCACAAACTATTGTACTTCTATCTATTATGTCATCTATTTTGCTAGTAAAACTGTGTGTGGCATTTCACCAGAGGAGGAGCAAGTTATGTTTCGCTGAAAGATTACAAAGACAAACATGTTGTCAAGTACTGTAGGTAGAGTGTCTTCTGATTTCACGTTGTCTTCAAAGTACAACACATTTGATTTCTTCTTTCAGAAAATCTTCATGTCAGGGGTGTTCAGCACACGAGCGGGAGTCGATCAATGTTGTTTATCTAGCACAGCGTAAATTCCAGAACATCACAGCAACATTCACAGAATAATCCAGTTCTCCAGAGACGTGGATGTTAGCTGATGATGTAAAAAGACAGCTCTTGGCTCAGGGAAGCTGTGGGAAAGTTTTCCCCAAGCAGTCTGTAGAGGCATAAATCAACGCCCTGCAGAAAGCGAAACAATACAAGAGAATGTGTTGCATCGGTGGCCGTCAAACCTGCAATATTAATGATAACGTACCTAGAACTATTGCTTATTAATCCGACGCTTTGTAAATCACAGCAACACAAAACTCCCATGAAGATTTGGTGTTGCCCTGAATGGACTCAGTCTATAGGGTTTCAGACGACCCTTATAATAATCAGAAATGAACAATTTGGACGGAACAATCCAGATTTACAAACATTCACAACCCCACCCATCACAGACGCCTGACAACATCCTTGGCTCGGCTCCGTTCAGATGATCAATTGTTGGCCTCGCTGCCAACGCGCTCTAATACTTTCAGATACGAAGTGTATGCTGCATATTCATGTGAACGGAAGGAGGTTTTCACATTGGGGGACAGATGAGGGAACAGCTGCCCGCGTGGCGCTGCAAAACTAGCCGAGTGGTAATCTGGGCATACCAAGGATGGGATCAACATTTCAACATCTGCAATAGTTGTAATGTTTCCCTTTTGGCAGCTTTCTGCAAGCTGTGAATGCAAGCTCCCCTCGGGAGGGAGAGGGGGCGAATGGAAAAGAGGGGGGAGAAGAAAAAAAAAAAAACCCTGGCTGCTAAAGAAATGAAAATAAGTAGAAAAGACACAGCAGATGAAAGACTGAAGGGGTAGATTGGGGTGTACGAGAGGCGAAGGCTTCTCAGGGTGTGAAAACAGCTGTCTGGAGAAAGCACATCTGAAATGTGCTATTGTGCTCATGGACGTTCAGTACGTTCTCATCGGTTTACAGACGAGATTTAACTGTCAACTGCATCGCTGCAGTCATGGGACGGGTGTGCAGGGCTCTTCAAACACACCTGCCTGTATCTTTCTAGTAAACCCCAAGGCCTCCATTAGCTTGATCAGGTGTGTTGAAACCCTTAAAACCAATCTCTAAAATTCAAGATGGCAAATACTGTGCGCGTGTGTTCATTATTACCACTCAAGCACCCAATTTTGCAGTCAATCCAGTGACAGCTGTTAATACACACACACACACACACACACACACACACACACACACACACACACACTATGGGCTGCTATAGGTTAACTGTCCACCATATTGGGACAGTCAAATCCAATCTGTGACACTCAAGAGCAAGTTGACTGAGGATTTGCAACCCACATATATGTACATGTATAGATAAGACAATGAGATGGTTTCCACAGCATTTAGTTTATCATTAATGCGATGATTCTGAATATGGATATTGAGTAATCCATAAAAACCCAAACCAGCACATTTTCACCTCTGAGAGGTTATCCTAGTTCATCAGCTCAGTGGTTTTTACAGCATTAGGCCATCAATGTAGAGATATTTACACTGAAATTGTATTGTTTTTTTAGTGTGAGTGAAGAACAGTCTCATGTTGACTGTTCCAAGATGGCGGATACGTTCGACGTGTCTGGAGCGGTCGATGTGGCGGATTGCAGATGGAACAAATGGGAATTTTCTCAAAAATTCTCATTTGCAGAAATTCAAGATTAAAATCTAATATAAATTCTCATATAAACGTTGTCCACCTGTAGCTAATTTTATCCTTTAAAATTCATCTTTGATCACTAAAATATGGGCTGCTATACGCTAGCTGTCCGCCATATTGGGACAGTCAAATCCAATCTGTGACACTCAAGAGCAAGTTGACAGAGGATTTGCAACCCACATATATTATGTATGAATATCTGTATAGATAGATAATGAGATGGTTTCCACAGCATTTAGTTTATCATTAATGTGATGATTATGAATATGGATATTGCATATTGAGTAATAGAAACTCAAACCAGGACATTTTCACCTCTGAGAGGTTATCCTAGTTCATCAGCTCGGTGGTTTTTACAGCCATAAGCCCTGTACACACCGGGACGAATATCAGCGCGCGTTATTCGTGTTCACACCCAAGCGATTTTCGCTGACGATGAGCCAATTGAACATGCAAAAACATCGAAATTCGTTCCGGTGTGAACAGGCCTAATAGGCTGCACAATATAGATATATTCACACTGAAAATTTATTGGTTTTTTTTTTTAGTGTGAGTGAAGAACAGTCTCATGTTGACTGTTCCAAGATGGCGGATACGTTCGACTTGTCTGGAGCGGTCGATGTGGCGGATTGCAGATGGAACAGAAATTCAATATTAAAATCTAATATAAATGTAAAAATATTATAAAATTCTCAAATAAATGTCCATCTGTAGCTAATTTTATCCCTTCAAATTCATCTTTGATCAGCCAAATGACAACGTTCTTTATGCCTTAAACTAGCTCAGGGGTCTCAAACTCAAATTAACTGGGGGCCGCTGGAAATAGAGTCTTTTGCTAATTTATTGTGCCCAGGTAGTGCAGAAATTGCACATCGCAGCAAAAAAAATGACAACCCACAAGCAAGACCTGAATGTAACATCCTTTTGGTCACTTTATTTAAATGTGATATTAAATACTAAGTAGCAGATCATATTAATGGCAGAAACTGTTGGTGTATATGCTAACATTTGAACATTTCCAGCAGGGAAAAAAAGTTCCTCTACATTTCTGAACGACACCCAGTGGATATCAAAGGGCTTATGTTTGCCAATTAAAAACATCTAATTGAGAATCCGAAGTGGAGATGTGCCCAAGAACAGATCAATACAGCCCAAGCACTAACCTAAGGAAAGTGTCAGGCGTCATCATTTCATCATCTCATCATCAGAACAGGTTAAACCACACAAACATGTACCCAAGACACCAACTCGGGCACAAACCCAAACCAAGCGGGGAGAGAAACAGAAAAGAACCCGAAACAACAACAACAACAAAAAATAATAATAATAAACAACAGAAAGAGAACTTATGAACAGTACTCACAACAATATGCTAGGCAACACTACAACGAGAAGTTTGATGTTACAAAAGTCCGGAGGAATTCAGCAAGCAGTTTTAACAACACAGACATTCCATAGCATGATTAGCAACAACGATTTTAAATACCTAAAAGCAGATTAGAAAAGGGGCTTTTAAAACGTTAGAAGAGATCTAGCTGCTTGATATAAGGCCATTTGATTTGACGTTACGTTTTAAGGTGTCCGCTTCAGTGTCTCTGGCTATCACCGTACCTATGACAATCCTCTACTAGGAAGATATTAACGCTGATAGTATTTACGGGGTGAAATCTTCTCTATGGTTATAGAACAGAAACGCTATGGTCCCTCTTCAATCACGCTGTTTTCCTTGCAATATAATTATTCATATATGCACAGCCCTTATTTCAAGGGAAAACAAAAAAACTTGCAATGCCTAAAAGCATTCGGGGGAGAATATCTTCTTTAATTCTTAAATACGTGAGAGACAAAAAAAAAGAAGATCTTGAATAACATTAAGGCTATATACACAAAATGACAAACTGCACTGCCAAAAACCCCTTAAACAAAGTCCCAGGATGCCCTTTTCTCCTGGGCGAGGAGCTCACGTAGGTGTCCTGGCTGCGTCAGTCCAGCTGTGTGTTCAGCGAGGCCTCGTCTCCTACAGGCCCTTGGACGGGCCCGGGTTCTTGCCCAGCTGAGAGGAGGGCAGGCCCTGGAGCGCCCCCAGCTGCTGGTACAAGCCCAGCAGGTCCATCTGGTTCATGGGGGCCGAGAGGCCGTTCTGCATGGCCAGCTGGTTGAGGAGCATCCCCTGTCTCGCCAGGGCCATCTGCTGCTCCTGCACCTTACGGTTGGCCACCACCTTCTGCACGTACATCATCAGCTGGAGGGAGACCGGGAATGGACGTTATTCATTTGTGAGAGCGATACATAAACCAGAGCTCTTGATAACGTGGGACACATAACTGTTACCAAACAGCTACTAAAGTGTTGCTAATGTCACACAAATCATGTTTCTGTTCGCCATCTCGGCATAAAGATTAGGATCAGCATACTTTAAATGTCATAGAAAGTCTCTGGACGGTTCATCATATTATACAGCATATCAAGATTTCTGGTTTCAAATAGAACTGGGGCTTTTCTTCTGAGCTGAACGAACGATGACTATAGACCATTTTGCTAGATGTAAACAACACTGGTCCAGAAACACTTCCTGTTTCAGTTTGTAACTGTTTTCTTTATTTCACATGTAAAGAAAACATCTTAAAGATGTTGTTTAACTTTTTGATTCAGTTTTACATGTTCTGTTGGTTGTATTTTATCCCAGCTTTTGTGTGGTGTTAAAAAACTGAAACAGGAAGTACTTCTGGACCAGTGTTGTTTACATCTTGCAAAATGGTCTATATACGGACGATTTTTTATAGTTATAATATAGTTAACCCTCTGAGACCTAAGGGTATTTTTACAATAAATTTTCCGTCTGGTGTCATTTACTAAAAAAGCTTGTAAAATATCAACCCTTTGGTGCACAGACAATTGACACACCTCTTTTTTTTCAGGACAAATTGAACTTTCAGCATATTTGTGTTACATTGATGTCACCTGAATGTAAAATAAGTTATGGGACCATAAAGACAAATGAAAAAATAAATCGGAAATGGAATCACTCAATTATTTATTGAAATCACACACAAATAAATAAAAGCTAAGCAATTTTCCTCTGGAAAATAGTTTGTTCATGTCTTTGGAGTCCTGGAGCACAGGAATAAACATTATAACTTGTACAGAACAAAAAATATTGACATTTTTCCAAAAGAAGTCCAGGCGTTTGGGGCCTCATGAAATTCACTGGTGCCAAGCCTCAAAACAGTTATCAGCAATCACACAGAGGGCCACATCACAGGTTCTGCATTTCTATTTTATTTATTCTTTTATTTATTATGTTCTTTTTATTCTTTTATAATACATTTATACTACTATAATACTTTTTTACAGTAAATAAATAAATGGCACTTCAGCTGGGTCTATCCTGGTAATCTAGTTCCTCATCTGTCAAAAAGCTCTGTTCTCCTGAAAATCCTTCATCCTGCAATGCACCAAAATAGACCAGCGCTTTATTTACGTCCATTTCGCTGTGTTTCTCTGTGAATCGCGCGTCTCCGTGAGTCTCTCTATCTCTCTACACTATATCAGCGCTTGGTTCATGCGTAATGACGCACACCAATGTTTACAACGGATCAGCCTGTAATTGGTCAAAAACCATCACGTGAAAACATCACGTGATATCCAGGATGTCCGCTAGCATCGAGCTAGCGGCAAAAATGACCGAATATTTATGAATTATGGGCTTCAAGATTATCAAAGTTTGACATAAAGCGTTTGGATTTATTGCTGAAAACCTCTGAAAGGAAGCACAAGTTCCAGGCTGGATAGAAAACCTTCTGTAAAGGCTAGAAAGACCCGAAAGACACCCCCGTGATGGCTAGCTCGTTAGCTTTCTGCTGGAAAAAACGGTAAGAAAATCGATAAATCTGTCATCGAGTTATGTAAACATTTATCGGAGGTGACGTGTGGCATCGTCGACGACGCCGTCGGGCTCAGGGGGTTAAGAAACATCAAACGACAAAATATGCTTTTTTCCAGAATACCATCACGATTGAAAATGTGATGGATTTCATTCAACGGTTCAATAAACAAGTAGTTAATATTAAGTCACAACTGCCTCATTCTTGAATGAATAGAGTGCCGAAGTTACGACGTCACTCTGTAGGCCAAAACGCGGAAGTTAGCATTTTAGCTCTCCCGGTTCGCTCGCTCTAAAGTCTATGGGATTTTTGAATGGGTTTTTTGCTAAATCCCCTGAAATAAGGTCTGTGGTGAACAAAGCCTCTAAATATTTTCACGTTTTGATCTATGACACAGAACACACAGTTATAACCTGCTTGTGTTTTTTTAACTTTATTGTGTCTGCTTGTGTTTTTGTAAATGTTTATATAGGCTTCAAAATGTATACATTTTGGATTAACTAGTAAAGATTATCGTGAGACAAAACGTGTAAGGCCGTGTGTCCACCAAAGCGTTTTTCCACTCCCCTGGCGTATGTTTTCAATTGTTTTCGTACCGAGGCGCTGAGCATTTTTTTTTCACGCTGAAGCGCCGAGCGTTTTTACTGGTCGCTGGGAGTTGAAAAATGTTCAACTTTGGATAAAACGCAGCGCTCATCACAGTCACTTTTTACCCAGCCGTCCAATCACAGTGGAGGAGGGGCGGGACTAATACCACACCGACCAACTGTCAACATTCAAACTGCTGCAGATATTCTGTATCATAGCAACGAAACGTCTCAACGGAAAAACGCTGCGTTGCCAAAACGCTCTCAAGCGTCCAAAGCACGGCGTCTTCAGCAGAGCGTCTAGCGTTTTCAGCTGGCTAAAAATGCTTTGGTGGACACACGGCCTAAGGGTCACAACTCTTTATTGAACACAGATCTTATTTTTTTGTGATTTTCCAAAAGCCTATGGGAAAAATGCATAGCATTTCGATCGAGGGAACCCATGCGCCGCTAGCTTCCGAGTTGTCCTACAAAGTGACGTCATAACTTCGGCACTCTATTGGCCATTTGAACGAATCGTTTGAATTAATAACTCAAAGCCTCAATTAGACGGTCACCTGCCGCCACCTACTAGAGGTTTAGTTTCAAGTTTAAAAGTACCATTTCCAACATTTCTTATTTGTATATTTAAAAAAATATATATTTTAAACAATCTTAGTAAGTGAAAGTGATTTAATTTGATTGTCTTATAGTGTCTTATTATTCTAATTAAATTTATTGATCAATTTTGAATCTACACTATGCAACTCTTTTAGTTTATTCTTAGCTAAAAACAGTTAGTTCTTCCAAATATATATGTGCTCATTAATGTGTATTTACTTCGCTCAAGTAATAAAGTATTGTCGTGAGTGTATAATATGCCATTGAAAAAACATACGGGTAAGGGGTTCTAATGTCGGTCGCCATGTTGCCCCTCCATCTTGAAAGTACATTAGCCAAAGAGGGACATACCCATTAATTCAAGCTTCGCCTTTCACGTTTACGTTTGAGTTAACACTCATGGACGAGGCCGAACCGGAAGCCATGTTAATCTTGGACTACATTGGCCACCGTAGGAGTTAAAACGAAATCGGAATTGAGAGGAACAGAAACTAATATTCACTGGATGGTTATATACCATTTTCACCTCTAGATGGGGGTAAAAATCACACAGTGTAGCTTTAAGAAATTGAAATGAAATGCTTTAAATATAATGGGACTCTTATTTTGAAAGGCCTACGCTTTACTATTGCCAGCTGCTCATTTAAAACAATGATGGAGATCAAATACAACACTATAAATGTAGGCCCTTGTCCCAAATGGCACACTTTGTGTTCTTAAACATCGAAGACTTTTTATAACCTTAAATTAGATGAAATATTGAGATATTTCTCTGAATCTAAGTCTGAGACTTTTTAAGGATTCGTAAGGACCCTAAATTAATTCACACCTCATATTTAACTACATTTGACGAATGGAGAAAACAAGTTGCCGAAATATGCTGGTAAAATTGGTCCCAGTAGTAAAAGTCCCATTTCATTCTATTTAGGTTCAAAAGTTCATGTCACTTAAACACAAGAAGAGCAGATGATGTCACGGAAACATTGAGAAGAGAGCAAACGTACAGTTTGTTGCTTGCTGAGGACATCACGGTAAATAGCCTCCCTGTGTTTGATTTCCAGCTCGTAGCCGGCCTGCCTCCCAAGAGCCATGGACTGGACCTGGGCCTCCGGTAAACTCGGATTCTCCTTCCACTGCCAAAAACAACACACCTGTTACATCCTGTAGACCTCAACAAACAAACACTTACACGCTCATCACACACACAAACACATTTAGCAGTGAGAACTCAGAACTCTGTCCAACACAAGCTTAATAATATTGATGACACAGCAACCCACAGAGTCAATAAGCACAGCCTCAAAAGTGTAGGTTTTGCCCATACAAGACTTGCAAGTTGTGGCTCGTTGTAATGCAGTTGCTAAGGTGTTCTAAGTGGTTGCTAGGTACAAAGAGTCTATCCACACGTTTGTTCTATGTAAGACTGATATGTTTTATCACATCAGTTTGTTTTTTTTAACCACAATAGTGGTTCTTGCCTCGGCAAACACCGACTGCCAAGCAAATGCAAGTCACTTTAGAAATGTTTACAAATATTAACATAAATTTTCACTATTATCAGGGAAAAGCGTGATATGCATCTGTCTCATTGGCCTACAGAAGCAAACCTGGACCTGCACTGTTAAGGCCCCGATATACCTTATGCAGAGTGATGTCATTTCAAACATATCCGGCCAAAATCAAGTGTGTTTGGAGTTTGTTTCTGGAGTTTGAAACAGCTTGCCAAAGTGAACTTTCTAGAAAAAGTTTGCTCTGGCTGGTGAACAACTTTGACCTACCATTGGTCAGTGGTGATTACATAATAAGTAGGTGTGGCTCTGAGGCTCCGCCTTCCGTGCCAGAAAAAACATTGTGGTTTATGTCTTCTGTCGAGGTCAGATGCGAGTAAAAACATGAACACATTGGTGAGCTGCTTCATTGTAGAAATTGAAGTTGCACTTCAAACTATTGGCTCGTTTCCACTGAGTGGTACGGTACGGTACAGTTCGGTACGCAATTATTTGCGTTTCCACTGTCAAAAGTTGTGAATGGTACCAAAAAGCCGAACCGTACCGTACCACTTTTTGGCCACCCTTCCGTTGGGGTACCTAGCGCAGTGAAAGGGTACTAAAAGGTGGAGCTAGACTCACTGCAGAACGGTGATTGGTGGACAGAGTATCGTCACTTGCGCGTGCTACAAGGGCATTAGAAGCATACGGTTGAAATATAATTCTACTGTTATTGTGTCACGAAATGTAGTTTTATGAGTTTTTCAGGCGAGAAAGTAGTTTTTTAAAGCTCAAATCTGTGGTTTATTTATAGATTTATGATAATTTGACTGAGATCCATTCTAAGCGATCACCGGACGCTCGCGCTCGTGTCCCCCGCCTGGAACTAGCCTTTCCTCGGCTAGTCGTTCTGATGTTTGCCGCTGACTCGGACGTCTCTGTAGTGGTTAAACATGAGATATAGTTCATCTTGTATAAACCTAACAGGTGATCTTTGGTCTCGTAAATATATAACTCGTTCCCCGGCCAATAGTCTTCTTTAACAGAATTACTGGACTCGCGTCCTCTGGATCATTCTCCTGAGTCAGACGTTGCGTTGGCTTCTTGGAAACGCCTAATGCCGGCACTTGTTTCTAGTGACAAACATGCCGAGAAGCAAGAACAAGATCTGCTGTCTGTCATCAATTGTTTACTATGTCGCTTTCTTCGCGCGAAAATGACGTTGATCGCTTCTTTCCAGCAAACACCACACCTATCAAGTAAGGGTACTGTTGGCGGTGGAAACGCAAGCCTGATCATGGTGTACCCGACCCGTACTGTACCCCTCAGTGGAAACGAGCCATAAGACACTGACATTTTTTTAATGTTTAATTCTGTAAGGCTGCTTGCTTTAAAGCAATCTTTTGTATAAAGATCCGAATTGCAAAAATATCCACGTCGCTATGATCAGATGCTTTATTATTGCTGTGATTTTTCTTGCGTTTTTATTTTTCGTTTTAGGAAAGCGGCAAGCGCATATTTACATCCACACACACGTTGGCTAAGGATATACCGCTGCTGAGGTATTTCAAACTCCTCTTTACCCCTCACAGAGGAACAAAAAATAACTTCGCCGTGAGTATATCGGAGCCTTTATGTGCAGCCTTTCGGATGAAGTGCCTGAACACAGGGACTCGCCCTCCACCCATCACTCACCACCTGCGCGATGATGTCCTCCAGTGGTTCCCGAGGCACTGACTTCAGAGCACTCGTGGCCTCCAACACTTTCTGCCTGCCCTGGTTAATCAAATCCTTGAGCATAGAGGGAAAGAATCAAGTGTGAGAAGACACAAAGAACACACTAGACAAGATTAAAACAAACGCTGAATCTGATATTTTCACAGAGATAACTAGCATACATAAATAGCAGCTGGCAGAGCGCGACGCCAAATGTCGCTGCCTGAGGACGCATGTCACAATTAGCTGCCGGCTGAAGGAATGTGAAACGTGCATGTGGGGCTCATTACTTACCTCCAACTGTTGGTTGCTCATGGAGGCCAAGGCGGCCACGTTGAAGGGGAAGTAGGAGTTTGATGCTCCCACACCCATTTGAGGATAGGCCTGCTGGTTGAAACGCATGGACAGACCCTGAAACAACAGCAGAGCGAGTCCATCAGTCCAACAGAACCAGACAAACTTAATTCAGGGTTTGTACAGATACTGAAAAATTTAATTATAGGACTTTCAAGCACTAATTTGTTTGGTTTTCAAGGACTACAATCAAAGATCTCACTTACTATCCTTTATTATCTAAAAAAAAAGGTAAAATGATAAATAAAAATATCCTAAAAACAAAACAAAATGGAACAAATAAAGTGCAGCACATGCAAAATATGCAATGACGGTGGCAACATCAACCATTAAAAGGATACTATAACAAAGATATCGCTTTCCTTATTGAAACTTATTTTTTTTTCCATGAATACATGATCGACCTGATCGCCTTAATTCTACGTGGCTTTGATTCAACAAGGTGCTGAAAGCATTCTTTAGAAATGTTGACCCATATTGATAGGACAGCATCTTGCAGTTGATTTGTGGGATGCACATCCAGGGCACGAAGCTCCCGTTCCACCACATCCCAAAGATGCTCTATTGGGTTGAGATCTGGTGACTGTGGGGGCCATTTTACTACAGTCAACTCATTGTCTTGTTCAAGAAACCCATTTGAAATGATTCCAGCTTTGTGACATGGCGCATTATTCTGCTGGAAGTAGCCATCAGAGGATGGGGACATGGTGGCCATAAAGGGATGGACATGGTCAGAAACAATGCTCAGGTAGGCCGTGGCATTTAAACGATGCCCAATTGGCACTAAGGGGCCTAAAGTGTGCCAAGAAAACATCCCCACACCATTACACCACCACCACCAGCCTGCACAGTGGGAACAAGGCATGATGGATCCATGTTCTCATTCTGTTTACGCCAAATTCTGACTCTACCATCTGAATGTCTCAACAGAAATCGAGACTCATCAGACCAGGCAACATTTTTCCAGTCTTCAACTGTCCAATTTTGGTGAGCTCTTGCAAATTGTCGCCCATTTTTCCTGTTTGTAGTGGAGATGAGTGGTACCCGGTGGGGTCTTCAGCTGTTGTAGCCCATCCGCCTCAAGGTTGTGTGTTTTGTGGCTTCACAAATGCTTTGCTGCATACCTCGGTTGTAACGAGTGGTTATTTCAGTTAAAGTTGTTCTTCTATCAGCTTGAATCAGTCGGCCCATTCTCCTCTGACCTCTAGCATCAACAAGGCATTTTCACCCACAGGACTGCCGTATACTGGATGTTTTTCTCTTTTCACACCATTCTTTGTAAACCCTAGAAATGGTTGTGTGTGAAAATCCCAGTAACTGAGCAGATGCCACGCTCAAAATTGCTTAAATCACCTTTCTTTCCCATTCTGACATTCAGTTTGGAGTTCAGGAGATTGTCTTGACCAGGACCACACCTCTAAATGCATTGAAGCAACTGCCATGTGATTGGTTGATTAGATAATTGCATTAATGAGAAATTGAACAGGTGTTCCTAATAATCCTTTAGGTGAGTGTATACTTGAATATTAATATGAGCAATATCACATTCGTAGTCTTGTGAAATGTCTTTATATCTTTACCAAACAGGCTGCAACATTTTGAATAAAAATATTGTTTCATAAAAAAAGAAAAACATCACAAATATGAATATATATATTTTTAAGGGTTTTCCAGAACTTCAATTCCTAAAAGTCAAATTCAAGTACTTCAAGCACTTGTACTTGCACCTCATCTGTTAATTTAATGACACGAGGTCACATGAGGTCTTCAAATCAGGTTCGGCCTGACAGATACGTTAGTCGTCCATCACACTAGCGCCTGCTGTAGGGTAATCATAGCGCATCACAATTGTTTTTTTAGAATGGTGTTTTCCACTCGATTTGCGACTTTAGACATGATTTGTCTCCGATCTGGCGAAGACGCACGGCAAACTATTATTCATAGCCAACAAATCACTGCATGATCCAAAAAATCCTGATGTGCACCCATGTGAACCTCTGTTAGGGTCCTGCCCAAGCTGTGTTTGTCTTACGGCTCTAAACACAGCGTTCCCCTCGCGAAGGTCAGCAGGATGGCCGTGTTTGTGTGTAAATGAACTACCGAGGCAGATGCGGCCGATCCCGCTCTCTAATTGGGTCTTCGGTGCGTGCAGCTCGTAAACACACTCCACAGCTGAGTGTCCGGTGTTCAGACCTGGCATAAGCAGGTGTTCGGCAGAGAGGACCACAGATGCACCACAGACACTCAAACATCTAAACTGACGCTCTTTCAATCTGCTTTCAAAAGATGACGCTCACTGAATGGCTGTCTTCAACTAAATCATGAGCAGAACTCGATAGGGTTCTCTAATCACTGCGAGTGACTGCTTTAAATCCACCTTAACGGCTCTGACATTGTTAATGATTTTCAGCAACCAAATTAGACAAAACTCTTCCAATCTCAAAATACACAAATGACTGAAGCGAGTTGATCAAAAGCAGGTGAATTCTTCAGCCAAATCTACAAGCATATTTAAAACATCTTGCCAAGAAATAACATGAAATTTAGGAGACAGATCACATGTAGAGCAGAATGTGCGTGTCAATATGGTATGAATTACACACAAATCAAAACTCATGTCTGCACTCTCAATGCTCAGTGTAACAGCTGAGAGCCAGCAGGTATAACTGCGGACTACAAATACAGCTCCTGTGTTGGGCACTAAAAGTACAGTGATATTTTCCATGTGGTCTTTTTATTGCAATACTAGGTATGTGCATTTTTGTCATTTTTACTGCTTAAATACTCATGAAAAGGAGCAGATTCAGTCTGTTTTTTTAGCTGTAGGTCTATGTGCATTTATGTCAATGTTTGCGATTACATCGCATCGCATCTTATTTCAGCAGAAGTTGGGGGAAAAAAAGCTTTTTTTCTAGTTTGAAGTAGTTTTTGAAGATCTTTGAAGTAGCGTTTACATAGGGAAATCAGTTTAGATGTTGATCTGATTTTGAAAAGGAATCATTACAGTAAATCAGAAATTAAAGAGAAGGCACTTGTGATATAATTCAACTAGAGTCTCTAAACTGGAGACAACGACTCCGATTGTTCGAATCCAACAAAAGATTCCAGGACTGGCTATAAAGACAGACTCTCAGCCATAAGACTAACAGGTTTCACTATGTTTATGTAAGGGTTATGATTATGATTTGACCCTCTGAACTACTAGACACTTCAGAAAAGCTGTGCTTCAATGGGTTCAGGAAGAACTGTTACCACTCTTGCAAGCAACAGGGCTTTTTGGTAGCTCTCAATGCCTTTATGTAGCTATAAAAACAGCTTTATTTTTACAAGGAGCAATACTTTTGAAGCTTTTGAAAACTTTTATGTAAGCACATGTGTAAACAGTTAGACCTCTCTCATGGTAATGTGTCCATAACTAAAATTTCTTATGATGATACAACTCCAAATTATTATTTGAGAGTTGCAGTCCATAACTACAGAACTAATACCTCACCAAGAATTCTTAAACTGCTATCAGTAATGGACAGATACAGATAGACTTTGTAACATGTCTAAAATCTGCCTTATTTTTCTGAGTGACATTAGATGACATCTTTATAACAGTAAAGGGTTTGTGTGGCTACGCACCTTCTTCTCTGCCTCGTATTCGGTCCACGCTGCCTTGCGATCTTCCTCACTCAGTGCCTCTTCCTCCTTGTGGTCCAGCAAAGAGTCATGCTCGTGGTAGCCGACGATCTGATCTTTGTAGCTGTGAAGCAGTTCTGCAAGGAAAGGATCCTGGGACAGGAGAAAGAGACGGGTCAACATCCTACATCAATACACACAAAGATAATAATTTACCATGATTATTTATATAAACATACAATAATTAATGGGTTAAACGTCTTGGCTAGTATTCACGTAAACACTGTCGGTTATGTGCTAAGTGAAAGTAAACAGTTGATAAAGAAATGTGGATGTGTATCATTATATTGGATCTGTGCTATAATCTATAAATATAAATACCTGCTGCTGTATGGCATTTATGTTAATCAAAGAACAAAAGACAGCTTTAACAAAGATTCATCTAGATTTAATTAATATAGTGAACACTACGCAGTGTTTTTTTACATTTAATCATTTCTGTACCTGAATAATACTGTTAAACTTTACTTAATTTGTACTTTATCTATGCTTGTAATTAGTGTTTAATCATATTTTTTGCTCACTTTTCACTTGCCTTTGATGATGTTTGAACTATTTGCTGATCAAAAAATGATCCAATGAGTTTTGTAATACGTTTATAACAATAAATTAACATTTCTGAAAATTCACCCCATGTATTATGTAAACGTTACAGATTATAATTTATTATAGTTATAGATATTATTGTGAACGATTCGTCCATATTTCTTGTTTTAACCTCGTTGAATGCCATGCCCACATCTCAACATCCAATCAACAATCCACCACCAGAACCACGTCCCGCCCAACATTTATTTTTTACATCACAACATGGAAGAAAATATACATCACTACCTCCCTAGTACACTTGGACAGTCATGTGTGGACATATTCTGAAACTTGCCAACTTTTAGTCATCAAGAAAATGAATGACTCACGATTTTGCATCACATATACGAGTCTACTCTTGGACAAGTTTTAATTTCCTAAAGTTACAGTATGTTTTCATAACACACGTTCTTTAATATTAATAAACAGCAGTTCGTTTGCACTACAAAGCTACAATTAAAAAAAAAAAAGAAACAGCCTCCAGCCAAATGTTCAAAATAGGACTTTTAAAATAACTTCCATGCAACTCTGGTATCCATGACTACACTGTTATTGATAACAATACCTGAGTGGCGCATAATTCACAACCAGGCCTCTTACAAACATGGTTTAAAAATGACTCTACAGCTATTGTTTGCTTTTCTTTGTCTTGCCTTTACATTAAAAAGGTCCTCAAGATCTGGAATCCCAACCATACGAGAATAAAACACGCGCTCTATAGTTACGTCAACACCTGATTGAGCAGCAACAACAAACAAAATTGAACAAAAACAAAATCAATCATAATCGGGACTAATGTTCAAAGCGAAAAAGCCAAATATAGGATTGATTACTAAATTGCTACAGAAAAGGTTTGGATAAACCGAATCGCAGGAATGAAGTGAAAAAAACTCAATCATCCTCCGAAGAGTGTATCATGAATAACCAAGGTCAAGGTTTATTTCAAGAAAGAAAGATAACAGCGGTAAGACAGGTACCAATAACAGAGCCATGCTTTCTGCATTACGGCAGAGTGTAACGGCGAGCGCGGCTACAGACCCATCCACATCAAGGCTTTTCAGTAAATGGCTTCGATAGCCGGAAAATAAAAACATGTGGCGAAAGCAAGCTTAATCACGCCAGGCCTGGCCTATGATGGTAATTTCTGGCTAAGTGGCTAAATTAAAACATGGCTGGATGCTGCCATGTGAGAAAGCCCTTCTACATCACAACCGTGAAAAAGACTCCACGGAAAAGATGACCTCTTGCTGAAAGTGTGCAGAGCGAAAGACAACCCGATGATGAAGACATTTCAAACACTCGCCGTCACGAGACGTCCGACCCGGGCCTGAGCTTATCTGAACGTTGTCCAATTTTGAGCCGCCGGGTAAATGGGTCACAGAGCCGCTGGGTCAAATGACAGTGAAGCAAGGAATTCTGGGATTCCTGATTAATCTCCAGGCTGGAGCTCCGCGGGTGGTCTCGCCCGTCTCCGTAACCTGCCCTACATGTGCATCTCGACTAAAGGCACTAATGACGGTAACAAGAACTCCTGCATTGTCATAATGTGAGCTAACCCCGCGCATAATGACGGCTTAGGAAAAGGATATCGTTTTACGCCATGCATGGATGTGGAATAGGTTGGGTGGGGGAATGGGGGAATCAGTCTGCAGATTTTTTTTTCTTTTCTCAGGGAAATTGGGAGTTGGGATCCCACAGGAAGTGAAACGGAGGGAGGAAGCTTTTTTTTTTGCTTCTGATCAAAGCATGGAGGTGCTTGAGCCAGACTTCTGCAAGGATAAATACAGCCCCAGGTGAGGAGCAGTCGATCTGCCCGTGTCTGAACACAGCGCCTTTTCACTTCACAACCACGGAAATCATTTCCTTGTGAGTCTTTGAAAATTTTTTTTCGCTGTTGTCTATGCATCCTTTTGAAAACAGTTTGTTGACCCCCATAGCAATAATAATAAAGCTTGGAGTAAACTGACATACAAGTTTTGTTTGAACTAATAATGTGTAATTCTCTCACTAGCTGGAAAAAGTGTTTATACTAGGGCTGTAGTCAACCAAAGAAATCCAATTGACATTGAGCGTTTATAAAACAACGAAAAAAAATCATCAAAAATACATAAAACTATTATAATATAAGCCTATAATTTTTTGAAAATTAAGTGATTTTTTTTTTTAACTGCAAAAAGTGATGAGCTCTGTCCTAGGTCTGTAGTGACAAGTCACAATCGCGCACCTGACCACACCACACGCTGCAAAAAAAAAATAACCACATAATGAAAAAAAATCCTAACAAAAGCTCTCGTTTACACAGGCTGTATATTCTTCTTTACTTTCAAAGCTATGTGTTAACTTTTGTCCAGCCGATCTAGGCGTTTTAAACCAAACCCAAATAGCCTAAAAAAACGTTGTAGGACCGCGTATAGGTTTAATTTCGTTTTGTTACATTATTTAGGCTATTTTCAAATGCGTCAAGTGTACAAATAAAAACAAAAACATTAAGAAAACACAATCTATTGAGTCAGCATGATGAAGCCGTTAAAGGGCCTACTCGCGTCTTTTGCGTGCTCAAGTTCGATTTCAAACGTAGGCTTGCGCCCTCATAATGGAAACTTTGCGTCGCAGTGCGTCCACGCCGCATCGAGATAAAAACATCTCAACTTTTCAGAATGCCATATTGGTCGTTGCGCTATGAAAAGTTAGCTTTAGGCCGCATAGCTTGCACTCCACAGTCTTGTCGTCTTTTTTTTTTTTCTTTTGTAAAATGTAGCCAGAGAAAAGATTTAGATTTCTCGGACATTTTGTTGACACAAGTGGCGTGAACAGAATGAATACAGCAAAACTACCTATATCCCCTACTGAGCACGAATTCAGCAGCGCAGCCAGCCACAGGTGCGAACCGAGTGTTCTGTGTGCGCTTAACTGTGGCGCTGTGACAAAATAGCCCAAATTATTAAAGCATTTAATGTTGGGGATAAAACATAGGCCAATTATATTTTGAATACAGTAATATATTACTGCTTATCCACAAGTTTCCGAGGGGCGCACCTGTAAAAAATAAAGTGGGTGAAACTTCCGGTGAGGCGGCGGAAGTAGCATTCCAATGATATTTTGTGTGTTAGTTAGCGAAGAGGCTAGCTGTTTTTCGGAGAATTATTTTACTATTTAAAGACGCAAATCTTTATGAGAGATGTCGTTACGGAGCTCAGGGACAACATGTGCTGTTCGCGGTTGTATGTATAATCGGACTAAACTAATTCAGTGGCTTAAACGTGATCGTTTTGAACATAAGCTGAAAACGAAATCAGAGTGATCCTGCTAACGACTGTAGTTTCCATCACCTCCCAAAAGACGACGAATCTTCCTGTGTACATTTGTTTAAATTCTTAATATTCTATAAACTCTCTCAGCATGTGATTGGCTGTTCGCTACTGATGTTACACCTAAACTCAGGAGTTGACAGAATACCAAATGTGCCAGTTAATGTATTCAAGCAGCACATTCATTTATAATTTTGAATAAACTCCAAAGCACAATGACTAAGTGTGTATTTTTTATTTTAATTGTTTGTCAGCTCGCACAACTGTCTGTCACCATGCCTTGATGAGTATTGATTATTAATAATGTTATTATAATACTCCCAGTCAACTACTGCGGAGGGTAAAGGTACTGTTATTTCACCCTTTTGAATTTCGTTGAGGTTGTGTTCCCACATCGTTAGCTAGTTTGGATCGCTATAACTTGAATGACTGTCAACTGTTGAATGAACGAGTGTCAAGCATGTCAAGTCGCGCTTTGTTTACTTCAAACCGGAAGTCGCGGCCACATTTGACGCAAGGCCTCATGGGGCGTAGGAAACTTGTGGATAAAAGAATAAATATCAAGGAGTAAATCACTGAAAATTTCTTTCTATTGGTAAAAAAAAAAAAGAAAAAAAAAAAAGGAACTGGTCGACCAATGTGACCAACATTGGTCGACCAAGCGACACGATACATGTGACCAAGCGACACGATACCATTCACTTTCAATGGGGAGCGGGCGACTTCCGACGACACGCGCAGTCGACCGTTGGCGACCGGAGGGGCATGTCCAGCGACGCGACAAAGTTGAGAAATTTTTTACTTTATGCAAATGAAGAACGATTTTCGCGAGCGAAAACCAATAGGAGTGAAGTCAGTGGAGCACTGGACACGCGTCACTCTTCAGTGCTGAGTCTGACCGAGGCAAGTTGAACGTGAAGCTCATTTTAGCAGTCAGAAACTGTCCTATAATGGATGATATATCTCCGTGTACATACAGTGGTGTTCACCATACTGACTCCGTGACTGAATGGTTTCGGGGACCCAGATAGACCGGTATTTGCACGTTTGCTGCAGTTAAATATGGCAAAGAGCACTCACTGTTTCTCGTTCATCTTTAATATTATGCATTTTATGTACTGATTCCATTTATATTTAGACTTTTCCTTCCAAAATATTTGTTTGTAGCGGCAATAAAACGCATTTGTTGTCTAACATAGAGTAACATCCGTGAATGTCACTCATAAACATTACTAAGCAACCAGTAGTGGGACACGCCCTCCAGCGCAGCCACTGGCGACCACTGGTGTAGTGTGAAAAGAGGCTTAAGAATGTCAGTCGACCAAGATGGCATCGACCAATTAGTCGACTAAACG
Source organism: Pimephales promelas (assembly GCF_016745375.1). The sequence goes on from NW_024121444.1 coordinate 5,634,171, forward strand.
AAACGACTAAAGTTGACAGCCCTAGTTTATACACTGTGTTCAAACATTTTTAATGTAGATACACTGAGCAACTGAGTTCGAAGGTGCAACAATCACATACATTTCAGCGTAAATCGATATTAGTGACAGAACTGGTCGTTTCTTGGCACTTTGTTTGTCAATGAACAATTCATTGACCTTTCGTTGCGCGACTTGCATCATATGTCTAATTGTGCACCATTTTAATCGTACATGTTGGCCAGTTCTACTCATAATCCATCAAGACTGTTATGCAAAGACCTTTCAGGCAAAAAGGTCATACGTTTTGCCTGAACAGTAGCACTCTTAATGCATTACTTGACAGCTTGTTTGCTCTCTGCATGACATTTTATAAATTGGCTTTAACAGCTATCAATTAAAGGCTGACAGCAGTAAGTATGCTTCTCGCAGGTTTTCCTAAAATAGAAAGCTGAAACAAAGACACGGGTCCCAAATCACTGCCTGTGAAACAGAACATTAAAATAAACTTGAAGAGCTCTGCTCAACTACATACATTTACGACTTGGCAAACAAAAGGCAATTTACTTAAGACACAGTCCCAGATGAATGCTGCTGGTGTGAAGAATGCAATCAGGATCAAAGCACACGGTAATTTTTTCTTGCCATTTGGCTTCCTACTAAATGTTCAGCACATTTACAGCTATTTCAGCCCAATTGCCTCTTAAGGTTTTTGATCATGCCACCTTATGCAATCCATATTCACAAACGCGGATTTATTTCACTCATTACCACCGCTATAAACTTCTGCTGTACGCTCCTTAGAAAGACAGGATAAATGAAAGTGCGACAGGCTACAACCATAAAAAAAGCTAAAGAAACGGGAAAAATGTGGAAGAACGTTTTGTTTTTTTGTCCTGTTCCGATCGTACCTTGCAACTTGACCTTTGCGATCTGAAAACGGGCATCCATGCGAACAAAAACCTTACCTAACATTTTAAAACGAAGAGCCTAATGCGTGCCTCAGATTTCACAAGACACTACGCTTGACATGCAGGTGCACAAACCAAAGAAACCAAGGGGTCCGGGGCAAGAGACTCGAGGAATGTGAAGGATTGAGATATTTGTAATACCTAACCTTAGCCAGGCAAAACGTACTCTACAGCTGCACACAAATTATACACATAACCTCAATGCCCTGATATAAACAGTCTGCGTCTGCAGAGCTCTTGATGTTTGGCACAGGACCGTATGTCAGATGTCCGTCAGGAATATCATTCTACGCAACTTTTCTACTATTGACTAAATGGGGGACTTTTTAGGGGTGAGAATTTCTACGACGCACTGCAGTTCGCACCTTCAGGTCGGGGCAAATATCTAAAAATGGAGGGTTGAAGGCAACCACTCATTTAAGGAACATCTGGGGGACTTATTAAGGCCGGTTCCTGCACCTAATTACCCCAACTAAAGTCTGTTCCTTTGCTCAACGAGAGCCAGTCGGCAGGGGAGCCTGAGCGAAAGCAAATTACCACTTTCCCACCGATGGACCACTTTTGGGAAGCGTACACACCGACCCGACCGTGTCACTCGAGTCCGCCCAAGGGTCTCAGCTCTATAAAGGGCCTCCGAAGAGCCCGAGGCAGGGCCAGACCCCAAGCTGGGTGGCTCTTGTGTCTGGGCCAAAGCACTCTTCTTTGTCATTAGAGTGGAAGTCCGCTAGCTTCCTTTGTCTCCAATTAGTTCCTCTGAAAAGCACAAGAACATCCTAAAAGAGGTTTGGAATAATGACTGTTCATCAGGTCGGGGGAGGTTTACAGCGTTCCTTTGAAGACTAAATAGTGAATCAGCGTAACAGATGGCCTTCATGATGGTATGATGTTTGGGTGAGCTGAAACGGCACACAGGTTCAAAAGCGGGATGTGTGCTTTAGATGGGGAGCGTTCCCAGAAACACTGGGGGAACGTAACTGGTGGGAGCTTTGCTATCGCTAGATCAGAGTAAGTTTATAGTGTACTATTATTACAGAGGGAATTGCTTATACTCTGTATCCTAGAGGCTTTTAAGGAAATGTTAACTTAACTATCAGGTTTCATTTGAATTTTAATGTGTAATACTTATACAAACAAACAAAAATCGTATTAGCAGTGGACAAGTAAATGTCTACCTCAGGCAAGCTAACTATTATATGTGGTTAGTCGTTTTATGTTTATTTCATGAGGTTTTTTTTACCCAGCCCTTTTACCAAATAAAACAAAAACATTAACATTCAAGGTTAAATTCTAAAATTGTACACCGAGGATCATCTTTATTATGAACAATATTTGGTAGTGGTAAAAAAAAAAACTTGTTTTCTTTTTGGTTTGGCTTGAATGGTTGAGATTACATGCAGTAAACACTACAATGCATTTAACATGTGGGACTTGTATACATACCCACACTCACTCATAAGCACACTTAGATCAAACACTTAAATCACTCTTATGTCACTTCTGGAATTATGGAATTACAAGATTGCTCACCACTGCACTATGTTGGTTTGTATGTATGTCTGACTGTTTAATAATAATAATTAAAAAAAATAGAATGTAAAACTGACATCTTAAAAAAAAAAAAAAAATGTGGGACTGTATTCCCACTGTGCACTTTTATTTATTTATTATTTAAAAGTATTAAAATAAAAGTATTATTTTACTTTTATTCATTATTAATTTAATGGAGGGGGGAATAATGTAGTAACTGGGTTGCATGCAAAGGCGGCATATAAATATTATTGCGATGTACGATTATTATAATATTATTATTTGTGATGTACGATAAATTGAAAATGGTCAAAATTATGATGTCACTGCAAGGTTTTATTTGTGCAACTGAGAATGAATATTACGGAGCTATTCAAATTATATTAGCTAATAGTTCAACACCTCTTAGTTCTCAGTCCAAAGTGGTTTTGTAACAGTGGTTACAAAAAAAAAGTGCAAATGTCATATTCTTTTGGCTTATTAAAAAAGGATCAGGGCATTGACAGACACATGCACAAGGTAAGGAAAAGGGCGATGGGTAGAGGTCTGCCAAGTTTAGAAATATTTCCTGTGTTCCATAAACTTGGCGAGGGCATTGTGAGAAATAGAAATATGACTACAGGCTTTGAGGGATGACTGACTCATCTTCAGACGATTACAGGTATAACAGCTGACTTGCTACATTGTGCAGATTTGGTCAAATGTGGTCATCTGCTGTGTGCAAAGGGTGGGCTCCATCTCAGATTAAAAGCTTGATAAAGAACAACAAGCTTCTCAAACATCAACTACAGCTTATGATAAAACAGGGAGACTTCAGCGGAGAGATGAGGGGGTTGTATAGCCAACATAACCCTTCTGTGATTCGCTGCTGTGTGCTTTGGACACATTTGGTGCATCTAATTTTCAACTATATTATTTATCTGCCTGCATTGACACCATTATAGACCTTATGCACCAGAGAAACGTGGGCGCCGTAATCTTTAGAATATTATCTTTGAACTTCGCTCTGTATATTTCTATGGCATCGCTGTCGAGGAGTAATTAGCTGGTGAAGTGGATTTACTTATTGTAGAGTTAACAAAAGTTATCATGAGCATTGTAAAGCAGATGTCTTAACAAATGTCGACCAGGAAATTATTTATGAGCAGTTCATTTATACCTATGCAAGATCGCTGTGGAAATGCAGACCAGAAGTCAAAAGACAAAGAGCGCAACGCTGAAAAGGGGCGGGGCTACATAAGGTCTATATGAGAACTGAACTTAGCTGGACGATGACATCACTGTTTTCTCCAGAGCAGCTATATATATATATATATATATATATATATATATGAAGAGTTCAGATGCAAAAGCCTCTAAATGCCATTTGAAATTTTCTTCTAAAATGACCATTTTTATCAAGCTTGTATATTTAAGTTCAGTAATTTCAAATAATGACAATTAATAGGTAATCTTCATTCCCATTTAAGTGAAATTACTGAACTTAAATATACAAGCTTGATAAAAATGATCATTTTAGAAGAAAATTTCAAATGGCATTTAGAGGCTTTTGCATCTGAACTCTTCATATATATATATATATATGAACTAAATTTATTACAACAAAAGTGAACCATCACTGAACTTACTTAAGCTGGACTGTGACGCTATTTTCTTCTGGAAACAAACTTTGTTGCATTATATTCCTGTTATCTCAGTAAAGCTGCTTTGAAACAATCTAAGTGCTATATAAATAAAGGTGACTTGACGTGTACTAGATGCCTTTGCCTCCAATTACAGGATCCCAGCATCACCGGTTCTGCACTATAAAGCCCTTCAGTAAACAAGGGTCACAAGAGGTAGCTGTGTGCAGCTGTGAGCTGTTGTGAAAGATTAGATGCACAATCGAAGGCCAATGTGGTCTTGTAAAATCTTCAGGGGTTCTCTCCTGTTATGATCTCTGAGCGTTTCTAAGCGCAGGTGCACAAAGGGGACAAAACTATTAAGACAAGAGCAGAGTGCTTTTCTTCCAATCCTCATCCAACATAAAAATGCTCAATGGTTTGGAAGCCAGTAAATAACAGTGTCTCATCCATTGCGAACATCAAAAGGAAACGTGCATGGAACAAAACAAGCCAGGAGCATTCGACTTCGGCCCGGGTACACACATGACTCTGATTGTGGGGATTGTCTTTTTCAAGCTCAAGACAGAGACTGCAAGCTCAGACAACAGACTAATGAACACCCATTAGGAGCATAGAAATTGAAACAGGTATGTGCGAAAGATGTTCAGATAAAACTTACACTTGCTCGTCTATGACATGCAAGAAAAACAGATTGCTTTCTAATTTTCTGTCACATTATACTCACACTACCAAATTTACCTCGAGAGATTGCTCAGAATAAGTCCATTATATTCTTTTATTTTGAGATGTGCTGTATCCTTTTAATTTGGTGTCTATATGGGGACGTCAGGGTGGATGCTCACTGACGACTTATAACAGCCAAGACTTTGGCAATGGTCACACTTTACAACAGTGACAGGCTAATATGTACATAGCAAAGACTGACATAAAAAACTATTTTGTACCTTTTCACACTTTAAGTGTAAAGCAGAGATGCAAATTGTTTGATTGTTTATATTGAGGCACAATATAAACTGTATTATCGCCAAGCTTTAAGTATAAAGTTGGATATTCAATCCAACTTTATTCACATTCATACAGCCATCTAGCAACTGCTTGATTACTTGTATCAATGCAAATGTAGATCTGCTAAACGCTACTACGAGGCAATAAGATGTTATAAACATCAACATCATGATTTTCTATTAACCTGTATTGTGAAAAGCTCTATTCAAATGACTCTGACTTGACAAATTGGAGAAAGAGACAATGAAGTGGTTTTCACCTTGGGCAACATGGGTGTGGCCCGCTTGCTCTTCTTCTCGGAGGGATCGTCCAGCTGATCGGGCTCAAAAGTGTAGAGCTCCGTCAGTTCGTTCATCGTAAAGTGACGTTCAATCTGCTGTTGGTCAACAACTCTGAAGGACAGCGACTGTTTGGTGACCTGCCGGTCATAGATCTTATCCTCCATGGTTCCCTTTAGAAACAAAAAAGAATACAGATCTGATGAGTGACTTAGAAATAGGGCCAATTAGGCAACATTTGTAGCCACTATAGATGCTTCACAGATAAAGCGATCTCAGAATGTTGTATGCTCTCTTGGATGGAAATATTGGCCAAGCTTGTTGCAGAATCAGAAAACAAATGCATATAAATGTTAGCCTGGATGCCAGGTCGAACTCCGCCAACAACATTTTTTGGTCGGGAAGTTCAGTCTGGACTCGATCCATTGAGGAGTAATTATGATCAGACAAGAAACGTTCGGGCCAATCAAATTGCCAGGGCGGGCTTTATACGATGATGGACAGATGATCTGCAGGGACGTAATCATCACGTTATCGAGAGCGCTAGATGACTGCAGCTGGAGAATTGAGATGTATAGATTCCGCTGTCGCGTCTGTTGTGAAATAAATCGACAGCGCATTAATTTTAACAGACGAATAAAAAACTGTAATCAAGGCATTTGTCGATCGGAAAGATATTTTTGCCGTCCTTCCTACATGATTTGCAAAAGGTTAACTTATCAGCTGGCTCTGACGGTCGCTAAGAAGATGGGACGTAACGTAAAGCCTGTGGTCGTTGTGGTTTCTCCTTTGGTGGCACTCATGGAGAAGTAAGTAAAAGAAGCAACACTCGTTATTTAACTTCTAAAATAAGTAAGTTCTGTAGTTGACAACTGTGCTATGCAAAGTAGTTAACTTACTGGATTGCTCTGATTGGTTGTAGGTCTACCGACTATCCAATTGAGTGCAGAGGTTTTTTTTCCCTGGTTCGGTTACGACACGCCTCATAATCAAAGCCCAATGGAGGAGTTTCGGACTCGTATTCTGACTAGAATACGAGTATGATGAAGTCAGCCTATATAAAAGTATTACTAACTTAGCAACCTGTTATCATCCAACTGGTGTTAGTTGAGTCTGTCAACTTACTCTTTATTCAAAAGCCCTGTCTGTAAATAAACGTGTGAATTTATACATAGAAATGAACACAACAAGTAAACTCATCCAAATATCGGAGCTATTTTCTCACCTGAGCCAAAAACCTGTAGACAAACACTGTCTTCACTTGACCAAAGCGATAGACTCTGAAAATACTTTGAACGTCGTAGGATGGGTTCCATGAGGCATCAAAAATGATGACCCTGTTTGCAGCTACCAAGTTGATCCCGAGAGAACCAGCTCTGGTTGAGATGAGGAACAATCGACCCCTGAAGAACAAGAACAATTAGTGCTTGACACTAGTGGAAAACTGAGGAACGGTTCCACTGATTGCTACTCCAAAGGGAAAAGTGTTTTTACCGAACATTACTGGTGTCATTGAACTCCTCTGCCCATTTCTTCCTGGTCAAGGCGTTCGTGGAACCATCCAGGCGGTAGTAGTCAAGGTTTCTGAACCACTTGCCCTCACCTTAAAGGAACAACAGCATAGCCAGTCAACAAGCCATTTCTAGCAAAGGTTTTCTGCAGCGGTCATGGCCCCCACACCTTGGTTAACTTCAAATTCAAGGACTTTTCAGGTCCAACACCCTTTAAATTCAAGGACTTAACATGGGGACACGTTTCAAGTGAGAGCAAGGTTACATCATGTTATAAATGATAAAAATAAATTCAAGCACTTTCAAGTTGCGGTATCTATGGGTGTTTATTTTCCAAAACTTTCCAGGTCCTTGGTGGGTTTTTTTTCTTTCAGATTCACAAACTTTCAAGGATTTCAAGGACCCATGGGAACCAGGGTGTGTGCTTTATATAAAGAGCTCTGGGGAAAGTATGCACCCTACATAGGTGGCAAAGTCTAGAGAACTCATGTTCAGCATCTAATATTGTGGCCTCCCACACTCGTGTTCATACCTAACATTTCAATATGTTTCCAATTATTCCTGTGATCTTTTCATTACAAATTACAAAGCCTTAAGCAAACATTTTTTTGCAAGATAAAAAAGGGCCTAATCATTTTCAAAATGGAAGTAAAAACAGCTGTGAGGGTTTAATTAGGACCATGACCTTATTCCAGAGTCTTTATATTTACATGCGCATATTTGCGTGTTTCTGCAGACACTTAACCTAGATCTGTGTCAGATGTGTGCGCAAATTTAAGATGAGTATTCACATGGAAACCCAAAGTTTGCACTTACAGGATCAGTGCTCACGTTGCTTTTTTATTTGCTAAAATCAATGTTAAATTTACAGCACATATAATAATTCAAATAAAAACGACCGGATTGGCCATAAACATACAAGAGAAAACTCCTGATAGACACATGGGCCACTGTACAAACCATATGGAGTCATAAATAAGGAACAAAGAATATAAACAATATTAAAAGTATATTATATGGTTTTTCCGGATGCAGCGGTTGAGTGCAGACGTGTATTCGTGAGCTCCCGGTAGTGGTACCTAGCATCTGCCTTTAATTTGATTTAGCCATTCATCAATTTAATTTGTTTGCGAGAGGCAAAGCCATTAAGATCACTTTTGTATGGCAAGCTACAATTTTCGACATAAAAAGCAAAAGAAAACCACAACTCAAACTTCACGGCGCTCGCACGCGGTAATCTCAGGAAACATGGCGGACGGGGAAGAAGAAACATCTTTCAGCAAACTTCTCGCTGCCATTCAAGAAACTAAAGACGATCTCACAAAGCATATTGACAAGAAAACAGCCGACATACAAACGACACTGACGAAAATCGAGTCTTCACTCTCTACGCTGGCGGAACAGGTCGAGGAGATACAGACGCGAGTGAGTACAAATGAAGACAATATCAAAGATACGCGCGACCGTGTTGGCGAAATGGAGAAACTGATAACGCATCTCAAAACCAAAACTGACGACTTGGAAAACCGCAGCAGGAGGTCTAATATTAGGATCATAAATGTTCCGGAACAAGCAGAGGGTCGTGATCCTGTGGGATTTTTGGAAAAGTTTATACCGGAAATTTTGGGGAAGGATAACTTTACCTCACATGTCACTCTGGAAAGAGCACATCGAATCGGGAAGAAGTCTGACAGACCGCGGCCCATCATCGCCAAATTCTTAAACTTCAGAGACAAAGAAAAAACCCTTCGACTGGCCAGAAGTAAAGGAGACTTGACATACGAGAACAAAAGGATATCATTCTACCCAGATTACAGCGCAGACCTGCAGCGTAGAAGAGATGAGTTCCGTGACGTGAAGAGGACATTGCGAGAGAAGGGAGTGGAATACGCGCTGATCTTCCCAGCCCAGCTTCGCATCAAGTATCTTGACACAATTAAGTTTTTCTCCACTCCAGCAGAAGTCCAATGCTTTTTGAAAGCCCTTCCAAGTGAGTAATACAGCTATTCAAAGTGACAGCAGTACACAGTCTATCCTTATAGACTGATGAGAAATGTTGTGATTCAAGCTACGATATGATAATCGAATCCGGTTGTCTTCAAATATTTAAAGTAACTTGGACTTTGACTGATTGTAAACCACGTGCAGGCTAATTTACGTGATGTTATGGTTTGTATCAGAATGGTAGAATCAGATCATACTTTTAATTTTCTCTATAACTTGCATATTTCTACCTTATTTCTCATACTGTAAAAATGCAAACGAGCCTATATACAAACTGTTATGAGTGGCCAGTTTTTTTTTTTTTTTTTTTTTTTTTTTTAATTATCAGCAGTTGCTGGAGCCACACCTGTTGCTTAAGAGAGTTAACGTTACCTACCTAATGTGTTTTTGTTACAAGGGTTTTATTAGGCGGGTTTTTACTTTAATGTTTTGGGGGTTTGTATGGTTTCTCACTAAAACTCAAATTTCTGCTTACTCACGTAATCTAGATCACTCTCAGGTTCAGATTCCATCCTTAGAACTGGTTAGAATGATAATTATCCTTCTGAGACATCTACATGAAAAATTTATATTATGGGTAAACTAACATGCATATCTTGGAATATAAGAGGGATCAACTCACCAATTAAAAGGAAGAAAATGTTGACATATTTAAAGAGGCAAAAGGTAGACATTGCTTTTATTCAAGAGAGCCATCTCACTGACTCTGAACATTTAAAACTGTGCAGAGACTGGGTGGGTAATGTTTTCTATTCCTCTTTCTCCTCAAAAGCAAGAGGTGTTGCTTTGCTCATTAATAAACACCTGAACTTTAAATTAAATTCGGTTGAAAAGGATCAAAACGGCAGATTTTTACTTGTAGATTGTGAAATAAATAGGAACAAGATGTCCTTAGTGAATATATATGGGCCCAACTATGACGACCCGTTGTTCTTTAACAATCTGATTATGAAACTGGCTACAATTGGGGGTCAATGTGTTGTGGGAGGAGATTTCAATCTGGTTTTAAATCCTCTTTTGGATCGATCATTACCCAAAACATCTTCACTATCAAAGGCAGCAACAGCACTAAACCAAGGAATGAAAGACATAGGCATAATTGACGTATGGCGAAATCGTAATCCAAACCAGAAGGATTTCTCTTTCTTTTCACCTACCCACAATACACACTCTAGAATTGACATGTTCTTGATGTCACAAGGTATGATAGCTACAGTTATAGAATGCTCCTATTTACCAGCTACCTTCTCAGATCATAATCCCATAAAACTCTCATGGTTGGTTGACACTCCGCAACCCACAACCCGCAGGTGGAGATTTAAAAATTACATGTTGAAAGATCCTGAGTTCATTTCATATATGACTACTAAAATTGAAATATTTCTAGATGCCAATTCAAATTCCTCCTCGCATGCCAATATTTGGGAAGCTCTTAAAGCCTACATGAGAGGCCAAATTTTATCATACAGTGCCCACAAAGTAAAACAAATTAAAGAGAGACTAATCAAATTGGAAAGAGATATTAGAAAGCAGGAACAGGAATATATTGCCACCAAAAAGGAAGAACACCTTAACACATTAAAAAAAACAAGGTTGGAGTATAATAATCTATGTACCAGCAAAGAGGAAGCTGCTATGGCCAGAACTAGATATCACTATTATGAATTTGGAAATAAAACAAGTAAACTCCTGGCATGGCAAATTAAAAAGGAAACATCTGATAAATTTATACACTCAATATTAACAGAGGATGGCAGACTCCTTGATAATTCACCATCCATTAATGCAGAATTCAAACAATTTTATGAAAATTTATATAAAACTGGGCAGGACGCTGATAACATTGGAGCAAAAAGGTTCATGGATGGAATAACCCTTCCCAAATTACAAGATGAGGACAGAGATCTGCTAGATGCAGATATATCAGAAATGGAGGTATTCAAAGCCTTTAATTCTTTACAAAATAACAAGACTCCTGGGCCAGACGGCTTCCCTGTCGAGTATTATAAGGCCTTTTCAAAACAATTATTAACTCCACTCACAAACATGATTACAGAAGCTCTACAAAATAAAAAATTACCAGACTCATTGGAAATTGCAACAATCACACTGCTACTAAAATCGGGCAAGGACAAACAGAAATGTGACTCATACAGACCCCTCAGCCTCTTAAATGCTGATTATAAGATATTATCCAAACTAATCGCTCTAAGACTGGAAGATGTTATTCCAAAGATAATTCATGCTGACCAAACAGGCTTTGTTAAAAACAGATATGGAGCAGACAATGTGCGGCGACTGCTACATATACTGAACACTGCGCAAAAAAATCAAAATCCTATGTTAATAATGTCTATGGATGCAAACAAAGCATTTGACAGGATTGAACCAAGCTTCTTATTTCGAACTCTAGAGGCTATGAGCTTCGGAGAGAAATTCATTCAATATGTAAAAACACTTTTTAATGCCCCAAAAGCTAATATTTTAACAAATGACATTCTATCTAACACTTTCTCACTATCCAGAGGATGCAGGCAAGGCTGTCCAAGCTCTCCCCTACTCTTTGCACTCGCAATCGAACCATTAGCCATCGCCATCCGATCTAACACCTTCATAACAGGAATTAAATTCGGCACAAATGAACATAAACTTTCTTTGTAATGCAGATGATCTTTTATTGTATATAACTGATCCACAATCATCACTCCCTCCTCTATTGAAATGCCTCAAAGAATACAGTGCAGCCTCAGGATATACATTAAATTACACTAAAAGTGAGATTTTACCACTGAATATACAAGACAATAATATTAGAACACTCACTGACCCATTAAAATGGTGCAGCGTTGGGTTCAAATATTTGGGTATACAAATTGGTAAATCGAATGAGCATATTTTCAAGCAGAACTATATGAAACTATTGGAACAAACCAAATTTATCCTTCAAAGATGGATTGATCTTCCACTGTCTCTCATAGGAAGAATTAATACTATTAAAATGAGCATTTTACCCAAGTTTATCTACCTATTTCAATGTCTTCCGATTAATGTTCCCAAAAGCTTCTTCAAAGAACTTAACAAAATTTTAACTCCTTTTATATGGCAGAGAAAAAACCCTAGGGTCAAACTTGTCTCTCTTCAGGCTCCATATTCAAGGGGAGGGCTCAACTTACCAAATTTTAGGAATTATTATCTTGCTTCTCAGTACAGATCGATTTGGATCTGGCTGCATGCGGAGAATAGTGAGGTTAGATGGGTCCCAATAGAACAATATGAGATGAAATCCGTGGCTTTAAAGGATATTCCATTCATAGGCACAAAAAAATGTTTAACTGCACTCACAAGCAACTCAATAATACTGAACACATTTGCTGTTTGGCAAGAATCTCATTCACTTCTCAACACAAATATTTCTTTTCTTCGAAGGGCACCTTTGTGGGGCAATCCCAATCTCTCACGTCACATAGCTGACTCAGTGTTGCGGGCGTGGAGGGAAAGAGAAATCCATACAGTTGCTGACTTATACATTAATGATACTTTTGCTAACTTCCAACAACTAAATGAAAAATTCAAACTTCCTAAAGAAAGTTTCTTCAAATTTCTACAAATTAGAGACTGGATTAAGGAGAAATCCAAAGAAACATTCCCATATATCCCGAAAGAAACTCCTCTTGAATTCCACCTATGTAATAAATTAAATGAATCAACAAAAGGAATAATATCTTCTATATATGGTATCATCAATGGAAAGTTACCTATTTATGATAAAACATCTACAAAAGGGAAATGGGAAAAAGACCTAAACTGTACATATGAGGAGGCAGATTGGTGTCTTTTATTGGAACAAGCACAGACTGTGCTAACCTCCACAAAGCACAGGCAAATTCAATTTAATATATTTCATAGGACATACTACACCCCTTACAGGTTACATAAAATTGACAGCAACATTTCTTCCAAATGTCAGAGATGTAAAATGATCGATGGTGATCTTATACACATGCTATGGAGTTGCCCAGTGATAGAAGAATTATGGAAACGTGTCATTGAGTTAACATCAAGGGTAATAGGAAGTCAAATTGAACAGGATCCAAAACTATGGATCCTGGGGGACACAAGCTCAATTGATGTGAACTACTACAAAAAATATTTCATCTTACTCGCAAGTACTGCAGTTAAAAAATGTATTTTGATCAACTGGAAATCTGAAAATTCACCATTAGTAAAACATTGGATAAATGAGCTTGTGTCTTACTGCACACCCGAAAAGATATTATATAATGTGAGAGGGAAGCATGTAGCCTTTAGGAAAATTTGGGGCCCTTTCATAGACATTTTGCCTTCCCTAGACTTGACTCACCATGTTAGTATGAGTCCTCCTGGACCTGATTCGAATTAGTCCTCTGTGGGTCTATCCTGTATAACTTCCTTATTGATGTAGTTATTGTGAGTAATATTTAGGCATGTGAGTATACAGATGGATATATGTATAAACTGTATAGACTGCTTATATAAATGAAAAGAAATTGAAAACCATACATGGGAAGAGGGTGGGGGGTGGGATGGGAAATGTTTATGTGATATTAGCTTTTCTTTTAATATTTGATTTTATTTACTTTTTATTTATTTTCTGTCTGATGTTTAAAATTTGAAAATGTTCATTCATTGTACTTAAGATGTAAATAATGTATCAAACTGCAGATCCTTTGTACACTCTATTAACATCTTGTAAGTAAATGTTAATAAAAAAAAAAAAAAAAAAAAAAAAAAAAAAAAAAGAATAAGAAGAAAATAATAAAGTACAACCCTGAAAAAAAAAAAAAAAAAAAAAAAAAAAAAAGTATATTATATATTATAATCCCACAGGCAAGACGTGGTCCAAAGGTGTTTTTTTTTACATCTATTGGCATATATTAATATTTAAATTAGAGCCAGACCGATATATCGGCAGGCCGATATTATCGGCCGATATTAGGCCTTTTCCAAACTATTGGTCTCGGCAGTTATAGTGGCCGATAATTTAATATTTGAAAAATTAAATAAAAAAAATGGACGAAAAACGCTTCGTCACTTCGAACCATGTCATGAGTGTTGGAGTTGTATAGTTTGTCCACCAGAGGACACTCTACACTGTTCCTGTTGGCAACACTCGTTGAGTTCGTCACGATACATACATTGCTTGAATAACAATGTTTTATGTTTGCGTATGTTTTACAATTTGCAGTATGACATAATCTATTGCTAAATTATGGCTCATCATAGACTAGCTAACCACAAAGCTAGCTAATGCCACTATCATCAGTCTGTTCTGTTCTGACTATAATGCATTCTCATATTATTTTAGTTAAAACTCATAAAATAACTACAAAAAACTAATGTTTGGGAAATCTGTTAATGTTTTGTTGCGCGTTTCTGAAATAAAAAAAATAAAAAAATATCGGCCGATATATCGGAATATCGGATTTTAAAACCAAAAAATATTTGTATCGGTATCGGCCTCCAAAATCCTTTATCGGTCGGGCTCTAGTTTAAATCTATAAAAACTAGCATGCCTAAAATACTGGCATAATACTTAAATGGCTATTTAATAACAACTTAGCATGTGACAGTCAAAAGGCAAAGTCATTACATTTTGTACATTTAACATAGCATTTTGAAAGACTGAAGTAAACCTGAGAATTGTTTTCTTTGGAAACATGGATTGACTCATTGACAATTTCTTGTGCATGACATGCTAAGAATTTAAAATGATGTACACCGCACAGAACAGTAAATAAAATATACTGTCATTAACTGCAAGAGAGGTTATTAAGAATGAAAAGCATGCAGACTGTGAGTGGCATGAATGTCAGCCTAACCCTGAAAACATAAGAGTTTATGAAGCAGTGTGCTCAAGGCTGAGGGAAAACGTTCCTGAAAGAGAATAATTTACGAAATACCAGCATATCTAACCTTTGTACGGTGAAACTTTCCCTTCCTCTTTGGCTCTCCCTGCCAACTCCAGAAAATCCTCGATGAGGTCCAGAGAAATGAGAGACTGGCTGAACACCAACCTGAGCACACAATCATTACATAGATGATCACATGACACTGAAGATAATGAGTCCTGATCTGATGCGACTATGACAAAACACAACTCACACTTTATCTTCCACGTCCTCAGCCATGCGGAGGATCTCAAAAAGCACCACCATTTTCCCAGAATGCTCCAGGACCTCTGAATCTGCCTCGGTCACAAACTCTTTGTACCAGTCCGGTGATGGGCTGCCGGGACCAGAGTTTGACGGGGCCCGAACTGAGGAACACACACAGATACACATTGTTATGATTATATTTACAGAAGACACGCACGACAGGGACCTTGGATTCGAACTTTCAGCACAAAAAAATCATAAAAAGGGACCAGAAGTTATTGTGACATGTGTCAAGTTAAAGGGTTAGTTCACCCAAAAATGAAAATTAAGTCATTAATTACTCACCCCCATGCTGTACCAACCCCGAAAGACCTTCGTTCATCTTCAGAACACAAATAAAGATATTTTTGATTTAATCTGAGAGCTAGATCACTCTTCCATAGACTGCCTGAGGGACTTGCTCTTGACGGCCCATAAAGTCATTAACTCTTTCCCCGCCAAACACGGAATTTTCCGTGTTTAATGAAAAAACGCATCTGCGCCAAACACGGAATTTTCCGGGTATCCGTGTTTTAGGTGGTATACGGTAAGGAAGACCCGCGCGCATGTCCTGAATGAGTGCGCAACTCTTTGTTTAGAGAAACAGATTGCAATCGTCTCAAACAGTGGAGTAGTGAGAATGCATCAGACAGACAATGCAGAGGTATATGGCTGAAGTACTGGAGGTTAATGGACTCGGAGTCCGATCACTCTTTATTTGATAATTCTGAATCTGATCGGGACGAAGTAGTCAGTGAGAGAGATGCACATGTTGTCACAGAAAGTTCTAGCCATGGACGTGCCGCAGATAGATCGTATAATATTATGACACTATAATATGTGTGTGTGTGCAGGCATTTATGTGTGGCTGTCTAAATATGAAGGTGTAATTGTCAAATTATTTCTCTCTTTGTGCACATTTACCACATTGTAATATGTATTTGTGTGTGTGTGTGTGTGTGTGTGTGTGTGTAGGCCTGTTTATTGTAATTCCAATAATTCATTATTCACAGGTAGAACACAGAGAGGCAGAGGCAGAAGTTTTATTGCAAAAGTTACATTTCCCTTACATCCTGGGAAATTTGATATATTTTACATTTATTTTATGTTTTTAATTTATTTTGGAAAGTTTTATATATGAAGGAAACAGCATCTGAATGTATTCTGCTTTTAAATGCACTTGTTTGATAAAAATACCTTTTTCTCAGTTTTTTGTCCAAAATGTTGTGTTTTTGACAAAACCTACCTCTGTTCAAGAGGCAATAAAAAAAGAACAGATGAAGATAAAATAAAAACGTTTTTTTTGCCTAAAAGCAGAGGCTCAGATCTTTATTTTTATATACATCATCTTCATATATTCATGGAAGAAAATATTCAGCGGGGCATTCAAATTTAGCGAAAATCGTCAAAAACCCTGGCGGTGGCTGGCAACTTTTTTTTAAAACGCTGGCGGGGAAAGAGTTAAAGAAAAGGTTTAAATGCTCCATGTGACTACAGCGGCTCAATTATACGTTTATCAAGCTACGAGACTACTTTTTGTGTGAAAAACAGTGTTGGGTGTAACTAATTACTAAGTAATTAGTTACTGTAATTTAATTAATTTAATTGAAAATGTAAAGTAAGGGATTACTCTTAATTTATCTGTAATTTAATTACAGTTACTTCTGATGTAATTGAGGTAAATAAATACCGTGTATAGATCAATCCGATCTCACAGCGATTCGTATGCATTTTATGAGGTGTCTAAATTGTACAACTGCACTCGTACAAATTTGTACGAATTATTGTAAAATATGTATGAAAAAGTGTGAAATGTCATGAGATCAGACATAAAACAATAGTGGGTTTAACGTATTGTCTGATGTTAAAAAGTATGTTTTTATAATGCAACCTTCTCCACCTTGGTCAGTTTAAGGATAATTCATGCAATTTTATAGTATTTATTTCAAAGAATTAAAACAGATTCATGTCTATCCTTGTATTATTCAGCTGGTTGAGATTGATATGGGATTTTGAAAGTAATTAGTAATTAAAAGTAATTAAATACTTTTTAAAGAGAGTAATTAGTACAGTAATCTAATTACATTGTTGAAGAGGTAATTAGTAACTAGTAATTAATTACTTTTTTAGAGTAACTTACCCAACACTGGCGGGAAAAAAACATAAATAACGACTTTATTCGAGTATTCCATTACTTCCTTATGGGCGCATGCGCGAGAACTGAGAGGAGGACGTTCTCCTCGGTTCTCCTTCGACTACTTCTTTTTACCGGCTGCTCACCGCTTAGGAGTATTACCGCCCCCTACCGTATAAGATGATAAGGCACACTGTCGTTTTTTGAGAAGATTAAAGGCTTTTAAGTGCACCTTATAGTGCGGAAAATGCGCTAATTGAAAAGCGTATGTACAGCGCGCATCTTCCTCTGCTTGTAAACAGAAAGTTTTGCGCTTCCAGCTATATCAGCACATCATCTTATACGGTAGGTGGCGGTAAAACTCCTAAGCGGTGAGCAGCCGGTAACAAGAAGTAGACGAATGAGAACGTCCTCGTCTCAGTTCTCGCGCATGCGCCCATAAGGAAGTAATGAAATAGTGGAATAAAGTCGTTATTTATGTTTTTTCGCGCAAAAAGTAGTCTCGTCGCTTGATAAACTTATAATTGAGCCGCTGTAGGCACATGGAATATTTAAACCTTTTCTTTAATGACTTTATGGGCCGTCAAGAGCCAGTCCCTTAGGCAGTCTATGTAGGACTGATCTAGCTCTCAGATTCAATCAAAAATATCTTTATTTGTGTTCTGAAGATGATCGAAGGTCTTACGGGGTTGGTACAGCATGGGGGTGAGTAATTAATGACTTAATTTTCATTTTTGGGTGAACTAACCCTTTAAAAATCTACCAAGGTAATGAATAACTGAAATGAAATCCCCTGGGTCATTAGTTGCAGTCAGTGGCTGTGTTTACATGCACAGCTTTTGTTTCAATCGGACTAAATTCATTACGATTGAGGAATCCTTAATGACAAACTACACTATAAAAAGCGGTTGGGTTCGCACGATTGTGCGTTTCGGTTTTCAATCCGATCAAGTGTTTGCCCGTTCTCTCGATCGGACTGGAAAAGGAATAAACCACCCCTTTAAATCAGATAAACTTAATTTGGATCGAGTACGGTGTTTACATGAAGGCTTTTCAGTCCAACTGAGCTGCCACTCCGTTTACTAGCGGATTATTAGGGCGCATGTAAACATATTTATATCGTTAGTAAAAAAATGGTGCCCAAAGTAGCGCTTTGTGTTGTACGTCAGAGCGTGGGCTCACTATTGGACAGCATCACACACATGACCAGCATGGGCCAATACGCTCTGACGCACAACCCAGAAGTGCTGCGCTGTTACACTACGTCAACAGCTTAGGAAAGTGACATAGAAGAGAAGATATAATTGAATAGAGTTTTTATTTGTGTTTTTTTGCGCACAAAAAGTATTCTTCTCGCTTGATAAAACTTATGGTTGAGCCACTGTAGTCACTCGGACTATTTTAACGATGTCTTTATTAACTTTCCTGGCCCAGCAAGTTTCAATAACATTGAAGCCTATGAAGGAGTGAGACCGTTCTCATATTTTAGTTCCGAATATTATAAGAAAACATGGAATTAATTTCCACTGTTACGCTGACGACACTCAATTATATATTTCATCACGACCAGATGAAAACACTAACTCATCTAAAATGACAGAGTGTCTCAAAGATATAAAATGCTGGATGACGCGTAATTTCCTGCTATTAAATTCAGATAAAACGGAGGTATTACTTATTGGTCCAAAAAACTACTCACAAAACCTCTCACAATACAACTTTAATATAGACGGATGTCCTGTTACTTTATCCACAACAGTAAAAGACCTGGGTGTTATACTAGACCGCAACTTGTCGTTCGAAAATCATATTTCATATGTTACAAGAACAGCCTTTTTCCACCTTAGAAACATTGCTAAGCTACGTAACATGCTATCTATTTCTGATGCAGAAAAATTAGTTCACGCATTCATGACCTCGAGACTAGATTACTGTAATGCTTTATTAGCCGGTTGTCCTGCATCCTCAATAAACAAGCTACAGTTAGTACAAAATGCAGCTGCTAGAGTTCTTACTAGGTCAAGAAAATATGATCATATAACACCGATTTTATCATCTCTACACTGGTTACCTATTAAGTTCCGCATCAACTACAAAATACTACTACTGACCTATAAAGCCCTAAATGGTTTAGCACCTATGTACTTAACGGACCTTCTTTCGCCCTACAATCCACCGCGTTCCTTAAGATCACTAAATTCAAGGCTTCTGGTCATTCCTAGGATATCGAAGTCCACTAAAGGAGGGAGGGCGTTCTCGCATTTAGCTCCAAAACTCTGGAATAGCCTTCCCGATACGGTCCGAGCCTCTGACTCGCTGACACAGTTTAAAACTAGATTAAAGACGCATCTCTTTAGTCAAGCATTCACATAATGCTTACCTTCTAGTCCTCTGTTATGCCATACGGAACCGTTTGCCACTGAAACTGCTTAACGCACCAGTGGGGCTCGACAGCCTCTTAGACAAACGGGTCGGCGCGTATGGTTGGGTTGCGGAGAGTTCGGGTTACGGAGAGTTTGTGAGTTATAACGGAAATTATTATGAACATCAGCTATGCTAATTATTTCCCATCTGCCTTTCTGCTGTTATCTCGGGACACTTGTCCCGAGAAAAATGGCGTTCGTCAGGTCCAGTTTTGTGTCCAGCCTCTCACGGGGATTTCGGATGCCCCAACGCCTGTGATGAGACGACTCAACGCCTGCGATATGTTATGGCGCCGTTTGATTCATAAACAATATTTATATTTAATATTTATATTTAAACAATATGAATGTAAGCCAGAGGAGAACTGGCCCCCGACTGAGCCTGGGTTCTCCCAAGGTTTTTTCTCCATCCAATCTGATGGAGTTTGGTTCCTTGCCACTGTCGCCTTGCTTTTGGCTTGCTTTGAGCTTGCTCAGTTGGGGTTATTTATTTAGTGTTTAGCAATGTTGTTGATCTGTGTTGTGCTACTTACATGTTATCACTGTGAAGCTGCTTTGATACAATCTGTATTGTGAAAAGCGCTATATAAATAAATGTGACTTGACTTGACTTGACTCGAATATGAACGAAAGGGTTTGGAGCAACATGAGGGAGAGCAATTACTGACAGAATTAAAAATGTTCTGTGAATTAACCCATTAAACTCCTATTCGAGGAGGTGATGGTGTCAGTCATACCCTCCTCCACAGGCTCTGCTCGGTTCCTCCCCTCAGGGTTTCCTCCACGAGAGCTGGTGTTCCACTCCTTAATCACTTCCAGGTCATCACTGTCAGACTTGTCTGAGCCTTTGTCTTTTCCTTTGCCTCGTTTCTTCTTCCTGTATGGGGGTTCAGGAAACCAGATCAGTCATAATAATAGAGATAGGAAACAATTGCTAAGCAAGAGTGAGGGTTCATTTCAAACCTTTTGGGCTTCTCGTCTTCAGAAGTCAAACTCATGGAGGACTCCTCTGTCTCTGAGGCTATGAACTCCTCCATACTGTCCTCGTCAAAGTATCCCTGTTGGTATGGAGGGGGAAAAAAGCAGTATAGAGTTAAAGGGGTAGTTACTAAAAAATAAAACAGGTGTCAACATTTACTAATCATCATTTTTGTTCACTTTCATAACATGCATTAATGAAACCTGAGATATTTCTGTCCCTGCACTCAAGGTCCTGGTAACCAAAATTTGGAAGATCCAAAAAGGTGTGAATCCACAAAAACCAAGCAAACCAAGAATATGATCATTTTATATGATGAGCGGATGTAATTTAGTCTTTTATTCACATATTAACACACATCACGTATGGTAAACATTGATGTTATTGCTTGTCATGCACTAGAACAAAAATCATTGGTTCTCATGCAAGTTTGAGCTTCAGCGTTCATCATACTTGATGTGCTATACATGTATGTGAATCGATCCTTGTTTATGTAAATAAAAGCCTGATTAAATCAGTTCATCATATAAAGTGATTGTGTCTCTCAGTAAGACTTGGATAAAACCACTTATATGAATTCATTCATGACCTTTTTGGATCTTCTATGTTTTGGTTATCTGGACTTTCAATGGCGGGACAGAAACAGTCCAGGTTTCATTAAAAAAAAAAAAAATCTTATAGCGTGTAAATATCTTAAGTTATAATTCGAAGATTAACTACTCTTAAAGGAGTAGTTCACTTTTGAAAAAACTTTTGCTGATAATTTACTCACCCCCATGTCATCCAAGATGTCCATGTCTTTCTTTCCTCAGTCGAAAAGAAATTTAGGTTTTTGATGAAAACATTCCAGGATTTTTCTCCATATAATGGACTTCAATGGGAACCGGATGGTTCAAGGTCCAAAAGACAGTTAATATCAGTTTCAGATGCAGCTTCAAATGTCTTTAAACGATATCAGACGACGAATAAGGGTCTTATCATGCGAAACGATCGGTTATTTCAATGCTTATTCCAAAAATGTAACTTTTCTAAGGACAAATGCTAGCCTTGTAATATATTGTGAGGCGCGTTTGCAACGTCACGTAATACGTAATTACGTTCAAAAGGTCACGGGCGACATAGCCGGAAGTACAGAATCAAAATCGTCCTACATCGTTGTTTTACCTTTTAAATCCTTTTTTGTAAACGGCGTTTAAGATAGTTTTCACGTTCAACCTATGCGTTCAACTTGTAAACACTATGACTCTGTAGTTCTGGCTACGTCGCCCGTGACCTTTTGAACGTAATTACGTATTACGTGACATTGCAAACACGCCTCACAGAATGGAGAAAGGCTAGCATTTTAGAAAAGTTACATTTTTGGAATAAGCTTTGAAATAACCGATCGTAACGCATGATAAGACCCTTATTCATCGTCTGGTGTCGTTTAAAGACATTTGAAGCTGCATCTGTAACTGTTATTAACACTGTCTTTCGGACCTTGAACCATCCGGTTCCCATTGAAGTCCATTATATGGAGAAAAATCCTGGAATGTTTTCATCAAAAACCTAAATTTCTTTTCGACTGAGGAAAGAAAGACATGGACATCTTGGATGACATGGGGGTGAGTAAATTATCAGCAAAAGTTTTTTCAAAAGTGAACTAATCCTTTAACAAACTCTTGTGGAATGAAGGAGAGTTATTTATGACGTTATTGGGTGATCTATCCCTTTAAATCCTGTAACTAATGGATTTTCTAGATTTCTATGGCTTAGCACAATAAACCTGGGATAGATAATATGAACCTGAGCATGATGACAAAAGTGATTCTTTGGAAACTAAGGCCACATTTACACTGCAAGTCAAGATGCCCAATTCCGATATATTGACTATATCTGATTTTTTTTAGAGGACCAGCTTAAATATCCCGACCAGCCTCATATCCGATATCTGCATTTACACAATAGACTTGGGGGACACAACCCTTGATTCATGTACTGAGCCGGAAAAGCTTAGGCAGAAAAGGAGGTAAAATTTATTTAATGTGAATGAGCCCTGAAATCAATCTGAGAATATCAGAATCCATGAGCTTTTGTCTTGCTTAAACGTTCACGTGTCATATCCGCTCTGTGCCACACGGGAGAAGAAAAATTCAGGATTGGGTCACTTGAACCATGTAATGTGCGGCCTAAAGAACATCATGCGGCTCCCTAGTCCTGCATGTGCACAGAAAGCGATGATATTAGGGAAAGTTCTCCGTTAAGTAAATTCCCTCAGGTTGTGTTTCCAGAGAAGTCTGCAGTCCGTTTGTCTTTATTCCCTCACCTTGTTTTCTTTACTGATATAGTCCAGCTGGAGGCACCACGGATGGGTCCAGATTCTGCTGAGCATCTGGAAATCCTGGAAGAGTTTGGTTCCCGCACGACCTCTTCCACCCTCCAAAGCAGAACCGACACCTGTTGAGAGGGTTTAGACGTTTAGTGCCCACACAGCCCCTATCCCAGCATGCCAGAGCACCCCAAATCCTGCATTCAGATTAGCCCGGGGGATTAACCGAGCAGGTAAACAAGCTCTTAGGACTGTGAGAGGCTCATGCTGCCTGTTTTCACACTGATACTTTGCAAGAAAGGCTTTGCCACAAATAAATGACTGCTATGTTCAAAAACAAACACTAGCCTACTGTACATAGTACAGCGCCTGATGCCTGTGTTCTAGGGGTGAGCACGAGAACCAACTAGTGATGAACTTTCATGAAAATCTATTTTATTTTCCTGATTGGTTACCGTAAGGACAGCATGACGGAGAACTAAAGTGAAGCAATGGCTTTGAAAGCATACACTTACAGTGATGCCTGGAATCACTATGATGATGAAAATACATCACATTATAATGAACACTCTTTGTCCATATTTCAGACTGGTGTTACGGGAGAAGCGCATCTACAAAAGGAGATACACATTCTGACAAGCACAAAGCATTTGAGTCATTTTGTGCGGTTGTTATATTTTGCCTGCATATACATATCTGGTTATTCTTATTAGATGTGTTCGGTTGAGTTAATTAACCTAAAAGCTTGCAAAGAATTTCAGTTTACTGGTGTTCATTAACTCTGCAAAGACGAAAGTACTTCTAAAAGTAATAATAATAATAACAATGATAAAGAATTATCACACAAATGTCTTCATTGTTTAAATATTCAAAGTGGACTTCTGTAGCATCCCATTGTTTGCCCAAAAAATAAACAGAATTGTTAAATGTTTATTTGAATAAATGTAAAAATATTTTTAAATTGTTCATGTTTTATGCCTCAACAATTTGTGTTTTATGCCTATTATTTAATTACAACCGCTTTTCATTTAAAAAAAATTGCATAAAAAAAAAACAAAAAACCCACAAAGTTAACAGTATCTGAAATAAAAAATATTAAAAAAAAATTAATTTCATAGGGCACTACTTTTGTAAAAATGTTAATAAAAAATATTTAATAAGTTTAAAGAATTAAATTGCCTAGACATGCTTTTTGACTATTAATATTTAATTAAACCATTAAAAACTGAATACAGAAAAAATAAATAAAACAGATTTTATAGAGCTCTAAAAACTTATTTGTATAAGCTTTATATTTCAATTAATTAGATATGATTTTTGCCTAATAAAATATAATGTAACCATTCAAACAGAAGCCAGAAGAATAAAATGGAGGGAATCCGGACAAATGTAAAGGGGGAAAAAACGTAATATTGTGTTTTTTGTTTTTTTAAGACAAATGATATATAATTAATAATCTAGCACTTATCTAATTTTTGCATCACAATACCAGGCAGACACAGGGCCAGAGTACAGTCATTGCTGTCAAATCTGGGAGAGCAAAAACTGTCACAGACTGTAGTGTTGTGAACACTGTAGTTAAGTGTAAAATGCTGAATGCGAGTTCACCTAAATGCAGCATGAAATTGGATCAGGGTTTGGGTAAAGCAGGCCACCGGGACAAAAGCACAAGCATTAAAGGAAAGACGGTGTCTGGTTGGTGGTCTCGGGGGGTCTGCACCCACAGTCACAACAGCAGCGCAGGAGCAAAGCAGCGGCTCAGAGGAAAGCCGGACTAATGAGCCTCCGGCTGGGAAACTCTCCCCAAGCTCTTCATTAGATAAGGACGTGGGAATTTGTTCAGATAGCCTCGCGGCCTGGTGCCAGCTGCCTTTCTCCCTCTCTCTCTTCAGAACAATCGAGGCCTGAACTATAACACCACCAGACCACTTCATTGAAAAAAGAAGAGCCGGTGGGGAAAAGCTGGCTTCACCTCAGGAGACTTTATGAGCAGGATCACACAATTTACTTGATTAAACCTATTCACGAATAGCATTTAACTTTTGCAATGCAACATTGAGTAAAACTGAAAATTCAGCAGGAAACAGACGTAGGGCTGAGACACCTTTTCTTCATGTTCTGTTACATCAGCAGAAACGTCATTTCAAAGGTGGGAAAATCATTTCATGATGATAAAAGATTATGAATATTTACACTGACTAATGCAGAGACTTTTATTACGATATTAACCCTTTACCTGTCACCCCCCTTTTTGATAATTGACATTAAAATGCACTATACAAACGTAAATTAAACTGTAATTCAAGAATGCTTTATAGACCTAAGTTTGGTCTTGTTTTAAAGAAAACAATCAGCAGTTTATTACTGAAGTGAAAGCACTTCAAAAAATTAAAGTATGAAAAAGTTATGGAAGTTATAATTTACAGTAAATCAAATGTATGTTATTAATATATATATTTTTAATATGAAATAAATATTTTACAAAATATTTTTTTACAGTAAAATTACTATAAAATGAAATCTATATATCTAACCAAGTGGTGTTCCAAATTTGAAGTTGATATCACAAAAATTGAAGTTCCCATGAGATTTCGTTTGGGCGTAGTACCAAAAATAGCCACCGGGTGCCAATGAATTCCATTGAATTTATTTGTATGCATTTTGCCACAACAAATTAATAAATTTCTGTCCAAATATCACCTCTGTCACTAAATATGGAACCTTGAGACTCAGACCTTTCTGACAATGTGTGTTTTGTCAAGATTAGAAAAGGTTTTCATAATAAATTATGAAAGATGATGCCCAAAAGGGGAGGGGCCTAATAAAGAAATACCGTTTCTATGGTAACGCAACGTCCAATTTCAAAACGGTTTTCAGAGGATGAATTCTGAGTTCAAAAGCTTTCAAATGATACCTAATTTATGATAACTACTAAAATATGTGACATAATAATAATAAAAATATATTTATATATATATATATATATATGTTATATATTATACTTTTTAGAGGACTTCTTACCTTACTTTTTAAAATATAATTTTATCTTTTTTCATTGACAAATACTAATTATGTTTTATTGTGAACTTTTAGCACTAAAAACCAAAGTTTCAATTATTAAAAGTGTGTACATCGACTTTTTGTGACAAAGGTCAGAAACTCCTGTAATGACGTCGATTTTTTTGAGGTGCACTTTTGTCATAAATTCATATATTACTGTTCATTCATAATTTGTAAGAAAAAAAACAGCGCTAAAATATCTATTTAAGAGTCTTAGACCTTTCCAACGATATATACTTTGTCATGACTAGATTAGGATTTAATAGTAAATTCAGTAAATTTAGGTTGCCCGTATACGAGGATTAAAAAGGGGTGAAATAGGGAACATTTTGAATTCAAGTTGCTTTTAACAACCAAGAGCAAACATGCAATAATCAGAATGACGTAGAGTCGTACCTGTAAAGTGATCCAGATAGTACCGATAAAGCTTGCACTGAATGGGTGTTAACCGGATCTCTAACACATACTCGTGTTTTGGAGGGAGGAATTTTGTCAGGGCAGTGTAATCTCTTCTCTGCGTGACAAAAACAAGAACAAATATAACTCATCATGAACAAGCACTGAATATTTCACTCATTTATAGACCGATATTGTGTAAAACTATGACTTAAGAGAAATAAAAGCCCAATATTCAAGCCCTCATTGGCTGTGGTGATTTGGCTTACTTGGACACATCCCGCTAGCATCTCGTAGAGGATGTGCGCTCGTTTCTTCATGACACGGACATCAACGAGAGTGGAGTCGGCGCACTGGCCATTCTGGATTGGGTTGATGAAGCGATTTCTGAACTCTTTCACTGATCCCAGCAGGTTCTCCTTAATGAAGGTCACCATACAGTGATCTGGGGGGAGAAGATGACACTTTTACACTCTCAGAAAACATTTCTGTCATAACTGAAGTGTTTAAAGACACCTTTCCAAATTCAGAACGACATACTTTTCACCTCAAATGGCACAACCATGAACCAACGGTTCCAATCTGATTGGCTAGTTGCAACAATTTCTGGGTGTCAAGGAGCTATGAACCTCTAGGGCCATTTGGAAGCTCAATTTCAAGCTCAGTTTAAAGCGGCTTGCCCTCATGCAAGATGTGTGCCATTTAATGCATTTGTGATTGTTGCATTGTTTTCCTCAGTGCATTACATTTACAATCCTTCTGTAAACGTTAGAAACCTTTCACAGATTTCACTGAATGACCACTCGATCAAAAACACACATTTTGCATCTAAAAGTGGAAATACTTTTTTTTTTTAGTTTTACAAAACTGCTGTACGGAAAACATGCCGAATTGTACAGTATATACCGAACCGT
Source organism: Pimephales promelas (assembly GCF_016745375.1). The sequence continues at coordinate 5,661,476 of NW_024121444.1, forward strand.
CATTTTTTTTTTTTTTTTTTTTTTTTTTTTTTTTTTTTCGAACCGTCATTTTAACAATCGCACCTTTAAAGGATTAGTTCACTTTTGAAAAAACTTTTGCTGATAATTTACTCACCCCCATGTCATCCAAGATGTCCACGTCTTTCTTTCCTCAGTCGAAAAGAAATTTAGGTTTTTGATGAAAACATTCCAGGATTTTTCTCCATATAATGGACTTCAATGGGAACCGGATGGTTCAAGGTCTGAAAGATAGTGTTAATAACAGTTTCAGATGCAGCTTCAAATGTCTTTAAACGACACCAGACGATGAATAAGGGTCTTATCATGCGAAACGATCGGTCATTTCAAAACTTATTCCAAAAATGTAACTTTTCTAAGGACAAATGCTAGCCTTGCTCAATTCTGTGAGGCGCGTTTGCAACGTCACGTATTACGTAATTACGTTCAAAAGGTCACGGGCGACGTAGCCGGAAGTACAGAGTCAGTGTTTACAAGTTGAACGCATAGGTTGAACGTGCAAACTAACTCAAACGCCGTTTACAAAAAAAGGAATTAAAAGGTAAATCAACGATGTCGGACGATTTTGATTCTGTACTTCCGGCTACGTCGCCCGTGACCTTTTGAACGTAATTACGTATTACGTGACGTTACAAACGCGCCTCAGAGAATATAGCAAGGCTAGCATTTGTCCTCAGAAAAGTTACATTTTTGAAATAAGTTTTGAAATAACCGATCGTATCGCATGATAAGACCCTTATTCATCGTCTGGTGTCGTTTAAAGACATTTGAAGCTGCATCTGAAACTGTTATTAACACTGTCTTTTGGACCTTAAACCATCCGGTTCCCATTGAAGTCCATTTTATGGAGAAAAATCCTGGAATGTTTTCATCAAAAACCTAAATTTCTTTTCGACTGAGGAAAGAAAGACATGGACATCTTGGATGACATGGGGGTGAGGAAATTATCAGCAAAAGTTTTTTCAAAAGTGAACTAATCCTTTAAGCACAAGCAAAAAGAGTGACTTACACTCAATAAGGTTGTTCTGCAGTGGCGTTCCCGTCAGCACCACCCGCCGACGAGTCCTGATGGAGTTCATGGCTTTAGAGACGGCAGACGCTTCGTTCTTCAAGATGTGACCCTCATCACAGATGACAAAATCCGGACCTGTGCATCAAAACATAAAGAAAAATTTAGAGTAGACTTCAATGATTTTTTCCAGCTGATATTTCCAGCTTTATCATAAAATGCAGTAACTTCACCTGGATCGACTAGAGTTTTCTGAAAGGTTTCTTTCAGCTTCTTGCTCTTGATGTTGCGCCCTTGCGTGAGGTTGCGGTACATCTCATAGCCTATGATCATGACGCCGCCGTCTTCCTGCCAGCGCTGTAAAGCGTACGCTCTCTCCTGAGGTCTCTTCACTGTGGCCAGCTCGTTCACCTGAAACACAGAGGGAAAACACACAGACATGGGGTGAGATTAAACATTGAAAAGGAATGTGCTCTTTTTCCAAAGAGTGATCTTTGAAACAATGATTCAGGACTCACATTTTCTGCCGCTTGTCCAGTGTTAAATGCATCAACACTAGGGATGGCGAAAACTAAAAATTTTCTTGACCGACCACCGAGCCTCATTAGCCGGTTGAAACCGGTTAAAGGGTTAGTTCACCCAAAAATGAAAATTAAGTCATTAATTACTCACCCCCATGCTGTACCAACCCCGTAAGACCTTCGTTCATCTTCGGAGCACAAATAAAGATATTTTTGATTAAATTTGAGAGCTGTATAACTACCACATAGGCTCCTAAGGGACTGGCTCTTGACGGCCCAGAAAGTCAATGAAGAAAATGTTTAAATATTCCATGTGACTACAGTGGCTCAACTATATGTTTATCAAGCGACGAGACTACTTTTTGTGCGAAAAAACAAACAAAAATAACGAGTTTATTCGACTATTCCTTTTCTTCCTTGTTGGCCTGAAACGAGACTTCCTTAGATTTCCACGACGCATGCGCGAGAATTGCGATCTCCTTCAACTACTTCAGTTCAGTTCTCGCGCGTGCCTCGTGGAAATCTAAGGAAGTCTCGTTTCAGGCCAACAAGGAAGAAAAGGAATAGTCGAATAAACTCGTTATTTTTGTTTGTTTTTTCGCTTAAAAAGTATTCTCGTAGTTGAGCCGCTGTAGTCACACGGAATATTTAAACATTTTCTTCATTGACTTTATGGGCCGTCAAGAGTCATTTCCTTAGGCAGCCAATGTGGTAGTGATCCAGCTCTCAAATTTAATCAAAAATATCTTCATTTGTGTTCCGAAGACGAACGAAGGTCTTACGGGGTTGGTACAGCATGGGGGTGAGTAATTAATGACTTAATTTTCATTTTTGGGTGAACTAACCCTTTAACCGATTGGTTTAAAATATGCTACGCTATTTGAAATAACAGCAATTTTGAGCCGCGCCTGCAATCTCACAACTCTGTCACATCTCTCTGTCGCTCTGCCTCCCACTCACACACACACACACTGCCCCGGCGCCGCCCCTCCAATCATGTCACTTTTTTAAAATCCCCATACAGTGCGAAAAATGAGTCGCGCAAACGCGGCGCCAAGGAGCTTGTATGTAATCAGAGGACAAATGGCTCCTTTTTTGAAAATAGAGGCGTTAGAAGCTCATTTGAAACATTGCCGGGGCTCAAAGAAAATGACAGCTCAGAAGAGACGCCGCTTTAGTTTGAGGAAACGTTAACGTTAGTGCTAACAATAATAAAGATAGATGATCATCATCACCTTATCTGTTACCACTGAAATGTAAATATAATGTATAAAATCTACGCCCATCGGTGTCATTCTTTTTGGTGAAATGGTCCCACACACTATTTTCTTTGCACGCTTTATCCTGTCGTCTGCCCTGGCTCTAACCTCGAGTGTTTTAGCTTGAAGCCTTTACTTTTCGCAAATCTTAGGAGCGCTTGAACCCAAACGCTGTGACCTCACACCAATTTTAATGTTTTTTATTTTTTACCGACTACTTGATCGATGATAACCTAATCAACACTTCCAACTGTTAAAGGTACACTATGAAATTTTTTTGTTCAAATTACAAAATTTAAATATCGAGTCAATACATCAATCCTTCTAAAATGTGTTTTTGTCTTACCCCGATTCACATACATACATACATACATACATGTGTCACTCGCCCGTGCGTGTCTCTTCAATTTAATTTTTTTTATTTATTTGTAACATTCATTGGGGCGGCAGTGGTTCATGTAGGTTATCAATCCCCGGTTCCACCTGACCAAGTGTCGAGGTGTCCATGAGCAAGACACATAACCCCAGCTACTCCTGACGAGCTGGATGGCATCTTGCATGGCTGACACCGCCGTTGGTGTATGAATGGGTGAATGTGAGCCAATATGTAAAGCGCAGTCCATTCATTATACAATACTTCAACATACATGTGTGGAGTTTCAAATGGACCCATGTGATTAACAAACAATGGTAAAGAGTAAATGGAAAGATCTACATGATGTAATGCCAAATCTCTACCTCTAAACTCTCCTCGTCCTTCAGGCCTTCTTGCCACTTCTCAAACTCATTGAGCCAGTTGAGCACAGTGTTGAGAGGACACACCACCAGAGCTGTAGAGAAGTTCAGCTTCTCACACAGAAGAAGAGTGTGGAGAAACGTCACCACCTGCAGGACACCCAGAGAACAGCAGAGTCACTCACGCTCCAGACACAGCGTAATCACAAAAACAATGACTTACAGCCGTTCATAGCATTATAATGGTAACACTTTACAAAAAGGTTCATTTATTAAACATTAGTTAATGTATTAGCCAACCATAAGCAATACTTGTTACTGTTAGTCAATAAAAACACAGTTGGTCATTGTTTGTTCACAGTGCATTAACTCATGTTAACAAGATTTGAATAAAGTATTAGTTAATGTAATTAACCATAAGCAACACATTTGTTACCATTTTTGTTTATGTTGGTTAATACAAATACAGCTGCTTATTGTTTGTTCATGTTAGTTGACTGTGCATAACCTTATGTAAACAACATTTTAATAAAGTATTAGTAAATATTGAAAAAGCATGGCACTAACAAAGATTAATAAATGCTGTATACGTGCAGTTCATTATGTAGTTAACTAATGCTTGTTTGTCTGTTATAAGCAGATGGCCTTGTATCTGTTTGCCTGGCCTGCTATTTGTATTGCATTGTGAAGTGACCTTGGGTTCTTGAAATGAGCTATAGAAAATAAACATATTATTATTATTAATGTTAACTAATGAACCTTATAGTAAAGTGTTACCAAATAAATAAATACATAAAAGCACAGTTACCTGGAGGGTTTTGCCCAAACCCATGCAGTGGGCCAGAATACAGCCGGAGCCAGAGGACTTCTCCACCTTCTTCACCGACTCACAGCAGCAGTCCCACATGAACTGCACACCTGCACACAGAACACACAAGACGTCACGCAGTTTTTCGATGTTTCCTCCACTTAGAAAAGGACACTACGATGGACTAAAACTAATTAAATAGGAAAAAGTCCTGCACCAATTAGCTATGCAGAAGCAAGCTGTTTTCTGTGAATGTGCAGACTATTTTCGATACATTTGCCGCTAAAGGTAATAACGGGAAGAATAACAAAATGCAGTTAAAAACGTGCTAATATAAAAAAGGGGATATTAACCAGTGTTTATGATCACAAACACCAATTAAAATAATATGACAAGTAAAAGTTTGCAATATCAAGCAAAAAAAACATGCTGTTTTTCTACAGCTAAAATAACTGGCTTCGGATGAGGCCGGAGGGCATATTCAAGTAAAAATGCCTCTGCCTTGGATTAACATTATTCACTTATTGTATCTTACTCATATGGTCAATTATCCAGCGTCTCCAATTAGTCCCTTGAACTCTGTATGCAGTTTAATTAAATTGAAAAGCACTGAAGAAAGTTCAAGATGGACTGAAATGTTTTTTCCTTTTTATCACTTTTTCTGTTAGAGCACTTTTGTGCTTTGCTTCATTCATTCATTAAAACTCTTCATTAAAACTTTTTTCTCAATAGATCTTACATTTGTTTGAACTTGTTTGGTGCACGGGTTCCTTCTTTTGTTTTTTACATTTTGCAAAAGAATGAATGCATGAAAAATTTAACTCCCAAATAAAATTAAATAAGTAAAAATGAAATGAAATAAAATTACTAGTTGACACATTTAAACAAACATGAAACATGACGCATTTCTGGGTAAAGATTTATTGTACGACTTTTTGTTATATAATTTTTTGGGGGCCATTGCAGCCTTGGTTTCAGCAAAAAAAAAAAAAAAAAATTAGAGAAGGAGAAAGTTGTTTTCTTGCTATTTTTTTTTTTTTTTTAACATTTAATAAGAAATAGGGTAAATCTTTATTTCATGAGGACTTTAAACATTGATTTATATTTTATGAACCCTTTTCAGGGACACACTAGAAATACTAAAAAGTTGCTATAACCAAAGCATTAACCCTTTCAGACGCAAGTTTAAAATATTATAACTGACCCCCCAGCGTGAGCTTTTCAAGGCGACCGTTATTTAGAACTTGCCACTTTAATGTTTCCATGGTGACGCGTCATTGCTTGTCACGTGACGCAGCACAACCAAAACAGGGCGCGGAATGAATGAGGATCTGCTTTTATGTAATTTTTCCTTTTTTGTTAAAAATATTCACAAATGTATTAGCTATAACATGAAACACTGATATATTTCCGATTGTCAAATATGTGCAAGTGGATGGGTTTTATTGTTTAAACATCTTTATAACGATCGCGTAAGTTGAGCTGTATGCACAATGGGCGGCGCCATTTTAATTTGTTTTACAGTGCAGACAATCGGATCTGTTGGATTTACAACGTCAATTCCTCCACTTCTCACGAAATACATGAAAGTAAGTGGCTGTTGAACTGGGAGAAGAATAGGGTCAAATGTTATGTGTATCTGATATGAATAAAATGTGTCGTCTTATTATAATTGAAAGGATTATTATTGCCGCTTCCATAGACATCTGTGTGTATTTTACAAACTCAAAATCATTGTTTTGCTTGTACTTATGTGTATTTAAATGTCTGAAACCTAATATAAACATTAGATGGTTGAAAACACTCAATAGTGTGCGTCCGTCTCTGGCTCAGCGCCAGCCGACGCCAGGAACCAGCCAAGACTGATCACACCGGTGAAAGGGTTAAAAAATATACGTGTGCTTGACTCACCATCCACCTGATGGGGTTTGAGTTTGGTCACCAGGTTCCTGTGAACCTGCACTAGAGGCTCCTTGGTCTCCTCGTCCTCATCGAGCACCAGTTTTGTGGTGATGGGACACGCGATCTGCGACGACTCCTCCACCACGATAGTCTGAAATTAAAGAGCCCCAGCTTTGAGATTTCTGTACAAGATGAAAACTATAATCCAGAGGAACAGTTTCTGAGCCCTAAATATTTGCATTCGAGATTTGTACCTCTCGTAGTTTCTCCCTCAGGCGCTCCCTCTCAGCGATGCGTTTCCTCCTCTCCTCTTCCTCCTTCAGGGCATCCCGGGTCTCTGTCCGCAGAAGGTCATCTTTAATGATCTTGCGGATCTTCTTGCGATTTTTGGGTGTTCCTTTGTCATCCCCTTCCTCGTCACCATCACCATCTCCATCTCCTTCCTCTCCACTCTGTAGAGCAGACAAACCAAACATCCTTCACATAAACACAACAGCCGTTTGTAAATTGATCGTGCTGAAATGGATGTGTAATGTACGGCACCTTGGCACTGGATGAGGAGTCTTGAACCTTAATGCGACGTCGTTTTTTCTTTTCTTTCTGGTAACTTCTCTCACCGTCTTTGCCTGCTCTCTTGGACGATCTACAAGTGTTGCCAGGACATGTTTGGTTAGTTTTGCTTACCTCAGCGAACAGTAATAGACTTATTTGTCGTAAAAAATACGTTAATAAACCATGATTATTAATAATCCATAATACTTTAGCGGACGATTTTATGAAGGGGGAAGGTGGCCAGAGAGACAATTTTTTATTTGCTCATTTGATTTGAGACTAAACACTTAAAACATATATTACCATAAAAAGTTTGGGGTCAATAAGATTTGTTTCCTGTTTTTGAAAGAAGTATCTTATGCTCAACAAGTCTGCAATTATTGGATCAAACACAGTAAAAACTAAGGCTGAACGATTTTGGAAAATAATCGAATTGCGATTTTTTTAACCAATATTGCGATTGCGATTTAATATGCGATTTAAAAAAAAGTCATTTACCCTCTGTATTAGTCGACAAAGACAAGCAATAAATCATTGTACAGTAGGGATGGGAATCTTTAGATAGCTCATGATCCGATCTACTTTTTTTCTTAATTAATCTTAATAACTCTTAAAATATGTATTTAATTACATGTGTAAAAACACATACTTTAAAAAATAAATATAAAAAACATTTAATTAAACCAATTACATGTTAAGAATTTTAAATAGGCTATATAAAATAATATAGCTTCAAAATATAAAAGCTAGTAAATAAAGAGAAACAAAAAATAAAGAGTGGTCTCAGTATTTAAAAGTAGGCTGTCTGAATGTTTTTCATTCAAGAGTTGGAGTGATTTCCCCTCAGTTTAGATACGATAAGCTGCATTCACACTAATGCACATATCTCTTTTGAAATTGTATATGTGGTTTGTCCTGTTGGTTTAAGATATAACTGACCGTGTTTACATCAATTTCGCGTCATAAACGCATTTTGACATGCAAGTACATTTACCAATGAGTCGCTCACGGCCGCATGCACGAGCGCTCTTCACAAAGCAGTGGCACGCGTTAGTATTTTAAAATGAAAGCAGCCTTCTCAGTGATTTTCATGGTTTTAATATAAGCCAACTGCATTCCAAAAGACATAAATAATGCCTCTGTGAAGCATTTGTAAAGAAAATTCCCGCGGGAGAGAACGCGCACTGCAAGTGTAACGTTATAACATCCTGTTCAATGAAGCCCGCGAATGTCCTTGTAATTTGGTTCAACCCCGACCTTTATAAAATAACGTTACTATGTTTTGGAAGGTTCGAGCGGTGTCGTGTGTGTGAGTGAGGAAGAGAGAGAGAGAGAAAATAGAAGCAAGCAGATTCAGAACACGGTTCGTTTCTAAAGCACGCGCAGCGTCATCACGCATCTGTGTTTAAAAACTATAAGCTCATACTCGATTCTGAAATTCTCTGAAGAGAATAAATAACACAATAAACTGTTCTTTTCTGGACGCCAGACCGCGTAGCGTGGCAAGTTGATGCTTTATCTTGCAGACTGCTTTTCTCTCGCGTGTCAAGTGACCAGTGTAATCGCAGCTCTTGCGATTACAAAATCGCGTTTCATCATATCGCGATTTTATCGCAAATGCAATTAATCGTTCAGCCCTAGTAAAAACTATAATATTGGGAAATATTATTATAATTTAAAATACTTGTTTTCTATGTGAATACATGTGAAACTGTTATTTATTCCTGTGATCAAAGCTGGATTTTCAGCATCATTACTCCAGTCTTCAGTGTCACATGATCCTTCAGAAATCACTCTAATATGATTTACATATACTGCCCATACATATCATTTTATCATCTGATAATTTATTTTGATTATTTGGGTAATTTTGTAGTAATAGAATTAAGACAAGTAAACAGTTGTGTCAAATTATATTTTATATTATTTTAAAACAATGAGAATGGGCTATATGCACGCATAAGTTCCGCATTTGACGTAAGGATGCTCGTCCATTTCCGGTTGTGTAGATTAAAGCGGAGGAAAACCGAGGAAAACGGGATTATGGCAGAGTCTTCAATATTTACTGTCCTCCCGACTTTGAAATGAAACGTACGTTTAGATGTAATTTTATATATAGTTATGTTTATTTAATATAATTTTAAAAAGAAGCACAACACAACGAGGGGTGTCTGTTTTATCTGTTTTTGTGACTAACGTTTCATTAGTATAACCATGGAGTATAAAATTCAATATAAATTCTCGGTATTGCATTGGACTCTATGACCCCATTTACACCTGGTATTAAAATGCAATCTGTATCCAGATAAGTTATCCGGATAATAAAAAACGCATGTTAATGCAAGGTGTAAATGTGTTGTGATCGGATCGTGATCGGATCTGCCTGACCACATCTGGAGGTAGTCTGGCTCGCATTGTGTCCGGATCTTTACTAGGTGTAAACGCAATCTGGTTGTTGAAACCACATATGTATATTTTACTCCTTCCAAAAAGGCAAAAAAATAAACGAGTGAGCTTGTTATATAGGCTATATGTCATGTTATAGTCAGATATGACGGCGCTACTGCGACACGCATCACCCATCACCGCAGATGAGCAGCTGAGCGTCTATTCATCGAGCCAACGTGCAAACATCGCGAATAAAAGTGAAAGTAAGTCACAGACGCTTAACACACAATCATCTTCAAGTAAAGAAACGAAATTATCTTACCAGCGCTGTTGCCACTCTTTTATTGATGTCTTTGATTTGGAAATTAGCTGATCAACGAAATGCAGCTCATATCTGTTGCTTTTGGTGGCGTGCAATCCATTAAATCTGCATACGCGGGAGTTTAAGATCGGATTTATATCCATTTCGCAAAAACACATTTATGTGGCCAGGTGTAAATGGAATCGGTACTTATTATCCGGATAACTTATCTGGATACAGATCGCATTTTAATACCAGGTGTAAATGGGGTCTATGATCGGCGGAAGTTATCGAGCATCCTTAATCCTTCACCGGAAATAACGCCGTGCATAGAGCCCATTCAATTCCATTTCATATTATTATACATTTTATATTATTCTTTTATTATGTATTATATTATATTTTATATTACTACATTATAAAATTGTTATTCGATTTTACATAAATATAAAGTAAGAACAAATAAACAAATTGCAAATGATAGCACAAATAAATACAACGGAAGAAAGAGACAAATTACACTATATAAACGGTTTCATGCGTTTCAACGGTATATTCAGAAAATGAAAGTAATCAAATGTAAAATAACACTGGATAGTTTTCTATGTAAAAATGAAATAGAGATTTACGCTTAAAGTTATTCAATCAAGAGAAGAGAGTGATTTTCTTTGTCTTTTGTTCTTTGATTAGCATGACAGACAGTAGCAGGAATATTCCAATCCAATGTATGGTTACACAACATGCCTCTTATATTTGGAGTGTTTATAAGTACAGAAAACATGAAATTATTCTCTTTTCAGGTGGTTCGTTTATATCTTTATATTCTGTTTTGGTCATATTTTTCAACCTGTTCAGATTTTTCTGTTTTCTATGACGTTTTTTTAACTACAGCGTCACAGTATTTGCAGCGGAACTGACAAATAAGGACATTGACTACCGGCCCAACACTTCGAGCAATCCGCCATTATTATTTCTCGCTCCGGTTTTGTAGTCCGAGCTCAATGATGAAGAAGTTACGAGAGGGCAAGTAAACATGTTTGGTTTTTGGATGTTCGTTAGTGACCTGAAGCACTTCAAGGATTCCCACTTCAACAACCTCCGCCAGTAACGTTATAGAGAAGGGTTTGCCGATTGACTTCGTCTGAATGAGAGGTAACGTTAAATTCCTTCTATCTTTGGAGACGACGAACAGAGCATTTCGAGAAGCTGTAAATATCGTTAATAAAAATAAAGTGCTTGACTTTCTTAAAACACATGGTGGTCATGGTTTAGCAGTACCTTTGTCTTTCTTTGTTTTGAAGTAACGTTACACGTCTGCAGTATTATTGTTCTTGAGTTTCATCAATGGTCATTTAGCTGCGTTGTTTTCTGATGCTTTTCTAAACGCATCATATTATCAATACAGATTTTTTTGTGGTAAGATTAGACCGTAGTCATTTATCTTGTCAGTGTGCTTGTTTTAACAAGAGAAATAGTCGACTTTCACTAATAACTCAAAACAGTTAACTCACATACCAATACATCCATATGAAGCTTGTTCTGCAGGTTCGTCGTCGTCTTTTTCAAATCGCTCGCTCTGGCTCGAATATGTAACGTTAAGGCTTGATGGACAAGTCTTCTGTTGTTGGCATTTTATTAACGTGTGAAGAAAAATGTTCTTTGAAGGTATCGTATATAATCGTATATCTCTAATCAAACTACAATAATGGCCGAACGTGGGGAGTTGAACTGACCGTGAACTCATCAACCTGGAGAGCGGGCGGGGTATGACGCATCTCCTTTTTATTTAAAGGGGCCGCTTTGAAACGGGTCGCTCAAAGACGCACATCAGAAAAGGGGTAGAAAAGGGGCTTGTGGAGCTATAATAATGAGGAATTCAGACCCAAGCATTGCAGTTATGTTTTATATAGACCACAACGGTATGATTTATATGTAAAAATGAATGATTTAAAAGCATGATATGTACCCTTTAAGTTATTCCAAACTTGTCTGAATTTCTTTCTTCTGTTAAACACAAAGGAAGATATTTTGAAGAATGTCAGTAACCAAACATTTAACTGGACCCATTGACTTCCATAGTAGGAAAAATAAATACTATGAAAGTCAATGGGTCCAGTTAAGTGTCTGGTTACTGACATTCTTCAAAATATCTTCCTTTGTGTTTAACAGAAGAAAGAAATTCAGACAAGTTTGGAATAACTTGAGGGTGAGAATATGATGACAGGATTTTCATTTTGAAAAATTAAAAATGGGACAGTAACGTGGATCAGGGACTCAAACTTGAGAACCAATGTGTCGATAGCTGTGCCATGGCATGCCATCCTTACCGTGTTTTGCGTTTATTGCACTTGTTTTCATCCTCTTCTTCACTCACAGCCTCACTGAGCCCTGACGCATCACTGGAGCCCGAGAGCGAATGCTCAAAGTCCGAGTCTGCCGAATCATCACTGTCCACTACACACACATCAATGAAACAATTCAACAACACTTCAGAGGAGTCACATGTGCCGGCGGCTTATGTTTAGACTCGACACTGACCTTTCCGCCGGCCTCTCTTTTTGGTTTCTTTCTTTTTTTTGACTGGGGTCTCTTCATCAGAGTCACCCTCACTTAGGGTCAACTTCTTGCGCAACAAACGGTGCCTTTGGCCACCTTTCTTCACATCCACATCTGAGCCGGAGTCTGAAGTTTCATCCTCATCCTCTTTTTCTGCAAGGAACATCAATGCATTATACATGACAAGAACACATCTGCTTTAAACTGCATTCAAATCTGCATTAATTCTTAACTCACCGCTTCCGTCTTGCTCCTTTGCACCATCTTTTCCTCTCTTTCGTGAATTCCTATCCTCTTTGTCTGCGTTTTCATCATCCGATGAACTATCAGCTCCAGACGAATAGTTGGCTTTGATCTGCGCCAAAAGCATCCTCTTGGCAATTCTTTTAGAAGAGATAGAAACAAGATTAGGCCAAAAGTCCCTAAAAATACAACTTTAACTTATGAATGTCTAGTCTAGAACGTTTTTAAGGTAACTGGTTTGATCATCTTAATCAAATGCAGAATGGCGTGCATCAAAGTAACTACAAACATCAAGATCATGGGTTTGATCCCCAGGGAATGATAAAAACAGAGTGGATTCTGCATATTAATAATAATTTCAACAGTTACTGTCTTGAAATGCAGAAGCGTTGCTGTCGGGCAGAAACCTTGTATGTAAAATACTTTTCAGGAAATAAAAAAACTCAACACCAAGTTGCCTAAGTTGGTATTGTAGCTTTATATTGTTCGAAACTTGCGCGTGTCAAACAAACTCAAATAGAGCAAATACCAGAGATGCGTTTTGTCCTTTATTAGACGCACCTGGAGGTTAAAGTGTACTTTTGATCTTTAAAACTTTGCAGATATTTTACATTTACAAATTGATATTATACAGCACACTACATGAAGCATCATATCCAAAAAAAGCATAATACAGGGACTTTAATAACTTTCACTGGATGATATTTTTAAGACCCACAGTGTTAGTGTTTAAACAGACAGAAACTTTAAAAAAATATTCACAGCAAGTATAAATGATACCTGTTTTCAGGGTCATCATCATCATCCACCACCTGGGAGGATTCAGCCTTTAATTCAACTTCATCACCTTGATAAACAAGAAAAAAAACATGAAATTCAATAAACACAAGTCACAAGTGATTTTTTGGACAACAGCCGGTATGATTTGATCTCATCATCATCAAAAACCAAAAACTGAGATCTAGAAGAACTGCAACAACGTCTCCAAGAAGCTTGAAGAATCCTTCCTGCAAAGCTACAGTACTGTGAAGAGCTTTAGACAATTATGTAAAGTTTTTTTGATCATTTATCAATTAACTTCTATTAACTAAACAGGACATTCATGTCACCATTCGATACATATCAAGATGCTGAACTCACGATACGATGTTATAGCGATTCTCCAAGATGTAGGAAAAAAAAGTTAACAAAAATTTACTGTTGATTAAAATGGTAAATTTGGTTTTACATTGTGTGTTTAAACTAATAAACTTGGACTTGTTGCTGGAAACCCAAAGAACAGGACAATAGAGACACCAGAATAGCAATATTCATGATCCTGAAGATACAGAATTATTTAAGGCCCCGTCCACACTACTGCGTTTTCGTTTAAAAACAGAGAATTAAAACGAATACGATCTCCGTCCACACCAGCGTATTAGAAATGATCTCCGCCCACATTAAAACGACTAAAAACGCTCATCACATCACCATTCACCAACAATGGGCATGCGCGTGCCGGTGTAAACAGTGGTTGACGAATCAGATAAGGATACGTCATGACTGATGACACCCAATCATAAGAGTGGAGCGTGAGCCCCTGTGTCAGCGTTTCTGAAGTCCTACGTTTTGTCTCGTCTACACTAAAACACCCTCCGGAGATTCAAAACGCAAAACGGCGCAACAGCGTTTCTAAACTTCGCCGTTTTAGGTCTTCGTTCATCCCCATTTTAGTCTGGACGGGAGGTGCAAATGTAGCAAAAGGTGTCCGTTTTTAAAGAAAATGCAGTCGTGTGGACGGGGCCTTAGATGAATATGCTTGCACTCTTTCACTGTCTAGATGTATTAAAAATAATGTAGATATTTAAAACATCACTGGTGAATACTATTGTGCTGGGTTTGACCCTGGCCCAAAGTAGGAGGTCATTTATGGCTCGTTTCCACTGAGCAGTACGCTACGTTTCAGTACAGTATAGTACAGTACGGGTCGGTAAACCATGATCCGGCTTGCGTTTCCACCGCCAACAGTAGCCTACCCTTGATAGGTGTGGTGTTTGCTGGAAAGAAGCGATCGACGTCATTTTCGCGCGAAGACATAGTAAACAACAATTGATGACAGACAGCAGATCTTGTTCTTGCTTCTCGGCATATTTTTCACAAGAAACAAGCGCTGGCATTAGGCGTTTCTCAATACCAAGTAGCCATCGCAAAGTCCGACTGAGGAGAATGACTCTGAGGATGCGATCGAGTCCAGTAATTCTGCTAATGGAACTAGTGTTGCACGGTGCACCGACCTTCAAAAGTATCGCGATACTCGGAAATTAAAAACCTCACGATACCTAAATTTATTAGTATCGATACTGACCGCGACCCAGATTTGTAAGAGACGTATTTCATGTTGGTGTGTGCCACGGACGCTTCCAGTCTCTCCCTATGAACGTCTGTGTTTCTCCTCACGCACGCAGCTGTCATGAGACAAACACTACCGCGAGACGGCTGCATGCGCGAGCACACGTGATACAGTGGCCGCCTGTCAGTAGCGGAGTGGCAATCAGGAGAGTCGGATCTTTTCCCGGTGGGCCGGTGGTGTTTCGAGGGCCGTTCTGATAGTTATACATTGCAAGTTATTAGCAACACAATCCAGAGGTCTCTGCAACGGCGATAGTTTGAAGCGCGCGTCCGTGTGAAGACGGTGCCGCAAAAGACACTGTATCCAACTGATAGCAGCGAAAAAGAGCGGTGCTTGATTTTAAAAAAACAACAACAGATTTTAGCGCTAGATCTCTTATTTAATAGCAAACTAAATGAATTATCTGCTAGTTAACTGGAGATGTTTGATTTATTTTTGTATTAGGTGTACAACTTTACCCCCGACTTTCATAGATAGCATAAATAATTTGCAAGCTGCTAAAATAAAGGATACAAAACATCAGCAAAATGATCTATCGGCTATATGATTATAATCAGAGCGTGTGCATGTCAGTGATTTATTTATATTAGGTTATTACAGCATTAAAGAGCACAGACCTATGCAAAGGAGGTGCATATGAAACGCCTTGTAAGAAATACTTTCCTTTTCAGGAAAAGTATCGAAATCGCAATACTTGACTTGGTATCGGTATCGAAACAATAATTTTGGTATCGTGACAACACTAAATTGAACAGCACGTTCTTGAACGCGCCAGCTCGCTCTGCTACTCCGGTTATCTCTGTTTATACATTTTAGGCAACAATAAAACGAAATATTTTATAAAACACCACTCTGCTTCTTTTTTGATTTAATTTCAATACATTATAAGCACACAAATGTGGTTCAGGCAAAGCATAGCCTATTGATTATATTCACTGCATGTATGTAACGTTATATTTATTACAAAACTCTGCCAGTTTTGAATTTATTAATCACAACCCTGCCTCTTTTCGTTTAAATTTAAAAATATTAAGCATTTTCCAGGCAATATGTAATGTGTTGCATATCGCATTGGTACAAATGTTGCAATAAACAACATTACAGATGATCTTATAGGCTAATAAAATAAAATGACAAAACGATCTCTTTTTGTTGAATTTCAGTTTTATCAATAATAGCCATTATAAAAGTATAAGTAAAAGGTACAAAAAGATATACAGTAAAGCTTTATTAACATAAAGAAACAATTCAGTCAAATATACAAATTCAGCGCTCAAATATATGAAACATGACTTATCCTTCTGCCCAAACTATTGGCCAGGGAACGAATTATAGATTCACGAGACCAAAGATCGCCTGTTAGGTTTATACAAGACGAATTATATCTCATGTTTAACCACTACAGAGACGTCCAAGTCAGCGGCAAACATCAGAACGACTAGCCGAGGAAAGGCTGTTCCAGGCGGGAGACGCGAGTGTCCGGTGATCGCTTGGAATGGATCTCAGTAAATAAACCACAGATTTGAACTTTAAAAAACGACTTTCTTGCCTGAAAAACTCATAAAACTACATTTCGTGACAAAATAACAGTGTTATTATATTACAACTGTATGCTTCTGATGCCCTTGTAGCACGCGAGAGTGACGATACCGTCCACCAATCAGCGTTCTGCAGTGAGTCTAGCTCCACCTTTTAGTACCCTTTCACTGTGCTAGGTACCCCAACGGAAGGCTACCCAAAAAGTGGTACGGTACGTAGGCATCAATTATTTTTATTATAAAGGGACGGTGGTTAATTTAGTACATTTTCCTACCATCTTATTTTTCCTAATTCAAAATCGAATAAAAGCGAATACTTTCTGCCATAAAATGTAGCTTAATTCAACCATTTTGTTGACTGACCTGACGACTGATGGAAACCATCAATACTAGCCATAACAGACTCGAGTATTGGTTTAATCTTCTGCTGATCACTGTCTTCTCCTGAGTTATCAGCCTCCTTCTCCTCCTCCTCCTCTTCTTCGTCACTGGAGGAAGACTCTTCCTTGGTTTTAGCCTTCTCTCTCTGAGACCTTCGTTTCCGCTCGAATGACCTTTTAGGTGTTTTTTTGCCCTCTTTGCTGGATTCCTCCTCTTCCTTTTTGACGCCTTTGGATTTTTTTTTCCCACTACCCATCCTGGCCAGGTTTTTCATCTGCCTCTCAAGATCGGAGTTGTGGTTTGAGGAGTCCGATTCCCTGCCTTTCTTCTTTTTGGTTCTACTTTTTTTTGCCGTTGACGACTTGTCACTCTGGTCCGAATCCGAGGAGCCCATATCGAGTTTGCGCTTTGGCTTCCCTTTCGCACTTGAGCGAGTAACCAATTTTTTCTTGGTACGTTTTCCGGAAGCTTTCTCGCAGTTTTCGGTTTCACTCTCATCAGAGCTGGCCTCCAAAGCCGCCGTCTGCAGGACCTCAGGGACCTCATCCGAGTCTGAATCACACTGCTCCTCGACTGGGTCACTGCGCTCTTCTTTTGCCTTTGATGACCTTGCTTTACGTTTGCTCTTTGCCTCCGGCGACTTGCGTAAGGGTGTGGTCTTCATCCTGGGGGAGCGTCGGCTATCTTGACCCTCCTTTTGTGACGTCTCTCCATCCATTTCTTCTGAAGGTGACCGTTCACTGCTCTTATCTCGTTTTATGGTAATTTTAAGAGGAACAGGTGTTAGTTTGACGACAAGTTTTTTACCCAGTTTTGCAAGGCTCTTATTGGATTCCACAACCTCAGCTTTGGTTGTCGATTTCCCATCACTGGAGTCGGTCGAGTTGCCAGCATCCTCTTCTTTCTTTACAGCGAGACTCTCGACCATCTCAAAGAGTTCCTCTGGGACAGACGGTGGAATAGACACAATGTCTTTATCCAGAGACGCTTCACCCGCTGGCACAGAGCTGTCCTCAAAGTCAGGATTATCTGCCATTTCCTGATCTTTAGCTTCACTTTCTTCTGATTGGCTTCTTTCTTCAGACTGGCCTCTTTTTCCAGACCGGCCTCTTTTTCCAGACCGGCCTTTTTCTTCAGACCCTTCACTTTCTCCAGAGTCTTCTCTTTCTGCAGACGGGCCTATTTTTCCAGACCGTCCTCTTTTTCCAGACCGGACTTTTTCTTCAGAGCCTTCTCTTTCTCCAGACCGGCCTATTTTTCCAGACCGGCCTCTTTTTCCAGACCGGCCTTTTTCTTCAGACCCTTCTCTTTCTTCAGACCCTTCTCTTTCTCCAGAGTCTTCTCTTTCTGCAGACGGGCCTATTTTTCCAGACCGGCCTCTTTTTCCAGACCGGCCTTTTTCTTCAGACCCTTCTCTTTCTTCAGACCCTTCTCTTTCTGCAGATGGGCCTCTTTTTCCAGACCGGCCTCTTTTTCCAGACCCTTCTCTTTCTCCAGACCGGCCTCTTTTTCCAGAGCGGCCTTTTTCTTCAGACCCTTCTCCATCTTCAGACCCTTCTCTATCTTCAGACCCTTCTCTTTCTCCAGACCCTTCTCTTTCTCCAGAGTCTTCTCTTTCTGCAGACGGGCCTATTTTTCCAGACCGGCCTCTTTTTCCAGACCGGACTTTTTCTTCAGACCCTTCTCTTTCTCCAGACCCTTCTCTTTCTCCAGACCGGCCTCTTTCTTCAGACTGGGGTCTTTCTTCAGGCCGGTCTCCTTCTTCAGACCAATCCTGAGCTTCTTCTGGCGAGAGTGGAAGGCTGTCCTTCATCTCAACATCAGCCGAGTTACTCTCCTGTTGGTTGTCCTCTTCAACCACAGGATTATAGTCCTTAGTAGGGCAATCCAAACCATCATCACTGACAGTTGTGGGGTCAGCATGGTTCGAGTTAACAACCATTTTACCTGCAGTTTGACTGTCTGCTGGTCTTTGCTCCTCTCCATTCTGAAACTTGAGGCCTCTCTCTTCAAATTCTTTTTCAAGCGAGTCCTCAAGAGCTGTATGAGCCTTTTTCAGATCAGCCAAAACTGATTTGAAGGCCTTTAAGTGTCTATAAGTTACCGCCTTAACATCAGGGCCATTTGATGTGTGCTGGAGGAATTGCACAAAAGTACGGTTCAAACCGTTCGTGGTCTCGATTAGTTTTTTGGTCTTTTTGACTAGCTCTTTGGGAACTTTCAAGGTCTTACAGGAAAAAGTTACGGTTCCCGCTCCGTCTGAAGCATAATCCTGTCCATTTACTGCGGTTTTTTCTCGCTTGGTATGCTTGTGTTTTCGGTCTTCACGCTTTGTCTTGTCATTTTCTCCCCTGGGCTTTTTATAACGAGATTCCAAACTGAGCAAAACTTTTTCACAGGTTTTAACATAGTCTTTCAGCGGCTCTGGGCAGCACACAAAGCAGTGCCATTTGCTTTCTTCATTCATTATTTCAGACAGCTCTTTTCGTCCAAGGTTGCGCAAAATGCATTTTTTGCAGAAGGCATTGCTGCAGTAGTCACAGCAAATCAGATTGCCACCCTCTGCACACCACCTGCAAATAAAATACAACATCCAATCATTAAATACAGTTTTCTTTTAATTTAACTTTTTTTGTTAATTAAGCAGTGCATTCATTACGATAAGTTTTTGCTGTGGTAAACATGAAATTACACAAATATTGGTATTAACTACTACTCATAACTACTCATCCCAGCTATAATGTTATATAAAAAAAATAAATGTTATGCACCAACCTGCATTGTTCATCCATCCCTTCATCATCCTTGCTGATATCATCACTCATATAATACTTGAAACATGACTGTAGGAAAAAGGCATGCATGTTAATGACAGAGATTTAAGTGCATGATTGGCTGTAACAATTGAATCTGGCTTCTACCTTGCAGATAAGAACATGCAGTGCAGGATGTTGAAAGATGGAGTCCCTCTGAAAATGATTGACTTGTTGTCCACATGCTGTGCAATTAAATATCTCCTGGAGCTTCTCGTCTGTCAGAGATTAAAAAATAAATGAAGATAATAAAACGGTAATACTGCAATGCTGCCTTAGACTCTTTAATTTTCTAGCAGTCTTTCTCAATCCTGGTCCTAGAGCAGCCCCAACACTGCACATTTTGTATGCATCTGTTAGTTGATCACTGTAAGTTCACTACTGATAATCAGGTCGATTTAATTGGGTGTTTTTAGGGTGTTTCCGCAATTGGCACACTCTTTTGAAGAGGACTCAAGTGTGAAAACACCCCAAGATTAGGCCCCGTCCACACTACTGCGTTTTCGTTTAAAAACGGAGACCTTTTGTAGGGATGGGCAACGATTAATCGCGATTAATCGCATCCAAAATAAAAGTTTGTGTTTACATAATATATGTGTGTGCAGTGTGTATAATTAATTTGTATATATAAACACCCACACATGTATGTGTATATTTAAAAAAAATGTGTTATTAATATATAAAATATTTATATTTTTATATAATATTAATTATGTATAAATACATATAAAGTATATACATGCAAATATTTCTTAAATATATACATGCATGTGTGTGTATTTATACATACAAATTAATGATACACACTACACACACGTATATTATGTAAACATAAACTTTTATTTTGGATGCGATTAATCGTTGCCCATCCCTAGTTTGCACCTCCCATCCACACTAAAGCGGGAAAAACGAAGACCTAAAACGGAGAAGTTTAGAAACGCTGCAGCTGCGTTTTGCGTTTTGAATCTCCGGAGGGCGTTTTAGTGTAGACGAGACAAAACGTAGGACTTCAGAAACGCTGACGCAGGGGCTGACGCTTGGCTCCATGATTGCGTGTTATCAGTAATTACGTATCCTTCCCTGATTCGTCAATCACTGTTTACACCGGCACGCGCATGCCCAGTGTTGGTGAATGGTCACGTGATCCGCGTTTTCAGTCGTTTTAATGTGGACGGAGATCATTTCTAATATGCAGATAAAACGCTGGTGTGGACGGAGATGGTATTCGTTTTAATTCTCCGTTTTTTAAACGAAAACGCAGTAGTGTGGACGGGGCCTTAGATGTAATTCAGAAGCAGGGGCCTGATGTATAAAGTTGAGTATGCACAAAAAAAGCATATAAATGTACATATGCAATTTTCCACTCACATGTCGGGATTTATAAAAAAATAAACTTAGACCTTCTTTTACTGGCGTGAGCGAAGTAATGAAGTAAACAGATTTAAACTCTGTTTTACATCTGATATGCACATTTAGATTAAATATGCCACTCTCATTAATGGAGTTAAGGACTGAAATTTCAATCATTATCAATAAGTCACAACATTTTTAAATTAATTTAAATAAAATATTTGTAGAGAATGTGCTGCACTTGAACACTTGTGAATGCTGCGCTTTAATGTTTTAGCAACAGCAAGGATTGATGGACACATGATACTTCCACTTTGAAATGTGCAGATGTACTGAGAAAATATCTTGTGCGAATAATAATCAATGATGAACTTGACTCCGTCTAAGTAGACGGCTATGCAACATAAACGGCATAACGGACACAAAAAGCAGATATAGCCATCCAAATAAGTGAAATTTTGCAAAAATAGAAAGGCAATGCAATAAATTGCAGAGGTGAAGGTGTCATGATCACAAAACATAACTACTTTCAAAATCCTCCCATTTTGCGGCCAAACAGGTTACACTACAAAATTACTTTTTAAACTTTAGATTCAAGGGAATCTTTCTTACGACTATTACATTCATGTTATTCGAACATGTGCAATAGGTGTTACATAACAAATAAATGGCAAATAAATAACTGATTTCTGAAAATTCAATAAACTTCACTGGCGTTTGAGATAATTTACAGCAGACATGAGCTCACTCACCCGAACGTTTCCGTGGTGCGTCCTCTTTCACTTTACTTCCTCGGTTACGAAACTCCGGACCTCTAAATTCATCTTTAGCTTCATTAGCAACCGGCTCCGGCTTCACCACCACTGTGCCTGAGAGACGGGAAGCCAGGAGGTTCAGTGTGGCTCTCCAACTACACGCTTCACAAGACACTCGATTATCTTAACAGAGGACCAACCTTGCGGTAACTTGTTAATATCCAGGCCGCTCTGCATGCTGTCATCTGTGCAGTGTTCACCTCCACTCTCATTTGCACATTCGGGTTCATCTACAGCGGTGTGCTTGGTCACAAATGAAGGTTTTCTTCCATTTAAAAAAAGGGGGGGAAAGGTCAACAGGTTTGTTCTGATACACAGCATCAATATATTATCCTTTTCCCTCCCACTTTTCTAACATTCCTCCCAAAGGCACACAATTCCCACATGCAAATTCAAAGAGCATGGCCATAAAATGTGTCAAACTACAGAAGCATTGTAATATCTCAATTGTTATAAAAGGTAATGTGCAAGCAACAACAGCAGTTGGTATTCCGATTTCAGCTTCCAACGATACCGCCACCTACCGTATAATATTACGTGCTGATATACGTGCTGATAACGTCATCTTATACATTGGGTGCAGGGCTTGACATAAAATTTTTGAGGCACTTGTCCTTTGGACAAGTAAATTTATGTTTCACTTGTCCATGCACAAAAGTCACTTGTCCGGGTAAAGATTTATAATTTTATCTAGGGCTGCACCATTTGGGGGAAAATGTCATATTGCGATTATTGAGGTCAATATTGCGGTTGTGATATGCGATTGCGATATAAACAAATGGTTTCATAAGTCGACTTGTTTGGTTCTAAACCAAATGCACACACAGATTAGTGATAATTCTGAAATTAGCAATAACAACTAAATGATTGATAACACCTATAATGATCAATAAGCCATTGATGTCTGGATAAAAATTAACTGTCTAACAGGTAGGACATATACAGAAATTGAATCAAGTTATCAAACAGTGTGAGCTGCATAAATTATAAATTATATATAGACTCCTTATTAAAGCTACACAAGTTCTTTAGTCAAGAGCAGTGAGTAATTTTCTCTGTTCCCTTTGTTCTTTCATTAACTTTACTGACAGAACGCTTTATTGGTAGCTGGCCCTTTAAGAGCAGCCACCGTGGACAGAGACGCGGATCTCACACGCGCCTCATTTTCTCACGAGTCACAACTCTTTGTGTCTAGGGCTGTCGCGGTAACCGCAATATTGTAGTACCGCGCTTCTGACAAGTCAACCGCAGATGATTGCACGTAACCGCAGCAACCGCGATATTCACGTTTTTTTTTTTATAACGATACCCTTCTTGTTTTGAACTTAATGCATGTGTATTGAAAGTTAAACAAGTTCATAATGATAACAAGACTGTTTATCATGGTGATGTGTAGCCTACAGGCTTCACACAGACAGTGAATGATCGGCAGAGCGCGTGCATACCTCTGTCTTTGAAGTCGTGAAAAGCTTGTCGTGTCAAAGGGAAGCAAAATATTTGTCGCATCATTATTTTAACGTTCTCTTCACGGGTATTTTCCCATAAATGCGCGTCAGCAGCAGCGCTGGTCAGCATCCCATAGCACAAGGAAGCCGCGGGGAAATAAAATCAGTGAGTCACACATTGAATCAATGCTATATTGGTCTCTAATAAGTGAAGCATCACCTTCAGCGTTGCCCATGCGACGCATTGCTGCTCAGCTGAGCCTTGAAAAGTTGAACCTCAAAGTTAAAAATAATTAACGTCTGCTTGTTTCTTTACATCTCTTTTAATGAATCCGCTTTTTAAACGTGTTCGTTGAATGAACGGTTCAATGACTCGCTCAAAGTCCGTTGTCATATCAATATGCGCGCTGAGTGAGTCTTTCAATGCGCGCATACTGTGTAGACGCTGTTTAGTTTCGGTTAACGTTACATAGTTACTGAAAATGTCCTCGTTTTTAGCAACAAATACATATAAAGTAAATAAATAAATAAATAAATGGCGGTAATACCGCAAAGCGCGCTATTGAGCCACTCAACATTACCGCAAGGGAAATTCCATAACCGCGACAGCCCTATTTGTGTCCATTATGTTACGAAGATACTCGACAAATGACATTTTGGCTTAAATTGTGCGTGTTGATGTTCGTTCAAGCGCGAAAGAGAACTTCTGGAGCGCGGTCTGTGCATGCGCATTATACTGGCGCGCGTCTTTCTGTGAGTCACATTCAGGACATTCAGAGGCAGCACGAAAAATGTGTTCGTTTAAAATCGGTAAATCTGTA
This sequence comes from Pimephales promelas, assembly GCF_016745375.1. The sequence continues at coordinate 5,685,320 of NW_024121444.1, forward strand.
AAATAGACGTGACGAATGGCACATATAACGTGAAGTAACATGGCATTTTATTTTGTCTGAAATTTAACTTGTCCGGTCGGACAACTAATTTTCTCTTCTACTTGTCCTACAAAAAAATCCACTTGTCCCGGACAAGCGGACAAGCCTTAATGTCGAGCCCTGGGTGGCGGTAATACTCCTAAGCAGTGAGCAGCCGGTAACAAGAAGTAGTCGAAGAAGAATGTCCTCATCGCAGTTCTCGCGCATGCGTTCTGGAAATCTCTTCAACTCTCGTCTCAAGGCCCACAAGGAAGTAATGGAAAAGTCGAATAAAGTCGTTATTTATGGGTTTTTTAGCACAAAAAGTAGTCTCGTCGCTTGATAAACTTATAGTGGAGCCACTGTAGTCACATGGAATATTTAAACATTTTCTTCATTGACTTTCTGGGCTGTCAAGTTTCGATCCCTTAGGCAGCCTATGTAGCAGTGATCCACCTCTCAGATTTAGTTAAAAATATCTTAATTTGTGTTCCGAAGATGAATGAAGGTCTTGCGGGGTTGGTACAGCATGGGGGTGAGTAATTAATGACTTAATTTTCCTTTTTGGGTGAACTAACCCTTTAAGGCTTTATGACCTTAAAAACGGGTTTAAATGCATGAAAAGATATCATATACTTTATATTTAGTACCTCTCCCATCTATGTACTCACTTTAACTTTTTAAGAACCATTACATTTTCTGTTATTTATAATGTCAAAATATCATGTGGTGCGACCATCCGGCCATTACTGCTGTTTCGGAAACGTCTTTGAAATGACTCTAAATTTATTTTCTACACTGTTTGGCATGATTTCCAAAATGCTTTGAAATCATGGTTAAAATTGCAAAGTATTTGTATTTATATTTCCATAATAATATACAAACAAACGTTGTCCGATGAAGTCAATTTTATGAAATATCATGTGGTGCTACCATTTGGGCAATTCATGTTGAGATCCATTCAGAAACAGGAAGTTGCATCATATAACCTACCAATTCACCAAGGACCCATGGAAGCAGCAAGTTTGTAACCCTCTCTCAGATTTGGAAAAAGAAAAAAACCCTTTTAATGGCTGGTATGTAGTTACATTTGGATATCATGTGATATGACCTCAAAAAAAAAAAAAAGATTATGAAGTTATTTCTACAAAATATAAATTTTTATTATAAAATTTCAGTGACTTTTTGTGGGAAGCTAGCTTATTTTGTTTAGGTGGCCAATTATGTCTCTGAATTAAAATTAGAAAATGTTTAAATATCATGTGGTGAGACCACTGCAGAGTGTTTTCCATGATAGATTCGACAGTTTTTGTGCTTTTATATTCAACTGATGGTTGATATACATAAGAACTTTATTTTTATTATCATTTGGAATAGATTTTTATGTAATTTCACAAATGTATTTATGTAATTTAAAAAACCTATTCAGACGGTTTAGGTTTAATCCTTGTACGATATGAGAAAAATGCTTAAATATATATTTTTAGAGTATGTAATTTCAGTTTGGTTTATGCATTTATTAGTAATGTATTTATTTACTCATTTATCACGCTTGTACCAGATGCGTGGCCATAGGTAGCATTTTAATTGTGACCCTGCAGCAAGAGCAGGAGACCAGTGAAAAATTATTACAATGTAAAACCATTGTTTTCTATGTGAATATATATTCCTGTGGTCACATGATTCTTCAGAAATCATTCTTATATGCGGATGAAACATTTCTGATAATTATCAACGTTCATACTTTTGTGGAAACTGTGATAAATTTTTATTTTTCAGGATTCTTTGATGAATAGAAAATTCAGCATGCAGGGAAAATCGCTCTTGAATGTGGGTTTGCTTTTCACTTTCGCCTTCGAATTCACACGTACATCCAAGTAAATGGAGATATTTGTCAATGTCAGACATCTCTCATTACTCCAGTCTCGTAAATGAACCGTGAATCTGACTCCTGCTGTGACGCGTTCAGTTTATAACTGTAAACACCGGTAACACAGACTACAGCAAGCCTAGAAAACATGACCAAGTGACAATGTTGATTTTAGCCTAAAGGGCTATATTTTTCCATCAGATTTAAGACTACATCTCAAAATGAAATGCTCAGATCAAGGAAATACACACACGTGACATTTAATGGCCTTAAGATCAGATGACCAAATTCCCTAGGGAATAGCCCACATCTGGTTTTGAACTGAACACAGCATAAGACAACATAGACGGTATCAGTTCAGTCCAGCTATTTCACTAGATAAGAGCCAGAGCCAAAACAATGAGTGCAACTCACCTCTTTGAGCGTGAAGATGAGGGTTTGGTCATTTCGGAGGAGCAACCGGGCTGGAAAAAAGAAAAGAAAATTTCATTTTCAGTGATTTTAAATCCACATGTCACTAATTCAACTCTCCACACTGCAAAACATGCTTTTCTTACTTAGTATTTTTGTCTTGTTTTCACCAGTCCAAGTACCAAAAAAATCTTAAATCAAGATGCATTTACTAGAGAAAAAAGCCATGTTTTGTTTTCTGGGGAAATCAATCAAAGCTAAAGAAGTTGTTGCTTAAAAAAAGCTAAATGATCTGACTATGTGGTACAAAAAAAAAAAAATTATCTTAATTCAAACATAAACAAAATTATTTTTCTAACCCCACCAGCAAGTCATTTTGCTTAGCATTTTTGTCTTGTTTCCAGTCCTAATATCTAAAAATTCTTAAGAAAAGCATTTTTACAGTGCAAATGTTTTAAAAACAGATTTGCAGATCACAGACATAATATCTGAATAAACTGTGTGCACTGAGTAATTATTCAAGCAACATTAGCCTCATATATTAGTGTTGCATAAAAGGGTCCTAACCACAATGCCCACAGGGACATCTTAATATCTGTATATTTTAACACCAATTCAGGAATCATTACAATCATTACATTAAGAGATTTTGGACTTCACATTGTTGGAATAAAATGTAAGTGCTGGATTTCAATTTAACATACACAAAGAAAGATAGGAAGCCCGAGGCCAACAAATTGATGTGCATTAGGCCTAGTTGTATAATGGATGCTTTATCTATGCAGAGAATGATGGGAAAAGCTGTTTAAACTGCAGAGAAACACAGAAAAAAAAAAAAAAAACAGGCTCTGTAGACACACACCTCATTCATTTTCTCATCAGGGATGTTTAAGTCACTGGATGCCATTTTACCTGAAATATGAGAAAAGCAAAAGTTACAATACATCTATACAATTTTCAATCACGAATAACATAATCGCGAATTAAATGCAAATAATTTTATTGGGAAATATTCAGTCTTTTTTTTTCCCCAACACAAAGCCTTATTAACACAACGCAGTTTTAGCGTGACTGTCCAAATTAGACGAATTCATTGTTGACATTTTATCCTTGAAATGGTAATATTATCAACGTCGTTACCTAGCTGTTCCGATACCGAATTTTACAGCAGCAAAAGACACAAGAAACAACCATGGTCGAATATTATGTCAAAATTAAATAATTAAATGTTTTAACAAATTCAGCTTTTTATATCGCTCAATTATAGTGCTAAACAACCTTGGTCATCTCTAGGCTAAAAGGAGAGGAGAGTTAAAGTTAATAAAAATAATAAATACAAAAAATGTACATGTACTTATGCTTGATGTGATTCTTTTTAAAAATATTTATGGTCATAAACAATTATGAACATTAATAAAACAGACTAAAGTTACTCTGACTAGTATTTCTACAATAATCTCCATGCAGGATAAAAGTGTGTGACCGTTGTTTCTGCAACAGCTCCTCTCGCACTGTGTAATACGTCAGAGTCTGAATTCCTCGCTTTATTTCCTTCACTCGTTGCTGATAAAGTGCACTCAACTGCCACACACTATACAGGGATCAGAGAATCCGCGAGCCATTTCAGACGTAGCAAGAGTTGATTTTAGGGCTGACCCCTGATAGTCGACTAGATGAGGTTTTTGTCGACCAAAATTGTATTAATCTAGTCGTCGCAGAAAAAAAAAAACTCCACGGGAAGTGGCGAAATCACACAGTCCGCGACGGACGGATCGCTAACGCCAGGAAATCAAAACATTCGCCAATCATTCATCGACCTCAAATATGGCCCATCACTTGAAACATTGCTCTTATGTTTTGGATGATATGTAATAAAATGTACATTTCCAGAATACAATTAGCCACAAATTCAAGCGTTTGTGTGTGATCACTTACATTTCACTGAAAATATATATTTATATATTTATATACATGCAGATAAGAGTAATGCAAACTATAAAGGATCTACTTTTATATTTGTTAAACTCACAATAACAACAAAACATTGTGCTTATGTTAAATAATTAAAACAAACAGGGCACTCTCAGTCTCGTAACAAAACCAACCGAACCTCAGTGTATACTGGCTCTTAATCTTTATAGCCGAGAAAAAACAGAAAACATTAACAATAGATCATTAACAATAGATTATTAAAAAATAGAGGAGTTAGAATGTCATCTCCTGTTTTTTCACAACACATTCATAATCATTAGGTTTGCAGATGAGCTGTGGCAAGCATTATGTGTGCGTTTGAGTGCTGATTAGGCTATGTATTATTTATGAAGGCTTTTTATTATGATTTATGGCTTATTAATATAAATATGTGATTAGTTTTACATAATTTATTAGAAATTACAGTTGTGGTAAATTAACCGCATATGGTTCTGTGTGCTATACCGTTTTTTCAGGCATGTATACACATCCAAATAATCGAATTGGGTTATTTAAAAAAAAATCTATATTAGTCGATCTCTACAATTCAGAGTCTTTGAATCGGCTCTTTTGGAGAAGACTTCCCATCACTTATCCTCACCATTGGAAATGTCTTGAGAACCAATGCTTTCGTCGTCCGGAGAATTACCCAAGAACTCATGAAGTTTAGTCACCAATGTATTCAGCTTACTGGACCTGAAAGAAACACATGATATAGTATGCATCAAGAAACAAAGACATACGAAAACAATAGGCCACATTTACAAACAATAATACCACAGACTGAATTGAATAAGGAATTTCAGTGTAGGAAGAGCTAAATTTTATAACACAAAAAAAGGACATCAGTGGATTACTGTAAGCTAGTACTTAAGATATTGTGGAAGAAACCACAGTTCATTTAATAAAGATAACAAAATGATAGTAGCCTACAGGAAGCAGAATTCACACCGTCCATTGATTTACGAAATGTGTCCCTTGAAAAATAAAATCATGCTTAAACCTCGGTTAACAACAAACAAAAGTGACTTTGTATGTCGTAAAAAAAACAATGTAGGTCTAAATAAACATAAATAGCTGAAATTAAGGTTAAACACTAGCAATGACCGAAAATGAAAGCCGTTATTAATGTGAGGCGAGTTTTAGCGGGTTCTGTTGATTGGCAGGTGGCGTCATCACTGAGCCCGTCTCCTATTAGCGCGAAACACAACAGCCGGTTACAGGACGGAAGACACGCACTGATAACAGCGAACATAAACAAACCGATCAGCTCGTGCTCACATTAAGAGTAAGAAACATGCCACCAAACCAAATACATGAATAAGACGAGAGTGGGGCAAAAAAAAAAAAATCGTCTCGCTACAGACAGTTCATGATGTTTTGGCTACTTGTTTGACACTGACTGATTAATTTTCAATACACGAGCTGATGTACAAAGAAAACACAATAGAGAGACACTAAAGTAATACACACATCCCCTAAATCTACGCCAAAACAGCCATTTTAATGAAGTACTGAGAATTTGGTGGAGAACGGCCTAGTTTTTGCACGACCAATGCAGATATATCTCCACAATAGGGTGAATAAAGAAAACTACTTGTAAAACATAAAGCAATGCACTACATTAGGATGAAATCATCATTAAATATCATTATGACACCCCCCTAACTATTCGCAACACTTATGCATGGATGTAAAGTGCACAAATGCACGCGCATATTACCCGGCTACATCCCTACACCTACCTGAAGATCTCAATGCTCCTCACACGCGCAGATCTTCGAGATGTCACTGTTTTGGCCCCGCGAGGAAAGCTGTTTTTGCATTCGATCCGGTCAATTTTCACGTGTGTGGTAAAAGTAAATTGTGTTTTACGCCGATCAGGGCAGACAAAGCGAGAGCGCCATCTTGCCGGATGGCTCGAGACGCGCTAAAATGGCGCACGCGAGACTCCTCTGATCTGCGCGCGCGCTCTGGGAACACACTGGACGCGAGTGGTCACATGCAGTTCACTTTTGACACGACAGTCCGCGACCTCTTTGCGTGCATTTTTGAAATGCACAGAAAGATAATATATAATGTAATGCAAATAAAGTGCGGCATGGAAGGGGAAACTAGGGCATTAGTTCTATGATGCATTCTGGGCAGATACATGCTTGCCGTTACCGGCGCGTGCTGTAATAATTAATGTGTGGAAATCACGGCATGCATTTTGTTTCATGTTCATGCATGTTATGACCCCAATATGCTTAGCAACCGTGCAGTTGCAGTTTGTTATGCAAGCATCGCAATGCAGACTGCACTTCAGACAGACTCAACATACAGACTGCATGCATGTGGAGGAGAGGAGTCTGTCTGTGTGTTCCAGCACATGTGTCGGTCGTGTGTGTGTGCATGAGCAGACATACCTGCAGATGTCGGTGGTCATTTCGTCCCCTTTATAAACCTGCGACCTCATTTAAAACATGCTTTTTATATTTTGAATTTATTTCCCCCTAGACGCAGACTTGGATTGCTTGATATTAAACAATGCCAGGATCCATGTTGCTATGGTGGAGCTCCATGCAGCTGATTGGCTGGTTTTATCTCATAAGTGTAAACCAGGAAGAGAAAGTCCTTGGTTTACAGATACATTCTTCATTTTACATTTCTATAAATAAAATAATACACTGGTCTGCCATTGCAATGACTTCATCACTAATGTGTGTGAAAATTGATCATTTAGCAAAACTGCATTCAATAAGAACACAAAGAAACTTAATTAGAGCGAATCAGGTAAAAGAAATGATTTTATTTTGAAGCAAATAACAAAAACAATGACATTCATTTACATCTGATTGAAAATCATATTTTATGCATGTTCACTGGAAGTTTAAACGAAAGCTCTTCTCCTGTTCCTTGCTGCGGCTTTCACACACCTTCGAGACCTCCTCCACACGCCTCTGGAGTAACACTGCACAGAAAAAGTACACGTTAAACATGACGATTTTATAATGGACAGGCAATTTATTTATATTATGTCTATGGGTGCGTTCACACTTGTAGTTCAGTTTGTTAAAATGCCAATGTGTTCACTTTTGGCATTTTAACACCAAACCTAAAGGCATAGGGATACGTTCACAACCTGATTGGTCGTCTTTTATTACACATCTAAAACAATGCTGTGTTCTGGGATAAATGCGCTCTTTGTAGCCTACATATGATGGTATTTTGACCAGCTGAGAACTCGTGAAGAAAGAAATCCCTCCATCACACACAAATGAAGATCTGCTGTGAGGAGATGCGTTTCTGATGGGCAACATCACCACTATGATGAGAAAAAACAGGTTTGCTTGAGCATTCTGTGCTATTTAAGGCCACATCTTCCTGTTTTTGGTTTGTTTACATGTCTTTGGTTCTTGTTGTGTTCATATTTCATTCGAACCGCAATAATTTGTTTGGAAGTGGAGTAAGATCCGGGGCCTGTACCATGATGGTAGTTAAACAAACTCAGGGTTGCAGGATTAGTTTCGAGATGACAAAACCAAACCAATCCAACCAGGCTTTGTTGGTACCATGATGCTGATCATCAACTTTCTGTCAACTGAGGCTTTGATTCTGAGTTTAGGAGTTTAGGTGTGACATCAGAAGCGAACAGACAATCGCATGCTGAGAAAGAGTGAAACTAGTTCAAAACTCATTGAAATTAATTTCTCGCGAGAGAAGTAGTTACTTAATAAATACAAATATTAAGAATTTAAACAAATGTACACAGCAAGAAGAAAATAGCTGTCTATAAAAGAGGACAACTAAAAGAAAATGTCGTGTTACTGTATATCAGTGCAAGTAAAAGTTGTGAAGTTATTTTATACACTTGAGAGAATTGAACATTTAAGCTCCCATGTAGTTAGGGATACCGATTCACTCAACTCACGATGGAATACGATTCACGACACTGGTTTCGCGATACGATTTTCTCGTGATTTTTTAAACAAATGAGATTTAAGACGAATTAAAAATGAAAAAGTATCTATTTTATTATTTCTCAAACAAAATGGTGCACATTTCTTTTTCATTTTGAAATATATTTGTCAAATAATAAAACTACATTGAAAAAAAAAATCCCTTCAAGGTTGTTTCAACTCAGTGTTTCTGTCTGTCTGGTCAAGAGGCTGGACACTCAGGTACCTTCGCACACTAAGTAAAAGACTGTAATATTAGTAGGCCTACCACATCGACAGGCGTTTTACATTGTAATGAAGGAAAGATTTTAATTTTGTCATAATTTGTATCATTAAACTAGAAAGAGTTAAATGTGAACAGAACTTATTTAGCAAAATATGCCATAACCATCAACAAATTATTTAAAAAATAAATAAATAATCCATGTACACATTGAGAAAAAGAGATAGTAAAATAAATACAACATATGGTTGCCATAGAAACACTGACGCACCTTGTGATCTCCATAGCTCCCACACACTTGTCGTATTAATGACTTTTACGTGAAAACGAAGGTGATGTGCTTCTCACGATGGTGATTATTATTAGTCTACGAAGAGTCAAAATGCCGCCACAGCTCCGATTTGAATGAGTCAACATTAAACGTTACGCTTGCCGTCGCCATGTGTTTGACAGCACGTGCACACAGTCTATGGCACACACTGGTGCGGTGCGAGCGGAGCAAACCAAGAGTTTTCAGTTCATTACTATGAGTGCTCACACAAGCTCAAGTTCCTTAAGAATGAAGTGAAAACACTCGCTAGGTTCGCGCCACTGTGTGCTCGCTGCTGTTGTGACTGTAAAGCGAGGTTCACAACTTCACAGTAGGCTATTCAGTAAACACCCCTGCTGTTTAAAACGTGAATCGTGATTCGTTTAACATTTCAACCGACTTGAATCATCACACATTTTTATCAATTTTCAATCGGTTGCGAGTGAATCGTTACATGTAGTAATTTTATAGCTTCATTTATTGATTCTAAAGCGCATTTATATTACCTTTATATACGTATTCATTTAAAATCTGCGTAATAATAATAATAATTGATGAACTGAAATCGTACATGTGAGATTGTTTAAGAGTATAATAATTACAGAAATCCTTTCTAAAGCATACAAAAAGCCACGGTTTTGTCTTTTAAAATCATTTGCTATGTAGTGACCTTTAATTTGGAGTAGAAACAGGTGAAGTGACTTCACTTTGCTCACAGCTGATTGGTCCAAGTTCGGTTTGTAACCTCTTACCTGGAACATAACCTGCCCCGGACCAGGTTAGCTGTGGAGCTCAAGTTACTATGGCGATGAACACTGCTAAAAGCCAAACCACTTTCATGCTGCCTAAAACCCAGGGTTGGCGCAAACGAAACTGAAATATAGCTGGCTAGCCACCTAAACCGGCTTCATGGTATAGGCCCCTGGCACCAGGGTTCAGATCACACTCATTCAAATGATCCGCACTAACACAGCAATCACACCAGGGTTTGTTTTAATCCAGGTTCTCAAACTCGGTCCTGGAGGGCCGCTGTCCTGCAGAGTTTAGCTCGAACCCTGATCAAACACACTTACCTGTGAATTTCTAGTGATCCTGAAGACCTTGACAGGGCTCCAGACTGCGACCAAATGGTTGCATTTTGCGACCAAAATTTGAGAGTGTGCGACTGAATTTTACATCCATTCGCAGATGTGTGACCAGTAAATTTTGGCACATAAACGCATGGTAAAGCGTGGAAGGGGCGCGTCAATGAATCCGTGACAAGAATAGCGTGCGGGAAGGAGACGGAGACAAATATCACAACCTGATGTGCGTCTGAGCAATCAGCGATCTATCGACTCGTTAGTCGTTACCTAGCAGCGAATGCAAACAAAATGAAAGTGGAACGAAAATATGTCACTCATATATGAATAGGACCGTGGAGCAGCAGCAGCGATCCGAACCACTGACAGTAAAACAAAGCCCCGAAGTTGCCAGTCGCGGGCCGATCTCGCTCACGCATCACTGTTACTAGGAGATCCAGTGAAGAAATCCATTGAATTCGCCTCAGAATTAAAAACATCATCACCACGCGATCCAGTGAAAAACACTCCGATTCGGCGCAGAGTTCTGTTATAAACCATATCAGATCAAACAGTGCTGACGTGGAAACCAGGAGAATCCACAAATCAGCCTAACAGAACCATGCATTTAGGCTAATATAGTAAGTTAACTCTAACCATAAATATGATAATGTGCAAGAAATAGTCAAATGCTTACAAGTAGCCTACTACACATCTTTTCCCAGCACTTCAATAATATTGTATTTTTTTATGTGATTACCAACACATTTTTTTGTTCATCCTTTAAAGATAGTCCTAAGACGAAAAATTTTAAGATGTTGGAAAACTCTTATTTAAACACTTAAAAAAAATAAAAATACCATTGTTAACAGTAGGATGTTTATTGGCTATTTTCACTCCATATACATATCTTCACTACTTTTATTAATTGATATTAAGACATTATAAATGATAATAACTAAAGTTAATTTCATCTACACCCTAAATTAAGCTTAGTGATTTATTGTCAGCCCCAGTGCTACCAGAATTTTTTTTTTTTTTTTGTAAAACTCGCTGTGAGTTCTCATTTGAGGTGATGATGCCCTCAACTTTGGGTCTGGAGCCCTGTGAACTTAAAATAAAACAGCATATCATAATGTTAAGTAGGGCTGAACGATTAATTGCATTTGCGATAAAATCGCGATATGATGAAACGCGATATTGTAATCGCAAGAGCTGCGATTACATTGGTCACGTGACACGCGAGAGAAAAGCAGTCTGCAAAATAAAGCATCAACTTGCCACGCTACGCGGTCTGGCGTTCAGAAAAGAGTTTAGTCTATTTTTAAGTGATATTGTGTTATTTATTCTCTCCTCCACAATCCTGGATCAGAGAATTTCAGAATCGAGTCTGAGCTTAGTTTTTAAACACAGATGCGTGATGACGCTGCGCGTGCTTTAGAAACGAACCGTGTTCTGAATCTGCTGCTTGCTTCTATTTTCTCTCTCTCTCTCTTCCTCACTCACACACACGACACCGCTCTAACCTTCCAAAACATAGTAACGTTATTTCATAAAGTTCGGGATTGAACCAAATTACAAGGACATTCGCGGGCTTCATTGAACAGGTTTTGCCGCTTTGCTTGATGTTAACGTTACACTTGCAGTGCGCGTTCTCTCCCGCGGGAATTTTCTTTACAAATGCTTCACAGAGGCATTATTTATGTCTTTTGGAATGCAGTTGGCTTATATATTAAAACCATGATGAAAATCACTGAGAAGGCTGCTTTCATTTTAAAATACTAACGCGTGCTTTGTAAAGAGCGCTCGTGCATGCGGCCGTGAGCGACTCATTGGTAAATGTACTTGCATGTCAAAATGCTTTTATGACGCGAAATTAATAAAAACACGGTCAGTTATATCTTAAACCAACAGGACAAACCACATTTACAATTTCAAAAGAGATATATGCATTAGTGTGAATGCAGCTTATCATATCTAAACTGAGGGGAAATCACTCCAGCTCTTGAATGATAAACATTCAGACAGCCTACTTTTAAATACTGAGACCACTCTTTGTTTATTGCTTGTAATGTTTTTTTTTTGTTTCTCTTTATTTACTAGCTTTTATATTTTGAAGCTATATTATTTTATATAGCCTATTTAAAATTCTTAACATGTAATTGGTTTAATTAAATGTTTTTTATATTTATTTTTTTAAAGTATGTGTTTTTACACATGTAATTAAATTGGAGCTAAACTCAAAGTTTGAGAAACCCTGTTTTAATCCAACCAAACATGCCAAGTGTGTACACACCCGAAAAGACTCCATTAAAAAGGCTCTAAATCCAAGAAAGATACTAACCAGAGTTTTGTTCTACCCACTGTAGGGAGTCCATATGTGCATTCAGGATTTTGCAGATCTGCTGAAGCTAGAAAACACACAAACACAAATCATTCTTTGATCAGATCGCATGACGATTCATAAAAAGCTTTTCTGTATCAAATATGGATCATGTTTTGCATACCGGGTCGGTGGTGTCTCCAGGTCCGCTGGATGTGTTGAGGTGTTCAATAATCTCTTTCAGATCTTGGGACATTCTCTTGAGTTGGGCATCCACATTTTCTGCCAACTTGTACCTGAATAAAAGAGATCATTCAAACAGTCAGTGACGTCACAATGCATGCAGAGGAAACATGAGCGGACTGCTTTTGTTCTTACGTTCTCTCTCGCTCTTCATCTGCATTCTGCATGTAAATGGTTCCACTTTGCTCTTTCACAGACTCCTCTAACGGACTGAGGAGATCCTCCAGCTCTTTCTGCTGGGACAGGATGAAATCCAGCTCTTGATCCAGCCTGTGGTACAAGGCAAGGCAAGTTTATTTATATAGCACATTTCATACACAGTGGCAAGTCAAAGTGCTTTACATGGAAGAAATTAAAGAAGTCAGAATAATTAAAACAGTTTAGAAAAAAAAAAATCATAATAATAAAAATAAAATACAGTGTCGAAAATAAAATGTACAGTAACAGTCGGACAAACAGTGGCACAGTGCTCATTCAGTAAATGCAATCAATATAAATAAAAACAGTTAAGAGTAAAAATAAAATAAAATAAAGTAATACCCCTATCTGAGATATGAGTAACGCACAGTTCACATCAAACACAGCAAATGACAGTATGCATGCCGTCTGGTGATATCTTAGAGGGTTCGTTTCAAGCATCTTAAAGGTATAGCGGAGGAATTTCTCTTTCCGGGTGGGTAGCCTATACTATTGGTCCACCTAAGTGTCAATCATTCTGGTGATATGTTTACGTAAGGCCGTCGCACGTGCTCGTCCCCATGTAGTTTTGACTTTCAGGTGTATTATTATGTCGGAGTTGCGGTTTCAGCCATTCCTTTGAAAATAGCTGAGGGTCGAAAGAGAAAAAAAGTATACGAAGTGTATGATAAGAAGAGAAAGGCCGCAGAATATAGAAACAAGACCAGAGTGAATATTTCACACGCTGGCGTGCGCTAAAAGCACAGGTTGGGCTTCCCACTGATGCCGCAGTCGCAAAGACTCTAATAGACAGGTAAAGTTTTTCACGCTATTTGGAGAAATCCATTTAAAATCACTGCTAGTAAAAGTTAATGAAAGCTATGATTAGCGATGCTAGCCCTGGCACAAGTAATGCACCGCATAGACACGGTAAACATCTCAATTTGTCTAAAGCCAAGTTCACACTACAGGATTTTAAGCCCAATTTATGCCCGATTTGCAAATCGTTGAGCTCGCCGACCGGTCAGGGTGTTATCGCGCTGCAAATCGCGGGGGATTAGTGGACGATGAGCGCTTGCCAATCTGTTCGTATGAAAGAGCCAACAACGCAGCGAAAACGCTCGCAGACGTGTCGTCGAGCACAGAAAAATATCTAGCCTGCTAGATATCCAGAGCCGTCGCGCGACTCAATCTCAGTGATGTCATGATGAGTGCAGCCAATAATAGCAACGTATGGGTTGAGGACACCAGGTAAATCTTAGTTTATTTGTTTGTTTATTTTGTTGCATTTTTTTCTCATAGCAGATCGTTTTTCAGCACTAGTTTCTGACGTCCATATTCGTGTGTTGTGTTCTCTTCTTCGCTGGGTATTGGTGCACGTGCTTTTTGCGTCATTGCTGGTTCGTTTTATTGCATGGTTTTTCGTGACAAAACTTGGTTTGTAGACAAGATAGAATCGTTGGGTGACAACTCGTTATTAATTTGATTATTTTCAGGATTTAGACCATACCATAGTACTGAAACAGCTCTCATTGAGTCATAAATGATTTGCTCTCATCATTCGATCGTGGTTGTATCTCTATGTAGTGCGTTGTCAACTCGTGTAGTGCGTTACCTCCTGTTGTGGATCAATCACGTTGTGTTGTGTGGTGTGAACAGCTAAACAACTTGAACACTCGTGATTTCACTGAGAGCAAGTGATGTAGTGTGAACCGCACAGTTCAGCCCGACGTTTTAAAATCATGTAGTGTGAACAAGGCATTAAGTAGCCTTATGACCAAATGGTAAATGGTATCACCCTGAAATATTCTAAAACCTTGTGTGTTCATTTTCAATAATTCCAATGTGTTAGCCAAAGTATTTATTACACAAATGCAACAAGCTACTTCTCCATCGCATATCATGTCTTGAGTCCTCGGTCACTCAATCGATCAGTATAAGTAAATAAAACACGGAAGGGCATTTGACATTTTGTCTTGCATGAATGTTTTTGAGTAAGTTTATAATTTGCAATTTGCAACATAATTGGATGCCCTTCCAAACAATCTACTTTGATGCATTTCTCTGCAGTAAAATATAAAATATGTTTTGTAAATAGAGTGTTGCGCATGTGCATTTTTAAAAAAATTGGAAAGGTTTGAGTGAGGTTTGGAAAAATTGGAGAGTCTTCTCTAAAATTCGGAAAGATCCTCTGCTATACCTTTAAGGCTAGTTCACACTACATGATTTTAAGGCCGATATGCAAATCGTTGAGCTTGCGACAGGTCAGGGTGTTATCGCGGGGAATTAGCGGACGATGAACGCTCGCCAATCTGTTAGAGGCAACAACGCATCAAAGACGCTGGCAGACACGTCGCCGAGCCTAGAAAAAGATATCTTGCATACTAGATATCCAGAGCTGTCGCACGACTCAACCTCACATGATGTCATGAGCTACAGCCAATCAGAGCAAGGCATGGGTTGAGGTCATCGGGTAAGTCTTATTTTTTCTTTTTTTTTGCGTTTTTTTTTCAGAGCAAATCATCGCACAAACAGTTTGCAGCGCTAGTTTCTGTCTGACGTCCATATTCGCGTGTTGTGTTCTTTGTCTTCTTCACTGGGTATTGGCGCACGTGCTGTTTCGCGTCATTTCCGGTTCATTTTATCGCGTGTTTTTTCGTGCCAAAACGTGGTTTGTAGACAAGATAGAATCGCTGGGTGACTGAGTTGTGGTCAACTCGTGTAGTGCGTTACCTCCTGTTGCGGATCAATCATGTTGTGTCGTGTGGTGTGAACAGCTCAACAACATGAACCGCACAGTTCAGCCCGAAGTTTTAAAATCATGTAGTGCGAACTAGGCTTTAATAAGCACGACTTATTACACGGCTCTCGAATACTTGACTGTGACTGGTCAAGTGCTGTATTTTTTTGCAATATTTTTGTATAGTAAGCACATTCTCCCACCTGAAGAAGTAATTGGATACTTCCAACAGGGTCTTTTCATTGTGCGTACAATGTGCGATTAATCATAACTGATTAATTGAATTAATAAAGATTGTGCCGCTGCTGCATTCCTTCACTGCGGTGCACTTTCATTCCTCCCGAAGACAAACTTTACATCCAAATCAGTGTGTTGTAAAATACAGTCTACTGTTGCTAAACTGCGGGACGTGTTTGACAATAAAAATTCTTTAAAAATTATGTCTTAAGTAAACGCACACAGTGCAACAGTATATTGGATCCGTACATTATGCCTAGCTCTTAAAGTGACAGCAGCCTAAAACATCTGCTGCTGTCTGTCACTGAGGATAATCAAACAGCAAATGACAAAGGAAAATCACTCACTGATCTGATTAACTTAACCCTAAAACCATATTCTGGACAAATAAATGTGGGCAAAATAGTTTATTTATTTTTTAAAAATACTTCCCTTGATCTGAGCGGTACAAGACTTGACTACTTTTCCTAAGTTTGCCTCCTGAACACACACAATTTTTTTTTGACTCAATTCTACAATGTTAAGTGGGTGAAAAAACCTCCTTAATCTTGTATTTGGGTCAAAAATGGGCACCCATAGAAACGAATGGGAAAAACTGTAATTTAGAGCATTCTAAAATAAGCCAAAATAAGACACCAGGTGACAGCAGTCACTTCATCTTTAGGTTTTAGCTCTAAGAACTTATTGGAATGATATTTTAATGTAGTTAAAAAAAATAAATTAATTAATTAATAAAACATAAAAAATAAGCATAATTTACATAGAAAAATATGCTACTTTTTGAAGTAAATACATTCAAAAATACCCCAAAATAAAAAAAAAATAGATACACAAAACTTTGAGTCCTCTGTGCCCACATTTGTCCACAATTACAGGATTAAGGGCTATAAAGTGAATACAGTTTGAGGGTTAAGTACCTTTAATAAGGATTAATCTATATTTAATGTGTAGAGTAAGACTATGACGAGTTATTTTATTTTACATCGATTAGTCTATTTTTGTTGCAGGCTATTACTATTACTATCTGAACACCACTGTTAGTATATCTTCCTGAAAAACTTAAAACACTGTATATTTAATCTGTATTTTCATCCTATTGTATTTATTTGTGTGTAATTAGTTTCTTTGTTCTTATTGCATTGCCGACTGTTTCTTGTCTTATGTAGGGGTGAGGACCTTTTACTTGCATTAGTTAAGCTAGTAGTTTATGCTGAAGTCTAAATAATTGTGAAACTTCGCTGATATTTAAATAGACTAATATCGTAAAATAAGACGTTGATAATATCACCCACCAATAATCATGTGAAATAATCGTGATTGCAGTGCTGACCAAAACTTATCACGATTATGATTTCTGACATAATCGATCAGCCCTACAATAATAATTTTATATACTTTCTTATGTACTTCTGTACTTTCATACACTTAAGTTTGCATATATCTGTACATCTGTAAATAGAACGTATACATAAATTATTCTGTCTTGTGTATTTTCTATATTTTGTATTACTGTATTGTATAGTATTATATTTAATGTCATTGTCTCTTCTTTATAAGTGTGTTATATTCTTTTCACTGCCTTATCTATATCTGTATGTACTTTTTTCTGCACTGGAAGCTCAACCAGTCACCAAAACAAATTCCTTGTGTGTGTAAACGTACTTGGCATTCAAGTTTATTCTGAATCTGATTTCTTGCTGTGCTAGTTTTTGTGTGCGTGTGTGTAATAAGGACTGGATGATGGTTCATTATCTCTTGCCTATTAATGCTCGTCCACCACCAAACCAAGCTTTAGTGAATTACTTAATATGCAGTTTTTAGTTTTTGCATGTACATATAACCTTTTAATCCAAGTAAAACATTCATTACCTTCGCTGGTCCAGTTTCACTTTCTCCATATCTTTATGTAAAGAAGTAATCTAAAAGAAAAAGAAAAGAAAATTGACTGATTTGTCACTGGAAACCTGTTCAGGCAGCGTCTCGTCAACAGGTTTGGGTTTACAGTAGGTTAAAATAACACGCATCTCTAGCCCAGTCACTTCCTTCATGCCAAAGAAAACAGCCAACACCTGTAACTCACTGATGAATTTAGTTCATATACACTGGCAGTCAATAGCTTGGATTTATCAAGATTATTTAATGTTTTTGAA
This sequence comes from Pimephales promelas, assembly GCF_016745375.1. The sequence continues at coordinate 5,702,995 of NW_024121444.1, forward strand.
AGAAGTCTCTTATGCTCACCAAGGCTGCATTTATTTGATGAAAAACAAACTTCCCATAAATTATAATAAATGCCACATCTCAATTCCCTTTAAGCATATATTCAAGCCAGCCTATCACGATCTCTCGTTCAAGAGTGGCGTTCGTCGAGGTGTCTGGGTATCAAGTCGATGCTTGTCGGGTGTTTTCTTATAATCTGCACTGAAATGTTTTTCCCCTACATTCATCAGTATATCAAGGGGTTTTCTCAGTTGCTCTGATCAAACATCAATGTTCATGTAGCCATAGCCTTTTTAATGTAATAAAACATCTTCTCGTAGCTTCTGTGAGAGCTCTTTTGTCTTGGCTATATCTGCAACTAAAATTTTTGGGTACACCTAGCCGTCTGCCAACTTAGTTTTTACGGTATGTTCTGCTTCATTTGTTCTAGTCGGACGTTGTTGTTTTCGTTTTTTCTCCGGGCCATTGATAAAGAAAACTCTGATTGGCTGTTCAGTTTAGCATGAGTCATGAGTTCTTTGGCGTCGGTGCGCTGTGTCCCAACCTTAAAATGTTATAAAAGCTATAAATTTTATTGGAATATTGGATATTTAGAAAAGCTTAAATTAATAAAATTGTTTCAATCTCTGTGGGGTTGAATAATTCTGATTGCGTGTGTGTGTGTGTGTGTGTGTGTGTTATATAAATATACAAGTGAAACTCGAAAAATTGAATATCGTGCAAAAGTTAATTTATTTCAGTAATTCAACCTAAAATGGAAACATATTGACTCATTATATGCAAAGTGAGATATTTCAAGCCTTTATTTGTTATAAGTTTGATGATAAGGGCTTATAGTTATGAAAACCCCAAATTCAAAATTATAATATTGTGAAAAGGTTTTCATAGCTTCAATGATATAAAAAAATAGAGAAAGAGAGAGAGGCTCTGGTCTCTTTATTGCTCATGTCATCATTTGATGTTGCTGTAATTGTACCAGTGCAAAGATGGTGTATGCAGTAAGAGAAAACAGTGTACGTCTCTACCTTCTCTCCGTTCTCCACCAGCATGCGGTCCCAGGCGTTGACCTGAGTGGCCTGCTGGAGAAAGTGTCGTTCTTGGTCTTCCAGCTCTGAGCTCCACTTGTTGATCAAAGCCTCCAGCTGAGCATATGACATCACCGGAGCAGTGCTGAGAGAAGACAACGCAAGAATGTCATTCTGCAACTTGAAGAAGGAAAAGATGGCACATGTGGAAAGCTTTGTACCTGGTTGTGAGGACGGAGGTCGAGGTGGTGGTGGCTGGTGCAGTGGATGCTATAGTCTTCAGCCCCAGAGAAAAGCCAGTACTAACTCCAGTGCTAGCAATAGCTATAAGACACACACAGTCACACACAAATAATACAAACAACAGAGGAAAATAGCTTTAACGAGAGCTCTTTTAATAGTTGTACTTAGGCCTCAATTATTTGTTGATCGTGCATTAATGAGCGTGAGTGAGGGGTAGGGTTGGGAATCGAGAATCGAGTATCGATTGGAACCGAGACTAACTTTTCGTTTTTCCCGGAATCGTTCAAAAGTTAAAATTTCGATTCCTAGTTTCGATATTCACAAGGTGCGTTCCATTCGACCGTAAGTGGACTGCGAAGTGAACTTCACAGGGTATTTTGCCATCTTAAGTGAGATTCCAATTCGAAGGGAACGAACATGTTCGGTTCAAAGGGCAATGCAAACGGCATAGGGAATAAGGGAACATTGATACATCACTTCACAGGAAGTCAGTGAAGTCCACTTCAACTGATATACCGTGTTCAGGGAGTAGGGAGCAGTGAACACTTGTGTAGGGACCAGGGCCTGAAATTAACACCCGACCACCTGCCAAATGCGGGTGAAATTTTCCATTGGCGGGTAACATTGTCAATCTACCTGCCACATTGGCAGGTAGCCAATGAGAATTGAGTGATTCATTAGGATTTTTACATTTCAACAAGTTCGCCATTGCGTTTGACTTTAGCTAAAATGTGGCGGCACATTACTGGGGTAAAGAGGCCAGCTGAAACAAACAAACAAACAAAAATATGAGGATGAAAAAAAGAAAAGTAAAAGAAGACATTTTAATACAAAGTGGACAATTGGCGGCAATGGCAAGGTTCGTGAGCGGCTGATTTATGACAGCGACTGTTGTTTCGGAACGTTCATGCGATCAGAAGAAGACGAGGCCCTTTTCTGACTACGTTTGGATGTGCGAGTATTAAACTGTTGGTGAGATGGGATGAGATAATGTAACGCTGACGTAGCCTACAGTACAATGACAGTTGCACAGATGTGTGTGTGCGTGTGCAACTGTGCATGTTGGGAGTTGGGAACCAGTGAGAAAATATCCGGTAACGTTACCCGGTAACTTTACCAGTAATAACAATATTAATTTAGTTCATAGTTAACGGTTCCTGAGCGCTGTAACTAAAAGCTGTCAGGATCTGTCTACGTGACTAAATCAGCCATCAACACAGCCGCGTGTGATTTGTTTACATACGAGCTGCTGCGGTAGGTCTATCTGTTGAGTATATACTATATAGCCTATAAGCCTATGTTGTGTGAGTATCAAAATCAATGAATTAAAAGATTTTTTTTTAAATGTATGTTCTTAGAGTTATTATTATTACTTGACAGCACTTAAATGTGTATTCTTACAAGTGAAAGAACAATATTGTGAAATTCCCATTTTTTTCACCTTTGAAAAAAAAATAAAACAGGAATTTCACAATATTGTTCTTTTTACCAGCCATTTTTTGGCTGAGGCAAAAAAAAAGTGGCTGGTAAAAAGTCTCTGTGGCAGGTGAATTTTTTAAACCACCTGCCACAGTGGCCGGTGGCCAAAAAAGTTAATTTCAGGCCCTGGTAGGGACCCTGTCGAATGGAACGCACCTACAGTCCGCCGAGCGGAAGAAGAAACCGCTGAACAACACCAACGAAGAAGCGTCAACCGGAAGTGTTGGCATAACCACGCGAGTCGAACATGAGTAGCTTACGTCGGCGATCCAAAGTGTGGCTTCACTTTTCTAAAAATAACGAAATCTCGGCGAAATGCAAAATTTGTGACAGAAGGAGTATTTCCTTCAGAAAGGATTATTTCCTTCAGAAAGACCGTTGGTTAGCAAGGTTAGCTAAACTTTTTTGACCCTGCCTCGTAAAAGAATCGGAATCGAGAATCGTTAGGAACCGGAATCGAAACAAGGAATCGGAATCAGAATCGTTCAAATTCAAACGATACCCAACACTAGTGAGGGCACCTGAGGTTACAGCAGGAGCCGCTCCCAGAGGCTTCAGGGACAGGCTTGTGGGAGCGATGGATGCTGAGGTCATCACAGGAGCCACGGAGGCCATCGAGGCGCCCACTGACAGAGCACAGAGAAGACCATGTTATCTCATGCTGATTCCTAGAGAACAATCCAAAATGATGGCAAGAGCGCTCCCACCCCTTGTCCAATGCACTTACATTACTTTTCCAATTGTTTGTGGTTAATGGGCAAGTTAATATATGAAGAGTTCAGATGCAAAAGCCTCTAAGTGCCATTTGAAATTTTCTTCTAGAATGATCATTTTTATCAAGCTTGTATATTTAAGTTCAGTGATTTCACTTAAATGGCAATGCTAATTACCTATTAATTGTTATTTAAGTGAAATTACTGAACTTAAATATACAAGTTTGATAAAAATCATCATTAAAGAAGAAAATTTCAAATGGCATTTAGAGGCTTTTGCATCTGAACTCTTCATATATATATATATATATATATAATTGGTAACACTTTACAACAAGGTCTCATTTGTTAACATGAATCAATGCATCAACTAACATGAACTAACAATGAGCAATGTGTGTTTTTTTTAGAGCATATATCAATCTTTGTTAAAGTAAGTTAAACAATATGTAAGTTGGTACAATATGTAAGAATTATGTATCAAAATATCCAAAAACCACTTAAACAGTGTTATATATTTCTTTCAATGGTGTACTTCCAGAATTTGACTGCAGTAGAAGTTTCTTCATGACAAGAGGTGGATGAGGGACTCACATGTGAATCCTGTGGCTGGTGTTGAGGCTATAGGATTCGCAAAAAGAGAGGATATTGGAGCCGCCATGGACTGACTTGTTGAAGCAGAGCTAGCGGGAGCTGGGGTGGCTGAAAAATAACACAAAACAAACATGTTGTACAATCATTTTTTTTTCTAATATTTGAATATCCACACTACACATTACATACCTGAAGTTTTAATTCCAAAGTTAATTGCGGTTGTTGAGGCTGTGGAGGCAGTTGAAGACCCAAGAGTCAGACCTATAAATAAATACATATAACATAATTGTATATATCCTTCATATAGGGACCAGTGTGTTAGTGTTACAAACTATGTTCAGACTAGGGCTGAACGATTAATTGCATTTGCGATAAAATCGCGATATGATGAAACGCGATTTTGTAATCGCAAGAGCTGCGATTACACTGGTCACGTGAGACGCGGGAGCAGTCTGCAAGATCAAGCATCAACTTGCCACGCTACACGGTCTGGCGTTCAGAAAAGAACAGTTAATGTATGTGATATTGTGTAATTTATTCTCTTCCCAACAATCCTGGATCGATTCAGAGAATTTCAGAATCGAGTCTGAGCTTATAGTTTTTAAACACAGATGCGTGATGAGGCTGCGCGTGCTTCACAAACGAACCGTGTTCTGCTTGCTTCTATGGGTTTTGCCGCTTTGCTTGATGTTATACTCTTGCAGTGCGCGTTCTCTCCCGCGGGAATTTTCTTTACAAATGCTTCACAGAGGCATCATTTATGTCTTTTGGAATGCAGTTGGCTTATATATTAAAACTATGAAAATCACTGAGAAGGCTGCTTTCATTTTAAAATACTAACACACGCTTTGTGAAGAGCGCTCGTGCGTGCGGCCGTGAGCGAATCATTGGTTAAATGTGCATAAACTTGCATGTCAAAATGCATTTATGATGCGAAATTAATGTAAACACGGTTATATCTTAAACCAACAGGACAAACCACATTTACAATTTCAAGAGATATGTGCATTAGTGTGAATGCAGCTTATCGTATCTAAACTGAGGGGGAAAATCACTCCAGCTCTTGAATGATAAACATTCAGACAGCCTACTTTTAAACACTGAGACCACTCTTTCTTTATTGCTTGTAATGCTTTTTTTTGTTTCTCTTTATTTACTAGCTTTTATATTTGAAGATATATTATTTTATACAGCCCATTTAATATTCTTAACATTGGTTTAATTAAATGTTTTTTTTTTTTTAAAGTATGTGTTTTTACACACATAATTAAATAGATATTTTAAGTGTTATTAAGATTAATTAATAAAAAAAAGTAGATCGGATCATGAGCTGCCTAAAGATTCCCATCCCTACTGTACAATGATTTATTGCTTGTCTTTGTCGACTAATACAGAAGGTAAAGAATTTTTTTTAATCACATATTAAATCGCAATCGCAATATTGGTTAAAAAAAAAAAAAAAAAAAAAAAAAAAAATATCGCAATTCGATTATTTTCCATAATCATTCAGCCCTAGTTCAGACACCGCATCTAGATTATGGGGAGTAGATGGATTTTTACCATTATAGGATGTTTGTTTACACCCACTGTAGACACACATCAGTGTTTAAACACCTTATAAAAGTGAATATTGCATAGGTCCCCTTTAAAGTCAAAATGCTAATATTCTCTGGTCTTGATAGATTCATTTGTGTCATCAGTAGATCATGAGCAAAACTTTACTCTCCCATAAACGCTTTTATAGGATTGTGCTGTCACGCTGATTTGCCCTGTTTAGTAAATCTGATATTGTGAACTGGGTGTCAAGACAAATGTAACTCTGTATGACCTGTGGGCTGAACCCCCAGTGAGAGCGCAGGGCTGGGCTGTGTCGGGGCAACGGAGGCCGCCTGAACTTTGGCCGCCCCAAAGCTGAATCCCCCCATAGGCTGCTGGGCCGCTGTAGTCTGTGGAGCCAGACCTCCGAGAGTGAAGCCAGTCCCGGCAGGTGAAGCCCCCAGAGTCATGCCTGTGGTCACAGGTTGAGCTGCTGCAGGTGTGCTGAGTTTAGGAAGGGAGGCGCTGGATGCAAAGACATAAACAGACTTTAAATATATAAATATTACATATATCAGTTACTTTAAATATAACAGACATGTTATTGTTTCACTGTCATTTTTCAGTTATACAATGTATATTTCCAACTCAAAAATCTGACTGGATGAGGCACGTCCAAAGTCATCATAAAACAGCCGTGATGGATAATATGCATCCCATGCATTTTGAGGGTTTGGAAAGAGCCAGTTCACTTTGAAATCAAGCAAGAACACAGCAAAAATTCCTAATGTGTCAATTTGCTACATAGATGACATTCAGGTTAATTATACAGTGAAACTGCCCACTTTTATAGTGGCCTTGGTTTCAGAAAAAAATCTCAAATTTTTCCCATAGAGATTTTTAAAAAAAAAAAAGTCTTAATTAAAGCCATGAACAAGCCAACTAGCTCCAAGATGAATCACATCATTACAAACTTTGATCTGAAACAAAAGTATTTGAAATCATTCAAAAAGGTACTTGGTGAGGGAAGGAACTACAATCCCATGAAGCACTGAGAATAAACATATAATTAAAAATGGAGAAATAAAAAGCGTTTTCAACAGAAATTCTGCTGTTTAACAAATATTTTTTGTTAATTTTAAATACTTTTTTAGTTGAAATAATGCAAACAGATGGCTTTAACAAAATCATTTACCATCGATTTACAACATTGTAGCTCACAGTAAGTCAATTTTTAACGGTTTTAGGGTAAATTCAATTATTCCTTTTGGAGAAAACTAACAGGATTTACAGAACCCAGCTGCTCCACTCACTTCCTTATTCCTAAAGAATAACTTTATTATCACTTTATTAAATGGATAGTTCCAACACCCCACCCCAAAACACACACACACACACACCACCTCAGATAAAGTCTCACCCAAAAGAGAAGCCTCCCCCAGATGTGCTGCTCGGAGCCTGGGCTCCGAAGCTGAATCCACCTTGTGTGCTTCCATTGTTCGGCGTGGGCTGTGCGAGGAGTCCAGCGATCTGAGACTGCTGCGGTGGGTTTCCAAAGGTCTGAGTCTGGGTCTGGGGTTGAGGTTGGCCAAAGGTCTGAGTCTGGGTCTGGGGTTGAGGTTGGCCAAAGGTCTGAGTCAGGGTCTGGGGTTGGCCAAAGGTCTGAGTCTGGGGTTGGGGTTGGCCAAAGGTCTGAGTCTGAGGTTGGGGTTGGGGTTGGCCAAAGGTCTGAGTCTGGGGTTGGCCAAAGGTCTGAGTCTGGGGTTGGGTTAAGGTCTGAGTCTGGGGTTGGCCAAAGGTCTGAGTCTGGGGTTGGCTGGCCCCGAAAGAGAAGCCCCCCCCTGCAGGAGCGCTGGTCTGCAGGCCGAAGCCCGTCGGGGCTGCCGCCGTAGTTTTGGGGGGTCCAAAGCTAAAGCCCCCAGTGCCCGCTTGTCCAAAGTTAAACGCCATAGTGCCTCAAAAGACCCTGTAAATGACGACAAGAGGGGAACTAAGAGTGAAATAACAGTAGCTATGTTTCCATACATCCATTTTTAACATTTTGGAATATCTCATAAAATAACACTGGATGGAAACACCAATTGCAGCAACTTTCATTTTTCTTAGTGATATTTAGTGCCAATTTATCATGAAGTGCCAATTTTGTTCTCCTCAGCTCACTGGATAGAAACGATTTGCAAATGTTATGCGATATTCCAATTTGAGATCTGTTGTTTCGATTTTTCTCAATTTTAAGAATAGTGGATATAGACCATTTTGCAAGATGTAAACAACACTGGTCCAGAAGCACTTCCTGTTTCAGTTTTTTAACACTACATAAAAGCTGGGATAAAATACAACCAACAGTACATATAAAACTGAATCAAAAAGTTAAACAAACATCTTTAAGATGTTTTCTTTACATGTGAAATAAAGAAAACAGTTACAAACTGAAGTGTTTCTGGACCAGTGTTGTTTACATCTTGCAAAATGGTCTATAAGACAGTATACATATTTTAGTCAACTGGAAAGCTAAATGTGAAATATATTGACACATATTAGAGAGAGCTGTTGACTCTCAAAACCTATATTAGCTGTCCACCTAGACCTAATGTTTGTATTGGCCATTGTACAGTAGATGTGTGCTGAGTCAACTGTTAGCTCATTCATTTAGACTATGATGCCCAGTGCCCACAAATGTTATTGATGTAACGTTAGTCCGCTCAATACACTACACAAAACGCAGCATGAAAAAAAAAACGGCTAGTAAAAGCTGCAGAATTAGCAGTTTACAAGGTTTTGCGTCCAAACATGTAGCTAACGTTATGTTCACTAGGCTTTGAGGCTAAGATGACTCATACTATCTATCTATAAGGAAACTCACTAGGTTTGGAGAAAGCCAGTGTTTTGGTGTCCAACTAGCCTGCAGCGATAACATGATAATATCATGATGATATTACAATCAGATGATAACAAACTAAAGCATTATAGAAGTGTGTGTGAGTGTGTTTCTTTAGAGATAAACGCTAAGTATTATTGGTTGTTTAAAAAGCGATAAAATAAGCGATATTGTATAATACAGCTAACTTCATCACGTTCTTCGACAGTTCATTACGTTCACTAAACGCGCACTTCAGCACAATCACATCGCCCACGTTCCTACTTTAAAACTAAGACAGACTCACTAAATAATGTATTATAATGTGGAATAAAACACTTCATATCAGAGGAAAATAAAAATAAAATTTACGTAGCACGTATAGTAACTTACTTCACAGCAGCTCGCGCGCGCAGTATTCGTCGTCACATCACATGCGCTTCGGCTCTGAGGACCTCTACGTCAACTGTCTAAATTACTGCCTGATCGAAATTACAGATCTAATCTCACAACCTGTGAAACTACAAAGCAAAATAAAACATGAATTATTTTTACTTCTGCAGTTGTGAGTTAAATTTAGTATTTAGCTGCAGTATTTAGTTCATTTACCATTACCATGTACCATCAAAAAGAGCCTAAAACAGCTAATAATACCAATGACCATAAATGATAATAGCCTACTATGTTGTTGTTGTTGTTAAAAGACAGGATAAATTGCACACAAGAGAGTCAATATTAAAAATGACAGATTTTAATGGATTCATACATTTAATGGAGAATAAATGGCTGCTGTCATCAAAGATTATGAATCAATTACAACTAATATAACTTAACTTATAATAACCACTGTTTTGGGTTAAAGTTTTCAAACTTAAAACTTCAACCTAAAAAAAGCGGTTAGCCTATCAGTGTTTGGACGGCTCATAAGCATTTGGGACCACCTAAGGACCAGAACAAATAATTATACAATTATAATTATCATTTTACTTAGCCCAATTATGTTATTTTATAACATTATGCTATATACAGATTATGCTAGTTCATTGAGTGTAGACTATGCTTGAAAGTACAAATAAAATAAATATGAATAGCCTACCTGTTTGCCTGTCTTCAGAAACTCCACCCTAAACCTACAGGAAGTGACTAGTCTTATTATTTCTACCTTTCATTTTTACTGAAAGCTAAAACGAGTCAGTGTTGTGAAGAACAGAGGAGGACTTATTTTTGGATTCTGTGTATTTCTGAAAGAAACAAGATGAGATTTTGTTTGTAATGGTTATTTACTTTTTTAAACCAAAGTTCAGAAAGTGAAAGTAAATTGTAGATTATTGGATCTTTTACAAGACGAGGAAATGGATTCAAAATCTGTGGAAGAGCTTTCTTGTCCTGTTTGCTATGAAATCTTCAAGGCTCCTGTTTTTCTGTCCTGTAGTCACAGTATTTGTAAAGAGTGTCTACAACAGTTCTGGAGAACTAAGAAAACTCAGGAGTGTCCTGTCTGCAGGAGAAGATCCTCAAAAGAAGATCCTCCAGTTAATCTTGCGTTAAAAAACTTGTGTGATTCATTGATAAAGGAGAGAAATGAGAAACGTTCGTCAGGATTTGAGGAGATCTGCAGTTTACACAGTGAGAAACTCAAACTCTTCTGTCTGGAGGACAAACAGCCTGTGTGTTTTGTGTGCATAAACTCAGAAAAACACACCAATCACACATTCAGACCCATCAGTGAAGTGCTTTCATCTCACAAGGTAAGACAAATGTCTCTTATGCCACATGCTTAACACAGTGCTAAACATAGAAACAGTTCTCTTTCGATTCGGTTCATTTCGACATTGCGTTTGCTAACGCAAAACCCTTCCTCTAAATACTACTGAAGCCTCATGAGTCTCTACACTGGCCAGATTATTTCCCTTCAGCCAATCTTCTGCAAGAAGCCTATCATCAAGGGCAAAATCCAAATGGTGTTTGTGAAAGGAGTGCCATTGAGTGTTTCAAATGAAAGTGAACAAACTGGTTCAAGTTTAGTGAAGGGTAGCTACATGCAATGATCACTTCAAGGAAGTCTTTTTATCATGATCATGTGACCCACCCAGCGAATACTCGTGATTTGTTTTAAAGCTAGATGGTGGGAGAGTTTGAGTTAACTTACAAATAGAGCAATTCAAATGTAAAAAATTTTGACAGTCTCGTATCTCTCATGGAGGAGCTTCAAAAGCATAAATAACAGTGAAGGATGAGAGAGGACCAGGCCTGGACTTTTTATGTTATGTTTGTTCATGTGTTTACTTATGTTTTGGGTTTGAGTTGTAGCAATTATTCATAACTTGTTCCGATTAATGATGAATATCTGGTTCAGTTAAACGGATTTAAACTTGATGTAGCTACATTAACATTACAACCAATTAACCAGTTCATCCTGCACCCTCAATATTGATTAAGAAATGTTAATTTCTGGGGTTCTTCAAGTACAGTACTACTAAGAGCATTTAGTCTGAATCTGGAATCATTAAATAGACTTTGTTTGCAGGACAGATCATCGGAAACAAATACGTATTGTGCACAAGTTTTATTAACTAAATCACAAACATAACTAATCTAAACACACACAATCACACATACTGTACATGGGTAAAATGGTAAGTGACAGAATGAAACCGGAAGCAGGAGATGCAACTATATGGAAAAGATCCATTTAATTATGTAAAGAACCATCAGCTTATTATTTTCAGAGCACCTCATTAAATGTACACTTGCATGGCCATTGCAGTAAAACCATTTATAGAGGCCCCGTCCTGAAAGGGTCAGCAGGTCAAGCTGCTTCCCTGACTGTGTCTCGGCGGAGGAAAGCTGCACCCAGCGCCGAAGACGAGCTACTGAAGAAGTCTGTGGGCTCAGCTGTGTGTGTTCACAACGGCCCCTGCCTGTTGCGGGCGGCGAGAACAATGTCCGCCGTTTCACCGGTGTTAACTCCGAGACGGCATTTCAAAAATAGAGATGTCATGGGTTATTTATATTTATTGCATTAATGATATGTGATTTATTAATTAAGTGATTTATGTGATTTATGTGATTTATTTATTAAGTAAGAATTGGCCATTAAAAACACACTTGTTTGATGAATAATTTCTTGATGTTCAACCTTTCCAAAATGATATAATTAAAAATATATGTCCTGCAACTTTCAAGCACAAATGCTTCATGACATAGACCCATTCAACACAGAGCCCCACACAGGACATACAAGACAATAAAGTAAATCATGCAGGGGCTCCGTAATTCAACATATGAATAATATAACAATAAAAACATCCAAACAATGTTTAAATCTCTTATAGCTGAATACTGATTTTCATCTTAACCTTAACTGATTTTCATCTTCATCTTAACCAGTATTGCGTCATCTTCATTGGCTCCCGGTCGATTACAGGATCAATTTTAAAATCTTACTCCTAGTTTTTAAATGCCTAAATGGTTTGGCTCCATTGTATCTAAAAGAGCTTCGCCATGTCCATACTCCAGCTAGAGTGCTTAGGTCTGCCAATGTCCTCCTCCTAGATGTGCCTAGAAGCAGACTTAAAACTAGAGGTGATCGCGCGTTCAGCGCAGCTGCTCCTACACTGTGGAACAAACTGCCTCTCCATATCAGAACCTGTCCAACTATAGAATGTTTTAAATCATCGCTAAAAACTTATTTATTCTCCTTGGCGTTTCATTCGAGTTAGGTTTGGTATCCCTCTTGACAATTTTATAATAATTTTTGTTTTTATCTTTTATGCAAATATTATTACTCCTCATTTATAGAATATTTTAGTGCTTTATTATTTTATCGTGTGAGTATTGCATTGTTGTGTATCTATCTTGTGTTGTGTATCTACCTTGGTCAACCTTGGTTGTAGTGTGCTATACTTAAATAAAATTGAATTGAATTGAATTGAACCTGCAGGAGGAATTTAATACAGCGCTGACGTCCTTACAAAACAAGCTCAAACATGGAGAAGAAATGAAGAAAAAGTGTGATGAAACAATTAAACACATCAAGGTGAGGATATAAAGAGTTAAACACTCAACATTCACACACAGAGTTTATTACTGACATTAGTGGAGTGTGTGTTCATACAAAGCTGACTGAAGTGAATGTGATGTGATTTCAGTCTCAAGCTGAGCACACAGAGCGTCAGATTAAAGAAGAGTTTGAGAAGCTTCATCAGTTTCTCAGAGATGAAGAAGAAGCTACAATCACTGCACTGAGGGAGGAAGAGGAGCAGAAGAAGCAGAGGATGAAGGAGAAGCTGGAGGAGATGAACACACACATCTCAGCTCTTTCACACACACTCAGAGACATGGAGGAGATGATGAAAGACAATGACGTCTCGTTTCTAAAGGTGACAAATCAATCTGGCTTCATTCTCTGTGTATAAAACAACTTGTATAGAGAGACTCATTGACAGTGAGAGTGTGTGATAAGATATTAAAATGTTTTCCGTCTCTATATTTTCCAGAAGTATAAAGTCTGGATGGAAAGGTAAGTGAGCTGCTCGTATCTCTTCTCTCAGTGGATCTGAACTCAAATTCACTGCAGTTCTGACTCCTGAATGTTCCTCAGAGTCCAGATCTCACAGCCGGATCCACGGATGAGTTCTGGAGCTTTGATTCATGTGTCGCGTTATCTGGGTAACCTGCCGTTCAGAGTCGGGAAGAAGATGCTGGAAACTGTCCAACACAGTGAGTCTCGCAGATTTGACACAGAGCAGAAGATAGTTCAGATATAAACACACACAACATCAACATTTGATAGAAATATATTTAATCATTTACAAGTGAATCTGAACTGTATTTCAGAAGATCATCAGATCATACAGCGAACTCATAATGAAAGTCTATTCCTCATGATCTATGTTTATGTATTAGGATACAATAGTGTTTATTGAATACTGATATTAAACCTGAAGCCTCAATCCATTCTGACAGTAACTGAGAGACCATTGTTATGATTTATGATTTCTGATTTCTTTCAACAAAGTCTTTATTTACATTTCTAACACATAATATCTCATCCTGTAATCTGATGTTATTCTCTTTGCAGCTCCGGTGACTCTGGATCCAAACACAGCAGGTCCTTGTCTCACACTCTCTGCTGATCTGACCAGTGTGTCGTACGGTGGTGTATATAAAACACTTCCTGATAATCCAGAGAGGATTGATGAGTTTCCATGTGTCCTGGGATCTGAGGGCTTTAACTCAGGAACACACTGCTGGGATGTGGAGGTTGGCGACAATACATACTGGAGTCTTGGAATAACCACAGCATCAAACCAAAGGAAGGGACTGGTTTTCTTTAAGTCTAATGTCTGGCGTGTGCGGTTCATGGACAGCAAATACAGCTCACAATCCCCAGAGCAATACACTATGTTCACTGTTAAACAGAAGCTCCAGCGTGTGAGAGTTCAGCTGGACTATGACAGAGGAAAAGTGTCATTCTCTGATCCTGTAACTAACACACATTTACTCACATTCACACACACCTGCAATGACACAGTCTTTCCATTCTTATATAATCACTGCACAACTTCCCCTCTGAGGATCTTACCAGTTAAACTGTTTATTACAGCAGAAAATCACAGTTAAATCTGATTCTGCTTCTAGATTAATTCAGTTTAGCAAATTATGCTTCAATAATAACACTGTAATAAAAGGGTCTCGTTCATCAATCACACATAAATGTAAAATTTAGACCTTTTTTGTAAATAATTTGTCCTGTGTTAATGCCAAACTCATCCATTTTGGAACAAGTGCGTATTTTTATTGGAATTTTCTTATTTCATCCTCATCTATTTTGAGCCTTGTTAGTGGTATTAACTAGCGATGTATATTTTTCATTACTCTATGCCCTATTTACTAGCGTTATACCCTAAACAGTTTTTAGAGAGAAAACTCTTTACATTTGATTATCATGAAAACAAATCTCAGAGAACGGTCGACTAGATACCAATGTGTTATTAGACCAAAGGTTCATTTTGCACCGAAGTTGTCCATTAATTCAAATGGGCGAAATATGCAAGTATCAAACTTAGTCTCATTATTTGATACATTGAGAATCCTTACCCCTCTTAAAGAAGGGCATGTTAGAACTAAACTGGTGGTTTTCTGAAGGCTGTTGATCTGCTGAATTTCAAACAATGCTCTAACTTCTTGCTTTCCTTTATTCTGCTTTAGCTTTCTTTCCCTTGGTAAACTGGATGCATTTATGTATGTGTATGTTAAATGTTTAGACTAGTTAATAAAGTCTTGTTCATAACACATGTAAAGTTGTCTGTGTCTCAAGCTCATATCTGTAGTCACTAATCATATCAACTTTGACTACTTGCTCTTAGTAGTACTTAGTAAGAAAGACATTTCCCATGCCCCGGAAAAGTAAATTTCTATTAATTAATAACCAATATTGAGGGTTCACAGGATAAACATGAGTAATTGGTTGTAATGTTAATGTAGCTACATCAAGTTAATCTGATTAATTTATCCAAATATTCATAATCAATTATAATGAGTTGAAGGCTGAATTATAATGAGTTGATGGGCTGAAGGTTGGAGGCAGTGCGGGGTGGCAAGCGCCTGGTACGTGCCGCTCTGCCATTAAACCAGTGCTGAAGCGTTCTTATATGAAGCAATCTGAGCGGCTTTACAGTGGCTACAGATGCCATATGCCCCAGGAGCTTCTGAAACAGTTTCAGTGGGACCGTTGTCCTGCTCTTCATTGTACTCAAGCAGTTCAACACTGACCGGACGCGCTCCTCTGCGAGTCACGCTGTCTGGTTGACCGAGTCCAACTCCATACCGAGATAAGAGATCCTCTGCACAGGGGAGAGTTTGCTCTTGTCCCAGTTGAACCGAAGCCCCATCAAGCTGAGTTGACAGAGCACCATGTCCCGATGTTAGCACAACTGATCCCGAGACTGAGTCAGAATCAGCTAGTTTTCGAGATAGTTGAGAATACAAACGCCACGTTCTCAGAGTGGAACAATGGCTTCCTTCGCGACCTTCTTTTAAAGACGAGGGGCGACAGGGACAGCCGAAGGGTAGAACTTTGTACTGATATGCCCATCCCTTAAACCGCAGGAACGGTCTGTGTCGAGGAAGAATCGAGACATGAAAGAATGTATCCTTTAAGTAGATTACTGAAAACCAATCTTGGGGACGTATGCATTGGAAAATGCGTTTCTGCGTGAGCATCTTGAACGGAAGCTTGTGCAGGGCTGCTGAGACAGGTGGCACAGTCTTCCTGCGAAAGCTCAATGTCACAGTAGAGCTGGCTGTCTGACGGAGTGGCTCTGGTAGCACACTGGAACAAGCTCTTGGCTCCTCAGCCTGCTTCTGAACTGTGGAGGACCACTGGCTACAGTCTCCAACAGTGTCGCCGAAAAAGGCAACCTCGTGAGATGGAAGCATCGAGAAAGTGAGCTTTGGCGATGTCTCACACCTCTGCCAGGTTTAGCCCTGGGGTGCTGTGACTTAAACCACAATCAATCACTATGCACTGCTCAACTCCAACTCAGAAATACCCTCATGCATTGCTTGTTTTGGCCCAGACTTGTAGGGTGGCCATCACATGCAGGGAAGAAGCGGTCTGCCATTAGTAAAGCCACCCCGGGTAACAAGGGTAGTGAGAAAGGAAAAATTTTTTGACCGCTTGGCTTGCCATATTGGCACCAATATGCTTCCATACTGCCAAAGTGTTTCACACACATCCGGGCAGGCATGGGAGCGGGGCAAGGTGATTAGACTTCGCACTGCACTCCCAGAGTAGCCCGGGAAAGTGTGGCTGTCAGGTCTGAATCTGATTCAGTATGAGCACACATACCATTAGCCAGCATGAGAACTCAGCATCATCTTTATTTGCAGAGTGTAACAGCCCTACCTCCAATGCAGTGATCGACATCTGATCTTCCCTTGGAGCCCTGAATGAAATGTTTGGTCCATCATGAGAAGGACCAGTAATTCCATCTGAAAGCTCCCAGGCATGCAAGACAATCAACCTCGATCGGACGTGGCACGCTAGGTGCTCAAGCCCTTGTGAAAAAGGCAAGACAAATATCATGCAGACGTGCTTTTGCTCTCATAAGAGGGCATAAAAGGCAAGATGGAGTGGAGCACGATCTGCGAGTTGCCCAATCCTCAATCTACCCTCATATCAAGAGGCTGTGCTCGCAAAAGCATGCACATTTACCCCATTAAAATACATTCGAGACCCAAGATATTTTTCTTGCACAGATATTTTATTTTCAATTTTTAAATGATAAGGTCAGGTTTGAACAAAGCAAATGAGAAACTAATGAACAAACATTTTTTTTATTATTATTTAAAGAGTTGTTTTGTTCCAATAATTTCCACATACAGTTATTAGTTTAAATCAGTCTGATCTAGTTGACATGTGTTATCCAATTAAAAAAAGACAGATGGTTCATTTGAATAGGTTGTTTTATGTCTGTTGTGATGCATTCATAATGAATTCATGCTGCTGTTTATGCTTCATTTGTTGTTTGCTCATCTGGATTTAATTGTTTATATATGTATACACATGTATGTTTAGTTTAATAGGATTGGGGTGCCATGAAAAAAAAACACTACATATGGGTGCCATTCTTTAAAAAGTTAGCAACCACTGGCCTAGAGTATACTTGCAAAAGTTTAATTTAAGCACAATAAAATATGCTTAACTAACTTAGCCTGCAATTAATCACAATTTGAACACACTTTCTATTTAATTATCAATAAAATGCCTATTACAACTGAATGGCCCCAACAAAAACTACAGCATGACATTTCTCCCCCAAAACACAATATTGAATTGTGTTTTACTGATGCTTTTTACTGAAAGATTAGTCAAACTGATTCAAGCCAGTAACATGTGAAAGTGAATTATTAAAATATGCTGATCAGATTATTCATTTGTGAATCGGTGACTGTGTTTGTTTTTATATGCAGCTTGCGAGGACAGGACATGTGCATTCTTTTGACTTATCAAAATCAGATTACAAAATGATATTCACAAATATTCCCATGATATTACCATAAATCTTTAACATTAGGGAAACTACAAAGTGAGTAATGCAGCTAAACACTGGCACGACTGTGAAAGAAATGTTACTCAAAATAAATCTATATTAAGAAATATGTTTTAACAGTCACCATCCCATATCAGAATTATTTGTAACTCAGTAAATTGTATGGCAGTGGGAGTCCCACTCCATGTAGGATAAAACATTTTTTTAAGAAGTAGTTTTTTCTAGAAGACTAATAGAGTCCTCGTTTCATGCGAGTGTACACAAATGTAATTGTATTTGTCAAAAATCTTGTTTATAAATTCCACATGTGACTGCTTTGACAGCTATAATTGTTATAAAGCGTCCATTTATTATTGCTATTGAGTGGTCATTAAGACTAGTACAAGGTTCTCTTTTAAAAGTAAGTGCTCAAAGTTGGATGTTGACCTCACTGTGTGTACCATCGCCATCAATAGTGCTTTCATTGCCATCCGAGAGGAATCCACTTCCAGAGTGATGTGTCCTACACTCCACTGCTGTAAGTCTCTGCTTCAGCCGCTGTTGAGTAGCTGTGTATTCAGCCAGTAGCCGAGCAAACCGAGTCTGTAGTATTTCAAGAGAAGCTTCCAACCTCTCCACTTTCTCCTCAACCCGCTCTTCTCCCATTCCACCGGCATCCAACTCCTCCAGCAGACCCTCTTTCAGGAGAATCTGTCTTCCCCTCTCTTCCAGAACTTTCTTAGCATCCGGATACTCCATTACAGCCTCCATCAGGTCATCCTTCGACAAACAAAAGAGGTCAGAGTAGCCAATGCTACGGATGTTAGCTGTACGACGGTTGCCCATTTTGCTCCCTTTGATGTTGAGGATGCTAATCTCGCCAAAGCAGCTGCCGCCCGTCAAGTGTGCATACTGGGTCACCCCATCATCAGCCACAACAGCAAGGCGACCCTCTTTAATGATGTACATCTCTTTTCCTATGTCTCCCTTTCGGCAGATGTAGTCTCCAGGGCTGAAGACCTGCGGCCGCAGCTTGAGCACCAGTTCCACTAAAAGCCCTGCCTCACAGTCCTGGAAGATACGGACCTTCTTCAATGTTTCTAAGTGCACATTGATAGCAATCTCAGCCCGCAGTTTGTTTGGCAGATTCTTTAGGACATCCTGCTCATCAATTGCTTTCTTGTTGGTCCACAAGTAGTCGAACCATTTGATTACTCTGGCTTCTAGCTCTTTGCTGACCTTTCTGAACTGCATGTAGTGTTTGATGGCGTCAATGTGAGCTTGGAACTCGGTCCGTGTGGCATTCATGTTTGATATCATGGCCCCTACATTACCAACAATGGTGGCGAAAATGAGAACGCCAACAAGGAAATCAAAAACGACAAAAAGATACTCCTCATCCCGCACCGGAGCTGGCATTTCCCCAATGGTCGTCAAAGTGAGGGTTGACCAGTAGAGGCAGTAGACATATCCTCGCGTGAGAGTCCCAAACTCAGGGTCAGAAATGTTTGGGTAGACCCACTGGTCGGATCCAAAGCCCAGAGACTTGGAAATGGCAAAGTAGATGCAGGCATTCCAGTGAATGATGACTAGAATATAGAGCACCAAGATACAAATGCGGAAAATGTTGGGGTAATTTGTGCGGGTCTCTGTGCGGTCGAAGAACTCGAACAGGCGTGAGAAGCGCATCAGTCGATTGAAACGCAGCTCTGGTACATGAATGCCAATGATGATGTAGGCTAGATCCGTGGGCAGTATGGATAGCAGGTCTAGCTTGAACTGCAAGGTATGAAAGTAGCTTTCTCTTAACTTGGTAAGGTCCTTTACCAGAAGACCCTGCTCAAGGAAACCTATAGTGAAGATATACATTGCAAATTCTTAATGATTGCTTGTATACACTTAATTTTGGCACCAAAGCACCTATCTAATCAATAGTGCAAAGTGTCACAACAAAACATTGTAGAGGCTAAACGATTCTGACCTGTTCTCATTCTGGCACAGGTGTCCAGTATATATATGACATCAGAGAGATAATCCAAAACCAGCCACAGAATGAAGTTCCTGGTTTGAAGCTCATCAAAGCAGGCTCTGTGTTTGGGATATGAATAATGAAACACCATCAGCTTGTCAGGACTAATCCTTTTACATAAGGCAACAACAACACGTATTTACATGAATCATCATCAAAATGGGAGCCTAGATCACACACTCTTGCTCATGAGGTCTAATTATACCACTTGGATTTAATGGAAGAACAGCTGCTACAAATAATTTCCCCACAGGCCATAAACATGCAGTGTTTGGTAGGTTTATTCTTTCTTCCACTTACAGTATACAGATTAATTTACTGTATAATTTGCTGTCAAGTTTTTCATTGGAATCATTGGATTCATTTTAGGACCTTAGATTAGACATGCTATTGATTTTTAATATATCAGCTTTGAACTCCAAATAAAATGATTAGTAAAATCAAATAAATAACAAATATAAAAAATAAAAACCAAATAAAAAAAACAAACAAAATAAAAAACAAATAAATTTTTTTTGTCTTACCTAGCCACCACAAAGCACCAGTTGTACAATACAGCTGTGGCAATAACAAACAGCCAGCGGTAGTACAGGTCATCAGCAGGTGCCAGTATGAAAACATCAGACTTTTTTCTGATAACCAAAGGCATTTCATAATTTTATGTGGTTGCATGTTTGTTAAAAAAGGCAATGGAAATTTCATACAGCTATGTATGAATGGTAATAAAGGTGTGACCGGACAAACTCACTTGGTTTTGGCGCTGTTGTTCCCATCATGAGCATCAGATCTATTAATGCTTATACGACTGGGGGCAACTTGAAGTTCAGGTCCCCGGAAACGCTCTAGAAAAGAATCTGGCCTTTCCTCCTCTTCCTGAAGGCTCTTATGGGCCCAGTCTCTAAGAGTGACTACCATACTCACCAACCTTGGAAACAAAGGGAAATAATAAACCCATGTGGAAATACCCATTGTGAGAAATTGACCAGAATTTAATTTCAAGAGTTGACCTTCCATATAAGTCTAAATTGAAATAAACTAAATAGCCTTCTGGATGTTGCCTGACTTCATATATGGAGAACTTTGAAAGGTACTGCAGCTTCCCAAAAGATCTCAACAAGAGTGCCCTGTCCTTTGGTTCTGGGGAGTCCTGGGAGAAATTTGGTTCAGGCATTCTACTTCACCAGGGTTCCTATATGCTGTAGTTTCTCCTTACAGAAGGATATGAAGCTTTTATCTTAGGAAAATTACAGTCTCGTTCATAATTATGAATTATGACCCTGTGACGCTGACCAAATTTTGATTTGAAAACTGGAAGCTGGAAATATAGTCCCCCGAATCCTGAAATTTAACTAGACAATAAAAAACAAAACTATACAATATGGAGATAATTCTGGTTCTCTGAGTAGTCTTCGATTCAGTGAATATGATATCTGTGCAGATTTAAAGTTCACCCTTTTTTAATTTAGTTGATGTATGCATCTATGTTCTTTCTATAGTTCTCAATATTTCCAAAACTTTGGTACAGTAAGTCATATCAATATCATCAATATAAATTGAAGTAATTTTAAAAGGATAGTTCAACCCATACGTCACTTGCCCGTACATGTCTAGTCATAGCCGTAAATAGACAAAAGGTGTGGGAATGGCATAGGTTACTTGTCACAGTGAACAAGAAAGGTTGATATGGAGCAGCTAAATCGCCAACCACGAGATATCACCCATCTGTCAGTCTCATTGATGTCATGTTAAAGCTAACACTAGGGGCCACACTTAGAGCCCCAGAGCATTTCTGAACATTTCAGAAGAGGACCATGAGAATTGGTGAGTAGAAACTTCTTTTGTATGAATAGAAGCTAATCTACAATCCATTCATCTCCTTCCATTCTGCCGGATCTCTCAACACATTTCAGCTGTCACTCTTTAAACAATGCACAGATAAGTGCAGGGAGTACTTTTCCCCTCTAAAAGAGCATCACACAGCAAATCTCGTCTTCTAAAAGATGCCTTTCTGTCTGTGTCCTTCTGGATGTGGCCAATTTCTCTCTCCTTCAGATGGCCATGATCGCTGTCTTGAATGCCTGGTTGGTACTAAAGCTGAGACAGCATTTGTGGATGGTTCATGTCGTCATTGTAAGAACATGACCATAAGTATGGTACATATATAAATTGTCAGGGCGGTAGGCATGTGCCGGTATCAAATTTTCATGCTGCGGTTAATTGATTGAGCTTTTATCACGGTATACGGTATTATCACAATGTTTTAATGAAATTATATTTTAATGCTCAAAAAAACCCAGATGCATTGTGGGTCTCTAAAAAAAACCTCAACTTGCATCACAATTTGTAATTGTGATTTTCAAAACATATGGTAACTAAACCAAATTGTATAAAATTTAGTAACAACATGTTACAATGTTTACATGGTACAGTGACTGGTAGGTTACTGTTTTTAAATTCTTGGATTTGAGTTCAGTCTTAATTCAATATTGACTCATTTGGATAAATATTAGGTAGGCCCCAGTCTGTAAATGTTTCTCAAGAAAAAAAAAAATCTCTCACATAATGCTGTAAACAGAGAGAAATTAAATGTAATATTTAGCAAAATAGGCCTACTCCTTGCTATTTCTTTCTAGTCAACTAATGTGCTGGTCATTAAATGGCTTTCCTGAGATAAATGTAACGTTTGGTGACAACTGTTCTCCTGCAGTGTTACTGACCTCTTTCCATGTTTGAAAACACTGATTGATCGTTATTATGTACAAGTAAATATCCCTTTCGGTAAGTTGTACTGTATCTTTAAATAAAAACTAAAGTAACATGATGATCGGTTTACTTGAACTGAGGAGCAACGATCTGTGATCAGAACCTAAGAGCTGATTTATCAACTTCAATTTATCAATAACAACTTTCATATCAAAAGTAACCTGCTCTGTCTAGTCTGTCGGTGTCAGTGTCCTCTTTGCTCTGTGATTTTTCTCTGTGGGAGAGCGTGTGAAAAGTGTCAAATGCGTTAATCGCCTTTCAGACAGGACGCGGAATGCGCGACGCTGGCCGCTTGGTTCAACGTTGCCCTTCAGATACAACGTGATTTGCCATTTTACAAATAAAAAGTTTATGTGTCTATTAATGGGTTAAGCTACAGTAATGTCTTACATTTTACATTTACATTTCATTTATTCATTTAGCTGATGCTTTTATCCAAAGCAACTTACAATTGCTATATATGGAGCAACTAGGGGTTAAGTGTCTTGCTCAGGGACACATTGGTGTCTCACAATAGATTCGAACCCAGGTCTCTCACACCAAAGGCATGTGTCTTATCCACTGCGCCATCACCACCCCTTCAGCTAGTCAGCTTGAGATCCTCATCATCTAAACTGCTTATATATCTTAAGCCTAGTAGTGAATGTTTTATAAGAAGTAGGATAATCTCTCTCTTTAAGTATGAGAAATAACCTTATTTATCCACACAGTCACACAGAGCCAAAGCACAACCAAAACAATGTTCTTCCGAAAAAAGCATGGCGTTTTGCCTTTTAATCGCTAGACCCAGCAAACAAGCTTCTTTGGGGCCCGAATGGGGCCCTTGCGGGCAGCCCACTGTGGGCCCAGATACCGGCGTGAAATGCGGGGCACGTGTGGGCCCCACACTTCGGGACCCAGGTGGGGCCCCAGTGGGACAGCCCACAAGTGTGGGCTGACTGTGGGCAGGCCCACAGTAAGTAGAGTGGACCCCATTGGGGCCAGTTGTGGGCCCACGACAAACCCTTATAGGGGCCCATGTGGGGCCATTGTGGGCAGCCCACTGTGGGCCCAGATACCGGCGTGAAATGCGGGGCACGTGTGGGCCCCACACTTCGGGACCCAGGTGGGGCCCCAGTGGGACAGCCCAAAAGTGTGGGCTGACTATGGGCAGGCCCACGGTAAGTTGAGTGGGCCCCCATTGGGGCCAGTTGTGGGCCCACAGTGGGCTGCCTGCAATGGCCCCAAATGGGCCCCTATAAGGGTTTGCTGTGGGCCCACAACTGGCTCCAATCGGGGCCCACTCTACTTACCGTGGGCCAGCCCAAAGTGTGGGCTGACTTTGGGCTGGCCCACACAAATTATAGCAGGCTGGATGTGGGCACACTGTGGGTGCAGTTGCAAAGTTTCAGCACACAGAGTAGGTACACCCATATTACTATATGCAGTACAATTGCACTTGTTAGCAGCAATAAATCGAGGGTCATGTTTTTTTCCCCAAATAATTTATTTATATTTAATAATAATTATAATTAATGATAATACAGTTTAAAACGGCAATAACCACAGAAAACAGGGGATTGAAAATTAAAAATCAATCCCCACAGGGGAAACAGTAGGTATTTCTGCAGTTCTGGCCCTTCCTTGCCGTCCCCATCTCTGTCCCAGGGATTACGGAGCCATGTCTTCATAGAGGCTTCCACATCACATGCAGTGGCTTGACTGCTTTTTGTCACAGCATCTAAGTGAGAAAGGATCAATTGAAATACAAATGTTAAAAACAAAATAAGGGTTGTACTGTTGAGCCATTTCAACCTAAGAAAGTTTTCAACCTGCACTTTGAATGAGGAAACGTCTTCTGATTGTTCCAGGTGCTATTTATAAATGCTCAACTAAGAGAATGACTGAATAGGTCAATGAGAGAGCTGCGGTTTATAATAACTAGGGATGGGGCCGATCCGATCCAGTATCGGTATCGGGACCGATACCAGCGTAATTCACGTATTGGATTTTTCCGATCCAACCTGCGGAGAAATCCGATATTTATGATCCATGTCTGCGCTTTAACGTTGTCTGCTGAAATGACTCCAAAAGGGATTCCCTGGGCCTGCTAATCTGCTATAGCTGGCTGCAAACTGTGGAATGGATGTTCTGAACGGAGGTGCAGCTCAATCATAGACTGTAAAAAATAGGGCTCAATGAGACACACAGACCCCCACTCAAGAAATCCATTCCGCAGTTTGCAGCCAGCTAGCAGGATAGGATTGAGCTACCAACATGTTCGCTGTGTGGAAATACTTCACACTGGAAACACCGCAGCAGAGCAAGACCGCAAAAGGCAATGTTTGCAAAGCCGTATTAATTAAACTATTTGTCTGTGATGCATGTTTGCAATTCGCAGTCCAGAAGAGAAAGAGAGAGATCTCTCACGCAGTCCCACAGCACGCACAACACGACAGCCCTGTTTAATGAGTGATGACAGAGGAAACGTAGCCTGGTTATATCTATGATATTAGTCTGATTTCCAAAGATTAAAGAATATATTGAGGTAAAAAAAACATTAAAAACATTAGCCGCATTCTGTCTAGCCAACTTTCTTCCCATCGCGGCGGTGCGCTGTCATTTCTCCTTAATACTAAAACTTAAAGACAGAATCAGCACGATCTGTGATTGTTGTAAAATGCAGGCTCTGCTGTTGCTAAATTGCGGGACACTTTTAATAATAAAGAGAGCTATTAAAAGCACAAAATTTGCGCAAGAAATGCTGTTCCCAGTGCGGCGCGCGCTCCGAAACAGACCGCAACAAGACAAACAAATTATAATCTGGGCTTCATATGCGCGTCTAAACGATCAAATGTAGCCTGCACAAGAAAAATGTCAAACCGACCGGCTTGGAGATTAACACTTAAACCGTTTATGTCTAAAATGAACGTAGTTATGGAAGTAGTTGGGAGAAAATATGGTGCATCAGTAGATATGAAATCTGAACTCGTTCTTAAAGGGGCAGCAGTATAAATGTGACGATTGCGACATTACTGAGAGTCAAACAACAAAAGGCAAAGAGAAAATCACTCACAGCTCTTGAATGAATTACTTCAGCTCTAATAAGCATAAATCTATCTATGGTAAGCTTTGCAGTGCTATTTTACTTTTGATTACTTTATTATAATTCTTTTTAGACCATACCTGAATAATGTTAGTAGACCTTCCTGAAATTAAAGCACTGTGTAGGCCTGTATAATGTGTGTATCTTTGTTTAATTGTCTATCTATTGTTTAATATATATACTGACATACATACGCACATATCATCCTTGCCTGTAGAGAGGAGTTTATTTCAGCATCATATAAAATCAACAATAATGATAAATACTATTAAAGCAAACACAGCTCTGGTATCGGAAAAGTATCGGTATCGGCCGATATCCAAAGTCGGGTATCGGGATCGGATCGGAAGTGAAAAAATGTGGATCGGTGCATCCCTAATAATAACATTTAGTTGTAAGTCATTTTGGTTGGTTAATGATGAACTAAGCTTTTACAAAACATTCATAAATGATTAGCAATTGATATACTAACATTTTATGTATGTTTTGTTAATTCTGTTACAAGTCATTTACAAGTGATTAGTAAATGATTAACTTATTTTTTATGAAACATGATTATGCATTTCATAAATGTTTAAGTGATGTTAATTATTGTATGTTTTGTAGATTCAGTTATAAATAATTTACAATTGTTTAGTTAATGATTAACTAATCATTTAGAAAACATTAACATGCGTTTAATAAATGTTCAATAAAGGTTTTTATTTTCTCCCTACTTATTAAAATTTAAATTTAAAATTACAAACAACCACCAGCCTGAAAAACATGTTGTATGAAGACTGTTTAAAATACCCCTCCTAATCCTCACAGAATTTGCAAGACAGAACTGATAACACCTGGGCTTATCGATACTGCGGTCTTCCTTAAAAAAAGCTTGTAATTATTTTTTTTGTACTCGTAATGATTTGTCATTACAAGTGCACAGCTATGTGAGTGGTGTTATTAAGAGTGACCACGGTTAATAGATATGAAAGATATTAATAAAAATGATGTTAATTCAGCCAGCGCACATACCTCTATTTGCTTCCTGTTTTCGGGCGAAGCCCACAGTAGTCGATTGTCGAGTTCACGCGCGCGATCATAAGTGAATATCATCTCAAACCTCTGTGTGTTCAACATCTGATTCGGATGAACTATCCATTTGAGCTGATATTCTCAGAACACAACACAGTGGTAGGTTTGAGACGATATAAATGAACTCACGTGTGAGATCGACAATCGACTACTGTGGGCATCGACAGAAAACAGGAAGCAAATAGAGGTATGTGCGCTGGCTGAATTAACATCATTTTTATTAATATCTTTCATATCTACTGCAGTCAGATTGACCGTGGTCACTCTTAATAACACCACTCACATGGCTGTACACTCGTAATGACAAATCAAGGATGTTAAGAGGCTAAAAGCAGGTTTAGACCATGCCCCATTGAAGTCAGCAGGGTGCAAATTTTAAAAAGATGATAACACAGTGTAGGCAACACCAATTTTTGTCTGTACTGACAGCACTCCAAATGTACAAAAAAAAATAGCTCAATGTTAAAATTGACCGGAGTTTTCCTTTAATTTGGCCCCAGGGCCCGTTTAATGTTTAATACCGGGTTTTGGTTACTATACCAACGTATGGGTGAGCTCTTATGGATGAAGGCCTGTTGTGTTCGGTCTCTTGGTTTGTGGTAGGGGTGCACGATATTGACAAAAATGTGATATTGCGATATCGATAATGAATATTGCGATATCGATATTAATTTCGATATTTTTAAACGGATGTAAAACCACAAAAGTTATTGGAAAACGCATCAAAAAGATTAATAAATAAATCAAGTTTTCTTGCAACATAAGATTTATTTCAACTGACATATTGGACTGGTACAGCATTAATAATAGGCCTAAATAATTTGTCTACAGAACAGGACATGATAGTTGTGTACACTACAGTGTAAAAGATAATAAATAAATAGAAAGTCTACAGAACACACTATGCAACATAAACGCCACTATATGCGTTTTCTTTGACCGGATAGCTATGACCGTGAAAAGACCAGGTGTAAATGCCCTGTGAAACGCATTCGTGACGTATTTGAATCTAATCGCTCAAACCACTTTAGGAGGTGGTCTGGGCCGCATTTCATTTGAAACTGGACAAATGTAAATGCATCTCGTTATTGAATAAACCACATATGTAAAATGTACTCCTTCCAAAAACGCTAAAAATGAGAACATTATAGGCTTGTCAAGTTATGGCCAGATATGACGGGGCGCGCGACTGCAACACGCATCACGCAGATGAGCAGCTGCTGAACATTTCCTTTTCATCAAGCCAACGCGCAAACTATCGCAAATCAAAGTGAAAGTAAGTCGCAGTGCTTTTCACAGTTATCTTCATTAAAAGTAAATAAACGAACTGATCTTATTTTACCTGATGATCATAAAACGCACCTCATAACTGTTGCTTTCGGTGACGTGCACTCCATTAAATCTGCATATAGCGCGGGAATTGAAGATCGTATTTTGATAAATCAGAGCTATCCGATCAGTGAAAACGCATGAAGTTGCCAGGTGGACCGTCGCCTGATGTTATACTTGTGCGCTGGTGTGCGCGTCGACCCGGGGCAAGTGTGTGTGTGGGACTGTGTGGTTGGAGAGCAAGGGAGAAGTGAGAGAGTGACGGCGGTTAGCTTTAGAGCAAGTAGCGACTTTATATTGAGAAAAACAAAGTGTCTCCCCTGTTCTTTCTGACCACTGTGGGAAATCTGTGGCATGAAAAGTTAAACCTCTCTTGATTTAATATTGTTTATGGAGAAGGAGAATCAGGAAATGAGTCGGGGGGGGAAATGCAACGGTGCATGGCGGACCAGACGCATCATAAACAAATTATTGCATAAATATCGCGACACTTTCGATATGGATATCGAGCAACGTGATATCGCGATAACGATATTGATTCGATATATCGTGCACCCCTAGTTTGTGGTAGTGGCAGCTATTGTGAAACTCACCTTTGTCATGTACTGGGTGTGGATGGCATCAAGATCTGGTCCTGAAGAATCACAGGGTCAAATGATATCTCATCTGGTAACAAGAGCATAGTAACTTTAGAAACTCTAATGATATCTTTACCCCCTGATATTGCATTGTGGATTTAAATTCAAACATTTAAAGGCTAAGAATATGAGCCATGAGTAAACTGGCCAGATATCTGTGAAAAATAACTTGCGTGCCTAAAGTTGTCGACCCCCTGAATTCAGCATTAAAAAGTTAAAAGAACTTTAGTATTTATCATTAAAAAAAATTACATGAAAATAAATAAATACCTTAGCGCTGGACAGTATGGTGTCTCATTGGCCAACATAATTAAAAACACACCTAGAGAATATACCAATGACCATGATATCCTGTTATCATAATAGTTTAATTATTATAACTTATGACCATTATAACATTATATTATTTTGCCAGCTATTATTTAGCCTACAGGCTTCTCAAGGACAATATCACTGAAAAAAAAACTGGGGTTAATGAGTGTGAGACTTCATTAAAAAGCATAAATCCTACAGACCCCAAAATTTTGAACAGTATGATTGAAGTTTTGCTTACTAGTCGAGTTCATAGCCGTGGAGGTTGTCTTGGGACAGGGCTGTAGCAGGACATCATGATGATTTTCTAGACTAGAAAATAACATGCAAGAATGTGTCACAGAGCCAACAATGTTACATAGGATTTGCAATAGAACAAAGGGTTTATTACAAGGAATCAAGCTAGAGATGCAATGCAGAAAAGAGAAAAAGAATATATATAAAATCTTAACGTAATATATTGTGCAAGAAATGCATATGAAATTATTATCATGAAACAATAATTCCTCCTTTGTTGTGGAGGTTTTTTTCTGTCCCTTCTGAAATCACTTTTATTATCAATCTTTGTAAGTGACGTCACTGATCAACAACAGTACGTTACAGTGTGAATTCTTTCAGGCTAGCTAGCAATTAGCTAATTTCCAATAACCCATTGACAAATTACCAGCAAAACAAAAACTGTAATCAACACAAAGATGTGGTTAAAACCCCAAACTTATGTAAAACAAGAGCTAACGTTAACTTAACTTAACGTTTAACGTTACCTATTCTGAAAACAGTTGAGATGCTAACGGACTTTTTCGAAGACTCAAAACCTTTTCTACAAAGTAAATATTCAACAGAAGCGTATCAAGTATACGTAAGAAAGGTGTCAGGAACGTTTGTATGTATTATTTGTGTGATTTTGTTAACCAAACTTACCTGAAAGCAGTGGAAAAACAGGGAGACGCTATTTTTTGCTGTTTGTCAGTTGAAGAGGTTTCCTCGTTTCCATGGTTTCCATCTGCTCGCGTGCGCTCCTGTCTTTGAATCGGACAACTTTGAATGCGACTCGCACGCGCACGCGCGTTGAAATCATATCAATTCAAAAGGCACGCAGCATTTAAAGTCCCCGTGAACCGGAAGTTGCAAACGATTTTTCTCCAGTGCTGTGACGTATTTCCAAGTGAAACGGAATATTGAACAGAGGGCAGGGTTTTACTCTAGCGCTCCTCCTCTCCATCTCTCGCTCATAGCAAACTAACGGTTTGAGGGGAGTGGTTAAGCGTTTCCCCACCCAAGTTGTGAAACCTACGTCATCAGAAAAAGAAACCGTTCCAGACCGGAAGTTACTTCTCAGATTTTGATTAAAGATTACTAAGGTAAAACATTTTTTAAATATATTTTTACTTGCACGGATTAATTGTTCACCACAAGACTAGTAATATGCGCTAACAAAGTAAATAGGTTCAATTTTGATTTCACGGGGACTTTAAACATCTAGAATTATAACATGTAACAATTTAAAATATCATTCATTTTATATCATGAATTTAAAAATCATTATGTAGTTTTGACCAATGTAATATTATTTTTTTCATTAGAATATGAAAGCACTAAAATGCTTTATATTAAATGAAAGTTGGTAATGAAATTACGTCCAGTGACGTCGCAGTTTCGTTTGTGTCTGATTGGGCTCAGTCGTTACATCAGTGATGTAGGCCCATTTATTAGTATCAATAATATATGTTATATATCAATAGTATAAATAATATAATATTATGATAAATATCCATCACTGATGAATACCAAAACATATCTGTAAACCATTGTATTGTTTTTATTGTGACAAATAAGTTAATTTTATTTAATAAATATGGTAACACTTTCTGTGCAGTCCATACTTATAATGAATTATAGCACCATTTCTACTTATTTATGAGCAATATTACAATTCTATAAATATATTTATAAAGACTCATTAAGACCTACCGCATTACAATATATAGTTACATCTATATTTTTTTATAATTCCTTATAAGTCAAAAATTTGTTTTTAAATGCACATGCTCATAATCCATTATATGCAGTTTTAGTTAATTATGGACTGACATTTCACAGGATCGTTAAATAGTTTGATTAAGCTTCTAATATTAAACCTTCTAATGTTAAAACATTTGACTGTTAAACAACTTAACTTTGCATGGGCTAACTGCCTGGGGCCCCATGTGGGTTGCCAACAGTAAACCCTCATGGGGGCCCCATAGTGAAAAACAGCTGTGGGCCCCGTATGGGCTAACCCACTGGGGGCCTGTGTGGGTTTTCTGTGGGCAAACCCACAGTGGGTTGCCCACAGTAAACCCTCATGGGGGCCCAAATGGGCAAAACTGCTATGGGCCCCGCATGGGCTAACCCACTGCGAGCCCGTGTGGGTTTTCTGTGGGCAAACCCACAGTGGGTTGCCCACAGTAAACCCTCATGGGGGCCCAAATGGGCAAAACTGCTATGGGCCCCGCATGGGCTAACCCACTGCGAGCCCGTGTGGGTTTTCTGTGGGCAAACCCACAGTGGGTTGCCCACAGTAAACCCTCATGGGGGCCCAAATGGGCAAATCTGCTATGGGCCCCGCATGGGCTAACCCACTGCGAGCCCGTGTGGGTTTTCTGTGGGCAAACCCACAGTGGGTTGCCCACAGTAAACCCTCATGGGGGCCCAAATGGGCAAAACTGCTATGGGCCCCACATGGGCTAACCCACTAGGGGCCCTTGAGGGGTTTCTGTGGGAAAGCCCACTGTGGGCTTGCCCTCAGCAAGCCCACATGGGGCCCCAAAGGGTTTGCCCTTGCCCACACTGTCCCACAGAAAACCCACACTTACCCACAGTGGGCCCGCACTGGCATGTTTGCTGGGGAGGGCCATAGTGTACCTTTAACCAATTTCAAAATCAAATTTATCAAATTTCAAAGCAGGCCTTACTTGAATAAACCCCAATGAACTGAAGAAACTGTCCGTGACACTCACCTCGACAGCGCCCCTCTCCCACGGAAGGAGTTCTGTGAGTTCAGTGCACGTGGTTCGAGGGTGGCCATTCGCTGTAACTCTGATGAAGTGTCATCACATATGGACTGACCACTGCATTGACACAACTGGGATTTATACAGACTGACAGACATTATATGACCATTAGACAATTGATGGTAATGGTGAGGTCTAAAATATCTCACCGGCTGATAGTGCTATCGGCACGCTCTGACTCATCTTCAACAGAAGTCTTCACAGACAGTCTGTGGGCTGATAAATCCATGCTCTCCACCGACACTTGTCCGGTCATGCTGTAAGAGAGCTTTGTAGAACTGAATCTATAAACAATATAATAAACAATTTAATATTATTAGCTCAAAAGCATAGCTCTGAGTACTTGCACATTGATAACACAAAATATAATATGGACAACAAGTTAGAAATAACTGAAATAATTTTGTGGGGGGCACGTACTTCTCAGCTGGTGTTAGTTTGTTTCGTCTATATGATTACTTATGCTTGCAGTTTATCACATTATTCATACCATAACACTAAGTAAGTGTGTTAAGGTTATAGTATTATATTATCTTAAACGAGATTGAAATTGTCTGTTAATTTTGTTAATTTCATTTTAAAATGGACATTTAATAATATCAGGCAACTTGAAAAATAGTTTTTTTTTTATATTATTGGTATATATTTCAAATGTTTCTTGATGACAGGACATGATTGTGTTAATTGTAGATTTGTACTTACTAAATTAAGACATTAAAGTGGTATTCCTTTTGTAACACAAGATGAGCACAGGACTGACTGTGTTTAATAGCAGTAAAGCATGGTGTTCACTGTTCAAAGGTCAAGATGGACAACTATGCAGGATTCTCTGAAAAGCCTATGTAATTATGGGGAGGCACAATTTAGGAAATTAATGACTTGATAGATTTTGGTCTGTATGTGTAATACATATTTGCACACTAACAAGCTAATAATATATTCAGCAGTGTTATGTTGTTTTTTACTGATAGTTTTGTCTGCAATGTTGAGTAATATAATGACATTTGCAGTTTAGATATTTTTACATTGACCCTATATTGCCACCCTATATTGTTAACAACTAATTTGTTGTTGCACAAAATAAGTTGTGAAAAGGAAATGTCTTAAAATATACAGGCATCTATGATTCCACGAAGAAGTTTTAACATCCATGAAACCGTCGTATTCCACAAAAGGTTCTTTATAGTGGAAAAATAATACATTATAGTGTCCTGAATAAGATATTTTACATATAATTCATGACAAAATAATAGTTGAATTTGTTACAATGACCCTTTATTAAAATGACCCCTTGAATCTTAAAGGAGTACTTCTCTTTTAAAAAAAAAAAACTTTTGCTGATAATTTACTCACCCCCATGTCATCCAAGATGTTCATGTCTTTCTTTCTTCAGTCGAAAAGAAATTAAGGTTTTTTGATGAAAACATTCCAGAATTTTCTCCATATAATGGACTTCAATGGGGACCAAACGGTTGAAGGTTCAAAAGACACTTTCAGCAAAATGAACAAATCTTTTTCCGAGTCATTTGGTTCATTCAACGAACGAAATGAACGAATTGACTCGGAAAAAGATTCATTCATTTTAATGAACGAGTTCGAACAGGAGAGTCACACGGAACAGAACAAGGCGAGCATTTGAGCTTATAAAACTTAAACTTTGTTATTTATTTTTTTAAATGAGTGATTGTTTCGCTTGATAAGACCCTTATTCTTCGTCTGGAATCGTTTAAAGCCCTTTGAACAGTTTGTACTGAAAGTGTCTTTTGGACCTTGAACCGTTTGGTTCCCATTAAAGTCCATTATATGGAGAAAAATCCTGGAATGTTTTCATCAAAATTCTTTTCGACTGAAGAAAGAAAGACATGGACATCTTGGATGACATGGGGGTGAGTAAATTATCAGCAAAAGTTTTTTCAAAAGTAAACTACTCCTTTAATGAGTCCCTTGTTTGTCCCAAGCAGTTAAGCTGAGCAACGTTGTTCAACGTTGCTCTGAAATTGTTCAGAAACCCTTTCCAGCAGTTACTGTATGTTTTTAAGATTAATCTTGTTATTATTTTAACAACATAATGAACATAGCAGATTTTGAAACATGTATGTAAACTTTTGACCACAATTTAGAGACTGAATAGAAAATGGTTAAAACTGTTGAGCTGTTTGCAGCTTTTAAAAACACTGAGATGACTAATAAAGATCAATTATGACTGCGTTTGAAGCCATTGCTGTGACTAGCACTGAACGCTTTTCCAGGAACTCATCAAGATCAAGGTAATATTTCCACATATTATTTAAATGATAAATTCACACTCTTACTTAGAATATGACCATGTAATAGCATATCACAGTTCATTTGTGATTAAGGAACAGAAGTGTTGTGTTTATTCACTCACCTGTGTGGTTATTGGTTATGTTTCAGGTTATTGAAGAGATGCTTTGTATTAATGCTCCATAACTTTGAAGAACGTGCATCTGAAGTGTTGAAACATCCTTCCTCTGCGAAGTCCCGAAGCGTCTTCCTCTGATGTTTATCGGTCTGCTTCATGGATCTGCTGCGTTTGTTCCAGAGAAATCTGAAGTGAAGGGCTGTGTTGTGATTGAGATGAGGCTGAGAGGGCAGTTGAGTGTCTGGAGGCAGGGAGGGGGACGTGGGACACATTACCATACAGCTCTCCAGACATCACACACCTCTCCACCGCCTCCTCACAGCGGAGCAACATCAATCTCAATGTCCTTTCCTCCGTCCTGTGTTTCTCTAAGCTCTGATCTGTTTGTATGTCCAGCGCAGTTGTGAGATTCAAAGGTTGTCCTGTGGTTTTGTGAGAGCAGAGAGGCTTATTGTTATTCCAGCAGATGCTTGTGCGTTTGAAGTGCACTGATTGCAGCGTTGTGTTTTTGATGCTCAGCCTTTGCTCTGGCGATCACTTGAACACACACACAAGCACTGGATTTCTCAACCATGTCATCAATGGTTTTAACGCTGCTGTCTGATTGATCCTCTACACTAGAGAAATGATGACAGAAATATATAGACTCAAATACTTTGTCCGTACACATACAGTTGTGGTTAGAATTAATGGCACCCCTGATAAATATGATCAACAATGGCTGTAAAAAATAAATCTGCATTGTTTATCCTTTTGATCTTTCATTAAAAAGTAAATGAATTGAAAGTGCGGGGGAAATCACATTATGAAATAGCATGAATGTTTTTCTCCAAAACACGTTGACCACAGTTTTATGAGTAAAATATCTCTAAAGTATATGCCCAATACCATTAATACCTTTGGTTTAACCTTTTTTTTTTTTTTTTTTTTTTTTTTAGCACACCAGGGTGAGTAGGAACATGAAATTGTCCAGCTATGACTTCTTGATTCACTGGAGTATAAATATGAGGAAACACAAAGGCCAAATTCCCTTAATCATCAACACAACGAGTTAAACCAATAATTATAGTTTAGATGTGCAGCAAAAGATTGTTGAGCTTCACAAAATAGAAAGTGACTGTAAGAAAATAGCATTGAAAATCTCCATTTTGACCATCAGGGCAATGATTAAGAAGTTAGGGTTTCAGGACATGTATCTATTGTATATTTATTTATTATATAGGGATAGTTCACTTTTTAGGTCAAACCGTTCTTGTCTGTCAGTCATATAATGGAGGTCTATGGTCACCACCTCAAAGAGCATGCACAGAGAAGTCCAAATTAAACATGATTTAATGACTCGTAGATGCAAGTACACATTGATGGCCTAAGACACGAAACGAGCGGTTTGTGTGAGAAAACGAACAGTATTTATATCGTTTTTACCTCGTGTAACCACAGCCACGTCCAAGTGATCTGAGAGCGCGGGCGCTTCGGTCTGATCGAAATCTAATACCTTCTGATTATGTAATAGTTAATCAATAGTTTTTAATCAACAGGAAAACAATAGTTAATCAATTTAATAATCAATTAAAATGCCTTGTTATTTTTCAGACACATTTATTATAGCCTATAAATCCCCTTTCTGTAGGCTGTGGTTACGGCTCTTCTCATTCAGCACTGCGGTGAAAATATAATTTCCAGTTTCTAATTTGGCCTCAGAAAACCAGTAAAATCTCAATTATTTTCCATATTAATTTGTGAATATTTTAATTTTTTTAATAAAGGGGCAAAAAGTCAAACAAATATCTGAAAATTCGTCAAAATATATATATTTCTATATATTCTATATATATATATATATATATATATATATATGTATTTTTGTTTTTGCGCAGCATTTGGTGTACAGGTCAAACTAAAATGTTGGTGTTCAACTTTGCGTTTTAAAAACACAACAAACGTTCATTTTTCGTTTTGCAGTTACAGGTTAAATAAGGGAAAACTAATGCAAGTACACTGACCGTTTGGACATAATACGAGACAGAGTTCTTTATTCAATTCATAAAACAAACAATAATTACAGGAATAGCCTAAACCTCAAAGAAATTCCACAATCAAGACCTCAAAGCAGAAATACTGTAAGGGAGAAACACCCAGGAACTCCGTGTCTTTCCCTGGCATTAATGCTTGGATAACACACCACGTCTCCTTCCATTAATAATAATAATGTCTAGTGCGGTGGCTGTGATATAGCTTACCCATGTCCTTGGCCATGA
This sequence comes from Pimephales promelas, assembly GCF_016745375.1. Next base: position 5,739,402 of record NW_024121444.1, read on the forward strand.
TTTTTGGAATGACTTATCGCAAGAGGAAAAAAGACGTTTTAGTCGCATAACATCGGTTAATGGAAACGCCGTCATTTCACAATAGATTTTTTTATCAACATTTAGAAAATATCGCAAAAGTTTTGCTTAATTCTGTAATGGAAAGACACCTACAGATACCAACCCTGAATTCCCCATGCTTCTGGTCATGGCCATCTCTGAACCCTTTGTGCCCTCCGTTAGCTTCATTATGGCCACACATGAACTCTCTGTGCCCCTATCAGGCCCACTAAAGCCATCCCTGAACTCTCTTTCTTCCCAGCCAACATACTGTATGTGGGTTATTTTAGGGCTAAATGGGTACCAAGTGGGCATTGGCCCAAAATGGCCTATTTGGGTCAACCATGTTGTTCTCACATGGGCAAACCCATGTGGGCTCCCTATGTGGGTACAAGTTGGGTGATTAATGGAAAATAAGTGAATGGGCAACACAAATGGGGTCTAGTTGGGTTTAATGAATAGGTTTGATATGGGCAAACACAATCAGCCCCATATAGGCAAAATACATGGTTCCTAGGTAGTGCACAATCAGTATATGGTTTCAGAATGGGTGAACACCTTGCCTACCTTGTTCAATCATGTAGTTATCACTTGGGTTAACCCATTATTGGGAAAAGTTGTATGGGCTCAAAAAGGGCAACCAGCTCCAGCTCTATTTTGGTTTGCAGGCCCACCTCCACCTCCACCTCTTCACAGGCCTGATCCTAACCTCATTCTTGACATCCCTCCACTTTACACTTTTCACACTATATGTACATCTTGGAGCTAGAATATTAGTGTAGTCATTCCCAGACCTAACAGTCCTCTATCCCCTTCAGAACCTGCTGTGTCCATTGGGATGGACATCACATGGTTATTGGTTTAAACCAATCCAATTTATTTTATATGCGTCATTTAGAGAGAACGCGAGAGTAAAGAGGTTTGTGTTGATAAGAAGCAATCCTCGTCATCATAATAGCATTATTATGAATCGGGAAAACAATTCACACTGATAAAATCAAAATGCCCCTTTACTTCAGGAGACATTTGGCCCTATTGGGTTCCTATGAAGGTAAAGAATGTTTTACAAAAGTAAAAGTCTTAACTTTTGTCCGTCCTTTCAAGTAATGAGTAACTTAGCAATACAATGTAACATTTGGGTTCTGGAAGTAAAAAAACTTTACAGATCTATGGTGAACTACTGCAGTGTTTCAACTTAATTTTTAAAATAATCAGGTTTAACAGCAGAATTTGTGGTAAAAACTACATTCCCCATGATTTTGTACAGCAAATTCCACCAATCAGAGAGTTGCCCCAATCAAAACGCGCCAAAATAGAGATTTAGCTCCGCCCACTCACATGAAGAACTGCGAGTGACATAAATTTCGCTCTCATAATACTTAAATATTTGTCTATACAGTATGTGCAAATTTTTCAATACATTTTAAATATATTGCTTAGTTTATATAATCAACATTTTTAAGTGAGTAGTTTTATATCTCTCCATCATTTTTAACTCGATCCTGTTGTTCGCAATGCCTCATGGGATTGTAGCACTTTCCGTTAAGCCGTTAAACGCACATCCTGGTATCTCTTAAATACTTTCTTGCTTCAAATCAAAGATTGTAATGTTATGCTTCTCGCAGCTGTTTGGTTTTGTTCATGGCCTGTAACGCTTTAATGAAGACTTTTTAAAAACCCCTATAGGAGATAAAAATCGTGAAGAGTTGTAAAATGTTTAATTTGACATCATAACTTTACTTTTTTAATAGGCTAAAATGTCAATCAAATAAAGCGATCTTCAATGTGACCGTGCTCACAAGCTTCACATCAACATGTAGAGCACGAAACACTGCTCATGGACAAAAGAAAAGGAATGAATACAGAAGAGTAATGCTATGCACAGTTGCATTTTCTGCTTTATTTTAATGATGTTTTTCAGTTACAGACATTTGGTGTCAGCTGCTTCGGTCCACAGATAACATGCTGCCGTATGACCAGACACTTCCAGTTTCATTCCCGGAAACAGTCCTTCGACATCAACCGACGGATGACCTTCCTCTGCGACAGCGTTCATTCGTCATCTTACAACGTACAGCATGGATTGGTTAATGCTTAAAGCTTTTAAAGACATTTTCTGAGGAGTGTATTGTTTTAAATAAAAAATATAGATAGATCATGCATAGTTCGTTCTGTTTGGGTGTATCTTGAATGTAAAAAGCCATTTTGAGTATACATATACATAAGACAAGTAGTACACAACTATGGAATGCGTTAAAGTGTCTCACAGGAAAGTTGCTGGCAAATTCCGTAACGTGTGTAAAACATAAGGAAAATAAGCGGTCCAATTCAATGGTTCAAACACAATCATGCTCTGCATAGAGGCAATACTGCGTCTAGTAAGGCCAGTCGTGACTCTAAACGTCCAAAGCTGTCCAATTGAGACCTACAGCTAGCACTCGTACATTCTTCCTTTATCGATTATGTAAATAGAGTATTGCAAAGCAGAGTCCGACATGGTTTAGATCCAACGCTTTAGTCATCTTCCGTTTCACTGACGATAAAATTTGGTATTATTTTGTCCCTTTCGCGGATGAAATCGTAATTGTTTTGGTCTAAAAAGAACTGACCCTCCCTTTCCATAAACCCATTTCAACTTTGTAGTCCTGCCAAACCTAAGCATGATTCTTTAACATCTGTTGCCATTTTTAGTGTGGTTGTAATAAATTTACTGAACCAGAAGCCTTTCAACCAGCAAAATGGCTTTTGGGTAGGACATCAGCGCTTGATTGTCCGCAGGGTCCCGCGTTACGCCCTCTTCATCCCTCGGCCCATTAGACACGCGAACACGGTCATGACCATCTTGGGTTTGACCTCCACTAGATCATCAGGCAGAGCGTAGACGCGAGCCCCGATCTTCCTGGCCATGGACACAGCAAACCTGCAAGAGACACACACACACACAGAACCTCAATATACATGACACACACCTAAAGACTTCTTCATGGGGTGTCATTTATAATATCCCTGAATCATAGTTCCCACAAAACTCAAAACATTTGAATATCGTGCAAAAGTTCATTTATTTCAGTAATTTAACTTAAAAGGTGAAACTAATATATTAAATAGACTCATTCATGCAAAGTGAGATATTTCAAGGCTTTATTTGTTATCATTTTGATGATTATGGCTATGAAAAACTTTTCACAATATTCTAATTATTTGGGGTTTTCTTAAACTGTAAGCCATAACCATCAAAATTACAACAAATAAAGGCTTAAAATATCTGACTTTGCATGTAATGAGTTCCCACACCTTGTTTATTCTGAAATTCAAGGACCTTTCAAGGACTTTCCAGGGTCAAATACTGTTAGGGGTCACACTCTGGTTATTGACCGAAGCCTTGAAATGTAGGCTTCTTTTTTTTCCAGGAAAACCAATGTATTATATTTTTGTTCAATAATATTATTTTGATTATATTATTCAGAATTTTGAAGGGATTTTGATACTATGCAATATTTATATATTATTTATTAGCCATTTTTTCCATTAGAACATTTTTTTTTCTGAATAAATCCAATATTTCACATTAAAATAGAGTGGAGGCCTTTAAAATCCACTTTTTGAAGTGAGAAAAGTGCTATTGGAGGCGTATTTTTTGGCGTTTTTTTTGTAATGTCCTGTAATCAACTGTATAGATCCCTATATAAAGGCTAGGATGGCTTGAGGGGGGAGTAAATTATGGGCTTACTTTCATTTTAAAGTGAACTACTCCTTTAACGTAACACGTAAATGCCCGTAACTAACGTAAATCAAGCAAGCTAGTGTGCATAGGACACGAAGTGTTGGCGAAATAACACAGCGGACTGGAGGGAATAATATGGAATTTTTTCCAGAAAACTTCTTGCAAAAAATAAATTCAAGCACTTTCAAAGACTTGTAACTATTATGTTTGTTTTCAAAAACTTTCCAGGGCCTTGAATTTTTTTTTTTTTTTTAGATTCAGTAACTTTCAAGGATTTCAAGGACCTGTGGTAACCCTGAAACACATTAGTTTTACCTTTTAAGTTGAATTACTGAAATAAATGAACTTTTGCACGATATTCTAATTTTTCGAGCTTAACCTGTATATACTTTTCTTCATACATTTACACCAGTATTCGAGTAACTTTTCATATATTAATCGCTTTTTTATTGCCAATGTGTGAACAGCTTGTAACTAAACTAATTTATAATTGTTATTTTTTTTTAATACATTCCCTGACTTCCTAGGTTGTCTGTAGACTGATTTTTAAGTGAAAGACTCAGGATGGTTTTGCTGGTAAAATGAAAAGTATGTGATGTTTACACACTCCTGAGAGCCTCTCTCCGTTCAGAGACACCAACCCGATCTCACGGCAATTCGTACAAATTTTACGAATTTTTCGAATTCGGAACAATTCGTACGACTTCACTCGTACGATTTTTGCTGAAACGTACATATTTTACAAGTTGCCCAATTCGTATAAATTCGTACGAATGACATACCCCTGACCCCGCCCCTAAACCTAGGGTTTAGACAAATCGTACGAATTGGTCGTGAGAAAGCATTGAAACGAATGCTTATACAATGTTCAGGACAATGCTGAAAGAGCCATTCTGTACTGTTGTGTCAATGTGCCATGGAAAGAAAAAAGATTCATTCAAACTACAGCCTCACATAACCAGATCTATATAGTCTATAGTCTCAAATATACGTTATAATCAAACTATTACTTATTTGAATGCCCTCAGGTGAATCTCAGAGCTAAAGCAAACACATCCACAGCTCTCCGATCAGATGCTTTCTGAACTGCTGCTTTCTTGTCTGTCATTTCTGTAGTGTTTATTTTGTTATTGAGAGGAAAGCACTCAGCACATATTTACATATCCTTCTAAACGTCGCTCTCTGCATCGTGGACGGTGTCGGGATGTCAACAGTTTTACGCTGCAAAGTAGTGTTGGGCGATATGCTCCATTTTCATATCGTCCTATCGTCAGCCTGTGAGATCGGCGATACACGATATTATCGTGAGGGGGCGGGGCTAACTTGATTATTAACTTGATTATTTAGCCTACTCATTAATTTGCTTGTTTTATTAGCCTACTTCGTTTTATATACGAGAATCTTTTTTCTATTTTGCTAGCAAAGGTGGAGTGTTTATTAATAGGATGAGGTTATTTCCTGGTATAGTGAAGTAAAAAAAAGAGATCCTAATCCTTTTGTTTGTCAACGGGAAATTTACGGACACATTAGCCTATTCTCATGCCATTACATGCAGCATTTTGGTCTATTTCTGCACGAGATGAAAACACGTTTTAATAATTTCTTGGGTCAGAAAGAGTCGGAGTTTGCGATATGTGCTCCCCTACCAGTGCGCTCTCTGCGCACTTCACATGCGCACTTCAGTAAGCACGAAGTAGGCTACGCGGGTTAATGTGTTTTAAATGCCGATAGAAACAAGAGCAAGGGCCAAATGTCTAGCTGAGTCGATCGGTTTATACTTATATTTATGACTTGACTCTGATAAAGGAATCGTTTACATGACCACATGCATTGTCAAGTTTATTCAACACAATCAGGTTAAGAACGTCGTCGCATGTAAACGCGCTCTATCTCTGAAAGTGAAAGTAAAAACGGACTGCTTTCGGCATCTGCATTAACGCCGCGTTCCCTCAGAGACGACGATGATAACGGTAACTATAATACTATTTTAGTGATATTATTATTAATACTATTTAGTAATTGTATTGTTTTTAGTGTTAGTGTCATTAAACGTTTTGTTAATGTGTTACAGAAACAAATACTGACGAACAACGATGCCGTTTTCATCTTGGATCTGTAGGAAATTGAATTTTGCGTCTGTTAAAACGAGCACACTTGATAATTTGTGAATGGATCACCTTGCGATTGAATTTTGATGTGGGATGTTTTTTAGTCTGTTTTAAAAACATTCTCTTAGAGGAGTCCTCATTAGTGCGTGCTGTTGTTGCAATTGTTATGAGGTGATGTCGTTGTAAATTTAGGCAAGGCAAATTAATTGTAGTTCCTAATATTCATTTAATAACAATACTAGCTTTATAATAATAATAATAGGCCTAATAATAATAATTTAATACATTATGGTAAAACGAGCCAATTATCGTATTGATATCGTCAAAGGCATCTGCCATCGGCGATATGTCAGACTATCGTCGATACACGATACTATCGTCTATCGGCACAACCCTACTGCAAAGGTATTTCGAACTTCTTTCGACTTGTAAGCAAAGAATGGAAAAAAAACCTTGAGTATATGGGGTTTTTAAATCACGTTCAGGCTCTCACATGAGTGTGAGAAATAAGTTCTGCTGCAGTTCACTTAACGGCCACCGGTGTCGCTAATAACAAGGGTTTCTGAACTCTACATACTGCGCCTTTAATGTTTTTTTTTTATTTTTTTATTCTGGTTGAAACTCTCTTAAACATCTGAATAGTAATAAATGATAGAAGTGATCTAAATATTAAAAATGTAAATATTTCTTCCGTGGAAGTCTGACGACCAAAAAAATGTTTGCGTTAGGTCCGAGTGCAATGATAGGATGTCCTCCCTGCCTGTCAACATATGTATTTACAGCTCTTTCTGTAAAGCTATGCAGAGACGGACAGAAGTCAGTCACCGAGAGCCACCAACAAACAGCAGTTGCCTTTTACAGTTCCAGCTAAACCAAAACAATGAGCATTCACATGTCTTGATTACAGTAACTACGAGATGGCAACATGTGACATTCGTACTTGGAGCTGTTCAGGTTCTTTGACTAATTAATCTGCAGTAGTCAGGTGGTTCTGGTTATTATTGTAATTTAATGTGCCTTGAATCATGGGATCTTATGCTTTCAAAACTAGCTTGCTAATGCTAGCCTCTCTGAAATTGGCTACACTACCTTTAATGCCTGATGCACGTATCTAATGAACACCCTTTTGAAATCTTACTTTGCATTGTCCAGTTTGTCTTCTTCGGTAAGACTTCCTCTCTTCACAAGGTCGTAGTTGACGCAGCCGGGCTGGATGGCATCAATCAGGTCCAAGACCGCCAGACTCGAGCTGATCTCTTTATCCTGTAGTTCAGAACACAACACTTACTTCTGATATTCAACACACACACATACGTGTGGGAACATGAATACTGGCTGCTACATGAAATATACAGTGTATATATGAAGAGTTCAGATGCAAAAGCCTCTAAGTGCCATTTGAAATTTTCTTCTTTAATGATGATTTTTATCAAACTTGTATATTTAAGTTCAGTAATTTCACTTAAATAACAATTAATAGGTAATTATCATTGCCATTTAAGTGAAATTACTGAACTTAAATATACAAGCTTGATAAAAATGATCATTCTAGAAGAAAATTTCAAATGGCACTTAGAGGCTTTTGCATCTGAACTCTTCATATATATATATATATATATATATGTGTGTGTGTGTGTGTGTGTTAGTTGGATAAATGAAGGGTTGTGCACCTTGAAACTCATTATTTTGGTTGGTTTTCCCGCCTGCGACAAAGTCTTGTTAACCCAGTTGACGATGATTTCATCGTTGACCTTCTGCCCGTCGCCCAGGTTCTCCAGTACATTCAGAGTGTATCTGGAAGAGAACACCACAAACACTCATCAACATCACATTTCCTCCAGACTACTTAAAGGAGTAGTTCTCTTTAAAAAAAAAACTTGTTGATCATTTACTCACCCCCATGTCATCCAAGATGTCCATGTCTTTGTTTCTTCAGTCGAAAAGAAATTAAGGTTTTTGATGAAAACATTCCAGGATTTGATCCATATAATGGACTTCAATGGGTCAAATGAGAGTTTCAGTGCAAACTGTTCAAAGGGCTTTAAACGATTCCAGACGATGAATAAGGGTCTTATCAAGTGAAACGATCGCTCATAAAAAAAAATAAAAAATTACGTTTTATAAGCTCAAATGCTCGCCTTGCTCTGTTCTGTGATGCACGTTCGTGACTCTCCTGTTCAAACTCATTCATCAAAATGAACAAATCTTTTTTCCGAGTCATTTTGTTCATTTCTTTCGTTTTGAAATCAAAAAAGATTCAAAAAAAGATTTATTGAAAGAACCAAATGACTCGAAAAAAGATTCATTCATTTTGATGAACGAGTTTGAACAGGAGAGTCACGAACGCTCATCACAGAACAGAGCAAGGCGAGCATTTGAGCTTATAAAACTTAAACTTTGTTATTTATTTTTGAAATGAGCGATCGTTTCGCTTGATAAGACCCTTATTCATCGTCTGTTGTCGTTTAAAGCCCTTTGAAGCAGCACTGAAACTGTCTTTTGGACCTTGAACCGTTTGGTTCCCATTGAAGTCCATTATATGGAGAAAAAACCTTAATTTCTTTTCGACTGAAGAAAGAAATACATGGACATCTTGGTTGACATGGGGGTGAATAAATCATCAGCAAAAGTTTTTTAAAAGAGAGCTACTCCTTTAAGCTTTATACACATATACATGCTTTAATAAGCAAATAAAATTTGCTTTGTTCATAGACTTTTAGGTGTTTATTGTAAAATTCATTTTTAAATATTAATGCTGGTGTGTTTGTTTTTAAATCAAATATTAATTTAACAGTATTTGCACAATAGATTTACAATAAGGTTAAATTTGTTAACATTAGTTAATGCATTAGGCATCAAGACCGTATTATAGTTAAAATAATTTTTCGCATTCATTGATCATTTTCAGTCTCATAAACTACTGATCAAACGTTTCTTTATTATATTTTTGAAACAAGACTTCTGCTCACCAAGGCTACATTTATTTGGTCAAAAATACAGCAAACAGTAATATTGTGAAATATTATTACAGTTTAAATTAACTGTTTTCTATGTGAATATATATTAAAATGCAATTTATTCGTGTGATCAAAGCTGGATTTTCAGCATCATTACTCCAGTCTTCAGAGTCACATAATATTTCAGAAATGACTCTAATATGATGAATGTGTGCAAAAAAAAAACATTCATAATAAATATCAATGTTGAAAACAGTTGATAAATAGACTTGAATGACATCATTACATATGGATATCCACAATGCAGGATTTACTATACTGTACATGCTTTACTACATTGGACTTTCTATTTGTTTAGCAATAACACTGTGAATGTATCTTTTTTTGCGTATAGGACACATCAATCCACGTTTTACCTCCTCATGAGCTGCCAGACCAGGGCGAGAGTGAGAGTCGGGTTCCCATCATTCAAGTCCTGTCCCCCGATGCCCACCAGTGAGAAATTGGCTTTGGTCTTCCCCAGTTCCACAGCGTAGTTACAGTTCTCCAGCTAAACACACACACACACAGATGTAAAGACTGAAACAGCTCTTTATCCAATCAGAAACCTGTCCCTGATTGTGCAGGTTTGGATGGGCTGACTTCCTCAGAGGAAGAGGAAATAATACCTTCTTCATGTTGGCTCCTAGTTTGGGATATGGAGGCTTGTTGACTTTGCTGTTCCAGTCGACAGGAACCTTGATCTTCTCATAGAGTTGCAGGATGACCAGAGCGTCCTGAAGGTCACTGAGAAGGCATGAAAAGAAAGTGTAACATTATATAAACGATATAAATGATCACTCATCCCATAAAGTCTTGAGAATTAAGTGAAATACACATCCAATAAATGAGAAAAATCGAATTTCATTTCACATTTGTGATTTACCCGTATAAGTGATTGACATGAGGGTTGACGCCCAGAGAATTCATCCAGTTTCTGAAAGTCCTCTCCTCTCTGGTCTCTCCTGCAGGAACCAATCAAAATCAGGAGTTAATCACGGCTCACAAACACAACAATTACAAACCACATTTTTAGTCCATTTCAGCAACACTATAACAAGATTATTCAAAACCACAATCCATTATATAACATTAGTTAATGTATAACGTTTATACAATTACAACTGCTTATTGTTAATTCATCTCAGCTCATGTCTGTTGGATATACAACATATACTACTTTTCAGAGGTTCAGAAAATAAAAGTGCTCCTCAGTATTTAGTTCCAATCACATGGATCTGCTAATGTGATGTACAGTAATCATGGCTGGAATAAACATACGGCAGGACTTTTGCTTTCTGAACCCTGGCCTGCAACTTTTGATTTTAATAATGTGTTAGTAAAAGTTGAAATGAACTGAGATTCATAAATGCTTCATGCATGCATTTCAAGTTAATAATTGTGGTTAAATAATGTTAACATATTTAATCTTATTGTGAAGTGTTCCCAATATTTCTTGACGATCTTAAGTGTATGCATGAAGTTAATTATAAGCAAATACCACTAATAATCTGTTTATAAATGACCATACATTCAAATGATATGGACCACATTAGTTACGCTTGATGATTTTTGTAATACTACGGCCCGGTTTCACAGACAAGGCTTAGATTAAGCCAGGATTTAGCCTTATTTAAAATCATTTATGTGTCTTATGAATGTGCCTTATAAAAAATAAACTGGTGAGACGAAACAATGGCACAAATATATATATATATATTTGAAGATATGTCAGTGCAATTTGATTTCAGTTAAAACAGCTCAAACATGCATTTTAGTCTGGGACTATATTAAAGGATTAGTTCACTTAAAAAAAAAAAAAAAAAAAAACTTTTGCTGATAATTTACTCACCCCCATGTTATTCAAGATGTCCACGTCTTTTTTTCTTCAGTCGAAAAGAAATTAAGGTTTTTGATGAAAACATTTTAGGATTTTTCTCCATATAATGGACTTGAATGGGAACCAAACGGTTCAAGGTCCAAAAGACAGTTTCAGTGCAAACTGTTCAAAGGGCTTTAAACGATTCCAGACGATGAATAAGGGTCTTATCAAGCGAAACGATCGCTCATTTAATAAATAATTAACAAAGTTTAAGTTTTATAAGCTCAAATGGTTACCTTGCTCTGTTCTGTGATGCGCGTTCGTGACCCTCCTGTTCGAACTCGTTCATCAAAATGAACAAATCTTTTTTCAAGTCATTTCATTCGTTAAATAAACCAAATGACTCGAAAAAAGATTCGTAGAATGAACCTAATGAACTAATTCGAACAGGAGAGTCAGAGCAAGGTGACCATTTGTGCTTTTAAAATTTAAATTTTTTTATTTATTTTTGAAATTACCGCTCGTTTCGCTTGATAAGACCCTTAATCATTGTCTGGAATCGTTTAAAGCCCTTTGAAGCTGCACTGAAACTCTCATTTGGACCTTGAAGCGTTTGGACCCCATTGAAGTCCATTATATGGAGAAAAATCCTGGAATGTTTTTATCAAAAAGCTTAATTTCTTTTCGACTGAAGAAAGAAAGACATGGACATCTTTGATGACATGGGGGTGAGTAAATTATCAGCAAAAGTTTTTTTTTTAAAAAGTGAACTACTCCTTTAAGCCTCGTCTGTGATCCTGAGGATTAGGTCTGTTTTCCACCACAAGAGGGCGCAGTCTTCATCAAACAGGCGTAAACTGTTTCCAGCCTCAGGAAATGAGCCAAACAGTCCCTCCCTTTGAATCTCTGGCAGACGCGCTTCACCAGTTTCCACAAAATTTTTTTTTAAAAATCCTGAATGTCCCACTTGTGATGCCATCGGGTGTATTTTTAGAAGCAAGTGTTTGGGGGCAGTGTCAGCCATTTTCATGAGTCATTACGTGGCGCGTGTATTTAGTGAATGCTAAAATGGTAATGGAGACAGGAAAGAGCAACAATCAGCAGCAGATTACCCACCCTCCAGAAGGCCCCAGTTGATGTCTTGGTTCTCGGGTTTGGTCAGCGCCGGGTACTTGTTGAAGAGATTGGCCACGAAGGCCAAGTTGAGTTTAGGGTTGCCAGACACGACGTCAGTAGACGTGACGAACTGTCTGCAGCCCAGCCTGTCCGCCTGCTGCAACATACACTCGGCTCTCTTCAGGTCGTCTTTCTCCTGCGGGATGCACAACAGTTTCAACACAAATCAGCGCATGCTTGCAAACCACAGATGCAAAGCACTCTCCTCTTCTGTTTCATGGGTCAGTGAGAAATAAGACACCATTCAAATCAGACAGAAACTGAATTGAAGGGTTAGAAACTCGACTCGGCCGTTACCGGAAGCCAGTGATTAGAGTTTATAAAGTTAGAAATATGGATATTTTTCTTACAAAAACCACCAGGAGCTGTGTGTTAGATTACTGTTATGATTAATGCACTTTTTTGGGCTTCAAAATATAAAGTATCATTCTCACGTTCCATAAGGTTCACATTGTTGATAATTATTAATAATTGAGCGCATTATCACAAATAATAACTAATCAACTTATCATATTAAAGTGATTTCTGAAGGATCATGTGACTCTGAAGACTAGAGTGATGATGCTGATAATCCAGCTTTGAATAAATTACAGTTTATTAATATTTCACATTACTTACTAGGGCTGGGTATTGACACAAATTTCACAATTTGATTCGATATTGATTATTTTGGATATCAGTTACAATAAATGGCAAATTTTCTCAAGGAAATCAAATCTCTGAACTAATGCTGTAAACTATGGGAGTCTAGTTTTAGCCTATAGACTTCATTAGCCTAATATGAAGGTAATAATGAACTGTTTTGTAGCTATAAAACACTTAAATTACACTTTTATTTATTTTTATAATAAGAAGATTATATGAAATATAAACATTTAAATGGTGGCTGTCATAAAAACTTGCCAGATTTATTCAAATATGCATTAAATATTGAAGAACTTTAAGATTTTAATGCATATGTAATATGGTGTATATATTTAGCAAAATGCTCCTCTCTGGAGTTATTTTTTCTAGCTGACTAACGAGTTTATGTGGGTTTTCTGAGGTAAATATGACGATGACATTGATTACAAGCTGTTTAACTGACGTCTTTCCACGGTTGAAACGCTGATTGAGCGAATCAATGTGACATGATACGGATTTCGATAAGTTGTACTCTATCTTTAACACACTTTCAGATGCTCATTCATGTTTATTTCGCTCTGTAACTGGTATTATTAAGCCGGAAGAGAGATCAGCGCTGCTGCTTCTCCAGAGCGATCTCACGCCACAGCGCCAAAACGCTATCTATGTTTTTGAATTTCTAAAGAAAATGGACGTAATTTGAAAATTGAGACTTTGTTTCATATCAATAGTAACAAAGGACAAAGATTATTGTGATTTTTTGGATGCGCACAGCCGCGATACAATGTCCCATTCATTCAAATGAAACAGGATGACTAATCGATTCTTGAGACTTAAGAATCGATATTGGTTTGTAAAAATGAGAATCGATTAATATCGAGAAATCCATATTTATTACCCAGCCCTATTACTTACTGTGTTTTTGATCAAATAAATGCAGCCTTGGCAAGTTTCAGAGACTTCTTTCAAAAACAAATCTCCAAAATCCATGAAAACATCATTGATTTTGAGCTATCTTAAAAAGGAACTGCATGTGTCCCCAGAACAGACCTTGATGCGGTTCACTGGGGCTGGGAAAGAGTGTCCGACACTGAAAGGAAACATTATTTATTATCCGAGACTCAAAGGCTGATGTTGAGGGTGAGACGACCCTGAGCGTGTCCCAGTCACAGCCGTCTCATTCAGCACACAGTCAATAACAGCGCGTGGGGTTACACACACACACTGGCTGTTTACACTGCTGGGAAACGGCCAACATTGTTACTGTCCTGAAGCAAAGCAGTGAATGACTGGGGGAGGATCTGGCGTCTGCACTGGATGCTCGTGTTGAGACTGCCACGACAGACTGGGACACAGTGTGCAATAAACACTGGCTTTTTGAAGATTTTCCCACTGGAAGTCACTAAAAAACACTATTCGCAGTTCTTCATTTTGGCAATGATTATAAGAATCAATCCCAGGTTTGGATCAACTTTCAGCCCCCAGAGAAACTAGCGATTGAACTGCTGATGCTTGATAACTGCGCTTCATAAAAGGGCTGGGTAATAAATATCGATTTCTCAATATTAATCGGTTCTCATTTTTACGAACCGATATCGATTCTTAAATCTCAAGAATCGATTAGTCATCCTGTTTCATTTGAATGAATGGATCATTGTATCGCGGCAGCGCGCATCCAAAAAAAATCGCAATAATCTTTATCCTTTGTTACTATTGATATGAAACAAAGTCTCAAGTTTCAAATTACGTCCATTTTCTTTAGAAATTCAAAAACATAAATAGCGTTTTGGCGCTGTGGCGTGAGATCGCTCTGGCGCAGCTCTCTCTTCCGGCTTAATAATACCAGTTACAGCACGAAATAAACATGAATGAGCATCTGAAAGTGTGTTAAAGATAGAGTACAACTTATCGAAATCCGTATCATGTCACATTGATTCGCCCAATCAGCGTTTCAACCGTGGAAAGACGTCAGTTAAACAGCGTATCAATGTATCGTCACATTTACCTCAGAAAACCCACATAAACTCGTTAGTCAGCTAGAAAAAATAACTCCAGAGAGGAGCATTTTGCTAAATATATACACCATGTTACATATGCATTATAATCTTAAAGTTCTTCAATATTTAATGCATATTTGAATAAATCTGGCAAGTTTTTATGACAGCCACCATTTAAATGTTTATATTTCATATAATCTTTTTATTATAAAATAAATGAAAGTGTAATTTAAGTGTTTGTATAGCTACAAAACATTATTACCTTCACATTAGGCTAATGAACTCCCATAGTTTACAGCATTAGTTCAGAGATTTGATTTCCTTGAGAAAAATTGCCATTTATTGTAACTGATATCCAAAATAATCAAAATTGAATCGAAATCGAATTGCAAGCTTGTGAATCGAAATCGAATCGAATTGTGAAATTTGTGTCAATACCCGGTCCTAGAAGATACCGGTCCAGTGTGAGAGGAAGTGTTTCACAATGAGCTTCTCCAGTGAAGGAAGCTTGTATATTTCTATATAAGACACACTCTTCCACTGAGAGCTGCACCGCACCGAATGTCTCCATGTGTGTACTGGTTTATGATAGATGATAGATGTGAACTCACGCTGAAGCCTGACATGTCGATGTCGATGTGTTTCTCGCCCTCCTTCTGTCCTTTAGGTGCGATCTGGTTGAGCAGGTGGAAATAAGCCCTCGAGTCCTGCAGATTCAAGAGTACAGACAGAACAAAAGTCTTTAGCAATGCTGCCTTCAAGTCACGTCAGCAAGATTGTATTTATGAGCATCATATAATGGTGTCATTACTAGAGACAGACTCTCAGAATCAACACTATTACGCCACAGACAACAACCGGGAGTTGGTTTTGCATTAAAAGCCAAGATAAACTACCTAAATAATCAGGCGCTTAAAAATAATCAGTCTCAGTCCTAAAAAACCTCTATACAAGAGTACAGGAGGGTTTACGCTGAGCCTGACATATGAAACAATATATGTATTTTTAAATAGAATAGTTTATTAAAGCTTTCTAATGTTTTTTGTCAAGTATCATATTTCATATGGCTTATAAAGTCTGATATAGTGAGAATATGAAGCTCACACTTGTGGACCAAAACTGTAATTTGGTGCTGATATTTATATGGACAAAAAAGTAATAAGCTTGTTAGCTCTTTATAACAGTATAGTAAACACTTAGATAAAATGCATGTAAATCTCAGTCGTCACTATACTGGTACTCCAATAATAAGTCTTAGTAAGATGATATTTTTTATGACCAAATCTCTGAAGTTTTAAAACATATCAATACAGTGATTGAGGAATAAGCCTTCCTTAAAGGCCCGATGGTCATATTTGATATTTAAAGGAGTAGTTCACTTTAAAAAACTTTTGCTGATAATTTACTCACCCCCATGTCATTCAAGATGTCCACTTCTTTCTTTCTTCAGTCGAAAAGAAATTAAGGTTTTTGATGAAAACGTTCCAGGATTTGATCCATATAATGGACTTCAATGGGGACCAAACGTTTCAAGGTTCAAATGAGAGATTCAGTGCAAATTGTTCAAAGGGCTTTAAACGATTCCAGACGATGAATAAGGGTCTTATCTAGGACCCTTCAAGTCATGACTCGAAAAAAGATTTGTTTATTTTGATGAACGAGTTTGAACAGGAGAGTCATGAACGCTCATCACAGAAAATAGCAAGGCGAGCATTGAGCTTATAAAACTTAAACTTTGTTATTTATTTTTGAAATGAGTGATCGTTTCGCTTTATAAGACCCTTATTCATCGTCTGGTGTCGTTTAAAGCCCTTTGAAGCTGCACTGAAACTGTCTTTTGGACCTTGAACCGTTTGGTTCCCATTGAAGTCCATTTTATGGAGAAAAATGCTGGAACGTTTTCATCAAAAACCTTAATTTCTTTTCGACTGAAGAAAAAAAGACGTGGACATCTTGGATGACATGGGGGTGAGTAAATTATCAGCAAAAGTTTTATTAAAAGTAAACTACACCTTTAAGATTGACGTTTGAAAATAAAATTTTCAATACATTTTTGTGTACATTTGAAGAATAATTTAAAAAAGCCTGTCAAAAATACTTGCGCAACTAAAATACTACAATGCTCCAACGCATCAATTTTATTCTGCCCAAAAATCACAAAATCTGACTAAAAGGACTTGAAGTCATCCAAAGATAATTACACTGTGAATTACATTTACATGAGACACACAATCCAGAGAAATGAGTGAGGAACAGACAATCATGCGCGAGTTCCTGAGAATGGAAATGAATGAACAAAACAACAAAATACACATGATCTCACAGTACGTTTAGGAGAGTACCTTTACACACTTTGAAAAATCTGTTAACTGCAGCACAGAGGAAGATAGAGAGAGATATTAGTTCAATCATTCACTGTTTTCATCTTTATCTTGAGCATAAATGACATATAATGAGTCACCTAACAGCTTGGGTCACACATCCTTTATTAGACACTAAATTATCCCTCACATTTTTTCTCAACGTTTTTCATCCAGAGCATTTGAAAGTCAAAGTAACTGCACTCTCGCTCTGGCGAAATGCCTTTATGGAACAGAAAATGGAGATAGCTGTTATGTAAATTCAAATTTGGATGAATTTGGCAACACATTTTTGTATTTCATCATTAAAGCTAAAGTAAAGCTGTATATCCACCCATAAGTTCATAAAAGATTTAAAACTCAAATGTTTCAAATGATTATTGTAGGCAGGTGCATGTAATGTAATGTTAGTGTAAAGTACAATATGTATCATTTAAATTCAACTGCATATCATTAAAAGCTATAATAAGATGTTCGCAGGTCTCTTTAAGAGTCATAATGCTATGGTGTTAATATGCAGATGTTATAAAGTCAAAATAGCCCATTCCCAAGTCCCTATAATATCTATATAAAGCTCGGTATTGCATAGATGAGTAATAACATGCCTATATTCTATATAAGTCACATTCATAACCACTCTGTTGCACATTAGGTCCTAGCGAAATAAACACCACTGAAGACAACAACTTTATCTGTGACTGTTTATCCTCTCTGACTGGCTATTTCAATTTGAACATCAGTTTTATATCATCTTGATAGAGAATACAAGGCCTGATATTAAAGTGGTCATGCGTTTAAACCTTTAGCATGGGATCTCACATATTTTACAGCTAAATTAATATAAAAAATAGACAGGACTACAACCACAAATCAGCTCAATATCCTCATGAAAACAGCATGCACAGAGATCTGATACTTCATCCGCACACACACACGAGCAGAGTATAGAGAATGGACACATTAAGGCTGACCTTAATATCACTGCTGAAGTTGTTGATCTTGCTCGAGCCGGCGTTTTCCAGGTGGAAGTTGGCCCAGCGGAGCAACAGTTCCTCTGGAGACAGTTTCATCAGATCCTCAAGTGTCTCTCCATCCCTCAACAGCGCCGCAAGAGCTGAAAAAAGACCAGTCACATTAAATCACAGCGTTTTAACCCAGATTTTGATTTTAATGGCTATTTCCTTTGCCACACTAAGACATGGGCATCCTCTGACCACTGATCATTTAAGGCAGACGCCCTGTATTGTGCTTTTAAAAACCCAGTTCACTTAATCACAAACTCTTTCCACAACCTCAGAGTACACCAGAACTCAAATACTAGACGTCTCCAGTTCAGAGATGGGCAACTCCTGTCCTACAGCGTTTAATTCAAATCTGCCTGTAGTTTTCAAGCAATCCTGAAGACCCAGATTCGATTTTTCAGGTGTGTTAATTATGAATGGACCGGATTCGTGTCTCCTGTAGGTGCCCATACTTTCCCCACCACATTCAAGTAGTTAATAATAATAATAATAATAATAATAATTCATTAAATTTATATAGCGCTTTTTCTCGACACTCAAAGCGCTTCACATAGAGAGGGGAATTAGAGAGGGAGAGTTAAAGGTGCTATATGTAGTTTTTAGCGGCCTCTATTGGTGATGTTTCAGATTGCAACCAATTTTTACAAGAGCGCGCATGCTCGAACACAAGAGCGATCACTCATGGTACACGGCCACACTGAGACTTTACACACACCGGAGAAAGCATCACACAACACGCTGGAAACTTACAATACACTTACACTGCAACGTTACAATAATAGGCTACTGTTATCAGCTTGACGTTGAACCAATGCTCCATCCTCGTACCATGATAACGTTATACTTGTGCTGTTATCTAGCATAAGGCATTTCACTAACTATTCATGTACCTTTACCAATCAGCAATGTCAACATCGGTGAATGTATAACATGATAACGAAAACGGTTAGTGAAATAGACTGGACAATTTCAGTATAAATTCGCGTCCGAAATGTTCGCACGTTAAAAAATAAATACGACCACACGTTATGTCAATCACCCTTACACACTGCCTCCGAAACTTTCATCCGTTAGAAAAAAAAAATCGAATCGGGTTTGATTTTCTGCGTTTTTCACATCCGTAGCAAGTAGTTTGAATTATGTTTCGACAATTCAGAGCCAGCAAATCACGAATACGAAAAACGCATACGAAAATTACGGACTCTGTGTGCAATGGCCTTAACAGTAAGATCGTAGGAATTAACATAACTGTACTGAACGTGTCTGGAAATGTTTATTATAAACAATATGATAGTAGTGGATGAGTGACGTTAGACAGTAGATCTAGTACATCAAATAAAAGTTACATCCTACTTTTTGATATCCTGGAATAGTCTTTTGGGTTCATTTTATGTAGTTTACCTTGCTATTTCATTACAGTTTACCATTATTTCAGCATATCTGAAAACTTGTAATTCATCACAATAAAAATAGCGGAGGCCTCTCCATAATTCAAACGCTCTGCCGATGTTGATCCGTGTTTTCGATCCGATTCACGTTTGGCCTGACGAGCTTCAGCAGATAGATTTTTGTTTTGTTTTGTGTTTTATATTTATGCGAGTTTGTGTTGGATTGTAGTTTTTTGGTGTTATCAGACTTTATGTCGTTGCATAGACCGTATATATAAAGGAGAGAGGCTCTGGAGCGCGCATGCACGTCTCATCCGATGGATTTCGCAGAAAATCCGACCCGGAGACTTCACATAGAAATAGGAATACTGGCCTTCAGAGGTAATAGCAAAACCCGACAAGTGGATCATTGTAATGTGTGTTTACAACCCCTTCAAACACAGGCAATAAAAAGGCATTCATTTTAGAAGAAAACCTACATATAGCACCTTTAAGCCTTCAATTTTAAAAACCCAGACCAGTCTATATGAACTTTTTCATGATGGAAACACTTGTTTTCAACCATGTCTCTTCCTTACTTGTACAGGACAAATTTAAAAAAGCAGCCCCCAGATCGCGTGTCCTCGTTCTGCTGGGCTTTACTGCAGATTTTGACACATAAATTTATCAAATCCTTTTATGAAGCCTCTTCTTAATGTGCATTACATGAACTACATTCCACTGTTGTGAGTTTTACCCCACAGGTTGATCCTTCAGGACGTCTCAGAAGGGAGAGATGTCTAAGTCATATTAAATAACCACCACACCTCAGGGTTCGGTGCTGGGTCCGTTTCCTTTCTTCATCTAAACAGTGTTATGTTCACCTTGATTTTCCAGGACACACAAGTTCAAATAACCCCCTGTTTACACACACAACCCTCGGTAAACAATCCAGTTTGTCTGTTATCTGTAACTCAATGAGAGCCCAAAAGACAGGGCATGCTACACTTTTCAAGGCTGCTAGTTGTTGCCCGTAGTTCAAGCCATTGATGCTTGCATACAGAATCTTCACTGGATCTATAAATGTCAAGCAAATGCCATTATTGTATTTGTTTCTAATGTATCATCTCAAGTCTGCTTTGTGACTAATCGTTCCTGGCATTGTGCCACATGAAAAGCAATTTTATGTAATAAAATAACTTGTTTATTCATCCTTTCAGAGTGATTTTCATTCATTATGAAGGTTAATCTTAGGCTATTGAAATCTATCTTTAGATACAGAGCCTTTCAGACCAACCTAAACTTCCTTAACCTGTTAACTGTCACCCCCCCCCCCCCTTTTTTGAATAGACATGAAAATGCACATTTCGAACTTAAATGGTTGTAATTCAAGAATGCTTTGGAATATAGACATATGATTGGTCTTGTTTTAAAGAAGACATTTGGCAGATTTTTGTAGAAGTGAAATAAATTAAGAAAGTGAAACAGAAAAAAAGTTATAGAGGTTTGAGTTTATGGAAATGTACAATGCAAAAATATTAATTATTCATATTTTACATAAAATATATATTTTCAAAACCTGGGCTACTCTAAAATGGCAGAAAAATCAAAGCCAAAAATCTGAACAAGTTGTGTTTCAAATTTTAGGTTGATATCTCAAAAAATGAGCTTTCAGTAAGATTTTGTTTGAGCGCAGTACCGAACTTTTTCACTAGGGCACAATCAGACTCCATTACTGCCCATATAAGGGCGCCTGCATTTCCATTCGTGTTTTGAGTGATATGAACCATTATTTTCACAATTTTCATACAATTTCTGAAGTAGAGATCCTATTCAGAAGTAGCATGGGAAGTTTGGTAGATTTTGATATGAATTGAACCTCTAAGAAACACATACAAAGAACACGCATGTAAGTCATAGCTAGCTGCCACGTCACAAATGGTGAATTTATTATTTTTTTCTTGATATTTCAAACTTTTCAGACCTTTTTTTTCCAAAATAATTGAATGGATTCTATCTTTTGAACTTTTGGCATGAAAACAAACTGAGGTATCTACCATTTTTTAAATGATTTTTCATGTTTACTGCTATTTTAAAATAAAGGTCTGAACACGCCTTATGAGTATGAAAATATTCTTGTTTTATATTGATAAATTATGGCTCCTCTGTAATATATTTTGCTTTCAAATGATATATAGTTTGTCAATATTATTTAAGGTATTTACTAAGATATTATTGTTTTAAAAATATAGTGGCAAACGTCCCACCTGTGGGACAGTTAAGCTGAATTTAAGGGACAAATCAGTCAGTCATGTTAACATTTAACTAGAGAAGAGATGCTAAATCTGTTTGTCAGGATTCCTGGATGTCGTCATCAGCTGTGGCAATGCCAGCACTGTTTTGGACTAGACATGTGATCGAGACACGTACCCTCGTTTCTGCTCAGCTCAATGTCAGCAAACAGGCCGATCTTAATGATCTGCCACAAAAGGCCCAAAACCAGATGAGGTTTGCCTTCCCGAAGGTCCAGAGCTCCGATGTTGACCACGTGACAGCCAATAGCAGAGGCCGAGTTAAGCGCCAGGTTAAGATTCTCCTGCAATACAGAAACAATGATCTTCATTAGACCCAAATCTAACAAATATGCACTTTAATAGATTTGAAGTCACTGAAAGTGATTCAGTCATATTTTAAAGAACAATCTTCAAACAGAGATGGCTGCAATAATAAATCAAAAGCACACCTGTACTGTGAATGGTGTTAGCTTCTTCTTGTTAATGGTCCTCTCATCAATAGTATCAGGTACTGACAGGTTGATCATTTTACTAAAAGGAATCAATGACAAATGCAATGAGGAGGTTTCTTAAATGATATAAGATCGTTAAAACTCACAGGTAAGAGGTTGAGTGTGTCCGACTTACCACAGCACAATACCGTCACCAACCGCCTTGAAGAGAGAGTCTGTATCGGGGTTCATGGGTAGCACATGTTTACAGTCAGGGTCCTGTTCCAGCGCTGTGTTGATCCAGTTCACAAAAGCAAACCTCTCCTCCTCTGGACAAAGACACAGACAACAAGATCACATACCACCAACCACTAAAAACATAAAGGCTGCACTTTGTTTTACAGTGTACTTACCTAAGAAAGTACTGGGTAATTTAAGGTAACTACATGGGTCAAGGCTAGGTTTATGTTATTACCCAGTTATTCATAATATGTATGAGGAACAAGACTGCAAAAATAAAGTGCAACCAAGCTAAAAATATCAAAAAGTACATTATTATTATTTATTATTATTTGACATTTTTATTAAAGAGGAAAATGAACCATCTCGTTTTCGAGGGGGTCCTCGATTCTAGATTCAAATAAAAAATTGACCTTACAGCAGCTGGAATTTAACATAACAAATAGAAAAAGGCAAAAACAAAAAACAAATAGACAAGAAAAACCAACAAAACAAAACAAAACAAAAAAATGCTACTCAGTAGTACTATACAGCTAAATATGTAAGCCAAAACCAAAAAAGACATTCATTCATACAAGACTCCCAAAAGGTGACACACTCCTCCCTAAACAAAGTAAACCATATCATTTGTACCAAGACAACATCAAAACACAAGTAAAATCATATACAGACAAAAATATATATGTACATATAAAAGTACTATATTATAATGTTACGGGTTTTAGAACCTAGATCTCAAGGTATGAATATGGCAATCCATACAAAAACCATATTATTATCATCTGATGCCATTACTTTACTTGCCACAGTACTACAGACCAACCCAACGGGAAGTGGTGCAGAAGCAATTATAGCCAAAGAAAGCAGTGGTTTGTCTGATCCGGTGCAATCCGAGGCGTTTTTACCTGAGAAGGAGTGCTGTGTGCCCGCACTGGACAGCTCGGACGTCCCGCCGATAGCCAAGATCCCCTCTTTCCTGTTGATGGCCTTCCGGAAGCTCTTTGCGATGTCACTGCTCTTCAGCTCCTGAAAGATCTGTGGGAGCATACAATTAATTATAAAATAGACAAAAACTGCTGCAACATCCGTTCCACCATATTACTGAGACTTTTCATCCACACATAATTTAAAATACACTAACGCAACAAGAGGTCCTCGAAACTAAACAGATGCACATATTTAATGGCGCGTGGCATGTGTGTGTAATTAAAGCTTGATCGTCAACTGCCAGCAGCTGCTCATAACCTCCTCACAGCAGTGCAAACAAACACACCGCCGTCCAACCGGGTGATCATGCACCATGTGACTGAAAAAGAGGCTCTGTGTTATTCTGGACTGCAGAATTATTCAGCAGGGACACGTTCAATTTATCAAAAATAACACAAGGACTTTTACTTTGTCTAAAAAAATATGAACTTTCTATTATTAAAAGTATCCTAAAAAAACATATATTATGATAATAATACTCATTATTAATAAAGCGTATCAGCGTATTAGAGTGATTTCTGAAGGATCATGTGACACTGAAGACTGGAGTACACTGTAAAAATGAATACGCTTTATCTATTATTATTATTATGACAATATTATTAATTAAATTAAAAAAAATAGAATTGAGTAATAATTAATCAAATTAATTCCTTAAAAGTGAACCATTTAAAATGAGTAAAACTTAAAACAACAACCAAAAAAACATAAATTGAAGTCACCATTATGGTGATCAGTGTTTGTTTTAAAATGACGGTTTTCTCCTTCCGTGATTCTGCTTGTTAACATCAGGTGTCTTCAATGTTGGCAATATAAAATAAAGAGTTCTTAATTAATCTTTGACGTCTGTCTGTTAGTGAGATATTTTTGTATTTTTTTTTTTGGTGTAAACTTTACTCATTTTAAATGGTTAACTTTTAAGGAATAATTTGATTAATTATTACTCAATTCTAATTTGTTAAATTTAATTAATAACATTGCTTGTAATCTGTTGTCACAGTTCTATTGATTAGATAAAGCATATTCATTTTTACAGTGTAATGATGCTGAAATAAATTACACTGTAAAAATGAATACGACTGATTATGTTAAATCTAATCAATAAAATTGAGGCAACAGGTTACAATCCATATTATTAATTAAATTTAACAAATTAGAATTGAGTAATAACTAACAACATGAATTACTTAAATGTTAACCATTTAAAATGGGCTGCACGATTATGACAAAAATCATAATTGTCGATTATTGCCTTGAAATTATAATTGCGATTATTAATTACGATTATCACAATTTACATTGAATGATGTTTTGAACAGCTTTATGCCATTGTTATATCAAAATAAAATGCCTGAAAACTCCTGAAAAACTTTCAATTCCTTTCCATGGTTACACAAAGTAACTTTTCCTCTTCGGTCGCCCTACTGGTTGGAAACGAAATTGTCCATTGCCGCTGTCATAAATAATTTAGCCTACCATTGCACGCACGCTTGCTGTTTATCCAGCAGCGGCTTTAGAATGAACGATGTCCACAGACAAGGTAGAGTATGTTACATGATTTCATGAAAGGATGATGTATTGCGACATCAGAAACAAAGAAAAATGAAGTAATGACTATTATAGTGCTTGATGTAAAGCAGTCGAATTTTGTAGTTCTTTTTGTGGTCGGTTTCCTACCCGAACCCCGAAGTTACATAGTGCCAGTAAAAGTGATACAGACCCCGTCAGGCGACGGCAGAAGTGACTTTCACCCTGTTACGACTTGATGAACCACTGATAAGATTTTGGAAACATTATTTTAAGTAAACAATGTTGAATAGTGTTGCTTTAATGCTAATTATAATTATAATGTTACACTAACTAAAATTAAAACAATGGGGAAAAAACCCTTAAGATAACCTGTAAAAAACACATTTTAAGCACACAGAATAATGTAAGTGGACTTTTTATAATTGTGCCTTTAAACGATTACATAATTGTGGCATCCATAATTGTAATCGCGATTACAAATTCGATTAATTGTGCAGCCCTAGTAGAATTTGCACATTTTTTAAACAAAACAACAAAAAAAATGGGAAAAGACAGACTGAAGTCAAAGATGAATTAAGAACTCAAGAATTTAGAATTCTGAATTAAGAATTGGCCCAACTAAAACACACACACACTGATCTGCATAATGGTGACTTATAAATATGTTTTTCTCCTTCAGTGATTCTGCTTGTTATCATCAGGTGTCTTCAGTGTTGGCAATAAAAAAAAAAAAAGATATTTTTGTTTTACATTCTATTCATTTTAAATGGTTAACTTTTAAGTAATTCATTTGGTTAGTTATTACTCAATTCTAATTTGTTAAATTTAATTAATAATATGGATTGTAATCTGTTGCCTCAATTTTATTGATTAGATTTACCATATTCAGTTGTATTCATTTTTACAGTGTACACTTAAACAGTAAAACTAAAACAGTTACTTTAAATTGTACTAATATTTCACAATATGTCTGATTCAATTTTTTTACTTATCAATGCAGTCTTGGTGAGTATAAGAAATATTAAAACTCTTAGTTCCAAACTTTTCACCATTAGTTTATGTGGATTTCTGACCCATTTCACAACTCTCCTCAACCAGCCTACACAGTTCGGAGATCCACAAACAGTAACGATTTCATCATTATTTTACCACCACTAATTAATAAAATGATGAAATAGTGCACAGGCCATCTGGATCCAGCACTGAAACTCTAATCTCAGAGTATGATGTATTATGTTGTCCATATATGGTGAAAGCTACTGCTGAATATGCAAATCAGGGATTTTAAGCTTTAGTTTTAAAAATATGATGGGTTTCTAATTCCAATCCAACTAAACACCTTCACTAGCGCTCTTAAACCATCTAATTTATTAATCACGCAGACACCTTTACTGTAATCACTCTAAACGTTGCATTCATCCATTAAAATCATGCTTGCACAGAACAGCATATGTGATCATGTAAATGTTTTCTCACGACAATAACATTTGATTTGCAAATGAAGTTTATAGACTGAACAAAGCATTGATTCACTGGAACACGTTTTTTTTTTTTTTTTAAGCACCACAATGAAAAGTGATGTACATGTGTAGCCAGTTTTAAGCCTTGTAAGGATGTGTATATGCAGATGTGTAGAATTATTTTTGGGTATTAGGGAACAGAGCAGTTCGTAGACACTTACAGACAGGAATTCTTCAAAGCTGATCTTGTTGTCCTTGTTTTTGTCACCATCTTCCATCAGTTTCTGGATGATCTCTCGGACTTTGTACCCTGGCAGGGGCAGATTGGCCTCTTTGAACAGCTCGTGGAGCTCATGGTCACAAATAAAGCCATTGCCATTCAAATCTATGGAGAAAAATGAAAATTATTGGTTTGGCGTCAACATCTTGCCTCTTCCCAACAAGCACGAAACATTAAGGTTGCAATTACCGGTAGTTAACGTTACAATTCAATAGCGTAAAAATCTTAAAGGGATACTCCACTTTTTTTGTA
Organism: Pimephales promelas; assembly: GCF_016745375.1. The sequence goes on from NW_024121444.1 coordinate 5,766,111, forward strand.
TAAATAGGCTCAACCATCTACTATGGAAGTCAATTGGACCAGAAACTGTCTGGTTACTGATATTCTTCTAAATATCAGAAAATCGTCTGAATGGATTCGAAAATGGTGAAACCCAACAGTTTAACTCTGAGGAAGTTGTAAAATGAGCCTTTTTCCAAAAAAAGTGGAGTATCCCTTTAAGAAGCCACAACAACATTGGGGAAAAAAGCGAGGATATGCAATTGAAATAGTTTGATTAGCCAAAATAACTCTGCATTTTCCTGCATATGCATGTAAAATAAAATGTTTCGGAAATGTAAAAACATCTGGAGTAGGCTTTAAGCAGCCTAAAATGTCAATGTAACACTTCAACACAAAAACAAATACATCTTTACATTTAAATTAAACTCCTAAAATGTAAAGAAAATATTTCTATTTATAGAACTTAAGACTAAAACATAGGCCACGCTAAACATGTTCACTGAGCCTCAAGCAAAGCATTCTGGTACTGTTTTATCCACAAAAGAGACACTAACATGACATTAGATACTGGCCAGAATGAGGTGTAGAAGAGTTATATATAAATATTTAAGTATAATATAACCATTTTTATTCTAGTATTATGACCATGTATCTAAATATGTGAATTATAACCATGTATCTGAGTGTGTGAGTCTGTACATTCTTAGAAGAAAAGGTTCTATAGAACCTTAAAAGGTTCTATCAGCGCTACGTTTTTGGAACCCCTAAAAGGTTCTATACACTCTTTAAAAAAGGGTTCCTCTGGGTTTTATATAGAACCCTGGGGTTCTGTACTTGGCCAATAGAACCTTTTACCAAAAAAAAAAAAAAGGTTCTATATGGAACCATTTTGGAGCTTCATAAATGAAGCGGGGGATGGAACCATTTCTGGTTCTAAATACAACCATTTCTTCTAAGAGTGTAGAGGCCTGTGAGAGACTAGAATGTGTTAGCATATGTTGGAGTCTCTCGCTCTGCCATTAGATATATGGTGTAAATGCTAAACTGTGCACCATTAAAGAATATTTGTAGATGATCAGGGGCCTCTAATGTAAATAGGTTGGGCCCTTTCCTTACACTTTTTAAAAACAGACTGGACTCACAACCAGAAATGGAAAAATTGAAAACAATATTGGTGCAGAGTTTGAAAATGTATAAGATGTATTGACCCCACCTTGGGGGAGCACTATAGGAACTCAGATTTTATTACAAAGAAATAAAGCCATCTTCTAGCATCAAACTCCAAGAGTTTCTAGTGGTCAACTCTACTACAAACACTGGCTACAGTAGATAATGGGTTAAAAAGTGGATTAGTAGTCTAAAAACTAAATCAGAATGCACACAACATTAAAAAATGACCATTAAGACTTGTGTGTGCATTACAATACCAGGACATGGGCGATTCCGACAATTTAGGCTGCAATGTTCTGCCAGTCTGCAGGAGAAATCTGATAAACGGGGAAATGCAGTCTGAACCACATTCTTGTCACGGACCATTAGAAAAAATACTAACTCCACAAACTTCATAACCCAGATCACCAATCGCAGTATGCTCTTTAAAGAGGTCATGAATTAACAAATCACAATTTCCTTGATCTTTCGCCATATTAGATGTCATTGTAGGCTACTATAGATCATTTTGAAAGATGTAAACAACGCTGGTCCAGAAGCACTTCCTGTTTCAGTTTTTTAACACTACATAAAAGCTGGGGTAAAATACAACCAACAGAACATATAAAACTGAATCAAAAAGTTAAACAAACATCTTTAAGATGTTTTCTTTACATAAAACAGTTACAAAGTGAAACAGGAAGTGTTTCTGGACCAGTGTTGTTTACATCTAGCAAAATGGTCTATAAAAGCATCCTGTAGGTTTCAGAACTCAAAAACTTCCTTGTTAGTCCAAAAACAGCTTCTATTGAATCCAACTGAAAGACCGCATCAGCAGAGGATGATCAACGCCTACATCATCACGTCTTTGGCCCCGCCCACTGGCGCATTAGTGAGATGAAAGATAGAGAGTCACTGGATTAAAAATAGCATTACCTTACAAAGGATCCTAATGCTATGAATGTGGATATGCATTTTCAACTGTGTGACTGTCTCAGGAGAGCATTGTTTGTTTGTCCGTCACATTTCGGCACAGGCTTTAAAAACAGACTTTTACTGTAAAGCCCGGAACACACCAAGCAGACGTCAACGAACTAGTGCTGATTAAAGCCAACTGTGTTGTCGCCTCTATTCCACTCCACTCATGTTAATATTGAAATATTCGCCAAGGAACGCTCAGGTAAGAAGACGTAACAGCCTTCTATCTTTTCCGTTTTGACTTCGCTTGCTGTTTTGCGTTTATTCTCGTGCACTGACTCTTTCACTAAGCTGAACAGCCAATCAAAGTTCTCTCTTTCCCCAACGGCCCGACGGCGATTCAACATGACGAATCGCGCAAAACAAAGCCGACGAGGACTATTTTCAGCCATATCACACTGAGGAAACTTAGTTGGCCGACGCCCAAAATCTGCCAGACTGCCGACCGTCGGCTTGGTGTGTTCGGGGCTTCAGAGATGGATCCGACGGTAAAGCCACAACATGTGTTAATTCTAATGTCAATTATTTCTGATATGTAATGATTCATGTACAGTCAAGACATTCTTGAAATAGTTTTTGGCTGTTTATACGTCAGTAAATCAAGCGACTAAATGCATTGTTTCTCTTAGTAGCATTATTTAAATTGTGTAAACTACAGAATGCAATCAAAGCACTCTCTCTTTAGCTGTCAATCAAACAGCGTGTTTTATCAGTGTCTGAGTTCAGGACTCTCGCCAAAACTCCCATTATAATCAATGATGCTGACTACACTGATCTGGTCAGCTCTACTCTCTGGTTGGCTTGTTCCAGTTGATTGATGGGTAAGTGTGAGATGGCTGGGTCGATGTTTGGTGGATTTGGTGGAGCCGGTATATTCAAGAAACTGCACAACAGAGCTCTTATTTACATCGTGTTTACTCTGTTAGTTATGATGAAGACATTCGTGAGAGTGCAGAAATTTGTTAATATCACTGCATTCATGGGTTCAGCAAACATTGCAGGCATGGGGAGTAGATCTACATATGAAGAGTTCAGATGCAAAAGCCTCTAAATGCCATTTGAAATTTTCTTCTTTAATGATGATTTTTATCAAACTTGTATATTTAAGTTCAGTAATTTCACTTAAATAACAATTAATAGGTAATTATCATTGCCATTTAAGTGAAATCACTGAACTTAAATATACAAGCTTGATAAAAATCATCATTAAAGAAGAAAATTTCAAATGGCACTTAGAGGCTTTTGCATCTGAACTCTTCATATAGTGCTGTAATCAACACAATCAACAATGAAAATGAGCTAATTTCGACAGCTAGCCTAATAGTAACGAGTACCACATGTAATGCTTGTTTCATATGCAAAGGTGTTAGCCAATCACAGCAGTGGGCGTTTACATTCTTACAGCAGACACGCCCCTTCAAACAGCGCTCAAATCACAGGCTAAAATTATTTCTAAATTATGACATTTTTACGGTAAAAGAACGGTAAAAATGCTACAGTGCAAAACTGTTCCGTACTAAATAACTGTGATACATATCATGGTGCATTCAATGTAATTTTACTGTAAAACACCATTAAATTACAACTCATTGTATAATTTACAGTGAAAAACCGTAAATTGACACTCCCGCAATTCCCTATTTTATGTGTTTTTGTTGAAATAACTGGTTCCTCATAGTTTTCTTTTTTTTTTTTCTTGTCAGTTTTGTACATTAGGGTTTTATGTTACTTTAAATGTTGTTAAACTAATGTTTATTGCATTTTTTTATTTCATGTGTGTTACCATGATGGCGTTTAATGTTTGTGTGAATGACACTGCAGCTTCTCTATGCTAGTATAAACCTTGTTGTTATGATTGTTGATTGTCAGTGTATTACAATGGTACAAAACGGATGTCTATACTTCAAAAGTTTATTACTGTAAACTTTAAGTAAACTTAAACTGTAAACTTAAACTTTAAGTCTGTAAAACCAATAATGTTGCTACCGTATATTTGACGGTAAACTTCTGGCAACCACACAGGGTTTTTTTTTTTTTTTACAGTAGTGGCTGACATTAGTCTTCTAAAAACAAATCAACAAACTCTACCTTTGAAGCACAAAGAGAGATCATATGGAAATACTCGTATACATAGTACAATCTTTTAGTTAAAAAAAAAAACACATTTTTTAGAGACATTGACTGGGCTGCCTTTTTTTTGTACTTTTAACAACGCAATAGTCGGACCAGCCTGAAAAAAGCATTTTTTGCATGACCTTTTGGAAGCCAAAGAGGCAAGATTTTTATAATTGTAATTATAATTGTTATTTAAAGTGTCATAAGTATCTTATTATCTCAGTGCAGTAAAATAGTGGCAATATGAAAATTGGTATTCTTATTTTTCCATAGTTGAATTCTAATAATATAACTAACAATTTCTAAATATCGCAACTGTACTTGCTTGACACGTGAGAACAATCACTGTACCTGTACGCACATTTGAGCTTCCGTTGACCATATTTCGTGTGCTCTGTGTATGCGCGTTGATCAATGTTTTTATGTGAATTAAAGCCGAAATGATCTGCTTTAAAATCAAATAAAGTGATCACGAATTAAGCCGCTTGATTCTTATGGGTTTACGATCTCTTTATGAACGTAGAGATCATTTGAAATATCTTCATTTGTGCTTTGAAGATGAACAAAAGTCTTGTGATGACTAAATGATGAATATGTGTGTGAAATAACCCTATAAAGAGACACTACAGTGTGCAAAATATGGCTACTATGCAGTTCATGGTTAATGCTAGAGAATAAATTAAAACAATAACTTGTTAATAGACCCAAGTCCTATTCAAATATTTAAACAAAAGATTTATTTTGAATAGGGCTTGGAAAACACACACACATATATAACACTAAACACTTGTTGGTTTCGGAGACAAAAGTCTGTGAGGAGAGTTTAAAAGCAAGGCAACATGTTATGCCAAAAACTTCATGAAATCAAATGAAAAACCCAGATGTTTTTCTGAGCAATAACAATCCAGACTTTAAAGAAACACACTGCACATGAAGTCAGACGGAGAGATAACAACATTGCAAAACAATTAGGCCATCACACACACAAAAACCAACATCTAGAGTTTCCTAAATCAATGCCATTTAAAACTAAAAGCCAAATGAGACATTTAAAAATAGATCCAAATTTTAGGCTTTCAACCGCAATGTAGCGGTTTTCATCCACGCAAAGAAAACACAGATAAATCAGTAGAAATAAGATATTTAAAGGAAAAAGGACACCTTTAAGGGTGGCATGCCAAGTTGTGATTAGAGTAGACAAAACTGGTTGGACAGGAAGGACACTTACCGACTTTCCCGAAGGCCTCCCGCAACTCCTCCAGCTCATCTTTAGATATCTTTCCTGCCATCTCCCCGAAGAACGACCTGAAGCTCTCTCAGTCGAATAAACCGTGTCCTTCAATGGAGAGAAGACAAAAACTTTACTGTGTGGACTTCCAAACTGTGGTAAATGCACAATGACGCCTGTCTTCCGAAAGAAAAACCTGGAAGTGGGATTGTACAGTAAGAGAATAAGACATGCAAACGACATGCAAACGTCTATCAAGCATGAAACTGAGCAGACTATATTTGGGCAAAATATATGTTTGAGAGGGCGCGTCAAGACAAGTCCTTTTGAATGTAACCTGGCAAAAGACAATGACTGAAACACTACTTCCCTTATTTAAATGACTAGTTTTTGTGTTTAGACGACTGGAAATCATCAAGGCTAGCAAAAAACGAGCAAACATAACCAACTATTGGACATTGGAAATGGTCTAATTCACAGCCAACAGTCAAAGTCTGGATGTGTTTCTTTGGAAGATCAGTGTGTTGTTTTATCTCTGAGTTTTGATAGATGAGTTCAAATCTGAACACCAGATGCAGTCTCTACTGAACTGTGCTACAGTCGGTCTGCTTTTGGTTAATTGTGAAAGTGGACCTAACTACCTTCTTAAAAAAAAGGCTCCAAAGTCCTGCCATAGAAGAACCAATTGAGTTCATTTCAGAGGACACTGGACAGTTCATAAAAGAGCCTTTTTTCTCAGTGTGAAGATAATTGTATTAATCTAAAGCACCCTTTTCCATTAGGAACCATAAAGATAAAGAAGCTTTACATATAAGAGTGTAGCATATAAACCTTATCATCAAGCAGTGATACACTAAAATGCTTTTCCTGACCCTCAAGTTGTTCCAAACCTGTATGAGTTTCTCTCTTCTGTTGAACACAAAGGAATATGTTAAAGAATGTGTGTAATCAGACAGTTGACGACACCCATTGACTTTCATTGTGTTCAACAGAAGAAAGGTGAGTAAATGATGACAAATTTTCATCCCTTTAAAGGTTCTCCATTGAAACATCAATGCCAATAAAGAACGTGGAGAATAAACCTTATCATCCAAACACACAATAAGCAGTAAAACACTAAACACAAAACTAAAACCAAAGTAAACATTTGTCCAGGATCTATCTAGTCCATTTGAATGCTGTATCATGGCATTGGCCCAATGTGTCAGTGATGTCATGTTGACGTACCCTTTGAATCGAGGCCACAGCAAAATAAAACCTGTTGAGTAGAGTCCACCCACAGCAGCTGAACTGAGAACAGATGCAGCGTTCCACGCTCTTATAGGCGGCGATCACAGCACTGCAGCACTACGAGCAACCCAAGACACGTCTTCCTGTTAGCTAGCCACTACCTTAAAGGAACTGATGATTCAGGACACACCCATCAACATGTCAACATAGTCGTCAATCCAGCTTGTGCTTCTTTTCATCTGTGAGTTATGTCATTAGAGGTGCCAGCTGCCCAACCACACCCCAGTGGGACAGCATAAAGTTAGAGACTTTCTAAAAATGCTCTAAAATGAGTCAATGGCATGCCAATGCTAACGGTTCAACTGTTTATTGTTCGAATAACTCTTAAAGACAGCGCTGGACTGGCTATTTTGTCTTAAGGTCTACGTTTGATGTCATCCTTCAGCTGTTCGGAAGCCCAACACAGAAATTTTGCTGGAATTTTTAAGAAAAACACGAAACACAAACGGGCCGATTGTCCACCCCTGTGGCATTCCTCTCATGGAAACAGTACCGTGTGCTACATACCTTCACTGAATCACCACTTGGAATCGATTCTCCCACAATTCCCGCTTTAATAAACTTCTACACAATCCAAGATCAAGTCTAATTTGACTAAGGTTTGTTTACTTCCCAAATGAGTGAGGAGTAGTGTGACCTCATGGGATTGAGTCATGCAGAAATCTAAGCAACCAGACAATCCTGTCTAGTCACTCGATTTTCAGAGTCTCCAAGGACTGCCAACACTGCACGAGTGACTGAACAAAGTCAAAAACCATTATGCAGTGATAATTTACAAAGCAAAAGCAAAGAGAAAAACAGCCACAGAATGGCTTTCTTGGGGTTTTCATTGGAAAAAACGGAAAGCTGAGCATGTGCTCCACCAAATAAAATGAATTTACCAGTCTGACGAGATGCAAAAAACAAAACACAAAAAAGCTTAACCAGTTTCCCCAAAACTGCAAACAGATGCAACAAATGTGAACTCGCACAACAGACGTCTTTCACAGATGCTGTGCCGTTAGCCGAGACAGACAGACTGCTTTTCCCCAGTGTATAACGTTAATGAGAGAGTGTGGCAATGTAGATAAGAAGAACCAGCAAAAACAAAGAAAAAGAGAGCCAAACCGTTGGGATGTGTCGCGGAGAATGGGTCTGTAGGCAGCAGCGGTCGCAGCAGAAGAGGCAGTGCTCGCTCCACACCCTTCAAGGCTAATCTGAAACACCAGCATTCCTGCCTGCCTCACAAAGACTTAGGCAGCAAGTCATAACACTTCCTGACAGGCTATGGGAGTCGCGGTCGGCGTGTCCGCCCGCCGGAGAGGGAGGAGGGATAGGCAGGCGCAGGAGAGAAGGAGAGGGGGAGGGGAAAGAGTGCACGCTTTGCTTTTTTCTTCACTACCAACGTTTCCATCCCAGATGTACCGAGCGATGCAATAAAGTCACGAGAGAGAAATAGTTAAATCCGCATACCGTCACTCACCTTAAAACATCCTGTTGCTTTAAAAAGTCCCAAACGGAGGGAAAAAATAATAGTGTGGACACTGCAGACATATGCTGAATCACTCCACTGAATCACTTGCTGAACATGTGATATCTTTTGCAGGTTTAAGCAGAAAGACTGTTCAAATAAACAGATTGCGCTTCGATGTTAGTTCAAAATCACACACAGTCAGCGTAAAAAAATATAGTTGCCTGCGAAAATAAATAAAACATTTTGTAATATCCTCCCGGTCTATCAATGGTAAACTAATTTCAAGGACGGCGGAGCGGGTACGCAACAAAGACTCATTCATTTGCTGAGGAAACAGGCCACATGAGAAATGACAACATTCCCAGAGACAGACCTTAAATGAGGGAATGATGACCTCGAAACACACTCTTACTGTTTCATTTCAGCATTGAACTAATCAAATTTGGCATCGCCATCATAATCTTATTTCTCATAGCCTAAGGCACAGGTTGCGTGTGGGTTATAAATGGGTCTGGGTTTAAGCAAACTGCTATGCATCTGCAAGGGCCCCAAGTTAAAAAAGCCCACTTCCACATGTTTTGGCCCCCAGATACAGTCCTATGAAAGTCCTATGAAAGGTAAAAGCACAGCCCGAATGATCTGGGACAAGTTGCATGACAGTAGAAACATAAGCTCATTAACATAACCACTCACATTTACATACCAATGCCTTTTCGGCAGAAACTTGGCCGCTCCCTAATGATAGAAACATTTCACACACAATACAAGGTTAGCTAATCATACCGCATCTCATTTACATATAGAGATCTAGATACAACCTATGCTGTATCATTTTACATTTTTACAAAACTTATCTATACTTATCTTATCATACAATTGTTCAGTGCAGTTTTCAACTGAAATGAACAGTAGAGACAGTAAAACACCAACATCTTTAATCAATTTATGATCACAGAAGCAGAACTGATAAATAAAGACTTTATGCAATTCATTATAAAATACTATGTTATGGCCTTTTACCACGTGCATGGTTTCTGATGTTAGCATCACATTTGCATCTTTTCTACCATAGAAAACTTGCTCGGTAGCTCACCTAGTACAATATTACAGTCCTGTGAAACATGAGTCACGATAAAAGAGCTCAGAGACTTGTAGAGGCAAGCTAAAATGGCATTGTTCCTTCAGAGAATGTGATTTTCTCTCATGTTGGCTTTTGTCAACACTATCGGTTAGGTTCAGGATCGGGTTTAGTTTAGGTGCTTCGCTATTTTCAAACGAGATCATTAACCTTGTAGTGCCTCTCACTCACTGAACTTCTTTTCTGAACTGCCATGATACGTACAACAACCAACGTAATTAAACACACCCAGATTCACACAGATAAAACTGATCATGCTGGGCATTTCACTTTGAAAGTGTCACAAAACATGGAGGAAGCAATGTTACATCATTTTGCAGAAATGTCGTCATGCATGTTTTCTATTCTATGTAGATATGTATGTAATTTTAAAGGGATACTTCATAAAAATGTAGAAGAAATGTGAAATTATTTTTGAATTTGGAGCTTTCTAGACTGAGAAAAGCCAGAAAATGTATTTTTGGCTTATGTGGATGAAAGACAACAACTCCACATGTTTACTGTGGCGAGCGGGACGAGTGAGGGCCGCGGGAGAACGGCGCGAGTCATGTTTACTGTGGCGAGCGGGACGAGTGAGGGCCGCGGGAGAACGGAGCGAGTCATGTTTACTGTGGCGAGCGGGACGAGTGAGGGCCGCGGGAGAACGGCGCGAGTCATGTTTACTGTGGCGAGCGGGACGAGTGAGGGCCGCGGGAGAACGGCACGAGTCATGTTTACTGTGGCGAGCGGGACGAGTGAGGGCCGCGGGAGAACGGCACGAGTCATGTTTACTGTGGCGAGCGGGACGAGTGAGGGCCGCGGGAGAATGGAGCGAGTGATGTTTACTGTGGCGAGCGGGACGAGTGAGGGCCGCGGGAGAACGGCGCGAGTCATGTTTACTGTGACGAGCGGGACGAGTGAGGGCCGCGGGAGAACGGCACGAGTCATGTTTACTGTGGCGAGCGGGACGAGTGAGGGCCGCGGGAGAACGGCGCGAGTCATGTTTACTGTGGCGAGCGGGACGAGTGAGGGCCGCGGGAGAACAACGTGAGTCATGTTTACTGTGGCGAGCGGGACGAGTGAGGGCCGCGGGAGAACGGAGCGAGTCATGTTTACTGTGGCGAGCGGGACGAGTGAGGGCCGCGGGAGAACGGCACGAGTCATGTTTACTGTGGCGAGCGGGACGAGTGAGGGCCGCGGGAGAACGGCACGAGTCATGTTTACTGTAGCGAGCGGGACGAGTGAGGGCCGCGGGAGAACGGCGCGAGTCATGTTTACTGTGGCGAGCGGGACGAGTGAGGGCCGCGGGAGAACGGCGCGAGTCATGTTTACTGTGACGAGCGGGACGAGTGAGGGCCGCGGGAGAACGGCACGAGTCATGTTTACTGTAGCGAGCGGGACGAGTGAGGGCCGCGGGAGAACGGCGCGAGTCATGTTTACTGTGACGAGCGGGACGAGTGAGGGCCGCGGGAGAACGGAGCGAGTCATGTTTACTGTGGCGAGCGGGACGAGTGAGGGCCGCGGGAGAACGGCACGAGTCATGTTTACTGTGGCGAGCGGGACGAGTGAGGGCCGCGGGAGAACGGCACGAGTCATGTTTACTGTGGCGAGCGGGACGAGTGAGGGCCGCGGGAGAACGGCACGAGTCATGTTTACTGTGGCGAGCGGGACGAGTGAGGGCCGCGGGAGAACGGCACGAGTCATGTTTACTGTGGCGAGCGGGACGAGTGAGGGCCGCGGGAGAACGGAGCGAGTCATGTTTACTGTGGCGAGCGGGACGAGTGAGAGCCGCGGGAGAACGGCGCGAGTCATGTTTACTGTGGCGAGCGGGACGAGTGAGGGCCGCGGGAGAACGGCACGAGTCATGTTTACTGTGGCGAGCGGGACGAGTGAGGGCCGCGGGAGAACGGCGCGAGTCATGTTTACTGTGGCGAGCGGGACGAGTGAGGGCCGCGGGAGAACAACGTGAGTCATGTTTACTGTGGCGAGCGGGACGAGTGAGGGCCGCGGGAGAACGGCGCGAAGCCGGTGTAGTGATTACCGATGAGCGATACCTGTGAGACGCACCGGTCTGGTATCTCTCAAGGAGGAGCGGGAATTTTCTTAACAATGTTAAAACGCACATCAACCGATCACTTGTTTAGCGTTCATGTAAACACTACAGTCAGATTCACCAATCGGAATGAATTCAGTTAGATTGAAAAAAAGCTGTGCATGTAAACAATGAACGGCGACTGCAGAAAGCAAAAGCTGAATCCCGGACATCGACGGCCGGACATGTCCGGGAAAAAGAGGATTGTAACCCCTACTACTCAGCTTTCTCCACAGAACAAGAGTCTGCTAGCTTAGCTTCCAAAAAAAGATGGCCGACAGCCGACACTGTGTATTCATTCTGTGAATGAGATCCTCCCTCTATGGGCGGGTTGAGGACATGCGGGACAGACCCTACGACTGACTGTAGTCTTTAGCCTCTGGACAAAAAACCCTCAGATGATGCAAAATAACGATTTTTGAGTCATCGGAGGATTTTTTCTAGAAAAAAATTCCGAGAAGCGAAAACAAGTGGCACAAAACATCCAGATCTGCCTGAGACAACTACTAATCAACAATGGCATGCTCTGGGGGCGGGACTATCCGTTTGCCCAAACATAACCAATGGATGACGTGTTTATAAAACCCTTTTGAAAACAATCATTATGTTTGCAATGCCGTTTGGTGATACTAGTTCCACAGAAATTACATGCGTTAACAAAAAAACCTTGTTGGAGCAAGAAAACATGACATTATTTAAAAATAAAAGGTTTTACAAGAGCTTTGCACACATTGCATACATATCTACACAAGTGAAAGGTTCCTTTCATTATGAATGTGTAAATGTGTTGCCAGACCACAGAGGAATTCCTGATTTTGGCATTCCTGAAGCTCAGGTTACAACACAACACAACACCTGTTAAACAAGTCGGCTCTTGAAGATCAGGAACGTTCAGTTTCAGGAGGCAGAGTTGTAGAGGAAAAATCCCCCTAACAGCTGGAGAAAACAGTTGTGTTGGACCTTCAGATTCCACCATTGCAAAACAATAACGAAGATTTAAAGCTCTCTCATCTCTCTTCTTCTCAACAGTTGCTGAAACTTGCTGGCATTTTGTTGCCAGAAGAAACAATGGTAAAAGAGAAGGTCTACTTCAGTGCTTAAACTCAACCTGACAAAACTATTTAATTTGTGAGGGAAATGTTCCCTCAAAACATTCCCTCAAAAAAAAAAAAAAACAGTACTAGTAAAGGGACTTGAATGGCACAGTAAACATGACACTTCAAGCAAACATCACTCCTAACGGCTCTACATAACACAAGCTTTTAACCAGATCGACCAACCGAGTGATGTGAAATGTACCGTTTCAAAACAACATCATGGAGACTGCAATTTGCAGTATATTTAGAGCAATGCGAATGGGATTCAGAGTCACACAACAAATCAGAGGAAGGAATAGCTGATGTTTCATATGAACCCTTCCTAGCATTCAATTGAGAAAGAACTTAAACACTGAAGAAGAGAAAGAAACATGAAGTCCAGCCAAGAGAAGAGCAACAATATTCACAACATTAAGATTCCCAAAGCGTCCGGCTAAGAGGTGAATGCAGGTTTGTGTAGAGCAGGGATGTTTAGTCTACGGCCTACACCGGTTTATCATAGATCATAAAGCATGAATAAACCAGTAAAGTACTACAAAACCACATTAAAAAGACAGACTACCGGTCTGAAAATGCTGTCGTCACGTCGTCCCAAAAGTACAACTCTCTTTCTTATATATGACACAAAAGGAGATGTTTAGCAGAATGTTCATGTTGCTCTTTTCCATACAATGAATGGCGATCATATGTCAAGTTCCAAAAACAACAAAAAGCCTCTTAAAAGTGAACTTTTTTAGTCTTGTTCTGTTACAAGTTGTTCTCACTGGATCCGCCAGTTTTCGCACTAAAGGTGATCTAAGTAACTTTTTTACCTTAACTGAACAGCTTTGGAGTCCGTAGAATGGTTTTAGTACTAATTTCGATTTTTTTTTTTAATGGTGGTGGTTTCGCACCCCCCTGGTGCCGAGAGCGGAAAAAACTCATTTGCAACTTTGGGCCGGTGGCTCGCTACCGGGGTCTTTGTTAAGAAGTGTCGCGTGATATCAGGTCTCGCGATGTAACGAATTACTTGACGGCACTGTACACGTACATGCCCCCATTCAAGCAACGGCTAGCTATAAGCAAAGGGCCATGATAGATTCTGTAAAAAAGCAGCAGAAAGCTAGAAAACCTTTGTCGGACGACCAACGAAAGAGGAAACGGGAGACTGACGAGCCAGAAGTCAGACGCGAGTAAATATCGGACCGGCTTTTTCAGAATGGCGAGTACTGAGAGAAACAGAAGCCTGCAAAACCGATGCTGACCTGGCCTTCTTGCTGTTGCACTTGTAAGTATCTTTGGAATAAACTGTGTTTAATATTTAAATTTAAAGTAATTGTGACCTCAGGATGTTTTGCTATTGCTAAAGGTTTTTATTATGATCGCTGTCTGTTAACGTTACGGGCTTACTAGTACACTAGATACTATAACTTTGATGTTAGCGTTGTCATTAGCAAACACGTTTGATTTTTGTAGTTGTTTGGCCGTTCCTCTGTCGGTTTTATTTGTGTAGGCTATTTGGCGCCGGTGTAGCTTTTTTGCAGTGCGCTACATAAGTTGACAGCTGATCAGCTGGGTTGATCGTGACCAGTGGGGAGGAACAACAGTTCGTTTTTACGACAGTGTGTTTGAAAGCATTTACTACCAGACACCAGGGGGAGCTTCGTAGAGAAAAAACACTAAGGCTTGCCTGGTGTCCCTTTAAAGTCGGTAGTTTTATCCCTAAAAACTCATCTCTGCGAATCAAAATGACACATTTTTTCATGCCTTAAAATAGCTTGAACGCACGCATATCATAAATATGCAAATGAGCTCTGCCTCGACTCAAAGCAGCTCGAATTACCCAATCCACTCGCTAAACTGGTTTAATTCAGCCATGTTTAGCCCAGAAACTGATTCAGAAGAAGAAGAGGAAGAGTGCATCATACAGGTTTGTCTACAATCTACCAGTCCTTGTATCAGAACGGTAAAGCGTTATATCTCTACAACGTCAGACACATAACGGTAATAGTTAGCCTTTGGCTAGACAACCCTATCAAACAGCTAATAATGTGTTGCTAATCTTTATGAAGTGACGCAACTGACGCTGGTAGGTCACCTGACATGATAATGACAACATACTTATTCATACTAAAAGTACCGTATTTCAGACGCAGCCAACGTCTTACGAACATGTAAAAATGCATTTTACGCTTCTTTCCAAGTGGAAAAAGATCTTATTCACCGTAAGATTTTTTTAGAAAAACAGAAAAGGCACCAGTAATTTTCTGCCAAGTTTACTTTACAGACATTTCCTTTAACTCTAAAACACAATAGTGCAAAAAACACACGTAAAAAAAAAAAAAATCAATACGAAAATTCCTTCATATTAACACAGTACATTGGTCGGTCCCCGTTTTTACAGGCTTTTCTGGGAGTGCGAGACTCAAAGTTTGGTGGCTTTTTATGAGGGGAAAATGTGGCAGAACTGGGGTGGAACCATCTGGACTTCCCAAACAGTCAAAACACTAAGAGGCCAACAGATTGTTTTCAAGACTATTAGTTAAACGCCCACTAGAGGAGACGGAGAGACACAACAGGCCGATATTAGTTAGGGAATCATAACAGAAGCCAACCTTGAGACACTTCAGTCAATAGAAACCATCTGTGGTGGCTTCAAAACAACACTGAATACTTCCTCTCACTATCTATCCCGAGAGGCATGGCACATCATTCAAAATAATCAAGATTCATTCAGCACAATCTAGTCAAATGCTTGGAGGTCATGAGCAAACAGCCTCCCACAGACATTGCTGAGGCATTTGTGTCCTGACATCACTTTAACCTCAGCCTTGACAATGGCATCCAAACCACTCGGTTCTCCAGGAACGGCTCTAACCGAGAACATGCTCCAGTGAACCGGCGGCAACATACACTTACAGCTGAAGAATGAAGGGTTTGAGAGTCAGCTCTCGGAGGAAGAACCACAGAAACCAGTGTTTCGAGGAGGACACAGGCAGACGTTCTTAAAGGAGTAGTTCACTTAAAGATTCACTTGAAAATTCTGTCTTTAATTAGCCTACTCGTTTTTCTTTCTATTGTTGAACACAAATGTCGGTAACCGGACAATTGTTGGACCCCATTGACTTCTATAGTAGGGAAAATAAATAGTATGAAAGTCAGTGGGATCCAACAACTATCAGGTTACTGACGTACTTTAGAATATCTTCCTTCATGTTCAACAGAAGAGAGAAACTCATACAGTCTCTGATGACGGGATTTTTAAGTGGACTATTCCTTTAAAACTGGCTCTTTAATGATCAGGAATGAATGCAGACAGATTCAGCTTCCTGAACCAATCACAGCTTTGGGAAAGCAATGCTATGTTCTAAGTCTTTGCTATGGCCTTTTCAAAGGTTGTCTGACGAGCAAAAAAGTCAAAACCACACATTCCTATTGAGTCCAGCAATGCAGGCAGGGAATTGCCTCACGTCTAGGGCTTTACACCACTTCAACTCACACTACTGTCTGCTGAGACATGCAATACATCCAGTACACATTGCGCCGTTTACTTCAGCAAAGTCTGGAGGTGTTCCATCACACAGTCAATGCACTATGAAGTGAACATCGCAGTGTATTTCCACCAAATGAGATTCTGACCCAAAGGGGAGTGTACATGTTCAGTTCAAATGGCCCTGCGAATAGGGAATAAGGGAACATCGATACATCACTCACAGGAAGTGGAGAAAGAAAATTACCCAGCAGTCATTGCAAGAAGACTGACTAATGAGTAATCATAAAAATTATTTAAGGCTCCAGCGTTTTTAATACATTTAAGTTATACATAAATACATAATAATACATAAATAAGTCAGAAGTGTTGTGTATGCAGGGTGTAAACTCTATGAGATGCGACAATAGTGTGGTGTGGATGATTATCACAGCGCAACTATCACGATTTTAGTTGAAATACAGAGGCCGATCTCATGAAAGTTCGTATCTATAGCACGAATGTCATTTCTCGTGCCATTTATACGCCAAAAATAGTTTTTGCGTGTATATGGTACCCGTTTTTCGCATGCATATGATATGTACTTAATGGAGTATAATACGCACAAACTCCGCACTCCCCTCCCCCCTAAACCTACCCAAGGGGTTTTCAGTGCGTAGCATTTTTGGCGTAAAATGCCACGAGAAATGACATTCGTGGTATACGCACTTTTATGAGACTGTGTTGAAATACACATCCAATGGGCCGTTTACAGGTAAACACGGATAACTTTTTATGCATTTTGAAAACGATACCGTTATCGTCTCTGTGTAAACTACAAAAACGCAAATTTGTGACAACGGTGACATCGTGCATATAGGCATGTAGTGTTTCTTTAAAGTGACATCGCCATCTACTGGCCTGGCAACACAGCGTTTTTAGTCGTTTTCACAGATCCTTGTGGACAGAAATCATTTGAACAAAAAATTTACATAAAAAAAACGCAAAGGAAAAACTTTTCTGCACAAATGAGACGCCTAAAAGGTCAAAAACAAATGTAAAAGTGTGTAGTTATACTACAAGTGGAAGTCAATGTGTTTGCCTTGACTTTCATTTTGGCACTGGTAAATGATCTGGAATTAATCTAAACCACAACTTCAACATAATTAATCAATTGGAAGTCACCATGAAATCAGAATCAACCATTTTAATTTTTTATAGATCATTCCAGTGTAATAAATGATTTAACCGTGCCAAATCATTATTATTTTTTTAATGAGTCCTAATCTTTAATCAAGATAACTTCCCCTCCCTCTTGCAGAATTATCTCTTCTCTACACACTACATTTATTCTTGTTTGAGAAGCCGTCACAATAGAAAAGAAAAGACTGTCACAACTTCCATTTCAATGCTGACTTTTAAGAAAGTTTTAAATAAAATGCATACTGCACAGCACTCTGTACTGCTATATGAACAGCATGCAAAGATAGAAAGATAGACACTTTTCAAGTAATCTCACAATTTCGTTTAAAACTGCAGTTCAATCAAGGAAGTTTTGGAGCACTAGGGTCTGGGCAAGCACACTGCACTTATTCATACATTAGGCTATGAGTAGCATATACTATTCAAAACATAAACAAGTAATCAAGATGTATTAAGAAGACTGGTATAGATTTATGAAGCACAATACAGACTTCTTTAGTTCACATCATCCATCGCATGTCAAATATCGTAAAGGAAGTTTCATGTGAAACGGGTTAATTGAGAAACACGTCACCTATTTCATCCACTCATCATTAAATCACAACAACAACAACAACAACAACAACAACAACAACCATACGCTTCCGGCTGCAAATAAACACATGATTAACCGTCTCTCAAAACCAAATAATGAACACTGAGGGGGGAAAGGCCCGTTTCATAGCAGCATATCGAAATGAAAATGTAGACTATATACTTCCTAACGCAGATGACATGATGGTAAAATATATCCAACTTCCAATAAGCCTCGCGAGACTGTTTGTTCATCCATAAACGAAGATTAAAACCTAATGCCTCCGTGTTTGTAGGAAGAAAAATGACACATATTAAAAAAACAAAACAAAAGCTATGCTCTATGTTACATAACGTTAGTTTAATAAGTTCAATAACTTACTGCGTCCGCCCGTGTGTTTGTTGCTCTGCTGGCGTTTCGCGCGCACACTCCACACACACTCACTCTCAGCAGCACTGACTGAACTCACTGGGCCGTGTCTCAACCATAGGTCTCAACACATGTCTATGCTGTACACACTACAGTGTGTGCTGACTACCTAGAGCCTTCTGTGGCAGCACAGCCTCACACACCGACAGCAGCCTAACTATACACACACACACACACACACACACACACTGCTGAACTCTCAAACACAGGAACTTTCTTCCAAACATGACAAGCTGATGTGATGGGATTTGATAAGGCTTGAACTGAAGACTTTTTTACAGGCTATTATAATAATAAAATAAAATAGGATAACATTTAAACTAAACATGAATCTAAAATTAAAACAGAAAATATAAAAATAAAATAAAAATTTAATTGAAATATAGTAGGCTATACAAAAATAGTTATCACATAGGCTACAGTATATAAGAGTTCAGTTGCAAAAGCCTCTAAGTGCCATTTGAAATTTTCTTCTAGAATGATAATTTTTTATCAAGCTTGTATATTTAAGTTCAGTAATTTCACTTAAATGGCAATGATAATTACCTATTGTTATTTAAGTGAAATTACTGAACTTACAAGTTTGATAAAAAATCATCATTAAAGAAGAAAATTTCAAATGGCATTTAGAGGCTTTTGCATCTGAACTCTTCATATATATATATATATATATATATTGTATTGATTTGTATTGATTACTGTACTTACATGCAGTGCTGTTTAAGGCCTAATCTAATTACTGTCATTTTATTACATTTCCCATGAAAAAGCAAACTATGGGATTCCAACTAATATTTCTGTAATTCAGTTACAATTATTTCTGATCTAATTGCATTAAATGATGTATAAAAACTCAAAACAATAGTGGATTTAACTGTTTTAACAGCACAAATGTAACCTAAAACCTAAACCTATTTAAGAATAATATATGCAATTGTATATTGTTTATTTAAAATAATCAAAAGTGTAGTTTCCAGCTGATTCTTCTATTGTTCAACTTGGTTGAGGTTGATATGGGATTTAGAAAGTTTAATTAAGTAATGTAGTTTTTAGAGAGAGTAATAATTATAGGCCCTATTACACTGTTGAAGTAGCTAGTATTGTTACTTTTTTAGAGTATAGTCCCATTACATGGTTTTTGTTTGTAGGAATGGAATGCAGTGGGATTACTTTTCATTCATGAACTCATTGCTGTATTTTGAAATTATTATGATCATCATAAAAAGTGAAATGATATTTTTCTTATGAGTCATGCTGAGTGTTTTTCCCTCCACATAGTGTTGTTCAGCGGTTTTCTGCATCATAATTACAGACTCAAATTTCAGAATAGGAGGAAATACCAAGGTGAGGAGCAAAAGTTATTATTAACATCATAACTGTCTTGCTGCGAGCTAAGCCGCTGTGTTTCCTGCCATTTCCTTCCAGCGCTGTGGATTCTGGAGATGAGTTTCATGATGGTGCAGCAAAAGCTCAGTCTCAAAGCTGCTGGAAATGCAACATTAAACAGTTCCAATCAGGTATTTATTCAGAATTTAATATACTTGTATATCATATGGGTTACGTAAGCAATAAGGTACTCAAGGCTGTGCTGTATCGTGAATAAGTGACGGCTGAAGGGCGTTTTTAGGATCGTCACTTATTCACGATACAACACTTGCCTTGAGTACATTATTGCTTTTATAAAACGGTTACCACACAATAAAAATATTAAAGTACAACCATATGCGTGAAAGCTCAAATTACAACAACATGGGAACTGCAGAGTTGCACAGTCAGTGATACACAGAGCCGTTGGGTGAAGCGGTCATTGCTGTGTTTTATCGTGAATAGCTATTGACCAATCAGATTTAACTAACCGTTTTCTTAACTCAAATAAGCTTTTAACCCTTTAAGTGTCATCCACCGCCACACTCCGAACTTAAAGGGATACTCCCCCAGATAAGCAAACTGACATTGAATCAACGTGGAAATATGACATCGAAACAACGTTGATCTGACATTGTTTTGCTCATCGAATTAACGTTGAACCAACGTCAGACGCGTCATTCTTTCAAAACTAACGGAAAATCAACTTGAAATCAACGCGTTGTTTCAACGTTATGAAAGCAAACCAATTTTCGATTTTCATTTAGCTTTGAAGAATGCCGCGTCTGACGTTGGTTCAACGTTAATTCAATGAGCAAAATCAATGTTGTTTCAATGTCATGAGAGACGTCGTTTCCACGTTGATTCAATGTCAGTTTGCTGTCTGGGCCACCGCTTTTTCATATTCAACTATATTATTTCAAACCGTTCTCATCCAAGGGCGTCATATGGTGACACTTTTGAAATTTCGTCTAAATCCAACGCACATGGCACCCTTTCGCATCAATATACACGCTTCGGTTATGGGTAGGTTTAGGTCTGGGGTAGGGTTAGGGTTACACCACTAGGAGGCGCCTTCTGGCCCATATCTGCGTCTCATACTGACGCTAAAGTATGTTGGATGTAGACGAAATGTCAAAAGCGTCATTATGACGCCTTGGGATGAGAACAAGCTGGTTATTCCCTTAACTAAGACGAGTTGTACCTCTCTCGTCTCAGTGCGTGCGCTCAATCGCTCTGGCGTGCAAGACACTTTGATAGCATTTAACTAGCCCAGTTCATTCAATAGGATCCAAGCAGAGAAGACATTCAAACACCTCCACGTTTTCCCTACTTAAATACAGTTACACGAGTAGAGTAACTCGACCAAGAATGGTGACCAAGAATGATTGGGAGCACTTCGACTCAGCACAGTAATATCATCACTCATGAAAGGTCCTCTCCCCCTCCCTCCAGGTATGATATTACTGCGCCGAGTCAGCACTTGCTGTGGTATTTCGCCATACAATATAGTTATCCACTTTACACACTTAGAAAAGCGCAACGTTTTATTTTGTGTCACCGTCCTAGGTCGAGTTACACTACTCGTGTAACTGTATTTAAATAGGGACAATGTGAAGGTGTTTGGTCGCTTCTCTGCTTGGCCCATATTGAATGAACTGGGCTAGTTAAGTGCGATCAAAGTGTCTCGCGCGATTGAGCGCACACACTGAGACGACAGAGGTATGCATCAACTCGTCTTAGTTGAGGGAATAATAGTTTAATATGAAAATGGTGGAGTATATAAATGGTTGGAATTCATTTTTGTAGAAGTGAAATACATTAAGAAAGTGAAACAGAAAAAAAAGTTATAGAAGTTTGATTTTATGAAAATGTACAATGTAAAAAAATTTAATTATTCATATTTTCAAAACCTGGGCGACTCTAAAACTTAACGCCAAAAATCTGAATTTGACTTGACTTGACTTGACAGACTTTATTGTCTTTCATAATACAACACAGAACGAAATTTCGTTTGCATTGGCCACAGTTTTTTGCAGTTTCAATGCAGTATAAGCAATGTTCATCCCCAAAATATTTGGTACAAAAAAAATAGATTATAATAAATAAATATATACCTAGCAAAGTGGAATAAATAATTTACTATCTAAATATCTAGCTCAATACCTGACAGCAGTCAAAGTGTAAGACCAACAGGACTAAGTACTTATTTATCAGTGTTCAACAGTCTGATGGCTTGGGGGACAAAGCTGTTATAAAACCTAGAGGTCCGACACCGCATACTGCAGAACGTCCCTCCGGAGGCCAGTAAACTAAACAGACCGTACAGGGGATGAGAGGGGTCCCTGCAGATTTTCCTGGCCCGAGCTACACAGCGGATCTCTGCAATGTCCTAAATGGAGGGGAGAGAGACTCTCTGCTGTTCTCACCACCCTTCCAACATCCTTCCAGTCAGCGGCACTGCAGCCTCCACACCACACTGAGATTCAGCTGGTCAAGATGCTCTCTATGGTGCTTCTATAAAAAGTGCTGAGGACAGGCGGGGGCAGATGAGCTCCTCTCATCCTCCGTAGGAAGTACATTCGCTGCTGTGCCCTCTTCACCAATGATGCAGTGTTTACAGACCAGGTGAGATCGTGAGATCAACTTGGCTCGTCAGACCATCTATCCGTTATGCTAATTCCCGCATACATCAGAGGGAAACCTATAGTGAGGCAGGTGAGAGTATGGCCAGAGGGGGCAATGGAGGTACTCCAGGACTGCTTTGACTGCTCTGACTGGGACATGTTTAGGACTGCTGCCACTTATTGCGGTCATACGAACATTGATGAGTATGCCATGTCGGTGTCAGCTTACATTAGCAAATGTACGGAGGATGTTAGTGTCATGAAGACCATCATTCCCCGAGCTAATCAGAAACCCTGGGTTACTGCAGAAGTACGTAAGATGCTAAAAGCACGGAACGCTGCCTTCAAGTCTGGCGATGCAGAGGGTGTGAGAACAGTAAGAGCCAATCTGAACCGTGCCATCAGGCTGGCAAAGCGTTCCCACAGAAAGACAATCCAGGATTTGTTCCATGACTCAACCAACACCAGCAACATGTGGAAAGGCATAAGAGCTATCACTAACCACAAGGTCACACCTTCTTTAGGGGGGGAGGCTGACATTGACCTTCTCAATGAACTAAATATTTTCTTTGCGAGGTTTGAGGCACTAAACAGCAATCGCGCAGAAAAAGCAGTTCCTCTTCAGCAGGAAAAAGCACTCTGCCGGGACATAGCCGATGTACGAAAGTCTCTGAGGAGGGTAAACACCCGGAAAGCCCCAGGCCCTGATAACATCCTGGGGCGAGTGCTCAAGGATTGTGCAGACCAGCTAGCTTGTGTTCTGACAACCCGGTCTCATCCCAAGACGTCATATAACTGACGTTTTGGGACGTCTTTTGACCATACGTCAATATTCGCCTTTTTAGGGCCCCCTTAAACGTCGGTAGATGAGGTTATGGGATCCTAACTCTACCCCAGACCTAAACCTAACCCTAAACCTAACCCGTCACCTAACTGACGTTAAAGGTAAAGCGTCAGTTGTATGACGGCCCGGGATCGCCATCTACCGACGTTTAAGGGGGCCCTAAAAAGGCGGATGGTCAAAATACGTCCCAAAACGTCAGTTATATGACTTTTTGGGATGAGACTGTGTTAGTTCTGACGGACATTTTTAACATCTCGCTAGACCAAGCCATTGTGCCAACGTGCTTAAAGTCTGCCATCATCATCCCAGCGTCAAAAAAATCTCGGATCACCTCACTAAACGATTACCGGCCCATCGCACTGACTTCCATTCTAATGAAGTGCTTTGAAAGGCTGGTTAAAGACTACATCATCTCCAGACTCCCTTCCATGTTTGATCCCTTCCAGTTTGCCTACCGGCCAAATCGCTGCACTGCGGATGCCATCTCCTCCGCCCTGCACCGGAGTCTTGGAGGAGAAGAACACGCATGCAGTTATCCCAACCTGCAAGAATTCATTTCCGGGAGGTATATTTCGTAACAGGATTGTGGGGGTGGGCGGGAGGGCTAACTTTCGCGTTCGCGAGGCACACTCGCAAAGTCTCTCCCCCTGTACAGTGCACGCGCAGCGCGCTATGTATGTGCGCGCAGTATGTCTCGCTCTAGATTCCGGGAGATTTGAACTAATTTGCGGGCATCAGGGAGACGCTATCAATATGCGGGAGACTCCCGGAACTTCCGAGACTTGGGATGTCTGCGCATGTTAGGCTGTTGTTCCTGGACTTCAGTTCAGCTTTTAATTCCATCATTCCTCAACATCTGGTAGACAAACTGGGACCTATGGGTTTCAACACACCCTTGCGGAATTGGCTGCTTGATTTCCTCACTGACAGACCTCAATCAGTGAGGGTTGGACAGAACACCTCCAGTGTCATTACTCTCAGTACGGGCTCCCCTCAGATCGGCTGCGTCCTGAGTCCTCTGCTGTTCACCCTGATGACACATGACTGCGTCCCTAGGCATGCCACAAATCACATCGTGAAATAACAGTGGTAAGCCTAAGTAAAGATGACAACGATCTGGCCTACAGAGAGGAGGTGGAGCAGTTGATGGGCTGGTGCAGTGATAACAGTCTGATCCTGAACGTCGACAAGACCAAAGAACTCATTGTCGACTTCAGGAAGAACCAGCCCAGCCATGCGCCACTACTCATCAACAACATACACGTGGAGGTGGTTGGTACCATAAAGTTTCTGGGTGTGTTCATTACTCACGATCTCACCTGGTCTGTAAACACTGCATCATTGGTGAAGAGGGCACAGCAGCGAATGTACTTCCTACGGAGGATGAGAGGAGCTCATCTGCCCCCGCCTGTCCTCACCACTTTTTATAGAAGCACCATAGAGAGCATCTTGACCAGCTGAATCTCAGTGTGGTGTGGAGGCTGCAGTGCCGCTGACTGGAAGGATGTTGGAAGGGTGGTGAGAACAGCAGAGAGTCTCTCTCCCCTCCATTCAGGACATTGCAGAGATCCGCTGTGTAGCTCGGGCCAGGAAAATCTGCAGGGACCCCTCTCATCAACTGTTCGGTCTGTTTAGTTTACTGGCCTCCGGAGGGACGTTCTGCAGTATGCGGTGTCGGACCTCCAGGTTTTATAACAGCTTTGTCCCCCAAGCCATCAGACTGTTGAACACTGATAAATAAGTACTTAGTCCTGTTGGTCTTACACTTTGACTGCTGTCAGGTATTGAGCTAGATATTTAGACAGTAAATTATTTATTCCACTTTGCTAGGTATATATTTATTTATTATAATCTATTTTTTTTGTACCAAATATTTTGGGGATGAACATTGCTTATACTGCATTGAAACTGCAAAAAACTATGGCCTATGCAAACGAAATTTCGTTCTGTATCCACAAGTTTCCGAGGGGCGCTCCTGTAAAAAATAAAGTGGGTGAAACTTTCGGTGAGGCGGCGGAAGTAGCATTCCAATGGTATTTTGTGTGTTAGTTAGCGAAGAGGCTAGCTGTTTTTCGGAGAATTATTTTACTATTTAAAGACGCAAATCTTTATGAGAGATGTCGTTACGGAGCTCAGGGACAACATGTGCTGTTCGCGGTTGTATGTATAACCGGACTAAACTAGTTCAGTGGCTTAAACGTGATTGTTTTGAACATAAGCTGAAAACGAAATCAGAGTGATCCTGCTAACGACTGTAGTTTCCATCACCTCCCAAAAGACGACGAATCTTCCTGTGTACATTTGTTTAAATTCTTAATATTCTATAAACTCTATCAGCATGTGATTGGCTGTTCGCTACTGATGTTACAGCTAAACTCAGGATCAAAGCCTGTGTTGACAGAATACCAAATGTGCCAGTTAATGTATTCAAGCAGCACATTCATTTATAATTTTGAATAAACTCCAAAGCACAATGACTAAGTGTGTATTTTTTATTTTAATTGTTTGTCAGCTCGCACAACTGTCTGTCACCATGCCTTGATGAGTATTGATTATTAATATTGTTATTATAATACTCCCAGTCAACTACTGCGGAGGGTAAAGGTACTGTTATTTCACCCTTTTGAATTTCGTTGAGGTTGTGTTCCCACATCGTTAGCTAGTTTGGATCGCTATAACTTGAATGACTGTCAACTGTTGAATGAACGAGTGTCAAGCATGTCAAATCGCGCTTTGTTTACTTCCAACCGGAAGTCGCGCCCACTTTTGACGCAAGGCCTCATGGGGCGTAGGAAACTTGTGGATACACTTGTTGTATTATGAAAGACAATAAAGTCTGTCAAGTCAAGTCAAGTCATTAATGATGGACTATATGAGTGCACTGTAAAGTCTCATGTAAAGGAAGGTTTATTTAGCGTTTAGTAAGCACTGGCATATAACTGAACAGATATGAATGTTGCTTCAAGTTGTGTTGATGTCAAAGTTACTATTTTGCTTGGTGGATGATTACAGGAGTCTTTTAGTCTGTACTCACTTAAAAAATAACCCAACGAATAACCCAATAACAAAGTTATAATATTCACACTAGGAAAAACCTCCCCCACTTTCTTCATAAGAGCTGATGAGGTTTGAGTCACACACACACTGCTCAATATTGCATTACACGACTGCACTGTCTCGGTATGTATTTATTGTTGAGTCCAAACAAAAGCCTTTGTTATTATAACCCTTTAACTTTTTATATGCCATTCATAAGCTCAACAGCTCGATGTTTTCTCACCCAGCTTGTCTGATTATGTTGTTTTTCCCTCCGCTTTATGATGCCATTCAAGCATTTCCATAAGGAAACACCCTGCGTGATGATGAAAGACGTGATGAAATATGCAGAAATGTGTTCTCTGAAATAGACCACTTTAAACAAAAGAGCTGGAACATGACCCTTGTCCAGAGACAGAGCCACAGGAGCTGGAGAGACTAACATCTGTGATATTAACACTTCATTTCAATGCTCCACTTTAGACATTATCCCACAGTAACTTTGCAGTCAGTCGAGTATTAGCAGATCTGCTTAATATCTGACACGTCATGCTCCACAATAGATCTACAAGTGACTTCGCAACTACGTCAGCTCACTAATCCGAACCCTGCTAATACACTAATGAGAGTTAGTTGACATGTAGATGCAAAGTTACTTGTAGTGTCACCAGCCCACAAAGCCATTACATATTTAAAACAGTAATATCATACTAAACCTAAAATAATCTTGGTATTTGGTGACTTAATCTTCCATATTTGGTGGGGAGTTTCAAAATAAATTACGGCTGCTCTGTGAATTATTTTGAAAATCACTCACTAAATATGGAAACTACATTTGTTCTTCTCAATTTGCAACATGAATATTTTCAAACTCCTAAGGCATTCAGACCTTTATTTTGAAATAGTGATGAACATGAAAAACCATGAAAGTAGGGTATCAGTTTGTTTTCATGCCAAGAGTTCAAAATACAGCATCCATTCAATTATTTTAGAAAAAAAAATATTCTGAAAATGTGTTAAAAATAAAGAAAGAAATTACAGATTCACCATTTGTGATGATGTGTTATTTTTATGTGATTATTGAGGTTGAATTCATATCAAAATATGACAAATGTCCCTTACTACTTCTGAATAGGATGTCTACTTCATTGGAAATTGTGGAAATAATGGTTCAGACCACTCAAAACACATATGGAAGTATGGGCAGTATGGGAGTCTGGTTGTGCCCTAGTGGAAGCGTTCAGTACTGCGCCCAAACACACTCTCACTGAAAGATGATTTTTTGAGATGTCAACCTAAAATTTGAAACACAACTTGTTCACCAATGATGCAGTGATCCAGGTGAGATCGTGAGTAATGAACACACCCAGAAACTTTATGGTACCAACCACCTCCACGTGTATGTTGTTGATGAGTAGTGGCGCATGGCTGGGCTGGTTCTTCCTGAAGTCGACAATGAGTTCTTTGGTCTTGTCGACGTTCAGGATCAGACTGTTATCACTGCACCAGCCCATCAACTGCTCCACCTCCTCTCTGTAGGCCAGATCGTTGTCATCTTTAAATAGGCTTACCACTGTTGTGTCATCTGCAAATTTCACGATGTGATTGATTTGTGGCATGGAACAAACTGACAGTTTTTGGAAGTGAAAAAGAACAAGTCATTGTGTAATTACAGTGAAAAAATGTAAATTCATATTCCCAGAATGCCCAGTGTGACACTTCAGATTAGAAGTATTTTTGTTGAAATAACTGTTTCTTCCTAATCAGTTTTGTACATTAGAGGTTTACTTTACAGTTAATGTTGTTAAATTAATGTTTAATAAAATTAATTTCATGTGTTACCCTGATGGTGTTTAGTGTTTGTGTGAATGACACTGTGCAGCTTCTCTACATATTGATTGGTAAATGAACAAATCAGTTAATAAAATGTGTTTATTACTGTAAATGTAACTTAAATCTGTAAAACCTAAAGTGTTTTTTTTACGGTAAATTTCTGGCATCCACAGTTGCCAGCTTTTTACTGTAAATTTAACGTTTTTTTTTTTTTGCCCAGTGTATGGGTTATAACTAAAAATCAAATTAAACATTGTTAAAAAGAAATTATAATTTTTAAAAATGTAACGATTTAAACGTTTTTTTTTTGTGTGCCTTTTTTCAATATTACAAAAATTTGGGACGTACCGCATACAGATTTGTTATTGATTTGTGTAATTTTATAATGTGTTATTATCACACATCTAATGTGTGTTATTTTCAAGCTTCAAACATTAAAAATGAATTAACAAACAATCCAGAAAGAGTAAAAGGGTTGTATGCAGATTTATTTAGTCTAAATTAAGCTGACAAGGACCGAAAAGCTCATTTGGGACAAAATGTTGGTTTGTACTTATATTTTGCATAGCATTCTTTAGTCTGATCGTTTTCTTTCAATAATTTTGGTCACCGTTAAAAAGAAGGACAGTGTTGTTGACGAATGTTGTCAAAACTATAATTCATCGACAACAATATGAATATTTAATTATTGGCAGAGACCTGTGGCTTAACTTGTACCCTGTTTGTGGAAAGTGCAAATAATTGAACATCACTAAAAGTTGGAGGTTTTAGCCTGTTAAAAATTGTGGTTTGTGAAGATGACGTAATATCTAATAAAACTATTTAAAAAAAGAGTTCAATCAGAGCACAGTGATATAAACAGCTTTGGGAAACACTTGTAAAAATCACATTGAAGATGATGAAGAAATGTATTTTCCTATAGCGCAACATAAACTGTCCTTTTCAAAATATGGGTTTAAAGTGCAAATGATCAACAGAAAGCTTTTTTGGCTTGACCTGCACACCTTTCAATGAGTGTGTGTGTGTGTGCACATGACATACAGTACATGACCGTTTAGTGACGGTTTTTATAGTGTGCTTAAGCACATTGAACTGTGAAGTTAACGCCTGCAAATGAAGTTATATACAGTACATACTGTGAGAAATAAATCTGTACAGCAACAGAAAGAGCAGCTCATTAGCCGGGTTTTGTAATTAAAAAACTGTTAATTAACAGTTTTCACTGAAGACATTGAAATTTTCTGTTAATTAACAGTGTGTTAGACAGTAAAAAGACAGGACATTTTCTGTTTTAGTTGTATACATACAATAAAAATGACACTGTTATATAATAATGGTATAAAAACTCAAAACCAAGGATGCAAAGAATGGACTTGTGTTCTTGGGAAGAAAGCTCTTGCTAGTTGTTCTTGGAAGAACGAACTCACGAGATGACGAGCACACAGAGCGCTGCTGACAGTTTGAGACGATGTGTTCTTGCTGGTATTGCACAATAATACCCCCGCACAGACACCGTCTGCAGTGCCCAAACATAACGAGAATTATTGACGATATAACAGCCGGGCTGCAATGATCTCTTGACTGTGGGGTAACACATTTGGCCGGTTGGCTCGCTAGCTAACTTAACACCCGCTTATGGAGATGCTCACTTCCGAAAACGTTTGAGTACATTTTCGATTTGCCATAAATGTTCGTAAAAATGGCAATATTCAAATATTTGAAATCTACACAGTTGATTCTCGCATCAAATGTTTTCAGAAGTTGATTTAGTGATGAAATAGAAGTACGAAATTGCAGAAAAAAACGAATTATGCCTGGTTCAGATAACACTTTTTTTTTGTCTGTTACGATAGTCACTGTGTCAGATTACGCGATTTTGACTCCTTGTCGTGTCTTGGACAAGACACATGTCAGACTACACGTTGCTTCCTGACCAGTCTTTAACGGTGTGATGTCATCGAGAAGGCGAAACTAGTAGCGAGTGACTTCTGGAAATGTACGTAAACAAACAATGAAAGACGCGGTGAGTGTTGTATCAGAAAAAAGTAAAAAAAAAAGTCCTGACAATGGACACGTTCCTGGATTGCTCGAAGAGGACAGTATGGGCTGTCAATCCTCCAAAGAGAACTTGAGCTAAAATATTGTTTTCTACATTTTTACTTTTAGTTTTAACGTTAGCACCATCGTCTCTCTTTCGTTTCGCCATTTTTGAAAGTTGTGTACGGAAAAGCTTCTGTGCTCCTATTGGTCAACCTCATACATGTGACGGAACCGTCGTGGACGACCGATTTAGCATGTCAAATTAAACATGCTAGTCTATTTGTCGTGATGTCGTGAAGAATCGCAGACGCGACGTAGGTTGTCGCCCACTATGACACACTATACGAGATGATACGATTGAATCTTGCGTCCCGACGCCCGTTGTCGTTTACGAATCCCCACGACACCCTACGTCAAACGGATCGTGCCAAAATCTGGCTAAAATCGTGTAATCTGAACCAGGCATAACTGTACTGACCTGCCTCTGCTTCCTCGAATGGCGAATTGAATGCTGGGATTTTTCTGCCATCAAGTTCACGCAAGTTACCAACCGATGCATCCTCGGTAAAATGGGCGTGTCAAGAACACACCCGGGATTTTTAACCGTTCAAACTTGTGTATTGGGACAGTACTTGGGCCACAAAATGTGACGTTTCACAAGAACACAGATTGAGAAAGGCCTAGTATGTGTGTACTTTGTGCTGATGTGTCATGTATAGGTCAAGGGTGAAGATCTGACACACACAGCTTGAATGACATCAGGTGACTAAACTCATGAAACTGCTCACTTTTACAGCCGCCATTCCAGTTGTTTGTTGATATTTGTGTGAACAGCTCATATCTGTAGTGTCAACAAGTATATTATGCTGTGAATGAACTTCTATAGGAAAAAAAATATTTATTTGAAGCTGTGAAATATGTGCTTGACCATGTAATACACAATATAGCCGCGTTTCCACCGCAATTACCAAGAACTATTTGTCCCAGGAACTTTTTTCATAGGAACTTTTTTTTCCCCCAGACCGCTTGCTTATTGCGTTTACACCGCGGACTAAAGTACCGGTGCGGGGCGGGAAGATTATAGTGACGTTGAACTGCGTGTGACTGCTCCTCCCAGTCTGCGCGTTTGCTTTGAGTTTGAGTGCGTTTTGAATTTTGTATCGAGGAGATTTAAGCTGTGCGGCTTTTGTGTGGGATTGGTTTACTAACGAGGTAATTAACAAAACGGCAGAAAAGAGACGAGCACCCAAACGTATTCAGAAAGCTCGTAATGCTAGATATAAAAGTAGACGTTTGTTATCAGCGGAGATGGATGGGACGAACGCGCACCATCGGGCAGAAAGACAAGTGGTAAGAACAAGTCAGCATGTTCAGCGCACAAGTCCCACCCCGAAAGTTCCCGAACTCTGAAAAAGTACTACCTCGCCAGCAGGGACTTTCTGGGGTGGAAATGTTTTACCCAGAACTTCATTTAGACCCTGCTTCCTGTGGTGTAAACACACCAATTACCACCCCAAAGTTCCTAGTTCCTGGGGAAAGTTCCTGCGGTGGAAACGCGGCTTATGTAATAGGGTTAGGGTTAAACTGTCTCATTCAGACAAAAGCCCCGTTCACACCGCCAGCGACACGCAGTGACAAAGCGACAAGATCCCATTCATTTCAATGGAATGCTGGCGACATCCAGCGACACGAGTGACAGTGACCGAGGGCGACAGAATGTGGGCGTGACAAGTGACAAAAGTTGAGAATTTTCAACTTTATGCAAATGAGAAGCGAATTTTCGCGAGCGACAACCAATAGGAAAGAAGACTTTCAGTGGAGCTTACGTCACCGTCTCAAGTGCAGGGCAGGCAAGACAGAAAGAAAGAGTTTGAGGACGATTTCACTGTTTTATATGAGTTGACCAACCCGATCTCACGGGAATTCGTACGAATTTTACGAGGTGGCTAATTCGTAACAATTTGTACGACCTCACTCGTACGAATTAGTACGATTTAGCTAAATCGTACATATTTTACGAATTAGCCAATTCGTATGAATTCGTACGAATGACCTAACCCTGACCCCGCCCCTAAACATAACCGTCACGTGGGTTTAGACAAATCGTACAAATTTGTACGAGTGAGGTCGTATGAATTAGTACGAATTAGCCACTTCTGAATCACTCGTACGAATTCGTACGAATTGGTCGTGAGATAGGGTAGAGTTGACTGTAACCACATACATGGATAATAAAATGATGCATGGAAAAGAAACTGTCGACAGTCTCAGTGAGTTCAATTCATACATTTAACGTTATAGTTCGAGTGTTGTAATTTTTGATGCACGTTTAGCACTGCTGCAGTTCATTTTACAATTTCCCCTGCATTACGTTGACTATTAGGGACAAGAAAATTGATTATTTGTCAAATTCGAATGACGTTTTTATAATTTGTGACAGTATGAGTGAGTTTAATTTGTTCATTCGATCAATTGTTGATCTAGTAAATGATTTAATCCACTGAACACAGCTGTGGAGATATAAAAACACTCTCCCAACAGCATATGGTTTCTTTTTAGCCTTAAAAGTCATTTATTCCCAGTCAAATAAAAAAAAATATATATCACTTGTGGTTGTCTTCTGTATAGATATGGCCAGACGTGCAGTCTACCAATAACATCAGAGTGACAGCACTACGAACGCCCACAAGCGACATCACAGTACAGAGCCTAGCGACACAGCAAAAAAATCGCTGGCGGTGTGAACGGGGCTTTACGGTCCTGTGCGTAAACATGATGAGATTTGACCATGAGCATTCATTAAACTCGTTCTGTCGTCACACTCGGTCACAGCAATGAATGAGAGTGCTGCATCTAATCGTGGGCATTTAAAGGGTTAGCTCTTCCAAAAATGAAAAATCGCATTACGTAATCACGTTAACAGGTCACACGTGTAAAGGCCAATTTATACTTCTGCGTAGGGTGCGCGCAGTAGGTACGGCGTAGCATACGCAGAGACGCGTCCCATACCGCGTACCCTTCGCCGTAGCCTGACGCGCACCTCCTCAAAAATGTAACTACACGTCGCGACGACGCGGACCGCAAGATCTGTGATTGGTCGGCTTGGTTGCATCGCATTTCCTCCTACACATTTCCGCACGTGCCTTCTCACGCATTTCCACACGTACCATCTCCTCCGACGTCTTCTCTCATTTCTGCCTTTCAGTTTTAGTAATTTCACTAAAATTAACTGTTTTTCCACCTCAATAAGCTCCAACTCCAACATGACCCGCTCTCTTTCAGGCTTGTAGTAACCTAGTCGCAACTCGGGCAATGTAAACAGTGGAACATTAAAACCCTCCGCCGCCAACTAGCGTTTCGGAGCAGTACTGCAGAGCAACCAAGACCTGAACGCAGAAGTATAAATGCTCACAAAGGCGTCGCCTACGTGCGTAGCCAACGCCGTTCACAACGGCGTACCCTCGACGCAGAAGTATAAATTGGCCTTTAGGCGGACGGACAGGCGGACGTACCGACCTAGAGTTACAAACGCAAAAAATCGGACAATTTTGAAGTGGGAGAAAATTAGATTTTCACCTTACCCTACATTATTATGTAAAGCGTGACGCATCGCAGAGCTAGTGCAAGACCAGCATTTGTAGTTAAAATGTATATAAATGCTTATAAAATGTCCGCTGGTTTGTCTAGATAAGACTCGGCTGGATCGCGTCGAGACTTTCTAGATAAGACTCTTATTCCTCGGCTGGATCGCGTCGAGACTTTCTAGATAAGACTCTTATTCCTCGGCTGGATCGTGTCGAGACTTTCTAGATAAGACTCTTATTTCTCGGCTGGATCGCGTCGAGACTTTCTAGATAAGACTCTTGTTCCTCGGCTGGATCGCGTCGAGACTTTCTAGATAAGACTCTTATTCCTCGGCTGGATCGCGTCGAGACTTTCTAGATAAGACTCTTATTCCTCGGCTGGATCGCGTCGAGACTTTCTAGATAAGACTCTTATTTCTCGGCTGGATCGCGTCGAGACTTTCTAGATAAGACTCTTATTCCTCGGCTGGATCGCGTCGAGACTTTCTAGATAAGACTCTTATTCCTCGGCTGGATCGCGTCGAGACTTTCTAGATAAGACTCTTATTTCTCGGCTGGATCGCGTCGAGACTTTCTAGATAAGACTCTTATTCCTCGGCTGGATCGCGTCGAGACTTTCTAGATAAGACTCTTATTCCTCGGCTGGATCGCGTCGAGACTTTCTAGATAAGACTCTTATTCCTCGGCTGGATCGCGTCGAGACTTTCTAGATAAGACTCTTATTCCTCGGCTGGATCGCGTCGAGACTTTCTAGATAAGACTCTTGTTTCTCGGCTGGATCGCGTCGAGACTTTCTAGATAAGACTCTTATTTCTCGGCTGGATCGCGTCGAGACTTTCTACATAAGACTCTTATTTCTCGGCTGGATCGTGTCGAGACTTTGAAGCTGCACTGAAACTCACATCTGGACCTTCGACCTGTTGAAGTCACTATATGGAGAGACATCCTGGAACGTTTCCCTTAAAAACCTTCATTTCTTTTCGACTGAAGAAAGAAAGACATGACGTGGGAGTGAGTAAATTATCAGGAAATGTTTATTCTGGAGTGAACTACTCGTTTAAAGCCACCCAACTGTATACCTCTGCTCCAAACCCATTTAATGCTCTTTAATAAGCCTATGTTAGTTTCTGAGAATTTCAAATTAGCAAATATCGACATATGTTATCACCTGGATACCTTTTACGAATGCACTGATATGTATTTTCCCACAAACACTTACATTCCTTCAAGAAAAAAGACTAAATCCAGAAGCAATTACTAAACGTTCAACTGTCATCGAGGCTTGAGGCGAACCTGAGGCGAGGCTGACATCTTCTAAACCTGACAGGCCTGATCAGGGTGTAGTTCCTCGTTCAGTCACATCTCGTTTACTCTGACACTGCACATGAAGCCGAATCAATCGAATATAACCAGAACTGGATCAAAAGGAGCTGGTTTGGCTTTGTGGTCTTCGCAGACTTATAAACTGTGGTACGCTGTATGTCTTTGACCCACCCAGTTAGGCTGTGGATCATAACAAGAAAAACCTCTGTTGGCCACAAAGCTAAAAGCGCATTGAGGCACATGGCAGGGTTTTACAACAATAATATGCAGAGAGAGACCGTCTGTAGACACCAAGACAACACTGAACAGAGACAGGGAGATGAGGGTGTGACACTGCAAGTCATTGACACTAAACCAGACTTGTTTTTATCTGTAAATCATGTGTCTTTTATAGCCAGAGTCCCGTGTGCATCTTGCCTCTTTTGACAAGTGTCCGGAAAATCAAGACCTGATTTTCAGGATATCAGATGCCTTTAATTACTCTGGACGTGCCTATGTATGTTACCTGCTATATTTCACCTATGTGGTTAAAATTGCAGTTTTCTAAATTTTTACTGAAAACAACACAATGGTGTATTGCAGAGTTTGTAAAAGTTTAACACTTTACGGCAAGTCTTTGACATGAGGCGGTCCAAATATTTACTCTAAATCATTTTATTGGTTTTCAGTGACAAATTAAGACGATATAGTAAGATATTGTCCATTATTAATCCCTAACATGATCTCCCCCATCAATCCAACATACAACATAACAACATAAATAACATTTTCCCAGTCTTCAACTGTCCAATTTTGGTGAGCTCTTGCAAATTCTCGCCTCTTTTTCCTATTTATAGTGGAGATGAGTGGTGCCCGGTGGGGTCTTCTGCTGTTGTAGCCCATCCGCCTCAAGGTTGTGTGTGTTGTGGCTTCACAAATGCTTTGCTGCACACCTCAGTTGTAACGAGTGGTTATTTCAGTCAAAGTTGCTCTTCTATCAGCTTGAATTAGTCGGCCCATTCTCCTCTGACCTCTAGCATCAACAAGGCATTTTCGTCCACAGGACTGCCGCATACTGGATGTTTTTCCCTTTTCACACCATTCTTTGTAAACCCTAGAAATGGTTGTGCTTGAAACTCCCAGTAAGTGAGCAGATTGTGAAATACTCAGACACCAACAACCATGCCACGCTCAAAATTGCTTAAATCACCTTTCTTTCCCATTCTGACATTGAGTTTGGAGTTCAGGAGGTTGTCTTGACCAGGACCACACCCCTAAATGCATTGAAGCAACTGATAATTGTATTAATGAGAAATTGAACAGGTGTTCCTAATAATCCTTTAGGCGAGTGTAGCTATAATAATTAAATTTACCCTACAAAGATGCTTCTAATAAGCGAAAATTATGTACCATTGCCAGTTACAGGTGCACAGGGTAAACCCTCAATTTAATTTAAAAAGGTATCCCAAGTCTTGTAAAAGGATTTAAGTGAACCAGAGTATCTTAACTTTTCACGTCCAATAGAGTAGAAAATGTCCTGTATCCACCTGTCATGTGTTGGAGGAGACCCAGATAGCAGACTGACATTGAATTAACGTGGAAATATGACATCGAAACAACGTTGATCTGACATTGTTTTGCTCATCGAATTAACGTTGAACCAACGTCAGACGCGTCATTCTTTCAAAACTAACGGAAAATCAACTTGAAATCAACGCGTTGTTTCAACGTTATGAAAGCAAATTTTCGATTTTCATTTAGCTTTGAAGAATGCCGCGTCTGACGTTGGTTCAACGTTAATTCGATGAGCAAAATCAACGTTGTTTCAATGTCATGATTTAATGTCAGTTTGCTATCTGGGGAAGCATGCCTCCACTTAAAGGGGCACTTGGCAACTATTTCAACTTAATAAAACCGTCCATAAATCATTTGAATGGTTCAATAACCTGTTCTGGAGAGAATGGTGGCTTTCTCTGCTCCCCCCAACGTTCCCAGGTGGAAAACCAACCTTGCAACATGAGGACTAATGTCCTGGTAAGCTGGAAATAGAAGTCTCGTGAGAATGAGCGAGAAACATGAACTGTTTAATGGCAATTCAACATAATTCAATGATACTGTGTATGATGTATTACCCACTCGGTAGACTTAGCTCCACACGATAAAGCTGGCCGGCTTCGATTATAACAAAATTTGATGCACATGAGCAGCGGTAGAAAGCGAGAGGAGGGCGCCGCAAGTGAGTTTTTTATGACAGTGTTGTGAAAATATGTGCCGCACAGCTGTAAGGGGCAGCTTGATAAGAAGGGTGACCGTCTGGCCAGGACTGTAGAAAAAGCAATGACTTTACGACCTCGGGCAACCAAATCAGGCATAGGGGAGACCCCAAATAGGACTATAATTGGATTGTGAGGCGGTCCAAATATATATATATATATATAATTAAAAAATGTATATCAATATTAATTAGGGATGTGCGATATATCAGCCACCATATCGGTATCGGACGATATGTTCATTTTTAATGTTATCGTTATAAGGAAATCAGCCTGATTTATTAAACCCGATATACACTGGATTATCTCCTTCAGCTGAAACTCTTCAGATGGGCACTGTTCATCATGATGGTTATGAATGGCTTGAAATATGACTGGAATCCCTTCAAAAAAGGAAAATACAGTAAATGCAACATATGCAGCGCAACTACATAAAATTATGAGAACATTATAATTGTGTGCATGGTGAGATTTTAATGGTGAGATTTTTTTTTTCGTAATTAGGCTTTAAAAAATTATAATGAATTTAGTTTTACCGGCCAATTTATCAATCTTTCAAATATAAAAAATATCGGTAGCGGCCATAATGTTCATATAAGTGCATCCCTAATATAATCACTGTTATGAATATTGGAGGAATGTCCAATATAGTGGATTATTATAGATTATAACTGCACTAAAGCAAAATATTCTTTGCTGCACAACAACACCATCGAAAGTCATACCTTCAATACCTGTGAAAGCTACGGAAGCCCGGAGAGGCCATGCTTTTAGCTTTTCCTGATTTTTTTCTTCTTCTCGTGATTACAACTTAATTTCTGGTTAAATCGCCATCATAATTTTATAATTGCCAATTGTACGCTATGACCACATATTCATATTCTGGTATTTGAGGCGTGGTTTACGAATGTCCAGAGTCGTTTTTTTGGGTTGCTATGAATGTCTATCAAACGTTTCAGTTATACCAGATGACGTATGCAGGGCAACAGAAACTAGATGAGGATGGAGACGATGGGTCAGAGATGTGTGTGTACACGATGGTGTATGTGTCTAAGGCTGCATCGAAAGGTAACTTCACGTCTGCTGCCATGTTGGATCCATAGATATAAACAAACCGCTTCGGTGTGTCACATACACGTCGTCATCGTCTCGCTGCTCCCTCCCCGTTCTGTGATTGGTCCCCTCGCTGAGGCGAAAATCTGGTCCATGGTGTCCAGACTGAAATAAAATCCCAGGCTACATCATAAATGTAATAGTTGCCCATTGTACGCTGTGACTACACATTCAAGGTCTCTATAGTACCTTTGATGATGAACCTGTAGACCTGACAGCCTCCTCAACTGTGTGATGGTACACTCTTAGAAGAAAAGGTTCTATATAGAACCTTAAAAAGGTTCTATCAGCGGCGCTACGTATTTGGAACCCCTAAAAGGTTCTATACGCTCTTAAAAAAGGGTTCCTCTGGGTTCAGTATAGAACCCTGCCCAGATAGCAAACTGACATTGAATCAACGTGGAAACATGACATCGAAACAACGTTGATCTAACATTGTTTTGCTCATCGAATTAACGTTGAACCAACGTCAGACGCGTCATTCTTTCAAAACTAACGGAAAATCAACTTGAAATCAACGCGTTGTTTCAACGTTATGAAAGCAAACCAATTTTCGATTTTCATTTAGCGTTGAAGAATGCCGCGTCTGACGTTGGTTCAACGTTAATTCGATGAGCAAAATCAACGTTGTTTCAATGTCATGAGAGACGTCGTTTCCACGTTGATTCAATGTCAGTTTGCTGTCTGGGTGAGGTTCCATACTTGGCCAATAGAACCAAAAAAAAAGGTTCTATATAGAACCATTTTGGAGTTCTATATATGAAGCGGGGGATGGAACCATTTCTGGTTCTAAATAGAACCATTTCTTCTAAGAGTGTATGAGTCGTCAATCACTCAATTCTAACACAAACATGCCTGACATAGCGCTATGAGCTCGAGTGAGTCTCTGGTCAGTGCGGGCACCAGAACAATAATACCAACATGCGGTTGTGTCAAGTACACAGAACATTTGAGTCAAGACCACAAGTTGTGAATCACGAGACCAGAAGAAAGAGAAAGCATTGACTCTCAGGGCTTCTGTGGAAAGCATATGCTATTATTATATACAATGCATTAGTGGTTATTTGTTTTGCGTGCTACACACATTTATCCCGGGCAGCGTCCCGTGAGGAACAATGCATGCCTTCAGCTCGGGAAAAACACTCGAGGTTCTCCTTATATGGAGTTAAAGACGACGTCTGGCGTGATTGGCTCCCACATCTGAACCAGAACATGTGGATCTGCTGCGGCTCTCTCACACACACACACACACACACGCACCTGTTATGACACGCACATCGAAGAGGACACACACTGACAACGCATTTCTCCAGTTGTGTAATTCACACGGAAAATATAGAATATAAAAGTCCAGAAAAGGAGAAAACAGTGAAAGATTGGGGATGTATATGAATGTAAAAAGTGACAATATATGAAAGATCCTGAACAGTTTCATTTGATTTAACCACAATTTATTCAGACACCTTCGACATTGTCAGTTTATTCACTTTAGTTTAGAAAATGGTAATAAAATATGAGCAGAACTCAGAGTTATTAGATCAGTGGATATTTCACTGGTTTTATCCGTCCTTCTGTTAGACTCACACATGAATTATGTTGAATATCTGTCAGCTGTTCAATTTAACTACACAATTAGATAATAACAATGCATAACGTTTACTGGTTATCCACTATATGAAGCATTTTTGGGTATAATATGTGGCATTTAGCCTATTTTATTTTGCTCTCCTCACTAACATAAATTAACGCGTCCTGGAACTACTATTAAAAAAATTATATTTTATAAATTACACATTTTTTTAATCATTTTTTGTTTTGACTGTGTATATTAATGACTAATTTCAACATTAGTTTTATCCCTTCATGTTCTTGACAGGAGTGTTAAGCTTATACTTTCATTATTTTCAAAAATTATGGTTGGTGAATATAGGAAGATGGATAATGGGTGTTTTTCTCTCCCATGACTCATGGTTTCTGAAGTGTTATTCAGTCAGGAGATGTTCAGAGAGACAGCACTGCTCTCTACTGGCCAGACATCAGCCGTGCAAATATATATCGCTTGAAGAAAACCATTACATTGAAGCCATTTTTGCATTAACTGACTTCTCAACCAAACGGTTGAGCACATTTTGAGTCACTATATTTTATTGAGAGGAGTACCTAACTTACCTAAAACTGATTGCGCCATCTCTATCATCTGGTTGAGGTATATTATGCCAAAAAAATCCACTAGATGTCACCGTCAATCAACAGCACTTGTCTCAACATGATGTCAGAAACAAATAAATCACCCCAGTCATGTGAACTGGTTTTGGTGAAATTTTGCAAGCTAAGCATATTACACTGTAAGAGCCCCAACTTTACAAAATGATGTTGGTGCTATGAAAAAACGTAAGTATATTTTTAATAATTTTTCAAAAACATGCTCAACCAAACAGTTGATTTGGCACATAATGGTTAACTGTCACCCCCCTTTTAGAGAATGGACATTACAATGCAAAACTTCAAAACTTGGTTGTAATTCAAGTATGCTTTGGAATAAAGACCTAAGTTTAGTCCTTCTTTAAAGAAAACACTCAGCAGATTATTGCTGAAGTAAAAGCACTTAAAAAAAAAATTAAAGTATGAAAAAGT
This sequence comes from Pimephales promelas, assembly GCF_016745375.1. The sequence continues at coordinate 5,806,896 of NW_024121444.1, forward strand.
TCCGGAAGTTTTAAATTTACATTAAATCAAATATACTGTACTAAATATTTCTTCCTATAAAATTACTATAAAATCAAAGCCAAATATCTAACCAAGTTATGTTCCAAATTTGAAGTTGATATCACAAAAATTCAAGTTCCCATGAGATTGTGTTTATGTGTAATACCAAAAATGACATAAATTCCATTGAATTTAATTGTATGCGTTCTGCTGTAACAAATTAATACATTTCTAAATTTAAAATTCATTTCAAAAGAAACTTGTTATACAAGAAAAGTTACTTTTCATGTATACTTTTACTTTGTAAAGTTTTATTGAAGTAGGCCTATTTGGGTGTGTTTTGGGCATATTCGATTAGTGTATAGCTCATTTGCATATTAAAATTAAATTAATTTTCAAAGAAACCTGTAATGCAAAAAAAGTACTTTTTATGGATACTTTCATTATGTAAAGTTTCATTATTGTATTGTTGTCTGGCCTTACTGGCACACATCTTGGATTGATGAGAATTAAACATATTTCCTCAACAAGGATTTCTTAGGACTTTTATTATGTTGTTCTGGACACCTCATAGAAATGATCTATGCTGAAAAAAATTATTTTACAATTAGTCTGTCGTAAAATGCTACTTTGCCTGGACTATTGAAATAGATGTAGTTCATGAGCGATTTTCACATAAAACTAAATGTTACTCTTCTGTTTTATGACAAACTGCGACTTTCTTGCCTTTCAGAATTATCCTTTAAATTGGCAAACATCATATGTGTAATTCAGGGCACAGTTCAGATGGAATAAAAAGTTGTCTCTCGCCATTGACTACCATACATATTTTTTTTCAGAAATAAAGTCCCATGCATCCATTAAAAATAGTAATCTGAAAGTATTCATGCATATTTCACTCCATGAGTGGAATTGACTTCTCATATCTTAGCAGTTATTTTGCATATTTCTTAAACACATTTTGTGTATACACAATATACAAGTGCAAGAAGAATCATTACTTTTTCAAACGTTTTTTATTTACATATAATTACTTTTCAAACACACCCCTCATCTGCTATTGGTTGGCTCAACAGGAAGGCCCGCCCCCAAACCACCACCATTGGTCAAATCAGCTCAAGACAGTCATGCTTGGGTTATCTTTTACATATATGTATCCTAAACTTCAGCAGTCTGATCAAACCAGTCCACATTCAGATCATTTATCACACAGGAAATGGAAGGTCAAGTTGAGCAGATTGCATTGTGGGATATAGTTCAACACAGTGGGCTCTTGAGTACCGAACTTTTTTTGGGAGCTGTACCATGAGCACAACATTCATAATACAGAAATAGTAGAACAGTAACATGAATACTGAAGTAGGTAGGATGGTACAATGTTTCAAAAACAGTAATTTATGATTGAATAATCGCATACAAAATAAAAGTTTGTTTACACATAATATGTGTGTGTACTGTGTATAAATACTTTGTATATATAAATTCACACATAATATTTGCATGTATATACCTCATATATATTGTATTTATAAACAATTTATATTATATATAAATATTTTATGTATAAATTAGGGCTGTCAAACGATTAATCGCATCCAAAATAAAAGTTTGTGTTTTCATAATATATCTGGGTGCACTGTGTGTATATATATATATATATATATATATATATATATAAATACACACACATGCATGTATATTTGAGGGAAAAATATTATTTATATATAAATATTTATATTTAATATAAATTATATATAAATGTATATACAGTATATACATGAAAAAATTTCTTAAATAGATACAGCATGTGTGTGTATTTATATATATATAAAATATTTATACACAGTGCACCAACATATATTATGTAAACACAAACTTTTATTTTGGATGCGATTAATCGTTTGACAGCCATAGTATACATAACACATTTTTCTTAAATATATACAAGTATATATATTAAATATATACATGGATGTATATTGTATGTATTGTACACACATATATTATGTCAACACAATCTTCTATTTTGTATGCGATTAATCGTTGCATGGATTAATCCACTGATATATTATTGTATTACTTAACTTTGAAGAGATTAACCGAGTGACTGCGAAAACTGTCAGCATAGATGTACAACTGGAAGAGTGACCAATCAAAAGAAAAACAACGCAACGAGCAATCAAGGCACTTTTAATGGCAGAAATCATCACCTGAGGCAAGACAAGAGCAAACACTCTCCGCATTTAAGACACTCATTCACCCTGAGGTTTCCTCATCTCACACTCCCTCAGAAGCCTCTGAATCACGCGGATTCGACTTTGGACACTTGATATGCACATGTATGAGGTAGAATTGAAAACACCTTGCTTGCCGTTGTGCGACTTTCAAATCTACGCATTTCGACCCAACCAAATTCAATATAAAACTGTACATTTGATTAGCAACAAAACCTCATTCGCAAGCGAGTTTAACCTCCGCGTTCACACACACCATGTTACCCTAGACTAGACCAATCAGGGAGAGACATCCAATGAAGTGAACAAAGTGTCATTAAAAACTTTAAAATGTATTCGTTAATATATATAAAAAAAGCAAGAAGGCACATACAGGGTCAAGCAGAACTTTACCAGATCAATCACTCATCTTAAACATTAAGGCACTTTGCGCATTAATATTTCCCACGCTCCTCCACCGCTCCTCATTCAGCCGAACAGGAAGCTGCACGGAAACAAAAGGCATTTACGTTAGAAAGGAAATTAAGTCGAATGCATTTCTGAATTACAATTCTTATTCTAAACACTACAGTTCAAAAGTTTGGGCTCGGTAAGATTTAACCCGAAAACCGTTTCCCTTATTTCCCTTGATCTGAGCGGTACAAGCCTTGGCAACTTTTCCTAAGTTTGCCTCCTGAACACACACTTTATTTTGACTAAATTCTACAATGTTAAGTGGGTGAAAAAAAAGCCTCCTTAATCTTGTATTTGGGTCATAAATGGGCACCCAAAGAAATGAATGGGAAAAACTGTAATTTAGAGCATTATAAAATAAGCCAAAATAAGACACCAGGTGACTTTAATCGACTCCAATCTCGAGACGTTGCGACTCCAATCTCGAGACTCGAGACGTTTCGACTCCAATCTCGAGACTCGAGACGTTTCGACTCCAATCTCGAGACTCGAGACGTTTCGACTCCAATCTCGAGACGTTGCGACTCCAATCTCGAGACGTTGCGACTCCAATCTCGAGACGTTGCGACTCCAATCTCGAGACCTTTCGACTCCAATCTCGAGACGTTGCGACTCCAATCTCGAGACCTTTCGACTCCAATCTCGAGACCTTTCGACTCCAATCTCGAGACGTTGCGACTCCAATCTCGAGACCTTTCGACTCCAATCTCGAGACGTTGCGACTCCAATCTCGAGACGTTGCGACTCCAATCTCGAGACGTTGCGACTCCAATCTCGAGACGTTGCGACTCCAATCTCGAGACGTTGCGACTCCAATCTCGAGACGTTGCGACTCCAATCTCGAGACGTTGCGACTCCAATCTCGAGACGTTGCGACTCCAATCTCGAGACGTTGCGACTCCAATCTCGAGACGTTGCGACTCCAATCTCGAGACGTTGCGACTCCAATCTCGAGACCTTTCGACTCCAATCTCGAGACGTTTCGACTCCAATCTCGAGACGTTGCGACTCCAATCTCGAGACGTTGCGACTCCAATCTCGAGACGTTGCGACTCCAATCTCGAGACCTTTCGACTCCAATCTCGAGACGTTGCGACTCCAATCTCGAGACGTTGCGACTCCAATCTCGAGACCTTTCGACTCCAATCTCGAGACGTTGCGACTCCAATCTCGAGACCTTTCGACTCCAATCTCGAGACCTTTCGACTCCAATCTCGAGACCTTTCGACTCCAATCTCGAGACGTTGCGACTCCAATCTCGAGACGTTTCGACTCCAATCTCGAGACGTTGCGACTCCAATCTCGAGACCTTTTGACTCCAATCTCGAGACGTTGCGACTCCAATCTCGAGACGTTTCGACTCCAATCTCGAGACGTTGCGACTCCAATCTCGAAACGTTGCGACTCCAATCTCGAATCGTTGCGACTCCAATCTCGAATCGTTGCGACTCCAATCTCGAAACGTTGCGACTCCAATCTCGAAACGTTGCGACTCCAATCTCGAATCGTTGCGACTCCAATCTCGAATCGTTGCGACTCCAATCTCGAAACGTTGCGACTCCAATCTCGAAACGTTGCGACTCCAATCTCGAAACGTTGCGACTCCAATCTCGAAACGTTGCGACTCCAATCTCGAAACGTTGGGACTCCAATCTCGAATCGTTGCGACTCCAATCTCGAAACGTTGGGACTCCAATCTCGAATCGTTGCGACTCCAATCTCGAAACGTTGCGACTCCAATCTCGAAACGTTGCGACTCCAATCTCGAAACGTTGCGACTCCAATCTCGAAACGTTGCGACTCCAATCTCGAAACGTTGCGACTCCAATCTCGAATCGTTGCGACTCCAATCTCGAAACGTTGGGACTCCAATCTCGAAACGTTGCGACTCCAATCTCGAAACGTTGCGACTCCAATCTCGAAACGTTGCGACTCCAATCTCGAAACGTTGCGACTCCAATCTCGAAACGTTGCGACTCCAATCTCGAATCGTTGCGACTCCAATCTCGAATCGTTGCGACTCCAATCTCGAAACGTTGCGACTCCAATCTCGAAACGTTGCGACTCCAATCTCGAAACGTTGCGACTCCAATCTCGAAACGTTGCGACTCCAATCTCGAATCGTTGCGACTCCAATCTCGAAACGTTGCGACTCCAATCTCGAAACGTTGCGACTCCAATCTCGAAACGTTGCGACTCCAATCTCGAAACGTTGCGACTCCAATCTCGAATCGTTGCGACTCCAATCTCGAAACGTTGCGACTCCAATCTCGAAACGTTGCGACTCCAATCTCGAATCGTTGCGACTCCAATCTCGAATCGTTGCGACTCCAATCTCGAAACGTTGCGACTCCAATCTCGAAACGTTGCGACTCCAATCTCGAAACGTTGCGACTCCAATCTCGAAACGTTGCGACTCCAATCTCGAAACGTTGCGACTCCAATCTCGAAACGTTGCGACTCCAATCTCGAAACGTTGCGACTCCAATCTCGAAACGTTGCGACTCCAATCTCGAAACTTTTCTCTACAATACAGTAGTGAAATAACTTGTATGAAATGTGGAGGATTTTAACTGAGACAAGATGACTGACTGGTCTTTTTTTCCACAAGAAGAGTACATATTTTAGGGAGTGTTATAGTAGGCGAGCTGTAGGTGAATCTGCGAAATTACCGCCTTGCTTTAGTAGGAAATACTCTCAGCAAACTTTTAGACAATGATCTCGTCTTGTATTATTCCCAGTGCAAGAATTCAAAGAGTAAACGTTTAGCGGAAGCCAGTTAGCATTGTACTGCAGTGGCTAAAGGATGCAAAGAATTGTAAATACGGAGAGAACGTAGCGACAGACAATCGTCTGAGTTTGTCATTAACATTTCAAACTGGATGAGCATAAACAAACAGAGGAAAAAACTGAAAGAAACTGCCGTTCTGTCAAATCCACCCAAGCAAAACGCTGTAGCACACCGGGTTATCATAGAGATCCATTTTTTCCATAATTTGCAATAACCGTTCTGTTAATAACCCTCTTCCGATCCGACGGTCTGTGGGCGGGGATACAAGTATGCGGAAGTACAATCTGTAATTTTCACGATTTTAGGATTCTTCACCATTTCTGGGTCACCAATGAAATCTCAGTGAACTAGAGACATTGATCACGTGACACTCATAAGATCGTCTCTTCCACTGAGGTCGAGATGCTCGTAAGAACATCTCAAATCACGATCATCAGGTTTAGAGCAAATACTGAGACACCATCAAACTCATGGATATTTCTCAATTAAACATTATACTCAAATTATTACATTATAAACAACAGAAGCATTTTCATTAGTGCTCCCAGACTCTCTTGGCATTGCTATTTCCGTGAGATTATTGGTCTCACCTGTAAGGATATCCGTGATATTTGGCCCTGAAGATGGACAGGAGCCAGCTGAAGAACAGCACCACCAGCCCGATCCCTGCCATACACATGACTGCAGAGAAACAGGACACACGTTAAACCGCTTCTCACCGCAGTCTATGCAGAACTGCTTGATTGACAACATACTTTTCCTCTTGCCGACGTCCAGGTCAGAGGTCGCAGCCTCATGAAGCAGAACCATTCCCAGAGTCACCGCAGCGTCTGCATCAGCGTTCAGGAATAAAGCCACAGCCAATCAGATCTGTGTGTAGAGCTACACGACTGCTCAAACTTTTGGGGTTGGTCGTGATTATACTTTTACTTAAATCAAGCGACAGTAAAAACAATTTTTATGCTACGAAGGATTCTTTAAAAAAAAACAAAATGCTCAAAGAATCCCCGAAAAAGCATGTTTCCACAAAAAATATGAAACGGCACAACTGTTTTCAACATTGATAACAATCGTGTGAGTAGCTTCAATTGGTCAAGTATGGAACCCCAGGGTTCTATATAGAACCCAGAGAAACCCTTTTTTAAGAGTGTATAGAACCCTGGGGTTCCATACTTGGCCAATAGAGACCTTTTACCAAAAAAAAAAAAAAGATTCTATATAGAACCATTTTGGAGTTCCATATATGAAGCGGGGGATGGAACCATTTCTGGTTCTAAATAGAACCATTTCTTCTAAGAGTGTATGTGTTAAAGGGAGGGAATGGGATTTGAAAAATGTCTGGCAGATTTTGAAAATACACAACGTCATAAAAAAAAAAAAAAAAAAAAAAAAACGATAAAAAACCTACACCTTTTGCTGTATATCTGGTGGCGCAACCCCAAACACAACATGTTTTCGATCAACAACTATGATTTTAACCATGTAACTTCAGTAAATAATGGCGCAAACACCAATAACTTGACGAGTGTAAACATTAGTACATCACCTTGCATGATTCATTTAAATTCTCTCCACCAATAAATTTGAAAGGGAAACTCCTACAAATTCATATGGAATAACATCAGCATTAGCATGTTTAACGCTAATTTTACACTGCGTGTCCCTTAACTGTCACCGTTCCGGTACTGGGACGCCTAACTTTACTTCACTATATTTCTATTAAATCCTAATCTAATTATGACAAATTATATATTTTTGGAAAGGTCTAAGACTTCTAATTAAATATTCGACCCCTGTTTTGTGTTAAAAATTATGTAGGAAGAGTAATTAATGAATTTATGACAAGAGTGCACCTAAGAAAATCTGCATCATAACAGGAGGTCTGACCTTTGTCACAAAAAGTTGATGCACCCACTTTTAATCATTGAAACTTCTGTTTTTATGCTAAAAGTTCATAATAAAACATTAATCTAGTATTTTTCAATAAAAAATAAAAAGTATAGTATAAAATTATCCTCTAAAAATGATAATATATATGTATATATTATCCTCTAAAATATAATAATATTTTTATCGCCTTTTTTTATTATATCACACATTTTAGTAGTTATCATAAATTAGGTATCATCTGAAAGCTTATAAACTCAGAATTCATCCTGTGAAAACCATTTTATTGGTTTAATTGGTTTAATAACCATTTAATTGAACGTTGCGTTACCATAGAAACGGTACTTATTTTATGAGGCTTCTCCCCTTTTGGGCATCCTTATTTTTCATAATTTATGATCAAAACCTTTATTAATCTTGACAAAACACATATTGTCAGAAAGGTCTGAGTCTGAAGGTTCCAAATTTTGTGACAAAATTGATATTTGGACAGAAATGTATTAATTTGTTAAGGCAGAATGTATACAACTAAATTCAATGGAATTCAATGGCACCCGGTGGCTATTTTTGGTACTACGCCTAAAAAAAATCTCATGGGAACTTCAATTTTTGTGATATCAACTTCAAATTTGGAACATAACTTGGTTAGATTTATGGCTTTGATTTTATAGTAATTTTAGAGTAAAAATATTTTGTAAAATATTTATTTTATATAAAATAAAAAATATATAGTACAGTATATTTGATTTACTGTGAATTAAAACTTCCATAACTTTTTCATACTTTCATTTTTTGAAGTGTTTTCACTTCAGCAATAATCTGCTGAGTGTTTTCTTTAAAACAAGACCAAACTTGGGTATATATTCCAAGGCATTCTTAAATTACAACCATTTAAGTGTGAATAGAGCATTTAACCCCCATTCTCAAAAAGGGGGGGGTGACAGTTAAGGGGTTAAAGCAGTTTTTAAAATGCCAAAAGAAGGTTTGCACAGGCCCATTGTGACTGATCTGAGCGCAGTGGCTGTGAAGGATACTGAAGAGGAGAACGATGTGAGTCTCCGCCACAAACTGAGCCTGACTGCTGCCGTGGATGTAACTCTGAAATCAAAGAGAGACACATTACTGTGGTTATCATCTGATATATAAACCTGTAGATGTGAGAACTTCGAGATAGTTTGTGACCTGAGGGGGTTGATGATGTTATCAATCATAACTGTGCATGTTTAATGACAAGCACCAGAATCAAGCCTTGCTGACCGAGGCTGGAAAACTAACATGTTTTGCAAAAATAGAACCATTTTTTTTTGTTCAACAACTTCAAGGCCCTCAAGGAATATTAAGAGGATTTGTGGCTTTTAGTCTATGGATGTTAGCTTTATACAAGATGATAAAATTGAAGTCCAATCAAACGCTCTCTAGAATGATTTAAAACAGGTGACAAACTTTCAATATGACACGCACCAACACGGCCATGAAAGCTGGGATTGTCAAGCCATTTCATGACGTCTTTAAAATATAAAACCAAACATGAGGTATAGAGTGTAACCAACCACTTGGCCATTGTTGGGGTTCTTGTGAGCATATGGAGGTCCTCGGATGTGGTTCCACATTTGACCCGATGTCATGATCAAAACAAAGCACTAGATGGAGAGAGAGAGAGAAATGTATTACAACTTCATTTACGTATCATCTTAAAATTAAACTAATCCCATAGTCTGCAAAAACTCATCATTATCAACCCAACACAGCAATTTATCGAAACTCCAAATTTCTTCAAACTTTTCCATATTCTTCACTAATAGATAAAAAACGGAATCATGCCTTACTCTTACTTTGTTATCCAAAAGGTGATATAAAATCTGCCTTGTGTCCGATTTAAATGTTTTTAGCTAGGGCTGCACAACATACACTCACCTAAAGGATTATTAGGAACACCGTGACCACACTAATACTGTGTTTGACCCCCTTTCACCTTCACAACTGCCTTAATTCTACGTGGCATTGATTCAACAAGGTGCTGAAAGCATTCTTTAGAAATGTTGCAGTTGATGGAGATTTGTGGGATGCACATCCAGGGCACGAAGCTCCCGTTCCACCACATCCCAAAGATGCTCTAATGGGTTGAGATCTGGTGACTGTGGGGGCCATTTTACTACAGTCAACTCGATCCTTGCGTCCCAATTCGCTTACTACGCCCTAAAAGTATGTACTCTTTTTGTGAAGAAAAAGTACATACTTTTGAGTGTGTAGCACAGAAGTAGGCAAGCTTTGGGACATACTATCACGTCATCTTTAACGGACGGCTCTGTCGCGTGCTGCGTGCATCCTGTCACCGTAAACTGCCCTGTCAATCATCTTGTCACAGTTAAAATCCTCCATTCTATCAAATTTTATTTCCTACCGTTTCGGAGCACGTTCATCTGCCAGTCGTGGGTCTTTAATGCGGATACTTTCCTCGTGTTTTGCAATTTGAATATAATGATGCATTTAAAAAGTAATGGCTAAACGTATCCTACCAAAAGTTCACAGTGCTGCTGCAGATGCAATATAATGTGGAGAACATTGAATAAATTCATTTTCGTCAGGTCAGATTGTTAATAAATCACTCAATCCTCTTTATCTAAACCTCTCAACATAACCGCGGGACTCGCGCGTCCTCCGTGTCTTTTTTTTTTTTTAACAACTTTTTACTCGTGTTTGTAGTTCTAACCGAATCCTCGTCCGACGCGCAATGGTTTGTGGGCGATATCAGCCGTTAGAGTGTGCATCGATCTACACTTCGGATTCTGACCGGAAAAAGCAGACCATCCGGGTATCTTTGAAACACTCATTTCAACATACTACGGTTTGGGACGTACTAATTCTATTTTTGAATACTATTTAGGACGGATAGTATGCGATTTGGGACGCAGCGGTTGTCATGTTCAAGAAACCAATTTGAAATGATTCCAGCTTTGTGACATGGTGCATTATCCTGCTGGAAGTAGCCATCAGAGGATGGGGACATGGTGGCCATAAAGGGATGGACATGGTCAGAAACAATGCTCAGGTAGGCCGTGGCATTTAAACAATGCCCAATTGACACTAAGGGGCCTAAAGTGTGCCAAGAAAACATCCCCCACACCATTACACCACCACCACCAGCCTGCACAGTGGGAACAAGGCATGATGGATCCATGTTCTCATTCTGTTTACGCCAAATTCTGAACAGAAATCAAGACTTAGACCAGGTGACATTTTTCCAGTCTTCAACTGTCCAATTTTGTTGAGCTCTTGCAAATTGTCTTGCATCTTTTTCCTATTTGTAGTGGAGATGAGTGGCACCCGGTGGGGTCTTCTGCTGTTGTAGCCCATCCGCCTCAAGGTTGTGTGTGTTGTGGCTTCACAAATGCTTTTCTGCATACCTCGGTTGTAACGAGTGGTTATTTCAATCAAAGTTGCTCTTCTATCAACTTGAATCAGTCGGCCCATTCTCCTCTGACCTCTAGCATCAACAAGGCATTTTCACCCACAGGACTGCCACATACTGGATGTTTTTCTCTTTTCACACCATTCTTTGTAAACCCTAGAAATGGTTGTGTGTGAAAATCCCAGTAACTGAGCAGATTGTGAAATACTCAGACCGGCCCGTCTGGACGCTCAAAATTGCTTAAATCACCTTTCTTTCCCATTCTGACATTCAGTTTGGAGTTCAGGAGATTGTCTTGACCAGGATGCATTGAAACATCTGCCATGTGATTGGTTGATTAGATAATTGCATTGATGAGAAATTGAACTGGTGTTCCTAATAATCGTTTAGGTGAGTGTATAGAAATGATCAAAATATCACAAATGTACAAATATATGGCAATATGCATATCACACAACAGCTTTCAATAACTGCAGTCATGAACTAAAGGCAGAGAAAATCACTCACTGCTCTCGGCTAAATAACTTTTGTAGCTTTAATAAGAATCAGTATATATTTAATTCGTACAGTAAAGACTAATCAGTGTTTTATGTAACCCCGATGTAGGATAACTGAAACCCTGATGTTAATGACACTTCTCATGCTACAGTAAAACACTGATGTTCACTGTCAGAAGCTGTAGGGAGGCTTTCCCGTCACGTAAAAAAAGTGAAATAAATGTTGGTTACATAATTTTAAATATATTTGAAAAATAATTAGTTTATTTTACACACTTTAAGCATGATCGTATCGCATATCGCATTTTTCTTCAATATTGTGCAGCCTTGGTTTTAGCTATTCCAGTTTTGGCCATCAAATAAGTTAGATTCATTCATTTCATTTTTGGCTTGTGCATCCTGAATTTTCGGTCTCCCCGAAAGAGAGTTAAGAAAAATAAAGGTCAAGGTCCCACCAGTGCGGAGAAAGCCCAGACGTTCTTGTTGAACAGGAACTCCAGGTTGTTTCTGCGTAAGTAAGCCAGACTGCCGATGAAGGCCAGCAGCAAACCCAGCATCAGCGGCCCGGCGTAGCTCGGGGGCCTGATCACCCGGATCTGGAGGACACGACAGCCTGTCAAACACTGACGGGACTCTTCTGAAGCCGCGTGTGTGTGTGTGTGTGTGTCTCACGTGGACGTCAGTGCGGTCCGCCACCCATCGGGCCAGTTGCTCCGCGGCGAAGCCTCGCACCTGCAGCTCGTACGTGTCCGCACGCTTGGGCTTGCCTTTGGCCGGGAAGTTGATGAATGTCGGAGCCGAGTTCATGTTGAGCTGAAGAGGACATAAACAGAGTGACTCCACCCTTATAACAACGTTCATCTATCTATAGATTACAGGAACGTCTGTCTGTGTGTCTGTAATTCACATATTATCCGTTCAAAATCAGTTTTTGTGCGTGTTTTTAGTCATTGGTTTGGTGTGTTTGAGTGCTTATTGTTACAATTACACAGCAAGAGTTGAATGGTAGAAAGCAAATACTGATACTGGCTTCATGACATACAATAATTATGGAAATCTGATCTACATGGTTGCAAAACCATGTATAATGGTGATATTAGGTGAGGTATCTGTGTGCATAGCAGGAGTTTAGATTAGATTTACATTAGTGTCAACTGTGTGTCAGATTACAATTATAGAGACAATCAATGAAAGGCATTCGAACATTACCGCTACTGTGTAACAGTAGCTTAAAGGGTTAGTTCACCCAAAAATGAAAATTAAGTCATTAATTACTCACCCCCATGCTGTACCAACCCCGTAAGACCTTCGTTCGTCTTCGGAACACAAATGAAGATATTTTTGATTAAATTTAAGAGCTGTATAACTACCACATTGGCTCCTAAGGGACTGCCTCTTGACGGCCCAGAAAGTCAATGAAGAAAATGTTTAAATATCCCAAGTGACTACCGTGGCTCAACTATATGTTTATCAAGCGACGCGAATACTTTTTGTGCGAAAAAACAAACAAAAATAGCGAGTTTATTCGACTATTTCTTTTCTTCCTTGTAGGCCAGAACGAGACTTCCTTAGATTTCCACGACGCATGCGCGAGAATTGCGATCTGCTCACATCAGCTTACACCACTTCAGATCGCAATTCTCGCGCATGCGTCGTGGAAATCTAAGGAAGTCTCGTTCTGGCCTACAAGGAAGAAAAGAAATAGTCGAATAAACTCGTTATTTTTGTTTGTTTTTTCGCACAAAAAGTATTCGCGTCGCTTGATAAACATATAGTTGAGCCACGGTAGTCACTTGGGATATTTAAACATTTTCTTCATTGACTTTCTGGGCCGTCAAGAGGCAGTCCCTTAGGAGCCAATGTGGTAGTTATACAGCTCTCAAATTTAATCAAAAATATCTTCATTTGTGTTCCGAAGACGAACGAAGGTCTTACGGGGTTGGTACAGCATGGGGGTGAGTAATTAATGACTTAATTTTCATTTTTGGGTGAACTAACCCTTTAAGCTGTCACCAACTAAACATAAAAGTTGCAAACTGCCTTTCATTGTCTTGTCTGTATAATATTCATTTGTGGATGTTAACTGAATCTGTAAATCAGCTACACTGCTTAATTCTGAATATTATATTTAATTCTGGTGCGCTTAACATTTTCACCAAACCAACAATTACTACAAACACACAATAACTGATTGTGCACAAGTACTTGATGTCAACATGAATCATAATTAATCTTATTACACTGGTCTTATTGATGTAGTATCTTCTCTAACACAACTTTACTTTTACATTGTCATCATCAACTCGTCCTCACGATTTTTTTAATGATAACCAACAGGCGTATTGAAGTGATAGTCATCACACTTAGGTCTGACACTCCAGCCAGAGACTTTTCCTTTTTTCACTTATACAACCCGAATTCCAGAAAAGTTGGGACGTTTTTTAAATTTGAATAAAATGAAAACTATACGACTTTCAAATCACATGAGCAAATATTTTATTCACAATAGAACATATATAATATAACAAATGTTTAAATGGAGAAATTTTACACTTTAGTCCACTAAATGAGCTCATTTCAAATTTGATGCCTGCTACAGGTCTCAAAATAGTTGGGACGGGGACAACAAATGGTTGAAAAAGCAAGAAATTTAGAAAGGATTCAGGTGGGAGAACATCTATAGCAACTAATTAAGTTGATATCAGGTCTGTAACATGATTAAAGGGATGTCTTAGAGAGGTAGAGTCTCTCAGAAGTAAAGATGGGCAGAGGCTCTCCAATCTGTGAAAGAGTGCGTAAAAAGATTGTGGAACACTTTAAAAACAGTGTTCCTCAACATCAAATTGCAAAGGCTTTGCAAATCTCATCATCTACAGTGCACAACATCATCAAAAGATTCAGAGAAACTGGAGAAATCTCTGTGCGTAAGGGACAAAGGCGAAGACCTTTATTGGATGCCCGTGGTCTTCGGGCCCTCAGACTACACTGCATCACTCATCGGCATGATTGTGTGAATGATATTACTAAATAGGCCCAGGAATACTTCCAGAAACCACTGTCGGTAAACACAATCCGCCGTGCCATCTCCAGATGCCAACTAAAGCTCTATCATGCAAAAAGGAAGCCATATGTGAACATGGTCCAGAAGCGCCGTCGTGTCCTGTGGGCCAAGGCTCATTTAAAATGGACTATTTCAAAGTGGAAAAGTATTCTATGGTCAAACGAGTCCAAATTTGACATTTTTGTTGGAAATCACGGACGCCGTGTCCTCCGGACAAAAGAAGAGGGAGACCTTCCATCGTGTTATCAGCGTTCAGTTCAAAAGCCAGCATCTCTGATGGTATGGGGGTGCATAAGTGCATACGGTATGGGCAGCTTGCATGTTTTGGGAGGCACTATGAATGCTGAAAGCTATATAAAGGTTTTAGAGCAACATATGCTCCCCTCCAGACAACGTCTATTTCAGGGAAGGCCTTGTGTATTTCAGCAGGACAATGCAAAACCACATACTGCAGATATTACAACAGCATGGCTTCGTCGTAGAAGAGTCCGGGTTCTGAATTGGCCTTGCCTGCAGTCCAGATCTTTCACCTATAGAGAACATTTGGCGCATCATTAAACGAAAAATGCGTCAAAGGCGACCACGAACACTTCAGCAGCTGGAAACCTATATAAGGCAAGAATGGGACCAAATTCCAACACCAAAACTCCAGACACTCATAAACTCGATGCCCAGACGTCTTCATACTGTTTTGAAAAGAAGAGGAGATGTTGCACCATGGTAAACGTGTCCCCGTCCCAACTATTTTGAGACATGTAGCAGGCATCAAATTTGAAATGAGCTCATTTAGTGGATAAAAGTGTACAATTTCTCCGTTTAAACATTTGTTATGTTATCTATGTTCTATTGTGAATAAAATATTGGCTCATGTGATTTGAAAGTCGTATAGTTTTAATTTTATTCAAATTTAAAAAACGTCCCAACTTTTCTGGAATTCGGGTTGTATAACATATTGAAAATGCCACTTCATGTTCACTTTATGTCTGTTTCAGATTACTCAATTTTTTTGTCTGTTACGATAGTCGCTGTCAGATTACGCGATTTTGACTCCTAAAATCAGACTACACGTTGCTTCCTGACCAGTCATCGCATGCCCCGGCTTTAACGCCACACATGATGTCATCAAGAAGCCGAAACTAATAGGGAGTGACTTCCGGAAACTGACGTAAACAAACAAGCGGTGAGTGTTGTATCAGAATAAGTCAAAAAAGAAAGAAAACCCGACAATGGACACGTTCCTGGATTGCTCGAAGAGGACAGTATGGGCTGTCAATCCTCCAAAGAGAACTTGAGCTAAAATATTGTTTTCTTATATATTTTTAGTTTTAGTTTTAACGTTAGCACCATCGTCTCTCTTTCGTTTTCGCCATTTTTGAAAGTTGTGTACGGAAAAGCTTCTGTGCTCCTATTGGTCAACCTCAAACATGTGACAGAACCGTCGCGGACGACCGTTAAACAAATTAAGCATGCATGTCTTTTTTTCGTGGTGTCGTGAAGCAGGTTGTCGCCCACTATGACACACTATACGAGATGATACGATCGAATCCCCACGACACCCTACGTCAAACAGATCATTCCAAAATCGTGTAATCTGAACCAGGCATAAAAGAGTCAGGTGTGAGGTGGAGTACAAAGGGAAAAATAAATTACCATCTGAAAAACATCTGATCCTTCATCAAAATCCACCATCGCAAAGAAAATGCGGTTAGTAAAAGCACTGGAATAACGCCAAGAGTTGGCCAGGATCTGGTACTCTTCGTCCGCCTGTCTGAAAACACAAATATCAAGTTTGTTTAATGCAGTTGATTTAGTTCACGGGTTTTAATGTGTAGCATGTCATTTTTGTGCAGCAAACACAAATGTGAACACAAAAATAAAGACTAATTTTGGTTTTCGAACGCTCGACTCGTCTGCACATGACACGGTCTCAAATGACCACATGTGCACTTAAAATGGCCATCATGTGCACATCCACTTGACTTGCATTCAAGTACTGAGTAATATTAATTAACCAAGTTATGTTCCAAATTTGAAGTTGAGATCACAAAAATTGAAGTTCCCATGAGATTTTGTTTAGGCGTAGTACCAAAAATAGCCACCGGGTGCCATTGAATTCCATTGAATTTAATTGTATAAATTCTGCCTTTACAAATTAATACATTTCTGTCCAAATATCAATGTTGTTTTGAGACTCAGACCTTTCTGACAATATGTGTTTTGTCAAGATTAGAAAAGGTTTTGATTATAAATTATGAATATAATGATGCCCAAAAGGGGAGGAGCCTGATAAAATAAGTACCGTTTCTATGGTAACGCAATGTTCAATTATAAACTCGTTTTCACAGGATGAATTCTGAGTTTATAAGCTTTCAAATGATACCAAATTTATGATAACTACTAAAATATGTGATATAATAAAAAAGGCGATAAAAAATTATATTATATTTTAGGATAATATATATGCATATTATAATTTTTAGAGGATAATATTGTACTATAATTTTTATTTTTTATTGAAAAATACTAGATTATATGTTTTATTATGAACTTTTAGCATAAAAAACAGAAGTTTCAATGATTAAAAGTGGGCGCATCGACTTTTTGTGACTAAGGTCAGACCTTTTGTTATGATGCGGATTTTTTTTGAGGTGCACTCTTGTCATAAATTCATTATTTACTCTTCCTACATAATTTGTAACACAAAACAGGGGTAGAATATCTATTTAGAAGTCTTAGACCTTTCCAACAACCCCGTTAAGGATCCAACATATCAGTATCGGCCGATAAATGTTAATTTTCAAATGTTCCCAATAAAACATGAGGCCGATATATTAAAGCCGATAAAAGCCAATTGAATTGCTTGAAATTATAAAGGAAAATACAGTTCAGTGCAACAAGTCTGTCATATAGGCTACATAAATTTATGAGAACATCATAATAAATGTGCGCTTGGGTCATGGCTTTTAATAGTGAGATTTTTGTTTTTGTAATCAGTTTCTCAAATTTTATTTCGTCCAATATTTAGTACACAAACTTACTTGCAGACGGCGCACTGTCTCTGAGGCTGCAGTGCCGTGAACATGATGATGACGGAGTAGTTGCGTGGAGGAGCTCGGATCAGCCTCCTGAACTTCTCTCCGTTCAGTCGGATCACAGCACGCTTACTGGTCCACTCCATCATCTGACTGACCTTCTCCGACAGCAGGGTCTGCAGAGGCGGACAAATTAAAGACCTATGTATTTTTTTATATAATATAATATATTATATAATTAATATAATTAATATAATTTGTGTTTCTTGCTGCCTTTGACTGTTTTTTTGTTTTTACCTGTGCACCTGTAGCACTTTGAGACATGTCCTTCATGTGTAAAGTGCAATACAAATTAAACATATTATTATTTAATTTTGTCTTTGTCAAACACATACATACACATGTATATATATATGAAGACTTCAGGTGCAAAAGCCTCTAAGTCTGTCAAAAGTTTTTGTTTAATATTAACATTTTTTTTTATCAGGCTCTTATGTATAGGTTTCTACCCAAGTATCGGCATTTCTGAATGATTTAGTGAGATTAAAGTGAACGTATTTGATGAAGTAAACAAAGATGAATGATTTTGATGAACCAAAAGAAGTTATTCAATCTGGTTAAATGTGAGGCTGTCCAATCTCTAGGGAAAACTACAGTTCCATGTTGCACTGCAAAAAATATAATGGAATTAAAAATGATGGATAAATATGAACACTTTGATTATGTACATAGAGGTGAAAACCAAAAAAATTAGGAAATTGTGAAAAAAGTTCATTATTTTAGTACTTCAACTTAAAAGGTAAAGCTATAAAAACCTTTTCATAATTCGGGGTTTTCATAAGCTATACGCAGTAAGCCATAATCATACATACTAATATATAATTCACAGGAGGACACACTCAGCACAGGTTCATTGTCTTATTCAGTCAGGTCATAGGCTGCAGAGTAAATTAACACCAGGAAGCTTGGCTTAGTTTGCATACAGGCCAAGTGTGTCAGCTCATAATATTTTGAATTAACGTAAACCGAGAGCAATAATTCATTCGAGGTGATTTACCGACCGATCACAGTGTTTTCACGGAAATACACATTATTGTGCCATTTATTGAGCTGCTGATACAGAGAGAATCTGTCTGAGCCTTTGAGAAACATGTCAGCTCAGTGCATACGAGGGGTTAAAAACCACTTAATCACAAGCCATTAGAATCCACTGACCTCCTTCTTTTTCTGCCCATCTGATGGCGTGCCGTGTAAACAAACGGCGAGGAAAACAACTATCAAAAGTTTATAAAACATTTCTAAAGCTGCCACTGCGGCCACGACCGTTCTGCGGGAAGCAACTCCTGTCCGCTTCCTATTGGCTGAGCTCAGCGGAAAAGGAAGCGTTTCAAAATAAAAGTCTCAAGCTACAAAACTAAAGCACGACAATGCGGCAGAATTTTCAAAATAAAAGCCTCAAACTACCGTTGACAGCAGCAGAACGGGACCCCGTGTAAAGGTGGCTAGAAGTAAGATTATAAAGTCAAAGTCAACAAAGGGATACTGGCCTGCTGACTCAGAACATGTAGTCCAGAAATATACAACATAGAATGAAAATGTATTTATGCTGAAGCAAATAAAGAAATGAGGGGGAGTGTTTCCACACCTGTTATTCCAGCCCCACTGTAAAAAATATTGTTGGTTTAATTAAAAAATAAGTAACGCCTTAAAATTTAAGGCAACGAGGTTACAAAAAGTTCATTGAAATGGAAAAAATGAGTTAATACAATGAAGGAGATTAATTTAATCTCCAGAAACTCAAATTATTATGTTATCTGAACTATAATCTAAGTTGATTTGACAAAAGAAAAAATGTTGTTATTACAAATTAAGGAAATATATTTTTTACAGTGTAGGCCTATGATCTCTCGATTATCACTCGTAGATTTGTTGGATGCAGATTTCTTATGGTGTATTTATTTTTCGCAACATTTTTTTTTTCAATCTCTCTCAGTTAATTATTAATTTGTACGTTCTGGTAGCAAAGTGTGTAAAAATGCAATATTTTAGCTATTTCCTCCTGGATGCCCAGGAAGATACACCAACATGTTTCTGATGTGATATGATGAATAATTTACAAACAGTTAAAGCTTGCATTTACAACTGTCTGTACAATCAATAGACACAATAATAAAAAGCAACAAAGCCGTTCAGATGAAAGAAAAAAAGCAGAAGCTATAAACATTTATTATCTAATAATTTCTCAACATGTCTATTGATTGGCCTCAAAGAGGTTTAAAATTAAATTAAAATGTAGATATTAAATGACTTGCAAATGAAATGAAAATTGAAAATAAACACTCCGACATCCCGAGATGCATTGACGTGCGCGCGCGCGAGTGTGTGTGCTAAACATCCGGCTGTGAGTGTGTGTGAGTGTGTTTGGAGGAAGATGGCGGCGCTTATCCTCCCGTCTGACTGGATAAAAAACTGGGACAAATCGGGCAAAAATGAGTTGTGAGTAGGAGTTTAGTAATCGGGTGGAAAGTGTGCATGGGAATAAAGTTATATACGTTTTTTTGCGCGTTATTACCGCGGGTTATTGTCGAAAGCACAAATCATATTCTCTTCATTGTCAACGTCCCCTGCTAGTGCGCGTTAAAAACTGTTTACTTAAAGTTCAATAAAATGGCTTATAAACTTGAATGTGCTGGTAACCAAATAAAGAATGTACAGTCTGTAGTTTCTTTAAATGTATACGTAAGACACTTTATTGGTTATTTTCATGACTGTAACGCCAGTGAGCTAATAGTTAGCTGGGTTAGCATTAGCATGTGTCTTCTTATCAGTGTGTGTGTTACAGTATGTAACGTGTGTTACATGTGTTGTGTAGTCAAACATGGATCTTATACACTATAAGCAAGCCTGAAGTTAATATTATGGGGTGTTATGAGGTTGTGTAACCCTCATGAAAAGGTTAAGTATGAGTTAGCAATGCTTAAGAGTTCAATCATGGTAGATATTGGTTGTCTCGAAAGCTAACGTTAGTGATCTGCCCTACATTTATCAACAGCACAGTCTCAAAACATACAGAGTCAGCGGTCTAATTGTTGACACATACTTAGTGGTCTTCATAGTGGTGTATGCAGTATTTCTGATCATGTTGGATGGTTTAGCATCTGCTCCAAAATCCAGTAAACTGCTTTTCTATTCAGCATGGTCAAAATCTAGTGAGGCTTCATGTGCAATGCTAGTTTACCAGGATTTGAGCACTGCCTGATTCATATGTTCATGATACACCTGTGTCTTTTACAGTAGTTTCACCTGTGTGTGTCTCCAGGATAGATATACATTAACAACACATGATTGCAGTTATTCAGATGATACAGAACTCGATCAGTCAACTTGTAGATGATAGTCATGTTGTTTATTGTAGGGTGAAGGATAACACACTGTAGCTGTGACATTAAAAAAGCTCAATGGTCACTAGTAAACTCTACTTAATTTTGATCTATTATGATGTATTGAGCTTAATCCTGCCTAAATGGGGTCATCTTTGTTGCTCATCATGTGTTAATAATAACTAAACTTCACTTAATTTATGTTTATTTTCTGTTTCTAGTTTACAGTTTTTCCAAGACCTTGCAGGAAAACCCAGTGGTCAAGAGTTTGTTAAAGGTAAGTTTAATTCATTTGACTTATTCCTAGGGATCTTACTGCAATGTTGTTGTTTTTTATATAGTTATTATTTGCACAAATAATTCACAAATGTAATGTAAACATTACAATATCCTTGAACAATGAAAGCATAAAAAGTTTACTTATATTTGCCAATAATATACATAAAATCTCTCGTCTCATGTCTTTGTCTTCTCCTGATATTCCAAATCAATCCACACCGGTTTATAAAAGGTTGGAAGAATGAATTTCAATCTTCTGAGAATTGCTCACTTTATCTTTATCTAAATTAGTGCCCTTATGTTGTTTTAAAACATTTTAAATCCTGCATTATCTTTTCATATGGTATTTTCATACAAGGTTATCTATAAATTTAGATGTTTTTTTTTACCTGCAATATGCTCTGTAGCCCTCAATCGGGTCATGGGGTCTATACGACCCCAATCGACTTTTACTTAACAAAAAAAAAAAAAAGGTTCCCTTCATCTCAGTGGAATAAGATTTTGTGACTTTTCATACATTATCTATCTATACACACACAAGAAAATCTGGGCTTGATTCGGTTGTTCTGAAGGTATGTAAAAAAATTTTTTTTTACACTTCTGGTCTTCGAAATGAATTCACATTGAAATGAATGGGAAATGTGAAAAAAAAAAAGTATATTTCCTTCATGTGTAAAAACAAAAAACAAATCTGGCATAAATCAAAACTTTTTTACACAGAAATGAAGGCCTAGGACTAGATGCAACGTATCATAAAAATTAATATTTCATATGAAGAGTTCAGATGCAAAAGCCTCTAAATGCCATTTGAAATTTTCTTCTTTAATGATGATTTTTATCAAACTTGTATATTTAAGTTCAGTAATTTCACTTAAATAACAATTAATAGGTAATCTTCATTGCCATTTAAGTGAAATCACTGAACTTAAATACACAAGTTTGATAAAAATCATCATTAAAGAAGAAAATTTCAAATGGCATTTAGAGGCTTTTGCATCTGAACTCTTCATATGCAAGCTACTGGTGTAGTTGATGAATTGTGTGGTATATGGATACAAAAGTACTTTATATCTCCAAAACACAGCATTAATGAATAGATGAGAAGTAAACAAAAAAATTATATATTATTAGTATGATTAAAAAGGTACATTTTTGTACAATTACTCAAACAATTGTTGGGGTCGAATAGGCCCAGAAGTGTAAACGGGAAACAAAGACCATTTGAAGGTTAAGACACATCTTTTTAGTCAAGCTTTTGCTTTATAATTTCATTATTTGTGTTTTTTTGATACTTATTTATATCATTTTTTTCCCCTTGTTTGATTATTTTGTTCTGTACATTAAATGCTTTAATGGTTTGTGTCTAAAAAGGCGCATTACAAATAAAATGTATTATTATTAAATGTTACAATAGTGGGTGTATTTTTTTTTTATTATTACTCACTTTTGTTTTCCACCTCCCGCCATTTTACGCCGGCGCGAGAAGTGCGCATTTGACGAGTGAACGTTTTGTTGTCGGAGAAAGTGAGACTGAATAACCAGCGTGTGTGAAATTCACTGTACAAATAGTTGACATCATGACATGCCTCACTTTGCCTAATAATTACAAACTGTGTTAAAGTTAATATAAGGAAATTTGAAGACTGAAACCCATATTTCTGGTCTAACACATACTAGGGCTTTTACTAGTTAACCCTGGGTCATTTTAAACATTTCATATAGAGCCCGACCGATAAAGGATTTTGTAGGCCGATACCGATACAAATATTTGTTGGTTTTAAAATCCGATATTCCGATATATCGGTCGAGATATATACATATATACATATATATATACACGAGTGTTGCCAACAGGGACGCTGTAGAGTGCCCTCTGGTGTACAAACTATACAATTCCAACACTCGTGACATGGTTGAAGCGTGTTTAGTCCAATTTTATTTTTTAAATATTAATTTATCGGCCATTATAATTGCCGATACCGATAGTTCGGAAAATGCCTAATATCGGCCTGCCGATAAATCGGTCTGGCTCTAATTTCATATTTTTATCTTGCATCAGTTTCACACTGCACATAATTTTCACATTAATTGTTAACCCCGGGTATTCATATGCTGTCGTAAACGCTATGATTATGGCACTGGCCTGCATAAAGACTATGCAACTGAAATGTTCTTATAATTTCTGATTTGATGTTTCCAAGCAATGTCACCCTTTAAAAATGATCACCCAGCACTTATAAATTGCTCTAACTAAAGGGTCATCAATTTAATACCTGGTTTCGTTGGTTATCCGGATACTGTAAATCAAAGGAAATGGCATCAAAATGTGCATCTAAAACCAATAATTAATTTCTATATTAATAACAAATGGCAAACAGAATGGGATTTTAATACTATGAACAAACTTCATGAAATCAGCCCCCATGTTGGAAGAAGCTGCTTTATATCAAATCTCAGACTGATGGGAGCAGATAGTTCACACCCGTGTCCGAACAGCCCATCACAGGAGGACACACGTTTTGACACTAGATCCACCAACATGTTCTTTCCGTCGACATTGAAGCATGTTTCATTAGACTGTGCTGACTTTAACTTTTTGTAAAGTTTTTTAACTGAATAAAATAAAAGGTTAATCCAAATTGTAACTTATACCATACATTTTTCTTACAATGATGATGGAAGCTGGCAAAGCATTAAAAGCAAACACACATCTGCTGTCATTTCACACCGCATTCCTAAGCCTCTGGCTAACATCCTGTGTTGCATATTTGTGAGCGAACGGCGCAGTGATGGGTTTACAGAAAGGCTTCTAAAATTAATAAACCCCTAGACTAGTTGACCAGCACACATTATATGCAATGCAGTATTAATCATGAATAAAAGATGGGGTTGAAGTATTGAGACTTTGGATTTTCACTGTATATTGCAGTTATATCACTGTACATTCAAAACGTCCATTTTTTTGGACGTTGTATTAACGTTCTTGCTTGGTTATAAGAATGTAATTAGAACGTTAAGAAATAACAATTTTAGGTTATACTGGGCGCTACTCTATTCTACAATATTAACTAATGACAGTAAAATAGACCATCCTAAGTCAATTTATTGCAGTAATTCCTCTCTCAACTAGTAGAAAATGCTTTGAACACCTGATTATGCATGAAAAAAAACGGAAAACTGGCTTAATTCTGAAAAACAAACAAACTGTGATATCAATTTTTGGTCAAACCGCCCAGCGCTAACGGTGCTTGTATTCGTATTGAACCGAAACGGTACGGGCGTCACGGTTCGGTGCTTGCATTTACATGGAATAAAAATAAATAAAACTTGCGTGCTAATTTATTAATGTAATGCTCCGCATATATCTATCTATATCATATATCTCTTTCTTGCTCTGGTTAATTCATAAAAGAATTATCATAGCGCTGCTTTATTGTTTGACACTTGAGCATCTTTCAAAGCCTGAGACAGATTTCCTCCAGTGTGGTCATCAGGGAAGCATTGACTTTCATTTTAGGATCATCATTAAAAGGATAGTTCACTTTGAAATTAATTTTTGATATGTTTTATCTTACCTCAAGGGCATCCAAGATGTAGGTGCCTTTGTTTCCACAATATTTTCAATTTTGATATTTTTAGGTCAAACTGTACTTATCCGTCAGACATATAATGCAGGTCTATGGTCACCACCTCAAAGAGCATGCACAGAGAACTCCAAATTAAACATGATTTAATGACTCGCAAATGTAAGTACACATTGATGGCCTAAGACATGAAATGAGCGGTTTGTGTGAGAAAACGAACAGTGTAATTACAGCCTTGTCAAACTGATCTGACAGCGTGGGCACTTCGGTCTGCGCATGCGCCGGAAGTGATCGCTTACGCGCCTACATCACTCTTTGTTTATACAGAGATTTCGGAAGTTTTACTTTTCACTAAACGTATTTAGATATACGGAAAAAAACGCAATGGAAGACGATTTCAATATATCTAAATATGTTTAGTAAAACTTCCGAAATCTCCGTGTAAACATTGAGTGACGTCACACGCAAGCGATCACTTCCGGCGTAACATTGAACTGATTCAGATCACTCGGACGTGGCTGTGGTTACACGAGGTAAAAACGATATAAATACTGTTCGTTTTCTCACACAAACCGCTCGTTTCGTGTCTTAGGCCATCAATGTGTACTTACATTTATGAGTCATTAAATCATGTTTAATTTGGACTTCTCTGTGCATGCTCTTTGAGGTGGTGACCATAGACCTGCATTATATGACTGACAGACAAGAACGGTTTGACCTAAAAATATGAAAATTAAAAATACTGTGGAAACAAAGACACCTACATCTTGGATGCCCTTGAGGTAAGCTAAAACATATCAAAAATTAATTTCAAAGTGAACTATCCCTTTAATAAAGTGTGGTGAGGAGATTTCCACTCCGGTAAACGAACCATACCATACTGTAGTGTGTTTCGGGAGCGGCGAAACCCAACGCACCTCCGCACGGCTGCAGGTGTTGGGGCAGATTTGATGTGTTACTGTGGTTTGCTGCAACAATAATTTATCACCTGTCTCTGTGATGCACGACCAGGGCTCCAGACTAACTTTTCCACTGCTTGAACTGGCGCTATCAACTTTCTCAGTTGGTCGACCAGCATTTGATTTGGTCGCACGTTTGTTTTTTTTGTTTTTTTTGTTGTTGTTTTTTGCTACATGCCATGGGATTAATCAGTGCATGCTGATGAATAATGGTTTTAATGGACCAAAGCTAGCAAAGGCTTTCTGGGTTGCAGCATAAATACCTGTAATATATTAATTATCATTGTCAAATTTCAGGATTTTCATGGATTTTGGACAGTAATTTTAATCTGTAAGCATTTTACTTTTGAATTATATACAATATATCTATTTACATTTGAATCATAATTGTCTTTCTATCTATCTATCATCTGTCTGTCTGTCTGTCTATCTGTCTGTCATCTGTCTATCTATCTATCTTGTATCATCTTTCTATCTTTTAAAACTCATTAAACATTCGCATGTATACATTACATTTTAAAAGATTAGAGTATTATAATAAGCTAATACAGATTTTTCCTTATCAAAGTTTATAGTTGTAACATAAATCAGAAATCTCACACTTCTTACTTCTTACCCGCTGGAAAAGACGTAGGAGGGGGCATGCTGTTTTGTGAGACATTTTCATTGTTGTATGCCTTAATTCGTGAATTCGTAATTGGCGCGTTTCACCATCGGTGTGCAATGCGCGTGACGTCTACGTTCGTCAATAAATAGACTGCACGTGTCTTGTGGAAGAACACTGTAACCGGAGCTACTTCTGTCCATTAATGTCTATGGCGAGTCACGCAGGCACTGGGCAATTCCGCATCCGAGTCGACCCCGGGATAAAACAGTCTGAATATAAACACTTTTTATTGGCGTACCGTAGTAATTCAGGACAAGTGAAAAACACGGTTTGGAAAATTAATTCATGATGTAGCCTACTCGTTCATTTTGAACATAAGTTATGAACTGCAGCAGCGGATACAACGGCGTTCTGTTGCGCGATATGCGACCACGTAAAATGTTAACTCGCACATTATCAAAAAATGGCGCGGTCTGGAACCCTGATGACGCTCCCCTGAATCCAAATATTCACAAACCATGGATGTTTATTTTATCTTTAAGTCTTTATACCACCCCTAATTAAATTCCCTGTTTCTAGTGTGTACAGTAACGGTAACTCTGTTCACGCGCAATTTAGACACTGTTTAGAAAGTGTAAATGCTTACATCATGTGTGTATGATTTCAAATAATCACAGCCCTTGCAAAACATTAAAAAATACTTTTTAAAAATTTTGTTAATGTTGATTTTTTTCAAGCTTTACAGATTCCTCTTTAATTTGCTTTTGGGAGTTTTGCTATTCAGAGTGTAGTTATATCACAGATGTTGTTAATGCAGATTACTATTATCGATAGAGTTATCTAGTTCTATCCTGATTGTTTATTATAAAATGTTGATATGAAATGTTGGAAAGATTGCGTCCCCCTATATCTTAATAATGCCGGGCTGTGATTCAACACACTTGCATGCATAAATCTCATAGTTTGTCTTCTGAATGATGGGTTAATATTGCGGCTGTGAACGCCGTGTGCTTGAGATGCTGCGTTCACTCCCACTGACGCGGCTTTGCTTGACAGCCACTCATAGCAGCGTTTAGCGTCTTTACCGTGACACTTTCATCCCGTCCCAATTCACACATTTGAGCAGGCAATTCCCACAGTGCCAGCGAGTGTGAAGAGGTGTAATGACAAGAGATACTTTTTTTGTTTATAATGTTGTAACATTTCCAACTAGTACTGTAACTCCACACTGTGAAAAATGTTACTGCTATTAAATGAAAAAAAAATATGGTAACAATATTACACTTAATTTTTTTGAGTAGTTGCAATCTACCTGAATAAATTATGTAAAATCCCCTCAATTATTTAGTCTGTGATACAGTGAAATGTAATGAGTTATGTTGCATTATTAAAGGTGCCATATAAAATCATAAATCAAATCCTACTCCATATTCCATAACAGATGGGGGCAGTATACCTACAAAAAATGACTTGTGCTCCTACCATCGCGCATTTTATTCAAATCATTTGACATGATAGTAAAAGGTTGGAAGACCGCAGTTTCACGTGGAACATTTGGAGATTTTTAGAGATCAGAGACTCAATGAACTAAACACTAGAGTGAACTAAACTAAACACTATGAATCTCAACACTAAATGATGAAGACCGCCTCATAGATCTCAAAAACAAGCTGGTGCATTTCGACGGTATGGGAAAATAAAAGCTTGGGCAATTATTTGAAGTTTATGGTATTCGTTTTGTTCATATTACACTTTTATTGTTAGTGAATTAATTTGACAGACAGCATTCGCTGATGTTGATCAAGCTAGCGCCGTGAATTCACCGTGAGACACACGCAATTGACACTTAGCAAGCAGGTTAGTTAAGCTCTCAGATTCTGTCAATTATATTACGCAATTCAAAGAATAAATACCGTTTTGGCGCTTGTACATGTTACACTACAGATCCCTAGCGCACGTGAACCGATCGTCTCTAGCTGGAAAAAGAACACGAACACTGGTGAAAGATACAGTATGCTACAACTTACCAAAATGTATTCCTCATGCATAATGTCGACCAATCATTTTTTGAACTCTTCCCTGAACTGAAATGTAGTAATTGGCTGCATTTCCACACGACTGACATCAGGTTCAAGTACACACACAAGCCGGCGCGAGCGCGACTCACTCGTCTATTGCAGTTTGGCTGGTGCTAACGTTGCCCGTCCGCATACCGCCTCCCATGGCCGGAACTGGTATTACGATACCTGCCGGGCCGGGGCTAGTAATTTAGCATGCTAATTCAGGTTAATATCTCGGCAGCACTATAACTTGTCAGTTTTTTAATGACATCTTTGCACTTATTTCTTCTCATTCTTTTGATGGGTGTAGCTCATTTTTCGTATATTGTTACCTCAATTATTACATATGCCACCTTTAAAAGACTGTATGCCACTAGCATAGCACATAACCACACTTGTTACTGCACTAGCATTATAACAAAGTTTTTGCTCAATGAACCAAGTAACACGCTTCAGAGTAACAATACATGAAGAGTTCAGATGCAAAAGCCTCTAAGTGCCATTTGAAATTTTCTTCTTTAATGATGATTTTTATCAAGCTTGTATATTTAAGTTCAGTAATTTCACTTAAATGGCAATGATAATTACCTATTAATTGTTATTTAAATGAAATTACTGAACTTAAATATACAAGTTTGATAAAAATCATCATTAAAGAAGAAAATTTCAAATGGCATTTAGAGGCTTTTGCATCTGAACTCTTCACATGCTGTTATTCACAACCTTACTATAAGCCCTACTCGTCTGCACAATGGTAACAATCAACTTCAACATAATAGAAACTCATTCAAATGTCAAACATAACTGAAGATTAAACAGATGTGTCCCTTAACTCAAACTCATAAAATAACACTTAATTTCAATATTTCCTCTCCAAAGCATGCTGGGAACTAACAATGGTGTCTCTAAATAAAACGTCATAATTGAGCTAATTCCCTTAAAATAAATAGGTAGCCCTTTTCCCCTAGTTTTATCAGCTTTATCGCTTCCTCAATTCAAGCCTCAATTGTGTTTCTGTAAAAAATGGAAAATGTATCTTTTTTTTTCAAACATATTTTTATCTTGCTCTTTTTCTCCTCCTCTGTCATTTTCTTCGTCCTGTTTTCTACACCAGAGGGACACGTCTTTTTTTTGTGACATGGCTTAACATTACTGCGACTGTGCAAGAATTGTCTACGCACGCGCATCACTTAAATGCTGGCAGACACAGCAGCAGTTGTTGGGAGGTATATTGATCATGAATAGGGCCCTATATAAAATCCGTTTTATTTTTTCCCAAATTCCGTTTTTTCCGTTTTAATTTTTGCAAATTCTGTTTTTTCCGTTTTAATTTTTGGGAATTCAGTTTTTTTTTTTGTTACCCTTTACTGTTATTTTAGTTGTAAAAAGAGCTTTTAATGTTGCTTTTAATGTTAATGATTAAAATGTACACAAATAAAATAGGCATTTACTCTTAAAATGACAAATACTGCATGATGCAACATAACACTGCACTCTAAGTACTTCAAGTAACAACAAAATATGGTTATGAGCTTTAAACTGTCCTGTAAAATAAATTTTATTAGTTTATATAAGTTAAAAGTCACCCACTGTCGAGCGCTCTCTCGGACACACTCGGTCTCTCTCGTGCGCACTGTTGAGCGTGCTGTCTCATCTCTCTCGCGCGCTCTGTTGAGCGTGCTGTCTCGTCTCTCTCGCGCGCTCTCGACTCGGGCACACACTCGATCCGGCACCTCATAGACAGACGTGCACGGAGGGGACTTTGTGTGTGTGTGTGTGCGACGAGTTTCTTAACTTTTTCGCCGACGAAAGCAGAGCCGTGGAGAGCCGCTTCGCCATGCTTTCAGTGGAAACGCGGCTATTGTTTTGATGCCGTCATGAGCTGAAATGACGGGAGGGGTTGTGTTGCCCAGATTTGCTTCCCCGTCTCTCTGCATTTTCCCCAGACATGCGTTCTTCTCCCACACAAAAAACAAATTTCATTCCAAATATGTAAAATTCCGCGTTAACACTAGATTCCGCGTTAATTGGCCAATTCCGCGGTTCCGTCCGCGATTCCGTGATCGTGGAAATTATAGGGCCCTACAAGAAATCTGAATTTTCTTGTCTTTAATTATTATTAATCATTCATTCATACGGTGCGATTTTAATGATGTGAATATTTTCTAGAAATAAAAATTCCAGATACAGCATATTAATTTTTCATCTGCAACACGAACAAGATGACATTTAATAATAATAATAATTTAAGCGCTTTCTTATTCAGCCGAATCTGTGCTGGTTTGTATTGGCCGCCTCCAGTTGTCGGTTTGTTTTGCCTCCAGCTAGCGCCGTGACGTAACTGTGAGGGAAGAAAGATGTTATAAGGCACACATAAATGTCATGGATGTGAATAACGAACAGAATGACATAAGCACTGCCCACACATGTACCATCAACTGGAACTCTTTAATGTTGTGCAGGTGTTATCAGTACGTCTGTAGGAACTGAACGCCGTTACTGAGAGTGTGTGTGTGTGTCTTATAGATCTGCAGTCCGGCCTGTATGAGCTCTGCTGGCATGTTATCCAGGGCAATCTGAAGGTGGATGTGGCCGCCGGTCTCCTGGCTGATGTCATGGTGAGTGCTCAACCTCTTCTCCTGCGTATACATCCACGTTGAAAGACAAACTGCGGTGTCATTTTGAACAAAATCAGGCCCGAAGTAAGTTCGTTTGGAGTTTGTTTTGGGAGTTTAGTGAGGATGGAGACTCTAAAATTAAAAAATGTATCATTAATATAGTCCAGGGTTTCCCAAGTTTAGCAGGAGAATGCCAATGAATAAAGAGTGAATTTCACTTAAGGAAAACATTCGTAAAAACATTGTAGATCATAAGATCCTTTGATTTAATTTTTTTTTCTTCCAATTTAGTTTTTTTTAATTTTAAAAATTTCTGGGTCCCAGTTTTTTTCGTTCACTTTTTTTAGACTCCATTTTAATGGTTAAATTAAATGTTAGTAATCAAAAAGCATGTTTAATTAATCAAAATCATGACGCTTATACATATTTGCAACAATTTATTAAAATGATAAAATTACATGTTTAGGGCCCTATGAAATGCGTTCTATTTTTTTATTTTATTTGACCAAATTCGATGTTTTCTGTTTTAATTGTTCTAGATTACATTCCAATGGTTTAATTTAATTTTCATAAATGTGGTGGTTTTCTGCATCGGGCCCCAGTCACACACACTGGGCTCTTGTGTGCTATCGAGGCTTGAGGGCCTTGTCCCCAGTTTATTGTAATTGGTTGAAACAGTACAACCAGCTACCTTAAAATATGTTTAATGTAAGATCATAGAGTCAAACAACATCTGTGTGAAATAAATGACATGTTTAATATGTATCCCTTTACGGCTGGACACGAGGTTGCTGTTGCACTGTACTCCAATTACAACCTTTGTTACAACAATTACAACAAGGAGAAGTTCACCTCGGACCTCAGAAACTCTGTCCTGCTGAGATGTGAAGTGTGTGTGTCGTTTTCTGAGTTTGTGTCTGTGGCGTTTGATCTATGTGGATTGCCTTTGCTGTGACATCTCATCCAGCGAGATGAAACTCTCCTTCTAAACACAGCTGAGATGTACCAGTGATCGATCACACACTTCACCTCAGGAGTATGTTCAGTGAACGGGAGAAATGGAGACGTTGAAACAAGGGATGGGCATTTTCCAAAAAATATTGCATTTGAATATTCGGGCTCATAAAAATCGAATATTCGTTTATTTAAATGCAGTTTAACGAAAAAGGACATTATTTTTTAAGATGTTTTTTTTTTTTTTTTTTACGTTTTTGTCGCCATTGCTGAAAATGTTTACGATTAGGCAATACACACAACAAGCTTACAATATATGCTAGTTTTCTTTTAGTTGAAAACATTAAACAGTAGGCCTATGTGTAAACAAAAAATATAAAAAACAAAAGCATTAATAAAAGCATTTAAGCTCAAGAAAAAAAAACGCCTAATAAAGCGATTGGGCCAGTTGTCGTGCAGATGGCCTAAGACACGAAACGAGCGGTTTGTGTGAGAAAACGAACAGTATTTATATCGTTTTTACCTTGTGTAATCACAGTGACGTCCAAGTGATCTGAATCAGTTGTGCAATGTCCAACTGAACCGAACTGAATCAGTTCAATGTTACGCCTGAAGTGATCGCTTGCGTGTGACATCACTCAATATTTACACGGAAATTTCGGAAGTTTTACCTTTCACTATTTAGATATACCGAAATCGTCTTCCATTGCGGTTTCCCGTATCTAAATCTCAGTATAAACAAAGAGTGACGTAGGCGCGCAAACTTAAAGGAAGTATATGTCTCAAAATCATTTTGCTATTAGATAAGTTATTATCTCGGATCACGCGGGGTCCAGCTGCGCTTTACCTGCAGTGATGAACAGAAAGTACTTCCACTTTGTAAGATAATTTTTCAAGTAATTCCAAACTTCGCGAGGCAGACGACAACATTATGTGATCTAATGGCTCGTTTCCACTGAGGGGTACGGTACGGGCAGTGGTGGAGGAAGTACTGAATCTCAGTACTTAAGTAAAAGTACAAATACCCAGATAAATATTTACTTTAGTAAAAGTAGAAGTAACACAATGACAACCATACTTAAGTAAAAAGTAAAAAGTACTTTATTTTAAATGTACTTTAAGTATTAAAAGTAAAAGTACTTGCATAACAATTTATTATCTTAATGTCTATTTTCTAATGATTAATAAAACATTTAATTCTAACTCATTCAACCTAATAGCCTACTCCTATAATGATGTTCAATAATGATGGAAAAAAATGTCACCATTTCTGAAACAAGCTTGCAATTAGGCAATATCATGCTTATCCTTAGTACTATATGTTAATAACTATGTTTGGCAGTAAACGCGATTCATGGTGTAATTCTGAACCTTTTGGCTTGCCATAATCCTAACCAAACCAAACATATATTACACACGGTGTGTTTCCTATGCACGTAAAAACAAATTTTCGCGTATGAGTTGCATGATAAACACACTGCGTGTGAGACGCATTTAGTGACCGGGTTGATATATTGTATCTATGGCAACCAAACGTCACTGGTGAGACAAACGTGCAACGAACGGACGGTCAGATTACGTTTTGTCAGGGGAAAAACTGATCAGAAAATGGAACGAAAATGTAACAGAAGTTGTAGAAATGTAGTGGAGTAGAAAGTAGAATAATTGCTGCAAAATGTAACGAAGTAAAAGTAAATTTATTGTACTTAAGTAAAGTAAAGATACGTGAAAAATGTACTTAAATAAAGAAACGAAGTATTTGTACTTCGTTACATTCCACCACTGGGTACGGGTCGGGTCGGGTACACCATGATCAGGCTTGCGTTTCCACCGCCAACAGTACCCTTACTTGATAGGCGTGGTGTTTGCTGGAAAGAAGCGATCAACGTCATTTTCGCGCGAAGAAAGCGACATAGTAAACAACAATAGATGACAGACAGCAGATCTTGTTCTTGCTTCTCGGCATGTTTGTCACTTGAAACAAGCGCCGGCATTAAGCCTGTTTTATGCTTCTGCGTCGAATCGACGGCGTACCCCCGCAGACCCCTATCCGTCGACGCGAACCCCTCTCCGACCCCTCCGCCGTAGCTCGACGTGCACCTCCAAAAATTTGCAACTACGCATCGAGGTGACGCAGACAGCAAGGGCTTTGATTGGTCAGATTATACATCAATTCAGGAGTGTAGCTTTTCCGATTTCCCCCTCCCGCTATTAGCGCTATTTTTAACATTTGCACCCTCGTTCTGATAATTATAATACTCTTATATAGAATTAATCTAAAAATAAACTGTTTTTTTATTTCATTGTTAATATATATGTCTTTTCTTTCTTTTTTGCTCGCAATAAACTTCAATCAATCAATAAATCAACGTTTGTTTTGAAACACAGTTTGTTGTTTATTTTCAATACAATGTTCACGGTTACATGATAATACAGTACGAACCAAGTCTGCCACGGGACACATTATCCTGCATAGCACAGTTCTACGTGGAGACTGAAAAAATCCTTTAAGTCATTCCGAACAGGTATCGTTATGGCAGCTCGGGTGGAACCTTTATTTTACTGTCTATGGGTGGAACGGGCCCTGGACATCCGTGTTGATTCTGTGGGGACAAAGTTTGTGTCGTCTTGTTATTCAACGTCGATTAGCTCCAGCTGACAGCTGCTAAAACAACATTCTCTCTCTTTCGCTCGCGGCGCACGGAACCAAAGAGATTCGCGAACCCCCCTAGCGTTCTGGCGGCGAAATGCACCGCGATGCACCACAACCTCACGCAGAAGTATAAAACGGCCACGACGCCGTAGCAGTGACGACGTAGCTACGCCGTAGAGTTGACGCAGAAGCATAATGAGGCCTTTAGGCGTTTTCAAGAAGCCAACGCAACGTCCGACTCAGGAGAATGATCCCGAGGACGCGAGTCCAGTAATTCTGCTAATGGAAGAGCGCGTTCTTGAACGCGGCCTCAGCTCGCTCTGGCTATGCGACTCCGGTTATTTCTGTATGTTCATTTTAGGCAACAATAAAACGAAATATGTTATAAAACACCACTCGGCTTCTTTTCGATTTCATTTCAATACATTTTAAACATTCTAAAGCACACAAATGGCAACGCATAGATTATCACTGCATGTAACGTTATATTTATAACAAAACTAAATATAAAACAACCCTGCCTCTTTTCGTTTAAATTTAAAAATATTAAACATATTCCAGGCAATATCTAACGTAATTGTATTGCATATCGCATTACAAATGTTGCAATAAACAACATTACAGATGGTCTTGTAATAAAATAAATAAAAAATGACAACTATCTCTTTTTGTTGAATTTCAGTTTAATCAATAATAGCCATTATAAAAGTATACGTAAAAGGTACAAAATACAGTAAAGCTTAAATAATATCAAGAAACAATTCAGTCAGTCAAATATACAAATTCAGCGCTCAAAGATATGAATTATCACTTATCCTTCTGCCCAAACTATTGGCCAGGGAACGAATTATAGATTCACGAGACCAAAGATCACCTGTTAGGTTTATACAAGACGAACTATATCTTATGTTTAACCACTACAGAGACGTCAGAGTCAGCGGCAAACATCAGAACGACTAGCCGAGGAAAGGCTAGTTCCAGGCGGGGGACACGAGCGCGAGCGTCCGGTGATCGCTTAGAATGGATCTCAGTCAAATTATCAAAAATCTATAAATAAACCACAGATTTGAGCTTTAAAAAACTACTTTCTTGCCTGAAAAACTCATAAAACTAGATTTTGTGACACAATAACAGTGTTATTATATTTCAAGCGTATGCTTCTAATGGCGCTTTTCCACTGCATAGTACGGTTCGGTTCGGTACGGCTCACTTGTGGTGCTTTTCCACTGCATGGTACGGTACAGTACGGTTCGCTTCAGGTCGCTTTAAATGGTACCTGGTCTGTTGAGGTTCCAAGCGTACCGTACCGGTACTAAAATGTGACGTGAAACACTGCAGATCACCGATTGGTCAGACAGAATCGTCACTACTAGCGTCATTGGATTTGTGACACGAGACACTTTTTTAGCAGTATTTTTGTTTTGTTGCCATCAGCCTCATTTTAAACACATTTTTCCGTCTAGCAGTTAAAAACAACCACATACCGAGAATCAGGAACACCATCCCCTCGATAGTCTCCATTGTTCCTGTGTTGTGGGTTTGAAAATGTGGCGCTTTTAAGAAGATGTCATGGCAGTAGAGGCGCGCGCAAATAACGATCAGTCCCACACACTTTGAAGGGGTACTACTGCAGTGGAAACGAAAAGCGATCCGAACTGTTCCGCTCCGAGTTGAAGCGTACTGAGCCGAACCGTACCGTACTATGCAGTGGAAAAGCGCCTTAATGCCCTTGTAGCACACGCGAGTGACGATACTCTGGCCACCAATCAGCGTTCTGCAGTGAGTCTAGCTCCACCTTTTACTACCCTTTCACTGCGCTAGGTACCCCAACGAAAGGGTGCCCAAAAAGTGGTACGGTACGGCTTTTTGGTACCATTCACAACTTTTGACAGTGGAAACGCAAATAATTGCGTACCGAACTGTACCGTACCGTACCACTCAGTGGAAACGAGCCATAATAAAACACAACTTGTTAACACACTCCACAGCGCCACCCAGTGCATTTAATTATAACTGTGAGTTAGTGCTTGGGATTTATCATGGATTCACTGCATTTACGGTCCGCAAAGCAACGTAGTAAAATTTGAATAGTATTTTATTTTTCGAATCATAATTACAGATTGTTGAAATTGAAATGCTGTAAACGTGTGTGTGTGTGTGTGTGACGTGCCAGTGAACGCAATCACGTTTGTCTTTCAGGAGCTGCGGGACGACATGGCTTCTGTTTTAGCTGATGTTTTCTGTATATTAGGTAAGTCTGGACCTGCTAATGCTGATTAACCCAATCTAATGGAAGTGTGATCTCATTTGTCCCGGTGAAGTGGAGCCAGGGTGTGTTTGCGTCTGTCCCGCGCACGAGTGAACACGCTTATTAAACTGCAGTGGTGTGTTCACATAGATCGCTGTTCTGACAGATGTTTGCATAAATCAGCGTCTGAATCTGAAGAGTCTGACTGAACTTATTCTAATGAAGCTCTCAGATTCCCTGCTGTTCGTTTGTCAGGCCCAGTGTGATTTGATTTAAATGTTAATTTAATGTTATATGGAGATACGACAGTTCTTGGAGCACCCTACACTGAATCCCTGCAAGTTCATTACCGATAAATGCTTCGTTCCAACGTGTTCAAAATGCAGTTAAGACTAGCTTTGAATGCTAGTCGACAGACACGTATAGCCATAAACAAGATTTTACCGATTCAGAGAGTAAAAAATACCTCTAGCTTAATTTCATCCGTGTTTCTGGGTCTGTATGTCGAAACAAACACTGTATTGTCTTTCTTTTATTATCTCTCTGATTGGAAACGCATCAATAAACGTTTTTTTGCCTGCTAAATGACCTTTAGAATAAGAAGATCCACATTTCTCTAACCATAGATACTGTAAATTGTTGATTTCACTGGCCTATTAAAAATAAAGAAAACTAAATATTTTCTTTTAGTAGTGTACAAAAATAAAGGTTTTTCAATACATGATCATTTATTGTTTATTACTCTTATACTTCAAAAGTATCGCGATACTCGGAAATTAAAAACCTCACGATACCTAAATTTATTAGTATCGATACTGACCGCGACCCAGATTTGTAAGAGACGTATTTCATGTTGGTGTGTGCCACGGACGCTTCCAGTCTCTCCCTATGAACGTCTGTGTTTCTCCTCACGCACGCAGCTGTCATGAGACAAACACTACCGCGAGACGGCTGCATGCGCGAGCACACGTGATACAGTGGCCGCCTGTCAGTAGCGGAGTGGCAATCAGGAGAGTCGGATCTTTTCCCGGTGGGCCGGTGGTGTTTCGAGGGCCGTTCTGATAGTTATACATTGCAAGTTATTAGCAACACAATCCAGAGGTCTCTGCAACGGCGATAGTTTGAAGCGCGCGTCCGTGTGAAGACGGTGCGCGACTGCGCGAGCCGCAAAAGACACTGTATCCAACTGATAGCAGCGAAAAAGAGCGGTGCTTGATTTAAAAAAAACAACAGATTTTAGCGCTAGATCTCTTATTTAATAGCGAACTAAATGAATTATCTGCTAGTTAACTGGAGATGTTTCATTTATTTTTGTATTAGGTGTACAACTTTCCCCCCGACTTTCATAGATAGCATGAATAATTTGCAAGCTGCTAAAATAAAGGATACAAAACATCAGCAAAATGATCTATCGGCTATATGATTATAATCAGAGCGTGTGCATGTCAGTGATTTATTTATATTAGGTTATTACAGCATTAAAGAGCACAGACCTATGCAAAGTGTGCATATGAATCGCCTTGCAAGAAATACTTTCCTTTTCAGGAAAAGTATCGAAAAAGTATCGAAATCGCAATACTTGACTAAATTGAAATAATTTTGGTATCGTGACAACACTACTCTGCACTTTCTTGCTCTCTCTTCTCTACATGCGTAGTTGTATTACAATAGTAATGTGTTTATCTAATTATTTTTGATTTATTATGAAGAGTTATTAATAATTGGCATTGCCATTAGGTCTGAGGTCAGTTAAGGCTTTGATGAAAATGATTAAGAGGGGTGTTTAAGACAGACTTCAAATTTGATGTCAATTTTACCCTGCATATCAAAAATGGTCTTGAATATCCATTTCTCCTCCTCGAGATATTGTATAAAATCATGAATGTTGGAAATTTAATAGTATGCCAGGTTTTCAGCTGATGAAACATCTCTTAAAAATCATGTGTTTTTTTTTTTCAAACACTTCTTGTAACCAATAATTAAAATGTCAGTAGATGTACAAAACACATGAAGAATTGATTTATACATGCCATCTATGCCTGACCTCATCTGAAGTCACTTGACCTGCATGTGTAATTGTTGATTTTGCAGATATTGAGACCGGCTGTTTGGAGGAGAAACACAAGCGAGATCATTTTACCCAGTTGGTTGGAGCCTGTTTGGTGAGTTGTGTGAGATGTGTGGGTTGTGTGAGAGGTTTGGGTCGGGTCGTTCAAACATTGAGTGGCTGGTAGGGCTGCACGATGTTTCATTTTAGCATCGATATCACAATGTGCACATTCACGATAGTCGCATCGCAAGGATGTGCGATGTCAATTTGGGATCGTAGTAGAGCCCGACCGATAAAGGATTTTGAAGGCCGATACCGATACAAATATTTTTGGGTTTTAAAATCCGATATTCCGATATATCGGCCGATATTTTTATTTTTTTATTAAATATTGTTGGATTTCACACACGTGTAAAAGAAAAGCTAACTTTTCTGCACAAGATGCGTTTGATACTTTTGTCTAAATGTTCACTCCTCGCAAGTATAACTTACATTTTACAATGTAGGGACTGTAACTAGAGATATGCTAGTTATAAATACAGTAAGCATTACTTTATTTAGGCAGAAAAAGTTCATTGTGGTTTCCAAGCTCATTAGCGGTCTTCCACTGATGATAGTGGCATTAGCTAGTTTTTCGTGGTTAGCTAGTCTATGATGAGCCATAATTTAGCAATAGATAACATCATACTGCAAATTATAAAACATACATTTTCAAAATAACAGGCCAAGGAGAGATGATTGAAGCGCGTTTCGTCCGTTTTAAATTTATTTTTTAAATATTCATTTATCGGCCATTATAACTGCCGATACCGATATTTTGGAAAATGCCTAATATCGGCCGGCCGATATATCGGTCTGGCTCTAGATCGTAGTTGATCCGTGATTCATGATCAGTAGGCTACGTGCCAGCAGTGACGCTTGTGATTCGCGGATGAATTGCAAAGTTTAACCATAATAGTGTGAGAATTTATCAATTTGCAAGTCCTGTCAGTTTAAAGGGGTCATGAACTGGCTTTTAAAATGTTATAATATTGTTGTCTGAGGTCAACTTAAGACGTTCGCTTGGTTTTTGCATTCAAAAACATCAAAATGAATAAGTAATAGGCTATTTTGTACCCAAGTTGTGAGCCTTCCTGAAAAACGCTCGGTTTTTATGGGCGTGTCGCACTGAAGACTTGGAAGTAAACGCCCACTGCTGCGAGTGGAGAACAGTTTTGCATATTATAATGAGTTTAACTCACCCGTCGGTGTATGTGGGGGAAAACGTCCAATGTTGTAAAATGGCAACCGATTCGCCCATACATGTTCAACCCAGAGTCCGTGTGTTGCACAATTTCTGTCAGATCCAATATAGACGGCACAGCACCGTTCTTTACTCTTAATCGCTCTGCAAATCCAGTCTTGTTGACAAAACAATCCTCAGTGAAATGAAGCGAACAGACGACGATGTTTTACCTCATCAGCTGGAACGTCATTAAAAATAAAGTTTATCCATGCAGTCCTATTGGAATCCACAGGAAGCTTATGCAGCGACTGTCTTGCACAACCAGGCACTGCACAATATTCTGTATTGCTCCATAGCGATCCAGTTTGTCATCACGAGGTAAGCATGTACATGTATGATACTTATGTGTGTAATGCGCGAATCGGTGGGCGGGGCTAAACCTGCCGTGGTGAAGCAGGCGTTGATCATCTTCTGCGGGGGTGGTGTTTTATCCTCTTTGTCGCTATAGTTCCCCACTTTTAAAAACGAGTCGTTTTTAGAGGCTGTGTCAATAAAAGCTTTTATTGGACTAACAAGGACGTTTTCAGTTCTGAAACTTACAGTATATTCTTATAATATGATGACCTCTTAGATGTCAAAAGCTCAAGGAAAATTTGATTTCTCAGTTCATCCCCCCTTTAAACATCAAGCGCAAGAAGACTGGAACTTGCACGCTGTTTTCTGTCAGCCTTACTAAAGCGCATTTTTGTCCCTGTCAAAGCTTGACCGGTGAGTGATGACGATGAGTGACTTCTGCACTCGTTTAACTGAGATAGTGAAAGCCTCGGTCGCGCGTGCACTCTCATCGTCATCAAACTGTCTTGCTCTCTCTCCCTCGCGCTTGAAAATACATGACGGGAAAAGGTCGGAAAACTACCACTGGTTGTGAATTGTGCTAAAATAACGTTGCCTTATCTTCTCTGAAAAGCGTTCCACACATTCAGATGACAAAAAACCAACACTTTCAATAAAAAAAAAAAAAAATCTATCCAGTGATGAAATGTTTTCTGTGTTGACACAAATCTTCTGCGATGTCCTAAACTGCGTGGATAATCACACAACGTGTGGCGTGGTCCGTTAATAAGTCCGATTCGCGAACTAATGACTCATTTGAACCGATTCACTTTAATGAATGGTTAAAACAACTGATCTATCCAGAATTATTCATTCTTTCCAAATAGAGCTAATCAAGTCATCTGGAGAAATTGTTTTTATATTGCAATATATATATATAGTGGAAAAATAAAATATCGCAGTGCCATTTTTTACCAATATCGTGCAGATTTTGAAATCCACCAGCCACAGTGGCCGGTGGACAAAAAAGTTAATTTCCATCCCTGTTTGAGTTGTGTCAGTGTGGGTTGTGTGAGATGTGTGTGTCTCCTAATGTTGCATTGCACAGGGGCCTATGAAATCCATTAGATGTTCCCCAAATTCAGTTTTATT
Organism: Pimephales promelas; assembly: GCF_016745375.1. The sequence continues at coordinate 5,848,362 of NW_024121444.1, forward strand.
ATTTGATTATTTTAATGATTGAATTAAATTGTAGTAATCAAAATGCATGTCTAATTAATTGAAACCATGAAGCTTACACATTTTAACAATTAAAAGGTTAACAAAAATTACATATTTTAACAAAAATTAAGGGTCCTATGAAATGTTTTTTTCCCCCTCAAATTCTGTTTAAAAAAAAAAACCCAAAACAAATCTGTTTTCTGTGATCTGGATTCCATTTTAATGGTTTAATTACATTTTAATAATCAAAAAGCATTTCTTATTAATTGAATTTGTTAAATTCATTTTTCAACACAAACAAGGCCCTTTTCATTTTTCTGGCAGTCAACTGAAAACATAAAACATTAACTGAACTAATCCTTCAATCATATGGAATCAGTGCTCAGCTTCAGTTCATTATTGCTACACAACAGAGCTGTACTGTTCAAATTAAAATATGGAAGGAAAAAAGGGATTATTCCTTAATTATTAATAATATTGCTAGTCTCACTGCAGTGTTTGAGTAGAGCAGCTTCATGGCCACAGTGTGGCAGTAATGCTCTTCGAGACGCAGCTCCTCTTCCTCACACTGCGCTTGAGGAAATGCTCTTTTGATTTGTGTGTGGCCGATCCCCCGACTCTGACGATTAGCTGCAGTACAGTATCGAGCGGCCCAAATCCTGTCCTCTAGAGAGAAATTAAAGCGTACTCGTGAAGAAACCTCCAGCATCTATACGAGACTAGGCCTCATGGCGTGTCTATCTCAGCAGAACACAATGAGTTTTTTGATGGGATGGCTTTATAATGGGTGACCTGTCTTCATTTAAAGCGCTGTACGCCTGATTAGTATGCAGGTTTGTTATGCAGTGTTATTAGTGTGTTATGTAAGTCTAGCTGAAGGCCGTTGAGGTTGGATGTGGGCAGTGTTGTACTCATAGATTCTGGGATATTATTCTTGTGCTTTTACAGCTGGTTTGGTGACGAGTGTCTAATTAACGGCTTTGTCTGTGTGTTGTGCTTCAGATCTGTGTTCCTGATGGTGTGCTGAAAGAGAGACTGGATCCAGAAACGCTGGAGACTCTGGGACTGATCAAACAGGCTCAACAGTTCAACCAGAAGATTGTCAAAATCAAGACCAAACTATTGTGAGTCACGTTCTCTGCTGTTCCGACCGTGTGAAACGCCACTGATCGCAGTGTAAAACCTAAACACTCGATGTCTCGATTTGACGCGTATCACGAGACCTCATAATACGATATGTTTGCGATAGTCCAAGACATATGATAAAGGTTAAAGGGACACTCCATTTTTTTGGGGGGGAAATAGGCTCATTTTACAACTTTCCCAGAGTTAAACAGTCGAGTTTTACCGTTTTCGAATCCATTCAGCCGATTTTTTTTTTTGATATTTAGAAGAATATCAGTAACCAGACCGTTTCTGGTCTCATTGACTTCCATAGTAGGAAAAAAATATACAATGGAAGTCAATGAGACCAGAATCTGTCTGTTTACTGATATTCTTCCAAATATCAGAAAATCGGCTGAATACATCTGAAAACGGTAAAACTCAACTGTTTAACTCTGGGGGATTTGTGAAATGAGCCTATTTCCAAAAAAAGTGGAGTATATATTTAAAATATATCGGCCACTTTTACAGGTAACAGACATCTGGGATTATCAGGACACACAAATATTCCCCCAGTTCATTATTATACATTATAATCAACATTTATATATAGTGGTTTAATGTAGTGCTGACACTAAAACTTAATTTTCATTTTTTGTGAACTATACACATACAAATTGATGCATTTTTGTATTGTGATACCTTTACTACATACCTAATGTGTTGCCTAGCTAGATTAGCATTGAATGTCTCTTGCCTGCCCTATACCATCAGCAGGGCATTACTTTTTAATGTGCTGCCTCAATCCTCTCAAACTCCAGTGAGATTATTGCTTAGATGTTTTTGCCTTTCTGTTAAAAATCAAAAATAAAATGCTTTCTAGATAGGAAGCTTGAAAGGGTTTGAGAGATATTTGGGTTTACAGGACATAGATATGAATTTGAGCCATATGTTGGGCCTATAGTATGATTTCCTCAATGCGGGAAATCCAGAATTGTTGAATCCAATAATAATGGACTTTTCTGTGTTACATGGAATGTAATGCTAAGCATTTGGCATGTTTTGGACGGATAAGTCAAAAGAAAGGCTGTACTCCTAATCAAATCAGGTTATGAACTAGTGTACGTGAATACTGAATCAGAAATAGTGTAAAATATAAAGTCTGCACGTATGAATGAATCTCTAAAACCATCATCAGATATACACTTCATGATCACAATGTTCAGTAATTGTTTTTAACAAGTTTGATTTAACCATCAAAATATGAGGGTAGAACAACACACTAAACTTGGTTAAGGATTCAAGTTATTTATCTGTCAAAATACACTGACTACAACATAATCAATTATTCATATTTTTTTGAGTTCTCTCTTGATTTTGAATGTGTTCATACATTGTTTTTATGACAGCTTGTCCAAAAATTATGTCAGGCCAATTTGGCATGTTTCATTGCTTTATTTTGCCTTATTAAATCTGGGTGAAGTTGTAGATTTTCTTGGACTGGGCGTCACTTTTGACCAATGCTGTATAAAGTATTGTACAGTAGACTGTACCTCATACTACTGTATAGAAGTTAGGGGAAAATAAAAAGAAAAAAACTTTTTAAAGAGCTTTTATATATATAAAAATTGTTTAACTTAATACATTTTTGTGATTTCTATTATTTAGACATGCTTTTTGATTACTGACATTTAATTTAGCCATTAAATCAGAGTCCAGAGAAAACTAAAATGGAAAAAACAGATATATATATATATATATATATATATATATATATATATATATGTATGTATGTATGTATGTATGTATATATATATATATATATATATATATATATGTATGTATGTATGTATGTATTTATGTGTGTGTAAATGTGTGTGTGTATATATATATATATATCTGGTTTTTTTTCCATTTTAGTTTTCTCTGGACTCTGGATGTAATGGCTAAATTAAATGTCAGTAATCAAAAAGCATGTCTAAATAATTAAAATCACAAATATATATATATATATATATATATATATATATATATATTATATATGTATGCATGTATTTATGTGTGTGTATATGTGTATATATATATATATATATATATAAATAATGATAGTTTTAATTACATTATCAGCCAGCACTTTCCACTTATTTTTGATTTAATCATGTTTACAGCAGAACTCCTGGTGTAGAAACTACATTACCCATGATTCATGATCATGAGAAATCTCTACCAATCAAAGAGTCGAAACAAGTAAATCACACCAAACAGGCTCTTTAGAGCACGCCCACTCCCATGATGCACTGCGAATAGTACAAGAGTTAGTCTCCGTGTACATGCAAAGTGTGATATTTCAAGCCTTTATTTGATATAATTTTGATGATTATGGCTTAAAGTTATGAAAACCTTGAATTTGAATTTGGGGTTTTCATAAGCTGTTCAGCATAATAATCAAAATGTAAAATGTAATTAAATCAAAATTATAAGAAATAAAGCTTGTAATATAAAGGCTTGAGTCTATATAGTTTAGTTCCCCCTTTTAAGTTGAATCACTGAAATAAATGAATTTTTGCGCAATATTCGAGTTTTTCGAGTTTGACCTGCATGTTCATAGTCACAATAGCTGGGTTTCAGTCACGTGATTGTGTTGACGCGCGGAATGCCGTACTGTAGTCTGTACTGTACTACTTTACACGCTATTACAAGAGACAGATATAAACAAAAATCAAACATGTTGGACGTGATCCTTTCGATTTTTCAACTGAAAACTTTCCTGCCATCGAGGCTGTAGATATCAGCAACTGCCTTGTTTTACAGACATACTTATGCTGCGTTCATGTGCTATGGTAATTATGGTAAATACCAAAAGCTGACGTGGAAAAAGCACATGAACACCCCGTCATGTGGTATTTTTCACTGGGCAACTCGTAGAATATTTCGATGGATGAGTTGCCGAGATGACAACCTTTGACCATTTCAAAATGGCGGAAAGCACCGCGAGAGTCGTGAATGGTAAAAAAAAAATATATATATATATATATATATATATATATATATGAAGAGTTCAGATGCAAAAGCCTCTAAATGCCATTTGAAATTTTCTTCTTTAATGATGATTTTTTATCAAACTTGTGTATTTAAGTTCAGTAATTTCTCTTAAATGGCAATGATAATTGCCTATTAATTGTTATTTAAGTGAAATTACTAAACTTAAATATACAAGTTTGATAAAAATCATCATTAAAGGAGAAAATTTCAAATGACATTTAGAGGCTTTTGCATCTGAACTCTTCATATATATATATATATATATATATACTATTCATGATCTAGAAAATATACAGCATATTATTTACCTTTTGAGTTTTGATAAATATTTTTTTGTTGCTTTTGCAGATGACTTAGGGCCAATCCCAATTCTACCCCTTACCCCTTCACTTTCCCCTTCCCCTCCGTTTTGCGCGTCCACGTGAAGGGGTAGGGCTGTCCCAATTCTCTTTTGGTTGGAGGGGGAGGGCTAGGGTGAAGGGCCAGATAGCCCTTCAAACGAAGATTTTTCGGGAGCACACTTCAAACGAAGGGGTATGAGAAGTGTCACTGCTAACCCAGGCTGGCTGCCCAAGCGACAAAGGAGACCCATAAATTTAAGTATTTGTGGCTTTAATAAGTATTATAACGACAAATAATGATTTGCTTTATGTTACATTCAATATTGTGTTCATATTTACGGTCAGTTTCTTCACAGAAACGTTTGTAAAAAAAAAAAAAAATCGCTAAAATTACTGTAGTTTGCTAACGATAGTCCCGCAACATATTTTCGTTGTCTTCGTTGTTTCCTGCGAACTTCACAAGATGCAAGAAAATAGCTGTAACCCACGCGACTGAGATAACTGCAGCTGTCGACGGCATCTTGGAAGTTGTGATAAACATCGGCGCATCTCCTGTGACGTAGGCGCTAGCGACGACTTATAATGACGTTTAACGGAGGCGTAGTGGTGTCCCATTTCTTAGGGGAATATTTTCACCCCTACGCATTGCCACTCTGTTTCAAGGGTCAAGGGGAAGGCGAAGGGGTAGGGCTAGGGGAAAGGGAAGGGGTAAGGGGTAGAATTGGGATTGGCCCTTAAGCAATCTAAAATAGTTTTAGCTAAATAACAGGTCTGGATCTCCATCTTTTTACCACATTACAACAACAAAAGCACTTGAACGCAACACACTGGTAAATACCAGTTCACAAGTGGAAACTATCCTATTTACCATAGCACGTGAACGCAGCATTAGACTTTACAAAGTTCGGAAATGTTACACAGACATATCCACTTAAGTTGTATTAACTCGCCTTTGACGATGTGATCACTGCACAGTGCACACACGGTTATTTTCCCATTCGGCTCCTCACGACCGCAGACGTAGGTTTGCAAGCTGTTTTTTTCTGTAAATTTCGTGCATTTTTTTTCCCCCCTTCTGAACAAAAACTTTTGTTACGCGATAACTCCTCGTGGTTTGATCGATTCAAGTAACCATAAATGACTCAAAACACAGGCATTTTGAGTTTGTTATAGTGCTTTCTAAATGCAGCAAATCACTTCCTGTCCTCCATTTGTATTTGGTGCCATGGCAACGCAGTGGCTTGACGTCATATGAAAACAAGCTATTGTAATGAATATTTGTATATTTATCCATCATTGTTAATTCCATCATATCATTCGCAGTGCATCATGGGACTGTAGTTTTCCCTAGCGATTGGAAAGCCTCACAGTAAAGCAACTTCTTCAGTTCCTGATCGTTTGCATCTGAAGCGCAGAGTTTGACCTCTGCTGAGATGTAGTCACTGGGGATAAAACACCTTGAGCTCTTGTTCTCTTTCAGACACGAGTCGCTGCTTTCTGCACATTCAGCATGTTGTTGTGAATCTGTAAAATGTCCCCAGCCTCATTTTGCTGTAAATGAAAGGCATAGGCTGAACTCCCCTGATGATGATTAATTTAATGCCTCTGTGTAGGTCTTTCTTAATGAGTTTGATCAAGATTGCAGTGCACTCTGCCCTGAAAGCCCTCGCTCTGCCCACAGCTCTTCACACGCCTCGTAACGTCGCTTCTTTGACTGACGCGTGTTGGGATGAAGTAATTGGTTTCGTGTCGTCTTCCGAGGGCCCGTGGCCACCAGACCTCAGCTCTGATGTGCTTGGTTATTTTGAGATGATTGCATGAAGTTATTGTTCCGTCACGGTGTAACCATCCCTCTTTCACTCTCTAGTTACAAACAGCAGAAGTTCAATTTGCTGCGTGAGGAGAATGAAGGTTACGCTAAGCTGATCACGGAGCTCGGGCAGGATCTGACCGGGAGTCTCACCAGCCACATCGTCCTGGAGAACATCAAGTCCTTAATAGGTACGGTACACACCGCATCACCTTTCCCGATCACCCGTGAGATTAACTTCATTATTAAATACCGCTTTACACATGATGATGAGGGCTGGACAATATATCAAAATATCGTGATATGCATAACTGCAGTCATGAACAAAAGACGGCTCAATAACTTATGTAGCTTTAATTAGAATCAGTATTTAGTAGAGCCCGACCGATAAAGGATTTTGAAGGCCGATACCGATACAAATATTTTTGAGTTTTAAAATCCGATATATCGGACGATATTTTTTTAAATTAAATATTGTTGGATTTCACACACGTGTAACAGAAAAGCTAACTTTTCTGCACAAGATACGTTTGATACTTTTTCTCTATGTCTAAATGTTCACTCCTCGCAAGTTTAACTTACATTTTACAATGCAGGGACTGTAACTAGAGATATGCTAGTTATAAATACGGTAATCATTACTTTATTTAGGCAGAAAAAGTTGTGGTTTCCAAGCTCATTAATGTTAACGTTAGCGGTCTTCCACTGATGATAGTGGCATTAGCTATCTTTGTGGTTAGCTAGTCTATGATGAGCCATAATTTAGCAATAGATAACATCATACTGCAAATTGTAAAACATACATTTTCAATATAACAGGCCAAGGAGAGATGATTGAAGCGCGTTTCGTCCGTTTTTATTTTATTTTTTAAATATTCATTTATCGGCCATTATAACTGCCGATACCGATATTTTGGAAAATACCTAATATCGGCCGATAATATCGGTCTGGCTCTATAGATTTCATTTCTATAATAAACACTAAGCAGTGTTTTATTTTTACATTTGACTATTCAGTTTCTGTTGTTAAATAACTGATGTAGGATAACCGAAACCCTGTGGGTCCTGGATATTTGTGTTTTTTTTCTGATCCTTGTGACATTTTCATGGCTAAAGTCTGATTACAGTGTATTCAGCACAAACTCTGCTACAGTAATATGTCAGCAGCATGTATGTAAAAGTTTTTAGTTTTGAGATTATGTGTGGTTTGTGAAAAAACATTGTCACGGAAATAAAGTCATAAAACCCATACTAATTATTTCTTCACAAGACTTGAAAATTATATCACATGGCCTGGAATATTTGCTTCAAAACTATGTGAAAATCATCCGAGTACTCATTCAGATAAGACAATGTTTTGATATAAAATTTGTAAGACATGTTTTGTGTAAGAAAGCTTTATGTGGGGAGGCTTGACCCCCCGATTAATATTGAGTGTTTCACACCTGAGACAAAGACAAAGACCGTCCCATAATGCCCCTATTAGGTGATATCATTATGAGGAGGCTTGCACAAAGAATGAGAGACTTAAAAGAATGGCTTTTAGATTGTTTGGATTTATTTACAACACAACATAATCCAAAGATATACAACAAATGACAAAACAGCACATTAGTAAACACACTGATCTAAAGACAGAGACTTGAACAGTCCTAAAGCATAGTAGGCTACATACCTGCCATCTCCAAGGTGTTTGATTGTTCACTTTACCATGTTCATGTACAGACACTCATGTGAATGTTGAAGTCCGCAGGACTCATCAGTGACATCGGGTCCCTTTAAAAAAAACACCTGTGAACATGCTAAAATCAAGAGAAACTATAACATATGTTACTTCATACATTGCAACATTATGAAAAGAGACTGGAGCCTAATGTTTGGTTCGTTCATGTAAAAACATGAAGCCTAATGTTTGGTTCGTTTATATTTTCAAACCCACAGCGTGAGCGGAGGACATTTACTGAAGCGATCGAGCCGCTCCAAACTATGAAACATTATTCTTACCATATTATACATATCTACGTGTGAGTAGATATCCACAAACACAGCTTTTAACAGTAAACACAAGTCTAAACATTATAATACCACCATGAATAAACACTCATACGAGCTTACTGTTATAGCATGCTGTGTTTAATTATCGAACATAAAACCATTCTCGTGTCGTACATGTATACATTTAGCATTAGGCTTCATGTTTTTACTCTAATCACATTTCATAACATACATTTTAGTCTGGCACCAGTTTAACTAGTAGCTACAATGTAGTTTATGCAACAATAACATGCTGCCATTAGTGTAATACCTTAAAAATCATTCACATAATCAAATCGTGTTCTTCTAATTCTTCTGAGGTAAATCCAAGGTAAACAGCACAAACACAGTCTTCAAACGTGACGAAAAGCAGAGCAGTGCTGAAGTCGCTGATTCTTTGTTTTGAGGTGATGAGGGCGGTATCAGGTCTGCGTTCCTCCACGTGGATCATTTGCATATGAACAGCTCATACGTGTGTGGGCGTGGTCACATTAGCGCTAATCAGCTCGGGCTGGAGAAACTGAATTTCATACGAATCACTTAAACAGAGAATATTGAAAGAATATTAAACTGATTGGCATCGGTATTGGCAGATGTTGCAGTATCTGCATTGGACAAAGTGTTATTGACCCGTCACTAATAAATACACATGTAGTGTGAACCGTTAGGGTAGACGACAGCTGAAACTCTGACTCTTGCCCCGGGTCACTGGGCCGTCTCTGTTGAGCCCTGATAATGACTGGGACTGCAGCCCAGAACTGTAGATTTGATCCGTTGAGTGAGCTGTCTTAATTACAGCTGTTGTGTGTGTGTGTGTGTCATAACTGTCATTGGGATCATGAGGTGACGCTGTGTTGTGTCCTCAGGATGCTTCAACCTGGACCCGAACCGAGTGCTGGACATCATCTTGGAGGTGTACGAGTGTCGCTCGGACCACGATGAGTTCTTCATCCCCCTGATCAAGTCCTACATGTGCGAGCACCAGACCCTCTGCCACATGCTCGGCTTCAAGTTCAAGTTCCACCAGGTAGAGTCCGACACCAACGCAAACCCACACATTTATCTTGCATTACAATTAAATACACAGTAGTGTTCATTTCGGTAACCAAAAGGACCTTTTTCCATGACTAGGATGAGACGATGACAAGACTACACCAAGGTCATTAAACGATAACTGACTATATTAACATGCTATATTATGTTGATAATCTCTCGACTATATTTGCGATTGTTGAAGCTGAATAAATGCAATACAATACACAATTTGTGAAAATACAGTCTTTATGCTGTAATTGGGAAATATTGGAGTTACTATTATGAATTTCATGTTTTTTTTTCATTAAACGATAACTGACTATATTTACGGGCCAGTTGTTCAAAACATTTAATCTGGATCAAAATGAGCCAGGTTTGGAAATCCCATTTTTTCCTATCCAGGATCAGGTAATCCGGCTTAACTTTTATGCTGGTTTTTCAAAGCAACATTGGACTGGATCACCCTGATCCAGATACACAGTTTTCAAGATTACCAAATCCGGATTACCAGTGCTCTAAATGGGACAACATATCACAATGTGTGCTACCAGCTATGTAAAGAACAGGTAGAAGAGCCAACATGGGGTCACTGTAAGTGTTTCTTATTTGAGGCAAAACACAAATGGGGACAAGATCATTTTTATTTTATTTTTACTTTACTATTCTGAATAGCTTAATTGTTAGCCTATGTCTACTTTATCACTGTTACAACGGTTACACAAGTCAAGTGCAAAACATAAATAAAAGTATACACACTAAATGATACAAATGTATTATTTGACCAATTTTAAAGTTTTACTACATTTTCTTCCTGAAATCCACCTTGAAATCCTACCCCCTGTTGGGATCAGAGTTATCCAAATCCCACTGACAAGTTGTGAACAACACAAACTGAAGGTTTGATCTAGATTAAAACTAGGATTGGATTCCCTGATCTAATCTGATTTCAGATTCCTTCTTTCCCTTTTGAACAACCCATTTTCAAGATTTGATCCAATCCGATCAGTTTACCTTTGAACAACTGGCCCAACATGCTATATTATGTTGATAATCTTTCGACTTTATTCGCGATTGTTGAAGCTGAATAAATGCAATACAATACACAATTTGTGACAATACAGTTTTTATGGTGCTATTGGAAAAATTGGAACTACTATTATGAATTTCATGTTTTATTTTTTTTACAAGTTTCTTGTTTGGCCTGTTTTCATAATATAGAGAGCGTGTACGTTTATATAATAAATCAGGAAACTAGATTAGGTAAAATGAGCCATGCATATGAGTTGACATTCACTTCTTTTGGGCTTTTTAGGTGAAAGAGTGCCATAATTCTGATAATGTAAAAATAAGTGTCTTAAATGACGACAATCGTTGCGATTTTTATCATTCTGAGCATAATAATCATGATTATGAATTTAACCATTATGCAGCATGACCGAATGTAACCAAGTTTTAACTGACTAAAACTTAGGGCTGGGTAAAAAATATTGATTTCTCGATTTTAATCATTTATCGTTTTTACGTACCGATATCGATTCTTAAATCCCACGAATCGATTAGTAGCCCTGTTTCCAGTTGATGAATGAATGGAGTATCGTTGCGTTCATCCCATCCACTAAATCACAATAATTTTTGTGGTTTGTTACTATTGATATGGAACAAAGTCTCAGATTTCAAATTACGTCCATTTTCTTACGAAATTCAAAAAAGAGCGTTTTGAGATCGCTCTGGGTAGAGCCCTGCACGGGCCTCAAATCTAGGCCCTAGCCCGGCCCTGGCCCGAGACGTCCAGGCCCTAGCCCGGCCCGTGTCCGACAGCTCATCAGAATGATCAGCCCGAGTCCGACCCGAGCCCGTTATTTAAAAAAACAAAAACAAAAAACACCTACACAGCCTGCCCTGTTGCAGCAGTCATTTAAACAGATATGTTTTGTCCTCAATGGCAAAGTAGTTACCGTTTAGATTATTTTCATTTCTTTAGAAAGTTAATTAAGACAAATGTTTCTTTTTATTTATTTTTTTATGACGACCAAGCACCCGACAGCGAGTTAAACATGTTTGATCCATTTATAGCCTCTCAAATCAACACTTTACTTGGCTACAATAAAATCCATAGATATAAAACAACTTAAACATATTCACACAGACAAAAACGTTTGTTAAACGTTTATTGTCATTTTTGAAAAGCTGAGGCAAAATGCTCCGCTGCTCGCAACAGCGCTCGCACAATACAATTTACAATACAATACAGAGAATGCAATCTAAACAAATCAAATAAATTACATTAAAAACAAACATGCAGGTTATCTTACCTCAAAAATCAAGTCTTCACTACAGAACATGGCCATTCGTATTTCCAAAAGTTTCCAACAGACTCATGAAACTAAAGTCCAATCAAACAAAAAACAACAAGACAACCTCCTAAACAGTCTCTTACAGAGCATCGTGCAGAAAAAGCACCATCCACCGTGGAAAGTTTTAATCCAGTTGTACTTTTTCCAGCTGCGCTGAAGTCACGCTCACTACTTCTGCTGCTGGCGGGACACTAAACAGAGAACGAGCCGGTCGCGCGGATCGCGTTGCCGGGAAACCTGTGCGCGCGTGTGCGTGCCGTGAGCAGACTGTCAGTCATATATGTCAGTATGATAGGTTATAAAACGTCTTTCTATGTTTGCTTTTCAATAGTCATCTTCTCATATTTTATTTTAAGTAATATCTAAAATAGGCTATAAAAAAGATAAGCCGAAAACAGGCCCGAGGCCCGGCCCGCGTGTGAACTATGACGTTAAAATTGGCCCGAAGAAATGCAGGCCTCTAGCTCTGGGGTCGCTCGAGAGAAGCACGTGTTCTCCTCTTCAGCCCTTAGTAACACCAGTTACAGCACGAAATAAACGTGAATGACCGTCTGACAGTGTGTTATAGAGCACAACTTAGCGAAATCCGTATCATGTCACATGGAATCACTCAGTGTTTCATGCTAAATTGTAATAGTAGTGTTGTCAAAATATTGGTACTTCGGTACCAAGTCGGTACTAAAAAAATGTTTCATTTAACGTTACCTCACACACACACACTGAAGCACTAGTGGCACTCGTGCTTGTTTTCAGTCTCTGCTTCCTCACGATATGATGACATGATTCATGATTCAGTTCATCTCCGAGAGTCACTTCATGAGCATTTTACCGTTTCATTTGAGAAAAACGATCGTCATATCATTTCTTTTACTGTCAGACACGCACAGAAACTCAAAGGTCTTCACGGCAACCCGTCAAAATAAAAGTTTGGTTTAACTTAAAGAAATTGACAGAAATAATTACATTAGGCTACTGTACAATAGATTTAACTACGTCTCCATTAATTAAAAATATTACTACTATTAATAATAATGTGTGCATAAGAGGTTGCTTATTTTTCGCTTGATTTTTTTTTTAAGCGATATTTCTCAATATTTTCTGATGATATTGAAGGCTTCAATGCTTTCATAAATTTACCACCATATATATATATATATATATATATATATATATTTTTTTTTTTTTTTAATTGTTAAATAAATTGGAAAAATAGTTCGAACTGATTTTGCTGTGAAGAAAAAAATTGATACCAAGAACCTTTTTAATGGTATCGGTACAGACTACTGGAATTTTGGTACCGTGACATCCCTATGTAATAGTACATGCTAAACTGCCTGTTTAGAAATGAATTGGGACTGGGGCAAAAATGCCTTCAAAATGAACAAAATGCCCCTGAATTCAGGATGTGGGGGCAAAAAAGGCTAAATAACTTTTATAACTAAATCTATTCCAGCTGAATTAAACTAAATCACAAATAAATAAAAATGCTAAATGAATGAACTGTTGATTACGGCATTGCATTCACATCTAATCACGTTGCATTGCATTTCTTTTTACACATTTTGCAGATAACCAATAAATAATCATAAATGTCTTGTCAGTATCTCTTCCACCTCTGCAGTGTAAATATAGCTTAAAAAAAAGAAACCGTTGATCAATTTATTTAATTAAAAATTGCCTTTACAGCTTTAAAAGCCCCTTAATGGAAAACTTAATTTTTTACTCTGGTTTGGCTCTCAGATATTTGCATTTACATTTCTAGTCAGAAAGTTAGGCACATTACTGTGTTTTAAAGCACAGTCAGTGTTGGGCAAAATCTCAGAAACATCTCCAGCCGTTGTGTTCGTCGGTGCAGTGCAGGATATATCAGTTGGCATGGCAACTATTCTAATAACCCTCTCCCTTTAGTTTTAATTCATATCATTGTGCTGTAATATTCACTGACTGCTTCAAGTATGATTTTCTGACTGAACTTTTATTCAAATGTATAGAAGTAGATAAACTTGAGCATTATTTTTCACACCTGTATTTGTCCGCCCTGCTCTTAAAAGAGATCCCTGTCTGTAGTCATGTTGATCTGACTTATGTGTGTGTGTGTGTCCACAGGAGCCGAATGGAGAAACGCCATCATCTCTGTACCACGTCGCTGCAGCTCTTCTTCAACACAACCTCATCGCTCTTGAAGACCTCTACGCTCATGTGAGTGGAACGATCATGGCTTTAAAACTACTGAAACTATACAAATGTGACCAAACGTGACTTTTTGGTACAGCCACATACACACTGCAATGTTTCAGGAGTGACAACTGCGTTTAAATGCATTTCCGTGTGCGAGTCGCTTCACGCTTTTCCCCTGATCTGTGCTCTTGGGAGAAAGATGTCTTTTTTTCATACTGTACGTTAGCCGCAGCTTCCTTTTCTGTCTTAATGGGATTCGAAATTGTCAAATAACTTCCTTTTGAAGAGAACAGGCAGCAAATGCCATCCTTTTAGGTAGTTTAAACACACAATTCTGCTTATTCGAATTACAGATGCACTTTGACTCTATTTACACATGGCATTATAATGTGGACAAGATTGAATATTTGATGGTGGGACCTACATGTATCTGGAGCATCACGCTCATAATAGAGCTTGGGTTAATGCCATTTAGATATTCACATTTCATATCCAGAGAGAGAAATGCAGTTGCAAAATCTGCAACAGAAGTACACAATATGGTGGCTCGTTTTAACCCTCTGGGGTCTAGGGCTGCAACAAACGATTATTTTGATAATCGATTAATCTAACGATTATTAGAACGATTAATCGACTAATCGTCGATTATTTTGCCAGCTAATCATCATTAAGTTTGGATATTATTCAGATTTTTCAATTAATTAAAACATTGAGTTATACATATTCTTACTATAATATAAAAAAAGTCACAGGTGAAATTACATTCTATATAGCACAAACAGGGCTACCATAATATGTGAGCAACATGTATGTATATGTTTGTATTTTTGAGAGACGCCTGAATGTCTATTTTGTCGAGTACTCAAGAACAATCTTAAATGAGTTAAATAAATTCTTAAATGGAAGTAAATAGTCGTGAGAGAATGAGATGCGTGAGATCCTGTCAGGAGCGGCAGATCTTAAAGTTACAGGAGCCATTAATTCTGTCTGTCAGTAAAGTTAACCTAAAGAACAGAGGGATCAGAAAATTACTCCTCTTGACTAAAGAACGCTTGTAGCTTTGATAATGATTAATCTATATTTTATTTATAATTTATGCAGTGCGGATGGTTTATAACCTTACTCAATTTCTGTATGGTACAGTTAAATATGACATTTATTATGGGTTTAATGAGGATTGTCTTAAGTTCACTTAAATTAAAAGTTTTTATAGTTTTTGAGCGCCTAACGTTTAAAATTTTTTGGAAAATCATTTACATTGAGATATCGGTAGCTATAATATTAGTGATAGCCTACTGGCTTTCATTCATAAAAAGAGGCCATTAAGATACAGCTGTAATGCTTGAGAATATATGGTGCCATTGAAGATGAGTGATAAAAAAATTTCAGGCTCAGGAATTTTTTTCACTTTAACTCCTGTATTTAACATATGAGCAGAAACTGGCTTACAAAAGCTTATTTGATGTCTCTTTTACCGTTATTTGACTTATTTTACTAAACTTTATAATCTATCAAACTAGTCAACGAAATGTTGTCTTTCATAATTCGTTTGTGATACAGTAAACAAGTTCGCATCTGTGCCGTACATTATTTCACACATTTATCTGATTAAACTTGGTGTGTTTTATCGAGTTGATGTGGGCGTTTATAGATTTGCATGGATCGCCTCAGATCATTTGTGTTTGAATAGTGCGTGCTCTCAGGGGGCGTGGTCACATTAAAAGATCATGAGCTGAAATGAGAACGACTGACATCTCTCTTTTTATATAGATTACATATATTTGTTTTAGTTTTGAATAAGATCATTTATAAGTACACACTTAAATGATTATAAAGATACGTAGCTCATGCCTGGGTGAATAGTATTCGCTGAGTTCTGTTTAAGTTTAGAGACTCCAGAAAAAAAAGTTGACTGAGATGGAGAGTCAGAAAATACACCCTGTTTATTTTCTTTATTTTACAAAAGCGCAATGTTCTATTTCGGTTGTAAGTGGACACATAAAAAAAGTAGAAATTTAACAGTTTATTTTTTCATAAGTCTGTTTGATCTTAAATGTATTTTTAGTAGAGCCCGACCGATAAAGGATTTTGAAGGCTGATACCGATACAAATATTTTTTTCTGATATATCGGCCGATATTTGTATTTTTTTTTATTAAATATTGTTGAATTTCACACACGTGTAAAAGAAAAGCTAACTTTTCTGCACAAGGTACGTTTGATACTTTTTCTCTCTGTCTAAATGTTCACTCCTCACAAGTATAACTTACATTTTACAATGCAGGGACTGTAACTTGAGATATGCTAGTTTTAAATACGGTAATCATTACTTTATTTAGGCAGAAAAAGTTCATTGTGGTTTCCAAGCTCATTAATGTTAACGTTAGCGGTCTTCCACTGATGATAGTGGCATTAGCTATCTTTATGGTTAGCTAGTCTATGATGAGTAGGGCTGGGTAAAATTATCGATTCATCAATGCATTGCAATTTTTTGCTTCTCAATTCAATATCGATTCATCAAATCCTATGAATCGATTCAGCCATCCAGGCCAGTGGCGGCGCTGTGGGCTACACTCTAGTGAGAGCGTTCAGCGTTGTACAAGTCGCGCTTTAGCCCTTAGCAAGACAGCGCGATGACGGACAGCAGCTGCACTCCGTTCAAGCCTGATTCAAGACTGCACCGCCAACATTAAAAGCCGACGTTTGGGCTCATTTTGGATTCCACTGTAAGCCGGGAACTATGGAAGCTTGTTTCCGCCACAGAATGGAAAATAAAAAAGGTAATTGCGACTTTTTATCTCACAATTCTGACTTTTTTCTTTCTCACAATTGGGAGTTTATCTCTCGCAATTCTGACTTTATTTCTCAGAATTGCAAGATATAAAGTCAGAATTGCGAGATATAAAGTCACAATTGCGTGATATAAAGTCGCAATTGGGTGTTATAAAGTCAGAAATGCATGATATAAAGTCTATGAGATATAAACTTCTGAGAGGGAAAAAGGTTAGTATTTTTTCCCCCTTAGAATTGGCCTGATAACTCGCAATCGCTGTTAAGTGTGATCAGCTATTAAGTGTTATTGTTTACAAAATTATAATTAGAATATAATATTGCACTTTTTTGAGTATGCACATTTTGTGCTTCTGTTTACATTTCTTTTATAACTTGAATGTATAGGAAGAAAGAAATATACTTTCTACTACTTAGTTACATGCACTTTAGAGGTGTTGTTAAAGCACTGTACAGTGCTTGTCACAGTTGTTTGAATTCAACACATACAATATTGTACATTTTTATTCTGCTGAATAAACCATGACAGGAAACAAACATGCTGGGGTCAATTTGTTCTGTAACATTGGTAAAACTGCGCACATTACTTAAAAATATACTCAGGCACTTAATTACTTGTGTATTTACTATCGAAGCTAATAAGTCAATATTGAATCGAATCGAAATCGAATCGAATCGAAGCCTCCAGAATTGAAATCGATTCGAATTGTGAAATACCTAACAATACCCAGCCCTAATGATGAGCCATAATTTAGCAATAGATAACATCATACTGCAAATTGTAAAACATACATTTTCAATATAACAGGCCAAGGAGAGATGATTGAAGCGTGTTTTGTCTGTTTTTATTTTTTAAATATTCATTTATCGGCCATTATAACTGCCGATACCGATATTTTGGAAAATGCCTAATATCGGCCGATAATATCGGCTGGCCGATATATCGGTCTGGCTCTAATTTTTAGTCCATTTCGCTGCTATATGAAAAGAATCGAGCAAAACGCAATGGCGCATTTGGCGACCCCAGAGGATTAATACCACGGTTAAATCATGGGAGAATAATAATTAAGCTACACATGACAGATGTAATATATCAGCCCTGGAGAAACTGAGCTTGTGTTCTTGGATACGTGATGGTGCACTTATTTCATGACCATATTTGATGTTAACACTCGTGTCTCTCACGCAGCTCCTCCCACTGAACTCCAGCATCGTGGAAGAGCACAAGCGGGAGAACCTGGAGGCCAAGCAGATCGCCCGCAAACTCACCATGGTGGTCGTGCCCTCCGAAAAGAGCGAGGACAAGGAGAAGGAAAAGGAGAAGGAAGAGGAGAAGAATGAGAAGGTAACGTAGTTTGCTAGTAATGTGTGAACTGACAATAAATCCAAGATAAATGCAAAGAAACACTTATCATGAACATAAACATTTTTTATGAAATAAAAAGTAAGCTCTGTCAGGACAGATCATAAAACCAAGTGCTTACAGCGGTTTTATATTAAAAAATCTCTGAATTTGCTTAGAATCTGTGACTGATTTGAGAAGTAATAAAATGAACAATAAAGTAGCGCATAGAAACGCAGCAGGACTATTATTTTGCGTTTACAGTCGTCATGCACAGATCATTTGATGCTAATGATTATCACTGTCAATAAATCCAATCGTAATGAATCTCTTATTAGGTGTTCAAGCACAAAGTGCTGAAAGAAATATTTGCTAGAAAGAAAAAAAAACAACCCTAAAACGCATCGTGCAGCCCAAACCGTAAGGGCTGGAGCTCTGAAACTTTGTCAAATGGAAGGGCCTCAAATTGATGAGAACATATCAGAGTATGAGCCCAATTGGCCCATAGGTGGCGCTACAGCAACCAAAAGTACTAAATTGCTCATAACTCCTAGACCGTTTGACTTGGCTTCAAACCAGTCTAGGCCTATTCTCTGGACTCTCTAGATAAATAATTATCAAAAAAAGTTGAAATTGGCCCATAGGTGGCGCTACAGCAACCAAAGTTTCTCCGCAAAGTTTTGTGAGGATTGGATTATAGGTGGCCAATGAGTGGTGTTTTACTGCCCGCTGCTGTTTAAATTATTATTTTTTTTCACAATACTCAACTATAATTCATAGTATAACTTTCTCAATTCAATCTATTAACATTTACAACCACATTTAGTAAAAAATGACTATGATCCTGAAGTTGAAAATGAGTGTGTGAACTAAACTGTAGTAAATCATATTTTAACAGGGTAAATTATGATAAATCATATTGGAACATGGTTAATTATGGAATATCACACTGAAATGTAGTATATCATGCTTGCTACATACAACTTAATGTCTTTTGATGCTTTTGTGCTTAAATACCTTAAAGATCTGAACTGCTTGAACACCGATAAATGCTGCTTGCAGCTTTAATTGACCTCTTTAATTCACCTACCTCCCAGAAATTAACTGGCTGTCCCAAATTGACAGAAGATTAGTTTGTTGACACCAGACCACAGAAGAGTTAGCATTTAGCATTTAATGGTATAAATCCATGTAAATGTCAGCGTTATATAATGTCTTTTGCTCTGCTGATCAGGTGCTTGATCACAGCAGATACTCATGCTCTCAGGGACGCTCCGTCTGACAGGCTGAGTCACTAAACGCGCTTCCAGACGCAGAGATAAGCTGCAAATTAGTCATGCTGTGTACGAAGTTAATGCTTTAAATTAAATCTAGACTGTGTCATGACAGATGATGCATACAGAATGTATGCAGACCTTTAAAAGGCTGTGCGATAGACATGAAAAACGTCCGGATCATTATTCAGAAGTACGTAGGGCTGCGTGATTATGGGAACAATCATGATCATTTTGCTCAATTTTGAAATCACGATTATTTAACTCGATCAGTGGTGGGTGATAATCTTATTTCACCATGTGAGTCATTTTAAATGTCGTTATTATCAATACTTCAGAAAAAACGAAGTAAAAATCCTGAGTGATAAAATAAAATACAATTCTGTATCAAAATCTATAGGTAAGACTGGTTTGTTTAGGCATGGTTTGTTGGGAATTTATCATTTCAACGGAAGTGAATCAATCAAAACTAACTTTAGCTGGAAAATAACATTATTCAAGAACCGCTTTAAAACCAAATCTCTGTAATTTAAGTTTATCTCTGTAAAGCTGCTTTTAAATAATCTACATGGTTAAAAGTGCTATATATATATATATATATATATATGAGGATGACTTGACTTGACTAGAAGAGAAGTTAACACCCAGCAATACAATAAGAACTAAGAAGCTAAATTACAAACAAACTGACGAAAATACAACAAAACAACAATACTATCTAATCTAATCTAAAATACATTAAATATAGACTAATCCTTATTAAATCTACAGTTTAGTCATTCAAGAGTAGCGAATGATTATATCTGTTGTTTGATTTTTAGGCTGCTGTCACTATAAGAGCTTCACAGATCTAATATACTGATACACACATGCTCTTTCTCAGTGTTTACATTCACTTAAGACAAAACCAACTGTGTGTACAAAGATATTTACCAAACCGGCTCTTTACAACACTCACTTATTTGGCTGATTTGGATGTTAAGTTTGGGCTTTCAGGGAGGAACAGAAGGTGCGCACGACCAAATGTGGCATAAAGCACAATAATCATTACACACACACACACACACACACACATATATATATATATATATATATATATATATATATATTAGTTTGTCTATTGATAATTAATATAATGTTTTATAAAATTTGCTTATTTGGGAGACCAAATCTGTAATGTGCATTTCATTTTATTTAACTTTTGATGTGGTTTTGAACTTGGTATTTAGAAAATATAAATACATAGAATAATATAGAAATATAATAATTAAACGATAATTTATTTGATTAGGATAAACCCCTTGAGATGCAACATCTCGTTTTTGAGGGGGTCCTAAAGTACATCACAGCCATCACAAAAGAACACGAATCAAATAAACAAACAATAACAACAACAATCACACTTATTTGACAAACAAAGTACATACAGAACCACAAAAAAAAAAACACAAAAAAAAAAACGAGATATGCAGAACTTTACAACCACTAGATCAAATTGGCAGAAAAACATTGTATATAGTATATATTTATATATAAGAATTCTGTGTCAGCATCATACATTACAAGAGCAGTTAGTCATAAAATAAGGAGACAAAGTATGCTTAAACATCCCAAATGAAGTGATGGATCTAATATCGGAAGGTAAATTATTCCAGTCTAAAGTGGCTTTAAACATAAAAGCCCTTTTTAAAAATAAATTAATTCATAGAAAAGTTATTTCTAAATATTACAATAAAGTTATTCTATTTCAACAGAGCAAGAATATCGTGTTTTCCATGATATGACCCCTTGATTCCTGCTCAAGGATAATTTAGAGGATGCTTTATTATTGATTGCCATTTAAAAGTTATCCTTTCGTATTGACAATGAATATGTCAAACCAGGTCTGAATAATTAATCATATAATAATGTAATTTATTGTTGTTTTTTTTAAATTATATTTTTTTACAAATAGTATTTTGATTCAATATTACTTCTAGGGCTGGGTTTTGAGACAAATTTCACAATTCCATTCGTTTTCGATTCACAAGCTTGCAATTCGATTCGATTTCGATTACGATTCGATTCAATATCGATTTATTTTGAATATCAGTTCCAATAAATGGCAAATTTTCTCAAGGGAATCAAATCTCTTAACTAATGCTGTAAACTATGGGAGTCTAGTTGTAGCCTATAGACTTCGTTAGCCTAAAATGAAGGTAATAATAATAATTCACTGTTTTGTAGCTATACAAACACTTAAATTACACTTTTATTTATTTTTATAATAAGAAGATTATATGAAATATAAACATTTAAATGGTGGCTGTCATAAAAACTTGCCAGATTTATTCAAATATGCTTTAAATATTGAAGAACAATAAGATTATAATGCACATGTAATATGGTGTATATATTTAGCAAAATGCTCCTCTCTGGAGTTATTTTTTCTAGCTGACTAACGAGTTTATGTGGGTTTTCTGAGGTAAATATGACGATGATATTGATTACAAGCTGTTTAACTGACGTCTTTCCACGGTTGAAACGCTGATTGAGCGAATCAATGTGACATGATACGGATTTCGATAAGTTGTACTCTATCTTTTAACACACTTTCAGATGCTCATTCATGTTTATTTCGCACTGACTGGAAGAGAGATCAGCGCTGCTGCTTCTCCAGAGCGATCTCACGCCACAGCGCCAAAACGCTATTTATGTTTTTGAATTTCTAAAGAAAATGGACGTAATTTAAAAAATTGAGACTTTGTTTCATATCAATAGTAACAAAGGACAAATATTATTGTGATTTTTATTTATTTATTTACTTATTTTTTATTTTTTATTTTTTTGGATGTGCGCAGCCGCGATACAATGTCCCATTCATTCAAATGAAACAGGATGACTAATCGATTCTTGAGATTTAAGAATCGATATCGGTTCGTAAAAATGAGAACCGATTAATATCGAGAAATCGATATTTATTACCCAGCCCTAGTTACTTCAAATGTAACATTGAATGAAACAGATTCAACCGTTTCCGATTTCAAGAATGTAAAAATAAAGTGGAATCAGAACAATTTGCATGGAAAACCTCCCATTGATGTCACTAACGAAAAACAAAACCGTTATCCAAAAAAGTGAATAAATCAAGACATTCAAAGCATGTTTATGTTAAAGGAAAGAATGCGCTATGAGTATAGTTTCATGTGGTCTTGTGCTATGAAACATATAAACCCAGGTTTTGCAGTAGTTGATGTGGATAATTAGACTGCATTAGTGTGACTAAGGAACAACACAGATGTTCACAGGTGTGTGTGTGTCTCTGAAGATAAGAATCCCTCAGCCTCCTGGCAGAAGAGCATGTAATGATGGCGCATGTGTGTGTGTGTCCTGCGCTCCTCTAATGTGTCTCCCTCTCGTGTCAGCCTCCTGATAACCAGAAGCTGGGTCTGCTGGAGGCTCTGCTGAAGATCGGGGACTGGCAGCACGCTCACAGCATCATGGATCAGATGCCAGCCTTCTACGCCACCTCCCACAGGGCCATCGCCATCGCTCTGTGCCAACTGCTCCACCTGACCGTGGAGCCGCTCTACCGCAGGTACACACACACACACGTGTTCACTGTCCCGGGCACTCGTGTGCAGTCACCACTCCATCATTCAGATTGCCATCACAGATCCTAATGTTTAGGCACTTTCTGTAAAGCTGCTTTGAAACAATATGTACATTTATTCATTTAGCTGACGCTTTTATCCAAAATGACTTACAATCGTTATATATGTCAGAGGTCGCACGCCTCTGGAGCAACTAGGGGTTAAGTGTCTTGCTCAGGGACACACTGGTGTCTCACAGTGGATTCGAACCCGGGTCTCTCACACCAAAGGCATGTGTCTTATCCACCCCCACAATACACCAATATGAATTAGAGCACGACCGATAAAGGATTTTGAAGGCCGATACCGATACAAATATTTGTTGGTTTTAAAAAATCTGGTATTCCGATATATCGGCTGATATTTGTATTTATTTCAGAAACGCGCAACAAAACATTAAAAGATTTCTTTTTAGCTATTTGTAGTTATGAGTTTTAACTAAAATAATATGCTAATGCATTTTAAAAAGAAACTTGTTTCTTTTATGTCCCAACAGAACAGACTGATGATAGTGGCATTAGCTAGCTTTGTGGTTAGCTAGTCTATGATGAGCAATGGATAACGTCATACTGCAAATTGTAAAACATACAATATGCCATTTATTGTAACTGATATCCAAAATAAGAATCGAATTGCAAGCTTGTGAATCGAAATCGAATTGTGAAATTTGTCTCAATACCCAGCCCTACTATCTACACACACCGCGGGTCCCCTTGCATTGAAATGCGCTGACATGTTTCTACAGTGGCCCTAAGCGGACAAACGCGTCACGCCTCGCAGCGATCGGGACACACTGCTCACAGCACGCCTCATGTGAACTGTTTCTGGCTCAGAGCTGAGACAGAAGCACAGGTGTAGAGCAGACTGCAGATCTTTATAGCTCAGCTCTGTGTGTGTGCTGTTTGTTTAGGGCTGCGGTCCCCAAAGGTGCCAAAGGTGGTTTGATGAGGCCTCTGAGGAACAAACAGGCCCCTCGCCCGGCCGAAACCTTCGAGGACCTCTCCAGGGACGTGTTCACCATGCTGTGTTACCTGGGCCCTCACCTGTCCCATGACCCCATCCTCTTCGCCAAGATCGTGCGGCTGGGCAAGAGTTTCATGAAAGAGGTGAAGACTGACACACACGCATGCAATTATATCTTCAGCATTTCTGCGTATTATTTTGCTTTGCAGTGGCTAAAACGTTTAAAAAAGGTAAACATCTTTACATCATGTTTGCACTTCATCTGTTGGTGTTTAGATTTGGCTGATGGATGGATGGATGTTTAGTGGTGATGCACAAAACTATTACCATCATAATATTGGCTATACAATGGTTGTGAGTGTTTGTTCACATAAATGTAGAAATGATTCAGCACTTCTCACTTCTGTTCATTATGCTCATGGACTTCCTCCAGTGTTGTTACATAATTGCACTTGTGTATTTTTTGGCAGTGAGAGCATGTAATGGTGTGTCCCAGAGGTTGATGAGCTTTATATCAGGGCTGTATTAGCTCTTCGGAGTTGTGTAGTCTCAATTTATTGCCGGTTAGCCTCTATTGATCATTCTGTCTCTCTCTCTCTCTCTCTCTCTCTCTCTCTCTCTCTCACTCTCAGTACCAAGCTGAAAGCAGACAAGAAATCAAGGACAAAACGGTGAGTCATAAGTGGGAGTCTAAAGTTGTATAAAAACAGCAACGGTTTATTGCTTTATTTGTCGTTGGAAGGTCAGCGCTGACTGTAAAGTGTATTTAATATTTTTGGCACCAATTGAAACTGTTCAATTAAACTAACCGTTAACTCTTTATATTTGAAAGCCGATATCCAATATATTGGGCGATAAATCTAAATGAGAGCCTGATGTTATCACTGTGAAGCTGCTTTGATACAATCTGTATTGTGAAAAGCGCTATATAAATAAATGTGACTTGACTTGACTTGATTACAAAAATCTCATCATGTCTCAATCACACAATTATAATGGCGTTCTCAGAATAGTTTTCTGTAGCCTATATGACATTTCTGCATGTTGCATTAACTATATTTTCCACTTTTTAAGTGATTTCAATCATATTTCAAGCAATTCATAACCATCATGATGATGCACATCTGAAGAGTCTCAGCTGAAGGAGATAATCCGGCTTTAATAAATCAGGCACATTTTCTTATCGGGCCGATAGACGTATATTTATCCGATACCGATATGGGGGTCAAAATATCGTGCATCCCTAATAGATTCTTCCCAAAAAAATATCGGTAATCATTTTTAACACTGAACAGCTGCTAATGTATTTGTATGCGATTGTCTTGGATTACTGACTGCTCTTGTAATGGTCAAATAAGCTCTCTTGAGAGATTCATAAGCGGTTGCACACACGCCAGATATGACAGATATTACTATTTAGATTTTTTATTTTAATTGTATCAAGAAAGCCTTAAAACATAAAAACAAAAGGCATCAAAATACAATCGAGGATTAAAACAGAATAAAGTCCAGGACTTATTTCCTTTGTGGTCCTCTTACACATAACGTCAAGACAAGACAATTACATATTGTGTGATTAATCAATGACAACATACTATACAAACATTTTCTTAAATAAGCAAAATTATAGATGGTAACTGGTTCTGTTTCGCTACCCTCTCTAATAACCAATCCTTGGTCCTCTTTTTAAAAGAATAAATGCTTAAGATTATTTTAATTTGCCGGTCTAACTATTACAGGCCCTTGATTAAAGCAGTGGTGTAGATGTACATGACGTGACGGATGTGTCTGTGTCTCTGGCAGGACACTCTGCTGAGCTGTTTTCTCAGTATTGCTGATCAGGTGTTGTTACCGTCTCTCTCACTCATGGAGTGCAACGCCTGCATGTCTGAGGAGATCTGGGGCTTCTTCAAACTCTTCCCCTACCAGCACAGGTACGGTCTGCTCATCACACAGCCCTGCCCTCCTCATCTGTAGCTCTGCCTGACCTGTTTATATATATGAAGAGTTCAGATGCAAAAGCCTCTAAGTGCCATTTAAAATTTTCTTCTAGAATGATCATTTTTATCAAGCTTGTATATTTAAGTTCAGTGATTTCACTTAAATGGCAATGATAATTACCTATTAATTGTTATTTAAGTGAAATTACTGAACTTAAATATACAAGTTTGATAAAAAATCGTCAATAAAGAAGAAAATTTCAAATGGCATTTAGAGGCTTTTGCATCCGAACTCTTCATATATATATATATATATATAGTGTCATAGTCCAGCTATGTATCTGCTTGTAACTGTTAAACATGATCATAGATGTGAAATGTTATGTGTTGTTTTATCATGGGTGTCTTTATATCAAATGATTATATCCGGTCATACACCAGCTGAAGAACATGAGGCTGTTTCACTGCTGTTCCCTTGTCATATTCCCATACAGTGATGTGAATAAGTTTGGACACCCATGCTAAAGTTGCCTAAAAAGAGGAATAAAAAATCATCTTTTGGATATTGATCTTAATGCCTTAATTAGAAAAATGAGGAAAAGTCCAACCTTTAAGGACACCAATTTTCTTTGTGAAGGAATAATGTATCATAAATAAATAAATGTTTTTCCTTAAAAAAATACTTTCATGTTATCACTGTGAAGCTGCTTTGATACAATCTGTATTGTGAAAAGCGCTATATAAATAAATGTGACTTGACTTAAAATACAGGGTGCATAAGTCATTGCCCCCCTATGTTAAATTCCCATAGAGTCAGGCAGATTTTTATTTTTAAAAGCCAGTTATTTCATGGATCCAGGATAATATGCATCCTGATAAAGTTCCCTTGGCCTTTGGAATTAAAATATCCCCACATCATCACACACCTTCCACCACACCTAGAGATTGGCATGGTTTTACTTCAGTTAGCCTAATAGCTGGTTTGATTTGCATTGAAAGATGATCTTATGGAAACTACCCCATGCCAATCTCTAGGTGTGGTGGAAGGTGTGTGATGATGTGGGGATATTTTATTTCCAAAGGCCAAGGGAACTTTATCAGGATGCATATTATCCTGGATCCATGAAATAACTGGCTTTTAAAAATAAAAATCTGCCTGACTCTATGGGAATTTAACATAGGGGGGCAATGACTTATGCACCCTGTATTTTAAGGAAAACATTTATTTTCCTTATCTATTTTCCTTCCTTTTTATTTATTTATTTATTTATTTATGATACATTATTCATTCACAAGGAAAATGTATGTCCTTAAAGGTTGGAGTTTTCCTCATTTTTCTAATTAAGGCATTAAAGGGGTCATGAACTGGCTTTTAAAATGTTATTATATTGTTGTCTGAGGTCAACTTAAGACGTTCGCTTGGTTTTTGCATTCAAAAACATCAAAATGAATAAGTAATAGGCTATTTTGTACCCTGGTTGTGAGACTTCCTGAAAAACGCTCGGTTTTTATGGGCGTGTCGCACTGAAGACTTGGAAGTAAACACCCACTGCTGCGAGTGGAGAACAGTTTTGCATATTATAATGAGTTTAACTCACCCGTCGGTGTATGTGGGGGAAAACGTCCAATGTTGTCAAATGGCAACCGGATTCGCCCATACATGTTCGACCCAGAGTCCGTGTGTTGCACAATTTCTGTCAGATCCAATATAGACGGCACAGCACCGTTCTTTACTCTTAATCGCTCTGCAAATCCAGTCTTGTTGACAAAACAATCCTCAGTGTAATGAAGCGAACAGACGACGATGTTTTACCTCATCAGCTGGAACGTCATTAAAAATAAAGTTTATCCATGCAGTCCTATTGAAATCCAGAGGAAGCTTATGCAGCGACTGTCTTCATCCACAACCAGGCACTGCACAATATTCTGTATTGCTCCATAGCGATCCAGTTTGTCATCACGAGGTAGGCATGTATGTTAGGCTACTTAGCTATGCGTGTAATGCGTGAATCGGTGGGCGGGGCTAAACCGGCCGTGTTGAAGTAGGTGTTGATCTTCTTCTGGGGGGGTGGTGTTTTAACCCCTTCGACATCATAGTTTCCCACTTTGAAAAACGAGACGTTTGTGTAAATAAAAGCTTTTATTGGACTAACAAGGACGTTTTCAGTTCTGAAACTTACAATATATTCTTATAATATGATGACCTCTTAGATATCAAAAGCTCAAGGAAAATTTGATTTCTCAGTTCATCACCCCTTTCAATATCCAAAAGATGATTTTTTTTTTTATTCCTGTTTTTAGGCAACTTTAGCATGGGTGTCCAAACTTATTCACATCACTGTATACTCTCCTTATACACAGATTGAATGCCTTGATGACTGACACATGTTTGCATTGCCTTACACTCGAATCTGTTCTGTTTTGTGTGATTAGGTATCGCCTCTATGGGCAGTGGAAGAACGAGACGTATGGTCATCACCCCCTCCTGGTGAAGATCAAGGCTCAGACGGTGGACAGAGCCAAATACATCATGAAGTAAGTTTCCTTTCTAGCTCAATCTACATCAGGTCTTCAATGAGGCTCTGCAGTGAGAAGAGGCATTCCTAGTTTTTAAAGGATTTTCGGGATTAATTTTTTCTGACATCAAGGCCTGTTCACACCAAGGACGATAACTGTAAAGTATAGTTCTAAAAAAATAATAGCCCACACACCGCAACTATAAAGGCACAGAGAAACTATATAGTTGGAATCACGTTCAGAATGATTTTTTAAGGCTGATGAACGTCAAAAACATTGACAGCCAATCAGAATCCATCCTGCTTTAAAGAGCTCGAGCATTTAAAGCGGCAGATCTTGATACAACTCTTAGTTAACATAATGATATTGTGCATTGGTGTGAACGCTAATACGCCTACCGTTAGTTATCTTTATAGTTTTTTTGTGTGAAATATCATTTCAATGTGACCAACTGTTTCATTATATTTGAAAAAGCGACCATTTTCAGATATTGCTGCTTTTGTGTTCTGACAAGACAAGTCATACAGGTTTGGAGTAAAGACGTGAATAATGACAGATAATGTCCTCTTAATCACAATTCCTCTAGCAAACGTGTTAATGTTACCTAGCTAACGTATAGATACTCGATGCTAGGGCGATTGCTGCAATGCCAACATCTCTTATTGGGGGTTCTCCTCTCAGGATTATGGGTAGGGTGGTGTTTAACTTAATCAAATGAGTTTAAAGGAACACTCCAAGTTTTTTGGACTTTAGCTTATTCAGCATATCCCCCAGAGTTAGATAAGTCCATACATACCTTTTTCATCTCTGTGTGTGCTGTAACTCTGTCTGACGCACCCACCGCTAGCCTAGCTTAGCACAAAGACTGGATGTAAATGGATACAGCTAGCATACTAATCCCAATAAGAGAAAAAATAATGCAAACATTTTCCTATTTACATGTTGTGATTTGTATACTCACAGAGTGTACAAATAACAAGTTGATATGAGACACAGCCATCTTTTAACCGTATAAATATTGGGAACTATATTCTCAGAAGGCGAAGCACTAATATTTATACGGTTAAAAGATGGCTGTGTCTCATATGACCTTGTTATTTGTACACTCTGTGAATATACAAATCACAACATGTAAATAGGAAAATGTTTGCGTTATTTTGTCACTTATTAGGATTAGTATGCTAGCTGTATCCATTTACATCCAGTCTTTGTGCTAAGCTAGGCTAGCGGTGGGTGCGTCAGACAGTTACAGCACACACAGGTACCCAACCCAGATACCCAATACCCAGATATATATTTTTTTTATATATAGGAACAAATACCACAACGATCATGATAGGTCGGTCTAAAATTATACAAATAGATATTTTAAATGGATGTTTATTTTTTGGTGTTTTCACCTCTGAACCTCAACCATTACCGTTAGATAGTGTAGGTTTATGATGTTACGACACTGAGCGGTACAACTTTAAAGGGAGTTCTCCTTGAACAAGGTTTATGTTGCGCTGTGTGTGTGTGTGTGTGTGTGTGTGTGTGTGTGATCAGTCCCCTGTGCATATAGATGAGCTCTGTGAGAGGTTTTGCAGAATTGCTGCATCAGATTCTTTGCTTTCTTTTCAAGTGTGTTGAATAAATGATGATATTTTGGCAGATAATTGGATGGAGAATGAGCTGAGGCTAAACATGTCAGAAGTGTTCAGGGAGAAAGAGCGGGAAGCTCAAGGTCACCTGTCGGTTTAGTCGCTCTCTCTGGATGCTGTTTGTAGCTTGTTTGGGTAGTTTTGCGTTTTTGCCTGTTCATTTGAAAGTATCATCAAACTCATGAATATGACCAGGCTAAGGTTAGGTCTTACAAGTGACTCCCTCATACAATTCATCCTGCGTTTTAAAAATGGGAATATATGTTTACTTTTTGTACATACTGGTTGTTTTTTTGTGAGAAAATCATACCCATAAATCTAAACGAGCTGTGTTCCAAATTAGATGTTATCTAAAAAAAAAAAAAAGCTTTCAGTAAGAGTTTGTTTGTGCGCACTACCAAATGTTTCCAAGAGAGAGTATGTGGGTTGGGTATCGTTTGAATTTGAACGATTCTGATTCCGATTCCTTGTTTCGATTCCGGTTCCTAATGATTCTCGATTCTGATTCTTTTAAGAGGTAGGGTCAAAAAAGTTTAGCTAACCTCGCTAACCAACGGTCTTTCTGAAGGAAATACTCCTTCTGTCACAAATAGGGCTGGGAATCACTGGCTACTTCCCGATACGATACAATACACGATACATTGTTCACGATACCGATAATATCACGATACTGCGATAATCGATATATTATCAGTAATAACTCACAATATATCATGTTTTAAGAAATAAAACGATTTTTTTAATTAGTAAAATGAATTTCCATTTATTTATTTTTTGGATAAAACACAATAACAAATACAACTTGTGTCTTATCAGTTGCAACAAAACAGTTAGACACTATTTTAGTGTAAAATTGCTGCAATCAGTAGTCTTTGACAACTGGTGACACCATTTGGGTGCAAAATAGTTGCAAGGCTGAGGACAGATTCAGTGCACTGTAAACAATACTGATTGTCCTTCATAAATATGAACAGTGACACTATTAAGTGCAAGAAACATAAACCTTTGGGCTACTGCTTTCAAATAAAAAATAAAATAAATAAAAATATCAGGGATAAAGTGCATAGAAACTGTACCCAACTTAAAGTGCATCCAAAAATAGACATTTTTCAGAACAATCCCTTTACACATGTAAACAGCAATCCCATTTGTGATTGACTTTGCCCTCGCAGAAGAAGGTGGTAACTTTGCCTGGAAAAAGGTGTTTACGCCGGGGGGTGTCGACTTTGACCGGGTGATGCCACGACAGGTGGCTGTGCATGTTTGTCGTGTTTCCCGTGTAGCGGACTTTTGCAAAGCAGTTCTTACATATTGCGTAGTCCTTTTCTATCTTTGCCCCGTCCGCACTGCTATAAAATCCAAAGTGAGTCCACACTTTGGATTTAAATGTTGCTGGAGCGTCTTTTAATTTCTGCTCTCGCTTCGGCTGACCTCGCTTGACTCCGCCATTTTCAAGTGTAGCCTGCGCCATTTTTTTATGCTCAAAACAGCCAAACTCACAACGCGCACCCCCTATCTACTTCTGAAGAAGGGTCTCATCAAGGCAAAATGTAATGGATACTAATAGAGCATTTTACAACGGCTTTTAAGATCAATCCTTGGCAAGAGCACATCGAGAATCGATCGCGGGGGTAAATATCGCGAGATGTCGCCATATCGATATTTTGGCGCACCCCTGGTCACAAATACTCCTTTTGTCACAAATTTAGTATTTTGCCGAGATTTCGTTATTTTTAGAAAAGTGAAGCCACACTTTGGACCGCCGACGTAAGGTACTCATGTTCGACTCGCACGGTTATGCCAACACTTCCGGTAGACGCTTCTCCTCAGCGGTTTCTTCTTCCGCTCAGCGGACTGTGAATATCGAAACTAGGAATCGAAAATTTTAACTTTTGAACGATTCCGGGAAAAACGAAAAGTTAGTCTCGGTTCCAAACGATACTCGATTCTCGATACCCAACCCTACCAAGAGATGAGATTAGCTTCCCATTTACGTCATTTTTGAACGCTAACAATATAAGTGTGTTATTGCACAGGTATTGACGCTTGCTTACAGATAAATACATTTTAGTGTTATTTGTGTGTGTGTGTGTGTGTGTTAGGGGTGTAACGGTACACAAAAATCACGGTTCAGTGCGTACCTCAGTTTTAAAGTCACGGTTCGGTGCGTTTTTCTATACAGCAGAATGAAAGAAAATTTGTTAAAAGAAAAATTATTTTTAAATAAGTTTTCCTACATCTTGAAACTTTCAGGGTTATAAATGGGAGTCATCTTTGAAGGATGAACAAATAATGTTTTGGTTATTGTTTTAGCGCAGTTTTGATTACGCTTGTTGCACAACGTTGTGGTGGCCGCGCCAGCGCCAATTTTGTATCTTTGAAAATGTGTATTTTTGAATCGTCCGGTTTGTCTGCGTACCTAACCGGAAGCCTCGAACCGAAACGGTTCAATACGAATACATGTACCGTTACACCCCTAGTGTGTGTGTCTGTTCACACAGCAAGTGCCAAAAACCTTTACCAAGTTTCGTGCCAATGAGGTAAAAACTTAATGTTTCATTTAATAGACTTAATAGCTTGTTTTCACGTGACGTCACGCCACTGCGTTGCCATGGCACGAAATGCAGATGGAGGGCAGGAAGTGATTTTCTACATTAGGAAGCACTATAACAAACTCAAAATGCCTATGTTTTGCGTCGTTTATGGTTGCTCAAATCGATCAAACCACGAGGAGTTTTTATCGTTTGCCCAAAGTTGTTGTTCATAAGGGTGGAAAACACAAGAAATTGACAGAAAAACACTGGGAAAAATGCCTTGCAAACCTACGTCTGCAGTCGGGAGGAGCCGAATGGGAAAATGTGTGTGTGTGCAGTGATCACTTTGTCAAATGTGAGTTAATAAATTATTTATGTGGCTTATAATTACATTATTCAGGTGTTTAAATACACTCCATTAAACGTACACTCCAAGTACATTAAACGTACACTCCAAGTTTTTTGGACTTTAGCTTATTCAGCATATCCCCCAGAGTTAGAGAAGTCCATACATACCTTTTTCATCTCTGTGTGTGCTGTAACTCTGTCTGACGCACCCACCGCTAGCCTAGCTTAGCACAAAGACTGGATGTAAATGGATACAGCTAGCATTATCCCAATAAGAGACAAAATAACGCAAACATTTTCCTATTTACATGTTGTGATTTGTATATTCACAGAGTGTACAAATAACAAGTTGATATGAGACACAGCCATCTTTTAACCGTATAAATATTGGGAACTATATTCTCAGAAGGCGAAGCACTAATATTTATACGGTTAAAAGATGGCTGTGTCTCATATGACCTTGTTATTTGTACACTCTGTGAATATACAAATCACAACATGTAAATAGGAAAATGTTTGCGTTATTTTGTCACTTATTAGGATTAGTATGCTAGCTGTATCCATTTACATCCAGTCTTTGTGCTAAGCTAGGCTAGCGGTGGGTGCGTCAGACAGTTACACTGGGAAAAATGCCTTGCAAACCTACGTCTGCAGTCGGGAGGAGCCGAATGGGAAAATGTGTGTGTGTGCAGTGATCACTTTGTCAAATGTGAGTTAATACATTATTTATGTGGCTTATAATTACATTATTCAGGTGTTTAAATACACTTATGTGGCTGTTTGTGTAATGTACCAGTTTCCGAACTTTGTAAAGTCAAAGTATGTCTGTAAGACGAGTTATCTACAGCCTCGATGGCAGGCAAATCTCTCAATTCAGTTGAAAACTTATGTTTCGATTTTCTGTTTATATATTTCTCTTGTAATAGCGTCTAAAGTAGTACAGTACGGATTTTCCTCCATCTCGTCCTTTGCGCTCTTCACTCTTTGCCCTCCATCTGCGTTCCGCGCGTCAACACAACCACGTGACTGCAAACCAACTATTGTCTGTTCGCAAAGACCCGCCCCCTTTAGTTACTGTTGCTATGTCCGCCAAGCCACGCCTCTCTCACATCACACACCATGTTCTGACGCAGTGGACAACACATCGCGCAGCAGAGGATACTGACAA
Source organism: Pimephales promelas (assembly GCF_016745375.1). Next base: position 5,882,407 of record NW_024121444.1, read on the forward strand.
CACACTGAGACAGGACAGACCAGCTTACGTTTGATATGAAAAAGTCTCAACTTTCAAATTTGGTCATTTGAAAAAAAGAAATTTAAAGAAATTTAAACAATTTAAACGAATTCTGATGTTCGTTCATGTTTATTTGGTGAACAGAACTGTATAAATGAGCTAAAAAGAAATGTTGTTTAACCGCAGAAAGACGTCAGTACACTTTGTTTTTCAAGTTCGAATCCTCCAACGTTAATCTGCTAACACTCCTGACTGCCTTGTCGGACAAAAATGGCGAAAAAAATGGCTTTTTATTTGTTTAGTTAAATCTGACCAAATTGGAGTCGTTTTTCGCATGCGTTACTCCCCATCCAGCGGCCTTCCATGACTGTGTTTCTGTGCTGTGAGACGGGCTGCCAGACATCACTCGAGTGTGTTGGAGGAGGTGCAGGTGGTGTGTGTGTGTGTGTGTGTGAGACTGCAGTGCTAATGCGGAGGATCTGTGAGCACTGAGGCATAAATACAGAGGAGTAGCTCTTCATTCAGCAGGACGTCAGGAGACACACACACACACACACACTCCCCGAAATCTCCATTAGGGTTTCATCTGAGAGCTTCTGCGTTCATAGTGTTCAGTTCACCGTGACACACTTCAGAACGCATACTGGACAATAGCCAGAGAAATACACATCCAGAGCACACTGTGCACAATAATCTGGACCATAATGCAATGCGCTTGACTTGGCCCTCCATTTTCATTGTGATAAAAGAAAAAATTTGATTTAATTTTTTTCTTTTTCTTAAAAAAAAATCAAAACGAACAAAAAACGAGTGGGAATCGTTAGATACCTCATGATTCAATCCTATTAAGATTCTGGAGTTGATCCGAATTGTATTTAATTTAATGAAATTATGTAAAGATATTTCATGAATTAGATTAATGGCCGACACTGCCATCGGTGTATGAATGGTTGAATGAATGTGTGTGTGAATGGGTGAATGTGAGGCAAAATGTAAAGCGCATTGGTGACCATTGGGTCTGTGAAAGCGCTATATAAATGCTGTCCATTTACCATCATGTTCATGGTAACTGTCTGTGAAACTACCATGGTGGTTTTCATGAGCTGTATGCCAAAATCATCAGTATTAAAACAATAAAAGACCTGAAATATTTCATTTGGACTGCAATAAATCTAAAATAAATGAAAGTTTAATTTTTATCATTACATTATGGAAAATAATGAACTTTATCACAATATACTAATTTTTTGAGAAGGACCTGTATGTGTGTGTGTGTGTGTGTGAGAGAACGGTAAAATAGGAAAAAAAATACGTAATTAGTGTCTTGTGTCTTGAAAGTTTCCAGGCATTAGAGTTTTTTTTTCTTTTCTTAACATTACTGCTGTTCGATTATTACCGATGACATCATAGGCCGCGGGATATCTTCGAGTCTGCGTTCACAGTAATGCACAGATCTGTTTTGACATTTCAGACGTTCTGTCGGTTTAACCCCTTCAGACATTACTGACTTTGGTTTAATGTGCTTGGATGATGCGAAATTAATCGAAAGGCTTACCCGGAGATGGGTTCATCCTCGCGCTGCAGGCGCTCTTTAGCAGCAACACAGAAAGAGCACGTCTGTTAGTGACTTTCATTTATCTAATATACCATCTGATTGCTTTCCAAACAGCACAAATAATGTGTTCTTGGAGCAGTTGGCAGAAGAGAAAACACTGAAATGCCAGAGAAACTGCAACAAAGCACAAACCCTGCTTTCCATACACATCGAAGCCCATGACTGTCCTTGTAATTCACTTCAGCCTGTCCAAACATTATGTAAGAGTGTAAAAGGTTCAACCAGGCGCTCAGGTAAAGTTATAAAATCTGTGATGGGTGCTCTTGGAAGGGAAAAGACACAAAGAAAAGCAAAGCAGGTCCCAGGCACTCAGTCAAACTTTCAATGAGAAGGATAAAGTTAAAAAGCCTTTTAGTATGGTTTAAATCATTTTTAAAGTACACGAGCCAACATGTTTCGACCAACAAGTGGTCGTCTTCAGGGCAAAGTAACACACAATATGAGAATGACAAGTCCCACATATAATCAGAAAGAATTCAATTAACCTAATATGGCCTAAAACAATCAATTAACCCAATAAAGCAATCAGGTCGAACAGGATAGGGTGAAAACTAACAAAGAACTAACAATAAAGAAAAATATCTCCAAAGAAATCTCGGTCAAAAAAGACTATTTTTTTATTTATTTTTTTTTTTTTATGGCACTTTATGCAATAGTTTGCTTTTAAACAAGCAGCTTTACAGTATTAAACATGAGAAATGGTGTCAGTGTCACTTTTGATTAGAATTACAACTTCAATTTCTACCATTTAAGCAGCTCTCCAGTGTGTTCATGTTAGGGATATATCCGATATATCGGCAACCATATCGGTATCAGCCGATTTGTTCATTTTTAATGTTATCGTTATCGGCCCGATAAGAAAATGTGCCTGATTTATTAAAGCCGGATTATCTCCTTCAGCTGAGACTCTTCAGATGCGCATCATCATGATGGTTATGAATTGATTGAAATATGATTGAAATCACTTAAAAAGTGGAAAATACTGTTAATGCAACATGCAGAAATGTCATATAGGCTACAGAAAACTATTATGAGAACGCCATTATAATTGTGTGATTGAGACATGATGAGATTTTTGTCATCAGGCTTTAAAAAATTTGATATATAAATATATTAGGGGTGTAACGGTACACAAAAATCACGGTTCGGTACGTACCTTGGTTTTAAAGTCACGGTTCGGTACGTTTTCGATACAGCAAAAAGAAAGAAATGCCAGAGAAATGTCCTATTTATTTAAAGAAAAAATATTTTTAAGTAAGTGTGAGTTTTCCTAGATCTTGAAACTTTCAGGTTTATAAATGGGGGTCATTTTTGAAGGATGAACAAATAATGTTTTGGTCATCACATTAAAAATAACATTTAAATATATATTTATTTATATAATATTTGAATTTTGAAGTGCTGGAAAAAGATGTGTGAAGTACTTGAAAGCATTTCACCATTCCAGCCAAACTGGTTCCAGTTAGTGTTACTATATTAAATCCATGGTGAATGTTGCTGGTCTGTGGACGTAAAGTACTAGTTCATTCACGGCACAATGTTTCTCCTGGTTTCCATGACAGCGCTGTTTGATCTAATAGAGATCTACGGTTAATAACGGAGAAACGTGAATGCATCTCACTAGATCTCGCAGCGATATTATTACCTCAGTGGCGAATTCAAATGTTTTCTTTACCGGATCTCTTAGCGCGGTGTGGTAACAGTGTTGCTTGATCGAGATCGGCTCGCGCTGCACAGATGTTGCTGGTCCGAACTGATAAACGATCCGTCAAGCACATAACGAGGAGCGCAGTTTCGTTCTGCTTTCATTACGCTTGCCATTTGGATGTTGCGCAACGTTGTGTTGGCCGCGTCAGCATGAATTTTGCCGGCAGGAAAAATGGTCCAAGCAATCGTTCGGTTTGTATGCGTACCGAACCGGAAGCCTCGAACCGAAACGGTTCAATACGAATACATGTACCGTTACACCCCTAATATATATACGACCAATATATCGTAGGGCTGTCAATCTTCCTCTATAATACTATACGAATTCCATTCCTTATTTTATGTAATATTCGAATATTAAATGCTCAAATTTATCCTATTATTAATATTTACGACATTACACATTCTTATGGATCGTCAATGCCACTATAGCCTGTGGTTGTTGTTACACGTTCGGCCCACTAGAGGGACATCTAACATTACTACAATAAACATTTAGGGGCTGTTTACACTTGGCCACTTCATGCGTTTTCTCAAATCGGATAGCTCTGATTTATCAAAACGATTCCATTTACACCTGCTCACATAAATGTGTTTTTGCAAAACAGATATAAATCCGATCTTCAATTCCCGCGCTATATGTACATACGTCACCGAAAGCAACAGATTTGAGCTGCATTTTATTGATCATCGGCTAATTTCAAAATCAGCAAAGACAGCAATAAGGGAGAGCGGCAACAGCAATATCATTATATAGTAGTTATATAGTAATATCAGTTCATTGCTTTACTTTTAATGAAGGTATTGTTGGTAGGATGGTATTGTTAAGCGTCTGCGACTTACTTTCACTTTGATTTACGATAGATTGCGGCGTGTTGGCTTGATGAATAGGGGCTCAGATCTGAGGTGATGTGATCGTCATATCGCGTCGGAAGTTCCGGGAGTCTCCCGCATATTGATAGCGTCTCCCTGATGGCCGCAAATTAGTTACAATCTCCCGGAATCCGCGCATAACATAAATAGCGCGCGGCGCGTGCATGGCAGAGAGGGAGTGAACGAGACCTTGCGAATGTGCCACGCGAAAGCTAGTCCCGCGCTCTCCTATTTTTAATAAGAAAGCGATAAGGGGCTGTTTACACCTGGTCACTTCGGAAGTATATATTTATTTTTAAATATATATATAAAAGCAATATTCGAATAGTAACTTTAGCATTTGAATAGTATTGATTTTTTTTTTTTTAATATTCGAATTGTATTTGAATTTCGGAATTCGTTCCAACAGCCCTAATATATCGGATATCGGCTTTCAAATATGAAGAGTTATCGTTATCTGTATCAGTAGAGTTATCAGTTATCAGTATATGTACATGTCTGTCCTATGTTGACAAATCGAACAGAAAAAATAAGATTTTAACGAATCCGTAACCTGTTTTCGTAATCACCAATGACCAATGGTAGTTCAATGGCGTTCTCCAGCCGGAGTAAAGTTTTCTGGACAGTTTACTTTAACACGCTTTTTCGAAACTCCCGAAATGAACACACAGCAAACCTAGCCTGATGTTACACCAGTTCATTCTTCAATGTGGCGTAGTATATCGGGGCCTTTAAAAGGATAGTTCACTTTGAAATTAATTTTTGATATGTTTTATCTTACCTCAAGGGCATCAGAGATGTAGGTGTCTTTGTTTCCACAGTATTTTCAATTTTGATATTTTTAGGTCAAACCGTTCTTGTCTGTCAGTCATATAATGCAGGTCTATGGTCACCACCTCAAAGAGCATGCACAGAGAAGTCCAAATTAAACATGATTTAATGACTCAAAAATGTAAGTATGATGGCCTAAGACACGAAACGAGCGGTTTGTGTGAGAAAACTGAACCGTATCTATAAAATATCAAAATTGAAACTACTGTGGAAACAAAGATGCCCTTGAGGTAAGCTAGAATATAGTAACTATCCCTTTAATGTGTGTCTGACATGTTTCTAGCATGGCGACTGATGTCCTGTGATTCATGTGAGCTTTATCAGACTGCTTGGTGTCAGATGTCGTCATTAGAGCGTGTTGCTTGTGCTCTGAAGGTTAAGTAAACCAATTAGTCCACCTGATGTGATGTGGGGAATGCTCAGGCATACACACACACACACACACCCTTATGAAGACCAATGACACCGTCATGGTTGAGCAGTCAGCAGCTCCTGTCGGCTCACCAGCTCAAATTGAAACTCTACAATGCCAGTGCTGGCTCTGTGCCCTCCTCCAGTGTGTGTGTGTGTGTGTGTGTGTGTGTGTTTTCCCCCTCAGCTACTTTATTAATTGACTTTTTAATTGGCCCTTTTGTGCCACACTTCAGACAAAGCAGGTCTGCAGAAAAACACGGCCCCCCACGCTGACAATTAACAGCGTTATACAGAACAGCCCAAGAGGCGCTTCGTGTGACAGTCCATCACGCGCCTGCTGGCATGTGTGATTAGAAATCAGCACAGACTCATAAAACATGAACGAGACGGCACTCGGACAGCCGTCCACTCGCTGATAACGCCACAGAGACACCCGTCTGTCGCTTTTCATGCCGAGAAAATCATAATCTATGCAAGAACCGCGGCACCGGGCAGCCGGCGGGTGGATATTTAATGTCTAAACCAAGTTAATGTACAGCATTTATTTGAAATAGAAGTCTTTTGTGACATTATATATGTCTTTACCTGCGATAATAAACTCCACGAAGCTCGATGTCTGCTGATGTCTGCCACAGTTTTCGTCTCGATGTGAATGGGTTTTTAGGCAGGGAAAATATTGGATTATTAAAATAAGTATTAAAACAGAATCTATTTCTAAAACTGACCAGAGATCAGTTAAAGCCATTAGACACTTGTTCATGTGGTCACCAGATCAACTAGCGTTGAACTAGAGCTGCGCAAATCTGGATAAAATGAGAATCATGAAGGCTAAACAAACAACTAAACAATATAAGGTAATTTACTGGAGGTTCTGACAAAATGACAATTACTGCAGTCCATTTAAAAACTAATAATAATTCATCTGGATGAACTAAAATCAGTTTGAATTAAGGATTTAATGTTTTGCTCAAAATGCGTTCTGGAGGAATCCATTTTTTTAGACAAACTGGACAAATCTTTAGTTTAATTGTTACTTTTAAAAGGTGATTTGTCTATTTTGATGGCTACCGTAGACATCAGTGTTCATATCCGAACTATAAACTTTTATCCCAGCACTTCTGTGATTAATATGAATTATTATAACAGAAACAATTAGAGCCCGGCCGATAAAGGATTTTGAAGGGCGATACCGATACAAATATTTGTTGGTTTTAAAATCCGATATATCGGCCGATATTTTTTATTTTTTATTTTTTTTGAGAAACGCGCAACAAAACAAACAGATTTCCCTAACATTAGTTATTTGTAGTTATTTATGCACTTTAACTAAAATAATATAATACATTTTAAGAAGAAACTTGTTTCTTTTATTGTCACAACAGAACAGAGGAACATCAAAATATATTAAAGTTCTGATAAATAAAATAATAATTAGTCCCTACATTGCTTTATAAGCTGCCTGCAACCTGGATCAGCAGATTGCAGGATGTGTGGCGCGTTATACACGAGTGTTGCCAACAGTTACAGTGTAGAGTGCCCTCTGGTGGACAAACTATACAACTCCAACACTCATGACATGGTTGAAGCGTGTTTCGTCCGTCTTTATTTTATTTTTTAAATATTCATTTATCCGCAATTATAACTGCCGTTACCGATAGTTTGGAAAATGCCTAATATCGGCCTGCCGATAAATCGGTCTGGCTCTAGAAACAACGATACTGTCTGTGAAGCGGTTTCATTGCCTAATTGCCTATACATGACGAATGCTCTCTCTGGGTCCGATTTTAGTGTTCCCGCTGTGGTCATACTTGTCAAAAGTTTAATAGACAGACAAATTGTCATTAAGGAAGAAATTAGTTTGCACGGGTGTTTGAATCGAGATTGCAATCTTTAACGATTAATCACGCAGCACCATAGGGAACCATCAGAATTTTGAAATATCTTCAAATCAAGGCTTAAAACATTGATATTACAAAGCTTTGTTTTGCTAAAATCACCCGAGTTGGTGAGTTTGAAACACGCTTTAAACCAGGGATTCGAAACCAAAGGTTTCAAAGCTTCATGATGCAGTGTTTTGAAAGTGCCCATCATTAATAATGCTTTTAAATTTGAAAGATGTGTATTTTAATGATGGCTATACGATATTGGTGTTACTCAGTTATTTAAAACACCATGCTTTGCCAGGATGTTATATTTTTGCTGTTTTAGCACTGTCGCAGTTTTGTTACACATATTTTTTTGTTCTCCCGAGGTTCACTCATGTTAATATAGTTAAGAAAAAAAAGAAATTAAACAAAACAATTATTTTCAACCTTAATTCTGACAGTTTTTAAGGCGCGGCTACTTTAACAGCCATTGTTATAATCGGCTAACGTCGTGTGCCGAACACACATCTGTATACTGTATCAGTGTAGACAGCCGGTCATTATAATGGCTTTGTTTGCTTTTGATGAGCGCCAGCCTTAAGCGACTGAACGGCAATGGGCGGGGCTTATGGTGTGATGTATTTGCCAATTTCTTGCTCTGGAGGCAGTCATATGCAAATGAATTTGCCCATGTGATGTCACAAATCCAATATCCAAACGAGCTGTTTTTGAAGCTTGATTAAATGCTTTGTTTATAATGAGGATGTTTTAATGATATAAAGACCTCTAAAATGTCAAATGATCAAGGCAAATTTGATGACCACTTTAGAAGGATGAGTGGACACAATTATTACCCAAATGTTGGCTGATAAGTTAGTATAGCCAATGGCTTTGGCCATGAGTTAATAATTATCCCCGTTTGGTGTTTCTATGCCACTATTTCTCATTCTTCTGTGATTTTTCTTCCCCAGGCGACTGACTAAGGAGAACGTGAAGCCCTCAGGAAGGCAGATTGGAAAGTTAAGCCACAGTAACCCCACCATTCTCTTTGATTATGTGAGTATTTTATTACTTGTGACGGTAATAATGGTCCGCTAGACTAATGACAGGCTTTTACGGCGCTCCTTTATAATCTGCAGTGTGTGCCATCAGTTTTCATTGCGCCTGAGATTAAAAAGCATGTAAATGAGCTCAGACCAGTGGCCTAATGTCCAACATCAGAGTAAAAGCATTGAACACGAGGCTAAATTTAGTCAGACGGCTAACGGTAATCGCATGCATCTCCATCTAACGTGCGACTGGGCCGACCACGGCTGACTGATCTTCGTGTGTGCCAGGAAGTTTTCATCAGGATGCTTCTTTCTGCCGGGTTAGTTCTGAGGAAGTCTTGTTCTTCTGTCACTGTTCATGCTGTGCACGTCTCCAGCGACGAGAGACTCGAGTTCTGCGCTCGTACGCTGAGAAGAAAAGATTTGGAAGTGGCTGACGTTGGCAAGCCTTTTGAGTTCATTAGCATTTCTGAAAAAATGCAGAAGATTCAGCAGTGAAATAAAAGATCAGCGCTGACGAAGGCTGTTATTCAATCACTGGAGGAGGACTGCGTTTTTCTTATGCCGTTCCTCAATTTGCGAATGCCTCGAGAGAGATCACTGACTGATGCTGCTGCCACTGAACTGACAAACACTTGCCACAGTTGAAAATGAAATCAGAATGGATTGAATGAATAAATGTCCCTGGTCTAATTGTGCGATGCGTTATGCCATATGCTTGGGAAACATAATTAGTGCTGTGCGCAAAGACGGGCATCACTTATTGATGGTCAATTTATAATGACATGTCCAAAAATGCTAATGACTTAAATTAAATAAGCCTGTAATGAGAGTAGGGTTGGGTATCGTTTGGATTTGAACGATTCTGATTCCGATTCCTTGTTTCGATTCCGGTTCCTAACGATTCTCGATTCCGATTCTTTTAAGAGGCAGGGTCAAAAAAGTTTAGCTAACCTCGCTAACCAACGGTCTTTCTGAAGGAAATACTCCTTCTGTCACAAATTTTGCATTTTGCCGAGATTTCGTTATTTTTAGAAAAGTGAAGCCACACTTTGGACCGCCGACGTAAGCTACTCATGTTCGACTCGCGTGGTTATGCCAACACTTCCGGTAGACGCTTCTCCGTTGGTGTTGTTCAGCGGTTTGTTCTTCCGCTCGGCGGACTGTGAATATCGAAACTAGGAATCGAAATTTTAACTTTTGAACGATTCCGGGAAAAACGAAAAGTTAGTCTCGGTTCCAATCGATACTCGATTCTCGATACCCAACCCTAAATGAGAGTGAGATTTCTTGGGTCATGCCGAGAGCATGGGTACCAATAGTCTGCTGAACTTCCTGTCCACCATTTTGATTTATTATTGAAAACCAACTTTTTCCCCAACTCCTCTTAAACCCTCTTGTCAGATTTTCACCAAATTTGAGTCGGATCATCTTCAGGCTGTGCCGACAACAATTTATGGATTACGCGTCGATAGACAAAACCGATCTCGTATACCACATAATCAAAATGGATGGCATAATGCCAAAATGATTTTAAGGTTGTATCTCTGTAATGCTTTGGCATATTGACACCCAACTTTGGTCAGTTTGGTCAAAACGCCACCTATTGGTCAAAAGTGATAAACCGTTAAATCAAATTACTACTGATTTGATTTTTCAGGAATTTTGCCTAAAATGATCTTATGTCTTTAATTGCTCATTGTTGCAGTTGGTTTGAAGCTCTCAGCCATGTTTTGCTTTGCCGATAAATATGTTTATTTATCTTTAACACTGATACCTATTACTTATATTTATATGTCTGAATAGTGTTACTCTGAACAATTACTGATTTTTATTTAATGTATTATGTCTGTAAAGACTTAGCAGGTTTTTTAGTCTTTTATTTGTGGATCAGATATTACAAAACTGGCATTCGAAGGAAAAATGGTTAAATATCGGAATAATATCGGTAAAACCGATTATCGGTTGATCTCTAATACGGTTCCTCATATTTAAGGGCAGTTCTTTTTAAAAAAACACCCTAGTAACACTCTAGCAACCAAAAGTATCACTCTGGCAAGAGGAGGAGACTTTAACACTGCCAAAAAACACATGAAAACAAACCAAATCTGGTATTGGCTATGATGAACACAGTTGCACACTGTATATAATGCCCTGCTTGCGTTGTTTTCTATTTAATTGAAAATTATGCATTATAGTTAAATGTTTGATGTCATTTAAAGATAATTTATTTTTAGCAGTGTATCTCTAATTTCAGCTTGAAATCAGAAGTTTCAGCAACACAGTTGCACACAGATTGAAAATTGAAAGGGAAAATTGTCATCATTTTCTCCCTCAAGTTGTTCCAAACATGAATGAATTTCTTCTGCTGAACACAAAAAAAAAATATTTTAAAGAATGTGGCTAATCAAACAGTGGATGGACCCCATTGTCAATGGGGACCCCAAGTCAATGGGGTCCAACATCTCTGTCTCATACAGGTTTGGAAAAACCTGAGGGTGAGTAAATGACCGATTTTTAATTTTTGGGTGAAATATCCCTTTAAAGGAGTAGTTCACTTTTCAAAAAGAATTTGCTGATAATTTACTCACCCCCATGTCATCCAAGATGTCCATGTCTTTCTTTCATCAGACGAAAAGAAATTAAGGTTTTTGATGAAAACATTCCAGGATTTTTTCTCCATATAATGGACTTCAATGGGAACCAAACGGTTCAAGTTTCAAGTCAAAGTTTTATAAGCTCAAATGGTCACCTTGCTCTGTTCTGTGATGCGTGTTCGTGACTCCTGTTCAAGATCAAAATGAACAAATCTTTTTCTGAGTCAATTCGTTCGTTGAATGAACCAAATGCGTGAAAAAAGATTTGTTCATTTTGATGAACAAGTTCGAACAGGAGAGTCACAAACGCTCATCACAGAACAGAGCAAGGTGAGCTTATAAAACTTAAACTTAGTTATTTATTTATTAAATGAGCGCTCGTTTCACTTGATAAGACCCTTATTCGTCGTCTGGTGTCATTTAAAGCCCTTTGAACAGTTTGCACTGAAACTCTCATTTGGACCTTGAACCGTTTGGTTCCCATTGAAGTCCATTATATGGAGAAAAATCCTGGAATGTTTTCATCAAAAACCTTAATTTCTTTTCAACTGATGAAAGAAAGACATGGACATCTTGGATGACATGGGGGTGAGTAAATTATCAGCAAAAGTTTTTTCAAACATGAACTACTCCTTTAATGTAATGCAGCTTCGACCGAAGACATGGTTATTGATTTGAGGCAGTTAAAACCCTATTTCACAGCAGCCTGTTTAATTTTATACGAGATGAAAGAGGGGAAGGGGGTGTGATGCAACTTTATTTGCATTTTATCTTAATTGAGGAGTGAATCACTACTGCGAGGAGCTCTATTGTTAGGGTAATGAATGTAATGTTGCTCTCTTGTCTTTCAGATCCTGTCTCAGATCCAGTGGTACGACAACCTGATAACTCCCGTGGTGGACTCTCTGAAATACCTCACCTCCCTCAACTACGATGTGCTGGCCTGTATCCTTTAAGACGGCTGTTATAATTACACTCCTCCTGTATGATAATCTTCCCCCTCCGCTAATAACAGCTCTCCCAGGAACTTGCTGATCTCCTCCGAATCTCCCGTAATTTGCGTGTGATTAAAATAGCATGTAATCGCTCACCTTGACTTCATCATCACCACCGAAGCTGACAGCTTTGCCCGTTTAAAATGAGGAAAAAACCTCCCGTTTGGAGAGCGGCGGAGGAAACAGACTGCTAATTTTCTTTTGAACAAGCCGAAACAACGACTGACCGGATGAGTAATAGACTGAAGCGTTTATAGCCAATGTGTTATCTTTAAAGAGCGAGACGTTGTGTGTTTGAGCCCTTGACCCTGTGGGCAGATTGCATTATTGAAGCTTTGGCCAACCCAGAGAAAGAGAAGATGAAACATGATGACACGACCATTTCATCATGGCTGCAGAGTGAGTGCCACGCTTCCTGTCTTCCTCTAAAACGCCGAGACGCTGAATAAATTGAACTTTCGTCTGACATTCTTAATGGACGTTAAATGTCATTTCTTTAAATGGTTCGGCTCTGCCGCTAGAGAGTGTCCGGAAACCAATTTGGAGCACAAATGCGTGACATTCTTGACTTGCCCTCTTTCAGAGTCTAATGCTCATTCTTATGATAATATTTTGCTTTTGTCATCACATCCTTCCCATAGGTCTCGCTAGTCTTTGTGGAGCGGTTTTCAGGAAATATCCCATCGAGTTAGCCGGTCTTCTGCAGTATGTGACCAACCAGCTGAAAGCAGGAAAGAGGTACGCGCTAATGCTTGCTGATTCCTTTAAAGGTCCCGTATTATGCCCCTTTTCACAAGATGTAAATGTGTATAATATGAAGCCATAAAAAAAATTGTAAAAAAAAAAAAATCGTAAATCGAATTAAAAAAAAAAATAAAATCTGAGATTTTATTTTTAAGGCCATATCGCCCAGCACTATCTCCAAGATGTTTAAATGTTAATATTATACTTAATCTGTAGATAAAGCTCTATAGTTTCACATGAATTGACTGTCTTGCTGTAGTATCTCAATCAAGCACAACACTGGAGAGCACTATTGCTCTTCACGCGCACAGTAAGTGAAATGTAAAACTGTTAAAAGAAAAGGCTCAATAAACTATTACACAGATTAGGGCTGGGCGATATATCGAATATGTACGATGTATCGTTATATTTTTTGAAACGATATGGAATGAGGCAACACCGTTTATATCGATACAGTAGTTTGATATGAGCACATCTGAAAAATAGCGGAGGTTGCAGTGTGAGCTGCTGCAGTGAAAGTAGCTAGGCTACGTAGTACAATTTGTCCTAAACATGACACAAGCTTATATTAATTGCGTCAAAATCACTTTGATATAGTTAACAAGTTTAAGGCAGCTTGCCGCCCTGTCAAATGCTCTGACAGACACTGTTGCTGACTGACAGATATACTTGCGCTGTTTAATGCGTTTGAGATGTGGTGCTTTCCTCAGTGCTCAACTTACATTTCACATGTATATTCTCCATCTGTAAATGTTAGAAAGTAAAGCAAATATGTCCATTTCACAACAAATATGTCCATGTCAGAAGAGGACGAGCTTCTGCAAGTGAATCTCCGCTAAAATTCATGCTTCCTTGAACGAGCGCCGGCGCGCGCATGCGCGTGAATAGTACTACGTAGTACGCAATAATTCTGACTAAAATAAACATATTGCTAAAATATTTGTTGTTGGAGAAAATAAATGTGCCATATGTGGAATTTTAAACCTACAAGTATATATTTTTAATGAAAGTGAAAGTGATTATAATGGGGTAATCAAATGCAGGCTAATATAATTAGTTTGTGCTTTTGTTTTTGTTTTTATTTTCATTTTTAGTTTAGCTTTTAGTCAATATAAAAACAAAAGCTTTTTGCACATAATGTATTGCATAGCCTATATTATATTTGTTTCCATATCCTTCAATATCAACATTGTTTGTAGGATATCATTGGGCCGAATGTGAATATACTGTATGTATATATATATATATATATATATATATATTTAATATAAAGATTTTCTTTATCTAAATAGAAAACGTAGAAAGTACCGAGATATATATCGTATATCGCCATTTGACCAAAAAATATCGAGATATGATTTTTTGGCCATGTCGCCCAGCCCTAACACAGATAGATAATGTATAATACACTATGCATGTCTAAACAGAGCTACACGCTGTGACTTATGTTGCCTCAAATGCATCATTCAGCACTGGCGATGCGCATAAGCGCTGTGTGCAGCACTTTATTGGGGTCTTTCATAATCATATCATAATATTTTTGCGCAATGAAAGATTTTTAATAGTATTTTTTGTTCTGTCCTATCTATCATAAGATGCTGCCTCATTAAACAGCTGTGCTATACATTTTTCCTATATATATTGTTAATTTTATAGTAGACTATGAAATAATTGATCTTTTTGATTTTTATCTTGTTTTTCATGAATGTATTTTACAACAATACAAAGAGCAATGTGTAACGTTTTACCAGATTTAGAATAAGTTACACTTATTGTCTCTTATTTGTTCCCCACTAATTTTTGTTTTCCACTAAATGTTCTGATTTTATAAAATTATGAAATTAGTTACCCACTAATCTATTTATAATATTTTTGTCGTAGGTTATGATAATTTTTTTTTTCTTTATAAGAAAGTTGTCTGTAATAAATATAGATTGTGTTTAACACACACAAGAGTGATCGTCAGTTCAACAAACAGTTATAGAAATTCTACTTGATTTTTTTTTTAAACTGCGTTGGTAACGGATAGGTATCGGTCTTTTATTTTTATTATTAGGCCTATTAATATTAGCTAACGCTACGGAGGCCATAATATTTTTGACTCATGGCTGAAGTTAAGTTTCTCCAGCTCTCCCCAGGTTGGCAAAAAATGCATCTCCAAATGCATCAGATTGATGCTTTAAAATATGGAATATTTAAAATCCCCCGGACCCCCCTAGAGGGGTAATATCCTTCTCACCTTTTTCACCCCTGACCTGTTTTCATGCCTGAAATTGTGTTTTCTTACTCAGGGCACTGAATATCAATAACTTGCTATTTTTCTTATCCCTATTTTGCCCACGATGCAGAGAGCGACATTAGATGAATATGTAAATATGTGCTGCGCTCTTTCCTCTCAATAACAAAATAAACACAACAGAAATGACAGCGTTGAGAAAACCGCAGTTCTGAAGTGTGTGTGTGTGACGGACTGATCCAGATCGTTGAGATGTGGGTGTGTTTGCAGCAGATAGGGCTGGGAATCGGGTTTTTAGGGACCGACCGAATTCGCTCGTTACTATCGAGTATCAAACCGTCTTGTTTTTCGGTACCAAATTCGGATAGTTTACGCGGTTGCCCAGAGACGTGGCTCGTCACACGTGAGGCTGTAGTGTGTGTGTGTAAGCGTCCCAACCCAGATAGATAGAAAATGTGTTTAAAATATCAAAAGTGTACCTACGAATGTACCAGACTCGATGCCAGAAGCACACAATGTGATAAATTCCACAAGATAATTGATAATTAGGCTTCTTTCCCCAGTGCTTTGCGGCCAGCTTAGGGCCAATCCCAATTCTACCCCTTACCCCTTCCCTTTCCCCTAGCCCTACCCCTTCGCCTTCCCCTTGACCCTTGAAACAGAGTGGCAATGCGTAGGGGTGAAAATATTCCCCTAAGAAATGGGACACCACTACGCCTCCGTTAAACGTCATTAAAAGTCGTCGCTAGCGCCTACGTCACAGGAGATGCGCCGATGTTTATCACAACTTCCAAGATGCCGTCGACAGCTGCAGTTATCTCAGTCGCGTGGGTTACAGCTATTTTCTTGCATCTTGTGAAGTTCGCAGGAAACAACGGAGACGACGAAAATATGTTGCGGGACTATCGTTAGCAAACTACAGTAATTTTAGCGATTTTTTTTTTTTTTTTTTTTTTTTTTTTTTTTAATTTATTTTTTTTTTTACAAACGTTTCTGTGAAGAAACTGACCGTAAATATGAACACAATATTGAATGTAACATAAAGCAAATCATTATTTGTCGTCATAATACTTATTAAAGCCACAAATACTTAAATTTATGGGTCTCCTTTGTCGCTTGGGCAGCCAGCCCTGGGTTAGCAGTGACGCTTCTCATACCCCTTCGTTTGAAGTGTGCTCCCGAAAAATCTTCGTTTGAAGGGCTATCTGGCCCTTCACCCTAGCCCTCCCCCTCCAACCAAAAGAGAATTGGGACAGCCCTACCCCTTCACGTGGACGCGCAAAACGGAGGGGAAGGGGAAAGTGAAGGGGTAAGGGGTAGAATTGGGATTGGCCCTTAATGTGTGCCGAGCGAGCGTGAGGCATAATCCCGCACCCCACTAGCCTTTATTTAATTCAATTCACATTTATTTGTATAGCATTTTTCACAACGCATATCGTTTCTAAGCAGCTTTACAAAAAATGCATGTTTCTAAATCACAATTTAGACTGATCTGTTATCAGAGGTGACGGTGTGTGATGCATTTCTATTAATTTTTACTCAGTTTCATTGTTAAACAATGCTTTAAGATAAGGCAGAAACAATGAGCTCAAGAATACATGTTGTTAAATGATTAGGAAACTTTAACATTGGTGCTTTTTAACAGGCTCTGTTATGAAAAAATGAAAAAATAAGTTGTAATTTCATATTCGGATTTCATAAAATTGGTATTGAATAAAGTATCGCTCAGGAACCGGTATCAGATGAGGTCATTAACATTACACTGTTATGATAGGTTGACTATAAAGTATATTTAGGGTATATAGATCTGACTATGTGAGACTATAGTTTGAAATAATCCCTTTTCTTTGCCTGGCACGTTGACATTACAGTACAGAACGGCTCTTTCGGCTTTATTCTGACGCGTGTCTTTGAATGTAAGAGAGGCTTAACCCTCATATCCTCTCAGCAAACGTCTTTCACATAAAAACCAGTCCACAAGCTTTCATAGACAACCCAGGAAGTCGGGAAAGGTCTTACTAGAAGGGGGAAGTCTACAAAAAAAGTTGAATTTTCTAAAATTGAAGTAATATGAGGACGACCTCATATCATTTTGCATCTAAATTAGTACTTTTGGTCCCACTTTTATATTAAGTGGCTTTAAGCACTATGTACTTGCATTGAAACTTATAATTTGATACAACAGACTTATTGTGTACATATGTTTTTACATTATACTTATATTTTAAAAATATCTGCATGCAATTACAGCTGTAAGAAATGTATGTAATTAAGTTTGTAATTGCACTGTTGACCCTTCTCTTACATCTTAGCCTTAAACTGACCCGTACCACACACACACCTGTCCATAAAGTGTTATACAACACAGCATCCACACACACTGTACTTAAAGCTACTTAATATAAAGTGGGACCGTACTTTTATACGGCTGCTTTTTAGTCAAAAGACCTAGAAATCAATATTCTTGAATGTGTTTTGACATTAAACTTTTTTTTTGAGATTATCTTGGTGAATGTCAGGAGTTGTTACTATGTGAGTGAACACACAAAAACACAAACCTGTCATCAGATCAGCTTATCATGAAGTAGACGCATGACACGTGCTGTGTTTGCAGCACTGGTGCGCTCGAGTCCAGATGAACAATATATTTAGTGTGCAGCAATTAAACTGGAATACTCCCAGAGTGAAGCGGCTAATCCCAGTGCCTGTCCGAGGGAACCGTATATTCTGCATTAGTGGTAATAAGACGTGGGTTCTCCTTCAAGACTCCCGAGAGACGTGTAAAGCCCTCGCTGACAGACAGGAGAATAATGGGTAATGTGGCGTATGGGTTCGATTAAGGACTTGACTGACAATGATGATGGCGCTGCGGGGTGATTTCTCATTAACAGCGGATTTTTCTGTACGTAGAAACAATCAAGCCAAGATGTTACATAAAAATGGTCCATTGCAGTTAAATTGTTCTAGTTTGAAATTAGCTTAGCGAAGAAGTGTGACGTAGTGACCCAAAAATGTGTGGCGCGTCTGTTCTGACTATGCGGAGGATTCAGTGCTTCATCGACACAAATATGCATTAAAACTGGGAACCAATACATTAACACTAGAGTTGGATCTGATGTTTGAGAATGTTCTCAAGTGGTTCGTTCACACCGGACGCGAATAGCACGTCAGGCGCGAGTGATTTCAATTTTAAGTCAATGCAAAGACGCGGTACGCGCGTAAAATTCCTGCGGCTCGAATGAGGCGTAGAGCGCGGCATGGAATGCGCCTCATTCGCGCGTCAACTTCACGCGAATTGAGCGCCTGCCGCATTAAACGCGAATAATTTAGTGCTATTTGTGCGAATTCGCTCCTGCCGCCCGAGTCGAAAAATCTGAACTTTGGCGTCAATTCATGCCGTGTTAACCAATCAGGAGCCACCGGTGGACACAAATACGGTGACGAACGATGATCGACGCCGCTGTTCTGCTCTCCAGAGCAAATACAGAGCGGTTACTCTCTCGATGAATGCTCGATCAACAGAAAAAAAAGATGGCCGCCAACGGATTTTGATTCTGACGCGCGTAAATTTCGCTTCAAACTTTTGTTTTTACACGCGTCAATTTCGCTCTTGACGCGAAAATGGATTCAATGTTCATGCGTATAACTAGACGCAGTAGGCGCGAATTTGCCGCGCTATTCGCGTCTGGTGTGAACGCACAGTAGGGCTGTCACTTTTGTGAATAAGTCCTGTTAGATTTTTGAGACAAGTGTTCATTGAATCAATTTTCCATGTCTAAAGAGGATTTCCATTTTCAACACCAAAAACAGGCAAATCCACAAACACCTAACAGGCATTACCGTACGTTCACACCGCCACCGACTTGAGCGTCAAAGAAGCTCTGGCCGCTCTGTCAAGGACGCTTG
Organism: Pimephales promelas; assembly: GCF_016745375.1. The sequence continues at coordinate 5,901,239 of NW_024121444.1, forward strand.
TCAAAAAGCACGGGGAAGCTCGTTGCCGCTTTGAACGCTCTGACGTTGCAGGGAGAAGAGAAGCGTCACAACATGAAATGTAATAAAACGAGAAAACAAGCAATACATTGAAGAAAACTTTTATAATGACAGCATTTTTATAACCGCTTTGGTCACATTTGGTCGGGGAAAAAATAATAATTAACTATTATTATTATTATTATTAGCGAGCGTTCGTAAATATTTCAAATAAAAGTTGCGCTCATTCTCAAATGTGTATCACTGGATCATTATGGAAAATCGTGAAGTTGTTGTGTTTGGTGCTGCTTTACTGTATTTGCGGAGAAGACGTCGGACTCGTCTCGGAGATTTTCAGCTTCTCCTCCATTTTCTCGGAACTAATGTTTAGGTAGGAACGAAAGTTCACATCGTATGTTTCTCCGGAATCAGCCAGCGTGAAGGACGTCTTTTATTCCGATTGGTTGCTGGCGCTTGCCACTGAACCGCGTCATAGCTCATTACCATAAAGTTGAGCTTCTTTCAACTTTCAGATTGACGCTCAAAACGGCCAAAACGCGAAGCCGAGGAATTTGACGCTCCTTGCAGCTGATAGAAGCTTGAAAATAAATGACTTCCGGCCGCTTTGGAAGCTCAAGTCGGCGGCGGTGTGAACGTACAATTAGGACGAACTTAAAGAGACGCGCACAAGTCAGCAATAGGGGTTTCACAACTACTGATTTTTGCTAGTCGACTAGTTTTGCATAACAGTCGACGACTAAAATACGGTATATAGTACTGCCGATTGCACTTAAAGGGATAGTTCACAAATATATATGTCATCATTTTGTTTCCGACTAGTCGAGCCAACAGCGCCAACTAGTGGTTGTGACAGTCGACTAGTCGATTAGTTGATGAAACCCCTAGTCAGCAATATTTCTGATGATTTATTGGCGTGAAGTTTCAGCACAATGACACAGGAGAGAAACATTCTGGAATTTGAAATGAACACCCTCGACTCGCCAAATGCGGGTAAACATGAACTTTGGCGGGAAACGCTGTCGAATCGCGAGCTAATCTGGCGTTTCTATGTTTACTCACTTTCTTTGCTGTGGAAGTTCGCGAATATTCGCCAAATCTGCGCGAATATAGCGCAAATACGCAACTCATGATCCTCATGAAATATTAAATGCAGCGTATCGCAAAATCTGCGCATTTCTGGCTTACTTGAACACACACGTCACTACGCAACAAATAACGCCGTGCTTTGAAATAATTGCGAATATTAAAAAGCATTTGGTGAATGTGTCATTTGGGTCATGTGTGCTGTATTGATCTGTCCACCTAACACACGTTTGGTAAAAAAAAAAAAAAAAGGGCAGTTAAACTCGATTCCCTATTTCCGTTTTCGAAACTTGTGTTGATCGATTTACGAGCGTAAAGTCACTGCCCTAATGTTCTCCAAGATCAAGAAATCACGCCTCTAATTCATTTCCGTTATCCATCCTCATTACGGATGCAGAACTCCTAAAGTGTGTGTGTGTCTGGTGAAGTTTTCAGCTGTCCCTGTGCTTTGTGTCGTCAGCTTCGACCTGCTGATCCTGAAGGAGGTCGTGCAGAAGATGGCAGGAATCGAGATCACGGATGAGATGACCGTGGAGCAGCTGGAGGCCATGACGGGCGGAGAACAGCTCAAAGCAGAGGTACGCCACACCTTCCTTTCATTTAGCAAACACACACATAAGCCACACTTACAAGTGTACGGATATGCCTTTGCATTGGATTAGGGCTGCGCCGACGCCTCGGGTGTGTATTATTCAAAACTTAGATAAATATCAAACCAAGTGGCATTTTACACAAGCCAATAACATTCATACAATTTGAAATACAGGGTTTGAAATACGTTTGGTGCCGCTGTATCGAGTGCTGGCACAGGTACTTTAATTATAGACCAGGAAAGTGGTTTAAGCAAGTTGATCTGTTCAGGATCTACGTCGTATTATTGTAATATATAATGGCAGCAGTGCTGATCACTGACTGTCCTCATTGTTAAAGGCTTAGTCCCCCTGAAAATGTAAATCGTCATTTAGTCCCCCTCATATTTCCCCAAACCTGATTTTTTTTTTCTTTTTGGTATAAATACAATGAAAGTCAATGGTGACCAAAACTGTTTGGTTGCCAACATTCTTTAAAATATCTTCTTTTTGTAGAAGAAAACGTCATACAGGTTTGGAACGAGGTGTGTGTGTGACTCACTCACTCACACGTACGGTACGATACCCCATTAGTCTGCAAACCAGCACTGCAGGTCAAACATGTACCAGGTCCACACATCACACAGATGGTGTTTCCTTGAACACTGGGGCGATTAAAGTGTGGCCACACAGGACAGTGTTCATAATGGGTCAACTGGGAGCTGGCTCTTATTAGAGATCGACCGATAGTGGATTTTCCCAATAACTGTAACTAGGTTGGACCGCACTGGCCGATAACAGATTCATCAACCCTCAGTTTTTATATTAGAAGACACTGAATGAAAACAAACATAACACTTCAAGTAAACAGTGCTAGATGAGGCCAATAACGATTAACCAAATTATTTTTTTGTCAATATTTATTTATTTATTTATTTGTTATGATCTATCCTGATCATTCAAGCTTTACACAAGTAATAATCAAAAAGGAGTAGTTCACTTTAAAAAAAAAACTTTTGCTGATAATTTCCTCACCCCCATGTCATCCAAGATGTCCACGTCTTTCTTTCTTCAGTCGAAAAGAAATTAAGGTTTTTGATGAAAATATTCAATTTTTCTCCATATAATGGACTTCAATGGGGTCCAAACAGTTCAAGGTCCAAATGAGAGTTTCAGTGCAGCTTCAAAGGGCTTTAAACGACACCAGGCGATGAATAAGGGTCTTATCAAGCCAAACGATCGCTCATTTAATAAATAAATAACAAAGTTTAAGTTTTATGAGCTCAAATGCTCGCCTTGCTCTGTTCTGTGATGCGTGTTCGTGACTCTCCTCTTCGAACTCGTTCATCAAAACGAACAAATCTTTTTTCGCATCATGACTCGAAGGGTCCTCGATAAGACCCTTATTCTTCGTCTGGAATCGTTTAAAGCCCTTTAAACAGACAAAAGGTTGTGGAAATTAAATGTCAAGAATCAATTAGGCTAGTCAACATCGTAGCGTTCATCCCATCCACTAAATCACAATAATCTTTGTGCTTTGTTACTATTGATATGAAACAAAGTCTCAGATTTCAAATTATGTCCATTTTCTTATGAAATTCAAAAACATAAATACGGTTTTGGCGCTATGGCGTGAGATCACTCTGGGGTCGCTCGAGAGAAGCACATGATCACCTCTTCCTCCTTAATAACAGCAGTTACAGCACACAATAAACATGAAGTGGCGTCTGAAAGTGTGTTCGAGCACAACTTATCGAAATCTGCATCATGTCACTTTGTTTCACCCGTGGAAAGACGTCAGTAAAACGGCGTCATGTAAGAAATACCATGTGACCGTAAACTCGTTTGTCAGCCAGAAAAATGAGGAGCATTTAGCTAAATATATGCACCATATTACATATGCATTATATATTTTTTAATGTTCTTCAATATTTAATGCATGTTTGAATACATCTGGCAAGGTTTTATGACATCCACCATTTAAATGTTTATATTTCATATAACTTTATTATTATAAAATAAATAAGTGTAATTTAAGTGTATTGCATTGCACATGATATCCAAAAAAATTAATATGGAAAGCAAATCGAATAATGAAATTTGTGTCAATACCCAGCCCTACTGGATTGTAGGAAATTATCAACCTGCGCACATATACTCAAACACACATAATCAAATCTTAATGCGCACGTGAACGCCATCAGTGTTTATCACAGGTTCAGTTTAAAGTCTGTGTTGTCTTAGTGGCCCCAAATTTAATAACAAATTATCATTTCAACAGAAGTGAATCAATCAAAACTAACTTTTGCTGGAAAATAACATTATTCAAGAACCGCTATAAAACCAAACCAATCTCTGTTACCTTAAATTATAAGTTTCTCTCTCTAAAGCTGCTGTGAGACAATCTACATGGTTAAAAGTGCTATATAAATGAGGATGACTTAACTATTTGTGTCCTGATAATGTCAGATGTCTGTTACCAGTAAAAGTGGCTTATATTATTTTAAATATATCTAGTCAGTGACAGTTCATATTCATCTACAATAATTCAGTATTTTCATCTTCAGAGTCATGAATATTGTTATTCTGGTGTCTCTACTGTCCTGTGCTTTGGGTTTCAGCACTGAGTCCAAGACTATTCAATTACACACACAATGCAGTGTTTCCCCTACCATTGTTTTAGGGGGGCGGCCCGCCACCCCAAAATGACCCCCCGCCCCCCTAAAATCCTGGCGAAATCCAGTCATAAAAAAGGATTTTACTGTATATTTTCGAGGAATAAATAGAAATCGGTTCAGTACACTTGGAATAAAAATCGCGATATAGACTAGTGTGTGTGAATATTAAACCACAAATCCTATTTAAATACGAATCCTGTTTGTATGAATCGTATGTTTCGTGTGAATGAATAGTGCAGCCCAGAGCCGTTAAATATGAATATGTTTTTATTTACCACACACACACACACACTGAAGACACACGTGTGACGCTTGTGCTGTTTTTTTGGCTATATGAAAACAGAAATGATTGAACTTCCTCTCCAGGCTCTAGATCCACTCTGAAAGTCACTTCGTGATCATTTAACCGCTTCATTTGTGAAACTATCATCATAACGATCATGACAAACACACAGAAACTCCAAAGGGCTTCACGGCAACCCGTCAAATAAAAAGTTCGGTTTAACTTGACAGAAATATATTACTGTTGTACAGTAGAAATAGGAAATGTCCAGATGTAATAATACATTAACACTAATACGAATTAATTATGAATTTTTTTAAACAAAACTGAATTGAAGGAATAATCCATGTTTTAATTTAACAGTAAAGCTTATTGTGCAGCACATTATTTGAGAAAGTTTATGATGAAATTAGTGTTTTATGGCTTAATTTTATCACCAGCAAAATCGGAATTAGTGTATATTAGTGTATAATCTATATATTTAAAAAAATAATACATGATTTGAATTATTATACATTCTTTTTGATGTCTAATAATAAAAAAATATTATTAAAATTAATAATATGAATTGTTATATATTAAATTAATAATAATATTAAATTATTATTTGATAATAATTTATTAAATAATAATAAATTATTATTTATTTTTATTAGGATTATTATTATTATATTTATTATTATTACCCCCCCCCCCCCAAAAAAAAAAAAAAATATATCCTAGGGGAAACACCGCAATATAACACTAAATTTACCATTTTAATCAACAGTACATTTTTAACAACTCAGAGTATCGTAATAATATCATATCGTCAGTTCTGTGTCGTGATATGTGTCGAATCGTGACATGAGGGTCTCGTTACACCCCTAGTAATGGATTTTTGTGTGTGTTTGTGTAGGGTGGCTACTTTGGTCAGATCAGGAACACTAAGAAGTCGTCTCAGCGGCTGAAGGACGCCCTGCTGGACCACGAGCTGGCGCTGCCGCTGTGTCTGCTGATGGCGCAGCAGAGGAACGGTGTGGTCTTCTCGGAGGGCGGAGAGAAGCACCTGAAACTCGTCGGGAAGCTCTACGATCAGGTATGAGCCAAACCAGGGGGACTCGGATCCTTCTCAATGCCATCTCTGTAATCTCTCAAAAGATAACCTCTGATTAAACATGACATGCGGCAGAGCTGATAATACATTAAACACGGTTTATTCAAAGTCTGAAGCCTGCTCACTATTCAGACAAGTCAAAATCGTGCTGTTATATAGATAGACACAGTCGGACTGGGGCTCCGTTCAGCATGAAACCACATATAAAACTGCACATTTTAATGAGGTAAAGACTGCCAATTAGTAAAGATGCCCCTATTAGACGAGAAATATGTCCCTTCATCATTGTCTCGTGTCACTGGCGTCTTAACTATTTAAAGGGATTGTCAAACCTGTTATTTACTCTCAGTTTATTTCAAACTAGCATAGAGCACAGGTCATTTACTAAAACCTTCGTGCGGCTCTTTTCCAAACGTCAAAAGCATACATCGGGGCTGTCAATCTCTTAAAAGGACAAAACCGATCATAAAGACACCATAAAAGTAGTTCAAATGACGTGTAGTCGTCACAATTTTTGTAGGCATCTTATTTCACTAAAAGTCTAGCTCTCAAGTCCTATTCACACTTTTGTATGGAGTCATGTTAATATTAGTTTATATTAATATATGGGGTTTCATTTTGAGTTAACAACTCAGATCTGCATGCTTACATCTCACAATTCGTAATTGTTTTCCTATTTCCAATCTGGTTCTTTAAATCTCTTTTAAAGGGGTGCCTGATTTTCTGGACTAAGTATCACAAAATGCATCTGGCTGTTTGCATGAAAGTTCATTCAAGACAAGTTTTGGTTAATTCCATTTTATTTCCATATTAATGCACAAAATTAGACATTCAAAGTGCATTTTCTGATCCTTTCGTCCACAAAATTAGATAACCAATCCGAAGCCGGTGACCTATCGAGAGCACTTGGAGATAACCTGGTGACCTTACTAGTGTTTTGGCTCTCGACTTCACTCATTTTCATTTAATTATATACTTATTATAATTTTACAGTAATTTCATGCACCTGAATTCAGCATTTTTTGAATATTAAATCGATAATAAATGATGTATCTGTTGGTCTTGCTGTGATTTGCATACATATCACGTTCGATTCAGAGAGAGATATTAGCTCACAATTGCAATAGAAAACTCTGATTTAATAGAAAGGGTCATAATTGTGTGATATAGTAGTAATTACCATACTTTTCCATCATAATTAACATCAGACCTGGAGCTACACACCCATATTTGAATACATATTAATGATAAACGGTTTGGAAAACTGTGGCTAAAAGGAAGATTTTCAATGAATATTCATACGAGGTCAGTTCGCCCAAAAGCTCAAAAGTTCGTGCAACTTTTCCATTAAAAAAGAGATTACACATTGATCAGAGGCTGTCAAGCAAATCATAAAAATGAGCTCTTAAAGGGATACTCCACTTTTTTTGGAAATAGGCTCATTTTGCTACTCCCCCAGAGTTAAACAGTTGGGTTTCACCATTTTCGAATCCATTCAGCCGATTTTTTGATATTTAGAAGAATATCAGTAACCAGACCGTTTCTGGTCCAATTGACTTCCATAGAAGATATCATTAACAGGTTAAGTAAAATATAGTATATAGGCTATACTGTATCTTTCAACATACTTTCAGGTGTCTTTTCTGTGACTGAGGAAGAGATGATTGCGTTTACTCGCGAGGAGCTAGTAGACCTAGAGCGATCTGTCACGCCACATCAAAGAGCGCCAAAACGCCATTTATTGTTTGAATTTGGTGATCAAATAGACAGAATTGGAAAGATTACACCTTGCTTATTATCGAAGGGAACAAAACACGGAGCTTGTTGTTTGGTGTTAATGGTGGTTGGGCTACAAAACTGAATTTGTTATGTACTGTACACATATGAGGTCCATTGAGCCGGGGTGGGCGGGGCCGGGGTAGCAGGGGGCGGGGCGTGTTCGGTACACAATGAGAGTATCGCGATTCGAATCGTGACGTCTGTATCACAGTTTTTCGGTTCGGTTCGAATATCGTTACTCCCCTACTCTGAGGGAGTTGTAAAATGTACAAGTAGTTTACTTTAAAAAAAAAACTTTAGCTGATAATTTACTCCCCCCATGTCATCCAAGATGTCCATGTCTTTCTTTCTTCAGTCGAAAAGAAATTAAGGTTTTTGATAAACATTCCAGGATTTTCTTCAATGGGAACCAAACAGTTCAAGGTCCAAAAGACAGTTTCAGTGCAGCTTCAAAGGGCTTTAAACGACACCAGACCAGGGCTCAAGACTTACGGCGTCCTATCGTCCTGGGGACGATAGAAAATGTGTTTAGGACGAACAGAAATATTTTCCAGGAAGCCTACAGGACGAAAGACATTTTGTATGTGTGTTCATCGAAGGGCTCGAATTTCGGCGCGGGTATTGCGCATAATTCTAATCATTCCCGCAGGTCTCCTAATTATAATGCGGGATATTCCCACAATCGTAATCCACAAAGATTATAAAATGCCAGACGCAATTTCACAAACAGCGTGCGTGTTCAGCGGTCTTCTCTTCACTCAAAATGTTGTGTAAGGCAAGCATCAGTCGCTGCTGCGATAATACACACTCGCGTTCAGGAGTGTGACATGACTTGCACATTCGGGCCAGCAGTGCGTTGTGAATGAAGTTTACCATTTGCACGTCTTTTTAAGTCTTACCAGTTTAAACATTCAGGAGATTTTAAACTATCAGTGCTCGCGCACTCTCTGGGATGACTATGCGCACATTCATAGAAAATCTGCCTCAGGAACAGCTGGCCAGTACCAAAAGTTATTTTTCATGGATTATATTGCATTTAACATGCAAAACTGTGTCAATTTCGGTCTTCGTGAGTATAATAGTCTAAACATAGTCGGTTTTGTCTTTAATAAGCATAAAACGCATGCCAGCATAATGAACACAGAATCCATGCCCTAGCTCTTAAAGAGACAGCAACCATGCGTGTCGGTCAAAACAACAAGTTTAAGGAATTAAAGTTAAAGGAATCAGGATTGATTGCCTATGTAGACCTATTTAATTTATTTTGGACTAAAATAATATCCAGTGTTATTTTTCATTTGATTACTTTATTCAGTTTCTGTCTATGAATATAGTGTTAGACCTTCTCTTTATTTGAATTTATTTGTGCAACTTTTTTTCAACTTAATTGAAGAATTTAAATCAAGCTTTGTGTTGTGTAAATTCTTAACGACATTTCCCCATTGTAAAAATGCAAACATTCAGGCAAGATAAATAATAATTTTGTTTGGAAAAAATTAAGGTATTTTTTTTAAATCACAGTAGTTAAATCTGTATCTGTATTGCATGTTCAAACTTTAAAATCATTCATATTAACTGCTTAATAGATTTTTTTTCTCTGGAAGTATGTAGGTTTGGAAATTTGAGAGAAATTCTAAATTAATGCATTACAGTTGAACTAAACCCATTATGTTTTAGTCATCTGAATTGTTTTATTAATTAACAGCTATGGATGATAACAGCAGGTACAGAAACAAAAGTTTTATTTTGGGACGGTTGACATTCACTTTAGGACGGTTCAAATTGTCATTCAGGACGGTTCCAGGACGGAGGTGAAAAAAGTTAGTCTGGAGCCCTGCACCAGACGATGAATAAGGGTCTTATCTAGGACCCTTCGAGTCATGACTCGAAAAAAGATTTGTTCATTTTGATAAACGAGTTAGGACAGGAGAGTCATGAACGCGCATCACAGAACAGAGCAAGGCGAGCATTTGAACTCATAAAACTTAAACTTTGTTTTTTATTTTTTAAATGACTGATCATTTCGCTTGATAAGACCCTTATTCATCATCTGGTGTCGTTTAAAGACCTTTGAAGCAGCACTGAAACTGTCTTTTGAACCTTGAACCGTTTGGTTCCCATTGAAGTCCATTATATGGATGGTTGGTTTTATATGGATGTTTTTCATCAAAAACCTTAATTTCTTTTCGACTGAAGAAAGAAAGACATGGACGTCTTGGATGACATGGGGGTGAGTAAATTATCAGTGAACTACTCCTTTAAAAGAAATAATTGAAATGCTGTTCCCCAAAAGCAAACCAAACTAAGGCCCCGTCCACACTACTGCGTTTTCGTTTAAAAACGGAGAATTAAAACGAATACGATCTCCGTCCACACCAGCGTTTTATCTGCGTATTAGAAACGATCTCCGTCCACATTAAAACGACTGAAAACGCGGATCACGTGACCATTCACCAACACTGGGCATGCATGTGCCGGTGTAAACAGTGAATGACGAATCAGGGAAGGATACGTCGATGACTGATAACACCCAATCATGGAGCCAAGCGTCAGCCCCTGCGTCAGCGTTTCTGAAGTCCTACGTTTTGTCTCGTCCACACTAAAACGCCCTCCGGAGATTCAAAACGCAGCTGCAGCGTTTCTAAACTTCTCCGTTTTAGGTCTTCGTTTTTCCCGTTTTAGTGTGGACGGGAGGTGCAAACGTAGCAAAAGGTCTCCTTTTTTTTAAAACGAAAACGCAGTAGTGTGGACGGGGCCTAAAAATGGAGTTTTATAAAGTTCCCATGGTTGTCATTGTGTGACAGTGTGTAAGTGGAAGTAGCCTGTGTCAGCCATGGCAGACTCTCGGAGGGAGTTGAACAAAACTTCTGTGATTTTCCTCCACCCACACACACTGGCAGTTTGCTTTTCATGTTCAGCAGCTGCGCAGCTCAATTACTCACTGGGTAATCCAATTGACTGTCCCCCCCCCCCACCCCCCCATGTTCTCTAGAAATGTCGCAATTTACAGCAGATGGTGCTAAAAACTAACATCATCAGCTCCATTCTGTGTGGCACTACGAAATGATGCCACCGGTCGATCTTTTTTGCTTTTTAGTTTAGTTTTTCTTCTTTTTTTTTCTCTCTCAATGTCTCAAATTAGAGCCTTTAGCAAATAATTCCCTCTCGCGATGCCAAATTGTCTAAATAATTGCTCATGGTGTGAATGTGAAACGCGCTTTTTCCCTGACATCAGTGGGGAAGCTTTTAATTATTAATTTTGGCTCTTTTTTTTAAAACTCACTTTGCAGGAAGTTGTGCGCCGCTCATTACAATCAGCAGAAGTGTGTGTGGCTCCTGTGCCGGCTATCACTGCCTCTGATGCACCACAGAGATTGATTGACTCGTCTCTCAGGCTAAATATGCATTCAGCGTGATTGCATGATTTATGCATTAGCAACCTGAAAAAAATATTAGAACAACTTAATAATGTGTATAAACTTGCCTTATTTTGCATGTTTAATACATATTTCGGCATTGTGTTTAGGAGTTGCTACTTAATACACCCCAGTGTTTTATATTTTGTTAGTGGTTTATGCAAAGCCATGCATCATTTGTGTATTTTGTGTGTGTTAAGGACATGATTGGTCCTTAAAGTGATGTGGCTGAAGAGAGGTGATTGGACGAACCAAGACACATCTGAATATCAGAGTACTGGTTTCTTGCTTTTGTCTGTTCTGACCGCATTTCCAGAAGGACCACTTCTGGAAATGCTGGGGAATAACTCATTTTCTATGACTCAAAGCCTCTCATGCATTTCGTTAATTTTCTTTCTCGAAATGAGAGGTGGGAAAGTGAGTGTGATTTGTGACGGCGAGTTCCTCAGGGGGCGTCCCTTATGTCGGTATGAGCTGATCTGAGCGCTGAAAGCAAGCCAAACCAATCCTGTCGTCCTGTGATGTCCAGTTAGCACACTCAGATATTTAGAGACGTATCCTGATTTGTCTTGTTTTGCATTGATTTATGAATAGACACCGCTAGATTGAGTTGCGTTATGCTAACAATCGCTAATAGCTTGTTCACTCGTTACTAATTGGTCCCAGAAATCTGGACTCGATCTTCATAAAATGACTATTTCTTGGCAGCCGTGCATTCTGACTTCCAGAAATTAATGCCACCCCTTTAACCCTCTGAGGACCAAGGTGTTTTGGGGTCCTTGATGTTCTGACATGTCCTGACATTTGTGCTTTTTTTCAGTTGCTTATAAACATGTTAATGGCACAGGTGAAATGACACTTTATTTAGCACAAACAGGGCTACCATAATATATGAGCCACATGTATGTAAATGTTTATGTTTTTGAGAGAATATTGTTTATGTGTGGTTATTGATAAAAACTAAAATTGAAAGTTTCTGAAATAAGGCCACAAAACACATACGAAAAATGCGTCTGCATTACTTTTGACTAATGGATCAACTAAAGGACTAATGGAATTAATAGGTAGTCTTGCCATTGAAGTGAAATTACTGAACTGAAATATACAAGCTTGATAAAAATGATCTTTCTAGAAGGAAATGTCTAATGGCACTTGGAGGCTTTTGCATCTGGACTCTTCATATATCTGTATGTATATATATATAATCAAAGTATAAATGAAAGTCAAAACCCATTTTTAGTCATACCTGGTCAAATGGGTTATATGGGCCATTTTTTTGTACATTTTTTGTACACAAAAAATGTATGTTGGCTTTAAATTAATTTTAATTTGTCAACAGGTTCGACATAACTGGATTATGTTAAACAAACATAATATGTTCATGTAACTTCAACATAATAGAATTATGTAATTTTGAATTACCAAATTTAAGTAGTTTCAATGTGAATTTTTAAATGCTTCCTGACATGATTCAAAGGCATTTTAATATATTCATTCATCCATTTATATTTCATTCAGTGACATTTAATTAAATTGATAGACTTTAGCTAGCTATTTGCTAGCAGAAGCACATATTAGCTAAGACTTACATGCTCCTTCATTCAAAGCAATTGAAAATAACGAAATCAGTCGACAGCCAAACAAAATGCTCCACTCTTCTCCAGAATGGTAACCCACTGTAATTTAAATGGTTTAATAATTCCAATGTAATTTAACATTAAACACTATTACACACTATCAAGTCTTCCCCTTTTCTAAATTTCTCAAAAAACATAAAATAACACTTAATTTTAACAATTATTCTCTCTTAATTCAACCATATGCAAAACATGCTGGGAACTAAATGCACTGCCCAGTTTCAGTTAAGGCAACACAAATCAATCATGTAATCCAACACAAACGGATTAAGTAAACTTAAGTTGTTTGTTCGTAGATTTAAGCAGATTGAACACAATAAAATTAAGTTCGGGCAAAATGGCAGTCGGCTCGCACTATACTGCCACCCTCTGGATGTACACTTTTTTTTACTTAACATAAATGGTTTGTGTTAGGATTTTGTACTGTTAAGTTGAGACACAATTACATAGACCTTAATAGAAAAAACATTTAAAGTCAAAAAGCAAAATTATTATATGTAAACTATATATAAATATATTATGTAAAGTGCACAACCTCCCTAGTTCATTTTTTATATGTTCATATAGTTCATTGAAATAATATGAGCAGAAACTGTCTAACTAAATGAACGTACGTTCGTTCGTACGTTCGTTCGTTCACACACCCAATTCATATTTAAGTCTTTTTGGTTTTGCAGATCAGAATAGAATAGTCTATATAGTCTTACTAATGTAGGAGCGGAAGTGAATTAACGCACAGCGCTCGTGTCTGTGAATTCATCTATTCCTTCACACACAGACACGCATTTGATATATAAACAGTCTTTGTGGAGTTTACAGACACGATTCAATAATGCGATTAGAACAAAGCACTTATAATAAGTGACTAACTGCATCAGCTGAATCCGTGATCCTCAAAATGAAACTGTAACTGAGGCAACTTTTTACCAGGATCTCCTCACTGCACAGCAAAACGAAAGGTTAGGACGAGGTTAGATCCGTAATAAACTGTATGGTTTTATCGATGTGGGCGTTTTCATGGCTTGCCTCAACATTAGTGTTTGAATAGCGCGGGGTCACATTAACACGTCATTCGCTATAATTAGGTGAAAGGAAAAAGACTGGCATCTCTCTCTTTTCATACAGATTACATCAACTGAGAATATTTGCTTTTTTATATAAATGACTTCATTTAAAAGAAGAGAATTTCAGCTTCATAAAGAGAGATCTTTCGTGTGTCTGTGACAAGTATTTACGGAGTTAGTTCATTTTTCGGACGCGTTTCAGAAAGATTTTTGCGGAAACAGAGTGAGCTGAAAGCGCACCCTGTTTAATTTATTTATTTTACAAAAACACAAGGTTTTGATATTAATAAGAGTGTACACAAAAAAGAAGACGCTCTATAGTTTATAATCATTAGGGCTGGGTAATAAATATCGATTTCTGGATATTAATCGATTCTCATTTTTACGAACCGATATCCATTCTTAAGTCTCAAGAATCGATTAGTCATCCTGTTTCATTTGAATGAATGGATCATTGTATCGCGGCTGCGCACATCCAAAAAAATCGCAATAATCTTTGTCCTTTGTTACTATTGATATGAAACAAAGTCTCAATTTTCAAATTACGTCCATTTTCTTTAGAAATTCAAAAACATAAATAACGTTTTGGCGCTGTGGCGTGAGATCGCTCTGGAGAAGCAGCAGCGCTGATCTCTCTTCCAGTCACAGCCCGAAATAAACATGAATGAGCATCTGAAAGTGTTAAAGATAGAGTACAACTTATCGAAATCCGTATCACGTCACATTGATTCGCTCAATCAGCGTTTCAACCGTGGAAAGACGTCAATTAAACAGCTTGTAATCAATGTCATCGTCATATTTACCTCAGAAAACCCACATAAACTCGTTAGTCAGCTAGAAAAAATAGCTCCAGAGAGGAGCATTTTGCTAAATATATACACCATATTACATATGCATTATAATCTTAATGTTCTTTAATATTTAATGCATATTTGAATAAATCTGGCAAGTTTTTATGACAGCCACCATTTATATTTCATATAATCTTATTATTATAAAAATAAATAAAAGTGTAATTTTAGTGTTTTATAGCTACAAAACAGTTCATTATTACCTTCATATTAGGCTAATGAAGCCTATAGGCTACAACTAGACTCCCATAGTTTACAGCATTTAAGAGATTTGATTCCCCTGAGAAAAATGACCATTTATTGTAACTGATATATCCAAAATAATCAATATTGAATCGAATCGTAATCGAATCGAATTGCAAGCTTGTGAATTGAAATCGAATCGAATTGTGAAGTTTGTCTCAATGCCCAGCCCTAATAATCATTATTGATTTTAATTATATGACCATTAATGACGGAGTATTTTAAGTCTATGTTGCAGCTATGTGGAAAAAAAAACGATCAAAACGCGGAGACGCGTTTTTGGTCCTCAGAGGGTTAAACATTTCTGTGGTCCTATGTTTCAGATATATACTAAATTTGAGACTTGATTCTTAGTAGTCAAACCACTTTAGTCTTCCTCCGCCCTTAACTTCTATACGAGACACTGACACATGTTGAAACTCAGGCTATGTTGTTCTTCATTAGGTCTCTTTAACGTTTCTGGGTAGGTGACCCGTTGGTCAGGCCATACCTCAGGAATCTCTCCCCAGTGTCTCGCTCCACTAAATTGCTTTGCTGTACATCCCATCGATTCCGATATGGAGAGCCCGTGATGAATGGCTTTAATAAAGCGAGGTGCAGTTCCCCAAATAAATGAGCGACCTGAGGATTTATTAAGAGCATCTGCATTTGGCTGGGACACAAACGTGGACCAGAGGGAGAGAGATGTGTTTAATGATGAATGCTCCTCTTTCTGCTTCTTCCCAAAGTGTCACGACACCCTTGTGCAGTTCGGAGGCTTCTTGGCGTCTAACCTCAGCACAGAAGACTACATCAAGCGGGTGCCGTCAGTGGATATCCTGTGCAACCAGCTCCACACGCCCCACGACGCCGCCTTCTTCCTCTCTCGGCCCATGTACGCCCATCAGATTCTGGTGAGTGATCGTAAGACAGAATCATAACCCAAGGGGATTTGAAACGCAAATTTAAGATTTATAACTTTTGAACTTTTAACAATAACTGCGTCCCACACATGAAAAATGAAAAAACACGCAAAATGAACCTTTGGTCTGATTACACATTAATCACGTTACCTAGTCAACCGTTATCTGAGATTTGTTTTCATGATTGCCGAATGTAAATAGTTTTATCTCTAAAAACAGTTTAGCCTATAACGCTAGTATAATGCTAGTCTATAGGGCATAGAGTAATGACAAATAAAAATTGCTTGTTATTACCACTAAGAAGGCTCAAAATAGCCCCACACTAACACGACAGCATAATAAGGGTCCCTACATTCAAACCGAAGCATTGAGAACTTTGTCAGTGTCCAAACAGTTTAATAAGAAGATATTTTATACACACAGTCAACTTCGCGAATACAGGAAGAAGCCATCTTTGAAAAATAGTCTCTACCAGTCGATCTACGAACGCCGATCCAAGTGCGCTAGAACTGTGCAGAATCTCATATGGTCCGTTGTTTCCGGAAGAAACACAAACACGAACCACTTTCTTCTCTTCAGTATGAACACGTAGCCTACTGTTCACGCTCACCTTATTCACATCTCACCAGCGCACTTGGATCGACGTTCGTAGATCGACTGGTAGAGACTATTTTTAAAAGATGGCTTCTTCCTGTATAGAAAAATGCAATGAAACTGCAACTAAAACTAGACTAAAACTATTAAAAGACAAAATTACTAAAATGTGACTAAGACCAATAAGCATTTTCATCTGAAGACTAATGCTACGTTCACTCCGGACACGAATAGCGCGTCAGGCGCGAATGATTTCGATGTTAAGTCAATGGAAAGACGCGTTACGCGCGTAAAAAATTCCTGCGGCGCGATGAGGCGTGGAGCGCGGTGCGGAAGACGTGAATGCGCCTCATTTGCGCGTCAAGTTCACGCGAATTGAGCGTCTGGATGAGCGTTACGCGCGAATGATTTAGTTAGTGCCATTTGTGCATTCACGCGAATTCGACCAAACGCATGAAAACCAAAATCTAGCATTGACAGAAGATGTGTGTCGGTCTAAATAGATGCATTAACGACGTCAGCGTGTTAAATGTACATTCACCACACATATTCATGTCAACAAACAACATATTGTTTGGTGTTTATCAAACAAAGGTGTGATTAGTGCAAACATTTTGTAAGACAATTGAAGCATAAAGAATCTTTAATGGTGGTTGAAATCCCCCATAATGCAATATTACCTCACTATGCTAACTCTTGCTTTAGTACAAATCTTGCAGTGCAGTAAAATGTGATTTATTTGTTTTATTTTTGCAGTATTATAACTCTTATATGATGCTGGCTGCCTCATGAATATTTCATAGGGAGCTGGTTTTGTGTTTTCCCACAACGCTACTACAGCTCTCCAGGGCTGCGTAAAGTTAACCCCATCTCTCTTCACCTTTAACAAGATTTACCGCCCCCTAATTCCACGTGCAGGCCTCTGCGTGCGCTCGTCTTCAGGCCTGAGTGAATTATAAAGCTAGCCTGCTGTCTTTGTGTTCCCGCCAGTCCAAGTATGACGAACTGAAGAAGGCAGAGAAGGGCAACCGGCAGCAGCAGAAGGTCCACAAGTACATCGCCGCCTGCGAGCAGATTATGGCCCCTGTGCACGAGGCCGTCGTGTCTCTTCACTTGCCCAAAGTGTGGGATGACCTTCGACCCCAGTTTTACGCCACCTTCTGGTCCCTCACCATGTACGACCTGGCGGTACCGCACAACGCCTACGACCGGGAGGTCAACAAGCTGAAGATGCAGATCAAGGCCATCGATGAGAACACAGAGATGGTGAGACACTTTATTCATGTCCTGCAATAAACTCTACAATGTGTTTGCTTGTATGCTCTCTCACAATGAATGAATATGTGGTTTTGTCTTGGGTTGTAGGGTTGGGTACTACTGATTCACTATAAATCAATTGCGCCATATTTGGCTTCTTGAGAACGCATCTGGAGGCGAGACTATTTAAATACGGATCCTGCATGTATCTGTGTGAATGAGTGGCGCGGTTTCATTTACACACACACACTCAAGCACTCGTGACGCTCAATGTGTTTTCCAGCCTCAGTCTCACTATATGAGAACATGAATGTATTTACAGAGCCGCTCTTGTGTCACTGAAGTTCATCAGCATTTTGCAGTTTTATTTAAGGAAAGCTGTCGTATAACACATGAAACTCAAAGGTCTTCACCACAACCCGTTAAAAATAACAGTTTGGTTTAACTTGATAATATATTACTGTTGTGCAGTAGAATTTAGATATCTCAATTTAATAATAATAAATTATCCAAAAAAAAAAAAAGCTCAATTGTTCCACATGCTAGAAAATTCACAATGCAGAATTTATGGGGGGGAAAAAAAACATCTAATAGAAATATGTTTTATTTAATTTTTATTACTAAAATTGTTGTTTTTATTAATATTCAAGCATCGCAGACAGCGACCAAGGCAGCTCTGCCATAACGTCAATAACACTTCTACAAATGACTTAGTTTATTTACAGTTATTGAGGTAAACATGCCTGAAATACCGAAAAAAGGTACCGGTTAAAATGTGAACGTACCCAACCCTAGTCTTGTGCCATTCTTACATGCAAGACTTTCAAACATCATTGGATCAGTGTCAGTTCGAGTCAACACACTAGGGCTGCAGCTATCGATTCTTTTTGTAATCGATTAATCTAGCACTTAATCGATCGATTAATCGAGTAATTGGATAATTTGTTTATGTGTATTTTTATGCAACCAAAACAAATAATGTATTACGAAAATGATAAGCTGTTTGGCTTTTATTTCTTTAAAAAAAAATAGAGGTATTTATTCCAACTGCAACATTTGGCTCCACAACTAATTATTGCAATTTTTACCCATTTAGTGTTTATAAGTGCCAGTGCCAACAATTATATAACAATACAGTTAAAACAATTTACTGTAAAACCTGTTACATGAAGCCCATAACATGTACAACTTTGAATACAAACTTAAATAGTAAAGGCCATTTGGCCTTAGTTGTGTCTTCATAATACAACATTACAAAAAAAGGCTTTGCACCTTCTGCAAATTACCCACCTGAATAAAAAAATAAATTAATATAAAATATCAACCCAAACAGGTACACAAATGTATACAATTTGTAAAAAAATAAATAAATAAATGGAAGTAAAACAATTATAAATAAGAATCAGACTTTTTCAACTGTAATCTCAAGACAAACATGAATGTGTGTGTGTGTGTGTGTCTCACAATATTTGTTCCTCCATCACGTCCCGGTGAATGTATGCTGAAATTTTTTGTTGCATGACTACATAAAAGTTTAAGCATATGATGAATTGCCGCAATTGGTCTGACCGGCGCGTGAGACAGACATGGGTCGGGTGCACGCGCTCGCTTACCTCTCTGCCGTCGTGCGCGAGCCGCGGTTAGTAGCTCCACATTTCGCATGCGCGCTCGCACTAGATTACAGGATATTTTAACTTGCGAATTAATATGCGGCGGTAAAACTAGTCGATCACGAGTGGCTCAACAGGTAGATCTATAGACAAACTCATCTTTCAGGCATTTGACCGAAGGGATTGACACTTCAGCGTGAGAAATCGAATTGCGCGAGTCTCACGCTGAATGCGTGAGAGTTGGCAGCCCTGCCAGGTATACTTTGCAGACACATTGCATCTTTAATGGACGACGGCGAGGCGTAAACCGGCCGACGCGCAGCGGAGGACAGTTGCATCCGCCGAAGTCCATTAAAACCTGACAATGGACACCTCGAAGGGCATTAACCCGCTTATACCATGGTCACTTGCCAAATAAAACATTTTTAAAACATTAGTTTACATTTGAATTAGGCTAAATCTAGTTTTTATTAATAATAACTTGCCTGACGGTTTATTTAGCAACCGGAGATATTTATAGTCCGCTCACCTTGTAGAACCCTTCAGTTTCAAAAATGCATTTTTTTTTCATGAAACACAAAGGTAGGCATAGTTATTATTTTATTACACATAAAACAATTAATCAAACAAAAAAAAACAAAAAACAATTAGTTCTGAGCACCAGCGATTTGCGCTTATAGAGGGCAATAAATTAATCAGACCAAAGAGAGGGTCATTTGCCTACATGCTAGCTTTTTTTATTTACAATTAATTTCAACGTTTCCATTTATAGTGCAATTTGAAAAAGTCGGCCAGTCAGGAGGATCCTCAAAAGCTGCGTTACTGCTGCCCATGATGGGCACTTGATGCAGACAGTAAGTTACGTTGCTCCAGCTTCGTCTCTCACGGACAGACGGAGCCCAGTAAGCCCGCAGACTGCTCTCGCATCGATGGCCTGTCCCCGACATTATTTGACGGCTCTCCAGTCCAGCATCGGAGAGTCGACCTACAGCATGCCAGTCGTCAAAGTTGCCATATTCTCCATAAATGTTAAAATAAATAACGAAGTCGCTCATTGTTGTATTTAGGCTATAGTAATGCGTTAGATCTAACGTTAGATGTTTGTTTTGATAGAGCGTTTGACTGCCTGTTGCTATGGTTACTCACAGCTGTTGAGGGCAGCGCATTTATTTATAAATTTCGAATGGTAAATATGCACCAGAACTACTTTACTAGGTGTCCTCTATCACTTTTTAACGGACACCCTGCAGCCAATCAGAATCGAGTATTCACCCAGACCATGGTATATAAACATATAATGATCCCTAACTTTAGACATTCTCTGCCATTTATGAAGTCAAATGTATCATGCGCTACCTGAACAACGGTCCGTGTGAAACAATCAGATCCCTGCGTGCGCGTAAAGTGCGCGTCGTAGGAATTTAACGAGGCTTCGAGGCAGATTTTTTGCCTTGAGGAATATTTGTAATAACTCGAGTAACTCGAGGAATCCTTTCAGCCCTACAACACACACATCCAATTACAGGAGTTGGATGGCATACAGGTCTAGAATATAACATGCTAAATGTCTCTCCGGCATCAGAGACACTTCAGCGCTCGTCTCATATCACGTCTTCGCTAATTCAAACATGGCAGTCGTCTCTTATGTTGGAGAGCATCTGATTTTGGGGTTTTATGGGTGTTTTCTGTCAGTGAGTGAAAAACTGAGGCTAAAATAGTGTTGTGTGGGTGGCATTAAAGGAGTAGTTCACTCCAGAATAAACATTTCCTGATAATTTACTCACTCCCACGCCATCCAAGATATTCATGTCTTTTTCTTTAGTCGAATAGAAATGAAGGTTTTTAAGGGAAACACTGCAGGATGTTTCTCCGTATAGTGACTTCAATGGGGTCCTACGGGTCGACGGTCCAGATGTGAGTTTCAGTGCAGCTTCAAAGTCTCGACACAATCTTCTGGACGACACTGATACTTCAGGATTTATTAAGCTCTGTATTAGTAGGAAACCTGTAGTATTTTCGAATTACCGTGCTTTCCAGCCTCATATCCCCCTGAGACGAGAGATTTATGTATTTTTGTCCTCCGATGATGCAAAAATCATCAGGATTTTTAGCCAGTAGGGTCTGTCCCGCATGTCCTCAACCCGAGGATCTCACTCACAGAATGAACACATAGTGTCGGCCATCTTTGTTTGGAAGCTAAGCTAGCAGACTCTTGTTCTGTGGAGAAAGCTGAGTAGTAGGGGTTACCGTCCTCTTTTTCCCGGACATGTCTGGCTGTTGATGTCCGGGATTCATCCCGCTCGCCACAGTAAACATGACTCGCGCCGTTCTCCCGTGGCCCTCACTCGTCCCGCTCGCCACAGTAAACATGATGAATGGCGACTGTAGAACGCAAAAGCCCAATCCCGGACTTTTTGGGCGATCTCGAAACACATTTTTGGGCAGACTCATCACGGAGACTCACTAGTAGTCTAGACTTGTTGTTTAACGACTGCGCTCTGTTAACAGTAGGCGTGGCCTCCTAGGGCAGCGAAGCAAGTGCATTCTGGGAGTTGTTGTCTTTCATCCACATAAGCCAAAAATACATTTTCTGGCTTTTCTCAGCTCCAAATTCAAAAATAATTTCACAGTTCTTCTACATAAATGACCCATTTTAAATACACATTCATCTTTCCCGAGGTGAAGTATCCCTTTAAGACCTGACGCACGGATCCATTATAATGTTTTATTTAGCCAATACACTTTGTGTCTCGCACTTTAGGTGTGTGTGAGCACAAAATCAATCAATCTCAAGCCCTGTAATGCCAATAATATTCATCTCGAGCAAATGAACAAGTGAGTAAAGGGAAGCGTGTGTGTGTGTCGCGGAGAGATTAGAGAGCGAGAACACGCAGCTGAAGTGTTTCAGATGATTTAGTATCAATATGTATGGAAAAAATCAATATTTTGGCACTTAAGTTTATTGTTTCAGATGCCTTTTTTGAAAAATGTATATTATATAAAGTTCAACCTGCCGGAGTGACCGCTTTAACTTCGAGTGCAGGCTCAAAGCTCTTGCGAAATGTGCCGTGAGACCGTAGATTGAGAAGTGCTGCTGCTGTTGAAGATGTTGCTCATTAAACGCTCTTCTGTTTCGCAGCCTCTGAACAAAAAGAAGAAAGAGAAGGAGCGCTGCACAGCTCTGCAGGACAAGCTGCAGGAGGAGGAGAAGAAGCAGCTGGAGCACGTGCAGAGAGTCCTGCACCGCCTCAAACTGGAGAAGGACAACTGGTTACTCGCCAGTGAGTCCTCGCTTAACCCTCTCTCTCTCTCCGAGTCTGTCCAGGGCCCGTCGTGTCTGTCTCACCCCGTTTCTCTCGCTGTTTTCAGAATCCACCAAGAATGAAACCATCACTAAGTTCCTGCAGCTCTGCATCTTCCCCCGCTGCGTGTTCTCTGCCATCGACGCCGTTTACTGTGCTCGCTTCGTGGAGCTGGTGCACCAGCAGAAGACGCCCAACTTCTGCACACTGCTGTGCTACGACAGAGTGAGTCCGCTGCGGGCACGGGCCGCTTTCATTCCCTCTTAAAATAATCAAAGAGAGGACTATTAAAGGATAATTCCGGTATTTAGCACTTTGAGTCTATTTTCTAGTCAGTCCCACCAGGATTTCACGATTTTTTTTTTTGTGATTTTTGCGATCAAAATGACTGATTTTGTGGTGATAATTTCCAAAAATTTGCGATTTATATATAATATTTACCATAATAGTATTCAGTCCTTCCAGAAAAACGCTGAGTTTTTTTTTTGTGATTGTTGCTGGCGAAAATTGATTGATTATGCGGCCAGTTTTCTTTAAAAATGCGATGGAATATGCGGGATATTTATGCAATTTTATGCGATGAAATTGCAGGAATTTGCAAAAATTGAGGGAACTTGCAAAAATTGCGGTTTGATGAAAAAGAGAAAAAAGTGATTCCCCCAACATCCTGTTCTCACTAGGCTAATGTAAGAGTCATTTCTTATTACTTCCTTTGATAAGCAAGCATACTACATCATAGAAAGTGCTGGGAACTCATCTTGTTTTATTTCAGACTGTAAGAGTGTAAATAAGGTGTGGCCCCTTTAAGAGCTGCGCGCTCCCTGTTGAACTCTCTGCAGTGTTATATGTGCGCCTCGAACACCCCATGTGTGCGGGTAATTTCTGTTTGATGCTTCTTCTTTTATCTTATGTTGTTTATTAAATAACGATGTGACGGTAGAACGTGTGACGCCGCCTTCACACTGGCAGTTGAAATCAGCTCCGATGCGGCTGCGAAACGAACGGAAGTCATTCATTTCCTATGGAGATTCGCAGACCGCATGCGAATGGGTCC
This sequence comes from Pimephales promelas, assembly GCF_016745375.1. The sequence goes on from NW_024121444.1 coordinate 5,924,675, forward strand.
GAAACGGGTCCGACCGAGTGCGGTGCGAAGAAAATCGTGTCCGTTGGTCATCCGGATGCGTTCAAAAATTTGAACTCTTGCGAAAAGCTACGGACGGTTCCTATCCGAAAATTCCAGCGGAAGTTGACCGTTGCTATGGTACTGATAAACAAACCTGAATTATTAACTTTTAATAAAATAAATATTGATTTTATAACGATAAGTTGTGATGTCATTTTTTATTTTCATGACTTTCTAACATTTATAAGGGCAGTTAATACAATTAAATTGAAGGTAGACATTGAACTATTGACCACTATATCACATTTTTTAGCCGACCTGACATGTCAACGTCCTGAGCAACTTTCCTCACGCAGCATAACCCTAAATCAGAGAGATCATACAGAACTGACAGAATCAAACTTTAATCTCTCCGCCATTTTTGTTCTACCCGCGTCCGACGCTTTTCACTGTGTAGTACGACGTCCGTTGGGAACGTATTGCGTATTACGGAGCTGATTTCAACTGCCAGTGTGAAGGCGGCGTCAGACAATTATACGAGTTCGATTTGTGAGATGTCAATCGCCTCCGTGAGTCTGACTGGCGTCGTGTAATTGCGTCACTTCATAACGTTCCCATGGAAACAGGGGGAAATGGCTGCTCTTGTGTGAAGCAAACGCAACATTTTTCAACTTTCTGCTAAGATACATGTGACTTTTTTAGCAACGAAAATGCGAGGATTATGAAATTATGCAAACCCCGCATATTTTGCACGGAAATCGGCAATTTATGCGGCGAAAGTGCGGCGTATTTGAAAAAATGCGGCCCCCGCATAAATATGCGGACTTTGGCTGATTTTGCATTGAATTCAGCGATCGCATAATCGCGTTTTTCTGGAGGGACTGTCTAGTTCGTTTTGGATGAACACAAATGTTGACGATGGGTTCTGTCTTGACTTTTTGACCGCTTAAGTTCAGAGTGGCCGTCGACCAGCATGCACAAACATGTCCTTAACCCGTTTAATCCCTTTTTTTTTTTCTTGCAATTTGAGTGCATGCATTTTATTCCATACACCTCCCTTACACTCAAACATTATGCCCTTTTTGATTTTATGTTGGTTAAGTTAGTGAAATATTAGCCTTATGGGTAACACTTTATAATAACTACACGCTAATAATCATTAGTTAAGCATGAGTAAACCATTAATTCATCATTCATAAAGCATTAATAGACATTAATAAGCAGTTCATAAATACAGCTATAAATGCTTTCTTCTTGATTTAAAAGCATATCTATAATTTGTTTAATAATTGTATTTTCATCCTTTATTAATGATCAATTTATCATTTCTAAATGAAGAATTGCATTTTTTTATTAACCAGTTATTTAAGAGTTTTCAGTGGTTCATACGATTACTTAGAGAGGGTGAGTAAATGATTAATAAACTATTTAAATGTACATTCATACATCTTATTATTCAGACATATAGTGATGGTTACTTAATGTGTTAATAAATGCTTTATTAATGCTGTAATTCAGGGTTAATTTGGGTAGTTATAAAGCATTTAGTAGTGGTCAGTTAACTATGTTCGTGAGCTCATCTAAAGTGAGGACTAGTCATGCCCTGTAAAGCATTTTTAAAGGCTGTTAACTATTTCTATGTTCTGTATCACTGTGTTGTGTTTGTTACATTTTACTGTTTAGAAGATATACGAGTCTTTAAATCCCCTTTATAAATGCTTTACAAAGCATGACTAGTCCTCACTTTAGATTAGCTCACAAAAATAGTTAACTAACCACTACTAAATGCTTTATAACTACCTGTATTTACTACATTTACTTACACTTTCTTAGTCATCTTTTGAATGACTGACAACTCTTAAACAACTGGTTTGTAAATAATGCTATACATTAATTGATCATTAACAAAGTATGAAAATACAATCATTAAACGCATTATAGATATGCTTATGAATCAAGAAAAAAACATGTATAGCTGTATTTATAAACTGCATATTAATGTATATTAATGTTTTATAAATGATGAATTAACTGTTTACTCATGCTTAACTAATGATTAATAGTGTGCAGTTATTATAAAGTGTTACCGGATTATGCTCTGTCACAATAGTGACCGATGGGAAACACTATTGTCAGCATTCATGCAAATTCCTCAATTAGACCTATTGACACAATTCATTCCAAGACATCCAATAACTCGTTTTTTGTTTTGTTTTTTTCATCTTGTGAAGGAGGCTTAGTGAGGTGAAAAGGTTGTCATGTACAAAGATACACCCTAGAGGAACTTCTGCTAGGGGCCAGTTTTAGGGACAGGGTCACCGCGGGTCCTTAAAAAGTTTTAAACGTCTTAATTTTTGCTTTTTAGGCCTGAAAATGTCTTAAAATCTGAAATTTCCGATAAGGAGGTCTCAAAATTCACATACGGACCTTAAATTTCTTGTCCGACTAGTCATCCGTTTTTTTTTTTTTTTGTTTGTTTGTTTTTTGAACAGTCCGCATCATTTGTCAAGAGTGCATTGTCAATACAGCCTGTTACCTTGATTCAAATGTCTCCAAAAGCTTAATTGAATTGGCCTAAAGCGAAAAATTGTAATACATGTCTGTAACTGAAGTTTGACTAAAAGTTGACAAATGCAATGACTTTGTCAACTAAACCTAGACTAAAACTTTGAAAGACAAAATGACTAAAATATGACTAAGACTAATAAGCATTTTCATCTGAAGACTAAGACTAAAACAAACATGGCTGCCAAAACTAACAGTTGTGTCGTGCAGAACATTTTCCTGTTTTTTATTTTATTTTATTTTTTTGTTTTTGTCGTGGTAAAGTCTTAAATTTGCCTTTTTAGAGGACTTAAAAAAGGTCTTAAAAGTCATTAAATTTGCTGTTAAAAAATGTGCAGATACCCTGCAGGGAGATGTATGTGCACTGGAGATGGGCCGTACGTAGTAGCTTCCAGAAATAAGAAAAAAGATGCAGTCTTAATTGTGACCTGTGGGATTAAACGGGACCCTCAATGTTCATCAATGTCGCAGTGTAAATAAATAAATAAAGGGCATCACAAACATGTATCAAGTTCCTTTAGCAGAAATACAGATCTGTGGGTATTTTGATTTTTCTAAAAACTTTACAGACTCAAAATACATTTTAAAGGCTGCTTTAAAATGAGCAAAGTTGTTTTTTTGTTGTGCCGTATATCTGAGTGAAAAGGCTTCTGGAACGAGAACATATAAATATTTGTAAAAAATATACTCTGCTACATTTCATAAAAACATGATCTGTGCCAGTGGCTACAGTCAAAGAGACACAAGCTCATGTAGGATTCTGTTTCATGCATTTCCATTTGTGTTCATTAGAGAATCATGGGTCTGTGTTTTTATTTTTTGTTGTTTTGTTTATTTTGATCCTTCATACTAGTACAACCATCATATACACTCACCTAAAGGATTATTAGGAACACCTGTTCAATTTCTCATTAATGCAATTATCTAATCAACCAATCACCAGACGATGAATAAGGGTCTTATCATGCGAAACGATCGGTTATTTCAACACTTATACCAGAAATGTAACTTTTCTAAGGACAAATGCTAGCCTTTCTCAATTCTGTGAGGCGCGTTTGTAACGTAACGTCACATAATACGTAATTACGTTCAAAAGGTCACGGAAGTACAGAGTCAGTGTTTACAAGTTCTCAACTCAAACGCCGTTTACAAAAAAGGAAAATTAACCCTTATGCTGCATTAGGGACATTTTTGGTCTTTTGCAGTTTAATTTCTTTGACCATTTTGGCTGTTTTAATGCAAATGGTATGAAATTTGGCAAAATTGTGACTTTTTGGATACATGTAAAAAATGTGATCCCATTTTGCAAAATATGTATAACACACACTGTGTAGATCAAATAGTAACACTCAGCACCATAAAGACCAAAAATGGCCCATTGAAACCCATTAAAACGTTGTTTAAATTTGAGGCTGTCAGTAATACATGAAACATGATTTTTGCACAAACATCCTTTCATTTTGAAGCAAAAGCATTATATTTGCATTATATAGTGTATTCCACCAGATGACGTCACTACATATTTATTCCCTATGGGTGGAAATGCACCTTATTTTAGGCAATAGCCAATGTTTAATAGGTGACCATTTTTGGTCTCTAACGCGCTAAGTGGGAATTTTTGCAAAGTGGGACTGTGATAATCCAAATCTAAAGTTTTCTCTTTGAATTTAGTTTATTGAAAATAATAGAATTTTTGTGTTTTTTCCTCTTATACAAATCGATGGTTTCGCAAACAAAACTGGTAATTAAAGGGTTAAAATCCTGAAATTGAATACATATTTGGTAGTTATGATGAGGACTGATGCTGGTTAAAAGATTTAACTTGGTAAAAGTGGAAAATAATAATAATATATAATATTTTAGGCAATGTTTAATATGTGGCCATTTTTGGTCCTTAATGCACTCAACGGTGTTACAAATCTAATGCAGCACAAGGGTTAAAAGGTAAAACAACGATGTCAGACAATTTTGATTCTGTACTTCCGGCTACGTCGCCCGTGACCTTTTGAACGTAATTACGTATTGCGTGACGTTACAAACGCGCCTCAGAGAATAGAGCAAGGCTAGCATTTGTCCTTAGAAAAGTTACATTTTTGGAATAAGTTTTGAAATAAGCGCTCGTTTCGCATGATAAGACCCTTATTCATCGTCTGATATCGTTTAAAGACATTTGAAGCTGCATCTGAAACTGTTATTAACTGTCGTTTGGACCTTGAACCGTTTGGTACCCATGTAAGTCCATTATATGGAGAAAATCCTGGAATGTTTTCATCAAAAACCTCAAAAACATCAAAAAACATCTTGGATGACATGGGGGTGAGTAAATTATCAGCAAACGTTTTTTCAAATGTGAACTAATCCTTTAAGGCAGTTCTGAAGGAGAAAGGGGGTCAAACACAGTATTAGTATGGTGTTCCTAATAATCCTTTAGGTGAGTGTATGATATTTCAGTTTACATAACATGCTCAGTGCATTCATGAACGTATGCACAATTTCCTAATGTTTTAAATGTAAATGATGGGTTTGTGTTTAATGGAGACACTTGTCGTTCCCTGTGTGTGTCCTGACCCAGGTGTTTTCAGACATCATCTACACGGTGGCGAGCTGCACGGAGAACGAGTCGCGGCGCTACGGGCGCTTCCTCTGCTGTATGCTGGAGACTGTGACTCGATGGCACAGCGACAGGGCCATCTATGAGAAGGTGTGCTCTCGGTTCATTATTCTGTCTCTAGTGTGTCCTAGTCCAGGCTAAATTGGTGTCTGTGGAAAGAGTTGGCAGTGTGTCCCTTCCTTAAAGGATCAGAGTGTTTAAATGTTTGTCAGGAGCAAACTGGTCTTTAGAGTGCACGTTTACATAGTTTTCCCCAGCTAAGCGTTTCTCTCCACATATGTCGACGGTCTAGTGCCTGTCAGAAACCTTTGGTGTTGTTTGGTTGTGTTGTCTTATTTGTTTCTGGCTCCTTCTCTAGGAATGTGGCAATTACCCAGGGTTCCTGACAATTTTCCGAGCCAGTGGTTTCGACGGAGGGAACAAAGCAGATCAGCTGGACTATGAGAACTTCCGGCATGTTGTCCACAAATGGCATTACAAGTTGACTAAAGTTAGTGTTTCGTTCCTCAGACGACACAAATGTGTGATATCGTTTTATAGAGCTGTGTGACTCAAAATGTATACTTTTTGTAACACTTTACAATAAGGTTCATTAGTTAACAATCTTAGTTAATTTCAACATTTACTGATACATCATTAAATTCAAATGCTGTGTTTGTTAGCATTAGTTAAATCACTGTGAACTAACGTGAACAGACAATGAACAGCTGTGTTTTTATTAACTAACATCAACAAAGATGAACAAATACTGATTAATAACACATGTATTGTTCATGATCAGCTTTTTACTAATGAGCCTTATTGTGAAGTGTTACCATATATTTTATGTATTAATTTATTAATATTTCCTCCTAATTCTGCTGAACAGGCCGAATTGTTTAGCAACTACTAAACTACTGCACAAAAGTGAAATTTTTCTCAAGGCTTTACGCATTTTATTTATTTTTGAGAGGATAATGTTTGTTAGCATTGCCGCCATGGCCTCGTGGTTTGTGTTGTGTAGTATTGTATTGAGTCAAATGCAAAACAACACAAAAACTGCAGTTCTAATTTTGCACATTCATTGCATTACAGACTCCAAAACAGACTGATTTGTCTGAGGGTGCGTTTACATGACAACGATATGCTTAAAACAGAGAAGTTTTCTGCGTACAGACGACACCCATCACACGGATCCGCGAAAACGACCAAAAACACTGCCAGACCATTAGATGGCGATGAAACGCTATAGTTAAACACGTAGGGCCCTATTTTAAGAATCTAAAACACAAGTGTCAAGTGCCAAGCGCAAGTAACTTTGTGGGCGCATCTTGGCGCTGTTGTATTTAACCGGCGGGATAAATGACTCTTGCACCCGACACAAATCTAAAAAGGGTTGGTCTGAAGTAGCTTCATTATTCATAGGTGTGGTTTGGGCATAACGGAAACAAACCAATAAGAGCTTCATGTCACATTCCCTTTAAGAGCACGATGAACGAGGTGCGCTTGTTCTTTACACAGCCAAATCCAGTAAAGAAAACATTTGACTTCACCTCTGAAGTAATAACATCGCTGCGAGATGAAGTGAGAAACATTCACATTTCTCCGGATCAAACGGGTCAAAGAGCGCTGACGTGGAAACTAGGAAGAAACATTGTGCCATGAATGAACTATCCAGTGTCCACAGATCAGCAACATTCACAATGGGTTTACTGTAGTAACGCTACTAACTGTAACCATGGAAGTTTGGCAGGAATAGTCGGCTATAATGCTTTCAAGTAACATCATGTCGGTTTTATTTTGAGATTATGATTATTGCTGCCCTCAAATGTTAATCTGAACTAAAATAAACCTGTTTATAACTACTACAATATTACATTTACTTTTGTCCAAGAAGCTGTTTTGTTTTATAAGCTCCTAAGAAAAGTCAAGTATAGCTCCATCATTGCTCAAAGTTAAGAAAAAAATATTATACTTTATGATGTTAGTTTTAATAAAAAATATAATAAAAAAAAATTAAATCAAGGAAATTTCTCTGGAATTTATTTCTTTTTGCTGCATCAAAAGCATACCGTACCGAACCGTGACACAAGTCTATTGTATTTAACCGAACCGTGTACCGTTACACACCTAGTCGGTGTACTAAGTCAATTGTGAAGTAAAAAAAAAATCATACTTTATGATGTTAGATATAATAATTAATAAAATAATTAAAAAATATATAATAAATAATAAAATAATTAATTTAAAAAAATTAAATCAAGGAGATTTCTCTGGCATTTCTTTTTTTGCTGTATTTGAAAAGTACCGTACCAAACCGTGACACAAGTGTATCGTATCGAACCGAACCGTGAATTTTGTGAACCGTTACACCCCTAGTCTGCGTACTAAGTCAATTGCGCTGGGTGCAAGGTAGGCCCCGTAATGCACATGTGCATGATGTCGTCGTCTTCAGAGATTGGCGTTTTTGTTGTTTACACGAAGACCGTTTTCAAAATCTTGCACTTTTTCGAACAGCCCAATTCAGCCAAACTCTAACAACCCAATTTAAAAAAAATTGTGGTTTCATGCGCCCAAAACGCAGCTGTCGTGTGAATGAACGATGCATACAATGTTGTGTAAACGGGCCCTAAATGTGTGTGTTTGTTATGGTATCTGTATAGAAAAGCTCTGCTTCTTCCCTCAGGCGTCTGTGCACTGCCTGGAGACGGGCGAGTACACCCACATCCGCAACATCCTGATCGTGCTCACCAAGATCCTGCCCTGGTACCCCAAGGTGCTGAACCTGGGCCAGGCTCTGGAGTGCCGCGTCCACAAGATCTGCCAGGAGGAGAAAGAGAAGAGGCCCGACCTCTATGCGTTAGCCATGGGGTAACTGAGCCGAGAGCCGGCTGGCCTCAGCATTATGAAGTGCTTTCACCACACTGGTTCTCTTTCACTCTCAGGAGTCTAACTGGTGGTAGCTCATAGTTGTCCACATTTCAGTTGCACTTGCTTAGTTTTAAGCTATTGGAAGTAGCAGTGGCTTCCTTTCAGAAGGTGTGCAGGATCTACTGTGCGACTAACTATGGCGCCCCCTAGACAAAAAGTTGAGGTTTGAACCGAACTGAACGATTCGGTGATGCGATTATAAATTCTCTGCCAATTTGAATGTTCAATCAGACATTGATCATAATCAAAAGTTATTTACGTTCTTACGATTTACTAAATCATTTGCTTGTGACATCATCAAATTTGGCTAGGAGAATCGATCACAGGAAGCGGGTCTGTATCTTTGATAGAAACCGCCATTTTTATTGTAAAATTTTCCTCACCATATTGCGATATTGCAAAAAACAAATCCCTACAAATGTCACTGATTTTTTTTTTTCTTTCTTCCCATTCATCCCAGTTCTCGAGAAAACCTTAATGAAGTCTTGAATCTCATCAAAAACGTCTTTACGCACGTCTCTGACACATATAATAATTTGGGCTGTCAAACGATTAATCGCGATTAATCGCATCCAAAATAAAAGTTTGTGTTCACACAATATATGTGGGTGCACTGTGTATAATTATTTTGTGTATATATATATATATATATATACACACGCATGTATATTTAAGAAAAAAATATTATTTATATATAAAATATTTATATTTATATGTAATATAAATTATATATAAATCTATAAACAGTATATATACATGAAAATATTTCTTAAATATAAACAAACATGTGTGTGTGTTTATATATAAATATATAAAATAAATACACACAGTGCACCCACATGTATTATGTAAACGCAAACTTTTATTTTGGATGCGATTAATCGCGATTAATCGTTTGACAGCCCTAATAATAATGTGCATTTGCTACGACAATCTGGTTAGTGTTTCTCCATACATTTACTCGTAGCCTTGAGCTGGTCCTCCTAAATGTACCGCTCAGGATAAATCCACTCACTTACGATGTGCAAGTGCAGGTAGGCTTAAAACATTACTGTTAATTGCAGAAATAAATCATTAATGAGGGAAGTCCCCGTATGCCAGCCGTCAGCTGTTCCTTAGCTATCAGCTGGGAGTCGCCGGGCGTCTCTCTCGGCAGAGGTTATCCACATTAAGGCAGATTTATTCTTTGCTCTTTCTGCTGCTTTCAGCATACGCTCTGCAGTGGGATAGATTAAATGTGTCGGACTGGTGCCGTTGGTCATCACAGGCACATGAAAAGCGATGAGGTTTGTTGAGGGCGAGATGAAGGCTCATAAATCAGAGCCATCAATCCAATCAGAATGGCCGGAGAAGGTTTGGCCTCTTAAAGAGCCTCTTTATTGGTGCTTATTGAACACTGTCCATTCAGCGATTGGACGTTTCCAACCGGAAGCTCTTCGGTGTCATGAGAAGACAGTCGTATCAATGATCAACTGTAATGGGCGCCACCGGAGCTTGAATCAGTGACGAGGACTCGATCATGCCTCAGAGATTCCCAAGAGCCACTGTTCTCACAAATGACACCTACAAAAGTTATAAGACAACATCCTAAAACTTAAGAATCAACTCAAATTATTCCAATAGCTAATGGCAAGAAACAAAGTTCACAAATAGTTTTTAGATTTGAATGTGGTATATTAGTAGTCCACTTTTCCCATCCGCCATCTTTAAATGAGCTCGTTACAAGGTGGCTTGATGTCACGTCCATCTCATAATGTGGCACACTTACAATACCATTCAAAGTTTGGGCTCAGATTCAGTAAGTTACAAAAGATTTCTATTCAAAATAAATGCTTTGTTTACTTTATATTCATCAAGGAATCCCGAAAAATTAATTCACGGTTTCCACACAAATATTAATCGGCACAACTGTTTTCAACATTGATGATAATCAGATCTGAAGGGTCATGTGACACAAAATTCAACTTTGATCACAGGAATAAATGACAGTTTAAAATATAGAAAATAGAAATGACAATATTGGCAATATTGCAGGTTTTACTGCGTTTTTGCTCAAATAAATGCAACCGAATGTTTTTTTTAAAAAAACGAATAAAAACGAATGTTAATGATTTCAGAGTGTATATTGGATTAAACGAGAACTCCGGCGAACAATGAACCTTTGGTCTAATAAAACATCGGTACCTAGTCAATCGTTCTCTGAGATTTGTTTTCATGATAATCGAATGTAAAGAGTTTTATCTCTAAAAACTGTTTAGCGTATAACGCTAGTATATGGGGGCATATAATAAGGAAAGAGAAAAAGCTAGTTTCGCTAGGCTCAAAATTGCCGCACACTAACACGGTAACATAATGAGGGTCCATACATGCAAAACGAAGCATTGAGAACTTTGTAAGGAAACATCTTTGGAAATCAGTCACGACTAGTCGAACCACGAACGACGTGCTGAGTGAGCTGAACTGTATGCATAGACATATACACTAGACCTCACCTTGGCTACGGCAGTTCATTGGAACGAATGCGTCAATAGAGCCGCCATCTTGAAACAGGGGAGCCTTTCCACTTTAATGCATCAGCGTCAATGTAGTAGACACAGGTCTAACACAAATAAAATCACCATAAATCATCATGAATGCGATTTTTCTTGTTTTTTTGGTTTGTTCCAACGGTCAGACATGTATTTATCATTGATTCCAGAAAGAAAAAAAATGATTTATTTTTTTTAAAACATTCAGCCTAGTTCAGATTTCATCCGTGAACATCATACGCTGCACAAAAGTCCGCCACCATCAATGAATTCGAAGTAAAGGCAGAGATAGCAGCGTTACCTAGTTACTTCCTATGACAAGACCCCTGTTCCAAGATGGCGGCAGTTTTGACGCATGCTTAGAACCCCAATGTGAGGTCTAGTGTATATGTTTATGAACTGTATGAAGTTCAGCGAACTTCTGAACTGTATGAACGGCGTTCGGGGATCGACTTATCGAGACTGTTTTCTAAGGTGGCTCCTGTCTGTATACGCGAAGTGGACTGTCTTTATAAAGTATCTTATTAAACGGTTTGTACTCATACAAAGTTCTCAATGCTTTGTTTTTCATGTATGGACCCTCATTATTAGTGTGGGGCTATTTTGAGCCTTGTTAGTGGTATTAACTAGCGATTTCTTTTTACTTATTATATGCCCCCATTACTAGCATTATATGCTAAACAGTTTTTAGAGATTAAACTCTTTACGGCTACGTCCACATTAATCCGGATACATTTGAAAACGGGATTTTCGTTTAAAAACGCTCTCCGTCCACACTAGCGTTTTCCGACGTTTCAGTGTGGATGAGAAACTTCTAAACTCACTTTACTGCTCATGCGTGAAACTTCACAAAAGCTCACTGAGACGATACAGATGGGAAAATAAATAATAAAGTAAATCGCGCAATTCTTCTAACAGGATAGTTTTATTTAGCAAAATATCTCACCATCACTGATGCATCCAGGTCGCATTCAGTAAAACGCAACTGCTCTCATGTTTTGCCGCAGGACAGCAAATGTGAGTACATAATCTGTCATCTTTGCAGTACTGTGCTATGAAGAATAGCACATATTAAGTAACATAGAAAGCAACATATTTTAGCTATAGTGTAAAAATGAATAGCACATAACAGGCCCAATACCGATAAACATGAATATCTATTGGTACTACATGGATCACATGACTACTAAACTTTCATCATCGTTTTGAAATACCTTCGGTTTCACTGTCCACACTACAACGCGAAAACAACGCGCGTTTTCAAATTTATCCACTTTGGAGAGCGTTTTCCAAAAGATTTGACTTAAAACGCCGTCTCAGTGTGGACGGAAGGCCAAAACGGAGAGAAAAATATATGTTTTCAAACGAAAACGTATTAAGGCCATTGCACACTGAGTCCGAAATTCGCATCGTTAAAAAAAAAAATCGACCCCACGTTATGTCAGTCACGCTTGCACACCGCCTCCGAAACTTTCGTCCGTCATAAAATTAATCGGATCGGGTTCGATTTTCTGCGTTTTTCGCATCCAGAGCCAGCATTTTGAGAGGTCTTTTGACAATTCAGGGCCGGAGGGAGCTCGTCATCAAATCATTGAACATATGCGCCGTGCTTTCAGTTTCGGTTTTCAATTCGATCAAGTGTTTGTTCTCTTCTCTATATTGGGTTATGAAATTAATAAACCTCCCCTTTCAATCAGATTGAAATTTAGGATCGAATAAGGTGTGATTGAGCAGCCTATTCGATAACTAATGTATTATTTGGGCACAATATATACACAATATATACACAATAACAGCCTAGCTGTTCTGTCTGCCCAGCGCTTCCACCGGGCCGCGCGCGGGTTTGTGTGTGTGTGTGTGTGTCCATACCTGGTCTATACCAGACACACTGCCAGTCTCCGTTCAGAATCGATTGGTTCACGGAAATTGGTGGTCTTGTTTTTAATATGTGGCTCCAGAATCGCTAGCAAAGCATCAAACTGTCCCGCTGACATTCTGAGGTAAATTTTGAATCGCTCAGGATAAATTCGCAACTCCTTGATAAGGTGGAACTCTCGGCGCAATTTCCGGATTGGATGGACGTAATATTTTCTCTTTCTTCTCTTTTCAATAAGAGAGAGGGCAAAAATCATCCTCACTGCTTGACGAATCCATTTGGTATTTTTGCGTTTTTTCCCGCAAAGGTTTAATGAATACGCAACGGACTCGGTGTGCAAGGTTTCTATGCGTGACGAATTTTTAGGCTGACGAACACGAAAATACGCATACGAAAATTTCGTACTCAGTGTGCAATGGCCTTTAGTGTGGACATGGCATACATTCGATTATCATGAAAACAAATCTCAGAGAACGGTTGACTGGGTACCGATGTTTTATTAGACCAAAGGTTCATTTTGCGCCGGAGTGTGTTCGTTTAGTCACGTGGTTCACAGAAAATGTTGATTTCATGTATTTGCAAATTGATTAGTCCCTTCATAACAAGGAACTGATTTGTTTTTAATTGGCATATGTTCCAGTGATTTCAGTTGTCGCAATTGTGTTGCGTTCATGCCACCAGTGGGATTTCTCAGCACACCTCCGCTTATTGGGCAGACGTGGGCCCTGTTCTTTGTGTTCCTCTGTAGACACGAGGAGGAATCAACAAGAAATGAAAGAGGGAATCAAACCTTGTGTTCAGCCTCTATCTAGTTGCGTTAATATGGTTGTGAAACCTGGTCTCAATGAACACAACGCCTCTTGAGGATTTCTTTTTGATTCCATCCATTTCTGGGTGATTTTGTTGTAAGCATTACACTTGGTCTTGCCATCTGCCGTGATTTTAACCGTGTGTGTGACTTGCAGCTACTCTGGCCAGTTGAAAGGCAGGAAAGTGCACATGGTGCCTGAGAATGAGTTCCACCATAAGGAGCAGCCAGTGCGCAGCGCCACGCCTGGCACTCTGCAGAACGGACCGGGCAACGCGGGCAAACCTGCCAACACCGCCGCTGCCAGCGCTGGCAAAGCCGAGGACGGGGCCGTCGACGACTCAGGTGACTCACGTTTGGTATAGGTATCGATCTGGCTTGTTTGTCCTTTTATTGAGGACGTCTCAACAGCTCATGGCGTACAACGCTCGCTGTGGGGATTGCAACCCTGAGGGAGTTAATTGCAATTACTGTGTGAATTGGGGTAAAACTGCAGAGGATATTAGAACAGAAAAGCCTCCCACAGACCCATTAACACAGAAACACACACACACCACGAGGATTGATCACGACAGCAGAGCAGGTCATGTGACTTCAGGCTCTTCCAACCTCACGGCTGTGGAGAGGCTGCTTGTTGTAACGTGGTAGTGCCCTAAATATGTTAACGGGGTACAAAAACCCATGTTGCTTTTGATTATAATGGTTTCTGAATGCATCATGATATCAGTGAAGATGTGCTGGGTTACAAATTAAACGGGAGGTTGTTGGAAGTAAGAGTCATGATGACCTAGAAGATGACTTTTAACTTGTAATTAAAGTCCCCCTGTGGTGAAAATCCAGTTTTTAATGTTGTTTATGCGTCTACGTGATGCTGTAGCCCTCAAACCGTATTCACTTTATAGCCCTTAATCCTGTAATTGTGGACAAATGTGGGCACAGAGGACAAATTTTTATCTATTATAAATGTTATATCACCGTCTTCGATAAAGTTTTGTCTATCCATTTTATTTTGGGGGTATTTTAGAATTTATTTACTTCAAAAAGTACCATATTTCCTATGTAAATGATGCTTATTTTTATGTTTAATTTTTTTAACTACATTAAAATATCATTCCAATAAGTTCTTCGAGCTAAACCCTAAAGATGAAGTGACTTTGCTGTCACCTGGTGTCTTATTTTGGCTCACTTTAGAATGATCTAAATTACAGTTTTTTCCCATTCATTTCTTTGGGTGCCCATTTATGACCCAAATACAAGATTAAGGAGGTCTTTTTCACCCACTTAACATTGTAGAATTGAGTCAACAAAAAAAGTGTGTGTTCAGGAGGCAAACTTAGGAAAAGTGGCCAAGTCTTGTACCGCTCAGATCAAGGGAAGTATTTTTAAAAAATAAATCCAAACTATTTTGCCCACATTTGTCCAGAATACGGTTTTAGGGTTAAAACTGCAGTGAACCAATGACAGTCTCAAAAACACGCTTTGAAGTCGCTGGTGTTTCTGACGTCACAAACGACCTCGTAACCAATCAGATCAATATAATTTGCATTTTCATAGGTTCTCCTATACTAAATGGGTGTAGAGTTACATTCAAACTATTTTAAGGCATGAAAATGTTTTTTTTTTTTTTTTTTTTTTTTCAATGATAGTTTTTAATTTTGGTTATCAAAGGTGATAATAAAATGATTGACTACTTTTAGTCTCTTAAAGGCACTTTAAGATTTTTTATACTCAAATATCTAAAAAGCACTAGAACGATGTTATATATTTAGTTTGACTTGTGCACTTACATTATCCCGAATTTTTCCAACACCGTTTAAATCCAGAGAAATCTGCTAATTTAGCCAGTGTAACGGCCCGTGTCATTGCTTCAATTGTCAATGACGTCATATCTGCGTAACCCTCGATATCCGGTTTTTACTTTCGCAAAAACCTTGGAAACGACAACGATGCTTTTATATTTTAATGTATTTTATTAGACAAACAACTGTTTGGATACCTTTACAGACAAAAAAAAAAACAAAACAAATAATTTGGTATATAGCTCAACACGGCTATCTTATTGGTTGAAGCAAACACTGAATCGTAGTTGTCAATGGTTTAATACACAGACGAATCGTTGTCATTTAGGAATAAGATTACGTAGTTGCTTGAATTGAGACCGCAGTCTTTTAAAGGATTAGTTCACTTTTAAAAAACTTTTGCTGATAATTTACTCACCCCCATGTCATCCAAGATGTCCATGTCTTTCTTTCTTCAGTCGAAAAGAAATTAAGGTTTTTGATAAACATTCCAGGATTTTCTCCATATAATGGACTTCAATGGGGTCCAAACGGTTCAAGGTCCAAATGAGAGTTTCAGTGCAAACTGTTCAAAGGGCTTTAAACGACACCAGACGATGAATAAGGGTCTTATCAAGCGAAACGATCGCTCATTTAAAAAATAAATACAAAGTTTAAGTTTTATAAGCTCAAATGCTCGCCTTGCTCTGTTCTGTGATGAGTGTTTGTGACTCTCCTGTTTCAAACTCGTTCATCAAAATCAAATCTTTTTTCGAGTCATGACTCAGGGTCCTAGATAAGACCCTTATTCAGCGTCTGGTGTCGTTTAAAGCACTTTGAAGCTGCACTAAAACTCCCATTTGGACCTTGAACTGTTTGGTTCCCATTGAAGTCCATTATATGGAGAAAAATCCTGGAATGTTTTCATCAAAAACCTTCATTTCTTTTCAACTGAAGAAAGAATGACATGGACATCTTGGATGCGAGTAAATTATCAGCAAAAGTTTTTTTTTGTTTTTTTTTTTTTAAAGTGAACTACTCCTTTAAGAAATAATCGTGCAGCTCTAGTAGTGTATCCATTTTTAGGAAAGCATTTTGACAACCTTTTAAAAGACAATTGTGTGGAAACCACTATGTTTGGCACTAAAACAGAGTCCAACTCAACTAAAAACCTAATACAGCCGTGTTAACAGCACCTCTGTTATGAAACATGGTGTTGCTGCAGTTAGCAGGAGTGACTGGCTCTGTCCATTGCATGATTGCGGTCGAAATCCCCCATCATCACTTAAATTCCACCTCCCATTAGTAGCTGTGTTATTAATTGCTTTGAGCATAGTTTACTAGCACTCGATGTGAATGAAATGTCCACGAAATGCTAATAGTTGCTGTTTAAAATCTTAAAATCCCTAATCTATGTATTAGCATAACCGTTTTGGTGCGCTGCTGTAAAATGACCATTCTCTCCTCTCTTTCGTACTTTTTTACTCTTAAATCCCAAAGGACAGTTTCTGATGCGTTTAAATAATTTACTTTCTGTGAAGCACAATCTGCGTTTCATTCACTTTTAATGAGATTTCAAAGGCACACTAAAGGAGGCTTGCAATTTCCCGGTGTTTGTAGGAGTGTGCATTTAAATCAGAGCAAATCCCATAACTACAATTTCACCAAACAGAGGAGCTCAATTTGACTCTTTCCATCAATTAGCCTGTCACGTTTGGTAGGAATGGACGAAATAATGAGGTCTGCCCTTGTGTGACGTGTTTTTGCAGATAAATCCAAGGACAAATCTCAGGCGGCTCAGAAAACTGCCAGCAAAAACAGCACCGCAGCCAATAAAGTGAGCAGCAGCAACGGAAACAGCACGCCGAACAGGTACTGATGCACTGCTCTCATCTCTTACATAATCTCATTAAAAGTTAAAACCCTGGGGTGAGAAAGTTTAGCCGGGGCTTATTATTTCAAACTACTCGCCAAATAAATCAATCCTTTATCAAAGTCTTCCTTCCTTATGAACTGTGTAATCAAATTGAACATTGTTCCAGGCAAGAATCCTCTTACAATTCTATTAAAGTGAGCAATTGCAGAGAGAAATGTCTTGAAAGGACCCATCTCTGAAAGGCATGGCTGTTACGACACACAATTGCACGATGGCCCATCAAATTGGCTGTGTAAAACATCATTTCGATAGAAATGCTTCAATGGGAGACTGGGGAAGAAAGGTCCCCATTAATTTCCATTCAGGAGTTGTGTGAATGAAATGAGATTGTAATGAGTGTTTTAACCAGGTTTGGTGGGGTCGGGGACAGTGGCATAGTCAGGGATATGTAATTCACCTGTGATGAGAAGACCGAGAGGTCACAATGTGCTCTGTTTACATGATGAACGAAGAGAATTCAAAGCTCAAGGGCTTTTGGAAACCCAAGTTTGCATTTGGTTTACGCTTTTTCATCTCATTTTTGACTAGTTTCACGCTAGTTATCTTGATCGGTTAGAGAACATCAAAAAGTCAAAACTTTATTAAACAAGCAGTGAAATGAGGTTATTAATCTTAAAGAATCTGCAAACTGATATAATAGTATATATATATAGATTTTCAACATTCGCAACATGGTATTAACATTTAAAGGTGCATTGCGCAACTTTTCATGTTAAAAATAGCCGTTTTCTAACCCATACATGCTTAAACAATCGCCTGATGGGCTGAATGAGCCCTTCTTTGATCACTGCGATCGCCTCTATAACCCTGTACAGTGAAATATATAAGAGGGATTCGGGCTCGAATCTGAGACTGGGCGTGACGTCATGCGCGTTCACGCTCGCCTGGCTATGTCTGGCAGGTTCGTGTAGCTATTCGCCGCCGTTCTCCGTATCAGAGAAGACAACTCGAGCGACACAACTCTAGTCAGCTTTCCACAAAAGTAGACGATGGATTCAAAGGGGCTGTTTACACCTGGTCACTTCATGTGTCTTCTGTGATCGGATAGCTATTCGATCGTGAAAAGACCAGGGTGTAAATGCCCTCCGAAACGCATTCGAGACGGATTTGAATTAGATCGCTCAAACCACTTGAGGACGTGGTCTGTGCCGTATTCCAGACGAAACTGGACAAGTGTAAATGCATCTGGTTGTTGAAACCAAGCTATATGTCATGATATTAGTCATATATGACGACGCGCATCACCTGCAGCTGAGCTGAGCCCCTTCATCAAGCGCCGCAATCTATCGCAAATCAAAGTGAAAGTAAGTCGCAGACGCTTAACACTACCATCTTCATTAAAAGTAAAGAAATGAAATGATCTTACCAGTTCTGTTGCCGATCTCTCTTATTGCTGTCTTTGCTGATTTTGAAATTAGCCGATGATTAATAAAATCCAGCTCATATCTGTTGCTTTCGGTGACGTGCACTTCATTAAATCTGTATATGGCGCGGAAAGAGACCGGCTTGTAGCTCATTACAAACCCCAACGCAAACTCCACGTGAGACAGAAAATAAAACTTCTGTCTGTCCAGTGCCATGCGTCGGAATAAGACGAGAGTCAACATCGGGAAGCTTTCAACAAACGGAGAGATCTCCGGTCGTCTCTAGGGCTCAAACGGGTCATAGCCTATACAAAGTGATAACTGAACGTGTTTCCATAATAATTCAATCATAAGTGGATACAGTAAGCACAGGGAGATAGATGGAAACAAAAACCGAAGTTTTCTACTACCCCCGTTTCCCCCTCTCACACAAGTGTGTAATTTACTCGAATGCCTTTCCTTTCATATATTTTAAATGACTTGCAGATTTATTACTGTATTACCTCATTATGACTGTAACAAAAGATGTGTGCCGCACAGTGTGCGGCTGATGCTCCTTAGTTATGAACAGCTCGTGCAAACGTGCGTATGTGTGTGTGTGTTCCTCCATGAACGCGCACAGCTCTGGTTGCAGTTTCGCTTGTCGCCAGAGGGGGCGTAGTTCTGCAAAAACTCAGAGACTTGCGTTTAGCTCCTTTAAATGTGGAACGTCTAAATACTAGTTAACCTTATTTGTATGATTATTGTCTGCTAGAAAACACAACAAATCTGAGGCCGGATGTTGTTTTGTAGTTAAGGCGAGACACTACAGGTGAATAGGGTAATATGTTTAAATAATAGATATCGCCATGAAACTTCCTCAGTTGATTACGTACACAAGTATATAAAAAATGTATTACAAGTTTTTTGAAATTTGTATGTTTAATTATGCAAATTAGGCACTATCTCTTTAAATATGCGTGATTTTACATATATTTTCGGTAGATAGATCTGAACATATGATGAAGCCAGGTGCGAAATTATTTTAATTTTGTTTACACACAAGTTGAAGAAAAAAGTTCTGAGAGAATTCAGTATATATATGCTTTCATTACCTAGAAAATCACAATATACTGTCGATTAAAAAATCGATTTTCTACACTTTTTTTTTGTTTAAACTGTCACTTAAATCAGGCAAGGAATGATGTATTTACAAATCCCTCTGAAAACATCTTCAGATACTGCTAAGTGTATAACTGGACTATACATAGGCTTAGATGTGTGTACTGAATGAAAAAGGCATTTAAAGAGTTAAGTAGAGAATTTAATACATTTCTATCGGAAAACGGAATAAATGCTCAGGCCCTTAGTAATAATAATATTTAACATTTCAGGCTCATGAAAACTGATTATTTAATAACATGGCAGGCATTTAATGCCTGGTTCAGATTACACGATTTTAGCACGATCCGTTTGACGTAGGGTGTCGTGGGGATTCGTAAACGACAACGGGCGTCGAGACGCAAGATTCGATCGTATCATCTCGTATAGCGTGTCATAGTGGGCGACAACCTACGTCGCGTCTGCGATGCTTCACGACAAAAAAACTAGCATGCTTAATTTTTTTTAACGGTTGTTTTTTTAACGTGTATGAGGTTGACCAATAGGAGCACAGAAGCTTTTCCGTACACAACTTTCAAAAATGGCGAAACGAAAGAGAGACGATGGTGCTAACGTTAAAACTAAAAGTAAAAATATTTAAGAAAACAATATTTTACCTCAAGTTCTCTTTGGAGGATTGACAGCCCATACTGTCCTCTTCGAGCAATCCAGGAACGTGTCCATTGTCGGGTTTTCTTTCTTTTTTGACTTTTTCTGATACAACACTCACCGCTTCATTCATTGTTTGTTTACGTTCGTTTCCGGAAGTATACTTTCTACTAGTTTCGCCTTCTCGATGACATCACCCGCGCCGTTAAAGACGGCATGCGATGACTGGTCAGGAAGGAAACTAGCGGTAGCTAATGAGATTTCGTGATTAGCTTTAGATCACCCTTTGGACATTCACGATTGGTTACTGATAGAAAGGAAATGCCCATATTTGGGTTAGATGGCGTTGTGCAGGAGATTCACAGCTTTCCAACGACACCGGTCATGACAGACTTCAGTAACAGACAGACCGCGGCATGACGCGTTGAATGCTAATTTCTTAATAAATTCGGGAGAAACTTACTGCCGCAAGTAAACTAAATGAAATAAAATGTATAGTTTCAACGTTTTCTTTATAGCAGCTTGAAAGAACACCTATTGGAGAAACTAGCCCAAAATCTGCCGTGTCTCGCCTTAAGTAGATAAACTTAAGTTACTCTGCGTAACTTTTGGCCCTCTAGTGGTCAGTAAACGCAACGTCATGCATTTTGCATGAAGAACATTGTTTTGATTGTGCTCCAGATCTGTGTGACACTGTGGATGAATATGATTATTTATTATAACTAAAGAGAGACGCTGCCAAATATTACAATTAATTAGAAATAAATCAATTACAACATAAACTAAGCTTACTCCTTTACTATTGTAATTTAACATCTGCCAAAAGTTGAAATGCATTCAAAGCCAAAATCATTTTGGGTGGGCTTGTGTTCAGATGCGTTTCTGTCCTAAAACTAGACACTTTTCCTTCATTAACTTTATATTAGATAAGAGTTTATCTAAAATCACACTCTCCCCAAACAACACGCCTCGACTTTAAGCCTTTTGTTGCTTTAACAGAGTCAAGGGAGACCGGTTTCATTAGATCTCAAATGTTATGCAACAAATCACCAGCTGTGTCAATCCCCAACTCTATTTGAATCTTGCAGTTCTTTGATTTATCTGCCATTTCTTAATGTAAGCCATCAAATACCTCAATTTTTAATGGTTTCAAATCTTTTTAAAAAGTAAATTAAACATTTCAGAATACTAAAGTTGATCCCTGATGTCTCCACAGCACTAAAGGGAGCAAAGAGAAGGAAGATAAAGAGAAGACCACCAAGGAGAAAAAGGAGAAGAAAGAGAAGAACCCAGGAAGCACTCCAGAGGCCAAGGCAGGAGGGAAGGACAAACAGAAGGAGGAGAGATCCAAGGAGGAGAAACCCATCGACAGCAAGGAGAAGACACCCAAGGCCGAGAAGGAGAAGAGGAAGGAGGACAAGAAGGAAGAGAAGAGCAAGATGGACGGGAAATCTGCTGAAAAAGAGTGGCCCAAGGAACGTGAGGTGTCCAGCGACATCAAGACAAAGGAAAGCAAGCTGGAGAAGAGCGCTGGGGCTGGGAGCCTGAAGTCCCTCGTGCCCAGATCCGAGGGAGTCGAGTCTGAACGGGGTAAGGCGGCTCACGCCACTCAAAGAGGGGCTTTCACACCGAGAACTAATGCTTCCCTTAGGAACGATAACCTGGTTGCGTTCGCACCGCCAGTAAGAGCTCTGACGTGACGTGGTGCGGACATTTACACACTGCGCTCGCACTTTCCGTCTACCAGTCCTATACAGTATGTTATTACATGCATAAGTACACCGTATGAACAGTTATTAGGATGTGTCGTGTGGTTGATGTCCAGTGTTGCTGAGCAGATATGCATAATCATTAGGGCTGGGTATTGAGACAAATTTCACAATTCGATTTCGATTCACAAGCTTGCAATTCGATTTCGATTCAATATCGATTATTTTGGATATCAGTTACAATAAATGGCAATTTTTCTCAAGGGAATCAAATCTCTTAAATGCTGTAAACTGTGGTCTATATATATATATAGTCTAATTGTAGCCTACTAGGCTTCATTAACCTAAAATGAAGGTAATAATTAACTGTTTTGTAGCTATACAAACACTTAAATTACACTTTTATTTATTTTTATAATAAGAAGATTATATGAAATATAAACATTTAAATGGTGGCCGTCATAAAAACTTGCCAGATTTATTCAAATATGCATTAAATATTAAAAGAATATTAACGAGTGTGGACTAACGAGTTTATGTGGGTTTTCTGAGGTAAATATGACGATACATGACATTGATTACAAGCTGTTTAATTGACGTCTTTACGCGGTTGAAACGCAGATTGAGCGAATCAATGTGACGTGATACGGATTTAGATAAACTGTACTCTATCTTTTAACACACTTTCAGATGCTCATTCATGTTTATTTCGCACTGTGACTGGTATTATTAACCCGGAAGAGAGATCAGCGCTGCTGCTTCTCTGGAGCTGCGCCAGAGCGATCTCACGCCACAGCGCCAAAACGGCAAAATGTTATTTATGTTTTTGAATTTCTAAAGAAAATGGACGTAATTTGAACATTGAGACTTTGTTTCATATCAATAGTAACAAAGGACAAAGATTAGTGCGATTTGTTAAATGTGCGCAGCCGCGATACAATGTCTCATTCATTCAAATGTAACAGGATGACTAATCGATTCTTGAGATTTAAGAATCGATATCGGTTTGTAAAAATGAGAATCGATTAATATCGAGAAATCCATATTTATTACCCAGCCCTAATAATCATGTTCCGCTTGATCTCCTCGGTTGCGTTGGGTTTTCTCCTCAGCGTAAAGGTTGAGAGGTCCATCCATCACCATAGGGATGCAACAAAACTGTTAGCCTATCGTTCAATACACACCTCGGTTTGTTAAAGGAGTAGTTCACTTTAAAAAAAAAACTTTTGCTGATAATTTACTCACCCCCATGTCATGCAAGATGTCCATGTCTTTCTTTCTTCAGTCGAAAAAAAATTAAGGTTTTTGATGAAAACATTCCAGGATTTTTCTCCAATGGACTTCAATGGGAACCAAACGGTTCAAGGTCCAAATGAGAGTTTCAGTGCAAACTGCAAATTGTTCAAAGGGCTTTAAACGAATCCAGACGATGAATAAGGGTCTTATCAAGCGAAACGTTCGCTCATTTAAAAAATAAATAACAAAGTTAAAGTTTTATAAGCACAAATGATCGCCTTGCTCTGTGACTCTCCTGTTCGAACCCGTTCATCAAAATGAACAAATCTTTTTTCGAGTCATTTGGTTCATTCAGCGAACGTAATGTTCAAACAGAAGAGTCACGAACGCGCCTCAGCGAACACTAACGTCACGGATAGGTCCTATAACACTGGTTTATGCCTGGTTCAGATTACACGATTTTGTCACGATCCGTTTAACGTAGGAAGTCGTGGCGATTCGTAAACGACAACGGGAGTTGGGATGCAAGATTCAATCGTATCATCTCGTATAGCGTGTCATAGTGGGCAACAACTTACGTCGCGTCTGTGATGCATCACGACAAAAAGACTAGCATGTTTAATTTTTTTTTTACGGTCGTCCACGACGGTTCCGTCACATGTATGAGGTTGACCAATAGGAGCACAGAAGCTTTTCCGTACACAACTTTCAAAAATGGCGAAACGAAAGAGAGACGATGGTGCTAACGTTAAAACTAAAAGTAAAAATATATAAGAAAACAATATTTTAGCTCAAGTTCTCTTTTGAGGATTGACAGCCCATACTGTCCTCTTCGAGCAATCCAGGAACGTGTCCATTGTCGGGTTTTCTTTCTTTTTTTACTTTTTTCTGATACAACACTCACCGCATTCATCCATTGTTTGTTTACGTTCGTTTCCAGAAGTCACTCGCTACTAGTTTCGCCTTTTCGATGACATCACGCGCGCCGTTTAAGACGGCATATGATGACTGGTCAGGAAGCAACGTGTAGTCTGATATGTCTTGTCCACGAGTCAAAATCGCGTAATCTGACACAGTGACTATCGTAACAGACAAAAAAAAATCGTGTAATCTGAACCAGGCATTAGACCGAGTCTGGAGGAATAAATTAGTTCCTCTAATACCCCTTTTCCACCAAAAACAGAACTGGTTCGGAACTGGTGCTGGTTCGGAGTTGGTTCAACTTGCGAACCGCTTCAGAACCCGTTTGTTTTTCCACTGACTAGAGCGCCCAGGGAACGACGTCGTTACGTCACTGTGTACGTCGCCATACGTCTTAGCTAGAAACGCTTGCAAAACATTACTTTGGGATTATCTCTAACTCGTGTACCAAGAAGGCTTTAAAAACAATTGAAATATGTAAGTCTTTTAATCTTTTCGTTTGATTTGTAATCTTTTCTGATAAGTTATGTACCCCTGTCTTGTGTCTTTTTTTCTTTCCATTTATTTGTTTGTGACTGTTTTCTTCTTTGCTTATAACGTCTTCAATAAGAAAATTACAAAAATAGAAACGCTTGCGTTAACTTCAAGCATAACAATTACAACGGCGGACTCCATTGTGTTTCTGCAAATGTTTCTCTTGGTTTTGCGATGCTTTATTATGGTCAGAAAAGATGTTTAGAACACATCTAAACCCGCCCCAGCCCCCGACGTAAGCATGACGTGGTAAAAGAACGGTTCTAGTCCAGCAAAGAGTTGGTGCCGCTTTGGAACCAGTTCTCCTGGCCGAGAACCGGTTCTTTGGCTGTCGAAACACAAAGAACTGGTTCGCGCACTCCGA
Source organism: Pimephales promelas (assembly GCF_016745375.1). The sequence goes on from NW_024121444.1 coordinate 5,949,564, forward strand.
ACCGGCTCTCAAAATGCTTTGGTGGAAAAGGGGCTTAAAAGGATCTAAAATCGTTCCTAGTTCCTGTGGTGCGAACATGCCAATATCCGTGTTCTTCCGGTGCGAAAGCCCCTAATGTGGTTTATTACTCTTCTGCGTGACTCGCCTTATTTTAGTGTTAATGACACAATTAAAAGTTCCGAAAACGTGTCTAGATACTGAACCTTGTATTTCCTCTCTCAGCAGAGCAAAAAAGACGAAAGCTTGACACTCACTCGTCACCGTCGCACTCCTCTGCAGTTAAGGTTAGTATGGCCTGAGGAGAGCTGTGCACTTCTTTCCTGTTGTCCCTTCCTGTCGGAGATCACGTGTTTTCCAAACCTCCCTCGTCACCCATTGGAGTTTGAGAGATGTCTCTGGAGCCCGGCCGTTGTAGGAGAGCAGTGGGGGGGTTTTGCATCATATGGACTATTTTTTGGGGGGGAATATTTTTCAGTAGATGTCACATTTTTGTGATAAGATTCCAAGGACTTGCCGAAATCTTAAATTCTAGCACATGCTAACCGCGTTACTTGCTAAGAGAATCTCCCCAAGTGCCTCACACAAGTGGTTCCTTTTCGTAAACCGCACTTTTTTTTGTGAAGTTGTAAATATAAATGTTTATTTTTGTAAATCACCCTCCTCTTTTTGAGATTTTTTTTTGCATATTACATACTGAGAGAGCAAAACTTAAGAAATATAAATACAGATAAGTCGGGTTTTTTTTTTTTTTTTTTTTTAAATAACTAAACATGGAGAGAATGAAGAAATCCTGACGCCCTTCACGCCTGCGACTCCCGAAGGAGCTGGAATGTTTTTCTGCGTCACAGATCCGGGATCGCCAAGAAGATACGCCCATCTTCACTTTTTTTTTTTTTCTTCATCCATCCTGCTTTTTTCCCCCGTGCCTGATTCGCTCTCTGCCACGTGGAAGTGTTTTCAGCAAGAGCGACCAGCGAACGACTCCTTCGACATCCAGAGAGTGGCGTGTCACCAGCAACTAGAGAAAGCCAGCCAGGAAAAAAGTGTGGGCATGGCCTTCCCAGAGGGACCTGTCCGTCCATCACCAGGAATCTTGTTGCAATTTTCAATGAGCGATGCCTCATACCAAAGTGTACATGACCACCTTCTATTCCCTTTATTTATGAATCCTAGATGAGTTTAGCTTGTTTAGTCATCATCATGAACTCCCAGAGTCAGTTTTCAGAATGTATTCTCTATTTTAGACCAAAGATACGAGTTAATGCAGTGCCGTTCTCCAAGCTCATGTAGGTTTAGAGAGTGTAGACTAACGCTAGGCTCCCGTAGTCCAGTCTCTTCATCTCTAACCATGTGAAAGTTGTAGTCTTTGAAGGTCTTTATGGGGATGTGTTGAGTGACGGCCAGCCTCCCCCACCCTTTCTGCTGCTGTGTGCCATCCTCTCCAGCTCATCTGTCATCTCCATTCATTCCTACAGGACAGTCTCAACGACCTCAAGGACTCCGCTTCAAAGGTTTGGACCTTTTCTCAACCCTCACACCTTCTAATCTGCCTACCCAGGCCACTCAAACAGTCCTTAGAAATGCTTTTTATGCACAACATTGGCGTCTAGGCAGGGTTTGGAATAACACCCGCCAAATGCGTGTAGGAAATTGAAATTGACGTGCTACTTTTGTTTACTCGCTTCGTGTTAGCCAAATCTGCGCAGATTTAGCACAAATACTCAACTCGTGATCCTCATGATGTATTAAATGCAGCACATGGCTTACTTGAACATGCCTGTCACTACGCAACACGTAACGGCGCGCTTGTTTAGAAGATTAAAAAGCATTTGGTTAACAGAATCAACATCCTACTTTTTTTTTTTTGATGTTCTTTGTAATGATCTGTCCACCTAAAATACGTGTTTGGTGATGAAGATGGAAGAGGAATAGGGCTGGATGACAGGATTTTGTTTCAGTAAGATATTAATGTGTGAAATCCCAATGTAATATTCATTACTTTTTTGGCTAGTAGAAGTTCTTGAATGGTCTGTAACTTAATTTAGTAGCCAAAATGGCCGAGTTTATTTCGAACCCTGCGGTATTTGCTGCAAACTTTAAAAACCAACCCAAATTATGTTAGGTAAGCAGTATTTGTCTCTCATCTATGATGGTCAAATACGCAGTGTGGATAGACACCGTTTGTATGAGCGCTTTAGATGTGCACACATGTGGTCTAGGTAGGCTGTATTTCTTGAAAACCTTAAACACTCCTGTGGTGTTCTAATACGAGCCTCGATATGGAAAATGTGGATGAAATTGCAGAATCAATTTATATAAAAGGAATTAGTAAGTAAGTAAGGTCTAACAGAAGTGTTCAGGTACAGTAATCAAAAAGCATGTCTTGTCTAATTGAAATCATGAAACTTATACAATTATTAAACTTATACAATATTTATAAACAAATTCTTTTTTTCTTTTTTTCACACAAATTAGGTGTTGTTTTTTCTGGAAATCAAATGAACAACTTTTTGTCAATCAACGTGTTGCAACGTACTGTTTAAAAATAAATTATGGAAGAAAATCATAGCCGCTAAAGTATGGAGCTAGCACCATTTTTAAAAGATATATATTTTTGTCATTCTTTCAGGAGGGCGGGGGCGTTTTTGGGAGGGCATCTCCCCCATAACCATAACAAACAAAAACAATGGTAGGGGAAACACTGAATATGTGTTCTTTGGTAAGGTTTCTCCCATAGGTTTACTCCGTTTGCATAGAGAGCAGTTCCTTTAACAGGCGGAAGCTAAAAATAATCTCCCACTGCACGAATGTTCACTTTTCCAAAGAGAGAGTAGTCACCAGTTTGTTTTATTTGGTGGTCAACCATAGACACTAGAATTTGCTAACTACCCAATTTTGTCCGTATATAGGCTCAGCTCCTTCTTTACCACAACAGACAGGTACATCGACCGCATTACTGCAGAAGCTGCACCGATCCGTCTGTCAATCTCCCGTTCCATCCTTCCCTCACTCGTGAACAAAACCCCAAGATACTTAAACTCCTCCACTTGAGGAAGGATTTCTCCACCAACCTGAAGTGAGCAAGCCACCCTTTTCCGACTGAGGACCATGGCCTCGGATTTGGAGGTGCTGATTTTCATCCCAGCCGCTTCACACTCGGCTGCAAACCATCCCAGTGCATGCTGAAGGTCCTGGTGTGAAGGGGCCAACACGACAACATCATTCGCAAAGAGCAGAGACGAAATCGTGTGGTCCCCAAACCTGACACCCTCCGGCCCCTGGCTGCGCCTAGAAATTCTGTCCATAGAAATTATGAACAGAACCGGTGACAAAGGGCAGCCCTGCCGGAGTCCAACATGCACCGGGAAGAAGTCTGACTTACTACCGGCAATGCGAACCAAGCTCCTGCTTTGGTCATACAGGGACCGGACAGCCCTTAGCAAAGGGCCCCAGACCCCTTATTCCCAGAGCACCCTCCACAGGTCGCCTCGGGGGACACAGTCGAATGCCCTTTCCAAATCCACAAAACACATGTGGACTGGTTGGGCAAACTCCCATGAACCCTCCAGCACCCTGTAGAGAGTATAGAGCTGGTCCAGTGTTCCACGGCCCAGATGAAAACCGCACTGTTCCTCCTGAATCCGAGGTTCCACTATCGGCCGTATTCTCCTCTCCAGTACCCTGGCATAGACTTTCCCAGGGTGGCTGAGAAGTGTGATCCCCCTATAGTTGGAACACACCCTCCGGTCCCCCTTCTTAAACAGAGGAACTACCACCCCGGTCTGCAATCCCAGAGGCACTGTCCCCGACCGCCACGCGATGCTGCAGAGGAGTGTCAACCAAGACAGCCCCACAACATCCAGAGACTTGGGGTATTCGGGGCAGATCTGCCGGTACTGGTCAGCTGCCTCTGGAGTCCCACGAGCCAACCAGGCCCGATAGGACTCCTTCTTCAGCTTGACGTCATCCTTTACTTCCCGGTGTCCACCACCGGGTTCGGGGATTGCCGCCTCGACAGGCACCGGACACCGTACGGCCACAGCTCCAAGTAGCCGGTTCGACAATGGAGGTGGAGAACAAGGTCCACTCAGACTCAATATCTCCAGCCTCCTTCGGGATCTGGTCGTAGCTCTGCCGGAGGTGAGAGTTGAAGATCTCTCTGACAGGAGATTCGGCCAAACATTCCCAGCAAACCCTTACAGTACGCTTGTGTCTGGCGAGTCTGTCCAGCCTCCTCCTCCGCCATCGGATCCAACTCACCACCAGGTGGTGATCAGTTGACAGCTCCGCCCCTCTCTTCACCCGAGTGTCCAAGACATACTGCCACAGGTCAGATAAAACGACCACAAAGTCGATCATCGACCTACGACCTAGGGTGTCCTGGTGCCACGTGCACCGGTCGACACCCTTATGCTTGAACATGGTGTTCGTTATGGACAAACTGTAACTAGCACAGAAGTCCAATAACTGAACACCACTTGGGTTCAGGTTGGGGGGGGGGCGTTCCTCCCAATCATGCCCCTCCAGGTGTCACTGTCGTTGCCCACGTGAGCGTTGAAGTCCCCCAGTAGAACGACGAAGTCCCCAGTCGGAGCACATTCCAGCACTCCTCCCAGAGACCCCAAGAAGGCCGGGTAATCTGCACTGCCGTTTAGCCCGTAGGCACACACAACAGTGAGAGACCTATCCCCAACCCGTAGGCACAGGGAACCTCTTGTTCACCGGGGTAAACTCAAACACATGGCGGCTGAGCTGGGGAGCTATAAGCAAACCCACACCAGCCCGCCGCTTCTCACCATGGGCAACTCCAGAGTGGTGAAGAGTCCATCCTCTCTCAAGAAGTGTGGTTCCAGAGCCCAAGCCATGCGTAGAGGTGATCCCGACCATCTCTAGTTGGAACCTCTCAACCTCACGCACAATCTCGGGCTCCTTCCCTGCCAGCGAGGTGACGTTCCACGTCCATAAGGCTAGTTTCCGTGTCCAGGGATCGGGTCGCCGAGGCCCCTTCCTTCGACTGCCGCCCGGTCCTCTCCGCACCGGCCCCTTATGGCTCCTCCTGCAGGTGGTGAGCCCACGGGAAGACGGCCCCACGTCGCTCCTTCGGACTGAGCCCGGCCGGACCCCATGGGGAGAGGCCCGGCCACCAGGCGCTCGCATACGAGCCCCAACCCCGGGCCTGGCTCCAGGGTGGCGCCCCGGCTGCGCCATACCGGGCGACGTCACGGTCCTTGAATATATTTCTTCCATAAGGCGTGAAAACGAACAATTTTATCAATTTTAACTAAATGTTGGAGTCAATATAGTGTTCCTTACAACCCACTAAAGATCCAGTGATCCATAGATATTGACATGCAGTCAGGAATCGTGTTGCCTGACATTCTCCCGCGTCCCTCACTCGTCCCGCTCGCCCCAGTAAACATGACTCGTGCCGTTCTCCCGCGTCCCACACTCGTCCCGCTCGCCACAGTAAACATGACTCGCGCCGTTCTCCCGCGGCCCTCACTCGTCTCGCTCTTCATGATAAATATTAAACTCGTCCTGCTCGTCACAGTAAACATGACTCGCACCGTTCTCCCGCGGCCCTCACTCGTGCCGCTCGCCACAGTAAACATGACTCGTGCCGTTCTCCCGCAACCCTCATTCGTTCTGCTCGCCACAGTAAACATGACTCGTGCCGTTCTCCCGCAACCCTCATTCGTTCTGCTCGCCACAGTTAACGTGATGAATGACGACTGTAGAACGCAAAAGCCCAATCCTGGACATTTTGGGTGATCTCAAAACACATTTTTGAGACTCATCACGGAAACTCACATTGTTGTCTTCCATCCACATAAGCCAAAAATACATTTTCTGGCTTTTCTCAGTCTAGAAAGAATAATAAAAAATATTTTCACATTCTTCTACATAACAGATGAACTTACTTTATGATGGTTAAACTTTGCAATTAATCCATTGAATCGCATGTGTGCCGAACAGTGGGGCATACATGCTGTGGGGCTCACAGGAGAATACATCAATATGTCTCTAAATATGCAAACTGTTCATCTTGATTTCAAAATAAGAGTTTAAACTCTCTGAGTTTGCATATTTTTGTTCAAAAAATGGCATTGGCTGTAGCATTTCTATCATAAAGTGGTTAAATATTAAAGAGTAAGTGGACATTTGAGTTAAGTGTTGTTTGGCCGATAATAAACAAGGTTTAGATCTGCTGTAAAGTATAACAGCCCTAATTAAAACAAATGCCTGGGGATTTGTTGTCAGTTTAACGGGGTTATCTCAAACCAATGTGATCTGTGTTTTGTCATTGTGAACTGAGCTATCATCATCACAGCACATCGTCCAGTCTGAAATACCACTTGATGATGGCCAAGCACACACACACACAGCTGATGCGAATTCTCCACCCGCTCGTCAATATCAGGACCTCGTCAGTATTTCTTTCACCCTTTTATTGATGGACAGTTACATTGTGTGAGAGGTTATTTGCTCCAAGTGAGAATGTTAGTGTGAAATTGAACACAGTATATGCCAATGTTTTCATATACTTACATATGCGTCATTTAAAAAAACTTAGGTCTTTGCTTTGATATTTTTTGTGGTAATAAAAATAGAGCCGATTAATCGTCTAAATAACTCGATTACCAAAATAATCATGACAGCCCAGTTATCCTACATCAGGGTTATTTAACAACAGAAACTGAATAATCAAATGTAAAAATAAAGCACTGCGTAGTCTTTATTGTATGAATTAAATATATTCTGATTCTTATTAAAGCTGCATAAGTTACTCAGCCAAGAGCATGAGAGATTTTCTGTGTTTTGTTGATGACTTTCGTTATTGAAAGCTGTTGTGATATGCATATCGCGATACATACTTGCGATATTTCGATATATATTGTGCAGCCCTACTTAGATGTGTAAGTGTGCGCTGATGCCAGACTCTCGGTGGGCAGCTGTGGATTGGTCGTACCGAACCCGCCTGTGTGCCCAGGAAGGTCTCTCTGTGGGATGCCCAGGGCGGCGCTCTAGCTTTCCTCACAGTGTGTGTCGTGAATGCGCCTCTGTACAGTACAGCTCATGCCAGGTGTGCCATGTTTGGTCTTCTGGTATTTTCTGGTACATTGGTCTTTAAAAAGTCAATTTTCTCTTAAAAAGATGTCGGAAAATCACGGAAACTTGCGTAGCGTCTCCTGCCGGGACATTTCATACTCTGCTAATGTAATTACAGCCCCACAATACCCCCATTCCTGCGCTCCTCTCGCTGTCCTCGGGCTGATTGGACTCCGCTCTTCTCAGGTCTCTTCTGGACCGCTCCTGTCCACTGGCGGGGGAATAAACGTTTCTACTGTTTGGTCACTGAAGGATGTTTGAAAATATGCTGATGGCACCACCTGAAGAAGCAATACAGCTCAATTCTGAGCAGCCTGTTATTTACTCCATCATTCTCTCTCTCTCTCTCTCTCTCTCTCTCTCTCTCTCTCTCTCTCTCTCTCTCTCTATATATATATATATATATATATATATATATATATATATATGAAGAGTTCAGATGCAAAAGCCTCTAAGTGCCATTTGAAATTTTCTTCTAAAATGATCATTTTTATCAAGCTTGTATTTTTAAGTTCAGTAATTTCACTTAAATGGCAATGAAGATTACCTATTAATTGTCATTTAAGTGAAATTACTGAACTTAAATATACAAGCTTGATAAAAATGGTCATTTTAGAAGAAAATTTCAAATCGCATTTAGAGGCTTTTGCATCTGAACTCTTCATATACTGTATATATATATCTGTCTCTGTCTCTCTCTCTCTCTCTCTCTCTATATATATATATATATATATGTCTCTGTCTCTCTATCTCTCTCTCTCTCTCTCTCTCTCTCTCTCTCTCTCTCTCTCTCTCTTTCAGTTCAATTCAATTCAAAATTGCTTTATTGGCATGACTGTACATCATAATATTTCCAAAGCTTGGAATACATAGAATAATTAGAATAAATAGAATAAAATAGTAAAATATTATAACATACTTAAATCTAAATGTACAAATTAAACTAATTGTACAAATTAACAGTGTAAAGAATTGATACAAATAGAAGAGTTTATGAATATTTCAAAATTCTGTGAAGAATTTAGTGAATAAAGGTGGTTTCGTGTTTGGTGTTCGAGCGTTTGTGTGATTAGTCGTCGACTCTCTCTTTTTGTGAAAAGCATCAATGTATCTCTCTCTCGGGTTTAGCTGTGTTAGCAGGATCTGCTGTTTTCCTGAAGTCGCAGGCTTTATCTTGCGTGTTTCTCGGAGGATATGGTGTCAGCTGTGTGTGCGCTCTTGTAATTCAGTTGTCAGTTCAGATTCTGTTGTTGAAGGGCTTTCATACATGTGATTAATTCTGCTGTCGTTCTATCTCGGGGAGTTTGTGTTATTAATCTGTTGTTGAAACACACTCCAGATTTGCGGAGGGATATTTATGAGTTAGAAGACCATGTAGGATTGCAATGCAAGTCATGTGATAGTTGGTATTTTATTTCCCCCTTTCACCTTCAGAACTGCCTTAATTCTACGTGGCATTGATTCAACAAGGTGCTGAAAAGCATTCTTTAGAAATGTTGGCCCATATTGATAGGATAGCATCTTGCAGTTGATGGAGATTTTTGGGATGAACATCCAGGGCACGAAGCTCCCGTTCCACCACATCCCAAAGATGCTCTATTGGGTTGAGATCTGGTGACTGTGGCGGCCATTTTACTACAGTCAACTCATTGTCATGTTCAAGAAACCCATTTGAAATGATTCGAGCTTTATGATATGGTCCATTATCCTGCTGGAAGTAGCCATCAGAGGATGGGGACATGGTGGCTATAAAGGGATGGACATGGTCAGAAACAATGCTCAGGTAGGCCGTGGCATTTAAACGATGCCCAATTGGCACTAAGGGGCCTAAAGTGAGCCAAGAAAACATCCCCACACCATTACACCACCACCACCATGTTCTCATTCTGTTTATGCCAAGTTATGAATGTCTCAACAGAAATCTAAAAATAGACAAAGTAGAGTCGTGGCCGTCGCGGCTGGTTAGGACAAACACTCAGATTAACCTGGGAAAGACGCCTTTTACCGGGTGCAGTTAGGACATGTGTTCGGGGTTTCCTCTGCTCTAGATGTCTGCAGTCTGGGCAGATTCTTTGTGAGACGGATGTTAAGGTTGAAAGAGTCACTACAACACAGTTGGTCTTGCTTTGTCTTTTGATCACTTTTTTTTCCCCAAGAGTTCATTTGCTTTGTTTCTCAGAAACACTTCATCTCAAAAGGAAGAATTCATCCGAAGATTGTTTTACATTTTTGAGGGGCATTGTTTTTTTGTTTTGTTTTTTAATAACTGTTCATGTTTGTAGAAACTGACTACTAGTTGGTCAATCACAATCCCTTAAAGTGGACATATCATGCAAAATGCACTTTTTTAGCCCTTAAATGCATTTTGTTGTATATTTGGAGTGTTTATAAGTACAGAAAAGATGAAATTAATTCTCTTCTCTATCTTTATATTCTGTTTTGGTCATATTTTTCAACCTGTTCAGATTTTTCTGTTTTCTATGACGTTTTTTGAACTATTACGTCACAGTATTTGCAGCGGAACTGCCAAATAAGGACATTGACTACCGGTCCAACACTTCGAGCAATCCGCCATTATTATTTCTCGCTCCGATTTTGTAGTCCAAGCTCAATGATGCAGAAGTTACGAGAGGGCAAGTCAAAATGTTCGGTTTTTGGATGTTCGTTAGTGACCTGAAGCACTTCAAGGATTCCCACTTCAACAACCTCAGACAGTATAAAGAAGGGTTTGCCGATTGACTTCGTCTGAATGAGGGGTAAATTCCTTCTATCTTTGGAGACGACGAACAGAGCATTTCCATAAGCTGTAAATATCGTTAACAAAAATAAAGTGCTTGACTTTCTTAAAACACATGGTGGTCATGGTTTAGCAGTACCTTTGTCTTTCTTTGTTTTGAAGTAACGTTACACGTCTGCAGTATTATTGTTCTTGAGTTTCATCAATGCTCATTTAGCTGCTTTTCTGATGCTTTTCTAAACGTATCATATTATCAATACAGATTTTTTTGTGGTAAGATTAGACCGTAGTCATTTATCTTGTCAGTGTGCTTGTTTTAACAAGAGAAATAGTCGACTTTCACTAATAACTCAAAACAGTTAACTCACATACCAATACATCCATATGAAGCTTGTTCTGCAGGTTCGTCGTCGTCTTTATCAACTCGCTCGCTCTGGCTCGAATATGTAACGTGTGAATAAAAATGTTCTTTGAAGCTAGTAATCGTATATCTCTAATCAAACTACAATAATGGCCGAATGGGGGAGTTGAACCGACCGTGAACTCATCGACCTGGAGAGCGGGGGGGGGGAAAGGCGCAACTCCATTTTATTTAAAGGGGCCGCTTTGAAACGGGTCGCTCAAAGACGCACATCAGAAAAGGGGCCTGTGGAGCTATAATAATGAGGAATTCAGACCCAAGCATTGCAGTTATGCTTTATATAGACCAGATGTATGATTTATAAGTAAAAATGATTGATTGATTTAAAAGTATGATATGTACCCTTTAAGGCCTTTCACATAATCATATAAACATTTCCCAATGCATCAGTCTGCAGTGTTACATATACGTACAGGCCAAGTGTCAAGCACCAGTTTGACCTTTCGTCCGCTGGCCACTGATTTCCAGACAGTCCCAGCATGATGCATCAGTATGTGGTTGTTGTCGGCGTGCAAGATCAAAAGATGAACTTCTTCCCTCTTTCTTCAAGCGACCTGGTAAAATCACCCGTCTTTAACACTGTTGCCGCTTGTCTCGAGGTGCGCTGATGCGAGGCATGTGAAAGACTTCAGCGGGAGCCTTGAGCTTTTAATAGAGTGCTTGGACTTCCTGTGGGTGTGTCTGATAGGTGTGAAGGCTCATGGGAAGGCAAGCGCGGCTCTAATGGAGCATGCTAATGAAGTGGCAGCGAGCCGCTGTGAGTGATGTAGCTCTCTTCCTTTGAGGCGTTAACCCCTCGTTTATCTTTTCATCCAACCCTCAGCACCATCCTAACCACAGCACAGTCCTGTCCAAGAGCAAAGAGAAGGACGACGAGAAGAAAGAGTCTGACAAACCCAGGGACCGCTCCAAAGAGAGGGAGAAGAAGGAAGACCGGAAGGAAAGAAAACGCGTAAGTGCTTCTGTAGGTAAAAAAAAAAAAAAAAAGGTTTGTGCAGGGGTGTGTGTTTTATTACTCTACAGGAGTGTGAGTAGTTCACTTTTGAAAAAAACTTTTGCTGATGATGATTTACTCACCCCCATGTCATCCAAGATGTCCATGTCTTTCTTTCTTCAGTCGAAAAGAAATTAAGGTTTTTGATAAACATTCCAGGATTTTCTCCATATAATGGACTTCAATGGGAACCAAACGGTTCAAGGTCCAAATGAGAGTTTCAGTGCAAACTGTTCAAAGCAGGGGCGTAGCCAGAATTTTATTTTTGGGGTGTCCCGTCTTTAAATGAGGGGGCAACATTTATTTATATATATATCAAGTTGATCTTTCCGTGCTTTTTAAAAAAAGTGTAATATTGTACTTTGAGTTTGAGCACCTGCCATTGTCACGGCATATTAACTCTAACGCAAAGATGAAGATGACAGCGTACGTTACGCGCAACACGTTATATAAACAAATCAAGTTTGAAAATAAGCCGCATTTTACCGCGCAGCATTTTGATTGGTCAATCCTAATAAAACAACTTTTTTTTTTTTTTTTTAAGCAATCAGAAATCTGAGGGGACCGGACATGTAAATGAGGGGGCCTAGGCCCACCCAGGCCCCCTCGTGGCTACGCCACTGGTTCAAAGGGCTTTAAACGACACCAGACGATGAATAAGGGTCTTATCAAGCGAAACGATCGCTCATCAAAACGAGTCAATTCGTTAATTTCGTTCGTTGAATGAACCAAATGACACTAAAAAAAGATTTGTTCATTTTGATGATGAGTTTGAACAGGAGAGTCACGAAGGCGCATCACAGAACAGAGCAAGGCGAGCATTTGAGCTCATAAAACTTAAACTTTGTTATTTATTTATTAATCGTTTTAAGCCCTTTGAACAGTTTGCACTGAAACTCTCATTTGGACCTTGAACCATTTGGTTCCCACTGAAGTCCATTATATGGAGAAAATCCTGGAATGTTTTCATCAAAAACCTTAATTTCTTTTCGACTGAAGAAAGAAAGACGTGGACATCTTGGATGACATGGGGGTGAGTCAATTTTTTTTTAAAGTGAACTACTCCTTTAAGCTGTTTTCGCTCACAAAACACACACACACGAGTTTGAGTAAACAGCTGATATTGAATGCCTGGTGAAAGGTGAAAAGTCAAACCGACAAGCGTGTTTTTTTGATTTGCGCTTCATCTAGGACTACGCGAACAGCGACCGCGAGATGAGCCAGGAAGCCAAGCGCCGCAAAGATGAGAATGGAATGAGTGAGTCGATAATGCCTATCTTTTAAATTTGTTTTGCCCGCTGCCGAGAGCAGGAGAGGCGAGCTAGCGAACCAGAAAGCCTTCCCTGTGGCGTCCCGACTCCTGTTATCTTCCTCACATGGCTGCGCTCTCTCTCTCTACACACAGACTCCTCCAAACACAGCAAGAGCGCCAGCCCCTCCGAATCGCCTCCCGCCAACGACAAGGACAACGGCAAACGCTCCAAGTCCACCAGCAAGGACAAAGGCGATCTGGCCAAACCCGAGAAGACCTCTGGAGGAAAAAAGGTCTGTTACACCTCCACACACACATCTGTCCTGCGTTAGCGTCCTTCTCCAAGTCCAGCATCACTGATGCTGATACGAGCGATCGCGGCTGGGGTTATCAATGCTCTGAACAAACGCTAGATACTCAACTTGACTTGTTATGACTAGGGGTGTAACGAGACCTTCACGATTCGACACACATCACGATATGATATTATTCTCCAAGACGTGATAAAAGGTTAACAAAAGATGTACTGTTTTTTAAAATGGTAAATTTGGTGTTACATCGTGTGTGTAAATGAATAGTCTTGGAGTCGGTGCTGAAACCCAAAGCCCAGGACAATAGAGACACCAGAATAACAATATTCATGATTCTGAAGATGAAAATACTGAATTATTTTTAGACTTTTTTAGATTTAAAAAAAAAAAAATTTACTGGTAACAGACATCTGGGATTCTCAGGACACTCAAATATTCCCCCATTGCATTTTTCTTAGGGTTGTCAAACGATTAATCGCATCCAAAATAAAAGTTTGTGTTTACATAATATGGGTGCACTGTGTATAATTTAGTGTATATATATATATATATATATATATATATATATTAGGGGTGCAACGGTACAGATAGCCCACGGTACGGTCCGTACCTCGGTTTTTGGGCCACGGTCTCGGTTCGGTTTCGGTACATGTTTTGTGCAGAAAGAGACTGCTATTTCATCCCAAAAATATGTTTTATTTTTCTTATGAGCATAAATAGAATGTCACAGTAGGAAGAACATCAATGTGTATGGAATAAATTAACACTCTAGTCTGTACTGAACAACACTAAGCAATACAACCTCTTCAACTACCTCTTATGATATACAAAATGTAAACGAGCACACTTCAAAATATTCAAGTGGATCCCAATTCCTTTGAATTCCTTATCAAAACCTTCATAACTGGTAAATGAAGTGATCAATGTGAAAGAAAAAGTGCACTTTTACCTACATAAATTAGCTTGTGGTTTGAATAAAAAGAGCAGAGCAAAATAATACAATAAAAAAAAAATACTGCATTCAGGATACAAAGTGCAATGTTATTTACTCATCCACTTTTGAGAGATTCTTGTGCAAAAATATACTGCAGTCAAACATTTGACTGGGTTTGCGTTATGCATCCACTATGTGCTGGGAATGTAGAGAGTAGGCTACGGAGCCGGAGGTGAGGCGTTTATTTAGTAAGCGTGAGCGCGCTGGGGCGGGCACGTAACTTACATTCGCAGCCTGACTCATATGAGTATTCAATGTGCGGCGGCTCACTACAGTTGGCTGTTTAATGAGACGACCCGTGTGAACGGGGAGCGCTTTATGACGCGCGAGCAGCGCCGGTCTGTTCGTGAGCGCTCGTGAGCGACACACACATAACCTGATTTATACGAGGTTGAACTGGCCGTGTGACAAAGCGGGCATAAGCTGGACACGAGCGCGAGTTCGCGGGCGAATTTAATAACGCGGAGCGTTGTTAACTAATTGATCTATATATAGTAAGGCGCTCCGGAATATAAGGCACACTGTCGTTTTTTGAGAAGATTAAAGGCAGCACGAACTCTATGGCAGAACCGAAGTCCCGCGGGACACGAGGTTAGATTGTCCCGTGCAGGGCTGACCGAACGGTCCGGGATTTTACCGTGTACCGTTGCATCCCTAATATATATATATAAACACACACACATGCATGTATATTTAAGAAAAATATTTATATATAATATAAATTATAAATAAATCTATATACAGTATATACATGAAAATGTTTCTTAAATATAAGAAATAGTATTTTTTTTTGTGTGTATTTATATATATTTAATAATAATAATTATACACAGTGCACCCACATATATTATGTAAACACAAACTTTTATTTTGGATGCGATTAATCGCGATTAATCATTTGACAGCCCAAATTTGTATACATTATATTCAACATTATATATAGTAGTTTAATGTATTGCTGACACTAAATCTCTGAAAACTTGAGTTATTCTCACACATTAATTTTAATTTTTGGTATAATTATACATGATGCATATTGTTGCATTTTTGTATTGTGATTACATTGTGACACGTTTTTTAAATTGTGATATATTGTTACACCCCTATTCGTGACATAATTTTTTATACATTTTTAATGTACGTGTCCGAAAGGGAATGATTGTTTTTAATGACCCTACAATTTCACTCGAACCATCAAAAATATGAGTAACGTATTTTTTTTTTTTTTTGATATATTAAATAATAGGGAAAAAAACAAAACACTTCACTTGATTAAGGTATTTATTTGAGAAAATAAATTGGCATAAAAAGGCAAACTACAGCAACAGGTTTTATTGTACTATGTGAAAAAAATGCATAGAAATATAAAAAGCTCACAGGAAAAAGCATACGTTGACACATAATTAGTTGTTATTAATATATCATTGTTATTATCTATATTGGTTCTCTTGTTTTTGCACATTCATAATTTCTTATGTACAACAGCCTGACACAATTGGCACAATTTGTCATGTTTTATTGTGTTATTACCACAAATAAAACAGCTATTCATACTCTCACAAAATCTTTAATAATATTTGAATAAAGGGTGATGTAAATTTTCCAAGGCCACTACTGTAGTGAACTTACAGTTTGATGTGTTTTTGTCACAAAATACTGTATTCAGCAAAAATTATACTCCATTTCAGTCATAGTAAAATATAGAAAAATGATAAAACGTGACTATTTCGAGAAATCTGTGACTAAAGCAAACCTTACACACTAAAACACTCATTAATTGAGGACCCGGCATGATCTGAAGCGTGTTCCTCATGTTGCCGACTGCTCTTGTGTCTCCTCTGTTTGATGCCAACAGGAATCCAGGCATGACAAGGAGAAATCGGAAAAGAAGAGAGACAGCACTGGTGCTAAAGAAGAGAAGAAACAATATCCTTTGATGCCTAGAGCACAAACGGCAGTGTGTACCTGTAGAGATGTAGTTCTGATGAGCCAATCCACTCGCTGCGTTTGCCTTAACGTTCATCACCCATAAATCATCAGAGAAGCACAGATAATGTATGCCGACACTCAAGGTGAGTGGGGATGTGTTTCAGCTTCCTTCAGGGCTGCACGATATATCGGTACCGCGATAGTCACATATCAGGATGTTTGATGTGAAGTATAAGGGTCAAAGTTCACACCGGACGCGAATAGCGCTTCAAGCGCGAATGATTTCAATGTTAAGACAATGCGAAGATGCGTTATGCACATAAAAAAAAACCTGCGGCGCGAATGAGGTGTAGAGCGCGGCGCGGTAGATGCGAATACGCCCGGCGCGTTAAGCGCGAATGATTTAGTTAGTGCTATTATTGCATTCACGTGTTTGACGCGAAATTCACGCCTGCCGCTCGAGTTGAAAAATCTGAACTTTGGCGTCCATTCGTGCCGCGTTAACCAATCAGGAGCCTAGCTGCTCGCTGCGGTCACGTGGTGAAGGATCTGGATGCTTCAATAAGTTATTTTGTATTATGACTAAATGCCTGGTGTGGTTCTAATGCACAACAAAGCAAATATTTTATCACTTAAAAATGTATTTCAATATACGAGACATGTTCATTTTGTATTGAATGTTATTCATTCCATATCAAGATTACATAGACATATACACTAGACCTCACCTTGGGGTTCTAAGCATGCGTCAAAACCGCCGCCATCTTGGAACAGGGGTCTTGTCATAGGACTGCTGCTATCTCTGCCGTTACTTCGAATTCATTGATGGTGGCGGACTTTTGTGCAGCGTATGATGTTCACGGATGAAATCTGAACTAGGAAGTTTTTTTTAAAGTTTTTTCTAGTTTAAAAAAAAAAAATTCTTTCTGGAATCAATGATAAATACATGTCTGACCGTTGGAACAAACCCAAAAAAAACCAAGAAAAATGGCATTCATGATGATTTATGGTGATTTTATTTGTGTTAGACCTGTGTCTGATGCATTAAAGTGGAAAGGCTCCCCTGTTTCAAGATGGCGGCTCTATTGACGCATTCGTTCCAATGAACTGCCGTATCCAAGGTGACGTCTAGTGTATATGTCTATGTCAAGATTATATGAAATAGTATTATGATGTAAAGACAATCAACATATGTGCGTAAGTTTGTGTCTGGACGTGAGAGAAAAAAAATCACAGGAGAGGTTAATAACTTTTGGAAGCTGGCTGTATTTATCATCAAAACTAAAATAAATGACAGCTAGATTAGGTGGATGAGGGCGAGGGTGATCCTCGCTCCGATACGGGACAACAGCTCATCAAACTGGGCGCGGGACAGCCGGAAGTACAGCGCAGCTCCTGGAGCGAGCAAATGGTGAAACTAACCAAACGGTTCAATGATACAAATACGGCGACGATGATCCCCATGCTACTCTTCTAGCTCTCCGGAGTAAATACAGAGCCGTGACTCTCTCGATGAATGCTCGATAAACATAAAAAAAGATGGCCGCCAACGGGTTTCGATTCTGACGCGCGTAAATTTCATTTAAACTTTTGTTTTTACAAGCGTCAATTTTACACGCTTAGTTATATTTGAAGAGTTCAGATGCAAAAGCCTCTAAGTGCCATTTGAAATTTTCTTCTAAAATGACCGTTTTTATCAAGCTTGTATATTTAAGTTCAGTAATTTCACTTAAATGACAATTAATAGGTAATTAGCATTGCCATTTAAGTGAAATCACTGAACTTAAATATACAAGCTTGATAAAACTGATCATTTTAGAAGAAAATTTCAAATGGCACTTAGAGGCTTTTGCATCTGAACTCTTCATTTGTTTTCTAATGTGAAGACTTCAATATCTGTACCTGAAAAACATAAATCACTGCTCGTTTCAATTGTAGCTTTCTTCTATTTCTTTTATCTATGCTTGTAATTAGTTTGTTTTCTATGCAGAATCAGCCCAATTATTCTAGAAGGATTCAATCTTTTCAAATAGAGCGATTCAAATCATCTGGTGAAATAGTTTTATATATCAAAGAAATGTGTACAGGTGAAATTGGAATATGGTGAAAAAGTTACTTAAAAGGTGATGCTAATATATTATATAGACTCATTACAGGTAAAGTGAGATTTTTCAAGCCTTTATTTGTTATAATCTTGATGATTATGGTTCACAGCTTCAATAATTAGAATATTGTGAAATGGTTGTAATAGCTGTAAGGCATAATCATCAAAATTATATCAAATAAAGGCTTGAAATATCTTACTTTGCATGTAACGAGTCTATACAATATATTAGTTTCACCTTTTAAGTTGAATTACTGAAATGAATGAACTTTTGCACCATATTTGAAAAAAATTCATTTTCCGCCAATATCGTGCAGCCCTACATTGCAATTTCTGATCAATGCCCTGTCAGGAGTGAGACGCGGGTCTGAATGTGTGTTGGTTGTGTGTGTGTGTGTGTGCAGAGGTTTCCCGGGACGCCCTCGTGTCCCCCAGCTCTCTCTCTCTCTCTCTCTCCGCCGCCAGCGTCCCGACTCGCCCGTCACCGTCTGGAAAGAGGAGGCCCTCCCTCGCACACTTACGAGTTTTGCCTGCATCCAAACTTCTGTTGTTTTGCCTAGAAACGTTGTAGCTCGTATTTTAATCTGCCATTTTTATTGTGATATTTTCAGTACTTCACTGAAAGTTTGTTTCCTTTAAATATTTAGCACAATGTGCTTCTTGCATCACGAACAGATTCAGGTTGAATTGGTGTCACTTTCAAAATGCTTGCGTTTTTATGACCTTCCTTTTCCTAAGTTTGTTTTTTCTTTTCTTCCTTTTAAGTAAAAACGAAACACGAAAACTCTGGTTGCCGGAATACTACCTTTATTTTCCTTTTTAATTCTCACGTGATATTTAGACTAGTTGTTTGAAGCAGTACAAATGCTCTATTTGTATATTATGTATACAGAAATAAAATGGTTCCGTGTAATAAGACATGCATTTCAACTGTACGCCTCCTGATTTCCTTTGTGTGTTCAATCACGTTTTTAAAAGATTTGTATAAAGAATGGCAAGCTGGAGTTCTCCGTGAATAAGTGGACTACACGAAAAGGAAGCAATTCACGACTTTCCAAATTACTTAATGGAGTTTTTATCTGGCAAAATCTACAAAGTGTCTGCTTTTTCTAAATAAAATAGTTTTCTTAGTGTATTCACGTGTCTGGTGTTTTATTTTTTATTGGATTCTTTGTGGCTGATAAAGATTATGCATATTTTCAGATGTATAAGATGGATTTATCAGCTGCACATACACTATAAAACTACAAATCTCAAACGCAGAGGCGACTAGCGCTGTGTTTTACACATAAAGCACTTTTGATGACACTTGCCCCAGTGTCGGCGCAGTGGATAAGACGGTGGTGTGAGAGACCCGGGTTCGAATCCACTGTGAGACACCGATGTGTCCCTGAGCAAGACACTTAACCTCTAGTTGGTCCAGAGGCGTGCGACCTCTGACATATATAGCAATTGTAAGTCGCTTTGGCTAAATGAATAAATGTGAATGTGTGATGTGAACGGGAATTTAATGCTTATGAAATTTATGTGGGTGGTTTTATATATATTAGTAGAATATTAGAGAGTAATTTAATTTTACTCTTACGCTTGTTAAATATAAATGACGCCGTGTGTTTACATGTACAATAATGACTATTACGATGGGATTTTTGGCTTCTTTACCTCTGATCAAGCTAATGCGATTAAGCTCATCATCGCTTATTATATTCTCATCTGAGACATCATGGATTTACACTCAAAGGTCAAAAAGACATTTTCTAGGTTAAGTATTTCTCTAATAAAAATACAGATGTGATGCATCTCGCCTTACACGAAATATGGAAGTAAAATGGCTTAACTTAAAAAAAAAAAAAATCTTTGTTTTCTTTTTAGTTTAATCTTTTAAATATGGTAACACATTAATTGAAGGGGTGTGTTTAAGACTAACATGACACTTTCATAATAATGAAAATGAAAGAGGGTTTATGCATGTTTATGACCACTGTCATTAAGTGTCATTCGCTCAGTTATGACATTTTTAATGCAAATATGACATTTTTTGAGATGTCCTTATTATAACAACTTGACAAACCAATACATCATATCCTGTCGCTGTCTTTGTCATGACTTGACATAACTAAGACAACACAACCTGTCATAAACATGACATAGCAGATTAATGATCAAACTTAAGAAACCACTTAGCTATATGGGTTAACATTACATTAAACTGTCATGTGGTTGGTTTTGACATTGGCTGTCATCAGACCATTATAACATTTTAATGACATATTCAAAATGCATCACTGTATTCGAGGTCAAGAATAATATATAATAATAATAATATATAATCAAGAATAATAAATAATATTTATGCCACAGTTATAAAGGCCTCATTACAGCCAAAAAAACACAAAATCCAGGGGGAGGAGTTGGATCCAGATCCAACTCCTCCCACATACATATATCTAAACCTGCCATTTTCCACCCCCTGATCTCTAACCCCACCCTTAATCCTACCCATCTCCACCCCCTGATCCCTAACCCCACCCTTAATCCTACCCATCTCCGCCCTGATCCCTAAACCCACCCTTAATCCTACCCATCTTCACCCCCTGATCCCTAACCCCACCCTTAATCCTACCATTCTCCACCCCCTGATCCCTAACCCCACCCTTAATCCTACCATTCTCCACCCCATGATCCCTAACCCCACCCTTAATCCTACCATTCTCCACCCCCTGATCCCTAAACCGACCCCTATTCCTACCCATCTCCGCCCCCTGATCTCTAACCCCACCCCTAATCCTACCCATCTCCACCCCCTGATCCCTAACCCCACCCTTAATCCTACCATTCTCCACCCCCTGATCCCTAACCCCACCCTTAATCCTACCATTCTCCACCCCATGATCCCTAACCCCACCCTTAATCCTACCATTCTCCACCCCCTGATCCCTAAACCGACCCCTATTCCTACCCATCTCCACCCCCTGATCCCTAACCTCACCTCTATTCCTACCCATCTCCGCCCCCTGATCCCTAACCCCACCCTTAATCCTATTCATCTCCACCCCCTGATCCCTAAACCAACCCTTAATCCTACCCATCTCCACCCCCTGATCCCTAACCTCACCCTTAATCCTACCATTCTCCACCCCCTGATCCCTAACCCCACCCCTATTCCTACCCATCTCCGCCCCCTGATCCCTAACCCCATCCCTAATCCTATTCATCTCCACCCCCTGATCCCTAATCCCACATCTATTCTTACCCATCCCTAACCCCACCCTTAATCCTACCATTCTCCACCCCTAATCCTACCCATCTCCACCCCCTGATCCCTAACCCCACCCCTAATCCTACCATTCTCCACCCCTATCTCTAACCTCACCCTTAATCCTACCCATCTCCACCCCCTTGATCCCTAACCCCACCCCTATTCCTACCCATCTCCGCCCCCTGATCCCTAACCCCGCCCTTAATCCTATTCATCTCCACCCCCTGATTTCTAATCCTACCCATCTCCACCCTCTGGTCCCTAACCCCACCCTATTCCTACCATTCTCCACCCCTGATCCCTAACCCCACCCTTAATCCAACCCATCTCCACCCCGATCCCTAACCCCACCTCTAATCCTACCCATCTCCACCCCCTAATCCCTAACCCCACCCCTATTCCTACCCATCTCCATCCCTGATTCCTAACCTCACCCTTAATCCTACCCATCTCCACCCCCTGATCCCTAACCCCACCCCTATTCCTATTCATCTCCACCCCCTGATCCCTAAACCGACCCTTAATCCTACCCATCTCCACCCCTGATCCCTAACCTCACCCTTAATCCTACCCATCTCCACCCCGATCCCTAACCCCACCTCTAATCCTACCCATCTCCACCCCCTGATCACTAACCCCACCCCTATTCCTATTCATCTCCACCCCCTGATTCCTAACCTCACCCTTAATCCTACCATCTCCACCCCCTGATCCCTAACCCCACCCCTATTCCTATTCATCTCCACCCCCTGATTCCTAACCTCACCCTTAATCCTACCCATCTCCACCCCCTGATCCCTAACCCCACCCCTATTCCTACCCATCTCCATCCCTGATTCCTAACCTCACCCTTAATCCTACCCATCTCCACCCCGATCCCTAACCCCACCTCTAATCCTACCCATCTCCACCCCCTGATCCCTAACCCCACCCCTATTCCTATTCATCTCCACCCCCTGATCCCTAAACCGACCCTTAATCCTACCCATCTCCACCCCCTGATCCCTAACCCCACCTCTAATCCTATTCATCTCCACCCCCTGATCCCTAACCCCACCCCTAATCATATTCATCTCCACCCCCTGATCCCTAACCCCACCCCTAATCATATTCATCTCCACCCCCTGATCCCTAACCCCACCCCTAATCATATTCATCTCCACCCCCTGATCCCTAACCCCACCCTTAATCCTTCCCATCTCCACCCCGATCCCTAACCCCACCCCTAATCCTATTCATCTCCACCCCTGATCCCTAACCCCACCCCTAATCATATTCATCTCCACCCCCTGATCCCTAACCCCACCCTTAATCCTTCCCATCTCCACCCCGATCCCTAACCCCACCCCTAATCCTATTCATCTCCACCCCCTGATCCCTAACCCCACCCCTAATCATATTCATCTCCACCCCCTGATCCCTAACCCCACCCTTAATCCTTCCCATCTCCACCGCTTGGGTGTTTTCAGTGTGAAAACACCGCTCGTACTATACTACAAAAGTCACAGAATAATGCATAGGTCCGAGAGTTGTGACGCACCTCTGGATTCGGTGCCCGGTTGAGAATGGGTCTCGTTCTCCAGGCGGACTGACTTTACTCCAGACTCCAGGTTTGGATCCAGTTTACATCGGGGGTTTATGTGATATGTTTTCTGAATGCCCCATAGCTGGTGTTTTAGTGATGTATGAAGTCAGTTCTCCTTAAATATGCTCATGATCCACTAACGTTCATTTCACAACCACTATTTTTGTCTTTGTTTTGAACAGGACAACTATTGTTTTATCTATTCACACAGAACAACCCACTCTCTGTTTCCTTTTGCTTGTGCTGTTGTTTTTAAATGACGCTCACTTTGACTACTCAAATTTTAAGTGTGGCATTAGTGTCTAAATACATCAGAGAGAGAGTATATGTTGAAGAGATAATAATCCTGTTCAAATTCACTTTCCATATTATGAAATAGATGTTATTGTGAATATACACCCAGTTATGCTGTCTTTTGAGTAGCTAAAATGTTTCATTAAGGCAGTGAAGGCTGTGGTACTGTGAGTACAGTCTCAGCTCAATGATGTTTCATTGTGTTTAATCAGTGTTTTCCAAGTCTATTATCCAAGCGTTAAACAGAACATGAGCAGCACAAAGGGTCGCTTGTTTTAACACATGAAGTGTCGGAATATCCAACAAACCATTCAACCGTCTGTTCATTTTGAATGCAGAATTCATTTTCAATTAACTGTAGAAAAATATTATTCTAATTTAAAGGTAGGGTGGGAAATGTTTTTCAGAGACACTTTTTGTTACACTGGTTAAAATGCTCTTCACATCCTGATAACATTCAATAATAGGTAAATTTTTTACCTATTCTGTGAAAGTCTCATGTCCAGAGGTCGTGAGTCGTAACTTTTCCGTCATTGACACTTTTTTTAGTTAGCAGCCAGTGGCGGAAAAATCTGAAAGCCGCCAGTCATTTTGACAGATTACATTGTGTGAGATTTATTGTAACTTGTAACTGTAAATCTCACTCTGTCCACTTGGTGGCGAGTGCGCTCGTGCTGAATATCAAATTACAGTTTTTTACAGTCGCTAGGACACATTTCTCAATACTTAGGTCACTTTTTCAAAACTCTTCACACAGTGAGCACAACAGAAGTATATGTGGGCTAAACTGTGGATCAGTTATCATTCCTTTGGCACAAAAAATGCATTCAAAGACTACATCTTTCAAATTACATTAATTCTTTTCTCACTTCGACACAACAACCGCCAAAACTCTGTGTTCCTATAGGCCAATTTGCATATGCTTACACACTGTTTTCAAAACTGTTAAACTTATGTTCAAAACAATAATACAAAACTGAATAACTACATTTCTACAGTAATATTTTAATGAAATATATTTTGCATCTTAAAATTAAATGCTATAAAAATAAGTGGACAATTGGACCAACCACAGCTGATTCTCATTGTAGATGAACATCTACACAGGTGTTACTCTTTCTATTTCATTACAAAAGGAGACAACTGCTGAAGAGTTTTGTATTGTGCTCAGTGCAAAAAAATAAAAATAAAAGACATAAAATATATTGAAGCATTCTGCATCATGTCTGATTCATTCCAGTAAACTCTATTGCAGTGAATTATAAACAAAGATTGTATAATGCTACACGTTGTTAGTGTTCTAGGTCATTGTTTTGTGGGTGACAAAGTGTGTTTGTTGGCTGTCAACCTTTGCTAGTGTTATGGAAGAATGTGTTGATTTGAGAAATGAATGAAGTGTTTTGGTAGTTTTAGTGCATTTTGAATGTGAAATTAAC
The DNA here is from genome assembly GCF_016745375.1 of Pimephales promelas. The sequence goes on from NW_024121444.1 coordinate 5,973,990, forward strand.
TGCTGTGCTGAGCTGAAAGCTGGTTAGGAGAACTGTGTGAAGACGAGTTTTGAAAAAGTGACCTAAGTATTGAGAAATGTGTCCAAGCGACTGTAAAAAACTGTAATGAACAACAAATAGCTTTTCTGAGTTACATGATAGTTTACAAGCTGTTTTATTGACGTCTTTCTGCGGTTGAAGCTGATTGAGCGAGTACATGAGAGAGACAGATTTCGGTAAGTTGGACTGCTTTCAACAGATGTTCATTTTTATTTCGGTAGTGAATGATCACTGCGGTCAAGTGGGCCGCGCGTGGAAAATACACGGTCAAGCCAGCCGCACATTTTTTTTTATCATGCGCGTCAAATCCTGCACTTACGGTATGGGTGCTGAAAGACGCCAAAATTGATTTTAAAACTCCTTTGCCTGCTATTCCATCGTATTAGGACACAAATAATACAAATTCATGATTTTTTCCTAAAACATGACTTTTAATACTGTTTGTTTGTTGGTATTGTAATGTTTCTAGGCTATACCAAGTATAATGTATTCATGTTCATATTATTAAACATTATCATACATTTTTATTGTTAGTATTTACGTTTTTTAGAGACTACTTTCTGCTATTTTCCATCTTATTTGGAGACAATATATATATATATTTTTTTTTTTAAAAACATGACTTTTTTATTTTTTTATTATTATTTTAATGTTTTTGGGCCTATATATGATTTACATTAATTTAAATTTTATTTTTTAAAGATTTAATTTGTTCATGCTCGTGTTAATGTTAATTATCATACATCATTAGTTTTTTTTTACATTTAATTGTTAATTTGAATGTTTATATATATATAGATGTATGTGTGTTACATATATATATATATATATATATATATATATAATTTGATTTTTTATTATACATTATTATTGCCTACTTTATTAATGTGAATGAAATTGAATAATAATATTAATTATCGATATATTTATTAAACATTTTTTTTGTTGATTTTAATGTTTTTATACACTCATTATTATTATATGTAATGATGATTATTTACTTATTTTACTTTTTTATGTTAATGTAAATGACAAATATGATACAACAGGCTTTTAGTGGCTTTTAATCATTCAATTATCATTGAATTTATCTCTCTATATATATGCGCTTCCATGTTCAAACGATATACACGTCCCATGTTCAAACACTCATAAAAATTGTTCATTCATAGGTTTGCTCATTCTCTCAATTGATTTCTGTTCAGAGGGACCCTGGCTATTACTGTATGTATTATCAAGTCATTTTACTGTATATTTTTGGAGAAAAATGCAGGCAAACCCAGCCCAATCATCAAAGTGTGTTATTAAACGACGTCCCATGTTCAAACACTCATAAAAAGTGTTCCTTCATAGGTTTGCTCATTCTCTCAACTGATTCCTGTTCAAAGGGACCCTGGCTATTACTGTGTTTATTGTCAAGTCATTTTACTGTATAGTTTTGTAGAAAAGTGCAGGCAAACCCAGCCCAATCATCAAAGTGTGTTACAGCACTTAAACCAGGTCCCATGTTCAAACAATCATAAAAAGTGTTCCTTCATAGGTTTGCTCATTTTCTCAACTGATTCCTATTCAGAAGGACGCTGGCTATTACTGTGTTTTTTTTGTTAAGTCATTTTACTGTATAGTTTTGGAGAAAAGTGCAGGCAAACCCAGCCCAATCATCAAAGTGTGTTATAGCACTTAAACCAGGTCCCATGTTCAAACAATCATAAAAAGTGTTCCTTCATAGGTTTGCTCATTTTCTCAACTGATTCCTATTCAGAAGGACGCTGGCTATTACTGTGTTTTTTGTTAAGTCATTTTACTGTATAGTTTTGGAGAAAAGTGCAGGCAAACCCAGCCCAATCATCAAAGTGTGTTATAGCACTTAAACCAGGTCCCATGTTCAAACTATCATAAAAAGTGTTCCTTCATAGGTTTGCTCATTTTCTCAACTGATTCCTATTCAGAAGGACGCTGGCTATTACTGTGTTTTTTGTTAAGTCATTTTACTGTATAGTTTTGGAGAAAAGTGCAGGCAAACCCAGCCCAATCATCAAAGTGCGTTATAGCACTTAAACCACGTCCCATGTTCAAACACTCATTAAAAGTGTTCCTTCATAGGTTTGCTCATTCTCTCAACTGATTCCTGTTCAAAGGGACCCTGGCTATTACTGTGTTTATTGTCAAGTCATTTTACTGTATAGTTTTGTAGAAAAGTGCAGGCAAACCCAGCCCAATCATCAAAGTGTGTTACAGCACTTAAACCAGGTCCCATGTTCAAACAATCATAAAAAGTGTTCCTTCATAGGTTTGCTCATTTTCTCAACTGATTCCTATTCAGAAGGACGCTGGCTATTACTGTGTTTTTTGTTAAGTCATTTTACTGTATAGTTTTGGAGAAAAGTGCAGGCAAACCCAGCCCAATCATCAAAGTGTGTTATAGCACTTAAACCAGGTCCCATGTTCAAACTATCATAAAAAGTGTTCCTTCATAGGTTTGCTCATTTTCTCAACTGATTCCTATTCAGAAGGACGCTGGCTATTACTGTGTTTTTTGTTAAGTCATTTTACTGTATAGTTTTGGAGAAAAGTGCAGGCAAACCCAGCCCAATCATCAAAGTGCGTTATAGCACTTAAACCACGTCCCATGTTCAAACACTCATTAAAAGTGTTCCTTCATAGGTTTGCTCATTCTCTCAACTGATTCCTGTTCAAAGGGACCCTGGCTATTACTGTGTTTATTGTCAAGTCATTTTACTGTATAGTTTTGTAGAAAAGTGCAGGCAAACCCAGCCCAATCATCAAAGTGTGTTACAGCACTTAAACCAGGTCCCATGTTCAAACAATCATAAAAAGTGTTCCTTCATAGGTTTGCTCATTTTCTCAACTGATTCCTGTTCAGAAGGACGCTGGCTATTACTGTGTTTTTTGTTAAGTCATTTTACTGTATAGTTTTGGAGAAAAGTGCAGGCAAACCCAGCGCAATCATCAAAGTGCGTTATAGCACTTAAACCACGTCCCATGTTCAAACACTCATAAAAAGTGTTTCTTCATAGGTTTGCTCATTTTCTCATCTGATTTCTGTTCAGAGGGTCCCTGGCTATTACTGTATGTATTATCAAGTCATTTTACTGTATAGTTTTGGAGAAAAATGCAGGCAAACCCAGCCCAATCATCAAAGTGTGTTATTAAACCACGTCCCATGTTCAAACACTCATAAAAAGTGTTCATTCATAGGTTTGCTCATTCTCTCAACTGATTCCTGTTCAAAGGGACCCTGGCTATTACTGTGTTTATTGTCAAGTCATTTTACTGTATAGTTTTGGAGAAAAGTACAGGCAAATTCAGCACCATCATCAAAGTGTGTTCTACCACTTGAACCACATCCCATTTTCAAACACTCATTAAAAGTGTTCCTTTATAGGTTTGCTCATTTTCTCAACTGATTCCTGTTCAGAGGGTCCCTGGCTATTACTGTATGTATTATCAAATCATTGTACTGTATAAATTTCCAAAAAAGTACAGGCAAACTCACCCCAATCATCAAAGTGTGTTCTACCACTTGAACCACATCCCATTTTCAAACACTCATTAAAAGTGTTCCTTCATAGGTTTGCTCATTTTCTCAACTGACTCCTGTTCAGAGGGACCCTGGCTATTGCTGTATTTTATTTTTTCAAGTCATTTTACTGGATAGTTTTGGAGAAAAGTGCAGGCAAACCAAGCCCAATCATCAAAGTGTGTTCTACCACTTAAACCAAGTCCCATGTTCAAACACTCATAAAAAAGTGTTCCTTCGTAGGTTTGCTCATTCTCTCAACTGATTCCTATTCAGAAGGACGCTGGCTATTACTGTGTTTTTTTTGTTAAGTCATTTTACTGTATAGTTTTGGAGAAAAGTGCAGGCAAACCCAGCCCAATCATCAAAGTGTATTCTAGCACTTTAAGCCACGTACCATGTTAAAACACTCATAAAAAGTGTTCCTTCATAGGTTTGCTCATTTTCTCAACTGATTCCTGTTCAGAGGGACCCTGGCTATTACTGTATTTATTATCAAGTCATTTTAATGTATAGTTTTGGAGAAAAGTAAAGTCAAACCCAGCCCAATCATTAACCCACGTCCCATGTTCAAATACTCATAACACTTCCGGTAAAATGACTTGATAATAAATACAGTAATAGCCAGGGTCCCTCTGAACAGGAATCAGTTGAGAGAATGAGCAAACCTATGAAGGAACACTTTATATGAGTGTTTAAACATGGGACGTGGTTTAAGTGCTATAACGCACTTTGATGATTGGGCTGGGTTTGCCTGCACTTTTCTCCAAAACTATACCGTAAAATGACTTGATAATAAATACAGTAATAGCCAGGGTCCCTCTGAACAGAAGTCAGTTGAGAGAATGAGCAAACCTACGAAGGAACACTTTTTTATGAGTGTTTGAACATGGGACTTGGTTTAAGTGGTAGAACACACTTTGATGATTGGGCTTGGTTTGCCTGCACTTTTCTCCAAAACTATACAGTAAAATGACTTGAAAAAATAAAATACAGCAATAGCCAGGGTCCCTCTGAACAGGAGTCAGTTGACAAAATGAGCAAACCTATGAAGGAACACTTTTAATGAGTGTTTGAAAATGGGATGTGGTTCAAGTGGTAGAACACACTTTGATGATTGGGGTGAGTTTGCCTGTACTTTTTTGGAAATTTATACAGTACAATGATTTGATAATACATACAGTAAGAGCCAGGGACCCTCTGAACAGGAATCAGTTGAGAAAATGAGCAAACCTATAAAGGAACACTTTTAATGAGTGTTTGAAAATGGGATGTGGTTCAAGTGGTAGAACACACTTTGATGATGGTGCTGAATTTGCCTGTACTTTTCTCCAAAACTATACAGTAAAATGACTTGATAATACATAGAGTAATAGCCAGGGTCCCTCTGAACAGGAATCAATTGAGAGAATGAGCAAACCTATGAAGGAACACTTTTAATGAGTGTTTGAAAATGGGATGTGGTTCAAGTGGTAGAACGCACTTTGATGATTGGGGTGAGTTTGCCTGTACTTTTCTCCAAATTTATACAGTAAAATGACTTGATAATACATACAGTAAGAGCCAGGGTCCCTCTGAACAGGAATCCGTTGAGAAAATGAGCAAACCTATGAAGGAACACTTTTAATGAGTGTTTGAAAATCGGATATGGTTCAAGTGGTAGAACACACTTTGATGATTGAGGTGAGTTTGCCTGTACTTTTCTCCAAATTTATACAGTAAAATGACTTGATAATACATACAGTAAGAGCCAGGGTCCCTCTGAACAGGAATCCGTTGAGAAAATGAGCAAACCTATGAAGGAACACTTTTAATGAGTGTTTGAAAATGGGATGTCGTTCAAGTGGTAGAACACACTTTGATAATTGGAGTGAGTTTGCCTGTACTTTTCTCCAAAACCATACAGTAAAATGACTTGATAATACATACAGTAAGAGACAGGGTCCCTCTGAACAGGAATCCGTTGAGAAAATGAGCAAACCTATGAAGGAACACTTTTAATGAGTGTTTGAAAATGGGATGTCGTTCAAGTGGTAGAACACACTTTGATAATTGGAGTGAGTTTGCCTGTACTTTTCTCCAAAACCATACAGTAAAATGACTTGATAATACATACAGTAAGAGACAGGGTCCCTCTGAACAGGAATCCGTTGAGAAAATGAGCAAACCTATGAAGGAACACTTTTAATGAGTGTTTGAAAATGGGATGTCGTTCAAGTGGTAGAACACACTTTGATAATTGGAGTGAGTTTGCCTGTACTTTTCTCCAAAACCATACAGTAAAATGACTTGATAATACATACAGTAATAGCCAGGGTCCCTTTGAACAGGAATCAGTTGAGAAAATGAGCAAACCTATGAAGGAACACTTTTAATGAGCGTTTGAAAATGGGATGTGGTTCAAGTGGTAGAACGCACTTTGATGATTGGGGTGAGTTTGCCTGTACTTTTCTCGAAATTTATACAGTAAAATGACTTGATAATACAAACAGTAATAGCCAGGGTCCCTCTGAACAGGAATCAGGTGAAAGAATGAGCAAACCTATGAAGGAACACTTTTTATGAGTGTTTTAACATGGGATGTGGTTTAAGTGGTAGAACGCACTGTGATTATGGTGCTGAATTTGCCTGTACTTTTCTCAAAATTTATACAGTAAAATGACTTGATAATACATACAGTAATAGCCAGGGTCCCTCTGAACAGGAATCAATTGAGAGAATGAGCAAACCTATGAAGGAACATTTTTTATGAGTGTTTGAACATGGGACGTGTAAATAATTTGAACATGGGAGCGCATATATATATACAGTATATATATATATATATATATATATATATATATTTATATATATATATATATATATATTTAATGATAAGTGAAAGATTAAAAGCCACTAAAATCCGATTGTATCATATTTGTCATTTACATTGACATAAAAAAGTTAAATAAGTAAATAAATAAATAATCATCACTACATATAATAATAACGAGTGTATACATTATACAAACATTAAAAAACAACAAAAAATGCTAAATGAATGTATTGATAATTAACATTAATATTCAATTTCATTCACATTGATAAAGTAGGCAATAATAATGTATAATATATATATATATATATATATATATATATATATATATATATATAAACATTCAAATTAACAATTAAATGTAAAAAAAAGTAATGATGTATGATAATTAACATTAACACGAGCATGAATAAATTAAATCTTTAAAAAATAAAATTGAAATTGATGTAAATCATATATAGGCCAACCAACATAAAAATAATAATAAAAAAACGAAAAAGTCATGTTTAAAAAAAAAAAAAACTTTATTATTTGTCTCATAATAAGATGGAAAATAGCAGAAAATAGTGTCTAAAAAACGTAAATATTAACAATAAAAATGCATGATACATTTTTAATAATATGAAATTGAATACATTATAATAGGTATAATTAATATTTAAGCCTAGAAACATTACAAATAACAACAAACAAACAATATTAAAAGTCATGTTTTAGGAAAAAATCATGAAATTGTATTATTTGTGTCCTAATACGATGGAAAATAGCAGGAAAAGGAGTCTTAAAATCAATTTGGGCGTCTTTCAGCACCCATACCGTAAGTGCAGGATTTGACGCGCATGTAAAAAAATGTGCGGCTGGCTTGACCGTGTATTTTTCAAGCGCGGCCCACTTGACCGCAGTGAATGATCGCGCTCACTCGAGCGCCAAAACGGTGACGTTACTTCTTTGAATTTTGTAATAAAATGGACATAATTTAAAAGCTGAGACTTTATTTCATATCAAAAGTAACAGCTTATTGATATTGGACAAAAACATTCATGATGAAACCTGAAAAGTAGCCTATCTCAAGCTATCTGTTTTCAACTTTCTCTTCATAAATAAATGCACAGTTCGTGAATAAAAATGAAAATGTGAACAAAAACAGCTTTATTTTAGATCCTTTTTTAGATCCTGTCAGTCAAAATGAATGATGTGGAAGTTGTAGACAAACAGTCAAACTGCAGTCACCTCACCGTTCCTCCAAGCTCGAGATATTTTCAAGTTTTATTCCCACAACATAGAATACATCTACGTTACTACCATCTTGTGATTTTTGGCTTGTCTTGTAAGGTGTCTAAATGGGACGTCATCAGCTGAACAGGTAAACTCGTATATTTCTCCTTTCGAAGCCTTGTAGAAAATGAACAGATCATGAGCTCTATTCAAACATGAAGGAGATCATATCTCTGTCTATTAACCTTTGACGAGTAGATCACAGCGATTTTCATATCTGCGTCGACACTGCCGTTGAACCACAGAGAGTAGTCACATGAAACAGCTTCTCAACCACAGTTTCATTGTTTCTGTGTTATAATAATTCAAATGATCACAGAATTACTGGGATAAAAGTTTATAGTTTGGAAACACTGATGTCTACAGTAGTGAGGAAAGCAGAGTAAATCACCTTTTGAAAGTAACTTGAATAAAGATTGTATATCAATCACATCTTACACCAGTGGATCATTCATTCAACAGATTTATTCAAAAACGCTGATTCATCCAGAAGTTAATGAGTGAGTTCAATGTTTTCTGATTGTTAAAAAAAAATAATAATAATTTAAAATGTATTGGAGAAACTGTCTTTATGCCAGAACCTTTAGCATGTGTAGTTGACTATGGAGAATCGTCAATCAAATCAAACTGCTCTCTCACAAAAGATTACCTCGATCTTTCAGGGAAAATGTTCTTCAAGACTGAAAGAGTCTTGAGTCACAGATCTTATTTTCTGCAGTAATCCAAAAGCCAGTGGAAATTCCTATTGAGGTTTTGTTTTGTTTTTCGGAGAAACATACGGTTTAGCCTACGAAAATACATTGAAGCTGCGTCCGAAATCGAATACTTCCCTACTATATAGTATGCGAAAAACAGTACGCGAGCAGAGTAGTATGTCTGAAATTGGAAAATCATTTGGCGAAAAGTACCCAGATGACCTACTACTTCTGGCAAGATTCTGAAGTGCGCATACGATGGACACTTTACTATCCCATGATGCCACGGGAGAGTAGTTGTTGTCGTTATATTTGAAAATGGCGGAAACCAGAGATGCAGCTGTAACATGAGATTAACACAGACACACGCGTACCTCTATTGATTCATTCATGTTTATTTATCGATGATATCACAAGCAAATAAATGGCTTTTTCCTTGCCAAAAATCAACATCTGTCATTGCTCATAAGGGTTGTGTGTGTGTTTTATGAGGTAAAATTTATTAGGTAAATAAATGTTATTTGAGAAATTCGGCAAAAGGCGTGATCTGCGAGCAGCTGACCGACGCCTCCCCTTGATTGTCGGCTTGGACGACGTAAAAACGCAGATGAAAACAGAAACAGTGCGAAGTTGGTGCAGTCACTGCTCATGGCCCAGACAGCAAACTGACATTGAATCAACGTGGAAACGACGTCTCTCATGACATTGAAACAACGTCGATTTTGCTCATCGAATTAACGTTGAACCAACGTCAGACATTCTTCAAAGCTAAATGAAAATCGAAAATTGGTTTGCTTTCATAACGTTGAAACAACGCGTTGATTTCAAGTTGATTTTCCGTTAGTTTTGAAAGAATGACGCGTCTGACGTTGGTTCAACGTTAATTCGATGAGCAAAACAATGTCAGATCAACGTTGTTTCAATGTCATATTTCCACGTTGATTCAATGTCAGTTTGCTATCTGGGGGGCTCTTTAAATTTTTGCACTGTTGTGACAGCGTATGTCACGCGCCCACCACATGGCGCATGTAGTACGTCCGGACTCATTCATACTACCCGTATTCATACTATAGACCCCTTTTGCGCCGACGTCACAGTTACGTCACGGCGCTAGCTGGAGCCAAAACAAAGTGAAAACTGGAGGCGGCCAATACAAACCAGCACAGATTCGGCTACATAATAAGGAGCTTAAATTATTGTTACTATTATTAAATGTCATCTTGTTGTGTTGTTTGGTGCAAGAATTCATGAAAAATGAATATGCTGTATCTGGAACTTTTATTTCTAGAAAATATTCACATCATTAAAATCGCACCGTAATGTCACTCTTTACATTGTCGTCGTCTCGGCAGAACCGCGGATCATACACACAAGTCTTGTACAGGACCATATAGGCATCTAAAGCTTTATATAACCTCAGTTTCACTTTACGGTTTCTCTATAAGGTAGGTGTAGAAGTCAGGCCACTCAACCGAGGTAACGTAACGTTAATCCTGTCAGATCGTCCATCACTGAGTGAGTGTATAGGCGGCTACGGGTCGGCCAATCTGGTTCCGTCCGTTAAAGATAACTTTTGGAAATAATAATCGCGGTCCTGGACACTGAGTGACCTCACACATTAAGATAATATCTGATTTTCTCCAGCCTCTTGTTTAAAAAACAAGCTAACAATAAGCCTACTTGCTAACTAGCATTAGTGAAGCGACCAGAGGGATCGTTCTGCCTCCACCGAAGCGCCGCCCTCAAAAAAACGTCACCATGTTTACCAACTGAAAAGGGGTCAATATAGAACGTACTTTTTTAATGGTCGCGAAGTACGTTCTTTTTTAAATATAGTGCCTACTCACACAATACGCGATTTCGGACGCAGCCCATGACTCTATAGCTAGCCTTTCTGAAATTGCCTACCCTGCCTTTAATAGCCAAAATATGGAGGATGGAGGATTAAGTTAGCATTTTTTTTTTTAATTTGTGCACGTGATGCTGTCTCCGTTTGTTTTGTTTATGACAAATAAAAATAAAACTCCAGGAGAATGCTGTTGTTGTGTGGTAACTGGTAATCCAAACCCTTCCCAGCAAAAAAAAAAAATAGCCCGCATTAACAATTTGAGAACCACAGGAGGAAAAAAAAGCCCCCACACATTCTTCTATACAGTTTTTTCTTGGTCTTTATTTACAAAATGTATTAAAATTCTTTGTACAAGGCCTCACTATCAGGGCTGGGGAACGGACGCCCACGCATGCATGTCTTACATCAGCCTGTCGCCCGCTCATGTACTCTGGGCTGAAGAAGTGCAGTTTTACAGGAAGAAACAGGTCAAAATATCAACGCTGAAACCCACTTTCTACCGACCCTCTAGAATCTAATGGAAGTCGCAGGGCTTTACTTGGCAATCACAAGTTTTCGCATGCAGATAGAAAATTTGGGAATCCAGTCACTCGTTTTGTGAATCCTTCACTAGAAATGTACAGTTGGTTTTCGATTCGTTTTCCACGTTGACGTCTTTTTAAAAGCGTTTCGTTATAAAACTATCTGTCCAGGATCAGCGATATCCATGGAGTCACAGTTTGTTTTCCTTCTCTCCAACACACACACACACACACACAAAAAAATGTCACAGCAAAATGTAAATGTGCTAAGCTTTCCCGTTAGCTCCGTTTATAAATCTATTGTAAATGTTATTAATCCTAGTCTTGTTTTTCTAAATAATTCACCAAACACTAATAATGCGCATCAAATAGAAACTAAATCTCAAAAGCTTGATTTCATGTGCGAATTATATCCGGAGAACCGTGAGGTAATCAAATACTACATCATAAAAGCCATGTCCTTTTTTTGTGGATTGCGGTTTATCTACATTAATGTGATCCGTTTGATAGCTTGGGTTTCTTGTACAGTGTGCCGTGATAAAAACTACAAAAATCTTGGAAGTTCATGTGTCAAGCGTGTGCGAATGAATGAGATTGTGATTTTTTGGGGGGGTTTTTTGACGCTCACGTTATTGAAGGTCAAAGGGGGTTTATAGCTTCTGAACTTTTGAGAAATATAGATCATCAGACAAAAGAAAAGCACACGATATACCGCAACACATCCGACCCACTCAAGAAGATCCCGATCCGTAATCTGATAAATCAATACACCGATTGAATGAGTGTGAAAGCAAATTTACAGTAGTACAAGCTCGAGCACAATGTCCAGAGAAGACGTCTCAAGTCCGATCGGTGTGCTAAGATCTCAAGTGATGGCTTTATTTCTCGCTTTTAATTTCACAGATAAGATGATGGCATTGATTGGAGCGATGCAATGTTCCTGCGATGAGTTTGCATCAGTGTGTGAGACTCTGAATATTCCATAAGGCACTGAAGAAATCTATCCCAATTGTGGCGGCGCTCGGCGCGACCGAGGTCTTTGATTGGCTGTGGCGTCTGCGTGGGCGAGAGAGGCTGGAGCTGAGGTGTGTATGGAGAGAGAGAGAGAGAGAAAAAGAGAGAGAGAGAGAGAGAGTGGGCGAGAGAAGCATTGACCCCTCCTGTAGATCCAGCCATCTCTGTAAGGTGTTTGTTGTAATCGTCACACCACGCTGCCAGGCTGTGAGTCTGAAAAACACACACACACACACACACACCCAATATTAATGAGGATATTGCATTGACTTTCAATCGATTTTAAATCAAAAACATTGAAAATTTGTTTTACAGACCCTAGATGTAGTGTAATTATGCATTATTTTCGACAAGAAAACAATAATGGTAACACTTTACAATTAGGTTAAAGGAGAACTCCGGCGAACAATGAACCTTTGGTCTAATAAAACATCGGTACATAGTCAACCGTTCTCTGAGATTTGTTTTCATGATAATCGAATGTAAAGAGTTTTATCTCTAAAAACTGTTTAGCGTATAATGCTAGTAATGGGGGCATTGACTAAGTAAAAAGAAATCGCTAGTTTATACCACTAACAATACTCAAAATAGCCCCACACTAACGCAGTAACATAATGAGGCTCCATGCATGCAAAACGAAGCATTGAGAACTTTGTAAGTGTACAGACCGTTTAATAAGAAGATACTTTATGAAGACAGTTCACTTCGCGTATACAGGCAGGAGCCATCTTAAAAAATAGTCTCGATAAGTCAAACCACGAACGTCGTGCTGAGTGATCTGAACTCTATGAAGTTCAACGAACTTCTGAACTGTATGAACGGCGTTCGGGGATCGACTCAACAATGGCGGAACGCTTTTTGGAGCCTTTGACAGAGCCATGAAGGCCTACGTTGCCATTTCATCTGCATTCCAGGTATGCCATACTGCCCCTGGTTGCAAATTCAGAGACTGTGTCACAGCCAGTGAAGGCATGGAACACAAGAAAGGGTCTTGGATTTTTCAGGACCCAGAGACTTGGCAAGTGAAGTTCTTGCCAGTCCTGAATGCCACCCATAACTCCTCAATGTCCATCTCTGACACATGTGCTATGGCTAGAACCACAACAGTAGGTCCACGGTGCCAAGGGGGGTCTTTTTAAATCCTTTTCTTGCAGGATCCACCGCATGGAGATGCATCCTTGTACAGTATGTGCCTCTTCACGTGTGCAAGGTGTGATCTGATCTGATTCTTGTGGGTGAGATGATTGGGTAAACAATTTGTTTGGATGTTGACATTTCCACAAGGTCCCTGGTCAGAAAGTACAACAGCTAGTTTTGTTTATAACCACTCTCAGGAAGCCTTCCCTGTGTGTTTGTTAACTTTTACGTTTTTTCCATCCACTCCTGTTCTTGTCCCCTTCCCCTGCTCCTGGGACTTTAAGCTGGTAACTTCATAGCAGTCCCATACAACATCCACTCTCTTGACCATTTCAAGTTTCTCTTTAATATAAGGTATGAAGATCTTGTTGGAAAAGTCATCAAAGGTTTTAGCTACGCCTGGTTTCAGCATGTTGATGACTGCTGACCCATATAATATTTAGACCTCACTATCTGGGGCACTGTTTCGTGAGGCACTTCTTATACTGTTTTCTAGGCAGTTTCCCAAGCGCACTCCACCATGAAGTGAGAGTGATGGAGGGTAGGCCTGATTTCAGTTTTTGAAGAAGTTTTCTCGGTTCCCATCACGGGTCTGACAGACAATGTAGAGTCTGTAAAACAGTGCACAGTCATTTTTCAGGGAGTTTTGTCTTGGACTGTCTTCTTATAGAAACTGTTAAAAGAAGAGGGAGCTTGTTCCTCTTCAAATGGGCAGTGATGCGTTTTGTGTCCTCTGCAACAAAGAGTTTGTCCTCTTGTCTTGTCCCATCCTATGCAACTCGAACAGCATTCACAACAGCTTGGTCTGCTAATTCTCTCGAGTTCAGCTTCAAGGTTGTTTCTGTCCTCTGCGAAGGGGTTTCCCATTTCCTCAATCACATCAACTCACATGTCTTGAATTTCAGCTGGACACTTTTGGCCTGTTCATGATGCAGACTGATCTCATGAAATTGCGCGTGTATGACACACCAATTCGTATTTCCATTTTTGGCGTCCTATCAACACGCATAGTCACTTTTCAGCGTGTTTATGAACGCCGTTGACTTAACGTTACATTATATGACCTACCCCAACGCGGTCCCTAAACCTACCCGTCACTGGGGTTAATAGCATTTATGAGTCTTTCCCTACCATCCTAGGAAAAAAATATCGCTCCCCAGATGTAGATTTACATTTTGCTTCGTTTCGCTCGGACATTTGACGGCGTGTACATACATGCAGAATCACTCGGACATTAATGGCGTAGACATACACGCGGATAGCTTAAAATGCGTATAGATAACACGCCACTTGACTTGAAAGTGGCGTGTATGTTTACGCAAAAGTCATGATGTCATGTTGCATGATGTCTGTTTTCAGAGACACCCTTAATGCTATATTTTTACTTTTAACGTTAGCACTATCGTCTCTCTTTTGTTTCGCCATTTTTGAAAGTTGTGTACGGAAAAAAGCTTCTGTGCTCCTATTGGTCAACCTCATACATGTGACGGAACCGTCGTGGACGACCGTTAAAAAAATTAAACATGCTAGTTTTTTTGTTGTGATGTCATGAAGCATGGCAGACGCGACGTAGGTTGTCGCCCATTATGACACACTATACGAGATGATACGATCGAATCTTGCACCCCGACGCCCGTTGTCGTTTACGAATCCCCACGACACCCTAAAATCGTGGGCTAAAATCGTGTAATCTGAACCAGGCATTAGTTAATAAAAATACAGCTGTTCGTTGTTTTTTCATGTTAGTTTACAGTGAATTAACTAATGTTAACAAATACAAACTTTTATTTAAATAGCGTACCGGTAAATGTTGAGATTAATAAATGCTGTAGAAGTAGTGTTTAATCTTAGTTCATGTTAACTAAGGAACCTTATTGTAAAGTGTTACCACAATAATATAATATGTCCTGATTTGATATTATTGTCAATGATTTCAGATGACAATGACGGCGCGTCTGTTCCTCCAATCTTCCACTGTATTGGTTTTGGGTTCGTTTGTTTTTTTGTCTGTGCCAAACGATACACATGTAGAACATGGATTTCTTTCATTATTTATTGTACAAATATTAGCTGAATGTGTTTCCATCACAGTCTGACTGATGCAACCGTTTGAAAACCAGCTAGTGCTAGGAGAGAAAAAAAACTGCACTTCTCAATTGATTCCATTATATGGAATTAATGACATTGCAAGGACAAACACAATCTCCGGCTTTGACACACACACACACACACGCACACACACTCAGGCCGCATAGAAGCATTACCGTTAGATCTTCACGCTCTCCGTCCCGTACACGTTGTATCCTTCTCGGTACGTGGCAAAGTTTTGTGTGTTGGCTGGCGGGGCCGGCTTATAGCTTTGTGCGTTCTTTTCAAGTTTCAACCGTTTGGCTTCGGCACGGGACTTATAACAGAACTCTATCAAAGCCACCATCATGGCCAGGCCTAGTCCACCAACCAGAATATAGAAGACACCAGCAACATTGCTCAGGCTCAGTGCACTTGTCTTGTCCTAAGAGAAGCGAGGCACATAGTTAGCAAATCTGGCAGTGGAAATCATGTGACAAAACACTCACTCTACAGCTCTTCTATCAAGACTATATCAAACACATTTCTATGGCTAAAAGAGGAATCTAGATTCCAATGGAGAATTACATCTATGATACGGCTCGTCTAAAGCTCGACTAGCTCAGTGTAAGTTAAAGTCAATCTGGACCATAACTGGTGAATGTAGATGTTTTCTCTAACCTGCTCTTCTCATTGGCTTCTTCATGTATCTGAGGAAGCTGGTCAGTTACGTACAGGTCAGACCTCTGACTTAATAACCTTACTTTAAACAACTGCCTTTCCATCCTTTAACCTTCAAATTCATATTTTGACATATTTTCTACACCAGAGTACTGAGTTTAAGAATCAGTCGAACCATTCTGCTGCAGTTTACCCCCCAAACTTGTCCATTAAAAATTTGTCCATTAGTATTACACCATTTGCCGTTCATTTTTCGACTCTTCCGGAAATTCACTTTCTACCCAAGACGAGTCCCCCTTGGCTCCTTTAATGAAATTCGTCTCGACGTTCGTGGTTAACGAATAATCTGCCTTTTTTTCTTGAGTAAAAGACAAATAAGTAACAACACTAATACATCAAATTTTAAATTCGAAGTTTGGTGAGTAAGAACTGCAGCATAATGGTTATTGTGTCATTTATATCAAGTGAAAAATAAGCAAGAAAGACAATTGGTATGCAGAGAAATCTGTTACTTTTAACTAATTCCCCATTACAAGATTTATCATTACGGCTTTATTTAAGGGCATTCATTGGATAAAACACTAAAAACAAAAGAAGAAAACAAACAGAAAAATGTTTTCCATCATTTATCTGATCATCTCATGGGGAATAGTGCAAAACTAAGCCACATGCCTTATTGTTTTATGATTTTTTTTTTCTTATCTGTGGCCATGAATTATTACATTTACACATGAGTTAAATCAAGCTATTGACTATTGGCTTGTTCTTTGCATATGAACAATATGTCAAAATGCAATTTTTTGTGAATCAGTACAAAAGACCTGCAGCGACTGACCTTACTTCCCGAGTCCTTGGTTCCACATTCACCCTTATCGTACCACCATTTGTTTTTCAGCTTGGCTAAGATGCCTTGTTCACTGAGTTTCAATACTGCAAGGTTTACAGGAGTTCTTCACGTGGGAAATAACATAAATAACATTATATTATGTTATTTTATGTTATTCAAGTCTTAACTACTTCATACTTTACAAAGCGATAAAGCAGGGCTCCTGGCCATTATCAACACACATGTGGCAGGCATTCTGACTAGTACCTTCCATTCACCAGGGCTAAGCTAGTGTGCCAGGACCTACCCGTATCGCTTTGAGTAATCGGCATACACTGTTAAGAGAAGAGCGGGCAGGTTTCTGAAGAGATGGCTATAAAAGCAGAGAAGCTTGGTTAATTTGATCATCTGAGAATGTGGATCTCCACTGGAACCCTCGACTGACTGACAGACCAACGAAAACTACCAGTAGTATTTTGCTCAGGCTGAGGAGAGTTGGCGTTAGCGCTCGGATTATGGGCGGAGAGCACAAACAAACCAAACAAGCAGACGCACATACAAAAAGTAAACGAGACCGTACACACAAACAGTCAGGGCATTTACCGAGGAGAATGCGAGATTTAATGCTACGTTTTGCTGATCGGTGGCTACTGTGAATGGCGTTAGCATTAGCGGCTAACGAAGCTGGGACTGTTTTGGGTAGTTACACACCGTTGGCAGGTGTTTCAGATGATTAAAGTCAACATGAAATCAAAATCACAATGCAATAACTTTGCTCTGAATAAAAAATAAAAAAGTTAATTGTGTCCTTTTTATCTCACAATTCTGATTTAGTTTCCCCCCCCTGAGCTTATATCTCAAAACTCTTAAGAAAAAAGAATTGCGAGACACAAACTTGTAATTTCGAGAAATAGTCAGAATTGTGAGACAATTTTTTTTTTCACGCCGTAAAGAAGCTTCCATACGGCACAAGTGATTGTTGTACACTGTAATGTTGTAAATAAAGACTATTGGAGTGTGTTTTAGACGAAATTCCACCAAAATGACCATTTCTTTGTTATTATTTGGCAAATTTACAAGCAATTTCTGAGTGAAAATTGTTCCCGCACATATTTTTTATACCGCTTTTCCACAATATGGGTAGGAGTACATACGTTTAGAGTTATTTTAAGGTACTGGAAAGTTTTATTTTTTTTAGTTTTTACCATAATTTTTTCTTTCTCTCATTTAAAAAAAAAGTATTCACATGTTAAAAATAAAGATATCAATCTATATGCAATCAGGTCTTCTTGATTGAAATAAATAATTTTCTTGCGTAATAAACCCGTAGTCATTTCATGTTGACTTTAAGTGCATTGCTAACCTAAATATTATCGCTACAGGACGTCATTTTTCTAAAATAAAGTTATGTAAACTGCTGATTGATTTTGATTTAAACTATAATAGACTGTGTACTTTTTTTTACCATAATAGAAAGCCGTGCCATCACTCGTCTAGACGTAATTAGTCTCTTAAATGTTCTTTACATTTCTCAAGCCTGCTTCTGATTTAGCTTTGTGGTCCTGACATTTCTTTTAGCTTGGGGAGAGACATTGATTAACAACGTAATTATCCAGAGCGACTGCAGTGGGAAAGCTATCAGCCGCCAGGAGGCCGGTTTGATGTCTGTTTGTTGCAGGTGGCTTAATGTGGATTTTTCTGCTGTTTCTCTCTCTCTGTTTGTTGTGTTTTTCCACAGCTGGGTCCAGACGCGCCACTGTCGACTCACTGCATTAGATCATTAGAGCTAGCCCATCCACTGCATGGCCACTAATGGGGGCTTCAAATCACTGCAAACTGCAAAAACAGAGAGCTGGAACAAAGAAGGTGATTATGAAAGCTCACATAACCTTTCACCTTCCTCCACAGGCACAATGCTTTTGATTGCGCTGAAAAACCTGCTCCCTTGGTGTTCAGGCCCCATTTTCAGGAATTAGAAAACTGTGAAAAAGTTTTTAAATTTAAGTCAACATGAAATCATTATGTTCTGGCTGAATACACATTTCTGGTCTAATTGGGCGCGTTTGTGCATGTTTTCTTTGAACAAAGCCTTGCACGCCTTGTTTTTGGAAGATGTCACCTATAGGACTCATGGAAGCTGGTTTCCGCCTCAGAATAAAAGATTTTAAAAGATAATTCCGACTTTTTTTTCTCGCAACTTTATATCACGCAACTCTGACTTTATTTCTCCAAATAGCAGGATATAAAGTTGCAATTGCATGTTATAAAGTCAGAATTGAAGATTTAAGATCACAGTTATGACTTTTTTTCTCGCTATATATCACCCGTTATATCATGTACAGATATAAACTCGCAATTCTGACTTTATATCTCCCAATTGCGCATTATAAAGTCAGAATTGCGAGAAAAAAAGTCAGAACTGCGAGTTTATATCATGCAATTCTGACGGTATTTCTCAGAATAGCAGGATATAAAGTTGGAATTGCTTGTTATTAAGTCAGAATTGAAGATATCAGATACAGATATAAACTCGCAATTCTGACTTTCTTTTTGCAATTGTGAGTTTATATCTCACAATTCTGACTTTATATCTCCCAACTGGGTGTTATAAAGTCAGAATTGCGAGAAAAAAGTCAGAACTGCGAGTTTATATCATGCAATTCTGACTTTATAACAAACAATTGCGACTTTATAGCACGCAAATCTGAGATAAAAAGTCAGAATTGTTAGATAAAATCACAATTACCTTTTTTTATTTTTTTATTCTGTGGCGGAAAGAAGCTCCTACACTTGCAATGTAGGCATGAGCCTTTTTCCAACCAGGCTCATTGGGAAAACAGTTTCATCTGAGATGAATTAATTTAAATGTGGCATGTTTATTATGTTGTTGTTTTTTTATGTTTTTAGCTTTCCTGTAGCTCAAATTGTAGAGAATTGGTGCTTGCAACGCCAAGGTCATGGGCTCGATTCCCAGGGAAAGCGAGAAATGATAAGAATGTGTTTCAAGGTTTCTTTGGATAAAAGCATCTGGGCATTTCATTTCTGAATCGCAACAACAGCAAACGTGATATAAGAACACATTTGCTGAAGAAACCATGACATTTGAGCATTTTAGCTTTAATTGTGACATCGCTAGTGCACTGCTGTACCAGGTGAGCTTCCCAGGAAGTTTATTACGACAGAAAATATGAAGAAAAAATGTTATGTATTGTTATGGTTTTGCTAATTTTTCCCAATGAGCCTGGGTTACCTTTATCTGTTTTAAGTATTCCAGCCTTTCTAAAACCTTAGTATGCAATTATTATCAGTGCAGTATTTAAAGGAGTAGTTCACTTTAAAAAAAACAAACATTTGCTGATAATTTACTCACCCCCATGTCATCCAAGATGTCCATGTCTTTCTTTCTTCAGTCGAAAAGAAATTAAGGTTTTTGATGGAATCGTTTAAATTCTGGAATCGTTTAAAGCCCTTTGAACAGTTTGCACTGAAACTCTCATTTGGACCTTGAACCGTTTGGTTCCCATTGGAGTCCATTGTATGGAGAAAAATCCTGGAATGTTTTCATCAAAAACCTTAATTTCTTTTCGACTGAAGAAAAAAAATGACATGGACATCTTGGATGACATGGGGGTGAGTAAATTATCAAGTAAGTTTTATTACTACATAGTTGATTTGATCAACAATCCCAAAATTTCACTCAGAAATGTCCCACACATACGATGCGGCGAATGCCATTTCATGTTGACTTTAAATCAAATGAAAAACTTCCCAAGATCCTCAAAACTGAGATTATACAACGTGTTCAAGCACTAAGATTGTTCCATATCTTCAAGTGGAGAAAAGGCTAGCATTTACAATTCGAAATGTTATGCAAATGTACACTGAACTTTTTTGGTAGATTGCAAGAAATTTCACTTAAATTGAAATGCTTTTAGTGGTTACATAAATCCTTTTAACATGTCGAGAAAATGTCTGCTCCATATTGCATTTATTATACAAACTACATCCGTGCTCCGGCAAAATTGAAGGTCCTGAAAATGAGGCTTTTAACGTTGTACACTTTCATGGAGAACACACGTGAAAAAGCACTGTTAGCCCTCATCACGTGCGTCCCCATTTTTACTATTATTCTCAGAATAAACAACAATAACAACAACAGTTCCACAGAAAATGGCCCTACAATGTGAAATGAACTGGAAAGTCTAAGAGTAGCACATCAGCTAATCTTCACCTCCATACGAGCAGAAACTAAGACACGTCCCCTGCTGTGCAGGTTAACATCGCCGTCGAGGAGATTGGTGTGGAGATGGGAAATCTCTTGTACATGTGCTATTCTTAGCCTCTCAAGACTCGGATCACATTGTGTGTGTCAGTGTTTGCTCTTACCAGCCTTGATGAGACTAAACCTACAGGTTTTAAGTTTCTGTCAGATATTAAAGCTGAAGTGGATGATTTTTGCTCTACATACTAGGGGTGTAACGAGACCCCGATGTCACAATTCGACACATATTGCGATACTGAACTCACAATACGATATTTTTGCGATACTCAAATGTACTGTTGATTAAAATGGTGAATTTGGTGTTACATTGTGTGTGTATAGTCGGTGCTGAAACCCAAAGCACAGGACAATACACCAGAATAACAATATTTATGATCCTGAAGATGAAAATTCGGAATTATTGTAGACGAATATGCTTGATCTGTCACTGACTAGATATATTTATAATAATAGCCACTTTTTACTGGTAACATCAGATATTAGGCATTATCAGGATTCACAAAAATTCCCTAATTGCATCATTATACATTATATATAGTAGTTTAATGTATTACTGACACTAATGCCTGGTTCAGATTACACCATTTTTTTTTGTCTGTTACGATAGTCACTGTGTCAGATTACACGATTTTGACTCCTAAAATCTTGTGGCGTCGTGGACAAGACATGTCAGACTACACGTTCCTTCCTGACCAGTCATGGCATGCCGTCTTAAATGGCGTGCGTGATGTCATCAAGAAGGCGAAACTAGTAGCGAGTGACTTCTGGAAACGAACGTAAACAAACAATGGATGAAGCGGTGAGTGTTGTATTGGCTGTCCTGTGTTCAGAAAAAAGTAAAAAAAAGAGAAAGAAAACCCTCCAAAGAGAACTTGAGGTAAAATATTGTTTTCTTATATATTTTTACTTTTAGTTTTAACGTTAGCACCATCGTCTCTCTTTCGTTTCGCCATTTTTTAAAGTTGTTTACGGAAAAGCTTCTGTGCTCCTATTGGTCAACCTCATACATGTGACGGAACCGTCGTGGACGACCGTTAAAAAAATTAAACATGCTAGTCTTTTTGCCGTGATGTCATGAAGCATTGCAGACGCGACATAGGTTGACGGCCACTATGAGACACTATACGAGATGACACGCTCGAATCTTTTGTCCCGACGCCCGTTGTCGTTTACGAATCCCCACGACACCCTACGATAAACGGATTGTGCCAAAATCGGGCTAAAATCGTGTAATCTGAACCAGGCATAAGGGTGTTTTCACACCTGAAAGTCTGCACCAAGGTCCGAACCAAAGTTCACGTTTTGATACATTTCATACTTTCAGAAAGTTTTGGTTTGCTTTCACATTTGCAATAATGCGTGCGCACTAAAGAACTTTACGCGACATACTTGCGTCCTGTCATCATCATCTATGTGGGCCGCATCTTGACACCGATTGGTTTAGTAAATGGACGTCAGCGTGTTGTCAATTTGGCGGGTAACTTTGACAACATGAACGAACAGACGCATATCGTTGCAACTATATTGTTATTTTTATGGCATAATTACCTGCGAAACCAACTACACACAAGGCCAGTTCAAATTCGCCAAATGAACATCCTCGTCGTGCGAACATTTTATCGTCGCGGGCAGGAAAGGAAGAGAAGACTGCAAGTTTCACACTAGAAATGAAACCTTTGTTCAGTTTGATCCGGACTACCGCTTTTCGCCGGACCAAATTTCATCTGTTTGTTCCGGACCTGTGATTTTGATTCGGACCAAACAAGGCCCTAAAACTCATTTCGGGGGAACTATTCACAGTAGAAATTGTTGCATTTTTAGTATCGCGATATATTGTGACACGATATATTATTACACCCCTGGTAAGTTGATTCTACTAGGTTTGGAAAGGGCCTTTACACACTTCCACTTTAACATCTGGCATAAACTGGCCATAAGCAGCATTGTCGTTCTAACCGACTAGCAAGACCGGGTCACCGTCCGCGGACCTCCGCCTAGCAGAAGCGAAGCGAGAAGGCAATCTGAAATCTCTCTCCACCGTCTGCTAGGCGGATGTTTCCCCCGACTCCCGAAACACGAACAGTTCGCCGGTCTGGGCGCTAATGTGGCTAATGAGCTAGCGCTAACTGACATCGCTGAACAAAACAAGATCCCTTCTCCTCAGTAGGACAAAATCACACTGGTCGTTTTCTCTCCTCCGTTAGCCAAGTCAGGGTTCTGGTTTTCTCTCAGATGGCACATTAATGTTGAAAGGGTGCGTTTGTCTTTGGATTTGGTTTGGCTCGGTTCAGGAATAACAGGCTTGCCGATTACTCTGCACTATGGTACCCGATTTCGGTGACATTGAGGCTGACCTTGGAGTCACCTCCCCCGCTGCCGCACTCTCCCTTGTCGTACCACCATTTGTTTTTCAATTTGTCCAACAGGCCTTGCTCATTCAGTTTTAAAACTGCCAGGTTAACAGCATTTCTTGAAACAATAAAACATAACTTGTAAGAAAATGCACAGGTCTGTGAGCAATCTACTGCATTAGCATAGTAGTAGTAATGGTAACGTTACTGAATACGGTGAGCTACTACTACTGAGAGTCAATTATAGATAATAATCAGAATGGTTGAAAGAGCACAATTTGGTTAAGAATTTCACCAATATGAAGGTAAGAGACGCTCAGAGCAAAGAAAGTGTTAAATAGTCAAGGTGGCATGGAGGGTTACGCTGTCTCAAACTGAAGTGTGCGGGATGGGGACATTGTCATTGAGAAGAAAAGTAACAACAACAAACATCATGCAATTAACATTCGTCACAAGTGACAGCGCAGCTTTTACAAGCTAAATTGAAAAACCGTTGAACTGTTAAATTAAAAGTGACAACACGACAGTCAGGAAGGACAGCCACGCGAGACAGCGAGAGAAAGATCGAAGGACAAGAAGGACAGCAGAGAGACGCAGACACACACGCACACAGATGGGAAATGATTGCCACTCGAAATGATAAAAATCTGCTTGAAAAACTGGAAAAGAAGACAAACATTTAAAGAAGAGAGCACTGATCAGAAGCATCATTGTGAATCAAATAACAATCAAAATGCATTATACCGTTACCTCTTTGTCAGAATAGAGGGGGGGTTGGGGAGGGAAGGGAAGGGGGGAGGGGAAATGACAACACAGGACATCAGGGTAGGTGGAATACTATAACAACATGGAGAATATTGTTATATTATTCCACCCACCTTAATGCTGAGCCTTTGGGGGTCGCCACACCGTAGCCTTTCGAGTCCAGATTGCCGCCCACTTTCATGGTGTCGCAGGGCTTCCTCTGCTCAATGTATTCGTTCATGGTGGACTCGAGAAGAAAGGCGAATTTGCCCTTCGACTTTCGTACCCGTGCCACTCCGTCGGGCGTGGTCTTGGCGAAGACGGAGGGCTCGGCCGATTTCATGTACGACCACATTTTTTCGTACACCGCTATTTTGGAACGCTGTGCGAGGGAGACAAGAAAACACATGCGGTCGTGTATCATTACACATGAAGTGCACGACGGTCAATTACAGACATCAGGGTGTTACGACGCCTCCATACATTTCACCATACGATTTTATTGCAAAACAAGGTTAACACAAAATGCAATGTTGATTAAAATGCTAAATTTGATGTTGCATTGTGTGTGTAAATGAATAGTCTTGGACTCGGTGCTGAAACCCAAAGCCCAGGACAACAGAGACACCAGAATAACAATATTCATGATCCTGAAGATGAAAATACTGAATTATTGTAGATGAATATGAACTGTCACTGACTAGATATATATATTTTTTTTTTTAAATGTTGGACACTTTTTACTGGTAACATCAGACAAATATCCCCCCAGTGCATTATTATACATTATAATCAACATTATATATAGCAGTTTAATGTAGTACTGACACTAAAACTCTGAAAACTTACATTTTTTCTCTCACAGAAATATTATTTTTCGTTGAAATTATAAAATGTCCAACATTTGATCTTGCAAATGTGTTTATGTGAATAATATTGCATTTTGCACAGTGTTGGCGTACACTAATGAACTGAAATCTTCACACAGCCATGGGTTTCGCATACTTCTTGCTCTCACACTTGAAAAGATTAAATTTGGAGTTAGAAAAAAACGCCCATTTTTAGATTACTTTAAGGAGACTCTGGATAAAACACCATTTAAACACCAGCTAATAATATAATTAACATATAAAAGAGCTCCAGTTAACGTCCAGTGCTTTACTTGAGAATGATCAGATTCTGAGATTTCCAAACTCCTGCAGTTCTCCGACTCCACGAGGGAAAGTGTGTACGTCTGCTCACTTGAATAGTTAATGAGCGATCGTTTCGCTTGATAAGACCCTTATTCATCGTCTGGAGTCGTTTAAAGCCCTTTGAACAGCCCTTGAACAGTTTGGTTCCCATTGAAGTCCATTATATGGAGAAAAATCCTGGAATGTTTTCATCAAAAACCTTAATTTCTTTTCGAGACATGGACATCTTGGATGACATGGGGGTGAGTAAATCATCAGCAAAAGTTTTTTCAAAAGTGAACTACTCCTTTAATTTGTGTTTCGAAGTTGAACAGGGTTGAACAACATGAGGGTGAGTAATTACTGACAGAATTTTCATTTTTGGGTTGACTATCCCTTTAACTATATAACTAAAGTCGTATTAAAGGGTTAGTTCACCCAAAAATGAAAATTCTGTCAGTAATTACTCGCCCTCATGTTGTTCCAACCCCGTAAGACCTTCGTTCATCTTCGGAACACAAATTAAAATATTTCTGATGAAATCTGAGAGCTGGATCACTCCTGCATACGAGTCCATAGGCTTTTTGAGGAATTGAAACTTGCCGGCCTCGAAAAGTTATTAAAGACATCGTTAAAATAGTCCGAGTGACTACAGCGGCTCAATCTTAACTTTATCAAACGACAAGAACACTTTTGTGCACAAAAAACAACAAAAATAACGACTTTATTTCAACTATTCACTTCCTTCTCTCTTGGCCTCGAGTCAGGTTACTAGTTTAATACTAACGTAACGTAAGCTTCTGTTGTTGTACGTCACACGCATCACACACATGACCAGCGTCAGCCAATAGTGAGCCTACGTGTGACGTAGCTCTACGCAATCACACTACGTTAACTGACTACAGGCCCATGGAGAAGGAAGTGAATAGTTGAAATAAAGTTGTTATTTATGTTTGTTTTTCTGCACAAAAACAAGTTCTCGTCATTCGATAAAGTTAAGATTGAGCCACTGTAGTCACTTGAACTATTTTAACGATGTCTTTAATAACTTTTCGAGGCCGGTAAGTTTCAATCCCTCAAGAAGCCTATGGACTAGTATGGAGGAGTGATCCAGCTCTCAGATTTCATCAAAAATATCTTAATTTGTGTTCCGATGATGAACGAAGGTCTTACGGGGTTGGAATAACATGAGGGTGAGTAAATACTGACAGAATTTTCATTTTGGGTGAACTTTAGTATATCTAGAGATAGTGCTGCTGTCCGACCAAAGATAGACACGCTAAAGTGGAACTATTGCAAGAACACTTGCATTTATAGACTGATAATATGCAGAGATCATACTAGCCCTAGTGATGGGCGATACTGCAAATTTCTGTATCGATCCGATACCAAGTAAATACAGGACCAGTATCGCCGATATCGATACTTTTTCATTTTAAAAGCGTGCATTTGAACTTGGTAAATCTGAACACATTTTCATGACTGCTAGCCCTAAATAGCTATTTTGTGATTTGTGCTCTCAACTCCCTTTTAATTAGTCAGTGACTTTTACAAAACTACCCTAATTATAGTACTAGCCTAGTACTAGTCTACAGTTCAAAAGTTTGGGGTCTTTAAGACTTTTATTTCTTAGTAAAAACTGTAATATTACAATTTAACAATTTAACATAGGCTATCTGTTTTCTATGCCATAGTAAACTGTAATTTATTCATGTGATCAAAGCAGAATTTTCGGCATCATTACTCCAGTCATGATGACAATTCATTTTAATATGCTGATTTGCTACTCAGGAGAAATTTCGTATTATTATCAATGTTGAAAACAGTTTCATATTTTGTTGGAAACCATGATACATTTTATGCAGAATTATTTGATGAACAAAGTTGAAAGAACAGCATTTATATGAAGTAGATTTTTTTTTTAACAGTGTAAAACCCTTGACTTTCACTTTTGATCAATTTAATGCATCGATCCTTGTTGAATAAAAATATTAATTTCATTAAAAAGATCTTACTGATGTCAACATTTTAAACCGTTATGTACAGTTTTGGTTTGTTTATTGCGAAATAACTCCCGATTGTTTCTCTGTCATAAGCAAGGCTTCGTTTCCCAAACACACTGGGCCTGTGAGCTCAGCGAAGCACCAGCATCGAACCCTCTCTGTGATTGATTGGTTTCGTCTTGTGATTGATTGGTTTCGTCTTGTATACAGATGACTAGTAGAAGAGTAGAAAAGGTTCTATCTTACACAATTACCCGCTAACATTCGCTTATTTTTCCACTTAGAAGTTTATTTTTCGCACTGAATTGCGTGCTAAATTAATAAAAAATTACTGGTTTAAAAAAAATACACATTTGGATCGATATTTTTATGTGAGGATCGATCCTTTTCGATACCACGTCAGTATCGAAGTATCGATACTTCAGGATCGATCCGCCCATCACTAACTAGCCCCACTAATTGTGATATTAAAAACATTTTAGGCTTAAAGGGATACTCTACTTTTTTTTTTTTTTGGAAGTAGGCTCATTTTACATCTCCCCCAGAGTTAAACAGTTGCGTTTTACCGTTTTCGAATCCATTCAGCCGATTTTCTGATATTTAGAAGAATATCAGTAACCAGACGGTTTCTGGTCTTATTGACTTCCATAGTATATTTTTTTAAAATGAGCTTATTTCCAAAAAAAAGTGGAGTATCCCTTTAATATTAAGAAATGTGATTGTGCAATAGCGTACTCCAAGTAAAGTTTAATTATTATATTTATATCAGTAAGTGTCAATTAATACGTCAGTAAATATGGTATTTGTTGTAACTTTTCTTTCCGCTTGGGCTGCCCTAACACAGATGCGCCCGGTTTCATCCGTCCGTGCCTGAACTGAAGGTGCAATAACTGCAGAATTATTAATGCGTCAAGGGGAATATAAATAATGACAGCGTGTGCCAACATAGACAACCGCATCAGCAGAAAAGTCACAGCGGTTCCTTCCAGAGCACCGACGGGAACAGATGGGCACTTCGCAGGACCGCCGCTAAATGGCACAATAATAGAGTCTTAAAATTCACCAAAGAAGTTTATGGCAGGGCTGTTTTTCAGAAAGCACTCGTGTTCAGTGCCAACACACGAGCAAACACACATCTGGTGGAGGGAGGATTAAACCTGGGCAACTGAAAGTAAAGTGTCCAATGGCATTTCCTACATCTGGACTAGTTTGGTGTTTAAATAAAGTCAAAGGACGCCTTCAACCCATTGTGTCTGTCGGAAACTGTTAACTGTGCCGTTTTATCATGGGAGTAGTTATATCAAATGATTGGTACACACCAGCGGAAGCATATGAGGCTGTTTTTACTGCTATTCCCTCATATACACATAATAAAGACTAAGATCTTCTTCATCATTATGTAATCAGCCAACTCTTATGGGACGTTCTGGAGATAAAAGTGCAACATATCAGAAGCTGAATATATACGGTACATATATTATATTGGGGAAATCTCCAGTCAACACTACAATTTGTGGAAAATTGTCACTTCTTGGGTTTCACAGATTCAATTTTGCTACCGTTCATGCTGTTTATATTTCATAAATCATATCCCTCTCCAAAGAAAATAGTATTGTTTTGCTAATAATAGGACACTAATTTGTAGACAGGTGCCGTCTATTACTGTATTTGTTTTCTTCTTGACACAGATTCATTTAGAGGACGATCTGAGGGCGAAACCGACGAGGTCGCAGCTGGGGACTCTAATCACGTTAAATACAGTGGATTTTTATCTTTATAAGTCATAATATGAGTGTTATTAACTGTGAATCAAAACAACTGCTGAACACAAAAGCCCACAGTGTCCACCTCACTGTTTCTATTCATAATGGATATCCCCATCTGTAATTAAACCGCCATCAACTGAGACGAGCATCAAGCCTGATGAACAACCGAGTTATCATGAACACACTCAGAAAGGTGTTATTGTGCTGCCGACAGAATAGCCGACCATATTAATAAACATCACGTTTTACTATTAGCCCAATACATATTGTATTAATGAGTTGCATGTCAATAATGGTAATTATGTCATGTATTTAAATAGAGGGTTGGGTATCGTTTGAATATTGAACGATTCTGATTCCAATTCCGATTCCTTGTTTCGATTCCGGTTCCTAACGATTCTCGATTCCGATTCTTTTAAGAGGCAGGGTCAAAAAAGTTTAGCTAACCTTGCTAACCAACGGCCTTTCTGAAGGAAATACTCCTTCTGTCTCAAATAGTTGTCATAAATTTTGCATTTTGCCGAGATTTCCTTAATTTTTAGAAAAGTGAAGCCACACTTTGGACCGCCGACGTAAGCTACTCATGTTCGACTCGCGCGGTTATGCCAACACTTCCGGTAGACGCTTCTTCGTTGGTGTTGTTCAGCGGTTTCTTCTTCCGCTCGGCGGACTGTGAATATCGAAACTAGGAATCGAAATTTTAACTTTTGAACGATTCCGGGAAAAACGAAAAGTTAGTCCCGGTTCCAATCGATATTCGATTATCGATGCCCAACCCTATTTAAATATAGCCTAGGCTATTTACTTTGAACGTATTGAATAACACAATAGTTAAAATGTCAATCAAGTACTTTAGTGTGTTACTGCTTAAGTATGGTAGCCAACACACCAAAATAAGCGTAGACCGAACGATTACTTTCTGAACACACAAAGTTAAGAAACTGTCATGTAACTTAAATGTACTCTATTTAAAGGAGTAGTTCACTTTAAAAAAAACTTTTGCTGATAATTAACTCACCCCCATGTCATCCAAGATGCCCATGTCTTTCTTTCTTCAGTCGAAAAGAAATTAAGGTTTTTGATGAAAACATTCCAGGATTTTCTCCATATAATGGACTTCAGTGGGAACCAAACGGTTCAAGGTCCAAAAGACAGTTTCAGTGCAAACTGTTCAAATGGCTTTAAAAGATTCCAGACGATGAATAAGGGTCTTATCAAGCGAAACGATCGATCATTTAATAAATAAATAACAAAGTTTAAGTATTATAAGCTCAAATGCTCGCCTTGCTCTTTGAAAAAAAAAATCTTTTTTGAGTCATTTGCTTCTGTTGAATGAACCAAATGACTCGAAAAAAGATTCGTTCATTCGTCACATTACAAATAAAATGTATTAATATTATTATTAATAAGCCCTTTGAAGCTGCACTGAAACTCTCATTTGAACCTCGTTTGGTACCCAATAAAGTCCATTATATGGAGAAAAATCCTTAATAAAATCCTTAATTTATTTTCGCCTGAAGAAAGAAAGACATGGACATCTTGGATGACATGGGGGTGAGGAAATTATCAGCAAAAGTTTTTTTTTTAAGTGAACTACTCCTTTAAATACACTTCTTTTTCACACAGGGTTCCTCGAAGGACCATGTAAATATCAATTTTTGTACCATGACAAAGAAGTGTTTCATCTGATACATGCTTCCAACATGATGTGAGGTCAAACCGACTATAATGGGAAGCGTTTAAACCTTCCTTCGGCGAGACAGTCCTACAATAGCAATTAGGGTCAAGAGAGAGTTGTTGCTCTGAAACTGTCTCCATTCCTCTTCAATATGTCACTTCAGCTCCTGAAGATGTGTGAATAAACACTCGGATAGAGGAGACAGGCCGACTGCGAGAGTGACGTGAAGTCGAAAGCTCAACCGTCCTCTCCTCCCTTCAGTTTTGTGGAGCATTACCGGAGCCTACATTGTGCCGAGCTAGGGGTCATATCATTCAGCTCGCCAAATGAAAGTGTCACTGCACAGCCTAGCATATAAACTTCATATTAGAGACACTTGGGATGGAAAAGAAAGTGTTTACCGCTGCTCTTGCTCTACAGGGCCATGAGAGGTTCAGGAAGACGGCAGTTTTAGAGCAGAATTAAACAGCTCTCAGTGTGAAGACACGAGTCTCTTCTGCTGCTAAAGTCTGCCGTCTCCAGAGCCACTGATGCCCGACAGTCTGAGGATGGTTGCGTTGTGTTAGGATATCATATTCTTTAACGACTCTCTGCAGCATCAGAGAACCAAGAACCCTTTTCGGCTAAATACGGTTCTCGAGTTGGTTATACTGCAGGGTTCTGTAGAGAAAAGTTTCCCATTGAATCAATTAATTAATTCAAATAGACATACAGATACATAGATCAGATATTTTAAAGTCCCCATGTGGTGAAAATCCAATTTTTAAATGTTGTTTATGTGTCTATGTGGTGTTTTTAATATGCTTTAAAGGTGCCATGTACAATAATTGAGGTAACAATATACGAAAAATGAGCTACACGCATCAAAAGAATGAGAAGAAATAAGTGCAAAGATGTCATTAAAAAACTGACAAGTTATAGTGCTGCTGAGATATTAACCTGAATTAGCATGCTAAATTACTAGCCCCGGCCCGGCAGGTATCGTAATACCAGTTCCGGCCATGGGAGGCGGTATGCGGACGGGCAACGTTACCACCAGCCAAACTGCAATACGCGAGTGAGTCGCGCTCGCGCCGGCTTGTGTGTGTACTTGAACCTGATGTCAGTCGTGTGGAAATACAGCCCAATACTACATTTCAGTTCAGGGAAGAGTTCAAAAAATGATTGGTCGACATTATGCATGAGGAATACATTTTGGTAAGTTGTAGCATACTGTATCTTTCACCAGTGTTCGTGTTCTTTTTCCAGCTAGTAGAGACGATCGGTTCACGTGCGCTAGGGATCTGTAGTGTAACATGTACAAGCGCCAAAACGGTATTTATTCTTTGAATTGCGTAATATAATTGACAGAATCTGAGAGCTTAACTAACCTGCTTGCTAAGTGTCAATTGCGTGTGTCTCACGGTGAATTCACGGCGCTAGCTTGATCAACATCAGCGAATGCTGTCTGTCAAATTAATTCACTAACAATAAAAGTGTAATATGAACAAAACGAATACCATAAACTTCAAATAATTGCCCAAGCTTTTATTTTCCCATACCGTCGAAATGCACCAGCTTGTTTTTGAGATCTATGAGGCGGTCTTCATCATTTAGTGTTGAGATTCATAGTGTTTAGTTTAGTTCACTCTAGTGTTTAGTTCATTGAGTCTCTGATCTCTAAAAATCTCCAAATGTTCCACGTGAAACTGCGGTCTTCCAACCTTTTACTATCATGTCAAATGATTTGAATAAAATGCGCGATGGTAGGAGCACAAGTCATTTTTTGGAGGTATACTGCCCCCATCTGTTATGGAATATGGAGTAGGATTTGATTTATTATGGTAGATGGCACCTTTAAGACAAACCATGTGTAAATTCATAAGTCGACAGCATTGCAGAGTATTTCCTCCTTAAAACTGCAGTGAACCCTAAAAAAAAACACACACTTTGAAATCGCTGGTGTATCTGACATCACAAACGACCTTCTAACCAATCAGGGGTGCGTTTCCCGAAAGCATCGTTAGCCAGCTATGGTCGCATGTTGGTCGTTACCAACTCTATTGGTAATGACGGAATTTACGACCATAGTTGGCTAACGATGCTTTCGGGAAACGCATCCCTGATCAACATGTAATCGTCAACCAGTGGATCTCTGAGTGAGTGAGTGAGTGGAGGCGGGGCTCATTTGGATATTCACAAAACCGCATGAACTAATGCTGCGTTCCAGGCAGGTTTTTGAACACGTAAATCACGACTTCAAACCACAACTTACGACTTTGTAGCATTCCAGGTCATTCACGCCAAACTATCTAGATGTAAACAAACCAGCATGGCGGACCTTACGGGGCTCGCGCGTGTTTGTAATATTTTCTAACGCCAAAGGTGCTTACTCCTTGTTTATTTGTGGGAAACTGAGGAGGAAAAATAGCGCATGAGGCAAGATAAGCTGTTATACTCTTTATTTTACTTTATTTGTATATTTGGAAATGGATTTGGTATATATTTATCGTTGCACTCAATGGACTGAAAACTAGTTGACGTTATATTGTCCTAAAGTGTATTCTCACCGTGGACCGCCTGCAGAAACACTGCATCAGTAGGGACTGTCATTGGTTCGTGGGCTATGTGACGTCAGAACTCGTAACTGGGAGTACATCGATCTAGTACGAGTTCACGGGTGGGAAGTCACGAGTTTGACTGCCGTTCCAGTGCACTTTCACGGGTATAAGGTTGGAAAAACACGAGTTACAGGTTGCCTGGAACGCGGCATAAATTAGGCAAGGGTGTCGAGTTAAAGTCTTTGCTCACCAAAATTTCCACACGTTAGAAAATAAATACGACCTCGTGTTATGTCAATCCCGTTTACACACTGCCTCTGAAAAAATCCGGACTGGTGTTTTTCACATATGTAGCATTTTGAGAGGTGTTTTGACAAATCAGACCGTACAAGCGAACGCCAAAATCCAGAACTGTACAGGATGAATTAGCTCAAGGAAATTGGTGGACTTGTTTTTAATATGTGTGAGGGGGAACTCACAATCTCAGGATTGGACTGATCCAATATTCCCTCTTTTTTTCACTTTTTAAGGAGAGAGAGGACAACTAAATCATCCTCACAGCTTGAAGACTCCATTTTGTATTGTTTTCTTAATGGTATCGGACTCAGTGTGCAACGTTGCTGTGCGTGATGAATTTTTAGGGTGACGAATACGAAAACTGTTTATTCTTTGTTTTTTCCAAAGAATAAACGCCTAAATATGCTATTTTGGTGATCAAAGGGGAGATTTAAAGCATAAAATCATTACCAAAGCTGGACTTAAAATTCGAAGCCTGGGCTAAAATCCCATGAAATGACCATGTAAAAAGTTAATCTGACCAATCTATTTTTGGACAGACATTAATCATAACAACACAGCTCTAATACTGCCCTATTATTGGCGTAATAATCTATATACAGTGGCTGTATGTCCCACACATTGCAGGCTGCTTTCATCATGCTCCTCTCTCAGCCTCTCCTCATATCTCTGTCCTCACCATGAGCTTATTATGGTGCTGTTCGCATCCACCGCATATCTCCCGCTCCATCTCACTCTCCACTGCAGCTTTACTTCTGAATCATTTGGTTTGGAGACGGAACATATTTCTCCCGAGTGCCCAATGCTTTTTCTGCAGTGCACTGCGCGAGTTGTTACTCCCCGGAAAGCTTTACTTGGTGTACTATGTGTGAATATCCAATCAGTGTTGAAGTACGTTTACTTGACTAATTTTAAGGGATCTGTACTTTACTGGAGTATCATTTTTGGGGAGTAATCATGACTTAAGTACATTTGAGAGGGAATTATTGTACTCTTTACTCCACTACATCTACCCATAGCCGTGAGTATCCGTTATTACTTCTAAAAAAAATGGAAATGAGAAAAATCTCAAAAACCCTCAATTTGTTGTTTCCCTCTCAAACGTGATTGGATTGTGCAGGCGCCACTGATTGGGACAGCCTATCAGCAATCACCTTCAGCTTTCCGCCAAAGTCAACTCAATGGTGAGAGTTAGATAACAGACGAAACGATGGATGAAGATGCAGCCGGTCCATCTCGGGAATATGCCGACCCGTGGTCCCATCTTGCCAGACTATTCCAATTTTCTGAATTTTCTGAAATTTTCTTTTGGCATAACATGGTAAAAAGATGAAGATGACTTGATTTTACTTTCAGTTTTTTTACATTCTCCAAGGTATTAACATTAACATCGTTCATAACTCCATGTAGGACGTTTCTGTCCATAATTGTAAGCACTGTGGCAGTAGTAATGCAGTATTTAGAAAATGTACTCTTGTACTCTAGCACTTTTAAAAACAACTTTTGACTGTAGTACGTTTACTTATCTATCTGGTATCTGTACTTTTATTCAAGTAATAAAGCTGTGTACTCTGTCCGCCTCTGGCATTAGATAACAAACTATTTGAAAAAATCTCTGGTAAGAGTTATTTTATTTATTAACTCACACCTGTCAGACATATCAGTCTGTGTCTGTGTCTTCTGGAGTTTTTGCCATAAGGTCCTGAACGTTCGATCCATGGGGTGCATTTCATTTCCTGG
This sequence comes from Pimephales promelas, assembly GCF_016745375.1. The sequence goes on from NW_024121444.1 coordinate 6,009,023, forward strand.
CCAGGCATATTGTTCTGTATAATGTATAAGGTTGAGTTCCCCTTACCCATAATTCCTCAGCTGTGAAAGTGTTTCCCTGCTTTGGGCAAACATTCTGGATGCAGCTTGTTGAGTTATGCATGATATATAGGTTTGGATTAGAAATAATATATGCTCTGAGACTTCCTGAGCTGTTCCTGCACTGTCAACATTCATCACGTTGTAACTTTGATAATGATGTTTATGCTCAAACGGCAACATTTCACACTAACTAAAGTTAGAAAAGTGAAATCATACTTTACCACCCCTTTAAATTAGCAATATGCCACATCCTAAAGGATGCTCTTCGTTGTGGTGTTCAGTGAAGAGCTACTGGGAATCTGTCTGCTACCGTTGCACTGTAATTTGCTTTTCCAGTTTTACTCTCTAAGGTCACACTTTATTTTAGGTGGCCTAAACTACTACTGTATGTACTAACAATAAATACCCACATGACTATGCACTCCTACATTTACTGCTAATGCGTTTGAGGTATAGTTGGGTTTAGGAGTAAAGGTAGGGTTAGTGTTATAGGTTTAAGAGTAAGGTTTTGAGTAAATGGTTGTGTTACAGTCAGTATAGTATCAATATAGTATTTAAGGTCATCTAATATAAAGTATAACCCACTTTATGATAGGTTTATGTTTGTGTTTTTTTCCAAGGGGGTAATCCATCGACCGGAAGTTGAAGCCTTGCGGGAGCTGACATCTTGTAGCTTCGTCTTGTAGCTTCACAAACTTCACTTGCGTTAGCATTCCCATTGACTCCCATTCATTTTGGCGTCACTTTGAAGTCAAGTCAAGTCAAGTCACATTTATTTATATAGCGCTTTTCACAATACAGATTGTATCAAAGCAGCTTCACAGTGATAACATGAAAGTAGCACAACACAGGATCAACAACATTGCTAAACACTAAATAACCCCAACTGAGCAAGCTCAAAGCAAGCCAAAAGCAAGGCGACAGTGGCAAGGAACCCAAACTCCATCATATTGGATGGAGAAAAAACCTTGGGAGAACCCAGGCTCAGTCGGGGGCCAGTTCTCCTCTGGCTTACATTCATATTGTTTAAATATAAATATTACTTTGACAGTGAAAAACTTTACATCTGAGGCGTTTGAAGACCCCATTTGTCCATTATTCAGTCCCTCCAGGATTTCACGATTTTTTTTTGTGATTTTTGCCATCAAAATGACTGATTTTGTGGTGGTAATTTCCAAAAATTTGTGAAAAAATTTGCGATCTATATTTAACATTTACCATAATAGTATTCAGTCCTTCCAGAAAAACACGGAGTTTTTTTTTTGTGATTGTTGCGGGCAAAAATTGATCGATTATGCGGCCAGTTTTCTTTAAAAATGCGATGGAATATGTGGGATATTTATGCAATTTTATGCGATGAAATTGCAGGAATTTACAAAAATTGAGGGAACTTGCAAAAATTGCGGTTTGATGAAAAAGAGAAAAAAAGTGATTCCCCCAACATCCTGTTAATATAAGAGTCATTTCTTATTACTTCCTTTGATAAACAAGTATACTACATCATAGAAAGTGCTGGGAATATTTAATTTCTCATCTTGTTTTATTTCAGACTGTAAGAGTGTAAATAAGGTGTGGCCCCTTTAAGAGCTGCGCGCTCCCTGTTGAACTGTCGAACACCCCATGTGTGCGGGTAATTTCTGTTTGATGCTACTACTTTTATCTTATGTTGTTTATTAAGTAACGATGTGACAGTAGAACGTGTGACAGACAGTTATACGAGTTCGATTTGTGAGATGTCAATCGCCTCCGTGAGTCTGTCTGGCGTCGCGTAATTGCGTCACTTCATAACGTTCCCATGGAAACAGGGGGAAATGGCTGCTCTTATGTGAAGCAAACGCAACATTTTTCAACTTTCTGCTAAGATACGTGACTTTTTTTTGCAACGAAAATGCGAGGATTATGAAATTATGCAAACCCCGCATATTTTGCACGGAAATCGGCAATTTATGCGGCGAAAGTGAGGCGTATTTGAAAAAATGTGGCCCCCGCATAAATATGCGGACTTTGGCTGATTTTGCATTGAATTCAGCGATCGCATAATCGCGTTTTTCTGGAGGGACTGATTATTTATTTCTAAAGAAACACGACAATGTATAAAATGCTCCATTTCCTTGTAACTTATTTTATGGCCCCGTAGAAGCAGTTTTTTGTAAAAGTAGGCTAACGATTGCGTCACACCCACGCGACTCTCTGTCACACAGTAGAGAGATTACCGTATGGACAGGAGGAGAAGCTCGTGCGCAAACGGGGAAACGTGGAGGCAAAATGAAAAAATAATTAATCAGAATACCTAGCAAAAGTGTCTCCTGCTCCTAGCTCATGGACAGCTCCTACTCACACTCTCCGCCTCTGCATGTTTCGGAAGGGAATGATTCAGATTTCTCATGCCACAGCCACTAGAAGACAGACGGGTTGCTCACATCACATCTACGTCGTCAACCTCTATTTGAGTCAGTTTGAGTCTGGCTCTGTCCACTTCTTATACTGTCTATGTTTTTTTCCTGTGCCCTTTGTTCTCACTTCTCATTTGTAGATATCAAGCAGACAGTCTGCTAATACTCTGATGACTGCTAGCTAGTTGACATGTACTTGCAAAGTTCCTTTTAGTTAGTAGAATGCTTAAAGTGGACTATCAAAATAAAGTGTCATCAATTGAAATTGTGTGTATGAGTGTTGAATGTGGTGAGGCGAAGGCATGTCCTGAGTTGCTTTTCTTTATGTTTCCCATGATTGCCTCGCCTGGTTCTCTAACTATCTCTCCGACAGGTCCAGCGTGTTAAATCGGAGGGTCTGTTGTCGGGACCCATGCCTGTCTCAATGGGGGTGCCACAGGGCTCGATTCTCGGGCCGACTCTATTCTACATCAACGATGTGGCTCTTGTTGCCGGTGAGTCTCAAATCCATCTTTAAGCAGATGATACCATCCTGTATACATCAGGCCCTTCGTTAGATACTGTGCTCAAAAATCTACTGGAGAGTTTCAATACTATTCAACACTCCTTCCAAAACCTTCAGTTGTTATTAAATTCTGGTTTAACTAAGTGTATGCTTTTCAACCGTTCACTGCCAACACCTGCTTGTCTACCTGACATCACCACGCTGGATGGGTCCGAGTTACCTAGGTGTTTTGTTAGACAGTTCTCTCTCCTTCCAGCCACACATTAACAAACTAAGTTCTAAAATTAAATCTAGAATCGGCTTTCTTTTCCGCAACAGGGCCACTTTTACTTATGGTGCCAAACTTGCTTTGGCGAAAATGACTATCATTCCAATGTTCGACTTTGGCGATGTCATCTATCTCTTTGCTGAAAAAACTGGATAGCGTCATACGCTTTGTTACAAATGCCCCTTACAACACCCACCACGTCGACTGGCCGTCATTACCGTAACTACTTGGCATTTAACTCATTGGTACCAGCTTATTCACAAGTCTCTGCTTGGCAAAGTCCTACTGTACTTAAGTTGCTTAGTTTCCATTGCTCTACCCACTCGCAGTCTACGATCTAATAGGTATATCCCCTTAGTCACCCCGAAAGTGCGCACATCATTCGACCACCAATCCTTCCAGTTTGCAGCAGCTAAGGACTGGAACGAATTACAAAAAACCCTAAAACTTGAAGCACTTATATCACCTGTTGCCTTTAAACAACTTCTTTCTGAACACCTGATCTATGTACCTGTTAATTATCTTTGAATTGTATTGTACAGTGGACCTCTTTCAGTTGCACGACTGTAATAAATGACTTTATCTATTTATTTTTTATTTTAAAAATACATTCATTTGTGCCTTAACTAGGTTACTCAATAGAATTACATATACCTTATCCTGTTCTCTTGACCGTGTATTGCCTTATTGTGTTTCACTGAAATTTGTAAATTTGCTCTCATGTGTTTTGTGTATTTATTATGTAACTTTATGTTGTCTTGCACATTTTTCGCCTTATCTTGGCCAGGTCGCCGTTGATGAGAATTTGTTCTCAATCGGCCTACCTAAAGGTCAAATGAATGTGAGAAACAGATGTGAGCACCTTGAGAAGATATTGATCAAGGATTACATGCTATCCACAACCGCATCATCTCACCGCATGCACACTTTCAATAAAACTTTTTGCGTTGTAGAGGAGAATAAATATATATCAATGTCAAAAGAATCATCTCCATTGTCAGTAGGACAAACTGAATGACACTTCGCTGTTCGAGATTTTGACAATCTCTCCATTGCTCTAAAAACTGTCAATGAAGAATGGCATTTTAACAGCATTAGCCGGCTCAGCGCAGGAATAACCTGAACCAACTCTCTCAATCATTACAGATTCATCAGGGCCAGAGGCACAGTGATGGTTTTAAATATTAAAAAAGAGTTCATGCACCATATCTGCTTTTAATAAATGTAATATTTCATCTCGTCAGGGAGACAGCTTTTGGTTTAATGTGACTCGACCATCCATACCCGATAAGATAAGATAAGATAAGCCTTGAGTATGTGAGAGCTGTTCTGTTAAAGGGGCAGAGTGTAGAGTAAAGAAACGCTTGTTATTAGCGACACCGGTCTTGTGTATACTTTATAGATCTGGCTATGTGAGACTATAGCTTGAATGAATCCCTTTTTACTAGGGCTGTCAAACGATTAATCGCGATTAATCGCATCCAAAATAAAAGTTTGTGTTTACATAATATATGTGGGTGCACTGTGTATAATTATTTTGTATATATATATATAAATACACACACATGCATGTATATTTAAGAAAAAAAATATTATTTATATATAAAATATTTATATTTATTATAAATTATATATAAATCTATATACAGTAAAATATTTCTTAAATATATACAAGCATGTGTGTGTATTTAAATATATATAATAATTATACACAGTGCACCCACATATATTATGTAAACAAAAACTTTTATTTTGGATGCGATTAATCGCGATTAATCGTTTGACAGCCCTACCTTTTACATTAAGGCAACAAACACATAATGTACAGTGCATAATTATTTTCCATAAATGCCAAAGATTCAAAATGATGTGTGGAATCGGAGGATTTTAAAAGTGAAAAATTCTATACGAAGTCGAAATGAACACATTGTTAAAATACTTTTAATCAGTTTTTTAAATTCCACAAGCAATTTATTGCATTACATCAATGTATCAGTATGTTAATATTGACACAATGTGCAGTCGGTTCTCCGAGTGCAGAGTTGAGCTCAAAACACAACATTAATTGGAAATGTTGAGTAAACCACCAAAATAAATGAAGTAAATATATGCATATTTGGAAATGAAATGATAAACTTGGGAGATGTGTCAAAGAGGATGACATATGTCTTGCTGCAAATGTTGCGGATGATTTGAAACATCCAGCTGTTCTCTGCCGTATGGCTCTAATTAAACAGGAATGTGTTTCCTGAAAACAGATCTAAAATAGAGCTTGAATCTCCATTAATCAGGATTTTTTTCCCCCTGTCAGGTCTCTGTAATCTTAATTAAAAGTCCCCTGGAATTGCCGTTCACACATGTCAGTGGAAATCAGAGCGCTGTAGACGGTAACCGGGACACTCATCATATAGAATATTTGAGATCCCCAAACCCCTCGGTTGTCGACTTTGCAAACCTCATTTAATGACATCAAACACACACCGCCAAACAAACCTGCGACCGACGGGGCGGTAAACATCCCGCCCGATGGATGTGTGTGTAAGTACTACAGGATCACGAAGATGGTTAATTTCAGCCCTAATTGGAATGTCAGTCTCGATGTGCTCATGGATGTATTTCTTACTTTATTCTCAATATATCTCAAGTGTACTTTTTGACCCTCTAGGGCGCTTTTCATTACGCACAATTTGCAGGCCCAGGTAAAGCCACTAATTAGGGTTTCAGAGCTGACCTCTATGGCTATATGTGGGATTTGATTAGGCTTCAGTCTGACAGCTCAGGCTAACTCAAGGTTGTACAGCAATCATCTCCATTGACTTAATGACTGCCTCATCAAAAAGGGATGTATAATGCAGACCAAACTCACTTTGTTAGCTAAAAGAGAAGAATTTCCCTAACAAGTAGGTGTGGGAAAGAAATGGTTGCAGCTCTTGGCAGAACTAACGTTCCTGTTTGTTTTTCCTCCAAGCTCCAGGTGGCCACCCTGCTGTAATGAATTTCCATGATCCAAGCTTACTTAACCGGTGAAGCTGGTAAAACTACACTACTAAACTTGGAGACGCCAAGATACCTGCATCCAGAGTGAAACACGGACGAATGTCATTTCATCAAGTCATTTTACAACCCGGAAAACTGGGAGAACAGTTCCGTTTTATCCAACACAGATAAACGTGATTCTGGCAGCGTTTATTACACCTGTTGTTGTACGCATCATGGCAGTTCAGAAATGAAATGTCCGGTGAGTGGTGCCAAAAAGTTAATGCTGAATCATGTTTGAAAACAATGCACCACCTATCAGTGTTGTAGTCGAGACCACCTCACTCGAGTCCGAGTCGACACCGAGACCAGAGAGAGTCGAGTCCGAGTCAAGACCGAGTCCATAGAGAGTCGAGTCCGAGACCAGAGACGGTCGAGTCCGAGTCGAGACCGAGACCAGTGAGTGTTGATTACCTAATTTACTTTTATTTACTTAGAGAAATCCTTTTTTTTTTTTTTACTGAATTTACTTAGAGTTTAAAAAATATAATCAGTTTAGGGTAAAAAGGCCACATAGTAGGTGGTGTTAAAAGTAATTTTATTACAATTTGTCATGCGCAGTTGCGCACTAGAAATCACCAATCACTGGGCGTGTCAATCAATTTAAAGAAATATTTTATTAACATACATTAATAATCATGATAAATATTTTTAATTGAACTCGAGTGGACTCGATAATAATTCCGAGTCCTAAAAAAAAAAATGTTCGAGTACGAGTCAATTCCGAGTCCAAATGGACACGAGTCCATGACAAGACCAAGACCATTAAAATATGGTCTCGAGACCGAGTCCGAGACGAGTCCGAGTCTCGAGTACTACAACACTGCCACCTATACTAAACCTGACCCTATAACCAATAGTGTTAAAGACATAGTTCACTTAAAAATTAAAATGTAAAAAAAAAAATGTACTCCCTCAAGTTGTTTCAAACCTGTATGCATTTCTTGCTTCTGCTGGACAAGAAGATATTTTGAGGGATGTTGGTAATCAAACAGTTGGATCTCATTGACTTCCATAGTGGAAAAAAAATACAAAAATGAAGGTAGAGGAATGTTTTTTGGTTAGCATAGTCTAGATAGTGTAGACCTAGTTTGGCTCTGCCCTCCTACGTACTTCCGCTCAATTTTCATTTTCCTTCAGTACTACGTCTGGGTTTGTGGTGTATTCTTTGGTTTTCTACAGTCAATTTTTTACTGGTTCAATCAGCGAACAGAGGGAGTGGCTGAGAACGATGGCGTAGCTGTCATGCGCTAGTTTGAGTCGTCTTACGTCACGGCTAAAGGTTAGCGATTGATATGGCAGATCCAGAGTGACTCAGGGCAGATCCAATAGTTTTAAACTTCATCAGAGGACCCGCCTACAAGGAAGTTAACGCTCGTCAATAGAGCGAGGCCAGACTCTCTGTACAAATGAAATGAGAGTCTAGTGATTCACTGTTGATGGTGTGGTAATATGTGAGGTTGGGGATCTTAGTGTGGCGACTCAGAGGAAGGCAAACCAGAACAGCTTCTCTCAGATAGGTCGTTATAATTGGTTCACATAAATCAAAAACCAAAAAAGGGAGGGTTCTCTCTTTTTGTTTTGCAGTTCAACAAAAGTTATAGGCTCCAACGGCCTACACAGGGCAAAAAAATACACACTTCAACTGAGAAGAGTGGCTGCCTCTGAAATCACATACTGTCTCGGGTAGGTACTTATTTTGTAATTAAGTTATTACTTCATTGACTGCTAAAAAGGATGGTCCGTAGTATGAATGTAATCTGGATGTACTACATTCATCATGACCCACAGCATTAGTTGCGTCATTTCACCGTCATTCCGAAATCCTCTCCTGTGGCCTCATGGGATAGTAAAGTGTCTATCGTATACACACTTCAGAATCTCACCAGAAATAGTGGGTCATCCGGGTATATTTTGCCAACTCCTTTATGAGTACTGTGAATTCAGACATCCTTCTTCACATACTTTTTTTGTCTACTGTAGTAGGGAAGTTTGCGATTTTGGTTGCCACCAGTGTTGGGAAAGTTCACTTTCTACATGAACTAGTTCAAAGTTCAGTTCACAAATTTTAAAATGAACTAGTTCAGTTTATAGTTCATACTTCACAATTGTGAACTAAGTTCACAGTTCCAAAAATGAACTAGTTCATAGTTTTTTTTTCCATATGTTGCCGTGAGCTATTTTAGTTTTTTTTTTTTTTTATTATTGCCACAGCCCTTATATAACCACATACAGCAATTATTTAATATGCAGGCAAAGTTTGCACAGAAATGTAAGATTTTTCTCATCCTCACGACCTTTAAAAACTCGTCTAAATGATGATCGATGCTATGTCGACTACATGCTGCTTTTTGTTTTGATGACGAATGCGGTGCGACACTGGTGGCTGGTGTTGCCAGATTGGGTGTTTATTTCGCTACATATTAAGGCCTGTTAACGGTGTGTTTTAGCCTGGAAGGCTCTATAGAAATCTGGCACCCCACTGAACAAAGTTAAACTGAGAGAGCGTTCATTCACAGACACTAGAATGAACGCGTTCACAGTAACGTTCATCAGGCAGTAATACAGTACGTTCAGTTCACGTTCGGCCAAAATATGAATGAGTTCATGAACTATCGTTCAATGAACGCACTCAGGCACAACACTGGGTGTCTCCTACATTGGCAGAACTTACAGTAGCCGCTGGTTAAGTGCCAGTTTGGGGATTGTAGTTCTCTATTGTCGGCCATCTTGTTACTGGCCTCAACGCATGGGATTCTGGCAGTTGTAGTTTAGGTGGAAGGCTACCAACCACCTTTTTGGGACGTACTGTACCTCCCATCTAATGCACGACCTCTGGTGATACCACAAGTGTAAAAATATATCACTATATTATAGCAAGTGAATTTTTAGGGTTGAAAATGCGGCTGCACTGAGATAAGCGGCAGTGTTGAGCCGTAGCTTTGCTAAAATCATGAAGCTTTAAATAGAAGTTAATTAGTAAGGTACCACAGGCAAACACTACAATTATCTTGCACTACTTCAACAATTATGTTGAAAATGTTCCGTCGGTTGTTAAGAATCAAAACATAGTGATGTCTATTTCGTAAATGAATCACTTCCTTGCAATGAATTGAGTTGGTTAGCAAAGTCTCAGTCAGTTTGTGATTCAGTGTTAATCATTTGGACAGCTCACTCACTCACTCAGTCACTCACTCACTCAGTCACTCACTCAGTCAGTCACTCACTCACTCAGTCACTCACTAACTCACTCACTCAGTCAGTCACTCACTCAGTCAGTCACTCACTCAGTCAGTCAGTCAGTTACTCACTCACTCAATCACTCACTCACACACTCACTCAGTCAGTCAGTCAGTCAGTCAGTCAGTCACTCACTCACTCAGTCACTCACTCACTCACTCAGTCACTCAGTCACTCACTCACTCACTCAGTCAGTCAGTCAGTCACTCACTCACTCAGTCACTCACTCACTCACTCAGTCAGTCAGTCAGTTACTCACTCACTCAATCACTCACTCACACACTCACTCAGTCAGTCAGTCAGTCACTCACTCAGTCACTCACTCACTCAGTCACTCACTCAGTCAGTTACTCACTCACTCAATCTCACTCACTCACTCACTCACTCACTCAGTTACTCACTCACTCAATCTCACTCACTCACACACACACACACACACACAAACTCACTCACTCAGTCACTCACTCACTCACTCACTCACTCAGTCACTCACTCAGTCAGTCACTCACTCAGTCACTCAGTCAGTCAGTCAGTTACTCACTCAATCACTCACTCACACACTCACTCACTCAATCTCACTCACTCACACACACACACACACACACACACTCACTCAGTCACTCACTCACTCACTCACTCAATCACTCACTCACTCACTCACTCGCTCGCTCACTCACTCAGTCACTCACTCAGTCAGTTACTCACTCACTCAATCTCACTCACTCACTCAGTTACTCACTCACTCAATCTCACTCACACACACACACACACACACTCACTCACTCAGTCACTCACTCACTCACTCAGTCAGTTACTCACTCACTCAATCTCACTCACTCACACACACACACTCACTCAGTCACTCACTCACTCAGTCACTCACTCACTCACTCAGTTACTCACTCAATCACTCACTCAGTCACACACACACTTACTCAGTCAGTCAGTCAGTCACTCACACACTCAGACTCATACTCAGTCACTCACTCAGTCACTCACTCAGTCACTCAGTCAGTCACTCACTCACTCACTCAGTTACTCACTCAATCACTCACACACACACTCACTCAGTCACTCAGTCAGTCAGTCAGTCACTCACTCACACACTCAGTCACTCACTCAGTCACTCAGTCAGTCACTCACTCACTCAGTTACTCACTCAATCACTCACTCACACACACACACACACACTCACTCAGTCACTCACTCAGTCAGTCACTCACTCACTCAATCACACACTCAGTAGATATTTACCCTCAATTCGCTAATAACAGTCTGCAAAAGTATTGACTCTCAGGAAAGAAGGGGGGCTCTATTAAGTTAAACTCCTGCATGTTCAGCTTGTTACAGTAATGACTCTTAAATTGAACTCTTGAACGTGTGAATCAAAATTTAGTACACCAAAGCACCACAAAGAAATTTGCGAGTGCACTAACTGTCATGTGAATTCACAAAAACACATTTATTTGGGGGAAATGTTTTGCTCGTAAATTGCACTTGTACCATGAGTCTTTAAAACACTCGTCACTAAGTTTGTAATTTCATCTAATGCAAAGACATTTAGAAATGTTAAATGTGGCCCTAAGTGTGTCGAAATCATTTTTGGAGCCTGTCATGCTGGGACGAGAGCAAAAACAAACATGCAAATGATAATCAAAAGAAAGAAATGGCACTACAAAGAGAAATCTTTGTGATTCCTGTGACTTGAAAAACACAGCGGCACCTGAAGGATGGATTCTCATCTGAAAGCTCGAGGCATTTTGAATCATGTGAAGATCAATGCGGACGTGTGGGAGACTCACCCTAAAGAACTCTTTGGTTGATCCTGAGTCCAAGGTTCCGTATGCGATCTCAGTTTGTTTGGCCAGATCCTCAGCGCTCTCTATGGGAGAGACCATCCTCTCCACTGTGAGGAAAGCAGCCAGGTTAGCCGTGTAGGACGAGATTATGATGAGGGTGAAGAACCACCAGACGCCTCCCACTATTCTGCCCGATAAGGACCTGATGCGCAAACACAAACATTCAGGCTTTGGATGCTTTCCTGATGCACAAACACGCTTGTAATCAATATATCAACCTCACAAACATGTATTTCTGGATGTACACACATGAGACATATTTTGTTGATCCTGGAACAACATTCCTGTCTCCTAAACCCAACTATACCCATAACTTCTCCCAAAGTCAGAGGGAAATTATAACACTGATGTAGAAGCACATTGGTTGTAAACCTAAACTTGACATAAACTGTAATCTTGTCCCTCAAATCTGATTGGTTGATTGGATTATTATTTCAGGATTAACAAAGATCCAACATCTTTGTTAATCCTGGAATAATATTCATTGTTCACCAATTAAACTAATTGGCAATTTCTTGTATTGGTGATTGAAGCCTAGCCCAAGTTAAAGGGATAGTTCGGTAACACTTCATTTTGATGGTCCCTTTTGAACATCCTGTTGACTATGAGTAACTTTGCAACTACCTGTCAACTAACTGTCATCAGAGTATTAGTAGACTGTCTGCTCTATATCTGCCAACTCTTTATAGTGATGCTCCTCCAACAGACATTATACTGACTATAAGTAACTTTGCAACTATATAACCCCACCAGTCTACTAATACTCTACTAACACTCTGGTGAGAGGTAGTGTGCAACGTTACATTACTTATAGTCAACTGAATGTGTTAAAGGGACCATCGCAATAAAGTGAAACCGATAGTTCACCCAAAAACCATCATGTCGTCATCATTGCCTCGCCCTCATGTCATTCCAACGCGTTCTCATCCTTGGGCGTCATATAGTGACGCTTTTGACATTTCGTCTACATACAACGCACCTTTAGTGTCAATATGAAGCGCCTCCTAGTGGTCTAACCCTAACCCTACCCCAGACCTAAACCTACCCATAACCAAACAAAGCTCTGTGCGTGTTATATTGACGCTAAAGGGTGCCATGTGCGTTGGATTTAGACGAAATTTCAAAAGCGTCAGTATAGGATGAGAACACATTGGTCATTCCAAACCCAGAAGTCTTTGGTTTATCTTCAAAACACACATTCATATATTTTTAATGAAAGCTGAGAGGTTTCTGTTCCTCCATTGAAAGTATAGGTAACCAAAACTTACAATATCCAAAAATTTACTTCCACATCTAAACGCACATACATTGAGTGCATCATATATGGTATAAACATGGATATACCAACCAGTTTTATTCTAAACACAAAGCTTCAGTGTTTACTAAATGCATATGCGTATTGATCAATGTTTAGATGTAAATAAAAGCCTAAATGAAATCTATTTATGTAAAGCGACAATGTCTCTTCAGAAGCCGCGATATGGGTTTGTTTACCGGTGTCTTTATGAGCTTTTCGGATCTTATCAGTTTTGGTTAACTGGACTTTCAATGGAGGAACAGAAACCTCTCAGGCTTCATTGAAATGTCTTAATTTGAAGATCAACCAAAGTCTTATGGGTTTGCAACGACATGAGGGTGAATACATGATGAAAGAATGAGCGTTATTTGAGTAACTACCCCATTAAGCCTAAATAAAAACATTAGATTAGGAAATATGTTACAAATCAATTTTAAAATGTTTTTTGGTGAATTTATAGAGGACGAGATTGCAATGTCAAAGCGGTGCATCTCATTCTTTGAACAAGTGGTCGATCATCTCTATTCTGCTCTATCAAATCATCTTCTTGTAGTCCACGTTCATCCACTTCGTTTAGATACATGACTTGCATCCTCTTTAGCCACATAGAGAAGCATTTTTTTTTCCAAATGCAATATATTCAGATGTAAGTGTGTAGTTTTCTTTCCTTTGTCTGAATGTTGGGCAGTGGCCTTTAGAAGACCATGCAGGTTTGAGAAATACTCACACAGAATGCAAATAACAAGTAGAAACTCTAGTGGACTTATGTACACACTATAATTATTGAATTTTTAAATGAACACGACTTTTAATAACACTGTAGAGCCATTTGAAAACTAGTCTGCAGAAATATAGTCATGTAAGATTGTAATAACCAATCAATGCTGCAAAGTGTTCCACATAACTAGTGTTGCAGATCAGGGCCAAATGCTGGTTAAAAGCCCCGGGCAGGATTGCACTGATGGGGAAAAGAAAATTAAAATCTATCTACAGCAAAAACAACATAGAATTAGTCTGATAGTGTAATATAGATGTGCGTAAAACTCGAAAAATTTGAATATTGTGCAAAAGTTCATTTTTTTCAGTAACTTAAAAGGTGAAACTTACATAGACTCATTACATGCAAAGTGAGATATTTCAAGCCTTTATTTGTTATAATTTTGATGATTATGCCTTACAGCTTGAAAATGAAAATTAGAATATTGTGAAAAGGTTGTAATAGCTGTAAGCCATAATCATCAAAATTATAACAAATAAAGGCTTGAAATATCTCACTTTGCATGTAATGAGTCTATTAAATGTATTTAACTTTTGCAAGATATTCACATTTTTCGAGTTTCATCTGTAAGTATGGATTAAGATACTTGGTCACAGTCACTTCAACTTAAAATTATACAAAATTCAAATTTCAATCAATTAATGTGCCATCTCATGTCACAGCAAATATGTCATTTGTTGAGATATTTTGAATATCTTAACTGATTCTGAGAAATTTATTAATCTTTTTTTTGTTTATTGAATACTAAATTGGCAGCTGGCAGTGGGGAATATAAGGGACTCTGAAAAATGATCTATGACAGCGAGCCGCACAACGCAGTCATTATTAATCAACTTCCTGCTGTTAAACGGAGGAACAATGTGAATAATCATACATCTCCGTCACAGAAGCCTACAAAGTGCTGCGGTTGGACTTCTCAAACAAAAAAAAATGAGACATTCATAGAAAGAGCCAAATGAGAATATGTTGCTCAGCTAATCCTTTACAAAAGAACAAATTAAAACTAGAGCTGTGTCTGCATATTCTTTCAGACGTGAAATACTGGAATTAGCCTCAGAATTAGACCTGTAATGTGTTTAATGTGCTCTGTCGGTAAAGTCCCCAGTAGCACCTCAATGCAGAACATGAGATCCACGGGGAGGAGTCGGATCACGATCCAAGGGGTGGAGATGGGTAGGATTAGGGTTGGGTTTAGGGATCAGGGGGCGGAGTTGGTTAGATTTAGGTGTATGTAAGGTGGGAGGAGTTGGATCTGGATCCGACTCCTCCCCATGGATTTCATGTTCCGCAGTGAGGACCATCCCTCACAGAAGCGCTTGTGTCATTGATATACAGCACTGAATGACATGTGCAGTTATCATTTAACATTTTTCAAAGAAATCTAAAAAAGTGGTAAAAACAAAAGCAGGTTTGTGAACACTGATGGTCTTGCAGAGTCTCAGCTTTCTTTTACTATTGTTATTTATTATATATTTTCTTTTGGTTATTTATTGTTTTATTGTCGTTCGAAATAAAGCCTGACCTTCAGCCAGAAGCCTGTATGTGGAAATTAACTAACAATAAAATAAAATATACAGTATTTATTAATCTTTGTTAATGTTATTTGGTAAAACTATGTCAGTTCACTGTGCATTAGGTAATGTTAACAAATACAATGTTTGTTATTAACTAAAATTAATAAATGCTGTAGTAGTATTGTAATAAAATACTAAATAGTAATAAAAGTATTGTTCGTTCTTAGTTCACGGTAGCCCTCAAACCGTATTCACTTTATAGCCCTTAATCCTGTAATTGTGGACAAATGTGGGCACAGAGGACTCAGGTGTGATCCTAATTTTTATTTATTATAAATGTTATATCACCGTCTTCGATAAAGTTTTGTCTATCCATTTATGGTGTTTTTCTTTTATTTTGGGTTTATTTTTGAATTTATTTACTTCAAAAAGTACCATATTTTCTATGTAAATTATGCTTATTTTTATGTTTTATTATTATTATTTATTAACTACATTAAAATATCATTCCAATAAGTTCTTAGAGCTAAACCCTAAAGATGAAGTGAGTTTGCTGTCACCTGGTGTCTTTTTTTGGCTTATTTTAGAATGCTCTAAATTACAGTTTTTCCCATTCATTTCTATGGGTGCCCATTTTTGACCCAAATAAAAGATTAAGGAGGTCCCCCCCCCCCCCCCCCACTTAACATTGTAGAATTGAATCCAGAAAAAAAATGTGTGTGTTTAGGTGGCAAACTTAGGAAAAGTGGCCAAGTCTTGTACCGCTCAGATCAAGGGAAGTATTTTTAAAAAATAAATCCATACTATTTTGCCCACATTTGTCCAGAATACGGTTAACTAATGAACCTTCCTGTAAAGTGTTACCGTTATCACATATTTTGACTAATGAATGAAATCCCATTGTCTTGTGATTGATGAATAAGAAAATTAAGGGCACACTATGCAGCAATTCCGTTTTTGTCAAACAGCGCCCCCTAGAGTCACTGTGGAGAACTTGTATTTAAATGTATCTTGTATCGTTACTGTTGTAAATACCACTCACACAGAGCGTCTCTTCCATAGACTGGTCTCTGCACTCACAGCCTGATTCCCATTTGAATCTGTTATATTAAGGTACAAATCTTGCATAGTGTGCTTATTTTGCATTAAATAAGAGATCTAGCGCTAAAATGTGTTTTTGAACTCGTGTCCGCTCTTATCAGTGTCATGGATACACTGTTCTCTCGCGCAGTCTTCACTCACACGCGCTCTTCAATCTATCGCAGTTGCGGAGACTCTCTATTCATTCCGCTTAAATCACAAAATAAAATGCACAAAAACGTGTCCCTGCTTGATATAGACTGCAACCACTGATGAACATATTCAGTTTTGATGACAGAGAAAAAACGTAGAACCTGTAACCTCTGACACGCTTGGTAAAAGATCTCCCACCAAACCATTAAAGAACTCAAACAAAACTTGCGGATCGATGCATTTATTAACGGGTTGAGCAGAGAGACTCTTTCTCTTCTCCTTTCCGCGTTCTCTGCTTTTTCCCTCGTCGAGTTTCACGTCTGAATGCGTGCAAGGGTCTTCGTGCTTCATATTGTTGTTGATGTGTGTGACGTTGTTGGCGTAAAGAATGACGTAATTCTCGCAAGATTTGTCGGGGGCGCTCCTCTCAAACTTGCATTGCTGGTTTTTCCAGCCGCCCCCCCCCCCCAAAGCTTCACTACCAGGATGATTCGCCCTACTATGAGTGTGTTTACCACCGACATGACTTTGAAGCTTTTATATTAAAGGAACACACTGACTTTTTGGGACTTTAGCTTATTCACCACATACCCCAGAGTTACATAAGTCCATACCCTTTTTCATCTCTGTGCGTGCTGTAACTCTGTCTAACGCACCCACCACTAGCCTAGCTTAGCACAAAGACTGGATGTAAATGGATACAGCTAGCATAATCCCAATAAGAGACAAAATAATGCAAACTTTTCAGGGATACATGGAGACTGGTAACAACTGCAACAGTAGTGACCACCCTATTCATATAATAGTGTCACTAACGTTACATTATATCTAGGTAATGGCACTGTTACAGTAGCCTAGTCATCTAAATATATAATGGAACACTTACCGCAGCCGCAGGTGATCCACTTTGTCCTGTCTGTGCTATCGATAGGGTGGCCGCAAATTTCATTTTTTCAAAATAGTCGTCCTCAGTGAAATGTACTGAGCAAACACGATGGTCGTTGATGATCTCTTCAGGTGTGTTTGGATCTAACATTACCCAGAGCAAGTAACATTGATTCATCAGGTCAGCGTTTTTGGTTGGAATTCTATGAATCATGGTATTACCCGGTCTCACCTGTTTATTGTTACAGCTACAATACAAGGAACATCCATGATTGTAAACTATGCTTTTACTATCTAGTAATCCTCTGAACGAACTCTCTGCTCCTAACCACGGTGTGTCTCGGTGCTGCGGTAATCACTCCTCCCAGGCCCTAGCAGTGCTTCGCCTTCTGAGAATATAGTTCCTAATATTTATACGGTTAAAAGATGGCTGTGACCTTGTTATTTGTACACTCTGTGAGTATACAAATCACAATATGTAAATAGGAAAATGTTTGCATTATTTTGTCACTTATTTGGGATTATTATGCTAGCTGTATCCATTTATATCCAGTCTTTGTGCTAAGCTAGGCTAGCAGTGGGTGCGTCAGACAGAGTTACAGCACGCATGGAGATGAAAAAGGTATGTATGGACTTATCTAACTCTGGGGGATATGGTGAATAAGCTAAAGTCCCAAAAAAGTCAGAGTGTTCCTTTAAGGTACAATTCTTGCATAGTGTGCCTTTAAACGAGTGTCTGTTCGTTGAACTGTGCAAACTGAATTAGCCCAAACTGGGACCAAGTAATTTATGGCCGATACTGCGGCCAATTCAGACAATGCCAACATGGACAAACCCATCAAGCTCACATCATGCTACATTTGCCCCCATCATGGCTGGGTGGAACCCTTTTTTAAGACTATAAAGAGAAACCAACCTTGGTGAGATATCACAGCCCTGCTGCATGAAGGCCCCAAGAGAGAACCACAGGCTGTTAAAAATCCCAAAGTCATTAGGCGGGTCTGGAGGGGTCTGGGGGTCTTTGGCTTCATCAGTCTCATCCAGGTGCCACTCGTAGGGGCTAAAGCGGCTCACGAGGAACAGCACCACACTGACGCCGATGTAGGCGAACACGATACACATCCAGATCTCGTATGCCAGAGGGTCCAGGAAGGAGAACACACCCGGCTTGGACTTCTGGGGTTTCTTGATCATAATGGAGATCCCCAAACTCATGAAGGGCTTCGAAAAGTCGATGACTTCCTCTCGCACAAGCGTGATTGTTAACGGTGCGACGGCTATATCTGCTCTCTGGAAAACGGGGACATGAACAGAACGTGTTAGAGCAGAACACGCAGCAGTGCAATAAACAAGCAATGCAATATGACTGTATATCTGCAGTTCTCAGAAGGAAGGCTATACTGCACAGGGTCGTAACTCTTTTCCCGCCGCTGACCGAATTTATACGCTAGGTGGCGCTGTTACACAATTTCTGAAAGGGTAGAACATTTCCAGATCAAAACACAAGCAAAAAAAAGTAGCAGATACAAGCACTAATCGTATAATGACACCAAACAACTGTGGGTGCAATGCACAGTGTGTCCTGTTGGTGGCAGTAATGGGGAAATCATTTGTTGTGACGGAACTTTTATGTCAAGAAGAAATTCCTCCACTTTAGTCAAGAAGGAGCTTTACATGTTCATCATGAGGCGAGCTACACCACCAACAAAAAGATACAGGTAACGAAGTATCTTCAGTATGTGCACATAATTTAAATTGTGAAGATTTTGTTGATGTGGAATATAGAATAGAGCTTTTATTAACACATGATAATGTTACAGATTATCATAAGCACATTTTCAGATGACTGCCTAAGTTGAATTGTGGATATGTTTGGTTTATGTTATGCAAGTATATGTGTCATAGTTTACAGATGTAAAAAAGTGTCTAGATATGCTTAGATGCTAAAAATGTGTTATCATTATATCACACTAGAATAGAAAATTACTTTATGAAACATTCGAGGTGAAACTTTTTTATTAGTTTACTTCTAGAGGGTGACATGGTGAAAAATGACTTGAAATAATACTGAAAATAGGCCAAGATGAATGTTAAAGGTGTGTCCCCTAAAAGCACGAGTGGCTTCGGCCTGGCCCCCAGTTACTGTGGTCTGGAACCGCCATTGCGTCGTACACATGAGTTTCTCAGCTTTTTGTTCAAAATGTTGCTTTTTTTAATGAAAATAACCCACATTCAAGTGTTGATAAAAATGAATGCATGAAGCTAGAATTTTTTTTTTGTTCTTTGTTCTTTATTTTGACATATTGCATTTAAAAAAAATTCAGAATATTCTAGGGGCCATGTAGGTTTTGTGAAAATGATCAAAAATCCTGGCAACTTTTTAAAAGACGCTGGCGGGGAAAGGCTTAATGGAATATTCCGGCTTTGGTGGGTTGCTGTTGGTTATCACTGACAAACCTCAGTTTATAAAAACAAGAACCACAATAACAGCAATATAAAAGATAATTTAACCATCATTTTAGGCCGAAAGTTTTTTAAATTAATATTTTTTTTTTTGTTTTTTTTACTTAAGCGGAATGGTATGAAACTTGGTAATTTTTCTGAAAAAGATGGAAAAAACTGGAAGAATCCTAAAATACAGAGGGATTTCTTTGGGGTACAATCTCCAAATCGGTCACTACGGACGAAGTAGCATTTGATAACATCTATGTCCAATTGCAAAAGTATTTCCAATTGCAAGTTATGTCTGAAAACACTCTTATAGGCTAATAGGGAACACACATCCCGATATATTTATACAGAGGGCTGTACAGGCATCTATTGGTATTTACACCATGGTATTGCACAGGATTTTCTTTATTTCTTTACACAAATCTGCCTTCCATGAATTGGATTTTAAATACCTTTGCTCTATTTTATTTTTATTTTTTTACTTAAACACTGTATCAATTGAGAATAATACTAACATGATTTTTTTTCTTCTCATTTTTGTATTATTTTATATAGAAGTAAATGGTGCATAATTGAATTTGAATTGTCTAGCACCAAGATTTATACACAGAAATGTTTTTTAATGATTTTATCAGTTTTTCCTTTTTAATTAATTAAAAACAAAAAATCTAATGTAAAACAATCATCCATCATTTTGTGGCAGCCTAATTTCACTGAGTCCACTTACATTTGTAAAATGTAGGATTAATTGATCTATATTTTCGAAAAAACTGGGTTTTTTTAAACAAGATGAGACTAATGTCAAAATATAAAACCGTTTAATAAAATAATTAGGGCTGTCAAACGATTAATCGCGATTAATTGCATCCAAAATAAAAGTTTGTGTTTACATAATATATGTCGGTGCACTGTAGAATTATTTTATATATATACACACACACATGCTTGTATATATTTAAGAAATATTTTTTATGCATATACTATACATAGATTTATATCTAATTTACATTATATATAAATATTTTATATATAATTAATATTTTTTTTCCTTAAATATACATGCATATGTGTATTTATATATATATAAAATAAGTATACACAGTGCACCCACATATACTGTATTATATAAACACAAACTTTTATTTTGGATGCGATTAATCGCGATTAATCGTTTGACAGCCCTAAAAATAATATAGCAGCATTGATTTTGTTGTCATTTAATAGAATATATTTTCGCCTTTATGCTGAAGTGTGGAGATGACAAGAATAAGTTATTTGTAGCTTTACTCAATAAATTGCTATTCAGCATATAGCATAAATCATGCGTAGACATAACAGTCTGGTAATTTGCTATATCTTTGCACGTATCATGCCAAGTTTTCTGCGTTTATATAATCATCACATGATTTTGGAAAAATGTGATATAATTTGCAGTGACAAATCCATAAAGAGATGTTACGGCACCACTTTCAAAACAGTGATTAGTGCACTACTGTAAAAGCACAGTTTTTTTGTTTTCACAAAACGAGAGACAGGACATTTTCAATTTATTTTCAGTAGGTAATCAGATGTCCACACTGTGTTGAACCATTTGGACGAATCAATCATATCTGCCACAGAACATTACATGTCGAGCTAGAAAGGCGGACATTTTGTGTTTTCTCAGGCCATGGTGTTCGGAAGGAAACCAGGAAAAGGACTTTCACTGCCTCACTGCCTGACCGTGTAGCGCAGAAGTGACAGCTGAGCATTCACTTGACCAGATAGCGAGAGTCTTGCTAATTTCAGTGACCCCTACACTGCTGTATCGGCCTCAGACAGAGCGTGATCAGATCAAGCGGGAGACTTTGTTGGAAAATCCTATTTCAACGCTTCCCTTCTCATGCTTCACATAATGTTGCTGTGGGAGCTGCAGATATGAGGCACAGCCGCTTTCCACTTCCCATAATCCTCAGAGGCACTCTAGCATGAGCATATAATAAAAAGGCAGTGAAAGATTCGATCTCACATGTGTCCTCAGCCAGGAGGACATTAGTTATGCAATCAGGGAGTATAAGGTCACGGAAACTCTGCAGGTGAACGCTGGTTATAAAAGCCTCTACAAATATTAATATCCTTTTATCTTGTGGTTTAGTGAATGGAACTCGGGTGTACTGTCTCAATAAATCATAGAATCATTTGCATATAAATAGCTAATTAAGAGTCTACCAGAAGTGATTTATCAGCGAGGAAGAAAAATGCCTCAAAACTCTCAACGTCTAGATAAATAATCGCATGTGATCATTCTAGCTTTCAAATTAGCTATGTATTGCACAAACTTGCACAGGTAAATCCAATTGATGTTAAAAGCAGACCTGTTGATAAAACACGAAAGAAAAATAACGAGATAAAGAGGTGTCAACTAATCCACTTATTTCATTTAAAGGAATCCCAGAGGATTCATTTATTTTTTAATCTGCTTATGGCAAGGAACGGAAAACAAACCCACGAACGCTGTAGCCTTATAAAAGCACAGAGCTGTCTGAAAACTTTGAGTCAAGAGATGACAGGAGTGGATCATATGATTATAATTTGATTAGATGATTATAGTATCAATCCGCGTTGGGGAAGTTATTTTGAAAGCGAAGCTTCCGAGCGGTTAAACTACAGTCAAGCTAAACGCTTTTGAAAAAGTCATTCGCTACACTACAAGCTATTAAGAAAAAGCTTAGCATTGACGACTATATATTGAAAGGCCATTCTGCGAGATAACCTTTGAAAGACTTGCAAAATCAGATGAATATATTTGTCAAAAGGTCAAACGTGGCTGAGAAACGTCGGTCCAGCTGAAAGGCGGTTATGCTCGACGGTTCCTTGGTGGTGATATTTTTTCGTTCTTATCTCCACATGCAATTTTTTTTTTCCATTTTGATAATAATTTGAGGATAATTTCAAACGTTTGCACATCAAAACCAGGCAATCTCTCTGGCTGATGGTAAGGAAATTGAACAGATGAGGTAGCCTAACCCTCATGCATTTTGTATATGGTCTTCATTCTTGAATGTCGGCTTGGGGAATTGGAAGTGATTTCTCTGGGTTTTCCTCCATTTATAGCTGGGGAGCGCTTTGACAAATGCAAAAATGGCGGGCTGCCTGGACGCACTGTGAAAAGTGCCTTTGAGATCCAACAGCATACAGAGGAAAACAAAGCAGTGCATGCTGGGAAGGAGCATGTTTAAAGACACAATGTAGCCACCCGCACTGTCTGGCTGCGGTTATAGTTGAATGACACCCAGACATTTCCAGTCAGTTTCCCCACGCTCCTTCCCATGAACGGAAGACAAAAAGGCAATTCACTTCTTCCAAAGCCTTATTTGACAGCAATTTCTCTATATCATTTATGCAAGGTTCATGAATACATGATCCACTACTCACCCCATAGACTAGTTCACCCACCATCCCGTTCCAAGTCTTGGTCTCAGGGTCACGGGCGCCGTACTTTCCGTCCATGACTATGGACAGTCTGTACTTAATCCCAACGTGTTTGGCAATCTCAGAAGCTAAATCGACACAGTAGCCCTCATACTTGTCATTGCCTTCCAGATGCATGTGGTTTTTCTTGTACATCACATATGGTGCTTCCTGTTAACCAAACACACACTCGTTTATTACCATCTTTGCTTATTGCTTTCATTGTCTGGCGTCACAGGCACCAGAGCCCACCAACAGCTTATCAGTCACAGGCATGCAGGCATGCTGGGATATTCATACATACCAACCCATTCTCTCACACACATAATCCACCAAACTGGAACACAAGAGAAAGGACAGAAGCAGCAGACAGGGAATTGCGGGACATTGATCCACATGTGGCCGTGGTCAGACAGCTAATCGCCCGAGGCCCTCTTTACACCTGATATTAACCTCTGTCTCAGGTGATCCAATCACGAGTGGTCAACTGAGACGAATTGTTGTCTAGAGTCTGAGAGTTAGTCTACATTCTGCCTGGTCATGGTCTGGGACTCGACTTGTGGCTGTCTGAGTTCCAGCTTTATAGTTTTAAAGTAGCTACAGAAAAGTTGCAAGAAATTCATGGCCTTGACTGACTATATATAGTGGCACAGTGTTAGAAATTCACCTTTTTTCTGTTTTGGTTCATTGACAATTGGCAGCCTGGTTCCTAGATGGCTGGGCCTTGGTTTGGGTTGGTGCTTTGAGAGGTTTAGTTTTGATCTTGGTCTTGGGATCAAAACCTTTGAGATGGATGATATCAGGTGTAAACGAGGTCTGAGACCACAAAGAGCATTGGAGACAAATAAAAGTAGGTTATGGCGCTTTTCACTACACAGTACCAGCTCGACTCGACTCGACTCGGCTCGCCTTTGTTTGGTTCTCCACTGTGTAAAAGTTGTCCCTGTACCTCTTTCGGGTACTTTTTTGTACCACCTCCGGCGAGGTTCTGAGGCGATACTAAAATGTCACATGAAAACAATGCCGACTGCTGATTGGTCAGAAAGAAGCGTCACCATTCACTGTGTCATCATTGCACGCGCCAGATGGAGTATCCAGAATAACCCCGCTATTTTTAAATAATTTGGCCAGAGATAGTTACTAAACTTACTATTATCATTATGGCAACTCCGAAGAATTAGCCGTGGTCAAACGAGGAGGTGCAGATGTAACGGAGGCCAGCTAGTAGTTGCTGTGCAAGTAAACCTCACTCCCCTGATCTCAATAGGCGCTCTAGCAACAGACTTTAGCCTCCTTGTTAGAGCACCCGACTCTCACGCCGGAGACCCGGGTTCGAGGCCCGCTCGGAGCGGGGCGAGTGGGACCCGGGTGTAGGGGTTTCACAGACTTTTCTTTGTTTTGTTGCTGAAGAGAGGATCCAGCGAGAGCTTGATGGGGCGACGAGGAACGAAAGGCGTCGTTATGACAACCGGGTACTAATTGTGGCGGTACTGTCTGCAATGGAAATGCAGAGTCGAGCCGAGTTGAGTCGAGCTGGTACTGTGTAGTGGAAAAGCGCCATTAGATTCTGCTTCTCTCTTTCACACGCACACACACACACGGCCGTGGTGCAATATCCCAAGGGTCTGAGATGCATTGGCATAAGTTGAGGGTGAAAGGTGAGGTAGGTGAGGTAGGCAAGAACGTATGAAGTGAGAAGGAATCCGATTCAGGAAGTAAATGGCAGTGACTGCAGAGGAATCATAGTGTTGATTCTGTTCAAGCAAGTTGCACCTAGTATATGCGCCAGAAGCCTTCATCATTCCAACAGAAAGAACATTGAACATAGCCCTGCTAAAAAGACCAGCTTACACCAGCATGAATTTCAGGCTGGATTATGCCAGGTATTGCTGTTTCGTTCTAGCCGGTGGACCAGCACAGGTCGACCAGCATGGGCATTCTGGTGATGCTGGCTGACGAACTGGTTTAGCTATTTACACCAGCACACCAGGATGTCATGCTGGGGCCCAGCATCCAAAAACACAATATATGGTCTTTTCAGTAGGGAAGCAAAAAACAAAGCCGTCGTTGGAATCCAAACTCAAAAGCACTTTGTCAACATACAGAAAATTGTGCAAGCTGGTTTTATCCTCTCTTTCGGCCCCATTTCAAACACTGCGGCACCGGCTTGCTTTTTTAAGCACATCATTATTACCAAACAATATGGCTTCTCGCAGAGAGAACGCATCCCATTAGAGTCGGAGACAATTAGGGTACCAGTGGGTTAGCGATGGTTTGTTTGTTCTGTGCTGAATGTATCCTCTCACCTCATCTTTTGTGCGATTGTTTTCCTCCTGAATCCCACAGATGGAAAACCGACAGCTGCTGGTTTAATTGCTCACATCCAAGTCATTTGAAAGATTGACCTTGGTTTTTGGTGAAACAAAACAATTACAAGCGATTGCTGTTTTACATGGGATAATGTTGTGAGCATTGATTTGAATTCCTCAGAGATGCGTGTTCGCCGTGCCAATTGGAGGCTGATGCTAAAGCTAACGCGGTTAACGGCGGGAGATGAAGTGACACGTCAGCACAGAGCAGTCCACCGGTCAATGTAAAGTGGATCTGCGCAAAGGGTTCATTCGTGGCCTTGCTCAAATGCGCTTGTACTTTGCCAGAGGCAAACCATCGAACCCTTCTTTGGTGCGGTAAGCGTTAGCTTGCTGTTCTAGCTCATGTGTCATTGACCATTTACTTGATGAGTGGAAACAAGTCTTACCTACATATGCATTGAATGTCTACTTTGATGATGTCAATGTAAAACCATCATACCTAATGCCGTTATTGTGATGTCACTGCTACGACAGGCCACTGATGTATGGAAAATCAAAATGCTTTGACACCCACACGAATACAGTTGAAACACTCATGCGCCGCTTTTTCCTCGCGTTCGACTGTTTCAACGTGTAATGAGTGGGTGGAAAGCAACACAAAAGAAATGTACTTCTACCCGCCCAGGACAGAATGTATCAATCTAGGAGTCAACACCATGACCCTGATGGGCAGAATATGCGACACGTTTAAAACGTCATGGAGCGTGTACCATAATAGTAGTGACCACAATTGTTCGGTTTTCCACTGAGGAGGAATCGTTGGTGAACTGCTGATCCATTATATTAACAAAGCGTTCAAACTCGTTCCAGTATCCGATCTGCAAAGGGAAAACGTTCATGTTATTATCAAACAACAGATAGTTTTACTGCACCAATGCCAACTACAGTAGCAACCCCCTCCCCAGCTCTTCTGCTTGGCTAAGGAGCTGTTGTGGATGCGTGCTCTCATAAGATTGTACTCATTAAAAAAGTATTAGGTCTCTGTGCTGCTGTCGTTATTGCCTGGAGTTAAACAAAAAAGGCAAATTCTTGGCTGACATTTGTTAAATGGGAAAAAAATGCGTATGGTGGAATTTCCAGGGACGCAAAAGCTGGAAGTTGCTCTTGGATGTAATTCTCTTCAGCTAAAACTCAACTGGGGTTTGATTAGTGCATTCTGCTATGAAAAGGTGCAGTGCGTTTTCTCTTTGTTATATGCTTGAGTTGTCAGAACCGTTAGCATAGCGCTAGCCACTGGGGCATCACTGAGGTGACACTGCACGGGGTCCAGCACCGTGTTGTACATCACTTCTGACAGTCACTGTCAATGTACGTTTCCTTACCGACCGTGACCCCATCTAACATTGGGCTAAACTACTCTTTTTCACTGAGATTGTTCCTGTGTTTTATAAAGGGCTGTTGCTATTAGCTCACAGGAAAGCTATGCATACTGGTTATGTTGATTCAAGGTCATTGGTTTGATCAACTATTTTGTTTGGGAATAGTGGCCTTAAAGGAATAGTTCACCCAAAAATGTTAATTATCCCATAATTTACTCCCCCCTCAAAAGGTGCAGTGCGTTTTCTCTTTGTTATATGCTTGAGTTGTTTAGTGGTTGAGTGTCAAGCCATCCTCCAAGGTGTATATGACTTTCTTCTTTCAGCCAAACACAATCGGTATTATATAAAATAATATCTTGGCTAGCATTTGTCCTTATAAAAGTTACATTTTTGGAATAAGTTTTGAAATAACCGATCGTTTCGCATGATAAGACCCTTATTCATCGTCTGATATCGTTTAAAGACATTTGAAGCTGCATCTGAAACAGTTTTTAACCGTCTTTTGATACTTGAACCATCCGGTTCCCATTGAAGTCCATTATATGGAGAAAAATCCTGGAATGTTTTCATCAAAAACTTCTTTTCGACTGAGGAAAGAAAGACATGGACATCTTGGATGACATGGGGGTGAGTAAATTATCAGCAAAAGTTTTTTCAAAAGTGAACTAATCCTTTAAAGGTTGTGAAAATAAAATAAAACATGAGTGTCAAGTTCAAAATGCTATTTTTAGTTAGTAGCAGTGGAGTGCTAGTCATTAATATTTTTGGTCTATTTTCTCTGACTTTATTTCTAAATCTGTCAAAGTTAATTTGGTCAGACTTTAGGAGTAAACTAGCAAATTTAACCTCAAACCTAAGAAAGAGAGGCCATTTTGGTAACCATCTGTTTCCCTTCCTTTTTAAGACAGCTGGTGTTCCCCTAAGTGTGCAGCTTTTCCCCCTTTACAACTTTAACGCTATTTATCATAAAACATCAATTCGAGTGAATAGAAGTCTTGAAATGGACCATGATTTGAGTTGTTACACAGATCTCAGTGAGCTTACACAGCAAATGGACAGATTCACTGCTGACTTACCTTTCTTGGTCCCCCTATTTTCATTTCATAAACATCAATAGTATAGTTTGATCTGCGACCAAAGCTGTCAAACTGGATATTGCCAGTCATCCCCGGCACCTGGACCTGCCAACAACAACAACAATAGGGTCATTCCTACAGTTTGGAGGATTTAATGTCCCCAAGAAACAATACTGCACATTTACATAAAATGTTAGTCAACTTTCACGCCACATAGTGCAATTAACACAACAAATTCCTAATGATTAGTACATACTGTCATGATTCTGCCTTCTTGTCCTTGATTTTCTTTATAAAATGTTCCCCTTTATAATCCCCTTGTGTTTGCTGTCCTGTGTTGGTTCATTGTTTGATTTTTGATTTGTGACTTTGTCATAAGTAGCGTCAGTTGTTGCTAAACTTACCTTGTGAGAGTATTGTCTAGTGTTATTAGTTTCTGTTGTTAGTTTATAGTCTAGTTGTCAAGTGTTAGTCTAGTTTAGTCATTCTGTGTTCTGTCCATGTTTTGCCCCCTCGTGGGTTTTATTTTCCCTTGTTTTCTGTATAATTAAACGTTGAGTCACTGCATCCAGTCTGCGCTTGGGTTCATCTGCTATCTTCGTGACACATACTGTAAGAATGCAAATATTCATTGAAGCACAGACAAATTCCCATCCCCAATCATGTTTTCTCAGCTTCATGTTAAAATAAAAGTTACATATATATTACTAAATGAGCAATTTTGAGTATTAGTGTATATACACATTTACGTATTCTTTTTTGTGATGCCTGTTTTTTTAAAAATATGTAATACCATTAAATTTGTTTATTTCCTTCAATCTCCAGTCCACCTTTTTACATTGGTGCTATTTGCCCTAAATCACATTGGCAGAAGTGACATAATGTCCTCCAAATGTTAATGTCCTTCACTCGCTAACTTCCCTTGGTCTCGTGGACTCGAATGTGTGTCATTGCTTATGTTGCACGAGTGCCCACAACTGGCAGAACTCGTGAATGAGGTTTAAATGAGACGTACAAAGCCCTTGATCACGAATTTGAGCTGGTTCATCATTTAAATCCCCTTTTCACTTATTAAGTTGTTTATGCACCGTTCTATATGCATATACACTAACCTAAAGGATTATTAGAAACACCTGTTCAGTTTTTCTCATTAATGCAATTATCTAATCAGCCAATCACATGGCAGTTGCTTCAATGCATTTAGGGGTGTGGTCCTGGTCAAGACAATCTCCTGAACTCCAAAATGAATCTCAGAATGGGAAAGAAAGGGGATTTTAGCAATTTTGAGTGTGGCATGGTTGTTGGTGCCAGACGAGTATTTCACAATCTGCTCAGTTACTGGGATTTTCACCACAACCATTTCTAGGGTTTACAAAGAATGCTGTGAAAAGGGAAAAACATCCAGTATACGGCAGTCCTGTGGGCGAAAATGCCTTGTTGATGCTGGAGGTCAGAGGAGAATGGGCCGACTGATTCAAGCTGATAGAAGGGCAACTTTGACTGAAATAATCATTTGTACAATCATTTGTGAAGCCACAACGCACACAACCTTGAGGCGGATGGGCTACAACAGCAGAAGACCCCACCGGGTACCACTCATCTCCACTACAAATAGGACAAAGAGGCGACAATTTGCAAGAGCTCAACAAAATTGGACAGTCGAAGACTGGAAAATTGTTGCCTGGTCTGATGAGTCTCGATTTCTGTTGAGTCATTCAGATGGTAGAGTCAGAATTTGGCGTAAACAGAATGAGAACATGGATCCATCATGCCTTGTTCCCACTGTGCAGGCTGGTGGTGGTGGTGTAATGGTGTGGGGGATGTTTTCTTGGCACACTTTAGGCCTCTTAGTGCCAATTGGGCATCGTTTAAATGCCAAAGCCTACCTGAGCATTGTTTCTGACCATGTCCATCCCTTTATGGCCACCATGTCCCCATCCTCTGATGGCTACTTCCAGCAGGATAACGCACCATGTCACAAAGCTCGGATCATTTCAAATTGGTTTCCTGAACATGACAATGAGTTGACTGTACTAAAATGGCCCCCACAGTCACCAGATCTCAACCCAATAGAGCATCTTTGGGATGTGGTGGAACGGGAGCTTCGTGCCCTGGATGTGCATCCCAAAAATCTCCATCAACTGCAAGATGCTATCCTATCAATACGGGCCAACATTTCTAAAGAATGCTTTCAGCACCTTGTTTGATCAATGCCACGTAGAATTAAGGCAGTTCTGAAGGCGAAAGGGGGTCAAACACAGTATCAGCATGGTGTTCCTAATAATCCTTTAGGTAAACATCCACCCTGTTGAGTAAAAATGTCATGTAAAAGGGTGGACGGACTCCATAGAATGTAAATGTGAAATCTGAAATATTTGGTCAGGATTAATTGGTTATACTAGCCTGAGCTTGACCTGTGTGTGTGTTTCATGATAAAACTGCAGAAATGACCAATTGGCGTAAAATACCAATTCTGCTTTGAATCATAAGAATACATTTGAATGTGTCACGACTGAATCAATGACTGGATTAAACATTGAGAGATAAGCCGAACGACTCTTGCACGAGCAAAGGAAAGTGTACCATTTTGAGAGCTCGCTCGATGTCGATTCCTTGGCTCCAGGGGACGGCAGGGTTAGCCAGGCAGTCTCCAGCACTGCCTCGGCGGGACACGTCGACCCGCTGGCGGCGTAGGTACCGGAACGCCTCCGCGATCACCAGGATAGCGTCGTAAGACAGCGCTGAAGTGTACTGTACACAATAACCCGTAAGCACCTCACATTAACAGCTGTTTGTTGGAGCGCTTTTAAATAAGCAAACGCATTATCGGTAAGTAAGCACTTTGAAGAGGGTTAAAATAGGCTGCCCTCTTCCAGGTCCACATGCGTATGTTGATGTACATAATGAAGGATAATTGCGATGCATTACTGCATGTAATCATAGTTGGCAGAGGGATGTAGCTTGCACATTGTTTCTTGCTATGTAAAGAGTGTTAACCAGGTTTCTAATTACAGAGATATGTAAAATGTTTAGTTATGTGAGACTCTACAGGGTTTTGCTGCTATTGTTGTGCAACCTGTAATTACATCCCGTTTCAACCAAGAAAAGAGAACAAGCTGGCATCTGCTCATTTGCTGTGAGCTACTCTTTTGCATTGCTTTTGTATCTCTTCAAAGCGACTACAGCAAGAAATTTAGCGACTAAAATAAATGCAATATAACAAAGGTAACATCAAAGGAGACATACATTGCACATTTACATTCCCAATTCAAAATGCCTTCATTAAAACACTGTCTTCACGCAAGCAAAGTGTGTGTGCCTGCATGTGCATTATTTATTTTTTTTTGGTTGAATTCAACAAAAACCTGTAAAGAAAAAACGGTAAAGCCATTATCCATAATGCATTATAAAGATATTCATAATTTATGCTATAATGCATTATATATTGTCATAAACAACTTTCACTCAAGTTAAAATGCATTATAATATTTGCAGATTCATTGTTACTTCCAAAATGGGTTGTTTGCCATGTGTTTTAATGCATTACAAACAAAAGTGGTTACAATTATTCATGAGATCATACAATGCGTTATACAGTGCATCACAACACGTAGTTGTATAATGCATTATATATAAAGGCTTTAAGTAAAAGTATTACAGAATAAATAAAAATATAAAATGACCCATTGATGTGAAATGTACTTATTTTTCATAAAAAATGTAAGTAGTGGTCCCCTAAAAAAGCTTAATTTTATTTATAGAAAATCTAATCTTTGGCTTTTGGGTGACTTTTCTTTCTAACATTCAGGTGTGTTTACACACTTCTTTTCCTTGTTCACTGATTCGATGAAAGCACAGTCACTTCTTACCCAGCCATCCATAATAAAACCTTAATTAAATGGCATTTGAAATCTATTCATCTCATGATCATTGTTTAATTAGATGTAAATTGAGCTCCAGCTTTAATAGAACCTCGGGCTGAATGTCAATATATCGACTGTGGCAAAGATGGAAAAAATAAGGAAAACAGCCAAAGAAAGTCAATAATCAGAAGGAAAAAAAAAGTACTTTCAGACCTTCAGAGGTGTGTTTCTAGCTTCAGGAAACTCTCTTTCATCCAGACGGTCCCATCTCTGGAGAAACTGCTGTACCACCGAGTTTTCCGGATTGATGATCTGGAAGCCGCTAATGTTTGCTCCGCCGAGAAACACCTTGTCCAGACTGATGTTGGTGAAGCCCTGTGGAAAGCGATGAAGGGGGAAAAAAGGACAGTTAGGATATATATATATATATATATATATATATATATATAACAGTGTTGTAGTACTCGAGACTCGGACTCGTCTCGGACTCGGTCTCGAGACCATATTTTAATGGTCTTGGTCTTGTCATGGACTCGTGTGCATTTGGATTCGGAATTGACTCGTACTCGAACATTTTTTTTTTAGGACTCTGACTTATTCCCGAGTCCACTCGAGTTCAATTCAAAATATTTTTCATGATTATTAATGTATGTTAATATTTCTTCAAATTGATTGACACGCCCAGTGATTGGTGATTTTCTAGTGCGCAACTGCGCATGACAAATTGTAATAAAATTACTTTTAACACCACCTACTATATGGCCTTTTTACCCTAAACTGATCATATTTTTTAAACTCTAAGTAAATTCAGTAAAAAAAATTCTCTAAGTAAATAAAAGTAAATTAGGTAATCAACCCTCACTGGTCTCGGTCTCGACCGCCTCTGGTCTCGGTCTCGACTCGGACTCGAGTGAGGTGGTCTCGACTACAACACTGATATATAACAAACATCACGTTGTTGTAGAAATTGAAGGTCTTATTTGTACAGAGTGAGTGGTCAAGTAGCAATTTAATATTTCTGGTTCAAAACTCAAAAGGGGACAAGCGTAATATGGCCAATCACTGGGGCTTCTTGAGTATTAACAGGTATTACGGTAACACTTTAGAATACGGTTCCTTCGTTAATGAATAACTACACAAGAACCAATGAGTAACACAATATTAACAATCTAGTAACTATTATTAACTAACAAGAAACTCTGATTAACGAACTAGTAAGTAATAGCGCACAGACGAAAGTGGTAGTTCACTATTAAGTAATCAATAACTACTATTTTTTTAATACTTCCCAGAGAACTACTGAAAAAGTTTATTAACAATCTAGTAACTACTATTAATTTAAAAAACTCTTATTAACGAATTAGTAAGTAATAGCTCACAGATAAAAGTGTTACTAGATACTTCTGTGGGAATTACTAATTATTTGGATTCGTATTATAAAGTGAAGATCATTGGAACTAACTAGCAATTATAATAATAATAATAATATATTTTATTTGTAAAGCACTTTTCATAGTTGAAAAAATCCCAAAGTGCTACAGAGTATAAACAAAGATAATAATAAAGATAAGTTACTAGATAATTACTCAAGTGTTACTAAAGACATTTTCTAAAAGTATACTAAAGTTCACCAAAAATCTCCAACGTTTGCGACTAGATCATGTAGTAACACTTGAGTAATTACTAGTTCCCATGATCTTCACTTTATAATACGGATCCAAATATATATATATATATATATACAAAATAATTATACACAATGCACCCACATATATTATGTAAACACAAACTTTTATTTTGTATGCGATTAATCACGATCAATCGTTTGACAGCCCTTATGATTACATACAACTAACCCTGAACCAAACCCTATGGTAAGTACATGTAGATGCTTAATATTACTCTGAACTTAAACACTGTAACGACACCTTAAAATAAAGTGTAACTAAACACTTTTTACTTTATTAAAACCAATTATTATTACACCAATTTTTTTGCATCAAACATTTTGTTGACAATCAAAAAAAAAACAAAAACATGCAGTGGATATTTAATAAAGCATATTTTCATTTTATTGAACATTCTTATTTATTTGCCAATGAACTTCCATTATTTCTCTCTTCTTTAGTTAGTGTATGAAGGTGCTGAAACTCACCAGATTGGCAATAACGTAATGGTAACCCCGACTGTTCTTCCCGAGTGTCACGACCTACAGGAAAGAGAATCAATAACAGTTTACAATCCATGTAAGAAGAGCGCAGGGGCCGTAAATCGCCCCCCAGGTGAGCTTCTCTCTCCATTTACTCTGTCTTAAGTGACAAAGACACTCCACATTGATGGATGTTTCCACATGAAGCGCCTGACAGTCTTTGATGTGCTTCCTTACTGTACGCTGGCCAACGGGAATAACACATGGACAAATCTCAACATTGCTGTGACCTCCTGTAACCTTCACCTCAGACCTCTGCAGGCAGTGTTCACTTCAGGACGTCACTTTTGAGTCGGAATTCGTTTTGAAATAAGGCATTAACATTTATTAATTTAGCTGACGCTTAACGACGCTTATCCAAAGCGACTTATCCAAAGCGACTCCAGCGACTCTGGAGCAACTAGGGGTTAAGTGTCTTGCTCAGTGGATTCGAACCCAGGTCTCTCACACCACAGGCATGTGTCTTATCCACTGCGCCATCACCACCTAGAGCCCGACCGATAAAGGATTTTGAAGGCCGATACCGATACAAATATTTTTGGGTTTTAAAATCCGATATTCCGATATATCGGCCGATATTTTATTTATTTATTTTTTTTTTTAAACTGGACATTATAGTCACACATTTTGTCATGCTTATTTGAGTTTAGAGAACTGATGGGGATGTTCTTTTAATTGTTATTCAAGCAATGTATGTATCGTGACCAACTCAACGAGTGTTGCCAACAGGGACTGTGGACAAACTATACAACTCCAACACTCATGACATGGTTCAAGCGTGTTTCGTCCGTTTTAAATTTATTGTTGAAATATTCATATATCGGCCATTATAACTGCCGATACCGATAGTTTGGAAAATTCCTAATATCGGCCGATAATATCGGTCTGGCTCTATCACCACCCCTAGTAGATCTCAAACACTGTAAAAACAGATTTTTTTGAAGTTGTAAATAAAATAGATTATTGTCATATGTAAAATAGTAAAATTCTATTTTAGAATTTCTACTTCACAATTCAATCTGTCACTGACATTTCTGTGAAAATTTAAAAATTTAAATTTAAAATTTTCGTTTAAAACTCATCTTTGGTTATCAAAAAGACACACACATATATATAAACATTTCCCAGTGAAAATAATTTCTTAATGCCTTACAATAGCTTGAATGTAACTCTACACCCTCGCTTCATTTATTATACGCGGATGCATGAATATGCAAATTGGGCCCCGCCTCCAGTGACTCACAGCAGCTCGATTGAAAACGGGCCAGTTTTTAAACTTCGTTTTTGAGGAAATTTTATTGAATTAATGCAAATTGAAAAGACAAAAAAAGATTATCACCCTTTTCCCATGCGTGGAAAATGTAGCACAAGAGAAGTATCCCTGCTTGCACACTCTGACAGCAGCAACACTGCAAACTCAGATCATGCTATGCATATCACAGAGTTCCTGAGCAGAAGATCATGAAGGAAAAGTGCATGGAAAGAGCAGAGAACAAGTAAGCAACTCCTGTCACCATTTATTAACTCTCATGTCTTCTGAAATGAGATGCTGTGCAGAACACCAGTAGACAGTGACTAGGCGCTGTCAAGCCCAAAAAAGAATGAAAAGAAGCATAAAAGTAGTTTCCATGACTCATACATTATATTTCTTTTTTTTGGAAAACAGAACAAAATTTTAGTTGTTAAAAAACATTCTAGTGGGTCCTGCTTCCACTAAGATGCGCTTTGGTCGATCGGATCACGAGTAGTCGAGGGAGACACATTCCCCTTTACTTAATCCATCTCTTTTGTCCACTTTCATCCCCTTCTGTCCTGATTTCCTCGAGGGGCTCGTCTATGGGCGGGTAAATGTATGTGTTTTTTCAGATCTTTCAATCTCATGGATGAAATCAGCTGACCAACGTGTCCAGAAATGATGGGAATACACACGGAGAGCAGCAGCTTTAGTTTCTGCTCTGACGGCCGCGAGACAAGCCGAATGCTGTGAGTGCGTGTTAGAAATCAGGAACGGTGAGAGAACGTTGGGCTTGGTATGTTTCTCATCTTCAAACCAAACTTGGGTCTCACATTCGTTATCGTCCGGGTCCCTGGAGACAGTCAGAAACAACGAAGAAACAACGCAGATCACAAACAGAAATAAAGTGGCACACTTCCAACAATGCCAAAAAAATCCACAATGCACACTCACATACATTTGTAAGGCTATACTATGCATACTGCCTGCAGTGCACTGAAACAAACACCTGCATGGAACTGTAAACGAGACTGTATGAGTTGACCACCAATAATTGTTCCTAGTTGTTTGATTTTTTTTCCCCATTCAGCTTTTTTTTAACAAATTTATTTTTTTTACTGCTTTATTTGCTCATTTGTTATTGCTGTTCAGTTCTGTCTTGGTCTCGGTCTCAGTCTTGGTCTTGGTCTCGATCTGTCTTGGTTTTGGTCTCGGTCACGATCTGTCTTGGTCTCGGTCTTGGTCTTGGTCACGATCTGTCTTGGTCTCGGTCACGATCTGTCTTGGTCTCGGTTGGTCTCGGTCACGATCTGTCTTGGTCTCGGTCTTGGTCTGTCTTGGTCTCGGTCTTGGTCTTAATCTGTCTTGGTTTTGGTCTCGGTCACGATCTGTCTTGGTCTCGGTCTCAGTCTTGGTCTCGATCTGTCTTGGTTTTGGTCTCGGTCACGATCTGTTTTGGTCTCGGTCTTGGTCTCGGTCACGATCTGTCTTGGTCTCGGTCTCGGTCTTGGTCTCGGTCACGATCTGTCTTGGTCTCGGTTGGTCTCGGTCACGATCTGTCTTGGTCTCGGTCTTGGTCTCGGTCATGATCTGTCTTGGTCTCGGTCTCGGTCTCGGTCACGATCTGTCTTGGTCTCGGTCTTGGTCTGTCTTGGTCTTGGTCTGTCTTGGTCTCGGTCTTGGTCTTAATCTGTCTTGGTCTAGGTCTTGTCTTGGTCTTGGTCTTGTCTTGGTCTTCAACCCATTTACACCTGTATTTAGTGTCATCCACTTGTGATCCAATCGACCAAAACACATTTCAATAAAGGTATAAACAGGGCCAAACCTATGTGCACTTTGATTGGTCATAAGACACATGAGACCCAATGCTATTTGGCTACTGTCAAACCGCGAGGGGAACCGCCCAGCATGATGCATGTTCAAGTTTTAATCTAACACAAAGCTCTGACATGGCTTCAGGTTACAGGGAATACACCACAGTCATACTATGGTCCTTTTTTGTCCTTTAAACTAAATGCTTTCTATAGTGGATATTCTACAGTATATGTGTCTGTTTGTTCTGCATTAGAGAAACCCTCCTATGGATTTGGAACAACATAATTGTGTGTTGATAAATGACAGAATTCTCATTGTTGGGTCAGGATGAACCTTCAACGATTCCCCCAAACCTCAAAGACTGTGATATAATGACACAGCCGTAGCTTTTGCCGTAATGCCCTTGACTCTTGGCTCCACCGAAGGTTTCTGGAGCCAGTAAGGTCATCAGTCCTGTCCCACAAACAAATACAGCCACGGGCTCCTCACACCTGAGCGGAAACTGGCGGAAGAACAGAGATCTCCACGAACTTCACCGCCTGCGAGCCGCAGGACGACTCTACAACCTTGATGAGGAAACAGCCAGAGCCTAATGACACGAATCCATTCTCAGGGTCCAGGCCAAGACCTGATGCAGAGCACAACAGCTAACAGAGTGTACATGTTGGCTGAACCAGTACTTCGAATAACCAGGGATATTCCTCTTACAGGGATGTTTCTTTATTTTACCGTTTCTTTAGTGTATAATATAATAGTTTGTGATCTGCAAAGTTACAAATTTCACACCAAAGGGAGTGAATCTCTTCAACAGAAAACAACTGCCTGAAACAGCTTGCCATTATTTCCGTGACTTTGCGGCACATTTGCATAATACCCATCTACTGGCTTCTTTGACCTTCCCTCAAAGAACAGTTGGGTACGGTGGCATAAAAATATTTGAAAAACGCTGTTTGGAAGTTAGTTCTGCTATGAAACAGACATCCACTCTTGGATTGTGTGTGTAACGGAGGCCAGCTAGAGAGAGTCGCGCTGACGGCTGCTAGAGAAATGCGGTGTTTAGTGTCATTGTTAGCCAGAGATGGGGACTCGAGTTTGAGACTCGGACTCGAGTCGCACTTGAGTCACACAAACAGCTGACTTCAGACTTGACTCGTGACTCGACCCAAAAGACATCAGACTTGACTTGCGACTCGACCCAAAAGACCCTGTTTTCATGCAATTATTGCTTTTTAAATCTAAATTCATTTAAATGTATTTCTATTTTCTTTTATTGGCGCAAACGTTAGGGAAGCGTATGATTAGCTGCATGTCCCCCACCTTTGTCATACTGTGCATGAGACAGAGCATATTTAGGCCACGCCCACACCTGGGGAAAACAATCCAACCGACTCCATTGACTTTGCGTCTGTAGATTTCTCATAATTTCAACAAAAGTTGGCATTGTATATCATCCCGCTGCTCCGCGATCTGCACCGTCATCACAGACAAGAAAGCGCTCTCTCTCTCCCTCTCTCTCTCTCTTTCCAGTTCAATGTTGTCGGATCCAAATATGGTCATTTCCTTTTAATCAGCAACCAATCGTGAAAGTAAATGGGGGATTTAACTCTAAATGAGCAATCTCATTGGCCTGATGGAAATCTTTAGATCCCGTTTTGGGTTTTCTCAAACTCCAAGTCTGAAATCTCCACTTCTTCAGTAGCACCTATATACCAAACCTAATACACCAAACTGTCCGATCTTGTACCTAGTTTTATTATGAAGACTATTACAGATGGATTTGTAAATATATTATTCCTAGCTTGATTTATATAACATTGTTTTTCTAAAAACATGGCAAAAATCTATTTAAGGCTATCTGATTACAGGATGACAAAAGTAGATATCCATAAATATCTATTTTTCCCCCATCTATTACTGTATGTGGACACAACAAAAAAATTATTTGAAACCTGGCTTTATCTAACAGGCTACTCAGATTTAGTTTTTTTCACACATATTTAATTAGACAATGGCTTATAATTTAAGACTTGAGACTTGACTTGGACTCGTGGCAAAAGACTTGAGACTTGACTTGAGCTTGCCCCTCAAAGACTTGAGACTTGACTTGGACTCGAGCTGAAAGACTTGAGACTTGACTTGGACTCGAGCTGAAAGACTTGAGACTTGACTTCCAAAAAATGACTTGAACATCTCTGTTGTTAGCGCACTCGACTCGCTTGCAGGGGATCGGGGTTCGGGACTTGGAGCAGGGAATATTGAGGACGGAAGAATCGAAGGAAAGCTTTGTACTTTGGAAAATTTTTGATCACTTCAAAGCGTCATCAGCTGCATTGTGCAGAATGAAAAATGATGTTCAAAAACTTGTAAATGAACATAATACTGTATATGAAAATACACAACAGCTATTCAACAGCTATAATATTTCACAGTAGCAGATTACTGAAATCCCAGCGTGTAACATAGACGGCTGAAGGTGGGCTGATTTCTGAGAGGCATTATGGGGCTGGATTACAGTTAATGTGAAGTAAATACCCAACGATTCCTCGCTCACTTTGTAATATTCCTCCCCCGACTGACACATCGATCCCACCTCTAGCACTGTCACCTTTGTCTTGGCCGGCTAGAAAGAGATTTGGTGTCCTTGAGGGAAGTTTTCACGCTCCCGCCGTGATCGGCAAAGACAGACCGGAGTGACCAGCGCTCGCCCACAGGCAGAACCCATTACTCACACGGGTCTGACAGAGAGAGAGCGAGAGAGAGAGAGAGCCCAGTGCATGGGCAGGAATGAAAGCAATCGCAAAGCATTCAGTCCAGAGGTTCAATAAATGCAGACTTCAGACTGCTGGGTCTTTACAGCTCAGGCGTGACCTTTAGCTAAAACACGCAGAGCCGAGTTTAGGACTCATGCGCCATAAACAGTTTGACTGTTTTAGGAAAATGATGTTAAATGGCATAGCGGGGATTATATAATTGCTCTTCCCTGCAGTGAGCGCTTAGGGTTTCATTTCTTGGGGTTTGATGAAGAAAAGGATATTGGATAGTACTATGGAAGAAAACACAAATGAATGAGAAAAAAAAATAATAACTAGATTTGCATTTCCTAGAGGAAATAACAGCGCTTGCAAATGAGCAGTGAGAAGATTTTAGGTAAAAAAAAAAATAGCAATAGATGAAGAAATGGAGAGAAAGAAATATAATTTTAATATGCAAAATATGCCAAATGAATGGCTAAATATATGCAAGAAAGAAAAAGCATTCACGATAACTCAATAAGTATATAAAAGTAAAAAGGGACACATCTAAGGCTGCAAAACAAAGACTGACACAGTCTGTATGTTATGCAGTTTGTTAAATTAATTACATAACTTTATGGAGAATAATACAAAAAAGAGTACGAGGTTGTTCAATGCAGTGTTCACAAGCACTTCAACGAAACAGTATGCGAGTCTTGTCTCATCTTACCCACAGCATGGGTGCAGCTCGGGTAACAAAAAAGCTGCAGCATCATCAATTCCTCCTCCAACACTTACCTCATGGCACGACCAATCAATAAGCGTTCTTCAAAACTCATTGAGGGTTGAGACTGGGGGAGGACAAATGGCCCCAAACGCGTTCCAAAAGCTCTCTCGAACACTCGGTTATCTTCATTTTTCCTCCCTCAGGCTAGCTTTTATGTGGGCAGGCCAGAAGCCGGAGTGATCCCGAGGGGATACATCCTAATTAACTGGCAGGAGCATCTGTACCTCGCCTGTCCTCTCGACTGCTTGGATTTAAACCTCTGTAAGCTGAGCAGGTCTGGCTCTTTCCCAAAACACACATCTGAATCCAGGTATCATTCCTCTGAAACAACAGAACACTTTATAATATTGGTTTCCACTCAAATGACTATTGTTGCGTCGGGCTGATACAATGCAAAGCATATTCTTACACGCATTTAAGTGTAACATCTTCCAGAACTGGAACACTTTAGAATAGTGGTCCATAATAAATAGGTAACTATATGCAGGAATTAAATGAGCTTCGGCTAATGCTATTAGCTAATATGGAAACAAGGTTAACTAAACAGTAGATCACATTTACGACTGAGATAGTTCCTTATTAGGTAATCAATAATTACTGAATGAGATTAGCCTCATTAAGAAATAATAACTATAACAAATTATAAAGCATTACCAGTTATTTACTAATCACAAGATTAATGTTTGATATGCGAGAAATTGTCAAACAGTAAACATGGTCATAAAATTCATTATTAATCACTCAAATGTTCAAGTTGTATTTATGTATAAATGGATGCATGGATGGATGGATGGGTGCATGGATGGATGGATGGATGAATGGGTGCATGGATGGATGGATGGATGGGTGCATGGATGGATGGATGGATGAATGGGTGCATGGATGGATGGATGGATGGGTGCATGGATGGGTGCATGGATGGATGGATGGATTGATAGGTGCATGGATGGATGGATGGATTGATGGGTGCATGGATGGATGGATGTATGGATGGATGAATTGGTGCATGGATGGATGGATGGGTGCATGGATGGGTGCATGGATGGATGGATGGATTGATGGGTGCATGGATGGATGGATGGATTGAGGGGTGCATGGATGGATGGATGGATTGATGGGTGCCTGGATGGATGGATGCATGGATGGATGGGTGCATGGATGGATGGATGGATGGATGGGTGGGTGCATGGATGGGTGCATGGATGGATGCATGGATGGATGGGTGCATGGATGGATGGATGGGTGCATGGATGGATGGATGGATGGATGGGTGCATGGATGGGTGCATGGATGGATGGATGGATGGATGGATGGGTGCATGGATGGGTGCATGGATGGATGGATGGATGAATGGGTGCATGGATGGGTGCATGGATGGATGAATGTATGGATGGATGGATGGGTGTGCGTGTGTGTGTTTGTATGTATATATGTATGTATTTTTTTGTAGCTCTGCATAAAAAAGATTCAGGTTTCATATAAGAAAGTGAGATTGATGACCAGAAGTATTTGATGGGAGTAAAGAAGAAGGGACTGGCAAAACTCTAAGGTTAATAACACCCGTAGTTTCTCAGTGGAAAGCCCTCAGAGGTCATAAATATTGATTGCTTAAACAAACTAAGGAAATATAAGAAGAAGAACACGCATCTTCATAGGATCAAGTGGACCGACACTTTTCAAAAGCAACCAGGCTTTTCATTTAAGACATTCTTTTTAAAGCTGAGAAAAGTTTAACTCTGAGAATCTCCTCGTATCAGATCAGTGTTTTCCTCTGAAAGGTTGTAGAGTGAGATCATGAACTAAAACATCGATCCTGGGCTCTGGCTCTGTGATCATTTCACTTCCCCCCTTTGACCTGAGATATGACCCAGCGAATGGTGTCCGGATCCTGCAGAAACCAGCAACATCACCAGGGTGAACATCGCTCCAGGTTCAGGTCGGACCAGTTCTCAAAGTGAGGCAACACACACCGGTGCGCAGTCACTACTTTGTACCCTCATCTTTTCTTATGTACGGGCACGTCTCACATGTTGCCGGTACTCTGACCAACCACAAGAAACATAGAATTGGCTATTCATTAATTACATGCATCGTGCATTCTGAGCTTTTATAAGTTGTATAAACTGAACGGATCAATTATCTCTGCAATAAACTGAAGCCCAACTGTTTAATTGTGCATAAGTGGCTCCAAAGCCACAGAGCGCACTCCAAAATTTGCACAAGCCATTGCACGCGACACTGATGTGCAACACTTGAATTCTATTGAGAATTTACCACTTTAAAATGCAAGAAAGTCAAACACTAAAAACTCATCCTGAGAAAACATCATCCTGCATCAACATTCAGCTTTTAAAACTCATGACCGTGTTTACTAGAATTGAACACGTTCTATTGTATTTATTGGGGTCGATTTGGACTAACTAGAATTTATAATAGATGGCCTTAGCATGGTAATGAGGAGCCTTCAGTGTCTTATATGTAATTATATCTTTATTGTAACAAATGCTACGGTTAAACATGTACAAGAACTAAGTTACTTTTACATAAGTTACAATCAAGAGCTTTAAATTCTGGATCTTCTTGCATTATTGATTAAACAACTGGTTTTCCCCATGAGTAAATTGTGTTCTGCTTATAAAGCCAGATATTAGGAAAAACTGACTTTCAGATATTCCAAGAAATGACAAGGACATTAACATGTTCAGTATAAGAACATTTCCCCCTATGGTGAGAATACAGCTTTTAATGTTGTTTATGTGGTGTTTTTTAATTTGCTTTAAGACAAACCATGTGTAAATTCATAAGTAAACAGTATTTCTGAGTATTTTCTCCTAAAAACTGCAGTGAACCAAAGACAGTCTCAAACACACGCTTTGAAATCGCCGGTGTTTCTGACGCAAAAAAACCAGCAAAAAAAATAAAATAAAAATCAGGTACATTTAGCAATTTACTGTAGTGAGTGAATTACGTATATGATGTATATACGATGTTTTGATGAACCATTTTTCTCCAC
This sequence comes from Pimephales promelas, assembly GCF_016745375.1. The sequence goes on from NW_024121444.1 coordinate 6,052,412, forward strand.
TGACGTTTCTGAGTGTTTCTAATGACGCTTATTTTTAGAAGGCAGCTGCCTAGAACATGGTTTGTGTAACATCACCAACACATTATTATCTGTTTGATAACATAGTCAAGAAAAAGGCTAACCATATTAATTACCATTATGTTTCCAACGTGGTAGAGAGCGATACATAAACACTTAAATATGAGTTGTAAGCAACAAAATTATTGACAACAGGGCAATTTTAAGGAAAGAGAGTTTGATTTCCCATGGCACCTGTTAAACGGATCACACTTAAACCCCCAGGGCCCTATTTTCCCTACTTAATTTTTTTCGTGTTCACACCCAAGCTATTTTCACTGACGATGAGCCGAGTGAACATGCAAATTTATTCCCTGACATTAGATGGCGCGAATTTGCTCTGCAATACCACTCCATAACAGTTCTCTTTTATCAAGATGTTTGTAGTCCCTGTCGCGTTTGTCATATAGTTCTTTATGTTCTAACACCAACGAGAACAGCAGCTCTACATTCATCTTCCTCGTCTTATTTCTTCCTGGCTGTGTAGACGGCGACACTACTTGGCGTAGATCTTCTTCGCCGTTGCATATGTGTTTGAGCGCCCCCTAGTTGTGTTTTACTGTCTCTTCAGAAGCTCCAAACACGTGAGCAAAAGCGCCAATCTCATTGGTTGGATAGTTTTTGACGCAGTGCGTCAAACTGAAAAACCGAACCCGAGGCGTTTTTTTTTTAAATGACGCTTTTACGTGTCAGTGTGCACACTCACATTGGCGCCCTTTGTTTAGTCACGAGGCGTTAAACGTCGGCGAATAACGCGTGTGAAATTCGTCCCGGTGTGAACAGGCCTTAAGGCGTGTCTGAATCCACTTTTAGTTTAATAATGGGAAAATGGTCGGTGCGCGACGCATGGTCTACAAGGGTGGTCCCTATTCTCCTAATGAGTCATGGGTGTGTTTTGAATGTAACGTGAAATAAACCAACCATCTCCCATTCCCTTTAAAAGCATGTTGTGCTTGCACCATGATGGACTTGCTATTTACATGGAGGAATTTGCAAGTGGTAAACTTAACGCGTCTCCAGAGCGCAAACGGATCTGCTCGTGCACGAGGTTAAAGCAGAACATCTATGGGACAAGCCGGATCCCACAATATCTATGTACACAATATTAATCTTTTACATTGTAATCATTTTATTCTTAATAATTGGCATGTTTGTGTGCTGCTGTGCATCACTGTGTGTGTAATATGCAGAGTGTGTGTGTGTTGTGGACCCACCTATAGGCTCATATTACATATGCGCTCTTTGAATAAAAAAAAAAATACTGCGCCAATGACTTTAGATTAGGTTTCATTTGGTCAATGGCAGTCTATTTCAGTTCCTCAAAAGAGCAACACACCAACAATGCGTCTGAACACACCTCGTTTTCAGACCAGCAACCCATGGGCGAACAGATGGGCGCAAACGCATTTGCTATTTAAACAAAAAAAAAATCATAATTGCGTCAGGCTGAGGCTAGCAAAACGCCTGTCCAGTTGAATGATATAAGGCCTTGTTCAAAGCATGCAACTGGGGGAGATTTAAAGTATAATTTCAAAAATAACATTTAAAGTATAATTTCATATTTCCCCCATCATTGCATATTTATATATTCAATATGTCTTATATTTAAAACATTAAACTCCTAACATTGTAGCTGCAGTGTAAATGCATTCATGGCATCTCAGAGCTGCACCAGACAGTCTGTGTAAATACATCTAAAATATCTTGGAAGTATATGATGAGAAATTGTGTTTTGTGAGTTTTGATAGCAGAGTTTGATATCACGGTGAATTAGAGCCCATTTTGAGGCCTTTCTGAAAGCTCTCTTCTGAAACTCTGGAGAAAAGAGATTATTTCTTATATGAGATTAGTTCTTTTCTGTGGTAGGAAAGCCTCCATTCCTCTCCATCTAGAAGCATTACTGAGTAGGAAAACAATAGAGGTATTAGAGGTGTTTTTTCTTGCACCGGCGGAGGCACCACAGGGTCATTCCTCCCTTAATGCCTATTATGCACAGCTGTCTTTGTTTCAATCTTGTCTAAATTCAATGTATATGATGTTCTATGTTATATTTGGTAGATTGGGATCCCTGAGGTCGAAGCCTGAGTTAAAAATCATGTCTGATTCATAATTCAGAAACTGCAATGTGAGCACATTTGACTATCAAAAGCAGAAACCCAACTGTGTGGATTACTGTTAGTGTATTTTAATGAAGATTTTGGATCACTGTGTTTGACTATTGCCTGTTCCTGAATCCTGTTTCTCTCAGCCTCACTCTGTTTGCCTCCTGCAGTACAACTCTAACCCCATAATCCCATTAGATTGTTAAAGTGACACGTTAAACGCTCTCCAGAGCCTGTGAGCTTTTTAAGAGATTTTAAGGCCTCAGTCTTTAGGATTTACCTCAGATGACTCCAGCTTTGTTTTATTTTTGAGTCGTACTTTTTAAGCCTGCTTCGGTCGCGGGTCTAATGGGGTGGTTTACTCAAAAACGACTTCTGTCATGATATGAGGGCGAGAGAATGATGAGAGCATTTTCATTTTTGGATGAACTATCCCTTACACTTTGTTTGTTGTCCCTTGTCTGTTACACTTTAAAAATGCTGGGTTATTTCAACCTAAATTTGGGTCAAATATGGTCAAACCCAAATGTTGGTTTAAAAATGTGAAAAAAGTGAAAGTTAAAGTTGGGTTCAAATTTTAAATTACATTTTTAACCCAACATTTGGGTGAAAACAACCCAGCGTTGTTTAGAGTGTATTAGCCTTTTATACACTGACCTTCAAATTCCACATTCAACCCTGAAACGTTTCTTTGTAAAACAAGGTAGGCACAAATTATGCTTTAAATGATTAAAATGAGTCATGGATAATGATGATCTTTAATACGCATCTTTAATTTTAATGTGTGATCTATTACAAGTCAAAAACTGAGTTATACTACCAGAATTTAAGAATTAAAAGTAGTTGGGTTGTATTCTGGGTTAGGCCGGTTTGTTTATCTACAAATAACTTATTATATATAATTTCTAGATAAAAGGTTTGATGGATTGAATACATTATTATAGGATCTTCACTTTAAAGCAAACTGAAAGTGAGGAGAGTTATGAATACATTAGGAATGAGTGACAGACTAATGGTACGTTTACACGACAACGATACTATTAAAACGGAGACGTTTTTTTTCCTTTGAGACGTAGATCCATTGTCAAAAACTTGCACTTCTAAAACCTGTTTTCAAAAGTTGGCGTTTTCAGGCACCCAAATGGTCGTGTAAACGAACGGCCGAAACACATAAAAAGTTTCACGTTCTTGGTTGAAAACGGTGTCGTGTAAACAACCCCTCAAAGGAGTAGTTCACTTTTGAAAAAACTTTTGCTGGTAATTTACTCACCCCCATGTCATCCAAGATGTCCATGTCTTTCTTTCTTCAGTCGAAAAGAAATTAAGGTTTTTGATGAAAACATTCCAGGATTTTTCTCCATATAATGGACTTCAATGGGAACCAAACGGTTCAAGGTCTAAATGAGTTTCAGTGCAAACTGTTCAAAGGGCTTTAAACGACACCAGACGATGCGATCAGTCATTTAAAAATAAATAACAAAGTTTAAATTTTATAAGCTCAAATGCTCGCCTTGCTCTGTTCTGTGATGCGCATTCGTGACTCTCCTGTTCGAACTCGTTCATCAAAATGAACGAATCTTTTCCGAGTCATTTCATTCGTTTCACTTGTTGAATGAACCAAATGACTCGGAAAAAGATTCCTTCATTTTTTGGACATCTTGGATGACATGGGTTTTTTTCAAAAGTGAACTACTCCTTTAATCTCCCAGTGTTCTCCATCCTGTGCCAGTTTGTCGTCCAGTATTGCCCTGTTGTGTCCTGACCTGCCCCGTTCCGTCCAGTCCTGCCATACTGGTCTGTTTTTCCATATATTGTGTTTTTTCCTCTTTTTTTGAATGAATAAAGGCCCACATTGCTCTGCGTCTTTGAGTCCTCGCCCCTCTTTCACCTCAACTCTGACATGCTCCCTCTCAATCGATCAACAGAAGGGTTCGCTTTCCTTTGTGACTATTACAAAATCAACCAACAACCTTGTCAACTGGGACAACATTCTGAGATTTTTTAAAAGTTGTTGAACACTTTATCATCAATTATCTTTAGGGCTGTCACGCCGCCTTCACACTGGCAGTTGAAATCAGCTCCGATGCGGCTGCGAAACGACCGGAAGTCATTCATTTCCTATGGAGATTCGCAGACCGCATGCGAATGGGTCCGAAACGGGTCCGACCGAGTGCGGTGCGAAGAAAATCGTGTCCGTTTGTCATCCGGATGCGTTCAAAAATTTGAACTCGTGCGAAAAGCTACGGACGGTTCCTATCCGACAATTCCAGCGGAAGTTGAGCGTTGCTATGGTGATAAACAAACCTGAATTATTAACTTTTAATAAAATAAATAATGATTTTATAACGATAAATTGTCACGTCATTTTTTATTTTCATGACTTTCTAACATTTATAAGGGCAGTTAATACATTAAATTGAAGGTAGACATTAAACTATTGACCACTATATCACATTTTTTAGCCGACCTGACATGTCAACGTCCTGAGCAACTTTCCTCACGCAGCATAACCCTCATCAGAGAGATCATACAGAACTGACAGAATCAAACTTTAATCTCTCCGCCATTTTTGTTCTACCCGCGTCCGACGCTTTTCACTGTGTAGTACGACGTCCGTTGGGAACGTATTGCGTATTACGGAGCTGATTTCCACTGCCAGTGTGAAGGCGGCGTCAGACAATTATATTTATATTTATATATAATATAAATTATATATAAATCTATATACATGAAAATATTTCTTAAATATATACAAGCATGTGTATGTATTTATATACATAATATAATTACACACAGTGCACCCACATATATTATGCAAACACAAACTTTTATTTTGAATGCAATTAATCGCGATTAATCGTTTGACAGCCCTAATCATTTGCATTTTATCAAACACATTATGTAAATATAACTATTGGTTTACATATTCAGATGTACTTGATGGATTTTTTTAATATTTGTATACTTATTTCCTGCTTGGCCTTTTACTGTAAAAATCCTTTTAGCCACGCATATCGCCACAAAATTGAAGGACTGAATGCATTGAAAGGTGCATCTGAGAAGAGACCTATTCTTTATGCTCCATGGTGGCAGATCTAGCAAGGCTTCAGTGAAGCATTGGCTCTCAATGCATTTCAATATTTGTCCTCCCACGCTCCCGTCACATCCTGGCTCTCTGGTAAGTGCTGCATATTGTCTCTTACAGTTAGTCCCAGATGTCATTTATTCATCCCACCATAACCCCCAGATAAAGATGGACAGATTGATGACTTTACGCAAACGTCGCACAGAAAGCGCAGGTAGAGCCGATGCCCCGCCAAAGACCCCGTCAAACAATGTGTGCGCATTCATATGCAGTCATAACAGAGGCGCACAAATCCTCCTGGGAATTGCATCAAGTCCTTTCCAAAGCAGATATTGGCTCTTTGTAGCACTATTTACCATATTCACACATACAGTAGATTGACACATGAGATGTAGCACTGCCTCATGACAGGCCGTCAGGCTCTCACGTGGTAAAATGACACATCCTGAGTGTAAACCCTAGATCACAAGCTAGTTTTCCTCTTGAAAAGGCACAAGCCCCTCCGTGCTCCCACTGCAAGGGCACTGCTCATAAATTATTGCGGTGGGTTGACATACTCAGTATAGCAGAGCAGTAAAAGCTGTCAGCATTGCTCTTCACAAAGCTTAACTCAGCTGTTGAAACCCTCTGGAGGCCGGCTCCCGTTCCCAGTCTGTGCCGAACCGCTCGGCATCACGAAATTCAGATGGATTACGGCGAGCAGAAGTCTACAGCGCGGTTCTCCTGTCTGGGATCATCTCTCGCTGCTAGTCTCTGAACAACCGCGGTCCAGAAACGCATCTCGGATATCAGTGTCAGCAGGGCCGGGGAGATTTAGTTCAATTAGATCCAGTTTAGCCAATACATGCTGAGGTCGGAAAAGGGATTCAAAAACATGGGCGCTCCAGAGGGCAATAACACATTATTCCCACCGTAAAACGTTTTCACCCTTAAATCAGCTGCAATATTTAGGAGAGGTACAGAAGGAGACAGACGTGGTAAAGCACAGCATTCCATTGGCTCTTTGTAATGTATAGAGGACAAATCTTGAATAAATGCAGATCAAACGTGCAACTATCAACAGCAACATTTTCGTCAATTACACAAAAAGCATTTGAATTATAATATAAACAGTAATGAATAGGGGTGAAACGATATTCAAACTGAACCGAAAAAACGCGATACAGACCTCACGATTCGAATCGTGATAGTCTCATTGTGTACCGAACACGCCCCGCCCCCTGCTACCCCGGCCCCGCCTAGCCCGGCTCAATGGACCTCATGTCTTATGTGTACAGTACACAACGAATTCAGTTTTGTAGCCTAACCACCAGTGTTGTAGTACTCGAGACTTGGACTCGTCTCGGACTCGGTCTCGAGACCATATTTTAATGGTCTTGGTCTCGTCATGGACTCGTGTCCATTTGGACTCGGAATTGACTCGTACTCGAACATTTTTTTTTTTAGGACTCGGACTTATTCCCGAGTCCACTCGAGTTCAATTAAAAATATTTTTCATGATTATTAATGTATGTGAATAAAATATTTCTTAAAATTGATTGACACGCCCAGTGATTGGTGATTTTCTAGTGCCCAACTGCGCATGACAAATTGTAATAAAATTACTTTTAACACCACCTACTATGTGGCCGTTTTACCCTAAACTGATCATATTTTTTAAACTCTAAGTAAATTCAGTAAAAAAAAAAAAGGATTTCTCTAAGTAAATAAAAGTAAACTCGACCGTCTCTGGTCTCGGACTCGACTCGGACTCGACTCTCTATGGACTCGGTCTTGACTCGGACTCGACTCTCTCTGGTCTCGGTGTCGACTCGGACTCGAGTGAGGTGGTCTCGACTACAACACTGCTAACCACCATTAACACCAAATAACAAGCTCCGTGTTTTGTTACCTTCGATAATAAGCAAGGTGTAATCTTTCCAATTCTGTCTATTTGATCACGAAATTCAAACAATAAATGGCGTTTTGGCGCTCTTTGATGTGGCGTGACATCGCTGTATAGCTCCTCATTTCAAGCGGCACGCGAGTAAACGCGATCATCTCTTCCTCAGTCACAGAAAAGACACCTGAAGGTATGTTGAAAGATACAGTATACTTACTGAAAGGCATCATAACTCGTGTAATCGCTCAATCGGGGTTTCAGCAGCAGAAAGACGTCAATAAAACAGCATATCTTGTCACTATAGTATAATTACCTCAACAGGCAAGTGATTCAGTGTCAACAACTTTGGTTCCTATAAATGAACTCTTGCACTAAATAAATGCACTATGTTAGCTTATATATTATATTTTACTTGTTAATGATATCTTGATTATTTAATGTAAGTTTAAAATATCTTTCATGAAAATGACAACTGTGTAAATGATTATATTTCAATAACAAATTAGAGTAAAAACACAAGATAATTCAAAAACTGCCTTATGTACAGTGTGTTCTGTGTTGATTATTATATCTAAAAAAATAAATAGCATCTGAATTTAGGTTAAAAGTCTAGGCTACAACCTTTAATGTTATAGTATTGTGCAGCTCCCTATATAGTTTACAGCATTAGCAGATTTTTTTTTAATCCTTGTGAAACGTTGAATTGTAATTGAATTAATTTAAAGACAAAGACATTTTTTTTTATTAAACCACTGTTTAAAAAAAAAAAAAAAGAAAGCAATTTTAGCTTTCTAAACCGAACCGAACTGAGATGTCAAAACCGTGGGAAAACGGTTTTTGTGTATCGTTACACCCCTACTAGTAACAAATCACTTGAAAGTTGCAAAATTTGGATTTGCCATCATACAGTCTGAGATATTGTGTGTTGCTGTGGTTTGCATCTTTCTGCAATAATACAAAAGCAACTGAAAAACATCCTATTAGGGTTTTGTCGAGGAAACCACGCTGATTTGGCTTGCTGGCAACAGAGCACAACAATAGGGTTTCCAATCATTTTCTCAATGGAAAAATTAGCAACCATGAGAAGAGGAACTGTATTCTTTTCTGTTGATGCCACAGTGGGACTCATTCAAGACACGCAAGCCCAATGAATTTGTCTGTTTTTAAAAAAAATTGTAGGATTATATAAATTGTCTCATTTAATTCGACATGAACATTTATGTAAGAATGGTAACGCTTTACTTGAAGGGGTGTGCACAAGACTGACATGACACCTTTATAATCATCTCATGACACATGCTTTATGCATGTTTATGACATGACAAGAGTTGGAAATAACAAGAGTTGCGTGCATTTTTGGTTTAAGTTCTTGTATTGTCACGGCAAGAGTCCAGAACTCTGTAAAGTCTCCTTCACCACATCCCAAACATTTTCACTGAATTTAAACTCTGGATTCATGTGTACAAAAGATTTTTTCACAATCTGAATCTAATGAATCTGGATATTGTCATCCTGGAATATGAACATGATGTGTCTTTATACATGGCTGTATAAAAAAGGAAAAGCTACACACTCCTTCAGTTAGAGTTAGAAGAACTGTTGCCAAACATATAACATGCTAGAAACATAATAATCACTGCAACAATGATCCAGTCATAGACTCTTAAGTGTTTGCCAATTTAAATCCAAACAGTGACTTTTTGTTTTTGGCCGGGCAAGTGTATGTTGTAATGTTGTGATTCATCTCAAAGCCGACTGGTTTGGTTTGAGATTCAGAGCTCTATTGAAAGATTCTCAGAAAATCCCTATGGAGAAAATGAATGAAAAAAACAAATACTTTCAGAAGCCAGGCTGCTGAAAAAGTGGGTACTCTGTTGCACTCTATTGATTTATAGTAGCCATTTTGGTCTTTTTCAAAAACAAAACAGAGCAATGACAACATAAATTGTGCAATTTGCCAGAGTAAAGAAAACTGAATTATGCTGCCCATGGTAAATGAAAGCTAAATATTATGGATTAAATTTAGTGGCAGAACAGATTCATAAAAGCAAGCGAAACAAAAAAATTCAATGATGAGATATTGTGCTACTGGAGCTAATACATTTAAATTAGCGCTAACGAGGACATTCCAATTCAGGGGCTGATTACCCTTCACAGACACGCATCAAAGAGCCACACAGATCTATTTGAGAACCGAGAGAACGGGAAAATATATCCGCTTAGCCATTCAGTCTACAGATCTGTCAGGTCATCCATGTGGAAAACACACAGGTAGAGTGATGGACTTAAAGGGATACTTCACCTCTGAAAAGATGGATGTGATTTAACATGACTCATTTATGTAGAAGAAATGTGAAATTATTTTTGAATTTGGAGCTTCCTAGACAGAAAAGCCATAAAATGTATTTTTGGCTTATGTGGATGAAAGACAACAACTCCCAGAATGCACTTGCTTCGTTGCCCTAGGAGGCCACGCCTACCGGTAACAGAGCGCAGTAGTTAAACAACAAGTAGGCTACTAGTGAGTCTCCGTGATGAGTCTGCCCAAAAATGTGTTTCGAGATCACCCAAAATGTCCGGGATTGGGCTTTTGCGTTCTACAGTCGCCATTCATCATGTTTACTGTGGCGAGCTGGACGAGTGAGGGCCGCGGGAGAACGGCGCGAGTCATGTTTACTGTGGCGTGCTGGACGAGTGAGGGCCGCGGGAGAACAGCGCGAGTCATGTTTACTGTGGCGAGCGGGACGAGTGAGGGCCGCGGGAGAATGGAGCGAGTGAGGGCCGCGGGAGAACGGCGCGAGTCATGTTTACTGTGGCGAGCGGGACGAGTGAGGGCCGCGGGAGAATGGAGCGAGTGACATGACACCTTTATAATCATCTCATGACACATGCTTTATGCATGTTTATGACATGACAAGAGTTGGAAATAACAAGAGTTGCGTGCATTTTTGGTTTAAGTTCTTGTATTGTCACGGCAAGAGTCCAGAACTCTGTAAAGTCTCCTTCACCACATCCCAAACATTTTCACTGAATTTAAACTCTGGATTCATGTGTACAAAAGATTTTTTCACAATCTGAATCTAATGAATCTGGATATTGTCATCCTGGAATATGAACATGATGTGTCTTTATACATGGCTGTATAAAAAAGGAAAAGCTACACACTCCTTCAGTTAGAGTTAGAAGAACTGTTGCCAAACATATAACATGCTAGAAACATAATAATCACTGCAACCAAAAGAGTTGCAGTGATTTGCAGAGTGAGGGCCGCGGGAGAATGGAGCGAGTGAGGGCCGCGGGAGAACGGCGCGAGTCATGTTTACTGTGGCGAGCGGGACGAGTGAGGGCCGCGGGAGAATGGAGCGAGTGAGGGCCGCGGGAGAACGGGGCGAGTCATGTTTACTGTGGTGAGCGGGACGAGTGAGGGCCGCGGGAGAACGGCGCGAGTCATGTTTACTGTGGCGAGCGGGACGAGTGAGGGCCGCGGGAGAACAGCGCGAGTCATGTTTACTGTGGCGAGCGGGACGAGTGAGGGCCGCGGGAGAACGGCGCGAGTCATGTTTACTGTGGCGAGCGGGTCGAGTGAGGGCCGCGGGAGAACGGCGCGAGTCATGTTTACTGTGGCGAGCGGGACGAGTGAATGCCGCGGAAGAACGGCGCGAGTCATGTTTACTGTGGCGAGCGGGACGAGTGAGGGCCGCGGGAGAACGGCGCGAGTCATGTTTACTGTGGCGAGCGGGACGAGTGAGGGCCGCGGGAGAACGGCGCGAGTCATGTTTACTGTGGCGAGCGGGACGAGTGAGGGCCGCGGGAGAACGGCGCGAGTCATGTTTACTGTGGCGAGCGGGTCGAGTGAGGGCCGCGGGAGAACGGCGCGAGTCATGTTTACTGTGGCGAGCGGGACGAGTGAGGGCCGCGGGAGAACGGCGCGAGTCATGTTTACTGTGGCGAGCGGGACTAGTGAGGGCCGCGGGAGAACGACGCGAGTCATGTTTACTGTGGCGAGCGGGACGAGTGAATGCCGCGGAAGAACGGCGCGAGTCATGTTTACTGTGGCGAGCGGGACGAATCAGGGCCGCGGGAGAACGGCGCGAGTCATGTTTACTGTGGCGAGCGGGACTAGTGAGGGCCGCGGGAGAACGGCGCGAGTCATGTTTACTGTGGCGAGCGGGACGAGTGAATGCCGCGGGAGAACGGCGCGAGTCATGTTTACTGTGGCGAGTGGGACGAGTGAGGGCCGCGGGAGAACGGCGCGAGTCATGTTTACTGTGGCGAGCGGGACGAATCAGGGCCGCGGGAGAACGGCGCGAGTCATGTTTACTGTGGCGAGCGAGACGAGTGAGGGCCGCGGGAGATAGTATTGTGGTGGAGACTTTGTTTATTATCACTGGGTAGGTTAGACGAGGTCGAAGTATTCATAGTACAGATAGGGGGTAACGTGAAGGCAGGGTGGGGAGTCGCAATAGTATACATATTTGGCGCGCGCGAGGCAGATCTGGCTGCGATCGCGCGGCTCGTATCATCACTTATGATCTGCGCTTTGCCCTAACGAGTGATCTTTTGAACTAAACAGGTCTTGTCTACTTGTGTTTGTGTGTCATATGAATAATAAATGCCCCATACATGGACTCAGAGTGCCTACTGTATGTAGTAAATGGAAAATCTCCACAGCAAAAGGCCAAGCACTACATACGGTGCATACGGTTTGTTCTACCATTTATTAGTAATGATTTACACAGTTTGTTTACTACTTACTATATACCTGAGCATTCAGTATTGTGCAATACAGCATACAGAAGGTGATGGACATTTTGGGGGGAAAGAAGTGCTGCATTTTATCATTTAAACTTTTCATGAAAATTATATAATCCAAGATTTCTGCCACCATATAACGTCATAATATGCAAATTAGATGGGGAAATTTAATCCCTATATAAACTTTGGGTCATCCTTAATATTTCTCTAATTTACAGAACGTATCTATCTTGTTTCACTTTTAAGATATAGTCTTTTGAAATTAAGATGTCAAAAAAATCGAATGTTTTTGGAAAAACCCTCTGGCGCCTAAAGTGTTAAAACTCACATCAACCGATCACTTGTTTAGCGTTCATGCAAACACTACAGTCAGATTCACCAATCGGAATGAATTCAGTTAGACTGAAACAAAAGCTGTGCATGTAAACAATGAATGGCGACTGCAGAAAGCAAAAGCTGAATCCCGGACATCGACGGCCGCGCATGTCCGGGAAAAAGAGGACGGTAACCCCTACTACTCAGCTTTCTCCACAGAACAAGAGCCTGCTACACTTAGCTTCAAAAAACAAAGATGGCCGACACTATGTGTTCATTCTGTGAGTGAGATCCTCCCTCTATGAGTGGGTTGAGAACATGTGGGACAGACCCTACTACTGACTGTAGTCTTTAGCCTCTGGACAAAAAATACATAAATCTCTCGTCTCAGGGGGATATGAGGGTAGAAAGCACGGTAATTCGAAAATACTATAGGTTTCCTACTAATACAAAGCTTAATCCTGAAGTATCCCTTTAAGGAAAATGAATAAATCATGGACTAGATTCCTGCCAAATGAACAAGTCTTCGGATGCAGGGGTTTATGGGTAGGGAAGAGACGTCAAACCAGCCAGGCCGAGCATGAAAGAGAAAGCAGGGAGATGTACACTTTACCTGCTCCAAGATGACATTGATTCTGTCCACTTCACAGTCAATGAGGAAGCGCTTCTCCTGTCTCCTGTCCATTTCCTCAATGATGCGGCGAAACTCTTGGGGGTCGGTGATGCTGCCCACTGAGCGCGCGGTAACTTGCCAGTTGTTTGCCACTGCGGCCTCCATTATGGCTTGAAGAATGGAAAATCCTGGCAGGAAAACAATCATTTTTGTGTTAGCTCACACTCCAGAGCTTCATGGGTGTTGACATGCTGCCACATAAAATACATTCAGAGTTCGTATTCGATTTTACACAAATGAAGTGTTATGTATATATACACAAAGAGAATTAATGTGACTTTCGTCATTTTGGATTAGATCTCTAGGTTGTCCAACAGCAGTTTAAAAACACCTATTGTGCAAAGTGCAAAAAATATTCGCCAAAAAATATCTGCAATGCAACCTGAGTTGAATATAAAACAGATCATTGATTGTTCGATATAGCGGTGTTCAAATACACATATAGTATCGGGTGTGAAACTTTTGCATCGTGCATACACTAAAAAATCCAGAAATTTAAATGAACTGGTTTTAATCAGGTCAAAAAATGATTTAATATTTATGAATCAAATGTATATATAAAAAAGTTGGATTAATTGTAGCGCTGCCAAATGATTAAAATATTTAATCGTGATTAATCGCCTTAATTGTCATAGTTAAGTCGTGATTAATCGCACATTTTTATCTATTCTTAGTCTCTTGATTTCTTTTTATCCCATTATTTTTTCTCATTTTAATGCTCTTATCAACATGGAAAATGGATCGGCTTTTTGCAAATGTTTTTTATTATTATTGAAAGCAACATTGGCATATACTGTCGAATTGCATATCTTGTGCCTTTCGCCCTTACTCACCCAAACTTGTCAACAAAGCTACTTTACGCGAGTGTGTTTGCATTAGCAGGTAGTTGCCGAATCACAGGTGTTTCGTATATGAGATGAGGACGTGGATTCAGTGTAAGTAGGCTTTGACTGTTTCATTTTACTTAACAATGTTTCATGCACTATATTGAAGAGAACTTTTGGTTTACTTAAGTCTATAATTGTATCTCTTAAAACTCATCTTTGATCACCAAAATTACATATTTAAATGTTTTTTTCCCCCAAAATTCTTCATGCCCTAGCTTGAAGGTAACTCGACACCCTTGCCTAATTTTGTATACACGGTTCTATGAATATGCAAATGAGCCCCGCCTCCACTCACTCACTCAGAAATCCACTGGTTGACGGTTACAAGGTCGTTTGTGACGTCAGAAACACCAGCGTTTTCAAAGTATGTTTTTGAGACTGTCTTTGGTTCACTGCAGTTTTAAGGAGGGAATACTTAGCAATGCTGTCCACTTATGAATTTACATATGGCTTGCCTTAAAGCATATTAAAAACACCACATAGACACATTAAACACATTAAAAGCTGGATTTTCACCACAGGGGAACTTTAAGCTCTTTGAGTACTTGAGTTTTTGTAGAAGTTAATGAGGCTGTTGTGTCGCTCCTTAATTAACCCCATTGCAATATTGAGGTGTTCAGTTTTATCTAAATTTTGGAAAATAAACATGTGATCAACTGTTTCTTGTTTTTCACTGGCATTTCTCTTAGTTGTTGAGGACTAAAGCATCTTTAAGCCTACATTCAGTATGTTAAAACTCAATTGGTGACTGACGTACGGTTTACTCTTTACACCTTTGTGGTTTTGTCTGGCTTAACCAAGCATTGGTGGGTGGCCTCTGATATCGAGGCAGGCTATTTGCACTTGGTCATTGTGTAGAATAGCACCCCTGGATTTTTTTTAATAATCCAAAATGGCATTGACCGGCAGTGACTGACAGGTCTAAATTGGTTTGTATGGGGTTTGCTAAAAGGATTAACTTAGTTCCTGTACACAGACCAGAACGCATAATAAATAGCCATGAGCGCCAGCAAATACAGGTTAAGCATGTCATTATAAAGAAGACAAAATCCTTATTTGTAAATGCATTAGTGCGCTGTGATTAACTTTCGAAAATTATATTGTTGTCACAGTTGTTGAAAAGACCAACTGTCCTTGGTGGCAGTGTCTTTTTTTTTTCTTCCCCCGCATATAAACATGCATTTAAAAAAAATGCTGATTTTAAAAGATGATATCCAGAGTAATTCACTGCGGATTATGCAAACGCGTTCATTCACGTGCCGTCGCCCCTCTAAAGCCTTATCTTGGGCGCCGAACACAGGCACGGATGCAACGAAGTCAACAGTTTTTGGCAACTCGTCTATACTGCAGATTGCTTGAACTTCTCCTTGGACTTCCTCTATTCAGGCTTTGCACGGCTCAGTTGCTCTGCCCGGCCCAGGTGGCGTGAAAAGCCCTGTGTCTGCTCTCCCAGCATGCAGCTGTCATCCTACTGCTCCGCACCACATTAAATGACTTTTAAAAAAAAAACGCTGCGCAAAATGGCTGAAAGAAATCTGCACTTTATGACCCGCCTGCGACAGAAGAGCAAGACGCCCGAAGAAGAGACATGTCAGGCTCCGAATGAATCGATGTGATGCTTGGCACGTCTCATCCCCATCTGTGTCCAGTTCGTAATATACGAGTGGCTGCAAGTGTGTTTCCTTCGGTGACTTATAATGTCTTAGAAATTAAGAATAATGGTTTGTAATGTGCATTTACATGCACTCTCTAGCGCTCTGATGGGAGAATGAACTTGAGAAATGGGTTCTCGGTTCATTTTCCTTCTTTTTTTTTTTGTTCCTATACGCTACGGTAGGGAATACTCGGTTCAGTTTAATTCATTTACAGTCAACATGATGTATGCCTGTGGAAGAGGTTTTAATATAAACTAAAATGGTCTTACGGCAGTGTATCGCAAGACCTCTAAATGCCAAGGGAATGTCTTTGAAGATCCTGTTATCCAGGTAATGGTAGAATATTTTAGGACAGGGATTTTTAAACCATGGACCCCAAAATAAGGAACCCCTTCCTAAAATATATGACAGCGTTTTAAAGGCTGATATTGTACATACTCTGTGTGAGAAAACCATGAATCATATAATAATTGAATCCAATTATCATTATTTTATCCGAATTATCCGAATTCGTACGATGAATTAGTACGAATTAGCCACTTTTTAATATATATAGAGCCACTACACTAAGGCCAACGCAAATTATGAAATAATATTCACGATTTTAATATTTGCAACATTTTCTTTTTAAATCTGGAGATCCTTTTTTTTGTATTGACTTAACAGCTTATATAATGACAATGACAGTTTTACAATTTTTGTAAAAAATAATTTTGATAACTGTCATGATTTATATCCATACTTTAGACAAATAAAAGTAATGATAACAGTGAATGTGTTCACTAAATGCGCTGTGAGCACAGAAAGTGCCTCGATTACGTATGGTAACCCCAACCCGATCTCACGGCAATTCGTACGAATTTTACGAGATGGCTAATTCGTACAAATTCGTACGATTTTTGCTAATTCGAACATATTTTACGTGTTACCAAATTCGTTCGAAATTCGTACGAATGACCTACCCCAGACTCCGCCCCTAAACCTACCCATCACATGGGTTTAGACAAATCGTACGAATTCATACGATGAATTAGTACGAATTAGCCACTTTTTAATCACTCGTACGAATTCGTACGAATTGGTCGTGAGATAGCGTAGGGCGACCCTCATTCCCCGAGGAGGGAACGGAGACATACTTCATAGTGACGAAAGGAAACCAGGGTCGATCTATGTTTACTTAAAAATAAAACACTGTAAAGAATTATATGATCAATTAGTTATGACAACATATGTTTTCACATTGCTTTAACTCATCAAAATAAGTTGGTGAAAATAAGTCCTAACATAACAATCCTCAAGAAATTTTAATGTAATTTAAGTTGAAATGACTTAAACATCCAAGTTGATTGTACTTAAAGAATTTAAGGCAGCAACCTCACTTTTTTTCCCCAGTGAAGCTAAATGAGGGGAACCGAGGAAAACGAGGAGACCAGGAACTGAACTTTACAGTGCACAACATCCAGGTAAGGACAGCAACTGTTAATGAACTTAGGAAACACAAGTGTATATATGAAGAGTTCAGATGCAAAAGCCTCTAAATGCCATTTGAAATTTTCTTCTTTAATGATGATTTTTATCAAACTTAGTTCAGTAATTTCACTTAAATAACAATTAATAGGTAATTATCATTGCCATTTAAGTGACATTACTGAACTTAAATATACAAGTTTGATAAAAATCGTCATTAAAGAAGAAAATTTCAAATGGCATTTAGAGGCTTTTGCATCTGAACTCTTCATATATACCCACAAGGAACACAAGCTAACAAGACACACCTGTGAACAGTCAAGACCAACGAGAAAAAAACTACAAAGAACTACAAACATGGCACTCGAACAGGAAGTAACATAAAAGTCCAAACATAGTACAGGGAGCATGTGAAGCCGCGAGTCTCCGCTTACTCCGCTGACTCTCCAAACGGACGACACGTTTATACTTGACGCGCTCGCCGTTGTGCTATTCTGTGAAACGACAGGGGGCGACTCGGAGTAATTCTCCTCTAAACCACCAGGAATCAGCAGTGAAGAAGTAGTTTGCCGTTTATTGGTAGCTTATTAATTGCTAATTCATAAATAAGTAAATGCAGTAGGTTTATTGTAGCCTACTTTCACAGCATGTAAACTAGTTAAACAATTGAAGCCTTATTGGAGAGTGTTTAAACCTTAATTTCACCAGCTTTCTTCTGCTATTGTAGGCTTATTTTGTAAATGTAACCAATTACTTTAGACAAGTGCAAACTAGGTGCTTAATGCAAATGTGTTCCTGTTCACAAAATGAGATTTTATGGCCGCCCATCAATGCAAATGTCTCTGTGTAAAGAAGGATCATAAACATGCTGGTACAGATAGTACCAGTTCGGCCAGATTCGACTCAAAGTCGTTCATCTTCGGATGCGGCGCCACACGCGATGTTATTAAAAGTGCCGTGCACACTGCCAGGCGAAATGGGGTGTTGCGCACCCAACACGCACGACTGCCCACACCGCAATGACGTCATTTTTACACATTCATACACAAGGCTTAACACTCAGCACAAAATGTTTTCATCTTCATCTAAACCAACAAAAGGTTCAACAGAGACGATGAATTAAAAAAAAAAAAGGTTGCAAAAGGGTGGGTTCCCCCCAAAAAAACATTTCAGGGACCAGTTCTTAAAGGAATAGTTAACTTAAAAATGGACCCCATTGACTTTTTTCCTATTATGAATGTCTGGTTACTGGTTACAGGGTCTGGTTACTGACATTCTTCAAAATATCATCTTTTGTGTTCAGCAGAAGAAAGAAACTCATACAGGTTTGAGGGAGAGTAAATGATGACAATATTTTCAATTTTGGGTGAAATATCCCTTTAAAAAAACTTTTTTTCTTAGTAGAACAGTTTAAAATTCTAAAGAAACATTTTTCCGCTATATAAAAAGGTTATACCTTTTTAAGGTTATATATAAATATATCTTTTGTGGAATGGAAAGTTTCCGTTGCTTTTAAAGGTTATTCATTGAACCGCAGGTGCCAATAAATAACCTATATGTTTAAGAGTTTAGCAAAATATTTAAGAAAGTATCTAAGACCTTCAACAAACACAACATACACTTCAAACGGGCTCTAAACCTTAAGAGCAAACATCATACTGTACATAGAGGCGGTGTGATGAGGGCGATACACAGCAAACCAAACCACCACTGTGAGCGCAAGTCAACACACAGAAGGGCAAAGCCCTCGGGACACACACAGCAGAGCATCTGCATCTAAAGGACAAGGGCCGCACATTTCAGGACAGTGAGATGAAGATTTCGGACAGAAAGCATATGTGGTTTCAGGAAGGAGGCCACCTGTGTGAAAGTGCACCAGCCGACAGCGACCACAGGCTCTCCTGTCAGATTCACACCTGTGATCTCCTGACTACACCAGTAATGAGCCGTTATTTCATATCTTTAAGTGACTAGTCAATATATCAGTGGCAAGCGGTGATTTTAACCGGGTATGCTGGGTGTGCTTTAAATGCACACCCAGCATACCAGGTGGGGTTCGTGTTTGCTGATTAGATGCTTAGTCATTGCATAGCAACACAGCTAAAGTGTTATATATAATATATCGGTTTGACCTTTAATTGAAAGTAGCCTATTTACAGTTGAGTTGTGTTTAATTTGAGTCACGCGCGATGTGTGATAGGGACAAAATATGCTGTATTTTTGTAATTTCGCTAGGTGGCGCTAATGTCCCAGAAACGACATACTTCCGCTATAAAAACGCTAATAAGCGCAAATAAGAAACATCATGGCAGGTTTCAATTTAAATGTATGCACTGTTTTTTATGGGGTTAAAAATAAGCATAAAATAATTATTACCCCCCTAGCATTGGTAGGTTTAGGATTAGTTGTGGGGGAGGGGTTAGGATTAGGGGCGGGGTTAGGATTAGGCAATCAGATACTGACTTCAACAACAGGGATAATTTGGCAGGGGGTTGAAATTCGGCACAACACCGGAATTATCAGGGAGGGGTAATTTGAAGAAATTTACCGTCGTTTCACACATAAATAAATAACGGAAAATTCCACAAGTATAATTGCCAACTTTTTATCGTGTAATCTCAAACAAGGGAATTTATAGTAATTTAAAGTGTTAAGGTTAATAAGGTTAAGGTTAATAAGGTTAAAAATGGGCAGGGCCCAGTGGAGGAGGGGGTACACCTGAGACGTGCCTCTATGTAGGCAAGGGGGCGTGGTTAGCTGGTGCCTGCTGACATCACAGGGCACCACAACTTCCAATAGGAAAATTCAAATGCAGTAGGCACCGTTCAACCTGAAGAGGGCAGCACTAAGACGTTTTTACATTTATTGTAGAATTAAACCACTTTATACCCAAATGTCAAATAAATTACTTGAATCAATAAATAGCATTAATAAAGCCCCAGTCTTACAGATGATTAACTAAAAAAAAATATTAGTGACCCTTTAAAAACCGTCCCGATCCCAAACTTCTATCAATGACATGCGGTCAGTATATAAATGGACCTTATGGCCTAATATAACTTATGGCCTATATAAGTTTGGGATCGTAAGATTTTTAAAATCTTTTTTCAGGAACAATATTCCAATCAACCAATCAAATTTGAGGGACCATATTACACTTTATGACAAGTTTAGGTTTACAACCAGGGTTTCTACATCAGTGTTATTCACTGTTAATCATTTCCCTCTGACTTTAGGAGAAGTTTTGGGTAGGGTTAGGTTTAGGGGTACTACATTTTCGGACAGGAATGTTGTTCCAGGATCAACAAGGTATGTTGGATACAGGAACATGTTTAACTTGGCAAAATCATGGTGACCTTCTTTCTGAATAAGTCAATTGATTTAAAAAAAACAAACAACCCTGACCCTAAAGTTTGAACAGTGATGTATATAAAGAAGTTTGCTTTACTACTTTCAATGAATAAGAATGGTTTATAAACCTTGCTGTGGGGTTTGACCTGTCTTGTCTTGGTCACCTGCTCTGCACAATGATCAAGTAGGCAGATCAAGTGAGAGTTTCTCTTGAACTCTTGAAGAGTTGTTAAATCTCACTAGACTGTAAAGAGCAACAGGAGGATTTCAAGAGACGCACAGATTACATGGCGAAGATCTTCTGCTGTCAGTCCCTGAGGAGATCTCCAAAGATCAGTCCTGGAATACCATCAAATCCTCAAAGAAAGGGTCCGCACACCTCTTCTTCAAATGATAATGTCTTTGATCACGCGTCACCATCTGTGGCATTCATGGGTTTTGACTATAAAGGTTCTGCCTACAAAAAAACTGTCACCCCCCCCCCCCCTTTTTTGAATAGACATGGAAATGCACATGTCAAATTTCAATGGTTGTAATTCAAGAATGCTTTGGAATTTGGACGTAAGATTGGTCTCGTTTCAAGAAGACGTTTGGCAGATTTTTGTAGAAGTGACAAAGAAAGTGAAACTGAAAAAAGTAATAGAAGTTTGAGTTTATGGAAATGTACAATGTAAAAAAAAAAAATATTTCCAAAACCTGGGCTACTCTAAAACTGCAGAAAAATCTGAACAAGTAGTATTTCAAATTTTAGGTTGATATTTCAAAAAATGAGCTTTCAGTGAGATTTTGTTTGGGCGCATTACCAAACTTTTTCACTTTAACAAACAGACTCCATTACTGCCCATCCATATGTGTTTTGAGTGATCTGAACCCATATTTCCACAGTTTTCATACAATTTATGAAGTAGACATCCTATTCAGAAGTAGTATGGGAAGTTTGGCAGATTTTGATATGAATTCAACCTCTAAGAAACACATACAAAGAACATGCATTTGCGTTGTAGCTTCCTGCCACATCACAAATGGTGAATTTATTATTTTTTTCTTTATATTTCAAACATTTTCAGACCTTTTTTTTCAAAAATAATTGAATGGATGCAATCTTTTGAACTATTGGCATGAAAACAAACAGAGGTTTCTACCTTTTTTTCACGATTTTTCATGTTCATCACTATTTCAAAATAAAGGTCTGAACACGCCTTGGAATTATGAAAATATTCTTGTTGCAAATTGATAAATTACGGCTCCTCTGTAATTTATTTTGAAAAATATATAGTTTGTCAATATTAAGATTTTTTTCTAAGATATTATTTTTTTTTAAATATAACGGGAAGCGTCCCGCCTGTGGGACGGTGACAGTCAAGTACACCACTGGTTTTTGCACAGCATTAACCGAACAGAAGCTTCAGAATTGAATAAAATAATGTTATGCTATAGTGATGCCTTTCGAGGCTTAGCCTTAATCCTAACCCTATACACTGTAAGAAATAAATCCATATCAGTCCCTCCAGAAAAACGCGATTATGCGATCGCTGAATTCAATGCAAAATCAGCCAAAGTCCGCATATTTATGCGGGGGCCGCATTTTTTCAAATACGCCGCACTTTCGCCGCATAAATTGCCGATTTCCGTGCAAAATATGCGGGGTTTGCATAATTTCATAATCCTCGCATTTTCGTTGCAAAAAAAAGTCACATGTATCTTAGCAGAAAGTTGAAAAATGTTGCGTTTGCTTCACATAAGAGCAGCCATTTCCCCCTGTTTCCATGGGAACGTTATGAAGTGACGCAATAACACGACGCCGGACAGACTCACGGAGGCGATTGACATCACAAATCGAACTCGTATAACTGTCTGTCACACGTTCTACTGTCACATCGTTACTTAATAAACAACATAAGATAAAAGTAGTAGCATCAAACAGAAATTACCCGCACACATGGGGTGTTCGAGGCGCACATATAACACTGCAGAGAGTTCAACAGGGAGCGCGCAGCTCTTAAAGGGGCCACGCCTTATTTACACTCTTACAGTCTGAAATAAAACAAGATGAGAAATTAAATATTCCCAGCACTTTCTATGATGTAGTATGCTTACTTATCAAAGGAAGTAATAAGAAATGACTCTTATATTAACAGGATGTTGGGGGCATCACTTTTTTCTCTTTTTCATCAAACCGCAATTTTTGCAAGTTCCCTCAATTTTTGCAAATTCCAGCAATTTCATCGCATAAAATTGCATAAATATCCCACATATTCCATCGCATTTTTAAAGAAAACTGGCCGCATAATCGATCAATTTTTGCCCGCAACAATCACAAAAAAAACTCCGCGTTTTTCTGGAAGGACTGAATACTATTATGGTAAATGTTAAATATAAATCGCAAATTTTTTCACAAATTTTTGGAAATTACCACCACAAAATCAGTCATTTTGATCGCAAAAATCACAAAAAAAAAATCGTGAAATCCTGGAGGGACTGCCATATAAAAAGGGAAAAGGTGGTACTTTCTTCCAGGACATTATCCATTAAATGTGGTTCGACAGATTACTATATCTCTTCCACTTTACTACCAGTTATATCGCAAAATAATTAAGAATGAACATCAGAAAGTATGTTGAAAGATACATTACAACTTACTGAAATGTATCATCTCTCATGTAATCAGTGAATCAGTGCTTCACCCAGAAATACATCAAGAAAATACCACTCAAAACATTTAAAAATTGCATAGATGTTAATCTAAGTAAGTTTGATCAAACGGGGAATGGCATTGTTAGCAGCACGGCAGATCAGTTCAGTCATGTCTTCAGCCTGGAACCGTGAATGATTTCATCTTCATCATGCATTCAGATCCGGTAGCGAAATCTCTCAGTTGTCTCGTCACAGAACGGATGCTAAGCAACCTCTCTGAAACGGCGCTCTGGAGGTGGCAGAGCCGTCACGGCTCGCATCACAAGCGGTCCGTACCGGCCGCGGCGTTTCAATTAGCCACCGCGAGCGGCACAAGAGCAGAGGAGAGATTAGAAACAACTAAATTCAATTACAGCCAAGCCTCCATGGGTAATGCTTCAAACTTCATCTAGTTAAGAGTACAGAGGATCGGGCGCTTACTTACTGTTCCCGCTCTCGGATCTCTGCGTCTGTCATAGTGACACATCAGGACATTACAGAGTCACAGCGCACAGTTTACTGAGATGTGACTGAATAAGCATATATCACGACAAACAACAAACAAACACATGAGCTCTCTGCTTGAATCCTGTCCCCTCTCACAGCTCAAGACTTCACAGATAACTTTGTCTCAGATGTTTCTTAGGAAAATTTGTTACCCTTGGGTAACTTCCACTGCCTTTGGTTGAGCTTTATTCAGGGTTTTCAGTAAAATGTGCTCTTAAAATAGTAAAAACGTGAACTGGAATGATTTATACTGTTGTGAATCACTTTCATCTACTGTAACATGATCAGAAACTGTGAATCAGAATCAATGCAAACGCAATGTAAACTCTTTAAACACTACAATGACATGAATCAATACATTAAATGACATGAACTGATGTTCTAAAACACGTTTTGATCCACTTATCAAGGATTTAATTAAAGATTTGAACAGGAAATAGCACATGTATACACTGCTGGGCCAAAGAAATAAATGATATTTGGGTTTAAATTGGCAAACGCTTAAGAGTCTATGACTGGATGATTATTGCAGTGATTATTATGTTTCTAGCATGTTATATGTTTGGCAACAGTTCTTTTAACCCCAACTGATGGAGTGTATAGCTTTTCTTTTCTTAAACAGCCATGTATGAAGACACATCATGTTCATATTCCAGGATGACAATATCCAGATTCATCAGACTCAGGTTGTCATTTGTACACATGAATCCAGAGCTTAAATTCACTGAGAGATTTTGGGATGTGCTGAAGGAGAATTTACTGAGTGCCGTACTCTTGCACTGACATTATAAGATCTGGACCAAAACTGATGACATCACAACATTTATTTCCATCATGAGGTGCATCAGTTGGTCAGGATCTTTGTCTATTTAAATCCAAACATTAACTTTTTTTTTTTTTGGCCAACCAATGTATGTACTTTGTATTACTGTTATTTTTATTTCATTTTTTTACATTTATGTATGCTTGTATGTATGCATGTTCCCCCTGTAAAACGGTATTAGTTAATCATCCAAGACTTCAAAAAATTTAAACACACAGAGGCAACAATATTTTAAATGATATTATAATTATTTTAGATTTTAAAAATTGAATTAAATTGTTTGGTATTTTATGTAAAATTCTATTTAAAAATACTGGATTGTTTACTCTTTGAAATGAATGTAAATAGCATGGTCTTGGATGTATATGATAAGAAATGTGTTCACATTGAAATAATTTGACTTTAGGGCAGTTTGACACATTGTTGAGATCCCTTCTAAAACCTATAGAGGAGACCTCTATGAAGTAACCTCACTTTTCCTCGTTTTCCACTTAAAGGCACACTATGCAGGAATTCCGTTTTTGTCAAACAGCGGAAATAGAACTATAAACCCTAACGGTCAATATAATTAATTGGTTTGAGTAGGATAAACTTAAATTCAACGAATTAGTTCAGTCAAATTAATTTTTATGAGTATTTAGCACTTTCTTTTTCTTTCAAGTTTACAGAACTGATATATTTTAAGTAAACTGAACTGTTTCATTGTTTTGAGTTTTATGAAATTATTTATTTTAAAGTCCCCGTGAAATCAAAATTGAACCTATTTACTTTATAGCGCATATTACTAATCTTGTGGTGAACAATTAATCCGTGCAAGTGAATATATATTAAAAAAATGTTTTACCTAGTAATCTTTAATCAAAATCTGAAAAGTTACTTCCGGTCTGGAACGGTTTCTTTTTCTGATGACGTAGGTTTCACAGTTTGGGTGGGGAAACGCTTAACCACTCCCCTCAAACCGTTAGTTTGCTATGAGCGACAGATGGAGAGGAGGAGCGCTAGAGTAAAACCCTGCCCTCTGTTCAATATTCCGTTTCACTTGGAAATACGTCACAGCACTGGAGAAAAATCGTTTGCAACTTCCGGTTCACGGGGACTTTTAGTTTAACTGAAACGGCTGGGATATCTATTTCCCAGCATGCTTTGCCGATGGCACTCGAAAGAGAGTGTAATTGCTAAAATTAAGTGCAATATAATGTTTTTTTTTTTGTGTAAGATTAATGTTAAGTGTGAAGAAGTTAAGATTTAGTAGTGGTTAATGTTCTGTTATGCTAATTTAATTTTAGAAGAATTTCTGTTAATGTTGGCTTTAGGACAGTTACCATCATGGTGACAAGTGGTGCATTCAGCTTGATTTGAGAGCAAATTATCACTTTGTATTATTATGCTCATACAGCAAGTGCTTCTGTGCTTGTAAGTGCTTATAACATACTGTTTCTAATATGTTAGCATTTACTATGTCAACAGATTAGCTTAGCAGAAAGCTAACTAAGTTTACACTATTAAAAGTGATTTGAGTTCTGCCAACTTATTCGGGTTTACAGTGTACTTCATAGATTTAAGTTATAGTTACTAATTAGTACACAGCAAAAAAATGTCAGGAGATTTGTCACCATGGGTGTTAAAATTATCACTTTCCGGGTGAACATACAGGTCCATCTTTGCTAGTGTTAAAACAACACTGACGATAGTGTTTATTTTTTAAACACTGTGTTAGTGTTTCATTTAATCACTCAAGGTGTTAGAAATTATTACTCTTAAATATACACATTTAACACTTTATGGTGTTTAATCACACAACTCCAGTGTATTTTTTTATGTTGATTTAATGTTTATAATGTATACTTATTTTAAAATGGTAATGCAGATGAAGTTTAAAAAAATTAAACTTTTAAACCCGAAGATATTTTTCCAAAAACCAAGTTACTATGAATTTATTTTAACATTTATTAAAATTAAAATTTTTCAAACATACAATTGAATAAGACAACTCTCCAATGCAATACCATCTTATTATTTAAAAGAATAATTTCACTTTGAAATAAACACATCACTCTTTATTACTCTTAAAAAACTTTATTTCAAAACAATCCAAAAAGTCTGGGATCATAGTAAAATTCTGTTCACTGTAAAGTTAAAAATAAAGGCAAAATGTAAACAGTTGTTTCAAACAAACTATTTTTTTTATTAACGAACAAGCACGTTTACATTATAGGTTAATTTTTTAAATAAACGATGAATGCACAATATATGGATTTCTGTCATCAGAATTATATGATGTGATCAAATGGTGTTTAATACTTAAGTCCTGAACATATCAGTGAATGTGAGTCCTGTGTCAGTGAAGTTAATTCAGTACCTTTGACTTTGCAACAGTACAGCAGTGCTTGAGTCAAAAACATTCAGCAGATGAAAAACAGTAGCAGGATATGAGTGGATCAGCTGTATCCAGTCGCTAACAGTAAAGTTCAGTGCAGTTGTTTCACAGAGCAGAAAAGGCTGTGCAGATCCAACTTTAGTGAAAAATCGTGTAGTACTGGGTACCTAGAACACAAAACCAGATCATTTACACATTTGTGTTTCATAAATACAGCAAGTTTAGGGTGAAAAAAAGTTCAATCATCGACTCAAACAAAAAAACATTTTTGTTTGATTAAGACTTGAATTTACTGATTTCCAAGTAAATCGAAGATTTAATTAATAAAAAAAATGTAATTCTGTCATTAGTTATTCACCCTCATGTTGTTCCAAACCAGTAAGAGTTTTGCTCATCTTCGAAACACTTAAAGGGTTAGTTCACCCAAAAATGAAAATTCTGACTAATTATTCACCCTCATGTTGTTCCAACCCCGTAAGAATT
This sequence comes from Pimephales promelas, assembly GCF_016745375.1. The sequence continues at coordinate 6,079,504 of NW_024121444.1, forward strand.
TCCTTCATCTTCAGGACACAAATTAAGATATTTTTGATTAAATCTGAGCTATCTCACTCCTCCATAGCCTTCTAAGGGATTGAAACTTGGCGGCCAAGAAAAGTTATTAAAGACATTGTAAAAATAGACAGAGTGACTACAGTGGCTCAACCTTAAGTTTATCAAGTGACAAAAATACTTTTTGCATGCAAAAAAAAAACCAAACTAAAAATATTAAAATTAACTATTCATTTTCTTCTGCGTGGGCCTGAGCAAGTTAACAGTGTAACAGTGCAGCGCTTCTGTGTTGTACGTCACACACACACAACCAGCGTCGGCCAATAGTGAGCCTTTGTGTGACGTACAACCCGAAAGCACTGTTACACTACGAGAACCATCTCAAGGCCCACAGAGAAGCATGCATAGTTAAATAAAGTCGTAATTTCTGTTTGTTTTTGGCACACAAAGTATTCTCGTTGCTTGATAAACTTATGATTGCGCTTCTGTAATCACTTGGACTATTTTAACAATATCTTTAATAACTTTCTGGGCTGGCAAGTTTTGATCCCTTAGAAGCCTATGGAGGAGTGAGATAGCTCAGATTTAATCAAAAATATCTTAATTTGTGTTCAGAAGATGAACGAAAGTCTTACAGGGCTGGAACAACATGAAGGTGAGTAAATACTGACAGAATTTACATTTGTGGGTGAACAGTCCCTTTAATGAAGATATTTTTAATGAAATATAAGAGATTTCTGTCCATTCATCTAAAGCCTATTCAACCACCACTTCCAAAGCCACGGAAAGGTATAAAGGAAATCAAAAGTAATCCATGTGACTCTAGTGGTGTAACATAAATTTCACAATTTTAACTCAACTTTATTTACAAAATATTCCTCTTCAATGCACATACATGCACATCAACAACATGCACGAGTTGTAATGTTCTCATGAACGCATGTTGGAAATAAATATTTAATAAATTGGTAAATGTGTTTTTGCTGCAAACACAGCACTTGCATAGTTTAATAAACATTTATGTTAAACCACTGGAGTCGCATGGAGTACTTTAATGATGTACTTTTGTCTGGGGCTTGAAAGTGGTAGTTGCGTAGATTGTCAATGGAGGGGCACGAAGCTCTCAGATTTCATTAAAAATATCTTCGTTTGTGTTGTGAACATCGAAAAACGCTCACATGTTTGGAACGACATAAGGGTGAGTAATTAATGACAGAATTTCCATTTGTGGGTGAACTAACACTTTAAGAATAAATTAAGACACGCACCTTAAGAAATCTCACTAAATAGTCAGCCGCCGGATTCTGGAAGGATCGGTGTTCTCTTCTTGTGCCTTTGTAATGTTGGGGGCAGGTGATGGGCAGAGATTTCTACTTGTCAAATCAAGAAAACCATTGATTAGAAATCTTATTTTAAGTTTATATATATATATATATATATATACACACACACACACACACACACACACACACACACACACTTTTGTTAAGTAATTTGACTAGACAAATTCAAAATATGTGTTATGAAACAAAAAAAATCTAGTAATACCAAGCCATGATTATTTTTGTTTGTGCCCATGATTCTCTCATATGTTAACTTATCTGTTATCTTTCCATCACCAGGTTCTAGTCTGTACAGTCTTTAAACACCAAGCCTGGTACCCTTAGCCACTTGGTGCATCATAGAATTGCTCCTAGCAAAAACAAATTGCAAAAATCAATAAATTTAAACATTAAAGCATCTCCAAATATCAACCAAAAGTTAATCTGATCAATACATTTTGCATCAATATTTAATTTGAAATAATTGCTTACCCATTCTAAGAAGATTGGTCCTCCAAATAAGGAAATAAAGTGAAAATTTCACGTGCATTGTTGGTCCGCAGTTTGTGGAGTTGGTCTAGCTGGCAGACGAGAGTAAAAGATAGTTTGAGGATAAATACTTTATGATATTTGCACATCACACATATTGTCATAAAACAATATCATATTATCATATTATAAAACACGTAGCACAGTAAATAAGTAAAAAAACACTTAAAGTTACCTACTCGGTGTTTTCACTGTTAAAAGCAAACTCCGTGTCTGCATTCTGCACTGCTTTTTGAAATGCGTCACGAGTCAAAGATGCAGGACCTGACGGTTTAGGCGCGCACATTACATAAATATCGTTACAAAACAATATAATGCCATGAAATTCATGAGGTAAATTATGTTAAAAACACTTACTGTAGGTGTTTTCCCTGTTAACGTTAAGCCTCCTCCTCGTCAGCTCCGTATTTAGGCTAGTCAAAGATGATGTCGCCTTTGAAAAGAATTTCGACCGTTTAATCGCGCTGGGCATTTAAATATCGCCATGAATCAATATACTATAAAATACATTGCCAATGTAAATTAGAAAACACTTACTTTCGTTGTTTCCCGGTTAAAAAGCAAACCCATCCTGGTCTGCCCCGAATCGCGCGTCATAGAAAATGTCCCTCTGAGAGCGGTTTGCTCGTCCACAGAACATACATATTGTTATAAAACAATATGATGTTATAAAATGAATCTATAAATGCGATAAAACACGTAATAAATGCGTGTTTCCTCCTCGTATGCCTTGCGACTCGAGTCAAAGAAAATGGCGTCTGTGAGTAAAGTTTCAGCTCGTTTCGTTCCGCCCAGCACGTAAATGTCCCGGATGTGACTAGTAACACTATTATTGGTGTTGTCAAAGCATTCTCAGGTGCTACTTAGATTTAACTCCACATATTTTCACCAGCCAGAGTGTGGTTTACACTAGCTAGTGTTAATCCCTTGAGATTCAACACCAGAAAATTAACACTTTACTCTAAGAGACTTTAACACCAGGATTTCAACACTGAAGATTTTGCTGTGTACTATTAACTTTATTTACCCAAGTTATCTTAACAATAAGTTATTGAGTTACTTGGAAACGTATCAAATATTTTTTTCATGCTTAAATTGTTTGAGTTAATAAACTTAAATGATTTAAGGCAATCGGTTTCCTTAAACGGTTTGAGTTGAACTAACTCATCAGGTTTTACAGTAGAATAGAATAGAATAGAATAAACCTTTATTGTCCACGGGGGTGGAAATTTTTCTTTGGCTCACCGCAACATACAGTACAAAACAGATAAAACACAAATAATGTCTCAGACATAATGAAGGAACATTTCTAGATTAATAAAATAAAATAAAACACATCTTATTAAGAATAAATATACTTATAGTATACATTGAAATAGCAGCTCATTCGTTATTGTTACTTTGTTTGGTTAAGGATACTAATGGCATTTGGAATGAAAGAAGCGCTAAAGCGCCTCCCAGTTTTCATTAGTTCAAACTCACTAGAAAGGGGGTGAGTACTATCTGCAGTGATTTTCCTAGCCTTATTCCTCGTTCTGTCAATGTATATTTAGGACAGTGGTTTTTGTGGTTTTCCTACAATTTTACTAGCCAATTTTAACAATTACAAAATTACACATGTCTGTCAAGCAAAGGCTTTGACAAATTTATTTTTTGTTCAAAACTGCTCACTATTGTTGCGGGATGTGTGATTTTCAGAAATAAATGACAAAAATCGAACTTCCGTTTTTAAAATTCTCTAGTATATTGTACATTTTTCACTCATACTTCCTTTAAAAACACATTACATGCATGCTTATGTTAGCTTAGGGTCTTCTGAATCCATAGACACCAAACACATAGTGTTCCATCTCCATTACATCCATCTCAATTATAAGCCCAAATGTAAAAATAGAGAAAACGGACCAAAAAGGGCTTAGTCCCCAGAGGGTTAACATCATGGAAAATAAGGTGAAACCTGCTCAGTCCTGTTGGGGAAGACAACAGAGCAATGGCAAACTTTCAGTCCTCAGCCTGTGAATCAGCCGACAGCCGTACGGCCGTTTGCTCTCCAGTGCCCAGGGTTTTTACAGTGTCATTACAATGAAGCAGACTCACAGCGATGATTAGCACTTAGCAGAGCAATCAGAAACTGCCCACACCGCCCACATTTCACCAGGCAGCAAATTTATAGATCACAATACGGGAATTTATGTTCTCGCCAGTATTGCTTTTGCCGCAATCCCACCCAGCTGTGGCTTATTTACCTAAAGAAGCGGATGCAGTTTATGGGGGTGCAGATAGAGGTCAGAGAGATATCAATAAAACACAACGACACCAGGGCCCGTTCAGCTCCGGCAGAAGCAGTGCTTCTGATCCACTAATGCCCAGGATGTCGACTGGCAAGTGTGGACAGCCCGTCTGCTGTATATTATCATTGGCAAGGACAGGGACTTTATTTTTTATTTTTTGGAGGAATGACTCACGACAGGATGCATATGCAAATCCAGCAGGCAAGTCATAGAATCATTCCCATTCAGCCTCAAAGTCAATTAACTTTACCACTCTAATTAACTGTCAAAAAGAGCTAAAAGAGTGAATAAGCCATTATGTGTATTGATAACTGTGCGCTCGGCTCAGCTGGGTCTCTGTTTATAGGTGCAGACAGCTTTATCAGGCCTGTCAAAGTTTGTCCGTCTTGGGGTTTAATGTCTGCGGGAAACTTTAGTGCTGACTTTGAAGAAGTGAAAAGTACAACTCGTCCAATTCTTTGGAGAATGTTTAGTCAGATTTCATCTCTTAATTTCCATACAAATGTGGATCCAGACCGGCTTGGAATCTTTTGATGAATCTTCAGTGAATTTCATTGTACTCATTCAGATTCTGTCAGGCAGCCAACGAGAGATAGTGCTCCTATTAATCGTGTTTTTCACAATAAAAGATGTACAGTTGTGTGACAATTATCTGGTTTTTGGTATGAATGTCTCCTAACATCTGATTTGACTTTCATTTGACTGTGTCAGGATAGTCTAGCAAACACTTTCACATGCACACTCCAAGAAGTTCCCTATAAATGCTTGATTTTGCACAGGTGTTCCACCTATACACATTGCATTGTGTTTTAGGGTTGAAGGAAATGTCTGTTAACATTAAGAGTGTCAAACATTTTGAATTTCATGATAAAATGGACTGAAAGGTAAAGACATGGCAGCTTATCAAAAGTAACAAAGCTCCTTGTGATTATTGGATGGGAGTGATGCTATACAGGAAGGGACACAATCGGCCTGATTATTGGCTGTTACATTGGAGCATCCCTAATATACTACACTCACATAAAGGATTTTTAGGAACACCATACTAATATACTGTGTTTGACCCCCTTTCGCCTTCAGAACTGCCTTAATTCTACATGCCATTGATTCAACAAGGTGCTGAAAGCATTCTTTAGAAACGTTGGCCCATATTGATAGGATAGCATCTTGCAGTTGATGGAGATTTGTGGGATGCACATCCAGGGCACGAAGCTCCCGTTCCACCACATCCCAAAGATGCTCTATTGGGTTGAGATCTGGTGACTGTGGCGGCCATTTTACTACAGTCAACTCATTGTCATGATCAAGAAACCAATTTGAAATGATTCATGGTGCATTATCCTGCTGGAAGTAGCCATCAGAGGATGGGGACATGGTGGCCATAAAGGGATGGACATGGTCAGAAACAATGCTCAGGTAGGCCGTGGCATTTAAACGATGCCCAATTGGCACTAAGGGGCCTAAAGTGTGCCAAGAAAACATCCATCACACCATTACACCACCACCACCAGCCTGCACAGTGGGAACAAGGCATGATGGATCCATGATGTGTTTGGTTGATTAGATAATTGCATGAATGAGAATTTAAACAGGTGTTCCTAATAATCCTTTAGGTGAGTGTATATTAAAATCATGACAACTCGACAATAGCTTGTGCCAAGGGGTAATGAAGTGATTGCTTGCAGACTGCATGTAAAGGACCATCAGCCAGCCCCCACTAGAGTTTCATTACTAAACTATATACAGTACTGTGCAAAAGTCTAGGCATTTTCGCATTTTCACCAAAAAATGTAGCCAGCCAGTGTCAGTAGGACATACATGATTTCCAGATGTTCCTTTTGCCAATAATTATAATTATCCAGTTATTGAGTCTGACAACAGCCGGTATGATCTGATCTCAGAATCATCGAGTCTGTGTTTACATGAAGAAACATAAAAAACTGAGACAGACTAAATCCAGAAGAACTGTGGCAATGTCTCTAAGAGTCTTGAAGAAACTTTAATGCAAAGCTACAGTACTAGAAGAGTTTTAGGAACTCGTGTAAAAGTGAGGATGCTATCAAAAATAATGTCACAAATAGATTTTATTTATCAATAAACTTATTTTAACAATATTTGGTGTGACCGCCCTTTGTGTTCAAAACAGCTTTTGTCCAAGTACACTTGCACATAGTTTTTCAGGAAAGTGTCTTCAAAAGGTTTAGTCTCAGTTTCTTCATGTAAACACAAGCCATGTTTCCATCGACACGTTTTTATCCGAATTAAGTGATATCGAATGAAAAAAGCCTTATGGAAATTTCATGAAAATCGACTCAAATGAAATACGTTCGGTCTCATCGGATTTTCTCTTGATCGATATACGGCTAATGCGATAAAAGCTGATGGAAACGTTATTTGCCGAATAAATAATGAATTGCGATTAAGTTTTATGCCCTTTTATGGTTGCAACACGCCAGAAGACGAGTTCATTTCCGGCCAGTCTGTTTGCGCACACATGGCGGATGTCAACAAAGACAGATGTAAGTGGACAAAGCAAAAAGATGCTTCAACCAAAGGGTTTCCGTGAACCACGATCTCCCAGAACTGACGGAGCGCTGTCGTTCCCAAACCACAGTCACCTCCGCTGTCGTCGGGCATACGTGCATCGTCAACATCATAGCAATGTTTATAGCGTCGCTGTTTTCTTAGGTTAGTTTTGCTTGTTTTTACGTGGCTTGGTTGAATTGTAATATAATGTGGTCTGTTATTTCTAGTTAATAGACTGCGGCGCTGCTAGTATAACACACCGTTGCCATGGACGCAGTTCAGAGACGGAACAGACTATTTTCTTTAGCAGAAGCAATACTCGTTTTTAAATCAATAAACTCGTTTTTAAGTCAATATTTTGTGTCAAATTATTGATTTATTTATTTATTTGGTTGATTTATATGTAATAAGCAGGATAATATATAGCGAGGCGGTTGTTATAGCGAATACAACAACCGCCTCGCATACATTATCCCATTCATATGTCGCTATCAGCTGGCACATAAGCATTATTAGCCTTCAACTTCTGAAATATTGATCATTTTTTGGTAGATGGCGCGATCCGTTTTGTCTAAAAAAACTTTGTTCGCAAAAGTTTGCTTGAATGTTGTTCGATTCAGTGCGAAAATAAATGGAAACATCTTAAAATGTCTCAAATCAATTCGATATACCAATTTGATCGCAAAACAGCATGTGACGTCATTACGGACAGGTTTTTATTCGCTTTAAAGCCGTTGGATGGAAACACACTTTCACCAGCTTTATCCGCATGAGTTTTTTAACCGAATTTCAGATAATTCGATTGACAAGTGGATGGAAACATGGCTACAGACTCGATGATGGTGAGTTCAGATCATACCGGCTGTTGTCAGATTCCCGCATACACAAACTCACTGGATTATTACAATTAATGGCAACATGAATGTTTCAAATTGTGAAATGAAATATTTTTTGGCACAGTACTATACAGAATATCATTTGAAGATTTATTTAGCAACCTCCAAAACACATACCAACCCTCTTGAAGGATACAAGTTTTGTACAGGCATTACATTTTCACCAGAAATAATAATATAAAAATTGAACGGGCCATCAAAATTGAATTACCACCATCCGTGTCATAGAACTGACAGATAACAGGCATAATTTAACATGAATTGGTTGTGTGCGTCATAATTTGCACATTGCTTTGGATAAAAGCATCCGCTAAATGTGCAAAATGTAAACATGTGCTGCGGTCCGTGGAGCTGAATCACCACTCAAACCATCATGAAAAGAGCAAAACCGTTGGAGTTTACGCTCCACAAAACGCAAAGTTCCTGATCTCATTGGGTTTGCGCGAGATCGTTCCGGACACAAAGCGTGTTTCATTGATGTTCAGTTGCACCACACAAACACTGGAGGAACAGAAAAAGACAATGTCATTGACTTTCAGTTAGTTTACTCATACTTCATGTTTCATTAGGCAGATATTGCCTTCTCCCGAGAACACTCGCTCCCTGGGTTGTTGCCGGGAAATGAGCGCACATTAATGAGCAACCGCTTCTTGGATACTTAATCTTCATAGTCCTCTGCCACAGCCAAAATAAATACCATCTTAACGTTTGATGAGTGTTTGCTTCTGCTCACCTCACGCTAAGAGCGGACGAGCGCGTCTCTTATAACGCGCGGCTATCAGCACCAAATATCTCCGAGATTCCCCACCTCTCAGAGCATGTGTTGCGTTGTGTAATAAAGAAGATCGATTGGAAGTGTCCTGAGTGTGTTTCGCAGGAACGGTTGAGGGGGGAGCGAGTCTTTGATGTGGTGTGTTTATTCTAATTAGAACCATCTCCAGCCAAGTACAGTTCTAATCGGCCAGACAGCCGACGCGAAAATCAAAATGCAAAGCAGCATGTCAAGCATATCTATAAAAGAGCATGCATGCAGCGAGTGTAGGGGCTCTCAGCGCTGTTTTTCATTCGCACAGCCTACAGACTGCTGGAACAAGCGGCTACACACACACACACGCGGTAAACACCTCCGCAAGAACACATAGCCCACACTTGTGGATGGATGCTATTCAATTATCTGTTACATCAGCCGTATGACTCATACAATGATGTGAGCACACTTTTATTCTGGATTAGAAAAATATCAATAGTCAATATCTAATCCACCTGTGTGTGTGTGTATCTTTGGCCACCCCACAAACATTAAACCTTTAAAAATGAACGAGACGAGGGAGTTTCAAGCCCCCCTCGCAGCAACTGGTGCAAGATAATGCTTTTCATTTGTGATTTACATGATTCCTGTAACATTTCGAAAGGGTAATGCTAAAATATTCCATTAGGAAAGAAACAAACATGACAAAACACACAAAACCAGCCTGAGCTCAACAAAATGTTAATATCATGCTGGGTTATCATTACCATCACACTTCAGCGAGAAAAAAAAAAAAACATTAAAGAGGAACAACTTACAAATGAAGGCCTTATTTTCCCTTTATTTTTATTTTGATCTAGCTTCAGTGGTAATGTAGTCCTACTGTATACAGCTTAGCAGAAGTTCATCGCATTAAAGGAGTAAGTTAATTCACTTTTAAAAACACTTTTGCTGATTATTTACTCACCCCCATGTCATCCAAGATGTCCATGTCTTTCTTTCTTCAGTCGAAAAGAAATTAAGGTTTTGATGAAAACATTTCAGATTTTTCTCCATATAATGGACTTCAATGGGGTCCAAACGGTTCAAGGTCCAAATGAGAGTTTCAGTGCAAACTGTTCAAAGGGCTTTAAACGACACCAGACGATGAATAAGGGTCATTGTATAAGGGAAAAAAATAAATAACAGTTTTATAAGCTCAAATGGTCGCCTTGCTCTGTTCTGTGATGCGCATTCGTAACTCTGCTGTTCGAACTCGTTCATCAAAATAAACGAATCTTTTTTCGAGTCATTTGGTTCATTCAACGAAGGAAATGACTCGGAAAAAGATTTGTTCCTTTGGACCAGTAACCAGTAAAGTGCATTATATGGAGAAAAATCCAGGAATGTTTTCATCAAAAACCTTAATTTCTTTTCGACTGAAGAAAGAAAGATGTGGACATCTTGGATGGCATTGGGGTATCAGCAAAAGTGAACTACTCCTTTAACTACGGACGTTTATTTTGCTTTAAAAATGTCACTTGCTTTGAAATTTTGTAACTTAGATAATGGCATTCATTAAGCCACAATAAGTAACTGAATTCACACATTTGCTTATTTAAGTGAACCGCCATGCTGCAAATGAATTATACAGTAACTAAATGTCATTGTCGAGAGAAGGGAGGGTTTCGGGATCTAAAATGCGAAACAAAATCTAATATAATATTGTTTGCCCAGTGTGTGATGTGAGCAAATGTCAACACTAATTCAACCAATGTGTTTGTTCAGTCTCATTAACCTTATGTTAATTATGCCAGATTGATGCATTGATGCAGATTGATGTCTCCTCGTGCTGATGCCATGTCCTCATAACTCCAGCCATTGCCTTATAATGTTCTCTGCATGTTGCCTGCTTGCTGTCAAACATTTTATGTTTGCTTGTTACAGCAACATCACAGTGATCTATGGAAGCTTGTTTCAGCCAGAATAAAAAGTAAAGGTAATTGCGAGTTTTTATCTCAAAACTCTGACTTTTTTTCCCTCACGATTGTGAGTTTGCATTTTTGATTAATATAAAGTCGCAATTGCGAGTTATAAAGTCAGAATTGCATGATATAAAGTCGCAATTGTGAGATAAAAACTTTTAATTCTGTGGAAGAAGTTGACTTCTTCCACAGAAGTCGAAAAAATCTTCTTTATATCCCACAATTCTCAGAAAAGATGTGAGAATTGCGAGATATAAACTCACAATTGCAAAAAAAAAGATTAATAGTCGCAATTGCGTGTAATAAAGAGTCACAATTCTGACTTTTTTCTTGCAATTGTGAGTTTATATTTCGCAATTCTGACATCTTTTTTCAGAATTGTGCGACTTTTTCCCACAGAATTAAAGGGATCAGGATTTAGCATTAAGCTTTGTATTAGTAGGAAACCTGTAGTATTTTCAGATTAACGTGCTTTCCACCCTCATATCCCCCTGAGACGAGAGATTTATAAATAATTTGTCTGGAAAAAATCCTCCAATGACACAAAAATGTCATTATGTGTCATCGGAGGGTGTTTTGTCCAGAGGCTAAAGACTACAGTCAGTAGTAGGGTCTGTCCCGCATGTCCTCAACCCGCCCATAGAGGGAGGATCTCACTCACAGAATGAACACATAGTGTCGGCCATCTTTGTTTGGAAGCTAAGCTAGCAGGCTCTTGTTCTGTCGAGAAAGCTGAGTAGTAGGGGTTACCATCCACTTTTTTGCCCTCACTCGTCCCGCTCGCCACAGTAAATGAATGGCGACTGTAGAAAGCAAAAGCCCAATCCCGGACTTTTTGGGCGATCTCGAAACACATTTTCGGGCAGACTCATCACGGAGACTCACTAGTAGCCTAGATTTGTTGTTTAACGACTGCGCTCTGTTACCGGTAGGCGTGGCCTCCTAGGGCAGCGAAGTGCATTCTGGGAGTTGTAGCCTTTCATCCACATAAGTCAAAAATACATTTTCTGCCTTTTCTCAATCTAGAAAGCTCCAAATTCAAAAATAATTTCACATTTTTTCTACATTTAAATGACCCATTTTAAATACACATTCATCAGGTGAAGTATCCCTTTAAGAGATTAAGTGACTTTATTTCTCTGATTTCTGAGAAAAAAAGTTGCAATTATCTTTTAAAATGTTTTATTCTGTGTCGGAAACAAGCTTCCGTGTTTCTGGCTGTTTAAAGCAAACAGAAGGTCATTTGGTCTTGTAATGAAATAAAAGCTCCCGGCAGTAATCTCACGGCTGCCAGAGCTGGAAGTGTGTGAGCAAATGGCCTTATTCTAGCCTCAGTTAGCAGTGGACATTACAAAGCAATCCGGCTCTTTATAGTTACCTCTATACATCTCTAAACATGCTTCTGACAGGAGACACACGCGCTCACCTTGGAATAGCTCTGAGCCTTTCCACCTGGAAAGTAGAAAATTACAGGGCCTGTTTTTCTCCAGTCCTTTTTAAAAATACGCCTCTGTGTCCTCAGGCCTCGTCTCAAGTGTCCTGCGCCATCAGTGTGTCACGGCTGATTAATTCCACCTCGTGCATAATTTATTCTCTGATGCAGTGAGACAGGAGACACTGGTGTGAAAGATCTACTGTACAGCTGATCATTTTTGGACCGTCACATCAGTCGACTCGACAATCAATTACAGACTTGGTACACTGTAACTTTGTTTTTTTTTGATTCACTCTGGCAAGCTAATTATAAGCGTTTGTATAGACGAATCCGACGAGCGTTCTGTGTAGGCTGCCATCTTGTGGCGACGCCATTACTGAGCTGTTACACCGGCATAGACATATGCACCGGTATGTAAACAAACCTCGGTGATAACGCGAACGCACCCTCGATGACAGCTACAGCCAAGCAGAATGACTTGTTGGGTTGATGATGTTAGATAGTGGCCTCCAGTCACAGATGAAGGTACAAACGATCTTACAGATTATTGATGAAAATAGCTTGGCAAGCTAGCTAGGCTAACGTTTGCTAACGAGGAAACTATAAAAAGATCTGTCCATTTGGCAACAATAAATAAATAAATGAAATAAAATAAACAAATTCATGTTTTTCATTTGTGTCCATTATTTATCTCATTTTCACATTGCAACGGGCAAGGGTAAGGTAACGTTACAGCTAGAAAGTATACATAATATCGACCAATTAGTGTTTTTAAACCATGGAAAAAGGTCAATATAACAGCGGGAGAACAATTATGTCACATAACGTTATATTTAGCTCAGGAAAGCCATTTAATGACCATAGCATGTTAATTGAATAGAAAAAATAGCAAGAGAGGAGATTTTGCTGATCACTATATCACATATTTATTTTATTTTTTACTTATGTCATTAAATAATTGTTATTATACGCGAATGTCCGTGTCTTGTACTCGCCCAGGAAATCTTTGTAAACCGTACGGCTCCAGACAGGGGCAGTCGACCCGGGGTATTCACAATGTTTACTCTTCAAAATTGAAATTTTACTGCCACCATTGAAACAATTTATAACGGAAACTGTTTACCCACTCGACATTATACAAAGAGTAACGTTGTAACGTTAGTGACAGTCGTAAATCGCAGGCTGTTTATTCCAGTGGACACAAGTTGCGACTAAAACAATAGGAGGCAATGGCGCAACGCTACGCAGCAACAGCTCAGTAATGGCGCCCCGCTTACTTCCGGTAGTTTCGCCGGATTCGTCTATTTTAGAAGGGACGGGATTGTTTTGGCGGGAAATTGTGTACATGCGTCACCTGCCCGTGTTTGTCTCGTCATATCCGTAAATGGAGAAAAGCTGCTACTGGTATGGTGTGGGAGCGGCAGAGGTTAGTGGAGTGTGTGTGTGTGTGTGTGTGTGTGTGTGTGTGTGTGTGTGTGTCTGTTGGAGGATTATCCAGTGTTGTAGTACTCGAGACTCAGACTCGTCTCGGACTCGGTCTCGAGACCATATTTTAATGGTCTTGGTCTTGTCATGGACTCGTGTCCATTTGGACTCGGAATTGACTCGTACTCGAACATTTTTTTTTAGGACTCGGAATTATTCCCGAGTCCACTCGAGTTCAATTCAAAATATTTTTCATGATTATTAATGTATGTTAATAAAATATTTCTTTAAATTGATTGACACGCCCAGTGATTGGTGATTTTCTAGTGCGCAACTGCGCATGACAAATTGTAATAAAATTACTTTTAACACCACCTACTATGTGGCCTTTTTACCCTAAACTGATCATATTTTTTAAACTCTAAATAAAATTCAGTAAAAAAAAAAAAAAGGAAAATAGGTAAATAAAACCTATTATTTATAATTTATAATAAGTAAATAAAAGTAAATTAGGTAATCAACCCTCACTGGTCTCGGTCTCGAATCGGACTCGACCGTCTCTGGTCTCGGACTCGACTTGGACTCGACTCTCTATGGACTCGGTCTTGACTCGGACTCGAATCTCTCTGGTCTCGGTCTCGACTCGGACTCGAGTGAGGTGGTCTCGACTACATCACTGGGATTATCACAATAAAGAGTTGGCAGATATAAAGCAGACAGTCTACTAATACTCTGATGACAGTTAGTTGATATGTAGTTGCAAAGTTACTTATAGTCAACAGGATGTTCAAAAGGGACAATAAAAAATAAAAAGTGTTACCTTAATTTCTAACAGAAAAGGAAATCGTAGTTAATTCAGGGGAGTGCCAGAGCACTCTAGAGAAGCACATACATGAAGAGGGATGTTAAAAAAGAAAGGGCAAGGGTTAAATAGGCCGTCCCTTTAAAAGCTGTTCATTGACCGTGTGAACATGACATAGCCATTTCCTCTTCCTGAGGTTGACTAATCAAATAGAGTGATGATCTAACTAAGTGTGGTCATCTAATCATCCCATTCACAGGCGCCTTGGCCCCTGTGCCGCCCATCTCTGCCAACTGTGCCAGGCAGCATTCATCCCCTGCGTTACACTGAGAGCCGCTAAACAGGCTCATTATTGTGAATTATGGTGGTTTAATGTAGAGCCAATGGCCGTCATTTAGAGCATCCTTTTGATATTCTTCAATGAGCTGCAGGGAAGGTCTCAACATTAAACCCATTCAACAGCTTCCTTCCATTCACAGCATTCACAAGCACGTTCATCACTCCGCTTTGTGCCTTCCCATTGATTTTGCCCGACACTGGACGCACTATGAAGCGCACGAAGCGACTCGAGGGTACTGCGGCAGCATAACGCACATTAATGGAGGCTATAAAATATGCATCTTTAAATGTAGTTCATGTGGGGGTGTCTGACCCGTCTAAACTTAACACTCATCAGGAATAATTCATTCGGAAACATAAGAAACTATCAGTAAGGATGCAAATGAGCAATGTTACTGTTACAACGGCTGACAATCATTTACGACAGTGGCATCTGCTGTTAAACAGTGTGACCCATGTCAAAGGTGTGTGAATGCTTAATCAAAATGGAAATGCTTCCAAAAATAGAAAATAGTGAATTGCAACGCATACTATAGTATAGTTAACCGACTCTCCAGGTTTTGTTATGAACAACTAAAACTATTAAAAACTTTTTTTTAGATTAAAATCTGATTAAAAGTGTGAGCTCAATTTAAAAAAGTAAATAAATTTCACCTTGGCAACTAACTGAAATAAATGTAAGCATTAAAAGTAGGGTTGGGTATCGAGAATCGAGTATCGATTGGAACCGAGACTAACTTTTCGTTTTTCCCGGAATCGTTCAAAAGTTAAAATTTCGATTCCTAGTTTCGATATTCACAGTCCGCCGAGCGGAAGAAGAAACCGCTGAACAACACCAACGAAGAAGCGTCTACCGGAAGTGTTGGCATAACCACGCGAGTCGAACATGAGTACCTTACGTTGGCGATCCAAAGTGTGGCTTCACTTTTCTAAAAATAACGAAATCTCGGCAAAATGCAAAATTTGTGACAAAAGGAGTATTTTTACAGGAGGAGTATTTCCTTCCGAAAGGATTATTTCCTTCAGAAAGGCCGTTGGTTAGCAAGGTTAGCTAAACTTTTTTGACCCTGCCTCTTAAAAGAATCAGAATCGAGAATCGTTAGGAACCGGAATCGAAACAAGGAATCGGAATCAGAATCGTTCAAATTCAAACGATACCCAACCCTAATTAAAAGTAATATAATGTATACAAATGTATCTGAATATCTGATGATACCGAAATTGCTGTAATATGCTGCAAACTATACAGGGTACCCTCTCATGTATTAGAGGTTAAAATTAACAACAGAGCCCAAACTATTATATTTATTCTCAAATAAACCCTGAAAAGGTAATTTTTGTAAACACTTGTCGTCTTATGCAAAATGTCACAAACGCCAGCTGGAGTACATATGTTCTCCACCAGAGGGCACTCCTTCCATCTGATTTATCGCACCATAACCCATTGCCTGCACTAATCACATTCTGATTACTTCCACCTGTGTGTTTTTATCTTGGTTCTTGTCTTTTTAAATCGTGTGTATTTTTTGCGAAGTCTTATATGTGGTTACACTGCATTTCTGAGTGTTATCCTGTCTCTTATTCTTTTTAATTCTCTGCCTGTATTCTGGATGACCCTTTTTGCTTGTGTTTTCTGCCCTGTTGCTTATTTGGATTGCTTAGCCATGTGTTAGAACCTTTGCTCCTTACATTAATTACAATTATGGATTTTCCCAATAAAGCTGCATTTGAATCTTCAATCCAAGTCTAGGAGCAGTTTAAAACAAAACTAACTAACTAACCAACAGCCATTTTGGTAAGTTGTACTGTATCTTTCAACTTACCTTTAGCTTCAACTCCATGATGCAATGTTGAGATCCACTTTGAAAGGGAACAACTCAGGTTATGACTGTAACCATGGTTCCCTGAGAAGGGGAACGAGACACTGCGTTGCACTGCCATACTTCCAGCATGTCTGTACGTCTTCCTTCATTCAGACCACACACAGCTGATGATATTCTCTTCAGGCACCCTTTAATATCTTGCCGACACACCTGTGACGTCACCTGGTGGTGGTAGCCAATCAAGATTTCCGTGTAACACACGTGCTTCACACACTGGCTCACACGAAGCCTTCCTATATAGTCAACTCCATGACGCAGTGTCTCATTCCCCTTCTCAGGGAACCATGGTTACAGTCGTAACCTGAGACATTTTCCCAGCAGCGTACTCAGCCTTCTGTGAATATTTATTCTGAGCAAATGTGCCCTAATGTAGGTGCATTACCCAGAAAAAGTTAGTTATATTCAACTGGGATCTCAACGTCTTGTTGCGAGAACAAACATGGAGAACACATTGCTCATAGAAACAAACACGAAATCCACGTGTTCACAAAACATTAGATGAGAACACGAGAACCTCCACAGACCACGTGCTTAAAACCAATCAAAACACAACTTGATAACACACAGCCAATGAAAGTTCCCAACACTATCTCAGGACCAATTCGTACGAATCCGTACGAGTGATTAAAAAGTGGCTAATTCGTACTAATTCATACGACCTCACTCGTAGAAATTCGTACGATTTGTCTAATCCCACGTGATGGGTAGGTTTAGGGGCGGGGTCAGGGGTTGGTCATTCTTACGAATTCATACGAATTGGCCAATACATACGATTTAGCAAAAATCGTACTACTTTGTACGAGTAAGGTCGTACGAATTGTTACGAATTAGAATTAAAATTTGTGCGAATTGCCGTGAGATCGGGTTGGAGTTCCCACAGAACGTGCGTCCACACAAAACACCACAACTGCATGCTTCACAGAACATGACAACACAACACAAGAACGCTGAGTGAAGCACACGAGACCATGGTGAGGGAACAAAATCTAGGCCCATGCGTTCACAACGAAAGATCAAACATGGAGCATGATGTCGAAATCAAACAAACCGAACTAGACAGAAGTTGCTGGATACGGGCTGGATACTGGAGGCCGCACACTCACACAAAACAGGACGTACATGAGAGTCGGGGCTCCGCCACCAGACCAAGAACAAAGGCCCGTTCACACCAATGACAATAACTATATAGTTCTAAAAAAATTCTCAATATTAACGAATTCAAACCACACCTATAATCATAACGGCACAAAGAAATGATGTCACACTTTCAGAACGATTTTATCCCGCTGATGAACGATAAAAACACTGACAGCCAATCAGAATCCATCCTGCTGTAATGAGCTTGAGCATTTAAAGCGACAGACAAACACGCACTTAGAATAAACAACAAAATTGTGGTGTGGACGCTAATATAGTTATCTTGGTAACACTATACAATAAGGTTCATAAGTTAACGTTAGTTAATGTATTAACGAACATGAACTGACAGCCCGTTCTCATCCCAAGGCAACATATACTGATGCGTTTGACTTTTCGTCTACACATGGCACGCTTTAGCGTCAATATGAGACGCAGATATATATGGGCCAGAAGGCGCCTCCTAGTGGTCTAACCCAAACACTACACCAGACCTAAACCCATCCATAACCGAAGCGTGTTATATTGACGCGAAAGGGTGCCATGTGCATTGGATGTAGACGTTTTGGTAAAAGCGTCATTATATGATGTTTTGGGATGAGAATGCGTTGGAACTGAGCAATAGTTGATCGTTATCAACGTTAATCAATAAAAATTAATTCCAATCATTCCAATAATTCCAATCATCGTTTTTTTTTTTCATGTTAGTTCAAAGTGCGTTAACTAATGTTAACAAGATTTTAGTAAATGTTGAAATTAACATTAACAATGATGAATAAATGCAGTATAATGTAAGTGTAGTTAGTATGAACCAATTAGTTCTAATTGATTTAGTTAAGTTAACTAATGCTAACTAATGAACCTTTTTGTAAGGTGTTATCTTTATAGTTGTCGTTCTTGGTTTGAACGGCCCTTTAACTGACAGAAGCCTGACAACAGTCCACTAATACTGGAGCTTTAATAGATATAGTAATTTTCAAGATAATAATAGTTACTTGACAGGTAGTTGCAAAGTTACTTATAGTTAGAAAAATTTCTAAACTGGACCATTGAATTAAAGTGTTACCAAAATGACTATACCGAGTAGGTTTGCCACTTTAACGTAAGACGATAAAGGATATTCCTGCCATCAAAGGACATCTGGTCTCGAGGGAGTGCAGGCAATCACCAGACGCAATAATATGTCTGAAAAATATGTGACAAACTGTGTCCTGAATCAGGCCACTGACAAACCCAACCCCTAAAGCTCTTATATATGCAATGTAACTCTTCCTTGTGAATAAATAAAGCTCTCATTGATTACACAGACTCGGGAATTGCACATGTATTGATTTGTGGCGTTTTGAAATCTTCATGGGTGGTTGGTTCATTTGAAGGACATGCCAATATGGGGCCAATTCGTCTCTAATTATTATGCGCATGTGAAACAAATCATACGCTGTTAGCCTATATTGCTCGTGTGTGTATGAGATTATCTTACCCCTGGTAATTATAAAAGCGAATTCAAGAATCCCACTAGTGAGACAAAAACAACGAAATTTCATCAGCTTGGTGTATTTCCCCTCTGTATCTTTTTTATATCCAAAATAATGATTTGTTGTTCAACATTTGTGATGTTTTTTTCTTCCCCAACTGAGAAATATGGATTTTAATTGTATGCTGCAGTGGGTGGAAAAAGCTCTCATGGTGGGAGGACTTGGCTTCTCTGTTTTATTTACCCTAATGAAAAGCTTTTAGTCAATAAAGGAAAGATATGGCTGACACACATCACAAACCATCTTCACTTACAAGTCCTGCCATGCAATATTGAGTGTTGTTGTCTTGGGCCTGGTAATGGTTCATCGCACAAGGCTTCTAAGGAAAACGCTGGCCATTTAAATGCAATTTCTTTCTGCCCGACCAGCATTTACATTTAAATCGCAGCGTTAAAGGGATAGTTTACCAAAAAACAAACAAAAACAGCAAACCCGAAGAACATTTTGGCATCATTTTTTTTGTTACACCTGTGTTATGGAATGACATGGTGGAAGTGGTACTCATAAAAGAGTTTGGCAAAAAGTACCCGGATGATCTACTTCTTCCGGTGAGATCCTGAAGGGTTCATACGATGGACAATTTACTATCCCATGAGGCCACAGGAGAGGAGTTATGAATGACAGTGAAGCGATGCAACTAAAGCCTAGTTCACACTACATGATTTTAAGCTCGATTTGCAGATTGTTGAGCTCGCCGACAGGTCAGGGTGTTATCGTGTGCAAATCGATTAGCGGACGATGAACGTTCGCCAATCTGTTAGTATGAAAGAGCCAACAACGCAAAGACGCTCGCAGATGCTCGTGACTCTCCCGTTCGAACTCGTTCATCAAAATGAACGAAGCTTTTTCCGTGTCAATTCGTTCATTTTGCTCATTGAATAAACCAAATGACTAGAAAAAAGATTTGTTAATTTTTGGACCTTGAACCGTTTGGTTACCAGTAAAGTGCATTATATGTAGAAAAATCCTGGAATGTTTTCATCAAAAACCTTAATTTCTTTTCGACTGAAGAAAGAAAGACGTGGACATCTTGGATGACATGGGGGTGAGTAAATTATCAGCAAACCCAGACAGCAAACTGACATGGAAACGACGTCTCTCATGACATTGAAACAACGTTGATTTTGCTCATCGAATTAACGTTGAACCAACGTCAGACGCGGCATTCTTCAAAGCTAAATGAAATCGAAAATTGGTTTGCTTTCATAACGTTGAAACAACACAATGATTTCAAGTTGATTTTCCGTTAGTTTTGAAAGAATGACGCGTCTGACGTTGGTTCAACGTTAATTCGATGAGCAAAAAAATGTCATATCAACGTTGTTTTGATGTCATATTTCCACGTTGATTCAATGTCAGTTTGCTATCTGGGAAAGTTTGTTTTAAAAAGTGAACTACTCCTTTAATGCTGGTAGGTCACGTGATTATGACAACATTGCGAATGTAGTATGTCCACATTCAAAATAAGTACCTTCTCAAGATAATTTGCGATTTCAGACGCAGCTAACAATTTATGCTCTAGTTTGCAGCTTAATGGAGTGACGTGGCCTGCGCACTAGTCATTGTGACTCGTTTATGATGTTTTTTATATTGCTTTTGCATTCCTTTTGAAGTTGGAAAGCTAGTTACGTAGTCTCTTTTTATGTTTCATAGAAGAATGAATTTACATTTTTGTTTGAACTATTCCTTTAAAACAAAGCTAAACACTCGGTTCTACATCCATTCATTTCTGCGCAGATATGCGTTCGAGAATATTTTGTATGTAAAGCTTCTAATTCATTCCCTTCCAAAGAAACACAGATCCCGATCCCAGCTCAGTGGATAATGTGGAGTGAATGATCTGTTTATCAAGACGTTTCACATTTGGTTGTGCGTGTATCAGTCATTTGTTTAACAGTTAATCAGTGTGGGCAAGGTTTAGCACAGGCCAGTGAAATATGATTTCTCCAGAGCTGCTGCAAAGGGAAAAATGATAAATGAGTTTTTTCATTGAGCAAGCCTTGTATTGACAGTTGAGGCAGTGCACAGTAGTTGTGTATGTGCGCATTATGCAGATTAGTGTTTTCTTGCACATCACACACACACATTTAGTAATGGATTGCAGTCATTACACTGAAGATGTTCTCATGCCAGCTGTATCGCTCGCAACACCAACAGCCTCATAACACAGACATTACGGGAGTTGTTTATGTGAGGGCTAGTGTAAATTCATTAAAAGTGAGAAAACAATTTCATGAAATCACGACGGATGTTAAATATAACCTGAATGTGGATATGCAGATCTTTCACATTTAGTACAACCAGAGGCGCAACTACCCATTTTATTGCAGATCCAAAATGCAAAAGACGCATAAAACGCATATTTTAATGTTTAAAATATTATATATCATACTACAGTTTTGGGTCGGTATGTTTTTTTTGTTTTGTTTTTTTTTCAAGTCCCAATTGCTATTTAGCATTTTGACAACCCTGTATCACACTAAATACGTTCTGAGGAAACTATTTTGCAAATCGCAATTACGTTACATGCCAACATATAAGCAGTGCTATTACGTTGGTCCTTAACGTAATATGTCTCATTGTTAATACGTAGATTTAATACGTTATTTTCAAAGATATGTAACGTACGTTTTTGTACGTTTGGATAGATGCTAAAACGTATAATATGGACGTATTTGCAACATTTAAACGTAACCTTATTACGTTTTTACAGCTACAAAACGTTAACTATTTACATATGTTTCATATCATAACGATTTCTGTATACTTTCACTTTTAAAGATAAATGTAACAAGACCCCTTAATCCTACTCCAAAAAACATATTTATTTTATACAGAATATAAAAAGGATAAAATGTAATGGACAGAGATGTGTAGTTAAATGAGTTTTAGCATTAAAATATATTTTGAGCCACTAATCCCACTCCTATCCCTAAACCTAACCATAACCATTCCTTAAAACTACGTAGGTAACACAATTAAGAAAAAAAAAACATAACAGACAGATCCATTTCACAATAATTTATTTATTTATTATTAACATTACCAAAAGTCGTTCACATGATGATGCGTTGCAGTCGCAGTCCTCTGGCAGTATTATAGTAGTTGTGTATGAGGTACAGATCAGAATTAAAGTTATTAACGTTAATCCAAAATGTTAATCTGATTTCGGTTCGCTCTCTGTCTGAAGGCGCGCGCTCTTCTCCATTTCAAATGTGAATGTACTACACCGACTGAAACACGGCATGTCGCAATCTGTGACGAAGCAGGCGAGAGCCAATGAGCGTTTGATATCACTGCCGTAAAACATGTCGTAATGCATTATTTGAATTTGAATTAATCACCAGCGCGAATTTGACGTTTGCGGTCGCTGCTGAGAAATGAAGATGAAGATCACTGGATAAAAGGCTGGATTTGGATCTGTTGCTTGCAAACAACGTATGGATTCTAGGATTTGGTTTACATCAAGCTAATAAAATGTATGTCTTTTGTGAATGTATCAGTATGTTGTGTTTTATTGGAGAAAATGCTTTTTATATATTTATGAGTAACGTTGGTCTATTATATTAATAAATGCGAAGGAAAACTTAATGAATGCAAAAGAGTCAAAATTTTAATGCCACGATTATGCATAAATAGTAAAGAAACCTGCTTGGATGTATTATGTTCAGGAAAAACGTAATAGCGCTGCAATAGTATTACGTTAAGGACAAACGTAATAGCACTGCTTATATGTTGGCATGTAACGTAATTACGATTTGCAAAATAGTTTCCTCAGAACGTATTTCGTGTGATACACAGTTGCATTTTGACCCTGTAAGAACATTATGTCTGGTTCAGAAGGCGAAACTAGTAGCGAGTGTCTTCCGGAAACAAACGTAAACAAACAGTGGATGAAGCGGTGAATGTTGTATTGGCTGTCCTGTGTTCAGAAAAAAGTAAAAAAAGAAAGAAAACCCGACAATGGACATGTTCCTGGATTGCTCGAAGAGGACAGTATGGGCTGTCAATCCTCCAAAGAGAACTTGAGGTAAAATATTGTTTTCTTATATTTTTACTTTTAGTTTTAACGTTAGCATCATCGTCTCTCTTTCGTTTCGGCATTTTTGAAAGTTGTGTACGGAAAAGCTTCTGTGCCCCTTTTGGTCAAACTCACACGTGACGGAACCGTCGTGGACGACCGTTAAAAAAATTAAACATGCTAGTCTTTTTGTCGTGATGTCGTGAAGCATCGCAGATGCGACGTAGATTGTCGCCCACTATACGACCCACTATACGAGATGATACGATCGAATCTTGCGTCCGGACGCCCGTTGTCGTTTACGAATTCCCACGACACCCTACGTCAAACGGTTCGTGACAAAATGGAGCTAAAATCGTGTAATCTGAACCAGGCATAAGACTGCATATATCATTGTATATGTCCATGTTCTTGGTTGAAATTATTGATGTTATTTTTCAGAACTGAACATGTACTTTAGTCATGCCCTGATCAGCCTGTATATCATTGATTGGACGCAAGCAGAGAGTAGCAACAAGCAGGATGCTCTTAAATCTAGGTAAAGTGTGATGGGGGTAAGCAAAACGTCTAGGTTATGACTGCTTCCATGGGAACAGGGAACAGGACACCGTGTCGATGACGTTATGGGGAACACCCTTCACGTCTGAAAAACTATCCAATCACGACAATCGAAATTGACCTGTGACAACCTATGATGTATAAAAGGGATGCCTTGAGGACATTGTCATCTGAAGGGACTGAGCAGGCATCCCTGAGGCATGGCTAACGATGCAGTGTCTTGTTCCCTGTTCTCAGCGAACTTCCCTTTCGAAAGGGAACTCGCACTGCATCCATGACGCTGTAGGGAACGATGTACAATCCCACCATGCTGATGTGAGGGGAGTGCATGCTAATTACGGCTCATGACAGAAATGTCAGAACTGATAGTTTCACCCTGAAATGCCAAGAAACACTCCCCCTTCGTGTCAAGTACAGGCTGTCAGTGATATTATTCCCTACATTCACTGCCAAAGCTATAAGCCTCAGATACCCCTTTTCCACCAAAAAAAAAAACTGGTTCAGAACTGGTGCTGGTTCTTGTTTCGGAGTTGGTTCAACTTGCGAACCTGTTTGTTTTTCCATTGACTAGAGCGCCCAGGGAACGACGTCATTACGTCACTGTGTACGTCGCGTACGTCTTAGCTAGAAACACTTGCAAAGCATTACTTTGGGGTTATCTCTAACTCGTGTACCAAGAAGGCTTTAAAAACAATTGAAATATGTAAGTCTGAAATATGTAAGTCTTTTCGTTTGATATGTAATCTTTTCTGTAAGTTATGTGTCTTTTTTTCTTTCCATTTATTTGTTCTATATCGTGACTGTTTTCTTCTTTGCTTATAATGTCTTCAATAAAAAAAATTACAAAAATAGAAACGCGTGCGTTAACTTCAAGCATAACAATTACAAAGGCGGACTCCATTGTGTTTCTGCAAATGTTTCTCCTGGCTTTGCGATCCTTTATTATGGTCAGAAAATATGTTTAGAACACATCTAAACCCTCCCCCAGCCCCCGACGTAAGCATGACGTGGTAAAAGAACGGTTCTAGTTCAGCAAAGAGTTGGTGCCGCTTTGGAACCAGTTCTCCTGTCCGAGAACCGGTTCTTTGGCTGTCGAAACACAAAGAACTGGTTTGCGCACTCCGAACCGGCTCTCAAAATGCTTTGGTGGAAAAGGTGCAAGAGAGGCCTCCTAACATGGAAAAGCCTACCACGGCAGCTCAAAGGCTTGTAACCAACAGCTTTAATGGAAGGGGTTCATTTAAGGGAATATGGCCAGGGGGTCCGAAAGGAGTCAACCCCACATGCCACCAGGGATGCTGACCTAACCTAGTCTTGCCAACAACCTGTCTGTTTCCTAAACAGAGTCTCTCACAAAAACCAAAGTGACACCGGATCATAGAGACGGGCATCCTGAAGAGTAGAATTCAGCATAGCGAGGGGGGTAACAACTCAATCCTGGATCTACACAGTGCTTTGAAACATTGTGGAGGCTGGGCGCTCTAAGAGAGAGTACTCAGACCTGTCCCAAGTGGGAGGGAGTACTAAAGTGAGCCCAAGTGGTGCAGGGTGAATAAACTAAAGCTGTGGTTAGCAAAAAAACACTAAGCCCAAGGGAAATGGAGACCTCAGCTATGAGGCAAATTAAATTTTATCCTTATGACTTGAAAATTAATTGAAGGGGCCTAGGTAATCAACTTCAGGTCTAGCTGGGAAATTCTTGCTGAAATCTATACAGCTCTGAAAGTTGAGACCTTCACTGCTTCTAATGCCTGGTTCAGATTACACGATTTTAGCCCGATTTTGGCACGATCCGTTTGACGTAGGGTGTCGTGGGGATTCGTAATCGACAACGGGCGTCGGGACGCAAGATTCGATCGTATCATCTCGTATAGTGTCTCATAGTGGCCGACAACCTACGTCACGTCTGCGATGCTTTACGACATCACGACAAAAAGACTAGCATGTTTAATTTTTTTAACGGTCGTCCGCGACGGTTCCGTCACATGTATGAGGTTGACCAATAGGAGCACAGAAGCTTTTCCGTACACAACTTTCAAAAATGGCGAAATGAAAGAGAGACGATGGTGCTAACGTTAAAACTAAAAGAAGTTTTAAAAATATATATAAGAAAACAATATTTTACCTCAAGTTCCCATACTGTCCTCTTCAAGCAATCCAGGAACGTGTCCATTGTCAGGTTTTCTTTCTTTTTTTACTTTTTTTTCTGAAAACAGGACAGCCAATATACTCAACACTTTACACTCAATACACTCAATCCATTGTTTGTTTCCGTTCGTTTCCGTAAGTCACCCGCTAGTTTCGCCTTCTCGATGACATCACGCGTGCCATTTAAGACAGCATGCGATGACTGGTCAGGAAGCAACGTGTAGTCTGCCATGTCTTGTCCACGACACCACAAGATTTTAGGAGTCAAAATCGCGTAATCTGACACAGTGACTATCGTAACAGACAAAAAAATCGTGTAATCTGAACCAGGCATAACTCTTTCTTCCTAGAGAGAGACAGGTCTAGGAGAGGACTGGGGAGTAATGGCAGCTCATCCAGCCTGCTGCGAACGGCTCCTGTCTTCACGTGCTCCCAAGGCAGATGAAGCCTCGCTGAAGTGCACTCCATAACACCCAACAGCTCATCAAACAGGGAGGGAGGTTGTGAGGGTACAGGTTGTACTCTTCTTCACCCTCATCATCCATCTCCTGCTCCTTTGGGCTAGGTGCCAGTAGAGCACTTTCTGCGGGATCAGAGGATGTAAGAGATAACAAATCCTCTTCCAGCAGCTCACCCTCGCGAGCTTCTGACGGTCGTGAGAGAGAAACACCTGAGCTCCATCTGGGAACCCCATGATCCGAGTCTCTGAGGACCCGAACCACTGGGCCCAGATGCCTGTCCCTCTTCCCTCGAGAAGAGGGCCAGGCGAGAGCGGAAAACTCTCTCATTCTGCACAATCAGGTCTCTCAAGAGCTGATCGTGCGTGCTCTTCGCCCAAACAGTAAACACACAAGTTGTGTGTGTCATCTGAAGTCAGATACCTGAGACATGGATCCACACACTTCTTGAAACGCTTATCACTTGGCATTATTGTTTCTTAGCTTTTTCAGGTGATTGCAAAACAAACAAAACAGTTTTTCAGACACCGTTCATGCTGAGAGCGTTGCCCATAGCGCCATCGATACAGACCTTTCGAAAGGCAACTGACTTGATAAGAATTCTTGAAAATACCATAAATATCTAGTCACTAATAAATGCTATTGGATCTTAAAACTAGACTAATAATAAATAAATTAAAGGTTCTCCAAGCGATGCCGGGTAACGTGACGTCTTGTTGACGTTTAAAGTATTTTCGAACAAAACGGAGGCTATATAGACCCTCCCTCCTCCTCATCTGCACTGACCCCCCAAACCCCACCCTCAGGGCCTTCTTGTCAGTTATTGGCTGCAACAGTTTGTTATGTTTCGTGGAGCGGGTTGCGGCAGTTTTTTTTTGTTGCCATTTGTGGAGACTGGGTTGTCTGCATAGACCACATTTTTTTACAGTGTGTTTATGGGACAGGCAGCTAGCGGATAGTGAGGAGATGTTTGCTGTATGTGACAAAAAAATGTTTGGGCCTAAAAAACGAGTGACATCGCTTAGAGCACCTTTAAGGCCCCGTCCACACTACTGCGTTTTCGTTTAAAAATGGAGACCTTTTGCTACGTTTGCACCTCCCGTCCACACTAAAACGGGAAAAACGAAGACCTAAAACGGAGAAGTTTAGAAACGCTGGAGCTGCGTTTTGCGTTTTGAATCTCCGGAGGGCGTTTTAGTGTGGACGAGACAAAACCATACAAAACGGAGAACTTCAGAAACGCTGACGCAGAGGCTGACGCTTGGCTCTATGATTGGGTCTTATCAGTCATGACGTATCCTTCCCTGATTCGTCATTCACTGTTTACACCGGCACATGCATGCCCAGTGTTGGTGAATGGTCACGTGATCCGCATTTTCAGTCGTTTTAATGTGGACGGAGATCGTTTCTAATACGCAGATAAAACGCTGGTGTGGACGGAGATCGTATTCGTTTTAATTCTCCGTTTTTAAACGAAAACGCAGTAGTGTGGACGGGGCCTGAGTGAAAATTGAATTAAAACTAGAATATTTGATCTTTAATCCAGTCACTAAAAATACTGTTGGGTCTTAAAACAAGACAAACATGCTTAAAAGTTTTCACTTTTTATAAGCACTAAATGATAAGTAATTTTAGCGAAGATTGCATTGACTACAATATTTAACCTTAAATTCAGCTTATTTAACTTGTAAAAATGCTAAAAAAAAATCTTAATGAAGATTCTTGAAATTAGAATTTTTAGGAGCGAAATTATTCTTAAAATTACTATTCTTATTACAACAATCTAATCGAACATGCGCAATAACTTGAACTTTATAGATGTCACTTGTTTTTGGTAAAAATCTACCTAATTTTTTGCTAAAATTAAGACTAAAGGAGATCAATTTTCTAAAAGCAATATTTATAATCTAGACTTTTTTATCGTTCATGGCAAAAAAACAACATATTTTCTAGAAATAAGATTTCTATACTCTCTTAGATTTCAGTTTTTGCAGTGCATGCGGTTGGAAAGGTCAAGTTAGTCAAGGTCCTGCTGGGATAAGTGCTGTTCTGTACCTAAATAGATGGCTGGTGGATATCTTCCATGCAATGTCACCAAAATTGCCAGTCACAAATGTCAAATGAAAGAAAAAGTGCTTTCAAACAGTCAGAGTTGCACCCTGGGCTGTTTTCTTTTCTTTTTCTAGAAGAGATTCACAGTTTGTGAAATGGAACTGAATTTGAATTGAATTGGCCACAGGACAGAATCCAGTTGGAAGAGGAATTTACTGATGTTAATTGAAAGAAACGGAGCATATTTTGTAAGTGCAACCAATGTTGTTAAAATGGCTGTCTTTTTATATTTTTTAATGATTGAAGTTACTATGTCTTTTATTTCAAGTGGACAGAGGCATGGTTTAGTTTTAGTTCATTATTTAGGTAACCCTACATTCAACCCAATCTCATGAGAATTCCTCAGTATACGGTTTGGCGACTTCATTTGAATTTGTATGACTTGACATGTACAAAAGAAAAATATGATGTCTAGGCAAACATCACGAATGTCCAAAACCCTTATAGCTAAGTTAATATCAAATCAGTCCTTGTGCATGACCCTGTGTCCAGCAGAGATGGACCTACACCTGCACCAGATCGACAACGAGAAGTACAGTGATGGAAAAGAGGAAGAAAGCGGATGGGAGAAAGAATTCAAGCAATATAGCGGGCATGATGAAGCCAGAGCGAGGGAGAGAGCCACCGAAGCCCATAAATCAAGTGGCAGTGAGTGTGCTGAATCAGGGACATGAGGTAAGGTTGATTGTGCCTGCGAGAGACAATAAACCCTGTAATCATCCGTCTCTGCTGCACAAGCCCCGCAATTATCTGCCCATACCTGACCGCCACTTCGGAAAGGGCAAAATCCATCTCACTTCTTCCCAGTGCTCCCACACACACAGCGTCTTCTCTTTTACTTGCACGCATACAGTGGATAAATGCATTCGCTCCTCAACTTATGTCAAGGAGAAACGCAAAGTTTGCAGAAATAAAGAAGACTTCTAGCGCCGTTTGATTTTAAGGGCACAAACAGTATGCAGATGCTGATGGGAATGCCTTTTGTGGCCATTGCAAAGCCATTCCTGCCAGAAAGTCTTCTTTGTTTGTATCATTCCAATAGCGGACTAAGAGAGTGTCTGATGACATGTTAAGCAACCTGTTTATTTGTTTAGATTTTTGCTGTTAAGGGGAGAGTTTATAGGAAATGCATGATGGATGGATGGATGGAAAATGGATGGATGGATGATAGATGGATGGATGGATGGATGATGGATGGATAATGGATGGATGGATGGATGGATGATAGATGGATAATGGATGGATGATAGATGAATGGATGGATGGATGGATGGATGATGGATGGATGATGGATGGATAATGGATGGATGGATGATGGATGGATGATGGATGGATGGATAATGGATGGATGGATGATGGATGGATGATGGATGGATGATGGATGATGGATGGATGGATGGATAATGGACGATGGATGGATGATGGATGGATGATAGATGGATAATGGATGGATGGATGATGGATGGATGATGGATGGATAATGGATGGATGGATGGATGGATGGATGGATAATGGACGATGGATGGATGGATGGATGATAGATGGATAATGGATGGATGATGGATGGATGGATGGATGATGGATGGATAATGGATGGATGGATGGATGATGGGTGGATAATGGATGGATGGATGGATGATAGATGGATGATGGATGGATAATGGATGGATGATGGATGGATAATGGATGGATGGATGATGGATGGATGGATGATAGATGGATGTTGGATGATGGATGGATGGATGATGGATGATGCATGGATGGATGGATGATGGATGGATGGATGGATGGATGATGGATGGATGGGTGGATGGATGGATGATGGATGGATGGGATGATGGATGGATGGATGGATGGATGGATGAATGGATAATGGATGATGGATGGATGGATGATGGATGGGATGATGGATGGATGATGGATGGATGTATGATGGATGGATGGATGATGGATGAATGGATGATGGATGGGATGATGGATGGATGGATGGATGAATGGATAATGGATGATGGATGGAACTCTCATTTGGACCTTGAACCGTTTGGTTCCCAATGAAGTCCATTATATTGATAAAATCCTGGAATGTTTTCATCAAAAACCTTAATTTCTTTTCGACTGAAGAAAGAAAGACGTGGACATCTTGGATGACGTGGGGGTAAGTAAATTATCAGCAAGTTTTTAAAAAAAAAAGTGAACTACTCCTTTAAGATGCGAGTTGTTGACTTTGTAATGTGTCTGTCCATCTCCACCAGTTTGACCCATCCAGAATGATCAGTGGCCCGAGTGTGCGCACGAGAAGTGGGCATTATCACACTGACAGGGTCAAACAGAGATGTTCCAGAGTATCTGTGTCTGGTCGTTTCCCCTCACACTTACTTCACACTGCTGGAGCTCAACGAGAACATAATGTGCTCAAAGGGGGGTTGGGTGTTTCACATACTCTCTGATCTCATATCGTGTAATATTCCTTCCCCTGGTATCACAGACAAGGCTAAAGCTAAGTCCAGGCTAAAATTCATGTTTGAGCTGTTTTAACTGAAATCAAATTACACTGATCAGATCCATTGTTTTGTCTCAAGATGCACCAGTAATGTGTTTTATAAGGCATGTTTATAAAAGCTACTTATTGGCCTAATCTAAACCCTGTCTGTGAAACCAGGCCCTTATGTTGTGTCTTTAATGCAAACTGTTTTTCTTTTTAGGAAGCGCCTTCCTTGCCTCCTACATAAAACATCCATAAAAACAAATAAAACAACCCTGGATGTGTTCCTGGATCAACATTTTTTGTTGGTATTCAGATAACATTTCTGTCAAACAAACACTAAGCCAATCCTACATCCTGACTCCAGTGTTTTGCATTAATTACCTAGACTCTGCTGGCCCGATATAGGTGAATATGTGCTGCCACAGTTTCATTATGAACTGGAAATATGTTAAAACATCTCATAATAGCATAAAAGGTCTCTAGAGATGTTTTGGACCATTGCTTTGGCAAAGTATCTTTTAAAAAATCGAAAGCGCGATATGGCTTTGAGCCCTCGTCAAATCGCAAAAGGCATGCATTTTAATTTAATAAGTATATAAACTGTTTGTGCAGCATGTTTTGAAAGTGAAATGCTCACTTTGCTTACGATGCGATCCGGTGTTTCCGGCATCTCAGAACGGTTTAGATCACGATGAGTGAATGCGGTGAACTCCATCTCTGCATGTGCTGTGAGTTTAGTGTGCATTTGGGAACGCCATTTTAATTTATTTTACAGGGCATTTGTTTTTGGCTATTACTCTTCTAATATATAATAATAATAATATAAAATGATTAAGTCCACCTCCCATAATTTCACAAAATCCTGTGGGAAACACTGTAACCTCAACAATAAACTAACAACAAGAATCAAAACGACAGATTGATGAGAATATAAGCACTCTAACTTTGCCCAAATTAGTGATCCATGGCAAAAAAACGAATAAACACTCCTGGCCAGCAACTCTGTGCCACATCCGTCCATGTCGCGTCAGGGTCATGCCTTTTGACGTACGTGTCCATGTGATGTGCCAAGTGTCAACTTGACTTAATGTTCGTGATGAAGTGCTTTAATAAACTCAGTTAATCCTCTCCTGGGGTTCCAGTAATAAGGATTACATTTCACCGCTGCCATTGAGGGAGGATGCAGGACGGGCTTGAGGATGAAATCTGAGCCAATAATCTGAGCGAGAAGCTATAGTGTTTTAATGCAATTAATAGCATTAGATGCACGTGTCTGCTGGAATTAGTAATAATTTGGGATGCTAATTTATTTCATTAATTTAGTTAAAATATCAATGCATTTAATCATGCTCTTTAACCTATATTCCTTAATTCCTTAGCCTGTCAATTTAAAGCTTTACTAGTCTGACATATTATTGTAATGTCTTCATAACTTTTGGGATTTTTCAAGATGGTCCTCACTGCAGAACATCAAATCCAGGGGGAGGAGTTGGATCCAGATCCAACTGCTCTCACCGTACATATACCTAAACCTACTCATCTCCGCCCCCTGACCCCTAACCCCAAAACTAATCCTACCTATCTCTACCCCCTGATCCCTAACCCCACCCTTAATCCTACCCATCTCCATCTCTATCCCTAACCCCACCCCTAATCCTACCCATTTCCAAACCCCTGACCCCTAACCCCACCCCTATTCCTAACCATCTCCACCCCCTAAACCCTAACCCCACCCCTAATCCTACCCTTCGCCACCCCTAATCCAACCAATCTCCGCTTCCTGAACCCTAACCCCACCCCTAATGCTACCCATCTCCATCCATATGCCTAACCCCACCCCTAATCCTACCCATCTTTGAACCCCTGACCCCTAACCCCAGCCCAAATCCTACCCATCTCCACCCCTGACCCCTAACCCCACCCCTAATCCCTCCCTTCTCTGCCCCTAATCCAACCAATCTCCACTCCCTGACCCCTAACCCCACCCCTAATCCTACCAATATCCGTCCCTGACCCCTAACCCCTCCCCTAATTTTACCAATCTCCACCCCCTCACACCTAACCCCACCCCTTTTCCTACCAATCTTCGCCCCTGACCACTAACCCCACCCCTAATCCTATCCCTCTCCGCCCCCTGAACCCTAACCCCACCCCTAATCCCTCCCTTCTCTGCCCCTAATCCAACCAATCTCCGCTCCCTGACCCCTAACCCCACCCCTAATCCTACCAATATCTGTCCCTGACACCTAACCCTTCCCCTAATTTTACCAATCTCCACCCCCCTGACCCACCCACCTCTGCTCCCTGACCCCTAACCCCACCCCTAATCCTACCCATCTCCGTCCCCTGACACCTAACCCCACCCCATATCCTACCAATCTCCGCCCCCTGACCCCTAATCCTACCCATCTCCGCCCCCTGACACCTAACCCCACCCTTATCCTACCAATCTCCGCCCCCTGACCCCTAAACCCACCCCTAATCCTACCCATCTCCGCCCCTGACACCTAACCCCACCCTTATCCTACCAATCTCTGCCCCCTGACCCCTAACCCCACCCCTAATCCTACCCATCTCTGCCCCCTGACACCTAACCCCACCCCTTATCCTACCAATCTCCGCCCCCTGACCCCTAACCCCACCCCTAATCCTACCCATCTCCGCCCCCTGACACCTAACCCCACCCCTTATCCTACCAGTCTCCACCCCCTGACCCCTAACCCCACCCCTAATCCTGTCCCTCTCCGCCCCTGAACCCTAACCCCACCCCTAATTCTACCAATCTCAGCCCCCTGACCCCTATCCCCACCCCTAATCCTACCCATCTCCACCCCCTGACCCCTAATCCTACGGAAGGCTTTTAGTGATTTTACTTCATCAAAGTTGCATTGATACATATTTTTTCTATTTGTATTGTGTGGTAACTGTTTTATAAAAGCAATTATGTACTCAAGGCTAGTGCTGTCTCTTGAATAAGTCACGGTTGAAGGGGTTGCAGACACTCCGCTTTGTGATACAGCAAAGCCTCAATTACCTTATTGCTTACCTATATCCTTTTAGGGGTGTCACAATATTTCCCAATTTTGTAAAAATCCAGCAGCGTCTTTCTAAAACTCCTCTTCCACTGATTCATTTTAAGATAAAACAAAATCAACACAGTTCATCAAATGCTGTGACAGCCCTACATGATATCATGTATGTTAATGTGATTTAATTAAAATGCCATTCAATTTACATAGTGTCATTGGTTGCATGTCCTGGAGTTTGAGATATGCTAAAACTGCTCTTTGCATTGTCTTATACTGAACTGAGAAGCTCCTTCGCAACTTACAGAAAAATGACCTTTAAATCGCAGTGAAACAAATCCAGGCGGAAGCTGCTAGGAAGGACATTTTGGGATGGGAAGGGGGAAAAGACTCAATGAGCTTTTTGAGCTAGCTGTGTGTCTCCTCTAATTAGAGATGCTTTTTTGCAGGAAAAAAAAACTGTTGTGAACTGAAGCGCAGGATGCTAGCAGGCTTTAATGGGACCCGAAATGCCAGTGTCACCGCCTCAAGCTTGTGAGACGCTTTTGACTCATCGCAGATATCCCTCAACAGAAAGCACTTGAGTTTAATTAATTGCTCAATAAGTCTGAGATGAGCGATGGGAGATGATGATTTCCTTGCGAGTAAACGAATGGTTAAATAGGACGAGAAGTGGAACGGCGTCCACAGCAAAACAACAGCACAGATGTTGTAACTAGACGAAGCCGACTGCAGTGCCATCTGATCATCGGCCAGGTGTCTTCTGGGTCAAACGGAGATTGTGACCTCTTGATGATTAGTAAACACAAACCGTGGCCCGAGAACAGGTGCGCTCGGGGGAGGAGGTGATGAGGCATTGACGGTGTTGTGGCCCTGAATTTTAATTGGGTCATTTTAGGGTGCTATTATTTTACTGCCACTTCTCATATTATACATTGTACAAAATTATTTACTCATCCCAATTCTATTCAAAACCTGCATGGATTCCTTACTTAATAAGCTCAGTAACTGATTGTGTTTTGTATGATAATGAAATGCTTTCATTTGAATTGTATATCATTGTGCATGAGTTTAATTATCCACAATGAGAAATTTACATTAGATTTTGAGAGTAGAAAAAAAGATGGTTTAACTGTGATCTTTGAGTAAACACGTATAAATCATGACGCTTACTAATGATGTGTTTCGAATAATGTTAATCTGGGTTCATCATTTGATTAAGTTCCCATCATTGCGAGTGCGAGACAGTAGAGAGCCCGCCCACACAGTCTTCTGATTGGCTGTGATCTGTGATTCACTGAAATCTGATCACATGGTGTCTGGTTAGGACAAGGTGTTAGTCTTCTGAAGCCAGCAGTATTTATTTATTTGAGTAGATGGTATTTAAGTCATTACTTACTGATAATCTTGCTGATCTACTAAATATCAGTTGTACTTCCAGAATGGTGCGGCATAAATTAATTTTCAACTTGTTTTTCTGTTTCTTGCATAAACCTATTGTATAGCTTCAGAAATATATATATATATATATATATATATATATATGAAGAGTTCAGATGCAAAAGCCTCTAAATGCCATTTGAAATTTTCTTCTTTAATGATGATTTTTATCAAGCTTGTATATTTAAGTTCAGTAATTTCACTTAAATAACAATTAATAGGTAATTAGCATTGCCATTTAAGTGAAATCACTGAACTTAAATATACAAGCTTGATAAAAATGGTCATTTTAGAAGAAAATTTCAAATGGCACTTAGAGGCTTTTGCATCTGAACTCTTCATATATATATATAGGGTACAAGTTATTTAGACTTCCTTTTTTGGTGTTTTTTGGTCACTAACTCATGGCAGTTCATTTCACATTTTGGTGATTTGGTGGCTATTGTATGAGTTCGAAGAATCTCATTTGTACGTTTTCCTACAATCTTGCACCAAAATGATGGTTATGTTTAGGCGTGTACCTTCATGCTCACTCTTTTTATTTTCTAAAAATGATTCACATCATACAAATTCATACAGAATTGCAACGCATTCTCATGGCGTCAATATAACACGCTTTGGTTATGGGTAGGTTTAAGTCTGGGGTAGTGTTAGGGTTAGACCACTAGGAGGCGCCTTCTGGCCCATATATATCTGCGTCTCATATTGACGCTAAATGTGCGTCGGATGTAGATGCAATTTCAAAAGCGTCACCTATATGACGCCTTGGGATGAGAACGGGCTTGGAATTGCACCTCGTAAAATAGTATGTTTTTCTGTGAGACATTTCATTTTATGCGTTCAAGAGCAATGTTAACCATCTTTAGAACATCTCTTTTTGAGTTCCTATAGGAAAAGAGTAACTTGTGGGTGAGAAGGTACAGCTTTCTAATTTGGGGTGAATCATTCTTATACATAATTGGATGTGTTTAAATGAACTATTTGAAATCAATTTCCCTGTGCAGTGCTAATGCAGACGAACTGTACCAGGAAAGTAAGGTGAGCTATTTAATAAGTATTTTAGGGCCCCAAATTCGTCTATGCAGCTCAGAACTGGGGCACATCAGTTCTAAATTCATCATGTATCCAGAGATATCTGGACCTTTGCACCAGTACTGCAGGCGCCCTATCCAGACCCTAAGGACCCAAATGGGGCATCCATCCTCCATCATGGCCTGCTCCTTATGTGCTACAAACCTCGCAAAAACAATATAAATCAGCAGTAACTCTTTCACTCATGTAGGCCAGCCATTT
The DNA here is from genome assembly GCF_016745375.1 of Pimephales promelas. The sequence continues at coordinate 6,115,894 of NW_024121444.1, forward strand.
TGTTTGGAGTTTCAGAAGTAACTAAGAGGACTTACCTCTGTCTGTGTCATAGAGGTAGACAAACTTGTCCCACTTGTAGTGAGACAGGAGACTCAGGACGGCGCCCTTTAGAGGAGGGCGCATCTGGATGACGAACTGCACGTCTGAGTCGATGGGGTAGCTGGGGGTGACGAAGGAGGTGTGGAGAGCCCCACAAAAGGAGGTCAGTGTGTTCATGGACTTCTTGTCATAGAAGCCGAAGATGGCGTACACCCCTCTGGAGAACTGCGAACAAACTGGAATCAGAACAAGACGAGTTTGAGTTTGTTTATGACCGAGTTACAGTACAAACAACTTCATAATTCTCTACCAATCCTACAAAATGGAATCGGATGATCTTGGCATGTGAGTAATTGCAATAATTGGAAAATCTGTACAAACATGCAAATTTGTTTTGACTGCATGAATATGAGCGGAGAAATAATTGCATTATTTCCAGCAGATGAAAGTGCTGCGTTGCGTCTGACAGTGACACACTCTTTCCTTATACAAAACACTGTCTGATTGGCTGTTCCTTACTCTCCCAAAACACTTGAAGCAAATGAAGCATAATTATGCACATCTCTATGAACCAAGAATAATCTCATTACTGACGCGGGTACAAAGCGGTTGGCGGAAAACCTCTGCTCATCTGTGTTACAACATTTAGCCAAGGGTAACAACATGGGTAGTTTTGTATGCAAGAAATACAATTAATTTATGATCGATATACACTCACCTAAAGGATTATTAGGAACACCTGTTCAATTTCTCATTAATGCAATTATCTAATCAACCAATCACATGGCAGTTGCTTCAATGCATTTAGGGGTGTGCTCCTGGTCAAGACAATCTCCTGAACTCCAAACTGAATGTCAGAATGGGAAAGAAAGGTGATTTAAGTCATTTTGAGCGTCCAGACGGGCCGGTCTGAGTATTTCACAATCTGCTCAGTTACTGGGATTTTCACGCACAACCATTTCTAGGGTTTACAAAGAATGGTGTGAAAAGGGAAAAACATCCAGTATACGGCAGTCCTGTGGGCGAAAATGCCTTGTTGATGCTAGAGGTCAGAGGAGAATGGGCCGACTGATTCGAGCTGATAGAAGAGCAACTTTGACTGAAATAACCACTCGTTACAACCGAGGTATGCAGCAAAGCATTTGTGAAGCCACAACACACACAACCTTGAGGCGGATGGGCTACAACAGCAGAAGACCCCACCGGGTACCACTCATCTCCACTACAAATAGAAAAAAGATTCTACAATTTGCAAGAGCTCAACAAAATTGGAGAGTTGAAGACTGGAAAAATGTTGCCTGGTCTGATGAGTCTCGATTTCTGTTGAGACATTCAGATGGTAGAGTCAGAATTTGGCGTAAACAGAATGAGAACATGGATCCATCATGCCTTGTTACCACTGTGCAGGCTGGTGGTGGTGGTGTAATGGTGTGGGGGATGTTTTCTTGGCACACTTTAGGCCCCTTAGTGTCAATTGGGCATCGTTTAAATGCCACAGCCTACCTGAGCATTGTTTCTGACCATGTCCATCCCTTTATGGCCACCATGTCCCCATCCTCTGATGGCTACTTCCAGCAGGATAATGCACCATGTCACAAAGCTTGAATCATTTCAAATTGGTGTACTAAAATGGCCCCCACAGTCACCAGATCTCAACCCAATAGAGCATCTTTGGGATGTGGTGGAACGGGAGCTTCGTGCCCTGGATGTGCATCCCACAAATCTGAATCAACTGCAAGATGCTATCCTATCAATATGGGCCAACATTTCTAAAGGCGAAAGGGGGTCAAACACAGTATTAGTATGGTGTTCCTAAAAATCCTTTAGGTGAGTGTATTACCCTTAAATGATATTTACAAATGTTCACGGTGACAACAGATTTAGACTTTTACAAACAAATCATGAAATATTAACAACGTTATCTAAATTAACAACGTTATCAAGACTTTTTCAAGATAGTGAAGAACCCTGGAGAGGAAACCAGCATCCAAACTGGTTGACCAGAATGTCGATCTTTTCAGCATTTCTATGTTCTTACTTCACTGTTGGCTGATGAATAATGTGTTCTCCTACAAAACACTAACATCTATGCACACTGCTTATTTAAACAATGGTATGATTGGTAATGTTGTAAAAGTACCTCTTAAAAAGCCTATTAAACAGTCTCTAAAGATAGCAGTTAAATGTGTATTAAGCAATTTCGGCCATTTTGCTGACTCCCACCAGACTGAACTTCTGGATTAGACTGCTACCATTCTTTCAACCTCTCTCTAAAGCCTCACACTCCACAGACATGTCAGCCAACCAGAATGCGCAAAATTATTCAAGAGTGTTTCAGAATTGCTTCTCTCTCTCTATCTCTTTATTCTAAAGGGGCCTTCAATGTAGCAGAGACATTTCAATTTCAGTTAAGAAAATACTGACCTATGAATGTCATATTGGAAGTAGACATTTGTAAAAGCCATGAAAAGTATGTATTACTGACGTTAAATATAAATATTGTGTAATTCATTTGAAGAGATGTGAAAAGTCCTTATGTTCTCCAAACAATTTGGACGTGTGACTAAACTTGGTAATGGTTGTGGGGAGTAGTGCTAGATCTCAGACAGACTGCTGCACTCAAAAGCTCAAGCTCCAACCTGATTGGTCCATCAGACTCAGATGGTGTAGTTGAGGGATCAGCCACCAGGAGCTAACAGGCTCACCAGTCAAACCGGGACCACTTATTAGTCCAGCAGGTCAATCAAGGATTTCATATTTACCCAAATCCCAAACATAACAAACATGTTCTTGGCTTGAATAAGCTACTAAATGGACCAGATCTTATGCTGATATCAAAAGTCTAACTGGGCCAGAGTCCAAAATCCCTGTTTGGGCTATTGCTCTAGATAGAAGATGGCATCTCAACAGCTGGACATTCATGCAGCTGCATTACTCTGGCATGTGTGTGTGTGTGTGTGATTACAGGCCTGCAGCGGAGTGACGATTACCCTTTGAATGGGGCTAGGTAAGTTGCCCGTCTCCTTACTGGCTCTACTGGTTTGCAGGATTTCCTTTAGTTTATTCCTAATTTGGGCCAGTTCTGACACAGCCTTTGTCCTCAGGGATAGGAGCTGGCTGCTTCCCTTCCATCAGTTGTCCTGGACTTATTAGGACAGGCTTTGAACAAACTCAAACCAAATACATAAATTATGTCAGATGCCTTTGCTTGCAATCGTCTCTCAACCCCTACGCTTACTCGCTTCAGGCCTGGCATATCCTGAATATTTTTAGTTTAGAATAGTCTTTTTTTTTTCCAAAGCACACAAGTAGTTTAATCTCTAAATCGCTTTGCCAAAAGCATCATTATCTAAGCAGTACATAAATTGTGCTACTTAAATTAGCAGCATTGGACTCTACTTAAACCACATTACTTGCAATTTAATCCACTTTCAGAGTTAAAAAGACAAAACCAGTTGGACAATATGAATGTATGTGGTCGACAATATTAATGCAACTGGATTAATGCAAGAAAACTGTATGCTATATTCCAGAAATGTGGACGCCACATGATTACATTTACAAAACAATGATGATTGACAATAATTGACAATTGATTATAACTATGAATATGAGACCCTGCATGAACTTTCTGAGGTAGAATGGAGGGACATAAATGTCTCAGGTTTTATTAAAATATATCTTCATTTGACTTTTGAAGATGAACACAAGTCTTATGGGTTTGGAACGACTTAAAGGGATAGTTCACTTTGAAATTAATTGTTGGTATGTTTTATCTTACCTCCAGGGCATCCAAGATGTAGGTGTCTTTGTTTCCACATTATTTTCAATTTTGATATTTTTGGGTCAAAGCGTTCTTGTCTGTCAGTCATATAATGCAGGTCTATGGTCACCACCTCAAAGAGCATGCACAGAGAAGTCCAAATTAAACATGATTTAATGATTCGTAAATGTAAGTACACATTGATGGCCTAAGACACGAAACGAGCGGTTTGCGTGAGAAAACGAACAGTATTTATTAGGGCTGGGTAATAAATATGGATTTCTCGATATTAATCGATTCTCATTTTTACAAACCGATATCGATTCTTAAATCTCAAGAATCGATTAGTCATCCTGTTTCATTTAAATGAATGAGACATTGTATCGCGGCTGCGCGCATCCAACAAATCGCAATAATCCTGGTCCTTTGTTACTATTGATATGGAACAAAGTCTCAATTTTTAAATTACGTCCATTTTCTTTAGGAGTTCAAAAACGTAAATGGCGTTTTGGCGCTGTGGCGTGAGATCGCTCTGGCGCAGCTCCAGAGAAGCAGCAGCGCTCCCAGATAGCAAACTGACATTGAATCAACGTGGAAATATGACATAGAAACAACGTTGATCTGACATTGTTTTGCTCATCGAATTAACGTTGAACCAACGTCAGACGCGTCATTCTTTCAAAACTAACGGAAAATCAACATGAAATCAACGCGTTGTTTCAACTTTATGAAAGCAAACCAATTTTCGATTTTCATTTAGCTTTGAAGAATGCCGCGTCTGACGTTGGTTCAACGTTAATTCGATGAGCAAAATCAACGTTGTTTCAATGTCATCACCTTCATATTAGGCTAATGAAGTCTATAGGCTACAACTAGACTCCCATAGTTTACAGCATTTAAGAGATTTGATTCCCTTGAGAAAAATTGCCATTTATTGTAACTGATATCCAAAATAATCGATATTGAATCGAATCGTAATCGAAATCGAATCGAATTGCAAGCTTGTGAATCGAAATCGAATCGAATTGTGAAATTTGTCTCAATACCCAGCCCTAGTATTTATATCGTTTTTACCTCGTGTAACCACAGCCATGTCCAAGTGATCTGAGGGCGCGGGCGCATCTCTTCGGAAGTGAAGAAGAGTTTGCGCGAGCATTGTTTTCTTTCACAACGGTTTAAATCTACTGGATAAGTGCAAATTAGTACCATTTTAATTAGCTGTCTTACCTACAATATTTTTTCTGTGTAAACAATGAGTGACGGCGCACTTAGACGTGGCTGTGGTTACAAGAAGGTAAGTTTGTTTTCTCACACAAACCGCTCGTTTCGTGTCTTAGGCCATCAATGTGTACTTACATTTACGAGTCATTAAATCATGTTTAATTTGGACTTCTCTGCGCATGCTCTTTGACCTAAAAATATCAAAATATGTACAATGTTTGTACTACCGGTCTTGCCTAATTCCTTAAAAGTCATTCCATGAGATTAAGACGAATCTCAGCTCTTGGAGCCACTATAAATCCTGTTTTGAAGTGCGAGCATTGCCTCATTGCTTTTCATTACGCAGAGAGTCCTGACATGTCACGTCACATCTTGATAACATGTTTACTCTGGTGGGCGAGGGGCATTCAGCTCAGGGAACAGTGCCGAGCAACGTTAACCACGGCTCGCTCAATGGCTGAAGGATCCTTGCTCAGCCCCTCCATGTCCACCTTCTCCCCCCGAGCAACCAGCGGTCTCATTACCGGGTATTCATCAAAACGTGCCTTCGCTCTGCTAATCAGGATGCTCTCTGCACTGCAGCGGGAACAATGCATTTCCACATGCCTGCCCCGGATGACCGTGAGGCCACTGGTGTTGAAACGATAAGAGCCATTAGAAAAGGCTCGGTCCCGACGGCTGCGTTTCGGACTGAAATAATGTAATCGCAGTGTCATGCACTTGAAGCCATCTTTCACCACCATGATTGTACATGGCCTAGAGACCTAGAACACATCGCTGCAAATGTCAGAGTCGATCATCCAGCTCTCGGTATTCACTGTCCTCTTCTGTCCTTAGTCCTCTCTCTCTCTTCTCCGTCCGCCGCTTCTGCTATTCCTACAAACACCTCCCCCCCAAACACAACGCTCTCACAGGATAATAGTCCTCTGGGGGTTTGAGCAAGTAATTGTATCTGCTCTTGTGAGGAGACATGTGAAGTCCTTCAAACTGTTCCTGAAAACAAGAATCTAAAGAAGCGTGTAATTTCGATATGTCTATGAAAGGCAAATGCATTCAGATTCCACATCCCCTTGCATGCACAGACATGCATTTTTGAGGTGAATTTATCGAACTGTACTATAAGCAGAAAACAGAGTTTGCATCTCTGTTGCTCAAAAACGAACCAAAAAATCATCTGCGGGATGTTTTGTGCTGTAAAGCGGTAACACTTTAGAATACGGTTCCTTCGTTAATGAATAACTACACAAGAACTAATGAGTAACACAATATTAACAATCTAGTAACTATTATTAACTAACAAGAAACTCTGATTAACGAACTAGTAAGTAATAGCGCACAGACGAAAGTGGTAGTTCACTATTAAGTAATCAATAACTACTATTTTTTTAATACTTCCCAGAGAACTACTGAAAAAGTTTATTAACAATCTAGTAACTACTATTAACTAAAAGAACCTCTTATTAACGAATTAGTAAGTAATAGCTCACAGATGAAAGTGTTACTAGATACTTCTGTGGGAGTTACTAATTATTTTGGTCCGTATTATAAAGTGAAGATCATTGGAACTAACTAGTAATTACTCAAGTGTTACTAAAGACATTTTCTAAAAGTATACTAAAGTTCACCAAAAATCTCAAACGTTTGCACAAATCATGACTAGATCATGTAGTAACACTTGAGTAATTACTAGTTAGTTCCAATGATCTTCACTTTATAATACCAATCCAAATAATTAGTAACTCCCACAGAAGTATCTAGTAACACTTTCATCTGTGAGCTATTACTTACTAATTCGTTAATAAGAGTTTTTTTTAATTAATAGTAGTTACTAGATTATTAATAAACTTTTTCAGTAGTTCTCTGGGAAGTATTAAAAAAATAGTAGTTATTGATTACTTAATAGTGAAATACCACTTTCGTCTGTGCGCTATTACTTACTAGTTCGTTAATCAGAGTTTCTTGTTAGTTAATAATAGTTACTAGATTGTTAATATTGTGTTACTCATTAGTTCTTGTGTAGTTATTCATTAACGAAGGAACCGTATTCTAAAGTGTTACCTGTAAAGCTTGTAAAGAATTACAATTTACTTTCTAAATATTTCATTGTTCTATTCTGAACCCCTACAACAATGCAACACCGCTCAAGGCCAGTCATTTGGCCAGCATGAAACTAATGGCCATTTCATAACGTACCCTCTATCCTTTGGCCATTTCAGATCTGGAGCATCGGTTAGCCTTCAGATGCCATTGTGGCTGTTTATGGGTTACAAACAGGCTCATTATGACACATACAGTAGCAATTTGGACTGCATATTATACATAGGCAGCATTTCAGCCAAAATAAAACCCCATACTTGACGGATTTGTAATGTCTACATCCTGAAACTCCTCACGGTCACTCAAGCGCAGGACACAAACAGGAGGGTGAGATGGGGTAAGAGGATATTTCTTGTGTGTGGAGGACCAGGACCACAAGTAATGGGGTAAGAAATCCTCTTTGAATAATTTGAACGTGCTTAACTCATATCTATACATTTACATTTATTCATTTAGCCGACGCTTTTGTCCAAAGCCACTATATATGTCAGAGGTCGCACACCTCTGGAGCAACTAGGGGTTAAGTGCCTTTCTCAGGGACACACTGGTGTCTTACAGTGGATTCGAACCTGGATCTCTCACACCAAAGGCATGTGTCTTATCCACTGCGCCATCACCACCCCCTATATATTATAACGATGCACGTATTCGTATTGAACCGTTTGGCACGAGGCTTTCGGTTTGGTTTTCGGTACACATTTTTGAACGGTTCTTTGGACCATTTTTTCCTGCCGACAAAATTTCGTTTCAAATGTTTCATTTCAAATGTAGGCGTGTTACGCGTGGCAAGCACGCTCATAGATGCTGCCGTGATCACATCAAATGGCAAATGTAATGTAAGCGTAACGAAACTGAGCTACTCGTTATTGTGTGGTTGATGGACCGTTTATCTGACACAGTCTCATCCCAAGACGTCAACTAACTTTAACGTCAGTTAGATGACGATCCCGGGGCGTCATCCAACTGCCGCTTTACCTTTAACGTCAGTTAGATGATGTGGGTAGGTTTAGGTCTGGGGTAGGGTTAGGATTAAATAGAGTCATCTAACGACGTTAAAGGGTAACCTAAAACGGCGGATGTTGACGTATGGTCAAAAGCGTTAGTTGTATGACGTCTTGGGATGAGACTGCGCTGGTTTATCAGTTTGGACCAATGTGCGAGCCGATATTGATCATCAGCACTGTTACTACACAGCCAAATCCAGTAAAGAAAACATTTGACTTCGCCACTGAAGTAATAACATCGCTGCGAGATCTAGTGAGAAACATTCACATTTCTCCGGATCAAACGGGTCAAAGAGCGCTGACGTGGAAACTAGAAGGAAACATTGTGCCATGAATGAACTATCCAGTGTCCACAGATCAGCAACATTCACAATGGGTTTACTGTATAACACTACTAACTGTAACCAGGAAAAGTCGGCTATAATGCTTTCAAGTAACATCATGTCGGTTTTATTTCGACATTATGATTATTGCTGCCCTCAAATGTTAATCTGAACTAAAATAAACCTTTGTTTATAACTACTTACTACTACAATATTACATTTACTTTTGTCCAAGAAGCTCTTGTATGCTCCTAAGAAAAGTCAAGTATAGCTCCATCATTGCTCAAAGTTAAAAAAATATCATACTTTATGATGTTAGTTTTAATAAAAATATTATTAAAAAATTAAATCAAGGACATTTCTCTGCCATTTCTTTCTTTTTGCTGTATCGGAAATGTACCGAACCGTATCGTATCGAATCGAACCGTGACACAAGTGTATCGTATCGAACCGAACCGTGAATTTTGAGAACCGTTACACCCCTACTATGTTTAAAAGTAAAATGCTAATTTTTCTAAAGAAGAATATCTTCCCCCATCATACTCTGTTTCTCACAGGAGGCTAACGCTTACAGCTGTATGTAACAAAGTTTAACGTTAGTAAATATTGTACAAAGATACATAGCAAAAAATAATGGTAACCGGTCTTAGGTCTTGGACAAAACAATATGTAGTTTACATTTAATTATTTTCAACAGCCTCTGCATCAGGAGTGTGCCTAGTTAAACAATGTTATGAAGGAATGCATCTCACAAAGATTTAGAATAGAGTCATCATGTCTTGCTCCCCTGTGCAAGGGTCATGACTCACTACACCAATACCAACCCCCCATACACACTCAAAATGTAGCATAACTCTTCTCTAGACCCTTGAACCTCAAGTGACATCAGCAGTTGGTGTAGACAATGACTAATCAGATGGTCAATATCATAGTTATGTCTCCAAATCTTTGTGAAAGATGGCATTTAAAATTCGTTTATTTGTTTCAGAGAGAGAGACCGTGTTTTTACCTTATTCCAATTCGTGGTGAATTCATTACAAGAACTGTGTCAGATAACAGTTGTTGGAGGCCTTTAATAGGTCAGAATGACAACTACATTGCAAAAGCCATCGCATATATAAAGAAAATTTACGAAAAATGCTTTCCACAACATTAAATACAATTCTGTCATTGTGTACTCATGTCATTCCAAAATCAGATGACTTCCCTCCTTCTGTGAAACACTAAACGAGATGTTTTTAAGAATTCTCACTCTGTTATTTTTCATTCAATGAAAGTGAATGGTTACTCAGGGGTATCACGCTTAAAAAATGGCAAAGCATCATAAAAGTACTAAACTGCCCTTCAGAACATGACAGCCAATGCAGCTTGATGGTAACATAAATCTGAATCCAATTATTAAAGGTGAACTGTGTAATTACACCTCAAGCTTGTGGTTAATCCATAGGTCGAGAGGTCGAGCCAATCAAGAAAAACAGAACAAAGTTTTGAAAGAATAGATCCATAGTGCCACAGGGCCAATACTCCTCGGCCAAGTCAACCTACGAATGACTTACTCAGTTGTCTCTGCCCTTTAAACAAAGATAGAACAAAGTATTCTGACGTCCAATAACTATCTTTCCATGTTAGTTACAAAAAAGAGTCTCTACATAGCCACTTATTCCAGCAAATAAGACTTGTGAACGAACTGTTAATTCACTTAAGCATTTTCAGCAATCCACCGTTGTCGCAGTATTTCGCTGTTCCTGCTAGAATATCCAACAAATCATCCATTCTCCAACAGAGGAATGTATTACAAGGGCAATGGTTGCACCAATCTCCTTCTACTTCTTCTCCCTCTTGGGGGTTTATGACTGGGGTTGATGCATGTACAGCTTATGATATTCTGTAATTGGATTTTCAGAAAGCTGTTGACAAAGTCTCCCACAACTGCCTAATCCCCAATCAGCAGTGCAGCACTGAGCATGTTCCCATAGCTGGGTAGAGAGCAATGGAAGCATGCAGCCCAGAGATGCCATTGTAATATGGAATGAGGGGGTGCTGTGGATTTACTGTAGCATTTGACAAAACACAGCGCGTTTTACAGGGCATAGGGAGAACATGCTATCATGTAACCTAACTCACATCTTCAAGATAGAGTATCAGGTAATGAAGCAAGTGAAAGTCCACTGACATTGAGGACCAATTACTCTTTCCGATGATAATTATCAGGAAGCTATACTAAAGTTACCTTACAAAATACATGTTAGTCATATCATGGTGTCAGATGACAATATTATGGTGCTGAATGGTGCCATGGTATTTATATGGTAACTTTAAATTGTACCAAATAATTGCACAGAAATCATGGTATTAGCTAGCCTGGTTAAAACTAGACCATTCTCAGTTGTAACGGAGTTATAGTGTGGGAAAGCGTCATAGACAATTCATTTCCAGAGGGGCGTCACCAACGGACTTTGTGGATAGACCTAAAACCAATCAGAGCGATGAAGGAGATGACGTAGGCAGAGTGTTGTTCTTTTCTCGGTTTTTACCAAAAAGGAAACGTTCAAATCGCTCAAAACAGACGCGATAGCTGATTCAAGTGAGTGATGTTCGACGGCGGCATCCATCTTTGTAATGTAGGTAGGCTACAAAATCTTTTTCAAAAGCCCGCCCCCAACGTTTCTGATTGGTGCCTCGATTTCGACGGCTTTGAAATGGGCTTGAATGTGCTCTTTGCCAGACTAACTTTCAGAGCAAATCTAAATTTGCCGGAAGTTGTCTGGGTTTTCCGAGGCTAGGTATTAGCACTGTACAGTTTCAAAACTATGCCACCATTTAGCTATTTAAGCTATGCTTAGACATGCTTAATATATATAGCTATATACCAAACAATGTGCTAATTCACTCTAAAGAATCATTAACAGTTATAAACAGGGCTTGACATCAACACCAAATACAGGTGGATTACATGCAGTTGCGTGTAATACAGTCACTGCTACAAGCCACTTTGGCAAGTAGAAATTTACATGTAATACATTTTGCTGTTGTAGTCTTTTAAAAAGGCATCTGAAATAATCATTTTCATTTTCCCTCATTACTAAATTGAGTTCTTCCTTGGCAAGTATTCACGTAAACACAATCAGACAGATTTTAAGTGAATGTAAACAGTTGAGAAAAAAAATGCACGTGCATCAGGAATTAAAGTGACAGCAGCCTAATATACCTGCCGCCAAATTATGAAATAATATTACAAATATCTACAGGATATGACAGTTTTTCACCATGGTATCAATTTCAAAATTGTGTCCGGTTAAAATAGGCTACTGAGTGGCTAGTAACTTTGGAAAACCACTAGCCAGAGTAGTTGGTGAGCAAAAAAAGTTAATGTCAAGCCCTTTTTTCAAACTACTGTAAATGAATGACACACTCTTGCATGCTTGTTTGTTGTAGGAAAAAAAAAGTTTTCTGTCACGTACACAAAAAGCAGAGACCTTGGACACTCAGTATTTCTAGCATAACATGCTAGTCGCCCCCATAGCAGGAGCTGGAGTGGGCAGCAAGCCTCGTCGAGGAGAGAGAGAGCTCAGGGGAAGTCGTCAAGGAGGCCATTTGCAAATCGCCTCTTCCTCTGGGTAACTTAGCTGCAGTTTTCAAAGGGGAGAGACGGGAACTGTGGGTGGTGTGTGTTTCAACTGGGTTTCTTGTAAAGCAGGATGAAAAAATGGCAGCTCAGATGCACCATTCAGTCGCTCTCTTTCTGTGCTTTTCTCTTTTTCAGCCTCTCTGAATTCTTCAGCTCACTCATATCACCCACATATCTATCCATCACGGCCTCCTCCACATCACCGACACCAACCTGCAAACCACTGACCTAATATAGCTTTCATATTATAGCATAGAGGTGTTCTCAAATGATATATAGGAATTCATGACAAGCAGTGCCTGATAAAAACTCAATCCCAGCATGAAAGGGATTTGCATTGTTTGCTTGATTACTGGCATGAATTTAAAGCAAGTCTCCCAAGGCACTCTCTTTCAGCTCTGGCGTTACTGTCCAGAATAGCTAAACAGGCCACGGGTGGGAGGGGAGAGGACTCTTTAACCTTGAAGCTATCATGTAAAGAACTCTCTATGCTCCTCTCTGCCTTGCTCTCAAGCCTACTTTCGGTCTTAAAGAGCAAAGAGTCCACTTTCCTATCTCACTTTTCAGGAGTCCTTATACTGAGGTTGTAATGCTAAAGCAAAGAGGGCCAACTTCATTACAGGCTGAGCCTCAGAATCCCTTTATTTCAGAGCTTGGCAATCTCGGGATTTCTTATGCCTCGGCCCGCGGATGTGCCTTCTAGGACTTGAGGTAAAGTACCCGAATACCACGAAAGAGATGTGGGCGGCATCCCAATTTGCATACCACTACCACAGACTAAAGTACTTTGCTGATGATGGGAACGTACGTGCCCTACACTGGCCCTGAATTTGAGAGACAGCCCTAATCCAACCAATCAGAACCAACGAGGACGTCCTACTTGTTGAAAACCACTGCAAGCGGAAATTCACCCAGCTCTCCTCCAAATCCATCTCAGTGCTATATAGCACTAATAGTATGTAAATTGGGGAGTCAAAGTCATCGGTGGGGTGAGGATGCAGTCGGCAGAGCTCTGACACTGGCTTTCATTAAATGCTCGCACATCCGAGAGCCTGTGATACCAGTGGGCTGCACAGGGAGGAACGAAAGACAGTAATAGAGATAGAGGAGGCGGTGTGTTCACAAGAAGCTGCAGTCCAGCGTGAACAGCATTGGAGATGTGAGCGATGAGGAGCGAAACACACTATGCCTATGAGAAGGGCCGTCGGGTAAACGCAGAGAAAGGGTCAGGGCCACAAAAAGGGAGAACACGGGTGACGGACGTGGCGTCCACTCGAGCGCTGAGACAGCCAGAGTTTCAAAGCCGCTGACTTGAACAGAAGGGAGAGTCTGTGCTGCTTATTTTGCGCAACCAAGTTTCCAGGTCACCCAAGCCAGCACAAAAGCACAATGACAGGCTTAGGAGCCATTGTCCCTTTTCAAATATCTTTAAACAGAGCTTCACTTCTGACAGATCACATTTTCCCCTTTCTTTTGCCTTTCCAAAAAGAGGACATCTGAGGCAAACGCACCAAGCATGGAATCGCTCCAGATTGTCTTTTCAGTCTGCAGCTGGACGGGATTAGGGATCATCTCTGCCTGGGGTGAACTTTCTGATCCACATGCAAGCCTAACAAGAAAACAATCCAGCTGAGGAACTTGGGGGAAAGCAGCGAGAGCCCACACAAAGGAAGAGAGAGAGAAAGAGAGTTATAAATAAGAGTCATGTGTCAAGCCTTGCATTTGCAGATTGACTTGAGAGTGACTTAATATTTCACACAAAGATACACGGACATGACGGCAACTGAGAAGTCTTCCTATTGAATCTACCCACAGCTTTTGCGTGAACTGGCAAGAACAACTGCTCAAATGAACCATTTTCAAAGTAACATGGAAAGAACATGGATGAGAGAGCAGAAATCATGATTGTTTAACTCGTGGAATTGGTCAGGGTCAGTGCAGCACTACCACAAACTCCAACAAGATGTAAGAAAAGGATAATGTACAGTCAGCCGGACATTATCGCGAAATAAACCTAGACAGGGTGATCTGGAAGTAGCACCAAACATGTTCAGCTAGATAACTGCCTACAATAATGCAACGCTGTTGTAAGCAGTATTATTCCACTCCATTTCTACAACTGACATAGGAATCAATAGAAATGTTATCAAAATTACAACACAGGTCTATAATTGTGGAAAAAGTCAGTGAAGAGCTAGAATATCAAAATGCTGGATGTTATTGATGTTCTGCTTTTTCTGAAAGCAGACTTTAGTTGGAAATCTTGATCAATTTGACCAGTGTATATGACGCCTCAGTTAAAGATCAATGTGAAACAATGATACCCCCAGTGTTGTAGTCGAGACCACCTCACTCGAGTCCGAGTCGAGACCGAGACCAGAGAGAGTCGAGTCCGAGTCAAGACCGAGTCCATAGAGAGTCGAGTCCGAGTCGAGTCCGAGACCAGAGACGGTCGAGTCCGAGTCGAGACCGAGACCAGTGAGGGTTGATTACCTAATTTACTTTTATTTACTTAGAGAAATCCTTTTTTTTTTTTTTTTTTACTGAATTTACTTAGAGTTTAAAAAATATAATCATTTTAGGGTAAAAAGGCCACATAGTAGGTGGTGTTAAAAGTAATTTTATTACAATTTGTCATGCGCAGTTGCACACTAGAAATCACCAATCACTGGGTGTGTCAATCAATTTAAAGAAATATTTTATTAACATACATTAATAATCATGAAAAATATTTTGAATTGAACTCGAGTGGACTCGGGAATAAGTCCGAGTCCTAAAAAAAAAAAAAAAATGTTCGAGTACGAGTCAATTCCGAGTCCATGACAAGACCAAGACCATTAAAATATGGTCTCGAGACCGAGACGAGTCCGAGTCTCGAGTACTACAACACTGGATACCCCACACTTGATAACACTCCTCTGCCCAGCCCTACACTCTACACAAAACCCTGGGTTGTTTCAACCCAATTTTGGGTCAAATATGGACAAACCCAGCAGTTGGATTAATTTTTTTTAACCAATATTTGACCCAAAATTGGGTTAAAACAACAACCCAGCATTCGACTCAAAGTACAAGAGTGTCGAACTACTGCCGTCTGCATTAACCTGTGTTACTGTGCTTGATGTTGTTTTAAATCAATTGTGTTTTGTTGTATGTACTGTAATTGAGAACAGTGGGGGCACTTATCTTAAAGCAAGACTTCAGAGAATCTTAACATAAAAGGATCAAAACCAACAGCTTGTTTGAATTACAGTATATTTCTTTGCACAAACCAGAGCTATTTGGCATTAACGGTGCTCCTAAGGTAAACTACAAGCTTGGAATGATAAAATATACATTTAGGCCCTGTTCCACAGACAAGGCTTAGATTAAGCCTTAGTTTAATTAGGACATTTAAGCATATTTTATAGATATATCTAAAAAAAGAACATTACTGCTGTAATGTACACATTTTACTCTAAATTGTAATGTGCATTTTCTGTAAAGCTGCTTTGAAACTGTTGGTTTTGCGAAAAGCGCTATACAAATGAGCGTGAATGTGAACTGAACATTGAAACAAAACAACCCAGACGGAAACATAGTTTCGGCCCAGTCCACGCATGGATTTCAGCCCGGATGTGGGCCGACTCTATATTGCTGTCTGGGAATGGCACTGATATATTTAAGCAACTCATTCTCATCCTTTGGCGTCACATAGGTGACGTCATATGACATTTCGTCGAAATACTATGCACGCGGCACCCTTTAGCGTCAATATAACACGCACTGTTATGGGTAGGTTTAGGTCTGGAGTAGGTCTGCGTCTCATATTGACGCTAAAGGATGCCAGTCACCTGTATGACGCCTTGGGTTCCTCGTGTTATATTGACGCTAAAGGGTGCCATGTGCGTAGTATTTCAACGAAGTGTCATGTGGCGTCACCTATATGATGCCAAAGGATGAGAACGGGCTCATTTTAAGAAGTTGCTTTCAGTTAAAACAGCTCAAACATGCATTTTAATCTGGGACTAGCTTAAACCTTGCCTGTGAAACTGGGGGTTTCTGCTCTATTTGTACTGTAGTTAGCTGGTGGAAGGCTGCCTTCTATACATGGGTCATGAACTATATGTAAGATCTTGGCAGGTGTTGCTGCAGACACAGGAAATGTGCTAATCTCTCATTTCAGCACATTATATCCTTGGAAAGCTAGTAGATTCATATGGATACGCTAGAGCAAACGTTCACTTCCTCCCTAATGATGTCATCTTTCCTGCAGGGCAATGGTTTAAATGCTCTCAGTGGCCTTGGGATCGGTGGGATCAGGATCAATCCGGGGATCTGAAGGGGATCCACACTGAAGCTTGCCAAAATCATGTTCCATAATACACTTGGGATGGGATCCATCTGAAAGCATGTGCTAGTTCTGCATGCTCTGATCAAATGAGACTTTTGTCATCTTTTGTGCCTTTCCTCTGCTTCCTAAATACATGCTCCACAAAGACATAGCATTGAACAATAGAGGGGTCCTGGTGCACCAGAGTAGATTATAGAAAAATATGCACCCAGTTAACTGATTTCCATTATTCCCGGAGAGCAGCTGAAGGCCACGGAGTGTTAAACGTAGTTGAAGACATCACTCTGACCTTCAGAAGCACAACAGAGCTGAAACATCGGCCTAACAAGTGGCTGGGAGAGACAAAACTGTACTGATATTATAAATTATGGGAACGTCTCAAACGAATCGAGATTTGAAATGTTTTTAAATGGACTAGGTGAGAGTTGGGAATGATTGAATGTGTCCAAACATTCAAGGGGTCATGAACTGGCTTTTTCAATTTTATTATATTGTTGTCTGAGGTGAACTTATGACGTTCGCTTGGTTTTTGCATTCAAAAACAAAATGAATAAGTAATAGGCTATTTTCTACCCTTGAGCCTAGCTGAAAAACGCTGGGTTTTTATGGGCGTGTCGCACTGAAGACTTGAAAGTTAACGCCCACTGCTGTGAGTGGATAACAGTTTTGCATATTATAATGAGTTTCGACTCACCCGTTGATGCACTTGGGTGAAATTGTTTTAAAAACGTCCAATGTTGTAAAATGGCAACCGGAATGATTCAACCATACATGTTCGACCCAGAGTCCGTTTGTTGCGCAATTTCCTGTCAGATCAATATAGACGGCACAGCACCGTTCTTTACTCTTAATCGGTCTGCAAATCCAGTCTTGTTTACAAAACAATCCTCAGTGAAATGAAGAGAACAGACGGACAATGTTTTACCCTCATCAGCTGGAACGTCATTAAAAATAAAGTTTAATCCAGAGGAAGCTTATGCAGCGACTGTCTTCTTCCACAACCAGGCACTGCACAATATTTTGTATTGCTCGGTAGCTTGATCCGGTTTGTCATCACGAGGTAGGCATCTATGTTATTTAGCTATGCATGTAATGCGCGAATCAGTGGGCGGGGCTAAACCGGCCGTGTTGAAGTATGCGTTGATCTTCTTCTGCGGGGGTGGGGTTTTATCCTCTTTGACGTCATAGTTCCCCACTTTGAAAAACGAGTCGTTTGCTGAGGCTGGTGTCAATAAAAGCTTTTATTGGACTAATAAGGATGTTTTCAGTTCTGAAATTTACAGAATATTCTTATAATATGATGATGACCCTTTTAGATGTCAAAAGCTCAAGGAAAATTTGATTTCTCAGTTCATCACCCCTTAAAGTTTGAAATACATAATATATCCTTAAGCTGTGTAAATAAGTGCCAAGTATTGAACCGAACAACAGCAGGTTACGTTATAACATCAAAACCATTGTTTTTTTTAGTTTTTTTTTTTTTTATTTTGTGCATGAATTTACTTAACAATTATACAGTACTCTGTAAAATGCAGTTTAATAAGTGGTATGACTGTACCGTATCCCTTAAATGACCATCTAGTTTGAACTTGCCACTTACTTGCGACTGCTCTCTCCCTTAAAAGAGCTAATAAAATATTTCAACTCAAGCCAATTTACTTATGTGGCAGGCAGCCGTGTTATAAGCAGGATCCCCCTGTCTGGGTTTATTCTGCGATCACTATCGGCTGGATGTACGTTATCCCTTACTCACTTGTGCCAACACCCATCACCCATTTTAACCAAAACTGTATTCATATAGTAAACATTTAACTCAAAACAGCAAATAAAATGTAAATTGTCATTCTGGAGTACTCAGAAATGAGAGCCAGAGGATCCAACAGCAGTTTTTAATTAACATAATACCAAACACAAACAACACATGGAAACCAGAAAAACATGGAACTGAGTAAACCGACAAAACACACCAAAGAAGGGCAAGAGCTGACAAACAAGGGCTTACAGACACTAATAAAGGGAATAACATGACAGAAATGCATACATAAAGCAAGATATTTCTAGCTCTTTACGTTTATGAAAAGGTGTGTGGGTACAACAGGGCTAAAGGACACATAGACTATGGCAGAAAAAAAATATGTGTTTTGACACATTATTTGCAAAAATAAATCATACAAGTGGTTTGTTTTTTTCTTATAAAAATCGTATAAATGTATGATGTGGTGAGGATGGCCTTTTACCCCACAGACACACTTAGCTTAAATATGTTTTTAATAATGTTAATACTTGTTCAAAACAATCACTTTAGCAAAGTTTGTACTATTTTCTGTTTATTTTAATAAATAAAAGAATTCATTTTTGGTTCAATAAATATACTGTCATTAAAATATGTCAATGAAAAAAAATATATTTTAAAAATACAGACATTTATTTTGTAAAGTAAAGATTCTGAAAGCATTGAGGGAGATTCCATAATAAATAAACGTATAAACTATATTTTATTATATGATATGATTAATATCTTAACTTATGTTTAAACATGATGGTTTCATTATAAATATGGTGATTATCACCCAACTTAATTATATTTACCAACTGAATCTAACCATGG
The DNA here is from genome assembly GCF_016745375.1 of Pimephales promelas. The sequence continues at coordinate 6,134,910 of NW_024121444.1, forward strand.
CAACAAATGAAAAAGTCAGACGGCTGTTTGCTATTATGCTAATTATTGTGTCTTTAACCACAGATACCATACTTGTACATATTCATCCATTATTGGAAAAACTGTTGCTTTAATTACCTTGAAAAAAAAAAGACTTTGTCTCAAAATATATTCAATAATTCTATTGATTCTCATTTTCTACTAAAATCTACAAAACTTTAAAAAAAACGTCAAATATAAGATCGAATTAGTGCTGAATCAACTGTGCGCTCACTCCGTATGCGGTGCGTATTTATTTCCGTACCCATGTTAACAGGTTAGAGCTCTCACACTGCACGCGGGTGCGGTCCGTCGATCCGTTCCAGTTGCGGTTAAGGTAACCACCATCAAACAAACCAAAAGTTTGTGTGGGACAATGTGGGACATGTTACCAACACTAAAACATAACCTGAAACTGTTAAATAATGTCTATCTAACTATAAAAAAAACAACATTTGTATTCTGCCTTTCAGCTGATAAAAATGCTTTGTTCTTTAGTCCCTTCCAGAAAAAAAATCTTTATTTTATATGGCATTTAAATTCCAAAGGCAGTTCTGACCAAGTTCAACTAAAATCCAACAAAAATAAACAATGAACAGATAAACACAAACAACATGAAATTAGACAGTCTTATTACTGTATATGTATTAAGAATATATTAAAAACCAAAACCAAAAACGTTCATATTTTTTAGAAAGGATGTGAATTAAAACAACCACAGCAGGCAACGGGTTAAACGACAACAGATAAATTCTGAATTAAAATTTGAATTGACCGAATCCATTTGTTTTGACAGGGAACACATGGAACGAATCAGCGCTCCACATTTTGATTGAAAGCCGTCACAACTGTAGTGGCCGTGTTTACTCCTTTCTTTAAAATCATTGGATAAGATATAAAAAACGTCTGTTGTATTTGTACTTATGACGAAGCGCTGTTAAATATAGGTGAAAAACTACGCTGCAAAAATAAATAAATTGCTTTCTTAAAAAGGCAAAACAACGCATGCACGTTTCCTTACTATGATAATTAAAAACTAACAGACTGATGAAAATGCAGGACATTTCCTCAATAAGCGACGTGCGGGACAAGGGGTGAAAACGCAAAGCGGGACGGGTGGTCACCCAAGTTGCGGTGCGTATACAGCAGTGCAGAGATCGTTTCCGCGCCGAGTCTATTTGTGCTGTGCTGCAAACGCTGAATGAAAGTGACAGCACACGGTTCGTGGTCAAAATGAACACAGATTGACCTGGAAATGTAATAGTTTCACCATAAATAGATTTAAGTCACAGACTGATCTCATGAAGTAGCGTGTGTATGACACGCCAATTCGTATTTCCATTTTTGGCGTGATATCAACACGCATAATCGCTTTTCAGCATGTTTATGAACGCCGTTAACTTAACGTTATTACTGTATATATAAATATATGACTTACCTCAACCCTGTCCCTAAACCTAACCGTCACTGGGGTTAAAGGACAAGTTCGGTATTTTACAATTAAAGCCCTGTTTTAAGATCGTACCTGATGAAATAGAATAGTTACGATTGTTTTTTAGACAGATGCTGCTGTCATGAGAATTTTTGGATTCTGTATTAGCACCCCCCCACCCCCCCCCACCTTTATAATGAAAGCATAGGTGCACTCGAACAATCATTCATTAAAACGCATAAAACTTTAGTTTTCAAAGACGTGAAACTCACCGAGTGGTCTTGGGTGTTCACTGATACAAAAATCGCTGCAAAAGATGCTTTCCAACAGGTTTTATCGTAGTTTTTGTCCAAGGCCATTTTCTTCCTGTTTTTGGTCGAAGTCCACAGTAGTCGATTGTCGAGTTTGCGTGCGCGATCCTTAGTTATCTAGTTACCAATGATCGCGCACGTGAACTCGACAATTTACTATTGTGGACTTCGACCGAAAACGGGAAGAAAATGAAGTCGGACAAAAACTACAATAAAACCTGTTGTTGGAAAGCATCTTTTGCAGCGATTTTTGTATCAGTGAACACCCCAGACCACTCGGTGAGTTTCACGTCTTTGTAAACTAAAGTTTTATGCGTTTTTATGAATGATTGTTCGAGTGCACCTATGCTTTCATTATAAAGGTGGGGGGGGGGGGGGGGTGCTAACACAGAATCCAAAAATTCTCGTGACGGGAGAATCTGTCTAAAAAACAATCGTAACTATTCTATTTCATCAGGGACGATCTTAAAACAGGGCTTTAATTGTAAAATAGCGAACTTGTCCTTTAATGGCATTCATGACTGTTCCCTTACCATCCTAGGAAAGAAAACCTCCCCAGATGTAGATCTACATTTTGCTTTGTTTTGCTCGGACATTTGACGGCGTGTACAGACACGCGGACGTTAATGGTGTAGACATTCACACGGATACACGCGGATAGCTCAAAATGCGTCGAGATAACACGCCACTTGACTCGAAATTGGCGTGTATGTTTACGCAAAAGTCATGATGTCATGTTGTAATTCAATAAAATGTAGTAATCTCACCATAAAAGCATTTAATTAAATACTAATTTTCATCTTTGTACTTTAAGACCAGGGTTTTAAGGAAGAAAAACTACAATTGACCTCAACAAGGACATAATGAACGACACTCGTCTCATTTGTGGAGGTGGAAAAACAAGTTCTTTGTGACATGCAAGATTTATTGTATTAAAATTTAAAGTGGGTGTTGATTGCGATTTCACTTTTTTTTCATTTTAAATAGTGTGTACCTCTAGCTCTAGCATCTGTTGCTAGAGCACGTATTGAGATCAGAGGAGTGAGGTTTACTTGCACAGCAAGCACTAGACCCGCGATCACGTCAGGAATCAGACACATTTCCACGTGCTTCTTGGAAAGCGGATGTTAAGGAAAGTGCGCTTCTAGTGTTTCAGAGGAAAATCAAATCAAAAGTGCCTTTCCCCCCGCTGCGCCTTTAGCCCTGATCTACCCCTCGTCAAATCTGCTGATTCAGAAGTATAACTCAAAACTTTCCTTCAAATCCACTCCATTTTTGGAAACTTTTAAAAACTTCTAGAGTCACTTGAGGAGCTCTGAGCTCAAGTGTGATGCAGATTTTTCCCCTGTAGCTCATTTGATGAATAGGTTGAAGACTCTCGGTCTCTGCTTTTGTTTACTCTCTCTGAATCTTTGAGAGAACACCGTTATCCTGTTTTCCCAATCACCGTTTGTCCTAACCCTACAGCTGGTTTGCCACAATCACAAAGGCCATTTTCCCCTCCACAGCTGTGGCGCATGAGTGATAAGCAGTCCATAATAACAAGTCATTTTCATTTGTGTGATTGTGCACACCAGGAGCGTGTCATAAGGTTGGCCATAACCCATCTGCAGCTTTGTGCACCAGATAAACCTTTTCAAAGCATAAATGAGCTTTTATGAGTATGTGGGAATATTTACTCTTATACTTATTTCCTCCTTCTGTTTACTGGTGATGTTTTATGGTCAGCTGTGTATTCTTGTCAATCATCACGCTGATATCATCTTCAATAACAACAAGGGCAAGATCTGTTGATTTCTGCCTCAAAGTGATTTATGGGAAAAGAACAACTGGAAATATGGTCCCAGGAAAACAACAGGCAGATAAGAGCAGCGCTCTGTCTAATAAGAGCTCGACGGCAGACCGGCGCCATCGTTGTCGAAACGTCCCCTCGGTTTTGAAAACGGTCAAAGCGCTGCCTCGGCTGGATGGATAGCACGCGCCGCACCTGAAACAACTAGAGACTTGAAAGCTACAGTTATATCAAACAACATCTGCGCGCACAGGATAAATAAGACACCGCTACTCTACTCCTCACGTTCCCTTTGATATTCCCATTAAAAATGCATTGTGTTTTATTTGCCTTCAAGTGAGTGAAGTGTCTGTTTGTTGCCCCATCTCGCAGGATCTCTCCAGAGCTCCATTCTTGCCGTGTTTTTTACTGCTCTTTGAGAAATAAAACCTTAATTAAACTGGATTTCATAACACAGGATGATGTCATTGTTGTGGTGTAACGGCGGGGCCTGTGGGATCAAGTGGCTTTGGCAAGGGCAGTCGTTCACGACCAAGGGCAGAGACAACACAACAATGCTAAAACTGTATTGTTTGAGGGATAGGGCATAATGCAAGGCTTGCCCTTTACTGACAATCCCACACCATATGACCGCCCCGATGCCTCTTAAAGTCCGAACCTGGAAGTATAGCATTAAAACGGCATTGGAAACCCCCAACGACTTCTCTCACTGACCACCACCCCCTGATGATTGCGAACTATAGCCGTCTCTATGGGACCTTTTCAGCATAGTGCTCTGCATATATCTGCATATATTTCCTGCCACATGGTGCCAGCATATTGATTCAGTTTTTTATTAATTTATTTTTTTAAATGTGCTGAATTTTCTTTATCGAATGAGGTAAATATAATGAAAAACTAGATCTTTACCTGCCCACTTGCCACCGGTGCTCTGCTAGCTGAACGCTTTTTAACATTTGGGTTTTGTAGTTGCAAATCAAACCCCCCCTTAAAACATAAGTCTACAGGATTTGTTTTTAAAGTAGTTCACTTAAAAAACAAAACAAAAAAACTTTGCTGATAATTTACTCACCCCCTTATCATCCAAGATGTCCATGTCTTTCTTTCTTCAGTCGAAAATAAATTAAGGTTTTTGATGAAAACATTACAGGATTTTCTCCATGTAGTGGACTTCAATGGGAACCAAACGGTTCAAGGTCCAAAAGACAGTTTCAGTGCAAACTGTTCAAAGGGCTTTAAATGATTCCAGACGATGAATAAGGGTCTTATCAAGTGAAACAATCGCTAAAAAATAAATTAAAAAAATAAATAAATTAAAAAAATAAAATAAAATAAAAAAAAAAATTACAAAGTTTAAGTTTTATAAGTTTTATAAGATCGAATTTTCGCCTTGCTCTGTTTGGTGATGCGCGTTCATGACTCTCCTGTTCAAACTCGTTCATCAAAATGAACAAATTTTTTTTCAAGTTTTTTCAACGAACGAATTGACTCAGAAAAAAATTTTCGAACAAAAAGTTCGAACAGGAGAGTCACAAACGCGCATCACAGAAGCGAGCGTTTGAGCTTATATAAAACTTAAACTTTGCTCTTTTTTAAAAAAAAATAAGCGACCGTTTCGCTTGATAAGACCCTTATTCATCGTTTGGTGTCGTTTAAAGCCCTTTGAACAGTTTGCACTGAAACTCTCATTTAGACTTTGAACCGTTTGGTTCCCAATGAAGTCCATTATATGGAGAAAATCCTGGAATGTTTTCATCAAAAACCTTAATTTCTTTTGGACTGAAGAAAGAAAGACATGGACATCTTGGATGACATGGGGGTGAGTAAATTATCAGCAAAAGTTATTTTGAAAGTGAACTACTCCTTTAATGGCACTATCTTTTTAAGCCTAGTCACTTATAACAGGGCTAATCTAACCGGAATTTGACATAAACATAGACTCACCAAACAATGGGTTCCATGGACAAGCTAGACAAGATTCAGGCCCTGTTTACACAAGAACGCTCTCGGGTGAAAACGTAAAAAAATATTTATCGGATGTGCCTTTCGTTTACACGGCGACAGCGTTTTTGGGGCTTAAAAACACAAAAAAGTGAAACCACCCTCCAGAGTGGAATTCTTAAAAGCGCTCCACCGCCGCGTTCCCGTCTAAAGGGTAAAAACGCAAAAGTCTGCTAGACAGTGAAGGTTGTACGCAGACGCGCGAACTTAGTGTTGTTGTGCTTCACATCGCCACCTAGAAATCTGGAGTGCATACTACATCGAATTTCACACACTTTTGCTTCACCATATGCACGCAGATTTCCCACCCAAAATGCTCATCTAAACGTAGAATAAAAAGTGATAACGCAACGCCACTTTTGCGTTTTCTCTTCACATCGTTTCCGTGTAAACACAGCCTCAATGGAAACATGAGAGATGTTTACAGAACAAGACTAATGACTAACAAGACACACCTCTGCTCTGAACAACAAAGATGATCAACCAATCATAACATGACAAGGGAAGAACAAGCTATGATCACATGAGGGCAAGGATGTCACATGACAAGAAACCAGGAAACATAAATGTCTAACTTAACAGACATGACGCATTAACGTGACCCAAAACAAAATGTGTCAAATGGTATGATATTATTGTATATATATTAGTTTTATGCTGCTTTCTAGTCTAAATTATGAGGTAACACTTTGAATACATGAATTATGCATTCATTCATGAATTCATATCTCATGAATCATCAGGAACTTACACAAATTCAACGTTTTTCATTCATGACTTCATGAATCAACAACACCTTAATTAAAACATTAACTAAGATGAGCACATCATCATGAATTATGATTTATTATGCATGATCATGATGTTTTCTTTGTTCACAGTTATGCCACAATTAATAGCACATTGTTCATCCTTACTGTAAAGTGTTACCAATTATGAAATAAAAAAAAAATAATTATTGTATTTACATAAGTGTTGGGGCTCATTTGAATGTAATTTATTATTCATTACTCGTAACTCCGTTAAAAAGTAATTTCATAACTTATTTCTTCCTGGCAACAGTAATCCCGTAACACTACTAGTTCTATTACTTTTCCATTACACTCCACAGAAGTGGTAATTGACTTTGCATGTGAACCTCTTTGTGAATTTTAGGGCATATTTAAATTTAGTATGTATGTCTTTAGGCAGAATCATAATTGCTATTAATTTTCCATTGAATTATGTGATCTGGTGAACATATTAGCTGTCTCCCTAACTGCGCCTGAAATCGAATACTTCCAGGGAAAAGTCCCCAGATGACCTACTACTTCCGGTGAGACTCTGAAGTGTGCATTCAGTGGACACTTTACTATCCCATGAGGCCACAGGAGATGAAATTCAAGAGTAGTACCTCCTCAGAGTCAGACAGTATATGATGTCACTCGCTGCTCATATGTCACTCATAATACGTCTTCATAACCCACACTGTTCCTTTCTACATTTCTACAAGCATATGATCTGTACATGATTTTCATGTGATTTTTATAAGAATGGAGGATGTTCATGCTAAGCAGGTAGCGATTAGCTTATCGTAAAATGCTAAAAACAACATATTTCTGCCTCATCATATGACCAAAATCCACATTAGATCGCAATCGGGAGTTAATTTAAAACACTAAATGGTGGATTACAGTTAGTTTTTGAGTAAAAGCATGGTATTATTCTCTAATTCTGTCATATGTATACATCAACAATGTCATGTTTCCCTGCATCTCTGTGTTAAATGACTTTTAATTTGATGTTCTTTTGTCTTGAAGTTTCTGGTTTCAGTTCCTGTTTCCATTGTTTTTGTTTATTTCCATGTCAATTAAAGTAACAAGTTTTCCTCTGCGGTCGCCCTACAGGTTGGAGGCGGAATTATCAACACTATCTCACGACCAATTCGTACGAATTCGACGCATGATTAAAAAGTGTCTAATTCGTACTAATTCGTACGACCTCACTCGTACTAAATCGTACGATTTGTCTAAACCCACGTGATGGTTAAGTTTAGGGGCGGGGTAAGGGGTAGATCATTCGTACGAATTCATACGAATTGGCCAATTCGTAAAATATGTACGATTTAGCAAAATCGTATTAATTCGTACGAGTGAGGTCGTATGAATTGTTACGAATTAGCCACTTTTTAATCATTCGTCGAATTCGTACGACTTGGTCGTGAGATCGGGTTGGAATTATCCATTATCGCTGTCGTAAATAATTTAGCCTAGCGCATCATACTGTCGCATGCACGCTTGCTGTTTATCCAGCACCAATGGCCACAGAAAATTTGAGGAAGTGGTGGGGGAGGTGACTTATGCTGTAAAGCAGTCGTATGTTGTAGTACTTTTTGTGCTCTGGTTACTACCCCATACCCGAAGTAAAAGTAAAAGCATACGGACCATGTCAGGCTATGGCAGACGTGTCATTTAACATAGGGTCTTGGAAATATATTATTGGAAGGTTGAAAAACTACATTCAAACAAGGCTGCATCCAAAGGCTACTATAGTAGGCGAAAAACAGTTTGTGGTAACACTTTATTTTACGGCCCGCAAACAACTGTGTACGTACACTGAAATTACGGTGTACATTTCTATAATTATAGTGTACTTCCGTGTAGGTATAAGGGCACAATATGTTAAGTTTGGTGTAAAAAAGGGGTAACAAGCACCACTTTAATTTACAGCCCGCGGGAGTTACACTTAAAGTCCCCGTGAACCGGAAGTTGCAAACGACTTTTCTCCAGTGTTGTGACGTATTTCGGAGAGAAACGGAATACTAAATGAGGCAAAATAGTGGGCGTGGCTTTTTTTTCTAACTAGCACCTCATTGGATCTAGAAAAATAGGTGTTTCATTCTGAAATGGAGGATGACGCAAGTTTACGCTGTCAATCAATGCTCGCTCGGTGCTCGCAAACACACAGCAGCTGTCAGTTGGAGGGGCGTGGTTATGGATGTTAAGGAGACACCCAAACCGTAAAGCCTACGTCATCGGGCAAGGTCCTCCAATGTAGAGGGGAGGGGCATTTTCAAACTTTGATTAAAGATTACGGAGCCAAAAATTGTTTTTTTTGTGTGGATTGACTTGCATGTATTAATTGTTCACCACAAAACGATCAATTTAGGCAAACAAAGTAAGTATGGTCAATTTTGATTTCATAGGGACTTTAACTACACAGAACAAGGGGGTAACAAACGCTTCTTACTATGTAGCAATACGAAACGACACTATTTGCACTGTAATTACAGAGAAAGTTAGTTATCAAAAAAAAAAAAAAAACGTTTTAATTACACAGTATATTTGCCATGACATTTAAGTGTCATTGCAATTCAATGGGATAAGGTAAGTACTAATTACCACATGGTAAGGTCTAAATTAAAATCATAGCAAAAACAAATTATTTTGACTTAACATTAAGTAATCCAGTAAGAAAAGCCAATACATTTAATTTTTATCATAATATATATATATATATATATATATATATATATATATATATATATATATATTATGATAAAAATTAAATTTATTGGCTTTTCTTACTGGATTTTTCTTACTTAAGAAAATTTCAAATGGCACTTAGAGGCTTTTGCATCTGAACTCTTCATATATATATATATATATATGAAGAGTTCAGATGCAAAAGCCTCTAAGTGCCATTTGAAATTTTCTTCTAAAATGATCATTTTTATCAAGCGTGTATATTTAAGTTCAGTAATTTCACTTAAATGGCAATGAAGATTACCTATTAATTGTCATTTAAGTGAAATTACTGAACTTAAATATACAAGCTTGATAAAAATGGTCATTTTAGAAGAAAATTTCAAATGGCATTAAGAGGCTTTTGCATCTGAACTCTTCATATATATATGTGTGTGTGTGTGTGTGTTTAATTTTTAACCCACAGATTTCAAAATTACCCTGTAACATTGCACAAGAACATATTTTGTCAGAAATGTGATACATTTTATAAACAACAGATGTACATTTTTAGCCTGGAATATATTAACAAAATAGGTACCTGTTGTTTTTTAACTAATTAAATAATTTGCAGGTCGTATATCTGTTTGTTACCCCTTTATTACCCTAAACTTAACATATTGTTCCCTTATACTTACACGGAAGTACACTATAATTACAGAAACGTACACCGTAATTTCAGTGTACTTACACAGTTGTTTGCAGGTCGTAAAATGACGTATTACCCAGTATGTTACGAAACAAGTAAAAAAATTCCCCTATGCTTATGCTGCTTATGACCTACGCTTTACTATCCCATGAGGACACAGGAGAGGATTTATGAATGAAAGTGAAGCGACACAATGGGTCACATGATAATGACAACATGGCAGATGTAGCACATCCAGATTACATTCATACTAGAACGTGCTTTTTTAGTTGTTGTGTTTTAGTTTTTTAGTTGTTTTTTTAGTCAAGGCGAGCATTTGAGCTTATAAAACTTAAACTTTGTTATTTATTTTTTTTTTTTAAATGAGCGATCGTTTCGCTTGACAAGACCCTTATTCATCGTCTGGAATCATTTAAAAGACCTTTGAACAGTTTGCAGTCTGTTCATTCTCTTGTTTTGATTTACGCTGGTGTCTCTCTGTATGGTTCCTGATGTTTATTAATTGTGATTTTATTGTTCATCTGCGTCGGAGTATCACGTAGCCAGTGCATGACAAACATGTAGATGCCTTTATAGTTTGGAGGGTGGTCCCTTGCATGGGGATCATCATAACTGGCAAACCCTTGAACTAGAAACACCTACCATCAGCACGGCACTGGATTTGAGGATTCATCCATGTCCGTATTACGAATGATTCAGAGTCGTCGTAATAAAAACACTAAAGCTTGGCCTAGAAATCATTCAATAATTAGTGGATGTACTGCTATATTAAACTGTTGATTTACTTTTTGTGCCTTCAGTCGTCATATATAGTTTTTTTTTTTTAAATGTTCTGTCTATATCCTCTTTCAAAGCAAATTATTTGTACCCTTGACCGTTCTGTGTTGCAGATTTCATCCCTCTTAAAGCATACAAATGAATTGCCAATCGCCCATGGGCTCTTGATCCATCCTGTTTTCTTCCAGCTGAATATCAAATGCACTTGTCTTCATAGCCTTCTTTCACATCTCTTCAAGCACATCCATGGAGACGAGGACAGATGAAGGTCTTTTCTGTCATCTCCTGATGGCTATGATTTGATCAGCACAGGTAAGATTGAATGAAGCCTCAATACACAGGTAAGCCAGTGTGATGTGGTTATTGTGGCCAAATAACCACACTGAATGGCACACTCACTTTGCTTTGTTCGATATTGACATGAAAAGGTTAATTAGGTATATTATTTTTATAATTAATTATAAGTCACGCATTTAGTTTTTCAACGCACGTGCTCATAATCCATTATACAGTGATTTACAAGTATTAATTAGTCAATCGTATGGTTCCATGGGGGTGGTGATGGCGCATTGGATAAGACACATGCCTTTGGTGTGAGAGACCCGGGTTCGAATCCCCTGAGCAAGACACTTAACCCCTAGTTGCTCCAGAGGCGTGCGACCTCTGACATATATAGCAATTGTAAGTCACTTTGGATAAAAGCGTCAGCTAAATGAATAAATGTAATGTAAATGTTCCATGAATGCATTTATAAAGATGTAAGCATTGCTATAATGTTATAATATTATGGTTACAATGACTTTTTAGGAAGTAAGATTTATTTCCTAATCCTACCCTAACCCAATGCGTACATGCAAATTATTATTATTCAGTCCTTAAATTTATAATTACACCGTAACAATGACAACTCAAAATAAAGTGTAACATTTTTTACTTGTAAATGTAACTAATTAACAATAATTCCTGTATTTATTAAAAAAAAACTCTTAAATCATTAATACAAATTGTTGAGTTTAAAAAATAAATATTTTTTAATGTTACATTCTAGCAAAACACTGTATAATTCCAAACTGCTATTAGCAATACCATGCATATAGATAAAGAGATATTGATTTAACAAATCAAAATGACCATTTATGACCGTAATGCATAATTGATAACTAATTGGTGCAGCAAATGTAATGACCAACGCAATCTACCAAGAGCAGAACAAATTAGCGTCTGGTAATGACGCAAACACCAATAGATTGATGAGTGCAAACCTTAGTAAATCACCTTGTGTAATTCATTTAAATTCTCTCCTCCGATAAAATTAGTGTCTGAAAGGGAAACTCCACTAAATATGCAATAAGGTCAGCCTAATTCTTCATGCGTGTCTTTCCTGACAGTCGTTTTTTAACGCTAAAAGAGGGTTTGCACTGGTGCAAGCTGTAAGTAAACCTGGCCCTTAATATCATAATGCATGCCAGCCGAATTCATGATGTCATAAATTTCAATATTTCACTCTAAAAAATGCTGGGTTGTTTTAACCCAATTTTGGGTCAAATATGGACAAACTCAAAAATTGGGTTAAAATGTAATTTACAAAATGTAACCCAATGGCTGGGTTTGTCCATATTTGACCCAAATTTGGGTTAAAACAACCCAGCACTTTTTAGAGTGGCTCACTTTATGACTTACAATAGTGTCGACAATCTGAAAAATTATTTGTTGCAGAATGCTGAAGACATCTACAATTTATTATGAATTCAGTGTATAGGGCTACGGAAGCCCTGAACCGCAACCTAAAAAAAAAAAATAAAAAATCTGTAAAAAAAAAAAAAAAATCTGTAAAAAAAAAAAATCTAGCATTTCGAGATTAAAGTCGAAATGTTTCGAGATTAAAGTCGAAATGTTTCGAGATTAAAGTCGAAACATTGTGCATTCATAACAGTGCGCGTCCACTGGCTCAGAGCGCGCGCGCGTGCGTGTGTGCGTGTGTGCGCGTGTGTGTGTGTGTGTGTGTGTGTGTGTGTGAAGTCGAACTGCCATGGATAAACCCAAAATAGTAGCTTTTTACTTTGATCTGGGCTTTCAACAAAATTCTACACACGTCACACGTGCTAGTGGCAGTGTTTCTGAGGTGTTTTCGTGCTCGTCTAGTCAACACTATCTGGGTCGAGAACACAACAGTAACTGTTCGGTCTCCCTCTTCACCGTAAATACGCTCTGGATACATTTTAAGTGCATCATTCTGTATCCAATCATTTGGCCGGATCCTGTGATTTCCTAAGATTTAATAACCACTTGGTTGAGGAGAGATTCTCTGATATGATTGTAAAGCACTTTGAGTGCAGGCATATATGGAAGCGCTATATAAATGCCCTATTCATTCATTCATTCATTCATTCATAAAGCTGGATTTCTCCATCCAGTCTGAAAAGTGTTTTCCGTGTTGGTTTTCCTATAGGCTGAAGTCTATTCCGGCGCATTATATTTTATAACGATAAAGTAAGATAAGTAATTCAGATAAAAGTAAAAAGCTACTATTTTGTGTCCACTTCACACACACACACGCGCGCGCGCTCTGAGCCAGTGGACGCGCACTGTTATGATTGCACAATGTTTCGACTTTAATCTCGAAACATTTCGACTTTAATCTCGAAACATTTCGACTTTAATCTCGAAACATTTCGACTTTAATCTCGAAACATTTCGACTTTAATCTCGAAACATTTCGACTTTTATCTCGAAACATTCCGACTTTAATCTCGAAACATTTCGACTTTAATCTCGAAACATTTCGACTTTAATCTCGAAACATTCCGACTTTAATCTCGAAACATTCTGACTTTAATCTCGAAACATTCCGACTTTAATCTCGAAACATTTCGACTTTAATCTCGAAACATTCCGACTTTAATCTCGAAACATTTCGACTTTAATCTCGAAACATTCCGACATTAATCTCGAAACATTTCGACTTTAATCTCGAAATGCTAGATTTTTTTTTTTTTTAGGTTGCGGTTCAGGGCTTCCGAATAGGGCTCTATTGTTGAATGTGTATTTTGGTGGGGCTATGCATCTTACAGTGAAATCTCTCTATTTTAAGTAGATACATGGGCCAGGCCAGGAGATGTATATGTTTGAGTAGCGTTCTCTGTCCTGAGAGTAGCTCTTCCTTCATAATGCTGGAACAGTTGATCCATGGTGGGACAGCAACTGTCCACTCGCCCCGAAGACATCCTCCCTCTCGTTTGACAGATCTCCCCCGACTCCGGCAATGCTGGACACCACCGTTCTGACGGCAGACCCAGGCAGAAGTTGCTTTTTTTGGCTTTAGATTGCGAGGGGCAGAATGACCTGACAAAACGCCTCCAGTGGACCGATGCTCTGGCTAATGAGAACAGTGCTGGGCCAAGACCATAGCATGGACTGTCAAGGGCATCTGTCAGAGAGAGTCATACATGACTTCACAATTTCATTCGAGACAGTTAGAAAGAAAAAGGCGAGAACAAGTCGAGTCTTTCATCTTTCAACCTGTCATTACATATGCTCTTTGCAGATGAGCGTTTGATCATAGCACAAGCTGTGCTGGTTTGCCGACTGACAGTGAGGGAAAATCTTGCCACTCATGAGAGATTAAGAGTTTATCAAACAATCTTAAAAATCACACCGTTTCTCATCACAAATCATGTGTGTTTCAGAGCGTGGCACTGGCAACCGTTTCATTTCCAGGAAACAAGCAAGCTAACAAAGATCACTTGAAATACACAGGGAAGCTTTACAGCACAAAGTTTTGCTCAGATTTGCCCCTGCAGGTATACACGGTAACTACACCATCCGGTCCCAAAAAGCAGATTTTGTTATTGAAGAATGAGGAGGGAGAGTGGCCATCACTCCACTAACATACTCTGTTCCGGACCGGCTTTCACTGGGTAACACAATGCTTTATGCTGTGGATTCTTTTGAAACTATATTTGTTAAATAGTAGCATTCTCACGTGTTGTTTCACACTTGTAGTTTGATTCTCTTGGTTCGACCAAAAAAGAAAATGATACGCTTAGTTGGGTAAAACTTTAAGTCCCCGTGAAATCAAAATTGAACCTATTTACTTTGTTAGCGCACATTACTAGTCTTGTGGTGAACAATTAATCCGTGCAAGTGAATATATATTAAAAAAATGTTTTACCTTAGTAATCTTTAATCAAAATCTGAAAAGTTACTTCCGGTCTGGAACGGTTTCTTTTTCTGATGACGTAGGTTTCACAGTTTGGGTTGTTCAATGTTCAATTCAATAATTGTTGGTATGTTTTAGCTTACCTCAAGGGCGTCCAAGATGTAGGTGTCTTTGTTTCCACAGTATTTTCAGTCATATAATGCAGGTCTATGGTCACCACCTCAAAGAGCATGTGTACTTACATTTACAAGTCATTAAATCATGCTTAATTTGGACTTCTCTGTGCATGCTCTTTGAGGTGGTGACCGTAGACCTGCATTATATGACTGACAGACAAGAACGGATTGACCTAAAAATATCAAAATTGAAACTACTGTGGAAACAAAGACACCTACATCTTGGATGCCCTTGAGGTAAGCTAAAACATACCAAAAATTAACTTGAGGTGAGCAAAAACATATCAAAAAATGAATTTCAAAGTGAACTATCCCTTTAAATATTAGTTGACATGAACTACAGTAAGAATGAACAATAATTCTACAGCATTTATGAATCTTAGTTATTGTTAGTCTCAACATTTCCCAGACAGAAACAACCCTCATCTGGTACACATGGACTCCAGACAGAAACTAGTGCTGCAAACTGTTTGTGCGATGATTTGCTCTGAGAAAAAAAAAATGCAAAAAAGAAAAAATACGATTTACCCGGTGACCTCAACCCATGCCTTGCTCTGATTGGCTGTAGCTCATGACATCACTGAGGTTGAGTCGTGCGACAGCTCTGGATATCTAGCTAGATATTTTTCTGGGCTCGGCGATGCGTCTGCGAGCGTCTTCAATGCGTTGTTGGCTCTTTCATACTAACAGATTCATCGCCCCACGATTTGCACGCAATAACACCCTGACCTGTCGGCGAGCTCAACGATTTGCATATCGGTCTTAAAATCATGTAGTATGAACTAGGCTTAATAAGTCACCACCAGCTAGACCAGCATAAACCAGCCTGGACCAACATTCATACTGGTTTATGCTGGATTTTTTCAGGAAGGGAAGAGTGTGAACACTCCCTTAAACTTTGAGAAGCTAATGTGAATAATATAAAACCAAGCTTTGTTGTAGCTTTTTTTTCAAAAAGTGAAACAGCAGACTGCAACGCGACGTGGCCAAATAACCCATCTGCTAGGAGGGTGTGTACGAAACTGGTGGGTCCCATAAAAAAGGGGCTAGGCACATGTAAAATCTTGGCAGAGGAGATGCACACCATTAGCCTAATGACAGAATGAAAGATGGGCAACTTTGTGCAGACAGAGAGAGACGAGATTAGAAGGGCCTAGGAATGCTAATTCTTTCTTCAACAAAAATCAAGAAAAGTAAGCTCATGAGGAGAACAAAAACCTGCACTGGTCTCACTGTTCTGTCGTGCTGCGAGGAGGAAGACATACTCAGCTTTAATTCAGCTGTGGCCATCAGAAAAGAAACGCTGCACCCACGGTCTTTTCATGTTGTTTCTTTGGCTTTGAACTGCTCGTCTGAATGTACCTGCGACTTCGAGCTTTGAATGGCATAATGGGAAAACAGAAGTAATTAGGGAGCTCCCACCATCCCCTCCCCTTTCACCCCAACCATACTTCAAAGTTGCACATCTGTCATAGTCCTGGGCAACAGAATGTATCGAACATTCAAAGCCCTGCCTGGGGGATTAGCATGCTCAAATATTGTTTAGCTAGTGTCACTAATTAATTTAACAGAATGCCTTCAAAATCACTTTGACGTGCGACATTGTAAGACATTGTATAAACTTCTTCTGTTCTGAAATTAATTGAAGCGTGAAATTTCGGTGCATCACCAAAACAGAGCTGCTACGTTAATTTTCAAACCAAACTATTTGCAAATAGAGAGCCTAAGTCCCGCCCCTCCGCTTCCGGGTCATGGGACCTTATTTCGGAAAAAATATGAATGGTAGTCAATGGCGAGAGACAACTTATCTTTTTATTCCGTCTGAACTGTGCCCTCAATTACACATATGATGTTTGTCAATTTAAAAGATAATTCTGAAAGTCAAAAACATCGCAGTTTGTCATAAAACAGAAGAGTAACATTTAGTTTTATGTGAAAATCGCTCAATGAACTACGTAGCGAAACGAGATTCGCTGCTCGTGTGTGTGCAGTCTGGTACAAAACACTCAGGTAGGACGGCGTAACGTTACGATTATAACGTAAGACTGTAGAAACAATGAAAGACGTTAGCCTCAGTAAAGTTAGCTTCATTCATTGAGAGAAAATGTGCGCCTGTGGGGTTTGTAGTCTTTGTAATTACGTATTTTCACAGTCTTATACCTCAACGGTTTCATATCAAACTGCGACTTTCTTTACTTTAAAATGTATCTTTTAAATTGACAAACATCATATGTGTAATTCAGGGCACAATTCAAACGAGATCAAAATATTTGTTGTCTCTCGCCATTGACAACCATTCAATATTTTTCCGAAATAAGGTCCCATGGTGGTCGACCGGAAGGGGAGGGACTTAGGCTCTCTATAGGCTTTCTAAACACATTGGTCGGTCAAAAATGTGGCTCCGCCCCAAACTCATGCCATTGGATGTAGCATCACAGGGTGCAGAGTCTAAATACAGTATGAGACTAAAGAAGTATGTCCGAATTCACGGTAGTTATGACATCATCGATGAATCATTCCATAGGGTCAGTTTTGATTTGATGCTGATTTATTTTACTGGAAAAATATTTTAGCATCAAAAAATTACATACTACAGCTTTAATAACTTAACCAAGTGCAGTTTATTATCCCATAGAACATATACAAAAATCAAAAAAGTAGTTCTGTCAAGCGATTAAAGTATTTAATCGCGATTAATCGCATTAATGTCATAGTTAACTCACGATTAATCACAATTAATCGCACATTTTTATCTATTCTAAATGTCTTGTGATTTATTTTATTTACATATACTGTGTTCAATTTCACACTAACTCATTTGGCACAAATAATCTCTCACTTACTTTTATCCCTTACTTTTTAAAAGTAAACTTTCCATTCAGAATCTTATTGGCATCCAATTTTGGCGTCTCGCGCTCGTCGTACACTTACAACGTAACGTTAATCAACAATTTGGCCGCCATGCAAGCCTTAACAAATGTTGTTTTGTTTCCGGTCTAGCTAGATCCAGTTGCGCTTTGGTCGACGAAGCAACAAAACGTCCATTGAAATGAATGTGTTTCGTAGCACAGCTATGTCGCATCCTGTTACAAAACCATGTGAAAAAATTACAACGTTTGCTAGGTCAAAAGACCGTTAATCATACGATAAAAAAATTGACGCCTTTAAAATGGTTTTGCGTTAACGCCGTTAATAACGCGTTTAACTGACAGCCCTAAAAAAAGACTCTCGCCAACAGCAGCGTGACACAAACAAAGCTAGACAAGGCACTAACCCAGATAGCAAACTGACATTGAATCAACGTGGAAATATGACATCGAAACAACGTTGATCTGACATTGTTTTGCTCATCGAATTAACGTTGAACCAACGTCAGACGCGTCATTCTTTCAAAACTAACGGAAAATCAACTTGAAATCAACGCGTTGTTTCAACGTTATGAAAGCAAACCAATTTTCGATTTTCATTTAGCTTTGAAGAATGCCGCGTCTGACGTTGGTTCAACGTTAATTCGATGAGCAAAATCAACTGTTACGACCCTATGGTTTGTATTTTGTTATCTCTGTTGTTTTGTCAGTCTCTCAGTGTGACTGGTTAGGAACGTCATCTGATTGGTCCCTGCCAGATGATTGGAACACCCATCTGATTGGTTCCTGCACGATGATTGCTGCTCGATCCTGATTGGTGCAGCGTGTGTTTAAAAGAGACATCACTTCCTTTACAGGAAGTGTTGGAGAGATCTTATGTTTTGAAGCAGAGAGACTTGATTTGAGTGTTAAGAGGTTTTTGTTTGTTTGTTTGTTTGTTTGCTTGCTTGATTTGAAAGAGAGAGTTTACTTGAGACTTTTTGTTTGTTTGCTTGATTTGAAAGAGAGAGTTTGTAAACTGTTAAGTGTATTGAGACTGTGAGTACTGTTTGTTTATTTTTTTTGAAAACTATTTGTATCCGAATATCCTCATTGGTATATTTGACCCTTTGCCTGTTTACCGATACTGATTTGGACTGCCCTTTTCAGTTTGTTTGCCTGGTTGTATATATTGTAAATACTGATTGATTTTTGGGAAAGTAAGGAGCTTGACGCCATCATTTTCTTTATTGTAAACCATTTAATCTCTGTTTTGGTTAGGGAGATAGGTTTATTTATTGTATTTTTTTTTTATTTTCGTTTCTTTGATTTGAGGTTTAATTAAAGGTTGTTTTGTTTGTTATTTTGGCTTTGTCAGCTCCTGAATCACATATCCCAATTTAAGAAAATAAATAACTTTTTATTCTAAATTCCTCGCACCTCGTTGACTCTTTCATGTTGCCCCTTTTCCCCTAGACGGGGTGTATCATGAAATTGGGGGCTCGTCCCTTGGCTATATATGTTCTATTAGCTGAATTTGTTTTGCTAGTGTTTGCCTGGGGATTTTCTTTTTGTGTGGGAGGAAATATAGAGATTGGCATGGCATCAAAATTTGAACTTGAAAATTTCACGATCGCTCCTACAGAGGAGAAATTTGAAAAATGTCGTAAAGACGTTTTGTTGTTGGTCGCGGATTTCTTTGATATTGTCGTACATTGAAGTTGTTTCAATGTCATGAGAGACGTCGTTTCCACGTTGATTCAATGTCAGTTTGCTGTCTGGGAAGGAAACACCAGGGCTATAATGCTGCGTCCACGCCATGCCGAGATGACATCATGATGTTCCTCTCAGAACTGTTCATGTTCTTCGAATGGGAATTATGCATTTCTAAGCCAACACTATCAATGCCAATATGAATATGCAGAGTTGAAATGCACCTTAAATACACAAAGGCTGCCTCCAAATTCGCACACTGGTGAAAAACATTATGAGACAAAAGAAGTATTTTTCCGAATTCACGGTACTCATAAAAGAGTAGGAGAAAAGTACCACAACACAGCAACAACTGACACTGGTAGGTCATGTGATAATAACATCAAGCGGTTGTTGTACGTTCATATTACATTCATACAACACACACTCATATTATAGAACGTAGTTTTTTAACGCTCATGAATTACTTAGCCAGTAACTAATGCCAAACAAGATACACCTGAGATGACAAACCAAAGATAAACAGTACGGAAAATCACCTGACAAGACAAACATGCATGAAACAAAGGAACCACTTGAGGGAAACAGGGAATCACATGACATAAAGATTAACCAATAAGCAGGAACCAAAACCCAAACAGACATGACTGAGAAATACCTCTTTTTTCCCCCTGCAAAACACCACAAGTTTAGCTAGGCTAATTGACTAAACAAAACTCAAATGGACTTTGACTCAGTCAAACGTACCGGAGGCTATTAGCTCTGTCTTATCTCAAGCAGTGCTTGCCCAGACATGATAAGCAAAACATTTTTGCCAAATAGAAAATGCACATCTAATAAAATTCCAATCTCAGTGTATGTGTGCTTATTTACTCAGGGAAGAACAAGGCATAACAAGGCACAGCAGTTTGATATCAGTTTGGCTGTATTGATCCCATCACAGAATGGCAATTTTATAAGCAGTGGTAGGACAACTTGATTCATATTCCAATCAAGAGAATGGATTCCACCTCATGATTTAGCTACATGTCTAATTTCAAGCTAAAAGAGTTTTCTGAGGTAGTGCAGCTGTTAACAATGCCCTGCTACACGACGAGAAATCGAAATCTCGGTGAAATAGCATTTCAATTCTCAAAGTTCATCAATGTTGGAGGGTAGAAATCACTCTTTAAATGCAATTTCAAAAAATAATCCTGTAAAAAAAACAGTAAACTACTGGCAGCTGTGGTTGCCAGCATCATACGGTAAAAATATGGTGTTACTGTTTTTGAAATGAACAGCTAAATACCATTTTGTCAGATACAGTAATTTAACAGTATATAGCAGACAAAATGGTATTTAGCTGATAAATTAAAAAACAGTAACGTACTGGGGTTTTTTTTACACACTAGCTGTTTACTATGGAAGGTTGTTTCCGCCACAGAATGAAAAATAAAAAAGGTAATTGCGACTTTTATCTCACAATTCTGACTTTTTTTCTCACAATTGCGAGATATGAAGTCAGAATTGCGAGATATAAAGTCAGAATTGCGAGATATAAAGTCAGAATTGCGAGATATAAAGTCAGAATTGCGAGATATAAAGTCAGAATTGCGTGATATAAAGTCAGAATTGCGAGATATAAAGTCAGAATTGCGAGATATAAAGTCAGAATTGCGAGATATAAAGTCAGAATTGCGAGATATAAAGTCCGAATTGCGAGATATAAAGTCAGAATTGTGTGATATAAAGTCAGAATTTGCGAGATATAAAGTAGGAATTGCGAGATATAAAGTCAGAATTGCGTGATATAAAGTCAGAATTGCGAGATATAAAGTCAGAATTGCGAGATATAAAGTCAGAATTGCGAGATATAAAGTCAGAATTGCGAGATATAAAGTCAGAATTGCGAGATATAAAGTCCGAATTGCGAGATATAAAGTCAGAATTCCGAGATATAAAGTCAGAATTGCGAGATATAAAGTCAGAATTGTGAGATATAAAGTCAGAATTGTGTGATATAAAGTCAGAATTGCGAGATATAAAGTCAGAATTGCGAGATATAAAGTCAGAATTGCGAGATATAAAGTCAGAATTGCGAGATATAAAGTCAGAATTGCGAGATATAAAGTCAGAATTGCGAGATATAAAGTCAGAATTCCGAGATATAAAGTCAGAATTTGCGAGATATAAAGTCAGAATTGTGTGATATAAAGTCAGAATTGCGAGATATAAAGTCAGAATTGCGAGATATAAAGTCAGAATTGCGAGATATAAAGTCAGAATTGTGTGATATAAAGTCAGAATTTGCGAGATATAAAGTAGGAATTGCGAGATATAAAGTCAGAATTGCGTGATATAAAGTCAGAATTGCGAGATATAAAGTCAGAATTGCGAGATATAAAGTCAGAATTGCGAGATATAAAGTCAGAATTGCGAGATATAAAGTCAGAATTGCGAGATATAAAGTCAGAATTCCGAGATATAAAGTCAGAATTGCGAGATATAAAGTCAGAATTGTGAGATATAAAGTCAGAATTGTGTGATATAAAGTCAGAATTGCGAGATATAAAGTCAGAATTGCGAGATATAAAGTCAGAATTGCGAGATATAAAGTCAGAATTGCGAGATATAAAGTCAGAATTGCGAGATATAAAGTCAGAATTGCGAGATATAAAGTCAGAATTCCGAGATATAAAGTCAGAATTTGCGAGATATAAAGTCAGAATTGTGTGATATAAAGTCAGAATTGCGAGATATAAAGTCAGAATTGCGAGATATAAAGTCAGAATTGCGAGATATAAAGTCAGAATTGCGAGATATAAAGTCAGAATTCCGAGATATAAAGTCAGAATTTGCGAGATATAAAGTAGGAATTGCGAGATATAAAGTCAGAATTGCGTGATATAAAGTCAGAATTTGCGAGATATAAAGTAGGAATTGCGAGATATAAAGTCAGAATTGCGAGATATAAAGTCAGAATTGCGAGATATAAAGTCAGAATTGCGAGATATAAAGTCAGAATCGCGAGATATAAAGTCAGAATTGCGAGATATAAAGTCAGAATTGCGAGATATAAAGTCAGAATTGCGAGATATAAAGTCAGAATTGTGTGATATAAAGTCAGAATTACGAGATATAAAGTCAGAATTGCGGGATATAAAGTCAGAATTGCAAGATATAAAGTCAGAATTGCGAGATATAAAGTCAGAATTGCGAGATATAAAGTAGGAATTGCGAGATATAAAGTTGCAATTGTGTGTTAAAAGTCAGAAATGCAAGATATTAACTATTCTGAGGGGGAAAAAGTTAGTCTTTGAAAAAAGTTTATATCTCACAATTCTGAGAGAATATGTCACAATTTCGACATATAAACTCACAATTATGTGTTATAAATTCAGAATTGCGAGATGTAAAATCGTAATTGTGAGAAATAAAAGTCGGAATTGTGAGATAAAAAGTCGCAATTCTGTCTTTTTTCACAGAATTACGACTTTATATCACACAATTCTGACTTTATATCTCGCAATTCTGACTTTATATCTCGCAATTCTGACTTTATATCTCACAATTCTGACTTTATATCACACAATTCTGACTTTATATCTCGCAATTCTGACTTTATATCTCGCAATTCTGACTTTATATCACACAACTCTGACTTTATATCTCGCAATTCTGACTTTATATCTCGCAATTCTGACTTTATATCTCACAATTCTGACTTCATATCTTGCAATTGTGAGATAAAAAGTCGCAATTATTTATTTATTTATTCTTTATTCAGTGGCGGAAACAAGCTTTAGTTTACTGTTATTTTACAGGATTATTTTTTTACAGTGAAACACATCCAGAGAAAACAGTTAAAACCCAAAAGTGCTGCACAAAAGCTACGAGGTGCAAAAGCAAAAACCATGTCCCAAACGCAGATCAGCGACTGGGAGGAAAATTCATGCGTCTTGGCAGATACATCCACCATGAGCAGCACAAAACAAAGCGAAACCCTCGAAACTTCCACCGCAAAACTCGCTTAAGACTCAAACTGGCAGCAAACAAAACAAAGGATTAGATTCACAGTGGCAAAACAAACACAACCTTGTGACTGGCCAAAACACGAGAAGATAAAATCTAAGACAAAATGTAAATATTTGTAATCGCAACAGATGTGGTCTATTAAGTGCGATATGTTAAAATCTCAAAAAATGCTGCATTCTGCAAACATAAAGACGTTCCGCTCTCCCGGAAATGATGTATGCTGTCTGGGAAGATTCATTTCTCATTACCGGGAGGAGTGACAGCGTGCAGATTGTACTCGAGTACTGAATTAATGCTTAAATGTGCTGTTTGCTTTGCCGTCGCAGTGGCCATATTGCGCATAATGTCTTCACAGTACACATCACAGCTGATTCCCTATGGCAAATATCGCTCTTATCTAGCAATCTTTAGCCATCTCTGTACTTTGTTGTGCTCAGCGTACTTCAGTGACTCAGAAATCTGTCTCCGTCAATAGGCGGTGGAGGTGAAATGTCATTTTGAGTCTATTTATTCTATTATTTTTGTGAGCCCTGCATTTCTGCCAGAACATTTTGCTGCGGATGGCCATTTCATTGTGCTTGTGTGGCAGACAGTTTTGACAGCGCTGTCTTTGGTGTACAAGCAGCTCTATTTGACCATTACGTTGCTGGTTCAAAAGTATATTCTTCTGTACATGAATAATAACACTGTCACACAAGGACACCTTGATATAATGTGTAAAATAAGTCACAAGAGAAGAATGTACAGTCACAATGAATGCCAGTTTCTTTCCTTGTCAATTTGTTTTAGAAGTTTTAGGTTAAGCCGAAATAAAATAAAAGTGGCTGTTTGGATTTAAATTGGCAAATGCTAAGAGTCTATGAGTGGATCATTATTGCAGTTATTATTATGTTTCTAGCATGTTATGTGATTGGCAACAGTTCTTCTGCAGAATCATAGACTCTTAAAGGGATACTTCAAGATCCCTTTATTATCATGCTTTCCACCCTCATATCCCTCTGAGACGAGATATTTATGTATTTTTTTGTCTGGAAAAAATCTCAGATGACACAAAAATTGTAATTTTATGTCATCTGGGGAGACTACAGTCAGTAGTAGGGTCTGT
This sequence comes from Pimephales promelas, assembly GCF_016745375.1. The sequence continues at coordinate 6,159,406 of NW_024121444.1, forward strand.
CCCGCATGTCCCCAACCCGCCCATAGAGGGAGGATCTCGCTCACAGAATGAACACATAGTGTCGGCCATCTTTGTTTGGAAGCTAAGCTAGCAGGCTCTTGTTCAGTGGAGAAAGCTGAGTAGTAGGGGTTACAATCCTCTTTTACCCGGACATGTGCGGCCGTCGATGTCCGGGATTCAGCTTTTGCTTTCTGCAGTCGCCATTCATTGTTTACATGCACAGCTTTTGTTTTAATCTAACTGAATTCATTGTGATTGGTGAATCTGAATGTAGTGTTTACAAGAACGCTAAACGAGTGATCGGTTGATGTGCGTTTTAACATTGCTAAGAAAATTCCCACTCCTCCGTGAGAGATACAAGACCGGTGCGTCTTACAGGTGTCACTCATTGGTAATCACGCCACCGGCCTCACGCCGTTCTCCCGCGGCCCTCACTCGTCCCGCTCGCCACAGTAAACATGATTTACTGTAGAACGCAAAAGCCCAATCCCGGACATTTTGGCCGATCTCGAAACGCATTTTCGGGCAGACTCATCACGGAGACTCACTAGTACCCTAGACTTGTTGTTTAATGACTGCTCTCTGTTACCGGTAGGCGTGGCCTCCTAGGGCAGCGAAGCAAGTGCATTCTGGGAGTTGTTGTCTTTCATCCACATAAGCCAAAAATACATATTTCTTCTACATAAATGACGCATTTTAAATACACATTCATCTTTCCAGAGGTGAAGTATCCCTTTAAGCATTTGCCTATTTAAATCCAAACAGACACTTTTTGGCTGGGCAGTGTGTGTGCCACTTTCAAAGTCACTTGATCACCTTTCTTCCCCATTCTGATGCTCAGTTTGAACATCAGGTCTACATAGATGCATTGAGTTGTTGCCATGGTATTGTGTGATTATATATTTGCATAAACAAGCAGGTGAACTGGTGTACCCAATAAAGTGGCCGGTGAGTATATATATAAAGTTTTGTTGTTTTTGTTTTGCTAATGAGAATTTGGGGAGAAATGCATTATCTGTCATGAAAATAGAATAACAGTCATAACACCAAAATATTAAGGGTACTAAAAAACTACTTTCCCTTAATTATGCACAATAATTTTAATTTGGTTCTGTGGTGAAACATGACCAAACCCAGAATGATATTTCTTCCCAAAAAATAACTTGGAATCTCATCAAAACGTCCCAAGACTATAACTTCAACATCATTAGAAACAAAAAAAAAACAATTTTACGGCCAAATATGTAATCTCAGCGTACAATCAACTGGAACAATTTGAGAAGCAGTCTCATTACTTTGCTCAGTCATTCATAAACATTGGTTTGCTTCATTGTCACTAAACAGCAATTACCTAAATGATTGATTGATAACCTAACAGCAAAGCAGTTTTCAATGCCAGTACTCATATCAGATAGACAGAAATATATATATTTAATTGATAAAACCAAAAACAACAACTTGCGAAGCGACTTCTTCCCAGACATTCCTTTTCCACTTTGATTGCCCAAGCGTATTGAATTTACAGTAAAGAGAGTCTCATCGGGGCGACATCCGATCAGCCGAATAGACAGAAAGGCGCTGATAAGGTCTTGTTTACTTGAATCCAAGCTAGTAACGAGGAAAGAACAAATGATTCTGTGTTGAAAGTTTGTTTGCGTTCCAGCCTGCTGTGAACGTGGGCCGCTAGGCTGCTGTTCCTAATGAAGGTTTACAGGGAGAGACATGTGACGCTTCTCCAGCCTTGGAGGAACATCGCTTCCCTTAAATAGATTCACCTTAAAAGACATCTACTCCCGTGTGACGGAATTAAATTAATATGCGCTGATTTTATATAGAGCAACCGGCACGAAAAGCAAGGCGAAAAATTAAATATTGAAATGTGTTTCGTGGTGACTGAAGGAATGCTGCACTGATTTGCCATTCGTAAAGCTTTATGTCTCACTTTGGATCTTTATTACACATCTTTTCAGTTCAGTATCACATTAAAGACAAGTGAACCAAGAAATTATGCTCAGAACCTATTATGCAAGATACTAGGTAAGGCATTTTTTGAGAAGAATAGATGGTGAATACATTGCAAGCTGTGAAGTCAGGAGCAAAAATCATTTACACTGATAATTAGTTAAAGCAAGCATGACTGCTGCTCGTACGACACCAGGGCCGACTAGCTCACCACCTGGTAACCACCCGGAACACCCTAGCAACCGCATACTAATGCGTCTTTCTTTGAAAGTTCGGCACATTTCTCCATGCTTCCTCTGTGCATTTTTGATTTGCTGTTAAACAAATCTCCACATGGGTAAAAGGAAAACACTTAGAAACGACTGTGACAACTTCAGCACATGGCGTCATCTAAACACACTCAGCGCTGCAGCCATTTGAAGATTTTATTCAGCGTGCTTCAGATCCTTCATGCCGCTTTTGAAATGCAAAACCAAAAGTGTAGCTGTCACGTTTGAGGAGTAATGGAAGCACTTCTTCACTTTGCACAGTTTCTCAGTGGTTGTAGAAAATCACTTGGGTAGCTCTTTGTTTCGATGGTCCCGAAGTTATTTTGCAACTATCAGTCAGTTAATCTGTCTGCTTAAAGGACACTCCCAACGCTCCAAGGTTTGGGTGCATTTCACATGTAAAATTACGCAATAGCCCATATAAAATCACGCCAATCCATTGGCCGATTGCGTGGGCGCCGTCGTACGTCGTCATATTATAGTAGCGCGCATTATCTGTTTTCATTGTGGGAAATGATTTCCAAGCGGTAGCGTAGAGTGGAGCTCCACTCTAGTCTACATTGATGGGCGGAGTAGTGGGAGTGGCCTGCGGAGCTGAGCATTGCAATGCACTATGGGGATTGTTGTCTACAATCAACAAGCACTAAAAAGTCATTTTCTGCCTTATATCGGCCAAGAAAGACCCAAGAAATTTATGATACAATTCTACTACATCTACTACAATACATTTTCATGTCTCCACCGGTGGAATTACCCTTTGTCCCTATGTCCCTTTTTACAAGCTGTAATATCAGTCTCAGGTGTCCCTAGAATGTGTCTGTGAAGTTTCAGGTCAAAATACCCCACAGATCATTTATGACCATGTTGTAAATGTCCATTTTTGAGTGGAAGGAAAAACATGCTGTTTTTGTCCTTGTATCTTTAAATGCAAATGAGCTGCTGATCCCCGCCCCAATATCCAGAAGAGGGCGGGACCTGTACAGCTCCTGCCTCAACATCTGTTTGGTTTTTGATTATCATCTCTATCGCGGTCACGCATCATGACATTTTGTTTTTAAGCCATATCAGTCTAAACTTCTAATATAATATAATATAGGGATTTCTGAGCGCTGAAATGAGTATTAAACTAGGTTATCTTATTGTGCTTAAAGGATTAGTTCACTTTTGAAAAAACTTTTGCTGATAATTTCCTCACCCCCATGTCATCCAAGATGTCCATGTCTTTCTTTCCTCAGTCGAAAAGAAATTAAGGTTTTTGATGAAAACATTCCAGGATTTTTCTCCTTATAATGGGCTTCCATGGGAACCAGGTCCAACCGAGGTCCAAACGACAGTTATAACAGTTACAGATGCAGCTTTAAATGTCTTTAAACGACACCAGACGATGAATAAGGGTCTTATCATGCGAAGCGATCGGTTATTTCAAAGCTTATTCCAAAAATGTAACTTTTCTAAGGACAAATGCTAGCCTTTCTCCATTCTGTGAGGCGCGTTTGCAACGTCACGTAATACGTAATTACGTTCAAAAGGTCACGGGCGACGTAGCCAGAAGTACAGAGTCAGAGTGTTTACAAGTTGAACGCATAGGTTGAACGTGAAAACTAACTCAAACGCCGTTTACAAAAAAGGAATTAAAAGGTAAAACAACGATGTCGGACGATTTTGATTCTGTACTTCCGGCTACGTCGCCCGTGACCTTTTGAACGTAATTACCCAGATAGCAAACTGACATTGAATCAACGTGGAAATATGACATCGAAACAACGTTGATCTGACATTGTTTTGCTCATCGAATTAACGTTGAACCAACGTCAGACGCGTCATTCTTTCAAAACTAACGGAAAATCAACTTGAAATCAACGCGTTGTTTCAACGTTATGAAAGCAAACCAATTTTCGATTTCATTTAGCTTTGAAGAATGCCGCGTCTGACGTTGGTTCAACGTTAATTCGATGAGCAAATCAACGTTGTTTCAATGTCATGAGAGACGTCGTTTCCACGTTGATTCAATGTCAGTTTGCTGTCTGGGTACGTATTATGTGACGTTGCAAACGCGCCTCACAATATATTACAAGGCTAGCATTTGTCCGTAGAAAAGTTACATTTTTGGAATAAGCTTTGAAATAACCGCCCGTTTCGCATGATAAGACCCTTATTCATCGTTTGGTGTCGTTTAAAGACATTTGAAGCTGCATCTGTAACTGTTATTAACTGTCGTTTGGATCTCGGTTGGACCTGGTTCCCATTGAAGTCCATTATAAAGGAGAAAAATCCTGGAATGTTTTCATCAAAAACCTTAATTTCTTTTCGACTGAGGAAAGAAAGACATGGACATCTTGGATGACATGGGGGTGAGTAAATTATCAGCAAAAGTTTTTTTAAAAGTGAACTAATCCTTTAAACTATCAAATATACAAGGTTATTTCAAAAAACACACAAAAATCACGTCGGTAATGTCTGTGAACGTAAACAGCAGGGAAAGAAATCGCATGTGTGTATTAGATCTAGAGTAATATACACAGGACATACTGCTGTTAATATGAATCAAACAATGAAAGAAAAACAGAAAATCCCTCACTACTCTTGACTGAATAACTTTAGTAGCTTTTCTTACTTGAGTGCTGCTGTTAAATGCTCTGGCGAGGAGATAAACCTGGCGGACTGTGTTCAGCTCACTGAGGTCTATGCTAATAGGGCGGAGTCTGACAGCAGTTGTGGGCGGGGCCTGAGCAATGTGACGTCACATTGAATAGAATCTGAAAACACTTATTCTGAGAGATTGCTTATGATTTATGGGGATTTAAAAAAAAGGAATGGGTTGATTTTTACCATTAAAGGGTGGTTGTGTACACACATGGCCAACACACGTTTATGTTCAAACACAATGTAAAAGTGAAATTTGCTCAATAGAGTTGGTCCCCTATAATATCAGCTTTATTTTGACATTCTACTGATTATAAGTCACTTTGCCACAACGCATTACACGAACCCTAACACCTACACTCTAAACAATGCTGGGTTGTTTGAACCCAAATTTGGGTAAAATATGGACACACCCAACTATTGGGTTAAAAATGTCATTTTTAACTGTACGTTTTTTAATTGCATTTTTGACGCAACATTTGGGTTGTGAATATGGACAAATATTGGGTTGTGAATATTGGGTTGTCAAATATGGACAAACCCAAATGTTGGGTTAAAAATGTCAACTTTTACTTTCAACTGTACATTTTTTAATTGCATTTTTAACCCAATATTTGGGTTTGTCCATATTTGACCCAAATTTGGGTTGAAACAACCCAGCATTTTTAAGAGTGTAACAGTCTACTAATACTCTAATTCGAGTTAGATGACATGTACTGTAGATCCAAAGTTACTTATTGTTAGAACAATGTGTACAGGGAAATATGAAAATAAGCCGTAACCATCAGTTGTTCTAACAGTAAATAAGAATTTGTATTGCATTTTTCCATCTAAAATGTCATCATGGATACCTCTAAACAAGAGCACTGACATTTACAAAAACACAACTACTAACATTTACAGTGGCTACAGGCCGTGTGCTTTCATAATAATCATTAACCAAACAAAGTCAATGATTATCCACTATGTCAACCGTTCACATGAGCTTGTCATATGTAAAAGTGATTTTTATTTTGTGGAAGAAAAAAAAGTAAAATGCTGCGCTGCATCAATTCAGTCAAACAAAACAATGGCAGCCTAATCTAAATAATTTGGTTTAAAGTCATTGCGAAATCAACTTATACTTCTTATATCATACTTATATTATACTTCTTCTATATGCTTTGTTTTCTTGTTGAGAAGGTTTATTTTGTTTTGTAAAATCAAAATGGCAGCTAACATGTTTTAAAATGACACTGACATTAGTGTCAGACATTATAGACCGTCTCGAATCATTTCTAGATGCATTTCTAAGGGATTCTCTCAGGACTACAGCCCCCTTCGATTTATTAGGATTCTCCCCCAACACTGTGCATCTTCAATGCAGGGACGTGTGCTGATGCTAGAACAATGTAGTCTATTATTTACTCACTCATTTTCTTACCAGTGCAGACACCTCGTTAGTATGTGATCGCAGAGATTTGCGCCTCCTTTACAGAACCTCCTTTACCACATTGACACTTGGGTTTGATTGGCTGCCTATGTGTAGATCCCAATGGCAGTCAGTGCAGTGAAGCAATATGAGGTCTGTTTGTTAATGAGACCACACTGCAGAGGTTGAGGAGAGCTTCAGAAACCCACTCGGCCGCTGAGGTTACCACATCACAACAGCACTGAAGTCAACACACGACGATGTGAGTGTATGTGCTCAGACAAGTACAAATGTTACATATATACATTGACATTATAAGGGCTTGCTGGATATCACAGTTGTCAGTTGTTAGACAGCATACAGCTGCATCTTATACTTAGTTCGCCCAGAAATGAAAATTAGTCCGAATTTACTAATCCTCAGACCGGTATGAATTAAATTAAACACAAATAAAGGTATTTTGAAGAACGTCAGTAACCAAACAGTTGGTGGACCCATTGTATTTTTGTTTTCCATACTATGGAAGTTAATGCGGTCCAACTGTTTGGTTTCCGACATTCTTCAAAATATCATCTTTTGTGTTCAGCAGAAGAAATAAACTCATACAAGTTTGGAACAACTTGAGGGTGAGTAGGCCTAAGTGATGACACAATTTTTATTTTTGGGTGAGCTGATCCTGTTAACAAAAAATGACAAAATGTCTTTAAAAATGGGTTGTGATACATGATAAATGCAATCAACCATTGTACAGCTATTTCTAAAGGTAATAGCCAATGGAAATGGTCATTTCACCTAAGGGTGGCCATTTGTCCTCCTTTTAAGATCGTCACAATTTTAAACTTTATCCAATGTTATATAATGAATAAATATTTGAAAAAAATATGAAGTGATGTACATTTTATTAACAATATCGTCGATGTCAACTGTTTAAAAAGTTTTTAAAAAATAGTTGCCTATCTGATCAACAGATTTGTGTTGTGTTCCTCAATGAATCAGTTGTTTTCAACGAATCAATTGAATGAATAAATCAATGATATATATATATATATTAAGCTTCAAATTTTCCAACAGTTCATATTTCTATATTAAATAAATGTTATATTTAAAAACGTAATTGCGTAACATTATTTATGCAGCTGTAATTGCTCTGTAAATATAAATATCATTCCTTAAAGGGATAGTTCATGTTGAAATTAATGTTTGGTATGTTTTAGCTTACCTCAAGGGCATCCAAGATGTAGGTGTCTTTGTTTCCGCAGTAGTTTCAATTTTGATATTTTTAGGTCAAACCGTTGTTGTCTGTCAGTCATATAATGCAGGTCTATGGTCACCACCTCAAAGAGCATGCACAGAAAAGTCCAAATTAAACATGATTTAATGACTCGTGAATGTAAGCACACATTGATGGCCTAAGACACGAAACGAGCGGTTTGTGTGAGAAAACGAACAGTATTTATATCGTTTTTACCTCTTGTAACCACAGCCACGTCCAAGTGATCTGAGGGTTACAAGAGGTAAAAACGATATAAATGCTGTTCGTTTTCTCACACAAACCGCTCGTTTCGTGTCTTAGGCCATTACATTCACGAGTCATTAAATCATGTTTAATTTGGACTTCTCTGTGCATGCTCTTTGAGGTGGTGACCATAGACCTGCATTATATGACTGACAGACAAGAACGGTTTGACCTAAAAATATTAAAACTGAAACTACTGCGGAAACAAAGATGCCCTTGAGGTCAGCTAAAACATACCAAAAATGAATTTCAAAGTGAACTATCCCTTTAATGGAAAAGTTCATTTCTGTCACTTAACTAGATATCAATATTGGTCGACCACTATTTAAGCAAAAAAGTTCTTGAAAGTCTGCTAGGAAATATTCAAGTCTCAAACAACACACTATTTTCTTTTCGTCTCTCCAACAATTCCATGAAAACCTCAGGTTGTGTAATCTTGCATGCCATCTTTCTCACACCTCTCTGTACTTCCACAAAGCCGGGGTTATTCAGCGTTGCCAAGGGAACTTGCTTTTGAATTCAAAGTGATTTTGACTCAGAAAATACCGACAGACTGTGCCCACAAAACACTTCTATCACCGAATGCTCATCCTCTTACTGCAACACTTTCACTTGCAAATCAGACTGGACAAGCATGGATGCCGCAAAAGAACTGTCATAATTACAAAGCGATTCCATCACACAAAAACATCAAAGCAGAAACACAAAACGACTTGTCATGTGCTGAGCAAGCGTAGCGGTCGAAGCCATTCGGGAAAAGCAAGTTTCTGTTCTGTCGTGAAACTATGAAATCCTCTCTCGCGGTCCCTCGCTGACCTCTCCCGACTCCAACACACAACGTCTGGCTTCTCAATCTAACCCTGTCGGTTCTTGAGTTTTGTATTTGCCTCGCTTATGCTATGTTACCACTATTAAGCTATTCAATCAGTACCAATATATTTCACGTGAGCTCCACAGTGCACTAACTGGATCATTACAGTAAAGATTATGAGATAATATATGGGGTACAGCGGTTCTCCACTCGTTCTCGAGCTGAGATCTATCAAACAGTGACTGCTTTATTACCAATGGACAAGGATGATAATTAACACCGAACGTCCACCAATGGACAATCATTCCCCCGTCTCGTTCAGTCAGTGATATGAAGCAGCGTTGAAGCAATAAAGCTCGTAGTACTCACATGCATGAGTGACAGAGAAACTGTTGGATGACTCCAGGTTATCTACGTTGTAATTGAGATGGAAGGGTTTCTCAGTCGTGTTCTGGTTGGTGTTGTAGAGCTGCACAGCGAATCTGAAAGCGCTGTGTTCTTGCACGGTGGAGCGCATGAAGAGCCCACCTTTATGAAGACCAAACAGCAATGGATCAGATGTGATGCACAGATTTCATGCATGCAAACAACTGGTTTAAATCAGCACTATAGAGAGTCAAATCCTTAGTGTTTGATTCGCATCCATTCGTAGGAAGCAACTTTCTCTCAAGTTTGAAAGCTGACATGCGTGCAGATTCATGCAAACCTAAACATTTCACATAAACAATCATAATCGTTTTATTAGTTATGCCAATTGGGTTTGGTGTCATTTGTGATGATTCCTTAGATTGTATTAGTGGTGCACTTAACACAGCAAGCAATACGTCTTCGTTTAACCCATATACGCATATACATCGAAACCAGACATCGACACACATACACACACACACACACACAGCCTAGCGATTAAAGAAAGGCAAGCGTATCCGGACGGACTCACCGATGTTGATCTGATTTGGAAAGCCAGCGAGAGATGTGCCGAATAGCCATAATAAAAAAAGCAGCGCGCTTTGAGCCATTTTCTCTCCTGCCTCAAACAAAACCAAGCCTCATAAAACGAACTGTTTGAGGAGAATCATAAACGCAAAAATCCAGCCGTGAGTGAAGCGGAGCGACTCATGGAGAACAATTCTTCTGCATGTGGAGAGAGAGAGAAAGAGAGCGAGGGGGAGATGTAGAGAGAGAGAGAGAGAGAGAGAGAGGGACTGGTGCTGAAGATGGTCGAGGCGACTCAGTGGGAGCATCATATTCAGAGTGAGCGCGAGCGGCTCATTCATTGGACAAGCTGGGCGATATTGATCAAACTTGAAGATGGAGATTCGGTAACACTTTCTATAAAGCCTGTAGATTAATGAATGCATTACAGAGCACATCAAAATCCGATTTATTTCACGAATGACCGTAACCACATTTATAATGCAATATACATTAATAAAGGAATGCGTTTTATCATACACAATTTCCAAAACATTGTAACCGTAATGTCATTGGCTTCCGTTGATATAGTCCTTTCACCGACTGACGCAAACTTTTATGATGTAGCTATTATGATGTAACCCATCTGGTGTTGGTCATGCTGCAGAATTACGCTGTACTGTTTAAAGATAAAACCATGACTAAGTAAGAAATGTAATACATTCCACCTGAGGTTATGGATCATGATCATGAAATTATCAATGTGGAAAACCACCAGCCTCGAGGCGAGCAATGCCATTATAAATGACCTCAGCAGCTGCATGTCAAGGGTTCATGCAGGTTATTTAACACATGAAATTACCTTCATTAAAAACACAACGCTTTGATCTGATTGAGGTGTGTTCATTTACTAACGCCGAGACCAACAGTGTAGATCTGCGCTCTCGCGAACTCTCTTAGGAGGCGATGACGCGTAAAGCCCGTCCATCGATCGCTTTGTTAGGAACAGCCTCATTGAAAGCGATTGGATGAACAACGGCGTGAGATCATAGTTGACTAAGTGTTTTTAAAAGATGAGCTGTGGACACCCCGTCTAAAAACGCGACACGAAACCACAGAGACGCTACGCGGCGACCGTTTGACGCACAGTGTGTTTGCTAGTTTGCACATATCACTAGTTTCTTTCAACCCGAATTAAAACATGGCAGACGCGCACTGAGGAGAAACTAAACATATCCCGAATTAAGAGAAGTGCACATGACCCTTTTACACTATTGAACAGAGCTGCTGTCCATGGTGCTCAACATATTATACTGTCAAATGAAATTCGAATTTCGTATATTGTAGATTAATGAAGTGAAACAGCTTCCCTACTGTTGTTAGGCTATATATTACTGCACAATAGTGTGTTTTGAGTTAGTGACTGCTGTGTAAGTCTGTGTAACTGCATGCAACCACTAAATAAAGAACTACCACGTAACATATGCTTTATCTAATCAAAAAAAAAAAAAAATGTGGCAACAGATTACAAACAATATTATTAATTAAATTTAACAAATTAGAATTGAGTAATACCTAATCAAATTAATTCCTTAAAAGTTAACCATTTAAAATGAGTAAAACAACAACGAAAAAAAACCCAAAACAACAACAACAATTGAAGTCGGTTTTCTCCTTCCGTGATTCTGCTTGTTAACGTCAGGTGTCTTCAATGTTGGCAATATAAAATAAAGAGTTCTTAATTAATCTTTGACGTCTGTCTGTTAGTGAGATATTGGTGTAAACTTTTCTCATTTTAAATGGTTAACTTTTAAGGAATAATTTGATTAATTATTACTCAATTCTAATTGGTTAAATTTAAGTAATAATATTGCTTGTAATCTGTTGCCACAAATCTATTGATTAGATAAAGCATAGTGAACATTGTATTTACACATTCATCTATAACATATAATTACAGCATACACTCTATGAACATTATTTGAGATTTGTAAGGCACGTATATCCTTGCATTGCCCATCCTCAGTGTATTTTTGTCAGTCGGAAGAACAATTCAAGGATGACAGTTCCATTTATCGTGGGCTGTAAAGCTCTACCAAAATTGAGTTTTTAATTGCACTGCAGACAGACAAGGCTTTAGCTATTGATACTAAAATTGGCTTGTGCCCCCAGTGCAGCATTGCAAAGGGAAACGTCATTGCAAGTTCCCTTCAACAGCAATTCTGCAATCAGTGTGCTCACCAAAACGAGTAAAAAAAAGAAGATCGCAGAGAAGTGAATTCCCCAACATCTCCTAAGATCGTGTGAAGTGGGTCAGTGAAACGAATAAACAAACTAACAGAGATTCTCTTGTCTGTGAAAACAAATCGTGAAGCTTCTGATGTGAGATGCGTTTGACAGATGATATGTTGTGTGGTCGTGAAGGTGAGGGTCCGTCTAGCACACACTCTTCCATACATTAATGTGTCGTGTGGAGAAGCAGATGAGACCCCTGCATTGATTTTTCTTGGACTGTCATCGTTGTCATCTACTTAATGAACACTTGGGTCAATCGCCTTACCGTCCTCATCATATAAAAGCTGATCCCATAATCATTAAAGGTTAGAGTTTCATTGCTGCAATAAAGACAACTGATTAGATTTGAAGACATATAAATACATGTGTTTTATGAATTATTTACAGTCTCATGAAAAGAACTGGGAATCAGACTAGACGAGTTCTGTCAACCAATGAAGAATACCTGTAATTCATCTAACTAGTGGGAAAAGCTATTTTATTATGCTATTTTAAAAGTTCCTAATTTTGTTGTGAGATTTCCATGCTTTATCTCTTTCCTCAAAGTGTCTGAAATGGTTCAATCACGGATTCGGTTTCTCTTAACCCCTCCTTTCAAAGGGTCTGCTCTGCTCTGATTGGTCAGATGACCCAGTCTGTTGTGATTGGTCTGCTCTGCTCTGATTGCTCAGATGGCCCAGTCTGTTGTGAACTTGTGATTGGTCTGCTCTGCTCTGATTGGTCAGATGACCCAGTCTGTTGTGATTGGTCTGCTCTGCTCTGATTGGTCAGATGACCCAGTCTGTTGTGATTGTGATCCACAGTTACACAAACATTAACGATGCGGTTTTACCATTTCAATTCCAGCGCAAATCCAAAAGTGTGTGCAAAATAGATTTGCTTTTGCAGCACAGAAAACCACACAGAAATTAAACAAATAACTGAATAATCCTGACAGAACCAAAATTAATAAAAAAGAGAAAAGAAAAAAAGAAACTAATTTGTATGTGTGTGTACAGATCTAAAATGACCAGAATACATTTAACGATTAACATATTTTTGGATTAAATTTAATAACATAATATTACTCTGTAAAAATGAATATGCTTTATCTAATCAAAAAATCATCGCAACAGATTACAAACAATATTATTAATTAAATTGAACAAATTAGAATTGAGTAATACGTGATCAAATTATTCCTTAAAAGTTAACAATATAAAATGAGTAAAGTTTAGACCAAAAAATTCAACAAAAATATCTGAATAACAGACAGACGTCAAAGATTAATTAAGAACTCTTTATTTTATATTGTTGACAAGTAGAATCACTGAAGGAAAAAAACGTCATTTTAAAACAAACCTAAAACGAACACTGATCACCATAATGGTGACTTCAATTTATGTTTTTTTTACTCATGTTTTACTCATTTTAAATTGTTAACTTTTAAGGAATTAATTTGATTAATTATTACTCAATTCTATTGTTAAATTGAATTAATAATATTGCTTGTAATCTGTTGCCACATTTTTTTTTTGATTAGATAAAGAGCATTCATCTTTACAGTGTATAAATATAAAAGTATTGATGTCATGTGACAAGAAAACCATAAAACAGGAAATTATGTCACACAGACGAACCGTATAGACCCACTAAATAAATATTGTATTTGGACTTTTTTATGACATGGCAATAAAATGTCATCATTGTCATTAAACAATGATTTTAAACATCAATGTAATAATTCTGAAATGTACAAGAAAAAATAGATTTATTTCCTAATGTCCATGACACCTTTTTTTTTTTTTTTTTTTTTTTTGAGTCATTGAAGATGCCATTACTGCACCACTAGCGTCACCAAATGAAATTGTAAATTTGCCGATCTGGTTGGGACATACAGTATAAACAGTGTTTTAACTTAAATTGAGCAAGTTAACATATAAATGGCTTGGGAAATATTTCTGCAAACCAAACTGAGACAGGAACAATTTCCTTGTTTTACTCCTCTTTATATGTCATCAACCCATTAACAATTTAGTACTATCCCCTAATGTATATTTATGGTAGATCATGGACCAATGTGGTTGGGTTCGATGATAGAAAGTAACACCGATGTTTATGTTGCCAACATCCTCTGAAAAGGTGAGACTTTTTAATCTTTGCTTGTCATGGTGATGGCCCCGATGTGTCAGGACCATTCATTCACATTACCCCACATCTTGAGTTGAAAAACATGCTCTGGAAAACTGTGGGATGTAATGACAGGGGCAAAACAGCATCATTCAAAGAGACAGTTGGCTCAAGCCCCTCCACATCAGCGGAGCCCAGTGACATTTAAACGGGGAAAGAGCCAATTACTCCTTTTTCACCCCTCTCAGGCCGGTAAGGTTGAGGTCAAGTGCTCGGCTACACACATAAGAGCAAGTTTCCTTAAGAGTTTGTTTACCCATGACATCGAAAGCCATGGAATTGCACAGAAATCAGCTAAATTGCAACTTCCTGAAGTGGGCACTGAACTTCCTAAATCGTGTTGTGTTGTCTGCTGCATACAAAATGGCATTACTGAGATATTCTGTGAGATTATAGTTATTGAAATATGTCAGGACACTAGAGTCGCCGTGACACACTTACAGAAATAACTGCTTGGACAGTCTTTAAACGCCACACAGAGGTCTGTCACAACGCTCCTCATGCGATTTGGTTTCATCGCAAACGCTCTTTGCAGAAGTGTGACAGAGGCTTCTGTGTTATCAGCTGAGCAGACTGACACACTTACAGGCCCCCAGGGCCAACTCAGGCATGGTCATGTGACTGCACTCCTCAGTATGACAGCATGAATCTCCAGAACGGATCAAGGGAATGGTGGGTCTTTAAACTGTAAGAGGGAGGGGCACAGTTTGAAGTCTATGTTAAACTGCGTTCACAACTGAAATGTGAAATGGACTATTCAGCAAGGAAACTTGTAGGGTGGGACTTAATTTTATCCAATGAGAATGAATGCGATTCTGAAAACTGGGTATTGCCAGAGACAATTTATATAGAGACATGCCACTTCCTCAATCCTCAATACAACTATATAGGAAAAAGCCGTAACGCCAAAGATGGCGGTTGTATGCACATGCCCCGCCCCTCCAGCTGGAAAACAAACCATCTGCTTTTAACAGTCAAGCCGGGAAACTTGTAAGCCTATCGTCTGGTTCCACCGACAGTTGAGGTTTGTGGCAACGGAGACGAGAACCCTTGCGCATGCGCAGTAAAAGTATAACCTGTGGGGAAAAGACCTTTTAAACCTTATTTTGGGGCAAAGTAATCAAACTTTTTCAGCGATTTTTATTATATTTTATTAATGTTTCTATGCAAGCAGTTTTTATGTCCGAGTGACCAGTGAAAGTGCAGTTCTGACTCTCTGCCCATTCATTTAGATAGGAGCCTGGATGCCAAGATGGCGGCCAAGTGGCACGACTTGCCTAAAAGGACTTAGAAAAGAGCCACTTAAACAAGTTTTTTAGGAGGGATTTGTGATGTGAAATGAACATTTAGAAAGTAAATACAGTCATTTTAATTCCCTTTTGGCATTACTTAGCTATTCAGATGGGCTGTGTGGTGAAATGATGAGAACAACCTTCATTTCGTGCAGGTTAACATCTAAAACCGGTCACTTTAACAACAAAATTTACCCTTGATTCACATGATTCAGTAAAGTGATAAATGACATTTCCTTTAGAGAGTGCCTTAAAAAACAATGCCTGATATTCACCTCGCTCTTACTTGTCACAACTGCGCAGAAAAAAAAAGTTCCAATATGAGGGAACACTACATCACAACTTCAGCGGTGCCTGGAGAAATCACTCAACTCTCATTGGACTACAGATGTCAGGTGACAAAGCATGTCAACAAGACCATAAAGGGGGACCTATGTCACAGAATCCCCAGCTGATTTGTCTTCAGAGTTTTCACAATAAGGAAGCTCTGCTCCTGTTTGGCTCTCTTCTTGAGTGGTGAGAGTCAGACATCTGCGCCTCATGGTTCCGGTTCCACAGTATGATCATGGGGACTGCGGGCTGAGTTGATTAAGCCCCTGTCCCAAATGGCACTCCAAGCACTCGAGGTCTTCATACGAGTCTGCACTTTCGTGACACTGCTTTGATTGTCAGGAAGAAGTCTTTTGTGGAGCTTGTATCAGTGTAGGCTCAAAAGTGCACATATCGACCTCAAAGGGGGCGCTCTCGAGCACCCTTCTGAAACCTAAAATGACAAATGGGGCACCCTACGTGGCAGCCATTGTGACCTATGTGGAGCTTGAGATGGGTCTCTTGCTCTTTCTCCTGACTTTGTGTCCCATTTTGGATCTATAAGCTCGCTCTGTTAATTCTATTGATCCAAATAGACCTATTAATAAAGTGAAGAAATAAATGTAAGATGTGCATCTTCGCAATATATTATGATGCCCCCTCACAGGTTGGGGTGTGGTCTTAAAGGGCTGTCCAGCTCATGGCTGCAGGGAGGCGTGGCAGACAACACTAGGACAGTCTCTTTTATATTCTCAATTCCAGATATAGACCATTTTAATGGTGGCTGGCTCAAGAGCACAGGTTTCACTCTCATGCCCCTCTGCAAACCAAAAGGGTTTGCATGTTGGTCTAGTTGGACAACATATTGGTAATCTCAAGGTTAGGCTGTGTTTGCGCCCCCTATTCAGGTTTGCACAGCAGATCCTGCTCTAGATCCAGCAAGAACAGAGTGCTCTTATTGGGTGCAGTCTATATTCCAGGGTGTTTTGAATATGCAGTGCAATTGACTTGGTAGAGGTACGACAGACAAGACGTGGACCTGATCGCGAGTCCATCCACTATCCCCTTCACCCTCACACCTCAAGCTCCATTTAGGGTGGATGCCTTAGAAAAGACGTGGCCAAGGCGGCATCTGTATGCTTTCCCTGATCACTCTGCTCATGGGAGTTTTAGTCAGGGTTTGAAAGGCCAGCTGTTATTCTGGCTGGTCTGAATCTGGTTCTTGGATTTAATGTCTCTCTTGGAAGGTTCTCTTTTGGAGAATCCAACCAGAGGGACCTTTTGTCCCAGGCGCGGGGGCGAATCGCAACCCTTGGCTCGAGATCTGTAAGGTGTGTGTCTGACCCCTGTAGGGTACCAGCTCATAGATTCCAGTCTCTCAACTAGGGTTGTTGAGACCATCCTAAATGCTAGAGCTCCCCCCACAATGAAACTTAATGCCCTGGTGTGGCATCTCTGGACCCAGTACACTGCCTGGTTTAGTGCTGGAGTTCTTGCAGGAGCATCTTTCAGCAGGACTATCACCTGCTACTCTTAATGTATAAACGACCAGCGTTTTGACTGGTCATATTCACATTGATGGAGCTTCTGAGGGGAAGCATCCCCTAGTGTCTTGTTTTCTAAGCGGAGACAGGTGGCTTAAGCCCATCGGTAAACCGCAAGCTCCTTCTTGAGATTGTTCTGTAGTCCTGAAAGATTTATTAGAGACTCCGTTTAAGCCCTTTGAGTCAACCTTGGAGACATTTCTGACTCTCAAGGTGGCTCTGTCACTTTGCTTCAAAGAGTAGGAGATTTGCAGGCCTGACAGTTGTCCCATGCTAAGATTATGCCCATGGACTGGTCAAAATGTATATTGTACGAAGCACAAATATGACCGAAGGTGTTCTGAAGGTGTGTTCATTCATCTGGTCATTCTTCAAGCCTTCTCCCCACCACCGTTTAACTTGCTGGAGCAAGAGAGGCTTCACCTCTTATGTCCAATACCTTTGCAAGATGATTGTGCTGCGGCCTCTCCACACTCATTCATCAGGTTTTATAATGTGGATGTGGGCTCAACGCCAGGATCTCAAGTCATTTTGGGTTGAGTCATTTCTGCATTTACAGTTTTACGCTTTTTGTATACTTTCCACAACCTGGGGTTAAGGCATATCCTCAGTATGGTGGCATGGGTATTGTGTTCCCATAGCATCAACAATAATGCAGCGTCTCATTCCCCATCTCAGGGAACTGGGTTACATGCGTAACCCTGAGACGTTTCTTGTTGCATTAGGAGAGAAAGAGATGGATGTTGCCTCAAAAAGGAACATCTCTGGGTTAACCCGGTTCCCTGAAACGGGAACGAGACATTTCAAGTATGCCTGCATGTTTTTTTTATTTTTATTTTTTTTCAGACAATTATAATCTGAGGATTGGTGTCCTTAAATGGTCTTGATGGTCTATTCCAACACTATCTCACGACCAATTCGTACGAATTCGACGCATGATTAAAAAGTGGCTAATTCGTACTAATTCGTACGACCTCACTCGTACTAATTCGTACGATTTGTCTAAACCCACGTGATGGTTAGGTTTAGGGGCGGGGTATGGGTTGGTCATTCGTACGAATTCATACGAATTGGCCAATTCGTAAAATATGTACGATTTAGCAAAATCGTATTAATTCGTACGAGTGAGGTCGTATGAATTGTTACGAATTAGCCACTTTTTAATCATTCGTCGAATTCGTACGACTTGGTCGTGAGATCGGGTTGTCTGTTCTTTATCACCTGACCTCCGTCGTCCAAAAGGATTGGAGTGATTTCACAGTGCTTCAGACACTGGTTCATGCTTAAGACATATTCATAGCATCAACTTACTGACGCAGCATCTCAGGGAACAGCGTCACATGTGTAAATAAATAAATGCATAGATACATACATACACATATACATAACAAAGAGAATAAAAGAAAGACAGCACATATGTAACCGGGGGGGAAGAATGATCTGATATGTAAATGTGTTATTGAGATCAATTCCATACAGTATGAGTGATGGAAAAATTACATAATAGGACTAGATGCAATCCCAACTTATTCAGTCCTTATTCAACTTATTACAATCCCAACTTATTCAGTCCGATACCTGTTTTGAGTGGGTTTTGAGGCATGATCTTAGTTCCCTTTCGTCCTGGGAACTCCAACGTGTCATTGGGGAGTTTCCTGACGAACTGAGGAACAAACTTCTCAACTCCCCTACCAGAGCGGCCTCTTCAGCGACGCGGTGGAAAACTTGGCCCAATTCGTCAGGGAACTCCCCGACGACACTGTACTCAGGGAACGAGGGTTACAAACGTAACCGAGACGTTTTTGTTAGTGACCACTTAGCAATGTTTCCTCCTATATGACACATCTTCAGTTGTGCACCTTTGGTTCTTTAGGTGTTGCATTTAGCACAAGACACCCTCCGCCAAGGCAGGCCCACCACATGCTGTTCAGACCTGGATGTGTGTCACGAGGGGACTGAGGGGTTATTTGATTCCCCACGCTGTCTCCTTTCTTCTCAACCACAGCCAGTGACTGCTCCTTTCGGCAGCTGTGGCAAGTTCTTTGATGGTCTTCCTCTGGGCCTGCCCTCTAATACCCACTTCTTTCAGAAACCTCTTAGTAGAATTGACAACAAAGCCCCTGCAGCCTCGTCGCACATACAATATGTACGGAGACCTCACTCATACTGTTACATTATGACATTGGTCCTTTAAGATTTTGGTGAGCAAGATTTCGTCTGAGAGGCACACAAGATTGTGTGTGTGTGTGTGTGTGTGTGTGCAAGCAACGCGGTTAACCGAGTGTATTTTCTTTGATTTTCATGGGTGTAAAGGCCTACCACTACCATTGTCCTGTTGTGATTTTGCAATCCCAAAAATACCACATTGATAGGTTTTTTTTTTTTTTGTAGTTTTATAATTTCCCAGATTTAAGAATGGAAACCAGTTCCCCATCAAAAAAAAAAGAAAAGAAAAAAAAAGAAAGAAAATAAAAGCCAAAGCTATTTTTAATGCGGTGCCCCTACAATAAAACAAATAAATAAATAAATAAATAAATAAGCTAATTTAAAGGAACACTCCGACTTTTTGGGACTTTAGCCTATTCACCTTACCCCCCAGAGTTAGATAAGTCCATACATACCTTTTTCATCTCCGTGCGTGCTATAAGTCAAATAACCCCTCAGTCCCCTCGTGACACACATCCAGCATGTGGTGGGCCTGCCTTGGCGGAGGGTGTTTTGTGCTAAATGGACGAAACACCTAAAGAACCAAAGGTGCACAACTGAAGATGTGTCATGAAGACATATGAAAAAGAAATGATTAGTAATAGTAATAATTATACCTTAATTGGCCTGAATCAACTTCCTCACAACTACATTTATATTATATTATATTATATTCAGTCAGATGGCAAATTCTGCTAAATAGTTTGATCATTTGCATTGATTCAGCTTTAAACAGTTGGTCACGATTTGGCTGGTTATCTTTAGCTCTTAGTCTTTCCTGGAAGATGCTGTAACCAGGGGATGGAAATAAGGAATGTTGATGAGTTTACTAATGTTCTCTATCTCTCTCTCATTAACCATTGCAGTTGTATCCGGCTCTTAGTGATTCTATGCACGAGAGACTGTCCATGAATTTTCTTGGCAATGTCTTTTTCCTGGGTTTGGTTGCCAGGTCTTTTCCCAAGCCTCCCCATTGCATGGTTTGGGACTCTCTCTCTCACACACACACACACACACACTTACACCTACAGCCAATTTGGCATGTCCAATCCAGCTAACATGCATGTGTTTAGACTGTGTGGGGGAAACCCACTCTGACATAGGCAGAGCATGCAAACCCCATGCAGAAACGACTCTTGGCTAAGCCAGGGCTCGAACCGGGAACCTTCTCGCCTTGAGCAGACCCACCATACCAGTGACTAGTTTATTTGGAGGGAAATGAATTTTCCCTGAATGAAAATGTTCCCCTGTCTACTGTCATTGCTGTCCTTAGCTCATTTGCTAGCCTAGAGCGAAGAGTCCTAATGCAGCAGCAGTGGAGGGTTTTGGCTGTGCTCATTCTTGTAGCGCCATCAGCCAATCAGCACTGTCGGGACATCCTTTCCCTGCGACTTCAGAGAGATGAGTCACATGCCTCAAAAAAGTGTTGATTGCCAATCTATATTCCATACTTCAAGGCCTGAATGCACCTGTCAATCATCTACCGCTGAGATGAATAGGAACGCTGACGGATCGCTTTTGTCCATGGTTTCGATTGCATTACATTTCTTTTGTCGAAAGTAGCTAAACCTTTGTGCTAGCTCAACACGATTCATCAGACACTTGTGATCTCCACTATTTCACCGTTCAAATGGACCTGTCTGTGTAAAGCAGCAGTGCTTTGACCCTTCTCCTCTGCTCCTTGCTCTCTATTACAATCAATTATGCATCTGAGTCATCCCTTCAAAACAGATCAAGCCAGCCGCCATGATCTAAGATTAGTATTTTAAGCATTACACCTCCATCTGATCACCATGGATATCACACCTACAGGCTGGCTGGTTCTGTGGGTAGAGTCGAGCGCCTGCGAGGTGACAAGCACTGATGTGTTCTCCGCGGGCCCTCGGCTCAGTCCAGCGACGTGGGTATTGTTAGACGCGCCGTGGCTAATTGAGGGAAAGAAAGAGGTTGTCATGGCTAATGCGATAGGTGAGGTGGTATGTCATTTAGACGTCGCTTCTTTTCAATCATCACTCGTTCGCATGTGTCGTCGGGGGATGTAATGTCTCCACTACAAGTGGAATCGCCAGGGAGAATTAAACTAAAGCACTGTATTATTACAATTTTAATTGTTTGTTGAATAAATATGACTCTAGTGACATAGTTGTTTGCATAACCCAACTTTGTAATTATACAGGCCTAAATATGGTCAGATATATAGCAGTTTGAGTCTTAGTGTCAATTAGAAATTGCACTGTGTGTCCCTTCAGTCTGATTGGCACATATTACTCCAAACCTATTAGCAAATCAGCATTCAACAGACAGCTCTAAAATAGCTGCATACATCTCATAATGGAAGTTAAAGGCATAGTTCACTTTGAAATTAATGTTTGGTATGTTTTAGCTTACCTCAAGGGCATCCAATATGTAGGTGTCTTTGTTTCCACAGTAGTTTCAATTTTGATATTTTTTGGTCAAACCCATAGACTGTAAAAAAAAAATGGACAAAGCGTCTGTTACGTCACCCATAGACTTTCTGAAGGACAGGTTTGAAGCTGTTTATGGGGTATAAAATCTTGAGAAATACAAAATACAAATGTTCAGAAAGGATACAGAGGAGGTATGATGTGTTTTTGTCAGATCATGGACGAGACGTCAAATTGCGCAGACCTCAGATCACTTGGACGTGGCTGTGGTTACAAGAGGTAAAAACGATATAAATACTGTTCGTTTTCTCACACAAACCGCGCGTTTCGTGTCTTAGGCCATCATACTTACATTTACGAGTCATTAAATCATGTTTAATTTGGACTTCTCTGTGCATGCTCTTTGAGGTGGTGACCATAGACCTGCATTACAAGAACGGTTTGACCAAAAACCATCAACATTGACCTACATCTACATCTTGGATGCCCTTGAGGTAAGCTAAAACATACCAAACATTAATTTCAAAGAGAACTATCCCTTTAATGATATTGGATTCTTACATAAATACAGCTTATGTGTGACAAGCTTTGATACAATGGCTATTTGTTGTATTTAATGACAAAAAACAGGAGTGGAAGAGATGGATTGTTATGGTTGGATGAACAATATGTATAGGAATAATGTGTTAATAAATGCTGTATACATATATATATATATATATATCATTGTTGTGCCAAGAATTGCCCCATTTGTATAGAGAGCACTCCTGATGTAAAGTCCGCATTGTTTGAGTTATTGAACCATGAAAATCACTTTTCGTCATGCGAGAAACGGCAGCTTGTATCATGTGCACGCTGGAGCAACTTCTCGAAAAGAAAGAATAAACAGAGGAATGCATCAGCCCAGTGTTACTCCTTCATGAAGAGGTGACCATGAGCTGTGTACCAGGGGCTGATGGGAGTCAAACAATCGCTGATGGATCCATATGGTTTTCTGGTGTATTATATGCATTATAAACAATGCATATTGCTATACATTATATTTCTTCTTGAATACACAGTTGTAACAACAGCAATAATCACGGTTCCTCCTTTAAAGATTATGACGCATTATTGTAGGATATAGAACATGAAATTTAATGTTGTGTATAACCAATAACATGCAATCTGCGATAAGATATTCATGCAGGAAACCTTCACCCACTCAACTGGAATCTGTTGTTGAGGCAGTAGGTGGTTCTTACACACATTGCAGGAAAGACAAATTTGTTGTCTTGTACATTCTGACTTGATGTGATGTATTGATGTTGATGCACACAAGCACTTCATTTACCTGGATCAATGTCAAGGTTTAGTCATTTCTTGTCCACTTCTCCACACACAGATTTGCTCTAACGGAGGGCCTGTGGTGTTTCTGTTGCTGTCTTGTTGGTGGATAGTCCATGAATGTAGTGACCGACAGGTTTGAGGTTGTGTTTGAGCCTCTAACTATTACTCGAACCCCCACAATGGTCAAAAAAAAATTTGGTTTGGGTGGTTAAATGCTACTCTATTTGAAATCTTTATATTGGATTAGAAGTGTTGGTATTGTTTCATACATGCAGCATTATATATTAAATTTTGTTTTTATTTCACAACAGTCTTACACTACTGGTAAAATATTTTTGTATTTATTTGATGAAATATTGTTAATATATCAAGCAGGACACACTGTTTACAATAGTTTACAAGGCCTATTATAAAAAAGAATGATTATTAGAATGATTTCTGAAGAATCGTGTGACACTGAAGACTGGAAAACATTCAGATTTGATCACAGGAATAAATTACATTTTTTTAAAAAAAATAGAAAACAGTTATTTTTATTTGTAATAATATTGTTCTATTTTTCATTAAATAAATGGAGCCTTAAAAATCTGGTTCTATACAAATAGTTAACATGCATTAATGAACAATATATTTGTTCTCCAGTTGTTCCAGTCCTGTCATCTAGTCAAATATTACATTTCCCAGCATCCCTCCTGTTCATCACCCGCAGAAGTCCAATCTGCACCAGTTTACGAGCACACACACCTCACAGTTGCTCTTGTTCGAGTCTCCAGTATGGTTAACACACTCCTTACTGGCTCTACTTATCTGAGAAATCTCCTTGCGAGACTCCAGAGATCTCCAGTTTAAAGGGGTGATTGATTGAAGAAGGAGGCAGGAACCTTATTTAAATGAAATAAACAATAAAATACCTGCCAGCAGTCCCTCACGGAACTGCTGGCTACCCAAATAAAACCAGCCCGATCTCATGAAAGTTCGTATCTATGGCACGAATGTCATTTCTCGTGGCATTCATACGCCAAAAACAGTTTTTGCGTGTATTTGGCACGCAATTTTCGCGTACATATGATACGCACTTTTTTGCGTATAATACGCACAAACTCCCCTCCCCCCTAAACCTAACCCAGGGTTTTTTAGTGCGTACCATATACACGAAAAAACAGTTTTGGCGTACAAATGCCACGAGAAATGACACTCGTGGTATAGATACGCATCTTCATGAGACTGTGTTGAATAAAACATATCTACCGGCCAGCAGCCTTCCTGCTCACCACAATTGTGATTTCACTTTTTCCATTTTAAATAGTGCGTAATGTTGCTGTTGGTGAATGAACAGTATCTGCAAAGTTGCAGCGCTGAAAGTTCAATGTAAGCAGAGATATCGTCTTTTAAAAATCAGGAAGTATATGAAGAGTTCAGATGCAAAAGCCTCTAAATGCCATTTGAAATTTTCTTCTAAAATGACCATTTTTATCAAGCTTGTATATTTAGGTTCAGTAATTTCACTTAAATGACAATTAATAGGTAATCTTTATTGCCATTTAAGTGAAATTACTGAACTTAAAGGTTCTCTAAGCGATGCTGGGCAAAAACATTTTTTGTCACATACATCAAACGTCTCCTCACTATCGGCTAGCTGCCTGTCCCCTAAACACACTGTAAAAAACGCGGTCTCTGTAGACACCACAGGTTCCACAAACGACAACAAAAACAATCATGTCTCACCCGGACCACGAAACCTAACAAACAGTGTTCCAGCCAATCACTGGCAAGAAGTATTTGAGGGTGGGTCTGGGGGGTTAGTGCCCGTGCACATGAAGGGTGTGTGTGTGTGAAGGAGAGCAGCGAAGCATCAGAGGGAAGTTTAAAAAATTACCGACACACGACCAAAGAGACGTCGTTCTGAGGAACAAATTAAAAAGAAGAAGGAGTCGGACAAAGAACGTGCGAAGTTCCGAATTTACATCGGTAGCAAAGCTTTTGAACGATGGCGAGAACTCCGGCGGCAGAAGGGCTTCCAGTCCGACGTCAGGTTGCTCTGTTTTTGCTTGACAGGTGGGTAACATTAAATTGTTTTTTTTCTTCTAAATTGACGCTTATGTTCGCCAAACCCACACAAGGATATAATTAGCTAGAACTATGCACGTTCACAATTATTTCAGGAAGCACGGAAGGGAGGGGGAGGAGATGAGATGCGGAGGAGGGAGGGTCCCCAGACAGCAAACTGACATTGAATCAACGTAGAAACGACGTCGCTCATGACATTGAAACAACGTTTATTTTGCTCATCGAATTAACGTTGAACCAACGTCAGACGTGGCATTCTTCAAAGCTAAATGAAAATCGAAAATTGGTTTGCTTTCATAACGTTGAAACAACGCGTTGATTTCAAGTTGATTTTCTGTTAGTTTTGAAAGAATGACGCGTCTGACGTTGGTTCAACGTTAATTCGATGAGCAAAACAATGTCAGATCAATGTTGTTTCGATGTCATATTTCCACGTTGATTCAATGTCAGTCTGCTATCTGGGTCTAGCTCCGATTTGTTTGAAAATATTCTAACGCCAACACCCAGGATCGCTTTGAGAACCTTTAAATATACAAGCTTGATAAAAATGGTCATTTTAGAAGAAAATTTCAAATGGCATTTAGAGGCTTTTGCATCTGAACTCTTCATATTTGCCTACAAAAACGACTCGATTGGGACTACAGCTGGGTTTTAGACGTCACTAACCTACACATTTACATCAACCCTCCCTCCGGAATATGCAGAAAAGGACATGCGCATATTTCTGCGGCTCGTCGAGTGTGTTGTTCACGCAGCTGTCAAGTCTACTGTGTTCGAGCTTCCCACGGACGCTGTACTTCGTCAACAATGGATATAATTTATGTTTGATTATGTTCCTGAAAATGACGATCGTAATCTAGCTCTCGGTGCTGCGCATTTTACGGAAGACAGCTTCCAGAATCTCCACGAGTTTCCAACAAGAAACTGTTACTAAAACATCAAGCAGTTCCAACTTTAAAACCAGAGGCAGCAGTTGTTGGGCCACAACCTGTAAGTAAGAATTATTTTAAATGTATTTCAGACCTAATGTTTTAGTTTTATCAAATGCCAGCGTTGGCTTTATATCCACTTAGTTATGCTATTTCGTGTCTACGACAAAAGCGCACAAACATTTTGGACCTGAATTTTGTATAAGTACTAATGTTTTAAATGTATTTTTCATGTGTATATATACTTTATGACAGTGTTGTAGTACTCGAGACTCGGACTCGTCTCGGACTTGGTCTCGAGACCATATTTTAATGGTCTTGGTCTTGTCATGGACTCGTGTCCATTTGGACTCGGAATTGACTCGTACTCGAACATTTTTTTTTTTTTTAGGATTCCCGAGTCCACTCGAGTTCAATTAAAAATATTTTTCATGATTATTAATGTATGTTAATAAAATATTTCTTTAAATTGATTGACACGCCCAGTGATTGGTGATTTTCTAGTGCGCAACTGCGCATGACAAATTGTAATAAAATTACTTTTAACACCACCTACTATGTGGCCTTTTTACCCTAAACTGATCATATTTTTTTAAACTCTAAGTAAATTCAGTAAAAAAAAAAAAAAAGGATTTCTCTAAGTAAATAAAAGTAAATTAGGTAATCAACCCTCACTGGTCTCGGTCTCGACTCGGACTCGACCGTCTCTGGTCTCGGACTCGACTCGGACTCGACTCTCTATGGACTCGGTCTTGACTCGGACTCGACTCTCTCTGGTCTCGGTGTCGACTCGGACTCGACTCTCTATGGACTCGGTCTTGACTCGGACTCGACTCTCTCTGGTCTCGGTGTCGACTCGGACTCGACTCTCTATGGACTCGGTCTTGACTCGGACTCGACTCTCTCTGGTCTCGGTGTCGACTCGGACTCGACTCTCTCTGGTCTCGGACTCGACTCGGACTCGACTCTCTATGGACTCGGTCTTGACTCGGACTCGACTCTCTCTGGTCTCGGTGTCGACTCGGACTCGACTCTCTCTGGTCTCGGACTCGACTCGGACTCGACTCTCTATGGACTCGGTCTTGACTCGGACTCGACTCTCTCTGGTCTCGGTGTCGACTCGGACTCGACTCTCTCTGGTCTCGGTGTCGACTCGGACTCGACTCTCTCTGGTCTCGGTGTCGACTCGGACTCGACTCTCTCTGGTCTCGGTGTCGACTCGGACTCGACTCTCTCTGGTCTCGGTGTCGACTCGGACTCGACTCTCTATGGACTCGGTCTTGACTCGGACTCGACTCTCTCTGGTCTCGGTGTCGACTCGGACTCGACTCTCTCTGGTCTCGGACTCGACTCGGACTCGACTCTCTATGGACTCGGTCTTGACTCGGACTCGACTCTCTCTGGTCTCGGTGTCGACTCGGACTCGACTCTCTCTGGTCTCGGTCTCGACTCGGACTCGACTCTCTCTGGTCTCGGTGTCGACTCGGACTCGACTCTCTCTGGTCTCGGTGTCGACTCGGACTCGACTCTCTATGGACTCGGTCTTGACTCGGACTCGACTCTCTCTGGTCTCGGTGTCGACTCGGACTCGACTCTCTCTGGTCTCGGACTCGACTCGGACTCGACTCTCTATGGACTCGGTCTTGACTCGGACTCGACTCTCTCTGGTCTCGGTGTCGACTCGGACTCGACTCTCTATGGACTCGGTCTTGACTCGGACTCGACTCTCTCTGGTCTCGGTGTCGACTCGGACTCGAGTGAGGTGGTCTCGACTACAACACTGCTTTATGATATTATTTTTCAATTTGATCAAGAACGTAAACCAACACTGTTTGTGTATAGTAGCCAGTCAGTTCGATGCTATTTTGTGTAAGACAGATGTGTATAAAGTTAAAAAAATATAGGCAAATTACCATTCAGAAGTGTTTAGTAAGAGCTGTGTGTGGCGAGGTTCTGCTTGCCTCTCTTCATCGCCGTTTTCTGGGTCTGATTATGGCTCATACTGACTGCAGTTCGACACCATTATTTAGGATTATTTAAAGGTAATGGGCGGAATAACCTTCCGGACAACGTGAGCTACAGTTTAGCCAATCACAACACACGGGGCCAAACTAACCAATCTGAGCCCACTGCCTGTGTTTGAGGGAGTGGTTTCATAGACTCAGGAAGTCAACCAGTCGTTTAAATGACAGAGGAGAAAGCGGCTTATAATAAAGGTGAAATTTATGAAAAATAAAAGTTTAAAAAAAAGAAACACCACGAATACAAGTTATATTGAATCCCATAAACACAATCATGCAAAGAAAAAAAGCAGTCAACCACCCCTTTAACTAGACTTTACCAATCGGAAAGAATTCAGTTCTTCTGTGCATGTAAACAATGAATGGCGACTG
The DNA here is from genome assembly GCF_016745375.1 of Pimephales promelas. The sequence goes on from NW_024121444.1 coordinate 6,187,870, forward strand.
CAGAAAGCAAAAGCTGAATCCCAGACATCGACGGTCGGACATATCATGGACATGGTAATTTGAAAATACTACAGGTTTCCTACTAATACAAAGCTTAATGCTAAATCCTGAAGTATTCCTATAATCATCGCCATCTGCAGTGGCGGTTCTACTCTAAATTACACCCAGGGCGAGACCCCCTTCGAGCCCCCCCCCCCCCCCCCCTCACAAAAAACAAACAAACAAAAAAACAAAACAAAAACAAAACAACAACCCAACAATAAAATCACATACCGTTCATTTGAAAAACACAGTTAATAGAATCCAGTTATTTTGCTAGATTAATCTAACTTTAAAGAGAGGAAGTAACCATTAGCGCATTGGTTATTGCCTTAAATTATATGCATGGCACACTTTTAGTTATGGCTTGTTAAACAATATTTGTCACGAAATGGAGTTTTTAAAAGTAAAAGGGTCTGAGAGATACTTATTTAGTAACACAATACTTATCTCTTATATCTTAAATAATTTTGAACAGCTCTCATATTAAACACTATCCAAACTGTTATAGACCTAAAATAGCTTTTGTAGCCCTATGTCACTCTTAAAATGTTAGAATGTTAGAAAATAGAAAATTGTACTTTGCATATACTGTAAAAACACAAAGTTGATCATTATGTAAATTATTTTCATTTCATGAATATAGTGACCAACATGATCACATACACAAAAAGCCTAATACACAATCAATTCACCAAGTTAATAACATTAAAGATTTGTTTTAAAGGAGTGTCTTTTATCTTACCTACTAAACTTAAAAAAAGGTTAACACAAAAAGAGATTTTATAAAAATATATATAACCATGCACTGCGCTCTCCACAATGACAAAGAAGTTTTAGTAGCTAATGTATTTCCACCACAGAAAAACGCTTGCTAAAGGCTCTGCTAAAAGATTTTTTTTTATGAAGAAGAGAAAAAAAACACCCAAGTGTTTGGGTGCACGAGCACTCCCATACTGAAAAGTTTATGAGCGCGCCTCCCCCGCGCGCATAATGAGCGCGCTTACCGTGCGCCTAATCGCCTATTTGAAATAACGACCTCGAGCGCGCAAAAGACGCGATACGTGAACTAATCAGGAGACCCTCTTGACATCGCTTCTGTGCACGGCACCTTCTCAGCAATTAGGGGCGCCATTGCCAATAATTGAATCGAAATGGTAAAAAAATTGAAAACCTTCGAGGCACAGAGGATTTTTTTAACTGCTCGTGCCGCCCCCCATGTGACATGAAGAAATGCCGCCCCGGGCGACTGCCCGGTTCGCCCGTGCCTAGAACCGCTACTGGTCATCTGAGTTTGCATTTAAGTTCAGCCTTTGTCTGATCTACGTTGTGTATAGTGTGTGTTGCTAACTGTCCTGCTATCCTTTGTATTATTACCATTAAATCTTCTTCTGCCTTCCTGCAACCACACGTGACAGATATGAACAGTGTGCAAAGTAACATGTTTTAGCAACTCTTTCCAAGTGAATAGCACTCACGGAGTAAACCTGAATATCTATTGGTACAATATGTGTCACATGACTAACCTTACGTCATGGTTTTTAATTACCTCTGGTTTCACAGCCCAGACAGCAAACTGACATTGAATCAACGTGGAAACGACGTCTCTCATGACATCGAAACAACGTTGATTTTGCTCATCGAATTAACGTTGAACCAACGTCAGACGCGGCATTCTTCAACGCTAAATGAAAATCGAAAATTGGTTTGCTTTCATAACGTTGAAACAACGTTGATTTCAAGTTGATTTTCCGTTAGTTTTGAAAGAATGACGCGTCTGACGTTGGTTCAACGTTAATTCGATGAGCAAAACAATGTCAGATCAACGTTTTAGCAAGATAGCAAGTGTTTGCTATCTGGGAGTCCACAGTACAACACAAAAAAACGACATTTTCAAATGTATCCACTTTGGAGAGTGTAATATAAACGCCGTCTCAGGGTGGACGGAAGGACTAAACGGAGAGAAAAGTATGCGTTTGCAAACAAAAACGTATTAGCGTGGACAAGGCCTCAGTTTGCATTTGCGGTCTCCTTTTTGCTACTCTACACATTTTGACGAGCTTAAATCTATTACAAACATTTGAAAATCAAAGCAGCGACATTAAGCAGCTTTGAGTTGTAATCCCGGTGTTCACACTGTCCTAATGAAATTGCTGGTCAAAGATGCTTTCAGGGTCCATCTGGCACTGCACACAGATCTCTGCAGTCAGCAGGTTTGTTTAGAGCTGGACTTGTGCATATTCAGCACCAATGACTGAGTGTTTGACACAAGGATGCCTATGATGGCAGGGGACGCGATCTAGGCCATGATGTTCCTAATGTCCCAGACACTTGTAAGTTCTTTACTTTCAGGTTAATGCAATGACGTGCGGTCGCCTGCTGTTTAATAAAAGCATGCAGAGAAGATCCTCGGCATTGGAAGTAGGACAAATGCTGTCTTAATGTGGATGCTCTGAGTTTCTGGACAGGGTGGAAATAAGGCCACCTGAATTTTGGAAAAATCTAAAGTTCATGATCTTTCTTGAGACACTCAAAGCTCCCAAACCTAAGGTTCCCAAGCAAATATTATATCAAATGGAGTTGTTTTATTTACTGTATAATTTATGACAAAATGCTGACATTTGTGGTCCTTTTAAATGGATTTTCTTTTGACAGGGTTGAATTTTCTCAAAAAACAAAACAAAAAAACAAAAACAAATATATGTGTAATTATCTGTTATACATACATACATATATTTATTTATTTAATAATTATTAATAATTAATTAATTTATATATACACTCACCTAAAGGATTATTACACCTGATTACTGAACACCTGTTCAATTTCTCATTAATGCGATTATCTAATCACCCAATCACATGGCAGTTGCTTCAATGCATTTAGGGGTGTGGTCCTGGTCAAGACAATCTCCTGAACTCCAAACTGAATGTCACAATGGGAAAGAAAGGTGATTTAAGCAATTTTGAGAGTGTCATGGTTGTTGGTGCCACACACACAACCTTGAGGCGGATGGGCTACAACTGCAGAAGACCCCACCGGGTACCACTCATCTCCACTACAAATAGGAAAAAGAGGCGACAATTTGCAAGAGCTCACCAAAATTGGACAGTTGAAGACTGGAAAAATGTTGCCTGGTCTGATGAGTCTCGATTTCTGTTGAGACATTCAGATGGTAGAGTCAGAATTTGGCGTAAACAGAATGAGAACATGGATCCATCATGCCTTGTTCCCACTGTGCAGGCTGGTGGTGGTGGTGTAATGGTGTGGGGGATGTTTTCTTGGCACACTTTAGGCCCCTTAGTGCCAATTGGGCATCGTTTAAATGCCACGGCCTACCTGAGCATTGTTTCTGACCATGTCCATCCCTTTATGGCCACCATGTCCCCATCCTCTGATGGCTACTTCCAGCAGGATAACGCACCATGTCACAAAGCTTGAATCATTTCAAATTGGTTTCTTGAACATGACAATGAGTATCAGTACCACAGTATTATGGTGTTCCTAATAATCCTTATCTATCTATATATATACAGACCTTTTTCTGATTTTTCTTTTTTTTTTTTTTTTGCATTACACTAATTAATCCATCAACGAGACTAAATTCAGAAACTCAGCCATAGTAAGTCATAGGAACACACATAGCACATAATGCCACCATCTCACTGCCAGCTTTGCTTTCAGTGAACATTTTCATAATTACAATGGTAAAATTGTAGGCAACCGTTATCAAAGCATTAAAAACAGAATCCAATAAAAATGTATATTGTTTTGCCACTAACCATCCAAAAAACAAATCTGCTGCTGTTGGTGTAGTAAAAAGGAGCTGGGCTTGTATTTAACATGTGCATCTATCATCCAGTCACCTCTGTGCTCGAGTTCGAGACTAATAAAATCACAAACAAGCCTTTGGCCAAATGACAAGGTTCATTTTTCAGCTTGTGTGCCGAGTTAAGTAGCCTCTAATATGTGAGTGTATAAAGAGAGGGGAAGGGACCGCTGACAAATGTCCAGCCATAACAGTCATGAGAGGGGAACAGTGTCGTTTTGAGAGGTGATATCTCACTGCCGACACTGGATGAGAGGTCTTATTGACACTTGAGCAGGTGGCCTGACCCGAGTAACATTTGTAACAGAGTTGCAATATATCTCTCGGAATAACGTCGATACGTGATCCCAGCCTGTTCAGTCGTCGTCAAGCTCGGCCCATTACGTTGAGAGTGTGTCCTGCACCTTTCATATCCCTGAGGTTCAATTGTCAGGTGATCACGCACCTCCTCACATTCCCATGCGGTGAAGGTGCCATGGATGAGAGCGGCTGGAAGGGTTGAAATGACAGAAATTTACCACTAATTGCTTTGCATTCAATGAATAAAATGTACAATGTGCAGATTCTTTAGCATAGTTTTCAAGTTACTGTACTGTAAAATGTTACTTTACAATGGGATACACAAACTGTATCTAAGATATCTTGTTTGAATGTCATTAGTCTTCTCATTTATTTTGATATTTTAGTTGCTTTCCTAATATATATTTTAAAAAACATAACCTTACATTTAAACTATCCTATATATAACCGTCAGCAGTGCGTCTGACGTAGACACTCCTACTAGATACTTTGGAGGGGTTATGTATATATATATATATATATATATAAATATAATTAAAATAATATATATATATATTTTTTTTTTACTCAAAAAATTAGATGCCTACTCTTAGATAAATGAGGCCTACTAATAATCAGATGCAAATGAAAATACAAAACCAGTCCTAATTGAACGAGAACAAGTTGACGAAAAGATTGAATCCAAGATTTGATGAAAATATGGTATAATGAGTGATTTATAATGCTACGTTCACACCGGACGCGAATCGCGCGTCAAATTCGCGCCTGACGCGTCTAGTTTGACGCTTGACCACTTTGTGTTCATTCGCGTGTCAAGAGCGAAACTGGCGCGCGTAAAAACAAAAGTTTGAAGTGAAATTTACGCGCGTCAGAATCGAAATCCGTTGGCGGCCATTGTTTTTATGTCGACCGAGCATTCATCAAGAGAGTTACCGCTCTGTATTTACTCTGGAAAGCAGAACAGCGGCGTGGGGATCATCGTCGCCGTATATTTGTGTCCACCGGACCCTTCGGAGGCGAACCGTTTGGCGAGTTTCACCATTTGCTCGCTCCAGGAGCTGCGCTGGATGACGGCCGCTGTCAGCTCTACTTCCGCCTGTCATGCGCCCAGTTTGATGACATGTCCCAGATAGCAAACTGACATTGAATCAACGTGGAAATATGACATCGAAACAACGTTGATCTGACATTGTTTTGCTCATCGAATTAACTTTGAACCAACGTCAGACGCGTCATTCTTTCAAAACTAACGGAAAATCAACTTGAAATCAACGCGTTGTTTCAACGTTATGAAAGCAAACCAATTTTCGATTTTCATTTAGCTTTGAAGAATGCCGCGTCTGACGTTGGTTCAACGTTAATTCGATGAGCAAAATCAACGTTGTTTCAATGTCATGAGAGACGTCGTTTTCACGTTGATTCAATGTCAGTTTGCTGTCTGGGGTTGTCCCGCATCGGAGCGAGGATCACCCTCGCCCTCATCGATCTAATCTAGCTGTCATTTATTTTTGTTTTGATGATAAATAGAGCCAGCCTTCAAAAGTTATTAACCTGTCCTGTGATTTTTTTCTCTCTCTCATGTCCAGACACGAATGTATGCACATATGTTGATTGTCTTTACAACATAATACTGTTTCATATAATCTAGCTATGGAATGAATAACATTCAATACAAAATGAACATGTCTCGTATATAGAAATAATGTTTTAAGTGATAAAACATTTGCTTTGTTGTGCATAATCTCACTAGTCATATTAACAAAATAATTTATTGAAGCATCCAGACATTTCACCACGTGAGCAAGCAGCTAGGCTCCTGATTGGTTAACGCGGCGCGAATTCACGCCAAAGTTCAGATTTTTCAACTCGGGCGGCAGACGCGAATTCGCGTCAAACATGTGAATGCACAAATGGCACATTCGCGCGTAACGCGCCAGACGCTCAATTCGCGCCATTCGCGTGAACTTGACAGGAATTTTTCACGCGCGTAAAGCGTCTTTGCATTGACTTAACATTGAAATCATTCGCGCCTGACGCCCTATTCGCGTCCGGTGTGAACATAGCATAAGCCAGAAATACTACAGGTTTCCTACCAATACAAAGCTTAATGCTAAATAATGAATTAACTAATGCTTAACTGATGATTCATGCTGTTATTATAAAGTGTTGCCTAAACACAGTGGAATGAGTGTAACTAGCTACAGTGGCCGGTGTGCTAAACAAGTTAATGTCAAGTCCTGCTAGTATGCATGTATCAAGAATGTCAAAAAACCCTGGAAATCATTCTCATTCCCGTTCTTCTCAAGAGGAACACAATCTGCTCGCTGCCATCTTTCACTCAGTTTCAGGTACTTTTGTTTTCAGCAATCAACTCTGATGTAAATCCCATGCAACGACTCGCTCTGGAGAAGCAGGGGAATGATGTCACGATGATTCTGATTGGCTGATGGCACCATAACACACACAAGTGGCTATAGCGCGTACGTATGTAAATTGGGCTCCAACAAATGAATTGGTCTTATTATTATGAGATTAAGTGTGCACTTTTTTCCAGCACTAGTGGAACAAACAGAACTGCAAAAATAACTGAAGAAAATGTGAGTGTTGCTTGCCAAACGCACCGCCACGATGATAGGGTGTTGTGGGTGGGTGGCAAGACATTGCTTTACAGCGGCTAAGGTGTGTGTTTAATGCTTAGCATTATGGGTTTGTTGAAATTTCTAATCTTAAACAAGATACACTGTGATGAACAAACATAAAGTCCAGCTACACTATAGGCACTAAATTCAATTCAGTTACTCACACTGTCTAGTAATTTTCTTAAATGATCATGAATCTAAAGAAAGATGGCTTATATGAACAAACTCAGTCCTTTCTGTCCCAGAATACTCCTCAGTACGATTATCTTCACATTTGTCGCCAACAGCAACCTTGTTATCTGCAAGGGTTCGGATCTGCCATGGCTCCCGATTAAAGCAAACATAGCATTAATAATGAGCTTTTAATCAATTCCTCACCCTTCATGCTGTGAATGCCCTGACTGGCGCAATCAAGATGGAGATTGTTCCAGCCGACACAAGAGACTGTTTTCGAGAGAAGTTCTGCATAATGCGAGCGGGGATCTTCACATTCGCATCTTACAGGAGTTAAAAGCACCTGGGGAAGTGGTGCGGAGGTCCACGCCGATGTTCTCCGCGAGATGTGTGGGTGGATGTGCCGCGTTTATTCGTGTGTTTTCTGAGGTGCAGCGTTCGGGGTGGAGTACCCTGGATATTCAGTGTGAGCGCTGGCCTTGAGGTGCAGGAGTGTATTGTAAATAAAAGAGCCCTTGTGTAGCTTGCAGACAGAAAGTGTGCACTCGCTGGAGAAGAGATGTTCTGAATAACCTTTTGATGCTGTCAAAAGAGAGGCAGGAGAGAGCTGTGTGCTCCAAGGCATGAGTGGGTGTTTCGATGAGGCAGTCGGAATACATTTCTGTCCTTTTTCTCTCATTTTAAGCTGCACATATCCCATTTGAAGATTTACTTAACCAGGCACTAACAGTTGAATACTAACGAGAATCTGACTTAAGGGAGTGCTTACTTGATATAAATATAAGAAGTAGGGATGCTAATGATTAATCTGTGATTGATTAATTGTCAATAATAATTGTATAAATAAAACTTTGGTTGATAAGCAAAGGTCATCGTTTAGGCTTGAATGTCTTCAAGCTATGCAATGGACTATGTACTGTAGGCTAGCTGTTTGTTTCAAAACATAATTAACCAAGGGTCCAAAAAACCCAACAAACAAGTGATTTTACCGAATATGTTCACTATACCTGTAAATGTATACGACTGTTTCCCGAAACCATAATGTTGCAAATGGGTCGTTCAACCACGTTGGTTTGGAATGTCATGTCGCTAGCGGAGAATAACTTCTAAAAATTAGTGTGTTTGAGATCGAATTAATGCTTGATGTTTTGCTATAAATTACAAATTATTTTGTGTATTTTGTAGGGCTGTCAGTTTAACGCGTTATAACGCCATTAACGCAAACCCATTTTAACGGCGTTAATTTTTTATCGCGCGATTAACGGCCAAACTTTGTAGTTTTTTCACATGCTTTTGCAACAGGAGAGCATGCGCCCTGATCCATTTCGGCGTCTCGCGCTCATCATCCACTCAAAGCCGGCTCGCAAGCCGAAACGCGTGTTTGCGGCGTGCCTGTTGTTTTGTTTCTGAGGACGTTTTGTTCTGCACACACTCGTTTTGGCTTGCGAGGTAACGTTTTGAGTGGATGACGAGCGCGAGATGCCGAAATGTATGCCCTAAGATAGCCTACCGAATGGAAAGTTTACTTTTAAAAAGTTGCCAAATTGTCCCATTTACAAGACCAAGTGATCTGTGTGTTTATTCGTTGTGAACTGAGCTATCATCATCGCAGCACGTCCGAAACACCACTTGATGATGGCCAAGCAAACACACACACAACATTCGCATGATGCGAATTCTCCACCGCCTCGCCAATATCAGGAACTTTTCAGTATTTCTTTCACCCTTTTATTGATAGACAGTGTTACATTGTGTGAGAGATTATTTGTATATGTTACTGTGAAATTGAACACTATTCCAATGTTATTTTCAATAAAAATAATAATAAAAAAACATTTGCACTAAACAAGCCAATCCACTTTCCCATGTTGATAAGAGCATTAAAATGAGAAAAAAATAATGTAACAAAAAGAAATCAAGAGACATTCAGAATAGATAAAAATGTGCGATTAATCGCGAGTTAACTATGACATTAATGCGATTAATCGCGATTAAATATTTTAATTGTTTGACAGCACTAGTATTTTGCTTTATTCCTAGATTCAAGGCTCGCACTTACGTACTAGAGCACGTACGCACATGCACACTCTTCAAAAACGGTGCTTTAAATCTCTTGACTAACTAAAAGATGTAAATTACATTTGTGTGTATTGTAATAAAAAGCACAGGTTGCACTGAATGTCAGCTTGAGTCCACATGCCTTGCAAACAAGAAACTCTGCTTCTAACCACAGGTCGAGAGCTGTCGTTTCAAACACACAACTGTGATGCTGTTTGCGAATGTTTGTTAGAACTACATGTATGGTTTCGGGAAATTCTGACTTATGCTGATGATGACAGAACTTGCGACTATAGTTGGCTAATGATGCTTTTGGGAAACACAACCGGAGTAATCAAACCAATACAAGTGCGCTTCAGCTGTTTGATTGGTCTCTACACATCGTGCCTACACACTATACCCACACACACCTGAGATCTACAGTAGTTTCCCATTGGTTGAACGTTCACTTGAGGTTGAAAAACACCGTTTTATCCTGGAAGTCCTTTAGCCAAACAGCAGGTCATGTCACTCCATGATCTTCGCAGTGTGTTATTTTGCTCAGTAATGAAGAAATGCCATCTACAATGGTTACAAGTTACAAATAAAAACATGGTGCAAAAGCATGTTGACACGTTCATCTACAGAGCTTATCTAAGTGAAATAAATGTGCTTGTTGTATTCTACTAGTAGAAGAGAAGTCTATTATGTACGATCATTTATTTTCAGATAAAGCAGTTATTTGTCACGCTATGAAAATAGAGCACTTCTAATATGTCAGCAAATTTAGCACTTGTTAAACTAACTTGTTAATTAATGAGCAATTGATTGTTAAGTTTATGATCAATTATGGGAATTTATGTAAATTGACATCCCTATTTAGAAGAAACATAAAAAATGGAGCTGTCAATCGATTGTAATCAAATTAACTCCATACTACTTAATCAGTCATTCGTCTTATTATACAGTATATAAATAAAAAAAAAAAACTAGATCCAAATGCATTAGCAAATTACAGACCAATTTCAAATCTTCCATTTATGTTTAAAATACTATAAAATCCACTCAATTGGCTTTATGCACAGCTGCACTACTTCCTGAACTTCAGCCAGCTCATTGTTTCCTGTCTGCCATTATTGGACAAACCGATTAATGTAATAAGTAGTGTAACTATTTCAATTACTTTATTAAAGTAATGTAACTGATTGCGATTGATTAGATTTTTTAATGTCTAACAAATGTTTTCAACTGTAAATCAATTTCAAGATTAACCTTACAGGAAAGCTCAACACTGATTACTGTCAGACTTCATCACTTGAATCAAAGTTAATTGAATTTTAAAGCACAGCCACCACAAAATCAGACTTTAGCAGACATTTACCTTGAGATCGTTCTGAGGTTAAAGAGTAACTAAACACTTAACCAACTTTTTGTAGTTAATGATCTGTAAGAATGGATCTTTATTAATACCAGTCATTGATTCGTGTAACTTTTTTGACATTTGTTTGTAAAGTGTTTTATTTCTACAATATATGGTGTAAAAACGTCTTAGTGCTGCCCTCTTCAGGTTGAACGGTGGTTACTGCAGTTGAATTTTCCTATTGGATATCCCGCATTTTGTGACGTACTCAGGTTTCAGCTCGCTACACACAAAACTATCTTGTGTCGTCAAAACCACTGTAGCGAGTCAGGAGTTGGAATTGCGAGTATTGAAAACGATCAGGATAGAGTGTTTTAGCATCTATTTCGTCCCCTCTATCTCCGCTGGGGTCCGCCCACTTTTTCAGCTTTTTTAAATATTGCCAGTGGGTGGAGTCAGGCTCTGACCAGGGGTTTAGTTACCCTTTAAATACAGATTTCTGAATGAAACGATTTTTAAATTTCCAGCACTGGAAATTTTCTTTTACAGATACTGCTTTTTAAGAACTACAACAAATAGCTGGTAAGTACTACAATGACGCCACTAACCATAAAATATACACAAACCCTGCCCCCGAGAACGTGACTTATAGATTATCATGACAAAATATGCTAAACAATGACTGGAAGATAGTTCAGCTACATACATTCATCAACAAACCATTCAGAAATGTCCTGATGCATTCTACATGTTGTCACTTCTTCTTGAGTCCCTCCATCTTTGCCCGGCTCTTGTTTGAACATAAAAAGCTAAAAGTTTTAAATTCTCAGTGTGTGTCTGCATGAGGTAATCTGAGAACACACCAGCTCTTTAAGCTCCGCCCTCTGAGCCGCAGCTCATTTGCATTTAAAGGGACACTCACAAAAACGGCACGTTTTTGCTCACTCTCATAAAGTGACAATTTTAACATGCTATAATAAATATATGTGGTATTTTGAGCTAAAACTGTTATTTTACATCTTGTGATAGGAGCCCTTTCATTTCCAAATTCTGCAGCGTTGGGTTTAGGGTGTTTTTTTAAGTATACTATGAAACACTCTGTGACTGCTGCACTTTCAGTTCTTATGTGCGAGTTCCTTTGACCGACTGTCACTTCAGATATGAACTGAGTTATGCCTGCTTTTCATTTTCTAGGTCTTTTTTACCTTCAGACAACGCTCACCCAAACCACAGAGCGCCTATTGTTTTGTGTGCCGTAATGAGCTCTTTTTGCTCAGTGGACTGTGTGAATATGCAGTTTTATATTTAGCAGCACACCCCCACCACAGCACTTTTCAAAGATGCTTGTGGCTAACCCTGAATCCCCTATCGAGCCTTAAAGAAACACAAAGAGGCGAGATTCAAAGGCCCCGGCGCTGCAGAATGAATTTTCATTCGCATGCAGCTGGAGAAAGTCACAAAATGTTGACTGGCCTTACAAAAACTGGAGGAATCATCGCAAAATCACGTCAGAGAGAAGGATCTGCTCCATTACCCAACTGAGTACAGAGAAGAAGAGATATGTCTGTTTGGTTTTGACCAATATATATTCTGGGAAGTGCATATGCAGGAGTCAATTTTTCCTCAAATTGGACTGTAATTCCCTGTCATTTTAATGTTAGCCTGCAGCTTATACATTTTATTCTGTTTCATCTTGCATTAAATATACAAATCAATATGATGCTAATTTCAACAACATATTATATAACCAACCTTGAATGCAACATGTCCATAATTCATAACACGTTCATATTTAATATACAGTTACATATCAGTTTAATAAATAATCTCTATGAAAGTTTCAGGCCTCTGATGTACGGCTCCACATTGCACTTTGATCATGAAATAGCATGGAGATATTAATGGCACACGTTTTAATTTCCATATAAAAATGATTTAGAGTAAAGCTGCAGAATTTCTTTACAATACTCCAAAATTAGATCTGAAGACTAGGAGCTCTCATTACTGACATTTTCACAGCTGTACCAACTATGATTTTATTCCCAGCTTAATTGAATTGTATTATATCATTGACTAGCAGTGTCTCTACATCTTATTTTATTTGATAGCAAATGGTTATACAGTTTTGTGTGTGTGGTTCAGTGTAGGCTTACATAATCAGATTACTTTTTTCAAGTAACTAGTAAAGTAACACATTACTTTTAAATTTAGCAACACAAGTTACTTTGTTGTCGTGTGCATTGACTGCCAGCTCTCCTGTCCTCATGTAGAGAGGAATGGGCTCTATGCACGGCGTTATTTCCGGTGAAGGATTAAGGATGCTCGATAACTTCCGCCGATCATAGAGTCCAATGCAATACCGAGAATTTATATTGAATTTTATACTCCATGGTTATACTAATGAAACGTTAGTCACAAAAACAGATAAAACAGACACCCCTCGTTGTGTTTATGCTTCTTTTTAAAATTATATTAAATAAACATAACTATATATAAAATTACATCTAAACGTATGTACGTTTCGTTTCAAAGACTGGAGGACAGTAAATATTGAAGACTCTGCCATAATCCCGTTTTCTCTGGTTTTCCTCCGCTTTAATTTACACAACCGGAAATGGACGAGCATCCTTACGTCAAATGCGGAACTTATGCGTGCATATAGCCCATTGTGGGTAAGTGCAGAGGTGTTGTGTGCGCTGTGTGTGAACATGAACATAGATTGTAGATCTAGACTAAACGTTAGCATTTACTCACTTGCACAAAAACACATTCAGTATGCCTCAAAATGAATAAAAACATTGAAATGCCAACTCAATATTACACAAACCTGCAATAATTAGTTGTATTAAATTACACAATTATACTTTATGTATTTAATTTAACTTTATTTAACCAATGTATTTGCTAATGACCTTTCGATGATCAGATTCACAAGCAAAAAGGACTTTAGATAAACATCATATTTGTTTTTTGTTTGAGATGCACTTCTGTGCAGATGTGAATTTGCATTTGCATTTTAGTGTGAAAAGGCCTTTACATTTGCCAAAAATATAACTTTTTTTGTTATTAAAAAAGGAACAAGCAAGCCCAGCCCTGGTGAGTAGAAGTAACAGAAAAGTAACAGAACGCAATAATTTCCATACAAAACTATCTAATGCAATTAGTTACTTTTAAAAAAAAAGTAACTTAATATTGTAATGCAGTACTTTTAAAAGTAACTTTTCTCAACACTGAACCTTATGGAGACAAATGTCTCCACAAAGGTGACATTATCTGAAATCCTTTCCCTTGTGCAGGACTGTACAGTGGGACATATTGTCAGGACCCGGTCATGAACCAACACAGTCTCATGAAGATGCGTATCTATACCACGAGTGTCATTTCTCGTGGCATTTATACGCCAAAAGTGTTTTTTTCGTGTATATGGTACGCACTAAAAAACCCTGGGTTAGGTTTAGGGGGGAGGGGGGTGGGGAGTTCGTGCGTATTATACGCAAAAAAGTGCGTATCATATGTACGCGATAATCGCGTGCCAAATACACGCAAAAACTGTTTTTGGCGTATAAATGCCACGAGAAATGACATTCGTGCCATAGATACGAACTTTCATGAGATCGGGCTGCATGAACTCAGGTCTCCGGTGTGAGAAATAGTCACTTAGCAAACTGAGCCACTAGTAGTCAGCAGAACTCAGAAAATGAGGCAGACACAGCAAGTACTAGAGATGGTGTTTTAATAATGTAAAAAGTAAAGATCTTCAGGCAAAAAATATAAATCCACAACATCAAAAGTTATTCCAAGAAAAAAAAAAAGAAGGTAATCCACCAAGTCAAAAGGTGAATCCACAAGGTAAGAAGGTACAGCAGGAAAAAAGTAGTGATGTCAATTTAAAAACACTGCTTCATGAAGCTTCGAAGCCTTTACAAATCGTTTGTTCCGAATCAATGGTTCGGAGCATGCATCAAACTGTCAGAGTCACGTGATTTCAATAAACGAGGCTTCATTACGTCATACCTGTTTCGAAACGCTTCGGAACACTTTGGAATTTCAATGGTTACATTAGTATAATTAAAATGAATAATGGTAGTTCATAGTCTTATTGGCCTGTTTAGCTGAGCCATTCATAGAACTAACAAAGCAAACCCTGACAATTGATAAAAGTACACTTGAAAATCTTATTAAATGATTAGATAAGTGCATTTGAAAGATTTTACTTTCAATGAAACATTTGCAATAGATTTTGTAAAAGGGGTTTTTATGCATGTTCGACCCGGGTTTTTTCTGCATTTACACTGTTATGACCACTAGGGATCACCATGGAGACGGTGTCGGATTGTTTCAAAGCCTCGGCACAATACGGGACTTTTGCTTCAACTGTTTCAGTGTTTCATGAAGCCTCGATCTGCCCACCACTAGAATAAAGTCTCAAAAGATAATACCGTATTACCATAATACCAAATATTCTGTACCAAAACAAAATACCACAAGACAATCCAACTGGAGCCACAAACGTTCACAGGTTCACTGAGGCTGGGTGCTAACATTCAAACACAGAGCAAAGAACTAAGGATAATGTCTCAGGTTACGTCTCTAACCCTAGTTCCCTGAGAAGGGAACGAGACGATGCGTCGATGACGCTTTGAGAACACCTCTGCGTGATTACGTCTGAAACACATATGTCAACTAGTCCAATGGAATGAATGAGCATCACGGGCGGGTGATGTCATGACCAGGAATATGTAAAAGCACATCCGGTGCATTACTCACGTTAGCTTTTAGAGCCGAAGCAAAGTCAATCACAGGGATGCAGGAAGTATGGCAGGGTGACACATCGTCTTGTTCCCTTCTCAGGGAACTAGGGATACAGCCGTAACCTGAGACGTTCGATGCATGCTGACAAAGTGCCAGATGAAAAAACTGTCGGCAAACTAAGTAAGAAGCACCTGGGACCCTGGGGTAGCGTCCAGGTCCAGGCTATAAAATCTCGCAAATGTGAGCGGTGAGGACCAGCCTGCCACATCACAAACCTCCTAAAGGCAAAAGCCCTGATAATAAGGCTTTAGAGGCCATACTCCTAGTAGAATGAGCTCTGACCACCAAAGGGCACGGCTGGCCAGAGGACTCCTACGCAAGAGAGATAGCCTCTATAATCCACTTGCTAATAGTCTGTTTAGAGGCTGGAAGACCTCTCTTAGGTTATCCAAAGGAGACGAACAACTGATAGATTGCTCGCACTGCACACAAGAGATTCAGTTTTTCCTGGTCCGAAATAGAAAGTAGTAAAATAGGCCCCTGAATATTGGTTGGCACCTTAGGGACGTATCCCTGTTTAGGGTATAAGAATGCCTTGACCATCCTAGGTGCAAATTCAAGACAGGTGGGAGAAACCGAAAGGGCCTAAATAAAAGGTCTCCAACTCTTTTGAGGGACAAAATAGCCAACAGAAATTTCTCAGAAACAGAATCTAAGGGCTCGAAGGGAGGCCTTCTAAGACTATTGCCAAATCCCAAGCCGGCACCCTCGTACGCATTGCAGGCATCAGCCTTAAGGTGCCACGAAAGAAACGTGTAATCAGGGAGTCTTGATTCAAAGATGTACGACCCACCGGGGCGTGGAAAGCCGCAATGGCCGCCACGTACACCTTTAAAGTAGAAGAACATGAACCTGATTAAAAAGCAATACTGGAGAAATTCAAGTACTGTGAACAGTTGACTGGATCCCACTGATGCTGGTGACTAAAAGAAGTGAAAACGCTCCACTTTAGTGTATATCATTTCCTCGTGGCTAGAGCTCTGAAGCTGAGAATTGTCTCAACAACCTCAGTTGAGAGCCCACTCTCTATAAGTTGGGCCCCCTCAGAGGCAAAACCCATAGTTTCCAAATCTCTGGCCGGGGGTAAAATAGCATGCCCCCTGCCTGAGACAAAAGGTCTCTCCTGATTGGGATCTCAAAGGGAGGGCCCTCGAGGAGATGAATGAGGTCCGCAAACCAAATTCGACTCGGCCAGCGTGGAGCTACTAGCAATATACTTATTCTGTCCTGGTGGACTCTCTCCAAAACTTCTGGGAGCAGACCAACAGGGGGAAATGCGTACAGACCTACCCTCAGCCACGCCTGCACCATAGCATCCAACCCCAGAGGGGCTGAGTACGTGTGGGAGAACCGAATTGGACAGTGCGTCGTATGCTGAGACTCAAACAGATCCACTTCTGCTTGGCTGTAGAAGTCCCATTTGAGCTCCACCGCCTCGGGGGGGAGTCTCCAGTCCTAGTCTACAGTCTACAGAGTCTACAGAGCTAGACCAAATGGAAGCACCCAATATTGGTATTCTTTGCCCCCGAAAGAAAACATCAGGAACTTCCTTTGTTGAGGGAGGATGGAGACATGGAAGAAAGCGTACTTTAAATCTATCATGACAAACCAGTCCTCGGATCTGATTTGAGTCACGATCTGTTTGAGTGTGCACATCTTGAACTTGAATTTCATGATTGCACGATTCAACAGACGAAGATCTAAAATGGGACGCAACCCCCTATCCTGTTTTGGAACAATATAGTAGCGGCTGTAAAACCCAGATTCTCTGTTGGGTGAGTATACCTGCTCTATAGCTCCTTTTGCTAACAGAGATTGTACTTCTTGCTCCATTACCAGAGCCTGGTCGGGATGTACTAATGTGAGTAACACCTCGTTGTAACAAGGTGGAGGAGAACCAAAATTGATTCTGCAACCTTTCTCTATTATCTACAGGACCCAAGGAGATATATACTTTGGTGTTAAATTAACAGCCACCTCGGTGACCTGAAGTGTACTGGCAGGAAACAACCGAACTGACTGTTTTTGAACCCCCCTCAGAGGGTGCGAGTCTGACGCAATGTCCAGTTGACACTGTTTGAAACTACAAAATCAGGAATCTCAATTTATCCAGAATCATGCATTAACTTAAATTATTAAAACTCCTAAAGCCGGCGTAGTTCACAAAAATTAAAATTCTGTCATCATTTACTCATCCTCAAGTTGTTCCAAAACTGTATAAATGTCTTTGTTCTTCTGAACACAAAAGAAGATATTTTAAAGAATGTTTGTAACCAAACAGTTGTGGGGCACCATTGACTTACATACTGTATATATTTTTTCATACTATGGAATCAATTGTGCCACACAATTGTATAAGCATACATTATAAACTGATTTTATAATTATAAAATGAAATCAGAATTGTCTGATTAAATAAACAGTAATAGTAATATAGTAATAGTTCTCTTTTCATTTCCCTAATGCCCTTCCAGTGACATTCCAATATCTTTACCATTCCATAGATTTTTTGTTTGTTTGATACTTATCCTAAGTATAAGTTGTTTTAAAATGTCCTATTTTTTGAATATTATTTTTAGTATCACCCTGATTTGTTTTGCTGAGGCTCTTAAGAAGACTGCACTGATATCAAAGATCAACCGGCAAAACACTTCGAGGGAACTCTCGAAATGGTTCACATAGGATAAGAGACAGAGGACTGAGGGTGTCTAGAATGCACAAATGACTGTCTGATGTGTAAGAAGTGCTGAGAAGTGTGTAGTTGCAGCTGCTTCTAACTGTCCCCAATTTATTTCTTGTGCAAATCTTTCAGTAAAGTTTGGTTCAAATGCAGATTCAAAATATGTTAACTCCAACAATTAAATTAATTTGAACAATTAGGTATGTCATTTTGAAGAGATACTCTTTAATCTGACGTTAATCTGTTTCTTTAAATATTGTCTCTGGAATTGGCAGAATATAGCGTAAAATAATGGGTAGTTCCAATAAAGGGATTGAAAAGATTTCAATCTCACCGTGTGCTGTATAGCTTAAAAAATATTTATGTGGTGTTGCTACTATTGGAATGAAAACCTGCAGTTGGGCAATCTGGGTTTATTCCCATGTAGTCCCTACATAGACTTTAAAATGGGATCCAGATTTTCCAGTTTTGCATATGTTTCCTAGTTGGGCCTAACCTAATGTCCAATTAAATCTCAAATAAAACCCACAATGGCAATTGACATTGGACCAACATGGATAAACCCACTCACAACCTATATTTGGATGGAACCAAGAGTGGTTCTGCATATGATCCCTAATTGGGCCCCACCTAAAGCCCAGTTAAATCCTGCATGAAACCCACATGTGTAAGTTGCATGGGGCCAACATGGAACCGTGGACAAACCTACTTACAACCAATATTTCAGCCCATTGAAGTAATCTTGTAGTACCCACATAAAACCTAAATCTGGAGCCAAAAGTCTTTCGCATGTTGCCCAGTTGGGGCCCACCTGTTGGCAAGTGCCATCGTGCATGAAATCCATGTGGGAATTTGGCATTGAGTCATTACGAAAACCCACAGACAATCCCGGGTTGGGATTGGGTCCTGTATACAAAATAATTCTGCCTCATCATTTACTCACCCTCAGGTTGTACCAAATCCGTAAAACAAAAACAAAAAAAAAACAAAAAAACAAAACAAAAGGAAGGGTTTAGCAGAAAGTCGAAGTTGCTCTTTAAGTCACCAGATACGTCAAGGTCATAACAGGGCAAAGAACTCCAGAAAATAGATATGTGACTTATTTGTCATTATTTATCCATCCATAGCTCTTGAATCTCATTCACACTTGTTCAAATTTAGACAATGCACCTCAAACGCTCAATTCATGTCAGTATGGATAGCACAGATATGCATCTCTTCACAGCAATAGTAATGGGTTAAAGAGACGGCATGTCTGATTCGTGACCCTTTTTAAATCAGTCCGTTATGCACCGCTGTAACAACCATCCCACTATTGTTTAATTTAATGATTGTACAGTTCTATTCAAACCGTAATCCCAGAGTGCACATAGAAAGCAGGATGAATTTGAGCATTGTGTATCACTAGAGCCCATTTAGGCCTACACATTACTGGAAAAGACAAGAATTAAAGGATTGCTGTTCTCAGTACAGGCTAATGACTGGATTGGACAGCTATAAATATTATATGAGTGATTATTTGGGAAGAAGAGCGCTGACAGTTATTGTGACAAAGCTTTACTGTAAATTTATATTTACATGACAAGCAGTGCGGGATTTGAATATTTAGGCTCAAAATCCCTCAATTTGCAGCCAGTCATTTTGTTATCCTGTCCCACAGCTTTCAAATAATTTACAGGACTTTGAGTGCTTACACAAAGACGCCTTCCAGATTTAAACCTCCTATTTGAAATTCAAAAGAGAAGGAATGAATTAGGCCTTTCCTCACATGTATGGGCAGGACAACAGCTGCTGTAGTCGTAGCGCTGACTGAAGATGAGGATGCGGGATCCCCCAGGGCACGGGACATCCACGTCTCCAGTATGGTCAGGATGGAGACAGCGGTTTATGATACATCTCTCATCTGACTGCATTCAGTTGTGCCATGGAGCTGTCTGATAGCGCCACTAAAATTCCTGTCTTTGCAAATGAGATTTTAATCTGCGTTTCCCCAGGGATGTGCTGAAGTACTTCCGCTCATGCTGTGGCTCCCAGCAGCACTCTTGTCTGCCACAGACAGATTGCACTGCTTGAAACAATCTTACACCTAAGAAACACAGGGGTTCTACGCCTGCTCTTCAGCAATAAGGTCTGCTACGCGAAGGGTGCTTAAGAAACCAACTGAATTTCTAATGCACAAACACTGAACCTTTTGGAGGTACGTACACACGTCGTTATATGTTACTTACACTAGGCAGAAACTGTGAAATACACAAGCAGGATTATGTTCACGTTAGAAAATGTCTTTTTGCAAGAGTAAGAGAAAATTATACACTTTAGGCTCAACCCTGTTCCTGGAGAGCTACCATCCCTAACCTAACCCTAACCAGCTAAACAAGGTATGCAGGGTTACTTGAATATAACAGGAGCTGGCTGGAACTGATGTCTTCAGGAAGATAGATCTCCAGGATCAGGGTTGGAGATAACTGATGTGCAGTATACAGAATCTAGAACAGGACTGGGCGACTCTGGCCCTTGAGATCTACTTTCTTGCAGAGTTTGGCTCCAAACCTGTCGAGCGCACATCTCTTTTTCACAGACATCCCCGGAAAGTTCGTAGCTCGGTCGGATATGACAATAGCAAAGAATGCAAAATGAGGAGCATATTACTAAAGTTAACCGACGGTAAAGAGAGAAAGAGAGAGAGAGAGAGAGTACCTCTGTTGCAATTTCTTGATTGCGGATCGTTCACTTAGCACACATGCATTATTTAAATTAAAACTAAATTGTATTTGCAAGTAAAAACATGAACTGTGACATGATTTATGTATAACGATGGTTCCCTACTTTATTACATTATTATAATGTTCTCTTTTGTAGCCCTCAAAGTCAAACCATATTCACTTTATAGCCCTTAATCCTTTAATTGCGGATAAATGTGGGCACAGAGGACTCACAGAGGTGTGATCCTAATTTTTATCTATTATAAATGTTATATCACTGTCTTCGATAAAGTTTTGTCTGTCCATTTATCGTGTTTTTTTTTTATTTTGGGGGTATTTTTGAATTTATTTACTTCAAAAAGTACCATATTTTCTATGTAAATGATGCTGATTTTTACGTTTTATTTTTTCAATTTTTTTTTAACTACATTAAAATATCATTCCAATAAGTTCTTAGAGCTAATGAAGTGACTGCTGTCACCTGGTGTCTTATTTTGGCTTATTTTAGAATTATCTAAATTACAGTTTTGCCCATTCATTTCTATGGGTGCCCATTTTTGACCCAAATACAAGGTTAAGGAGTTTTTTTTTTCATCCACAATATAGAATTGAGTCAAAAAAAAATTGTGTGTGTTCAGGAGGCAAACTTAGGAAAAGTAGCCAAGTCTAGTACCGCTCAGATCAAGGGAAGTATTTTTAAAAAATATATCAAAACTATTTTGCCCACATTTGTCCAGAATACGGTTTTAGGGTTAATGTCTTCTTGTGTTTTAACAGACAAATTCATACAAAATTATGTAAAAATGCCTGTATATGCAAGTGTCCGTGTGAAACAGTCAGTTAAATCTTAAGTGAACTGAGTTTGTTGTATACTGTACATGCAGCTCTTAAAGTGACAGCAGCCTAATAAACATACTGCTGTCTTCTCTGCGCTATTAAATGAAAAATGAAATGATATGAACAGTGAAAGTGACAGTAGCTCCTTCAAGACATTTAAACAGCCATAATTAGGGATGAAAATAACTGAAGGAAATATATATTTGTTAATAAGCCAGCTAATTTGATTCATATTCTTTTGGTTTCTCTACCCAATATTTAAAATAATTAAAAAACTGAAAATGAAAATACAGGTATTGGTGCTCGGTATAGGCAAATATAAAAATATTGGTATCGGACTCGTTCTGGAAAATGTGGAATCAGTGTATCCGTACCTGAAAACCTTGATTATGGCTTGTTCAGGTGTGTTTGATAAGTTTGGAGCTAAACTCTTGAGGTCCAAGACCAGCCCTGATTTAAAATGTTCGCTTTCTGTACTTATTTAGGAGTAGAATCTGTATGTGACTGGCTCAGCAATGTCTGGGCCATAGGTCCTCAACCCTGCTCCTGGAGACCCACTATCATGCTAAGTTTAGTTCCAGGAATGATCCTCTGTACTTCTTCCTGGACAGAAGTTTCAACGTCTTCATATGACCATCTGTCCTCCTGCTGTCAGTGGATACATTGTGAGACGTTGCACTGTGGCATAAGCAGCATAATCAGCAGGAGACCTTTTCCTTGACATAAACTGATTACCGTTCCCTATTCCAATAGCTACGGGACAATCAAACATCTCTTTGAACTTATCATCAAATGACTTGTAAGCATGTGTTCCTTTGAACCGCAAGAGGGAAATGGTAAATTCGCCATGATGTCTTTTCTAGAACGGTGCGTTTTCTGTGCTCAAGTGTAGGACAAAATGATTCTTCATGCAGGGGCCACTCAATTTAATACTCTCCCAGATGGAAAGAAAGTAAATGGCATAAGCATAAAATAAACAGAAGGTTTCAGTGCGAAATGAATAGAAAGATATTTTACCTGGTTAAGGTAAGCTTTGTGCATCGTATAGTAGGTAAAATGAGGGCTGTATTTTGTTTTATCAATACAACTGAAGTAATTGTGGATTTCAATTGATCATGTATGTAGCTACAGCATAGTGGATAATAGACAATTCAGTGGAGTTAGTCAAATTGGTTTGCAAATGAAGAAAAACTAGCAATAGGAATTGTGGGCAGAATTTATGAAAAACCATTAATCAATAATAATAAACTAGCCCAATTTAGACAAACAGAGCAGAGATGTGTTACACAATTTAATGCCAAAAAAAAAAAAAAAGATCAACTAGACAAAGAGCAAAACACATGATTACCTTTCTAATAACCTTTTGTGATTTCCGCGACAGTTTCTGGAGAAAAAAAAATCTACATTATTTTCCAAGAAAATATTAAAGTGGCTTATAGGGCTGTGAATCTTTGGGTAGACAGCGAATCGATTCGATTCACGATTCATAGGTTTTCGATTCGATTCATGAACGATTTGTGCAAATTCAGAACGATTCGATTCGATCCGATTCACATCCAAATTCGATGCGATTCGATTAATTCGATTCGATTCTTAATTTTTTATATGCATTATAGTATTATTTCAATGCTTCACCCATCTTTGTCTGGGTTTGAATTAGCCTACACAGCGGCCTTCGGGGATCAGATAGTGGGGATTTTGTCCATTGTTAATGTTAGTTCATGTTTGTTTTTAATTTTAATGAATATATTATTATAAAAAAAAATCAATGGCCTACAAATTAGCATTTGCAAGTAGCAAATATTTTGAAAAAGGCTTTTTTAAGTATTGCATTAAATGACTACATGCACACATTAATGGAGACGTTTTCATTAGTTTCATTTTGCGTCCTCTCAGTGCACTCGTTATCATCTTTTCACTGGATTTTGCTCGCGCTCGGTCCCATATAGCTCTCATGCTTTCATAACGTTAACTACAGATTTTTGAGCAGTCCATGTTTGAGCTCGATCTCCAGCTGAGCTCTCTGTCGAGAAAGCAATAGTTTTGAGGCAAACCGCTCAAGCCATTGATAAAGCTGCCATGCCATTGCGTGGGCACTATGAAATAAAACGCTTTCATTCATTTATTACATGGACTCTCCGTACACGCTAGGTGGTCTCTCGCTCGCTTTCCCTCTCTGCCGAGTGCGTGCAGCCGTGTGAACGCGCGATATGCGGTTTGGAGCACAACCTCTGTCTCGTATGCACGCTCGCTCTAGATTCCGGGAGATTTTAACTAATTTGCGGTAATACAAGCTGATCACGACATGAGTAGCTCAACAGGTAGAAAGATAAACTCATCTTTCAGGCATTTGACCGACCGGGCTTCAGCGTGAGAAATCAGGGGTGTGTGAGCGCCTGAAACCAATCAAATGCGGATGTCGTATGACGGCCAATGCGTGAGGAGGCTTGTACCAGGAACACTTTAAGGTTGTGTTTATATATTTTAAACCACTGAATCGCTATAAAATCGTGATTAATTCGATTCTTAGCCTTTTAAATCGATTATTCACGTAAATAAACGATTCACGATTCAAAATACATGTTTCAGGATCGATGCATATGCATCGCCAGGATTTATAATCGATGCATCGAGAAAACGAGTGAATCGTTACACCCCTAGTGGCTTACTGTAAAGACCTCAGTAAGGAGCTAGATATCAACAGTGCAAAGGAGATTAGATCAGTCTACTGAATCATTGTCAGACCTTGTGACAATAACTGCACATAAGTATGATACAGTTCTCCAAAATGTCCAATAAGCAACTCCTAATTCTTGTACAAAACATTTAGCTTTAGTATAAAATAGAATGTGTCTGTTCTTCGCTAAAAGACTCCATGCAAACAACCCTTCAGGTCAATGCACTTAAAAGACAACCCCCTGGGTACGACTGGATTTCATAATTGATAGTTCAAAAAAAAAAAAAAAAAATTAAAGGTTGGACTTTGGATGTGTTGACTTTGTTGGGTTTCCCTTAGCTATTCTACTCTAATCCCACAATCTCCTGAGGAGCTGGAGAATTAGTCCTGAAAATCCTTTTGATGTGTCGTCAAACAAATATTCCTACTGGGTATAGTGATCTATCTACAGCATGCAGTAAAGTTAAAGCCCCCTGTGTGCCTCCACATAGACCCGGGACTGTGAGATCGATTATCTCCATGCTGTGACTTCCCCAGAGAATAGATCCAGCCACCGTCTATCCCTGAGTCACTGACTGTGAAGGATTACATTAAGAAGACATTAGAATAAGGCCTGCATTTTATCGATCACCAAAGTTTTAACGAAGCATCTGTAAACACTGCTAGTTTCTTCAATTACCTCCTGTTTCCTTGGAGGAAGAAAAATACAGGAAACAATATTCACTGATTTGGTTATTTTTTGTGCCTACAAACAATGGCCTTTATGAATACTTGGTGATGCCGAATGGACTGATGAATGTTCCCGGTTTCTGAATAATGATTTATCCTTAACTAATTACCTTAGGAACACAATACTTAATTTACTAATAGATTAAATAATTAGTTTAAAAAATGATTAGTATTACAATTTTTCAATCGCTTTGGCCAATTTTTCGAAACAGTCTTATCATTCACTAAACTGTAAGCTCAATTGTCACAACTGTTTGCTTGAATATCATAACTTGCATATCCGCAAATATTTAATTCAATCTTAAAAAACAACAACAACAACAAAAAAAAAAAAAGTGATTATGTCACTAAATTTGGCCAATAGCACGAAAATAAATGGTGTGAGCCAAACTGGTCAAAATGTTTAGATGTTTTTTCACCATGAGAATATTGTTTTTATACCGAGCTTTTTAAATACAGATTCAGACTGCAGTATGTACAAATTGAATCAATACTTTAGTACACAAAAAGAAAATAAGCATTTGTATTTATAAAGTACATTTATTATTGCAGAAAAGCATTAAATGTAAACTGAAAATTCACAGTTGCTTGTGAATTTTTAGACTCTCTATTATGCCTTTCTCTTACATATCTTCCTATTGCTCTTCCATGACAATACTTTTCAGTTTTCTTGTAACATGTTTCATTTTTAGGTAATTAAAAGTAAATATATACACACACATGCACACGTCCAAACTTGATTGGTTGATTGATAAGATTGTGATTCCTATTTTATTACAACGGAAGGCCATTTGCCAATTTACATTACAAGATTACAAACATAATTATTAAGTGTGATGAATATTAATGGAATAAATCATGTCTGACAGATTTTGATCACTGAATAAATCATTTTGCATGTGAAGAGTTGACAGTTTCACTGAGAATCAACAAATCAGTTTTGAATAAAATCATTGTAATAATTAGAGCAATAAAACATGTCTCTTATGTGACAGTGTCACAGATGTGCTTGATCGGGGTTGGAGCTGAACTTTGCTGGAAGGTACAGTGGGAGAAAAAATTATTTATTCCCTCCCTGATTTTGTAAATTTGTAAATACTCTCAAAATCTTTTAGGTTTCTAGGGTGTTGCTTTGCATCTCAAAATTTCAGCTCCCTCAACAAATTTTGGCTGGCTTGGCGACTCCAAGACTTTAACAGGATCAAATGGTGTACAACACTTAAACTCACCTAAAGGATTATTAGGAACACCTGTTCAGTTTCTAATTAATGCAATTATCTAATCAACCAATCACATGGCAGTTGCTTCAATGCATTTAGGGGTGTGGTCCTGGTCAAGACAATCTCCTGAACTCCAAACTGAATGTCAGAATGGGAAAGAAAGGGGATTTAAGCAATTTGGAGCGTGGCATGGTTGTTGGTGTCTGAGTATTTCACAATCTGCTCAGTTACTGGGATTTTCACCACAACCATTTCTAGGGTTTACAAAGAATGCTGTGAAAGGGGAAAAACATCCAGTATGCGGCAGTCCTGTGGGCGAAAATGCCTTATTGATGCTAGAGGCCAGAGGTGAATGGGCCGACTGATTCAAGCTGATAGAAGAGCAACTTTGACTGAAATAACCACTCGGTATGTAGCGGATGGGCTACAACAGCAGAAGACCCCACCGGGTACCACTCATCTCCACTACAAATAGGAAAAAGAGGCGACAATTTACAAGAGCTCACCAAAACTGGACAGTTGAAGACTGGAAAATGTTGCCTGCTCTGATGAGTCTCAATTTCAGATGGTAGAGTCAGAATTTGGCGTAAACAGAATGAGAACATGGATCCATCATGCCTTGTTCCCACTGTGCAGGCTGGTGGTGGTGGTGTAATGGTGTGGGGATGTTTTCTTGGCACACTTTAGGCCCCTTAGTGCCAATTGGGCATCGTTTAAATGCCACGGCCTACCTGAGCATTGTTTCTGACCATGTCCATCCCTTTATGGCCACCATGTCCCCATCCTCTGATGGCTACTTCCAGCAGGATAATGCACCATGTCACAAAGCTGGAATCATTTCAAATTGGTTTCTTGAACATGACAATGAGTTCATTGTACTAAAATGGCCCCCACAGTCACCAGATCTCAACCCAATAGAGCATCTTTGGGATGTGGTGGAACGGGAGCTTCGTGCCCTGGATGTGCATCCCACAAATCTCCATCAACTGCAAGATGCTATCCTATCAATATGGGCCAACATTTCTAAAGAATGCTTTCAGCACCTTGTTGAATCAATGCCACGTAGAATTAAGGCAGTTCTGAAGGCGAAAGGGGGTCAAACACAATATTAGTATGGTGTTCCTAATAATCCTTTAGGTGAGTGCATATGTAAGATCAAAATCAACAGAATATGAGTCTCTTTTGCACAGATAAGGAAAAAAGCGAGCTGGTAAGGCCCGCACGACCGCCAACCCGAGTGCAAATTCTTGAGCCACTTCTTTGTTGCTTTGGTGGTATGTTTTGGGTCATTGTCATGCTGGAAGGCCCATCCACGACCCATCTTCAGTGTCCTGGCTGAGGTTAGGAGGTTCTCTTCCAATATTTTATGGTACATTTCCCATCCATCGGCCCCTCAATACGGTGAACTTGTCCTTTAGCAGAGAAACAGCCCCTGAGTATAATGTTTCCACCTCTGTGTTTGACTGTAGGGTGGTGTTCTTGGGGTCATAGTCAGCATTTCTCTTCTTCCAAACACAGCGAGTTAAGTTGATGCCAAAGAGCTCAATTTTGGACTCATCTGACCACAGAACTTTCTTCCAAGCCTTCTCTGAAGCATTAGATGTTCATTGGAAAACTTCAGATGGGCCTGTAATTTTGCCTTCTTGAGCAGATTTCAGTCCATTGCGGCGAAATGTGGTTTGCTTGGTGACTGTGGTCCCAACTACCTTGAGATCATTAACAAGCTCTTCCCGTGTAGTTCTGGGTTGATCCCTCACCTTTCTCATGATCATTCTTTACCCCATGAAGCCAGATCTTGCATGGAGCTCCAGACCGAGCGATTGATTTTTCATTTTGTATTTATTCTTTTTTTGAATAATTACAAAAACAAAAGTCTCCTTCTAACCAAGCTTCTTGCTGATGGTCCTGTAGGCCATTCCAGCCTTGTGCAGGTCTCCAATCTTGACTCTGTTGTCGTTTGACAGCTCTTTGGTCTTGCCCATGGTGGTGGAGAGGTTGGAATGGAAGATTCTGAGGGCAGGTTTCTTTTATACACATTACTATCTTACATTAGGAGTACTTTCTTAAAGTGACAGTCCTATTCTGTGTTCCACATGGGCACATAAAAAATCTGTGGGAGGCAGAATTCTTGCTGGTTGGCAGGGGATCAAATATTTATTTCACTCTATCAAATGCTAATCAACCTTTACATAATGTGTTTTTCTGTTTTGTTTTTGGTTGATATTCTTTCTCTATCCATTACAACAAACCTACTATAAACAAATATATTTTTATCCCTCATATGTCTAAAACAGGGATTCCCCCTTTAACTTTCAACTGTCACCTCTGACTTTCTTAGTTAGGGAATTTATATTGCAGAATTTTCTGTATAGCTGTTTTGAAACAATATGTATTGTAGAAAGCGCTATACAAATAAGACTTGACTACATCTGCATGGCATTTTGGTATCTTACACCTCCACACCTCTCTGAAAAAATACTACTGTATATGACAGACCGATGAATGGAATAGCTGAAGAAGTTTTAGTAATGCAGTCCCTTTTCCTAGCTCAAGGTCGCTACACAACAAAAGTCATTTGAGTCATTATTTAATTTTGATCCATTACATAATTAAAAAAAGGAACAAGATCTCTTAGTGGTGATTGATACACAAAACAAAATAATGGAGGACAAACTTTCTGTGTAATCAATTTTGTCTCAAAACTCGTGTCTTAAAATACATAGCTCTAAACATTTTAAGACAAGTATTTTAAATAAAAAATGAAACAGACATCTGGTGGGTATCAGAAGCTTTTGAAAAGTTTAGATACTTTAAAAGGTTAAAATTACATTTTTGTTCATGAACTAAAGCAGCTACCTCAACTTTCACTGATTTTTCAACAACACTGTCCCACCGTAGCTGATGCAAGATTCACCTTGCATTTCAATGCTAGAGTAATCACACCAGACTTCTTAGATTTTTCAAATGAAACTAATCCATCAGATTTTAGAATTATGAGGCAGTATTAAAAATCAAACTAGCTGGCAATATGCATCAGACAGTCTCTGAATAGTTAATTTTGTCTAAAGCTAAGACTAATGCCACATTCGGATCGAGGACAGGCTGATCGTGACTTGCATGAAGGTGACCATGTTAACCACAAAGCATCAAGATTGCATTAGAAATATATTAGAATAAGGCTAGCATTGCGTTAGTCTCTTTAAAATACTGACAAATTCTATTAGATCTTACTGTATTAGAATGGGTAAAATCTACACTGAACCTGCCCTTCATAGTGCCTACAACCTGTTTCAGTTTTTATTTTATTTTTTTTACTTTCGATTTGATGGAATCCATCATCCATGTCTTGTACAGATTGGCACAGACACAGAAACCTAGAGTACATCCACTCACCCAGAGGCTAAACACATGGCAGGTCTGTTGGATTCTTTTTTTTTCACTCTAAGATTCAGACCAGGTTCTGAGAATACCAAAATTATGTTCTTTATTTCAAGCAAGACAGAAGAGATCACATCCAACAGTGTCAGTGTTCTGTTTTAAGCTGTTTTCGGGCTCATTTTAAGCATTTGTTTTGGAACCAGGCAAGTTTTCTCCCTTAGTTTGGCTTGTTTAGGCATGCTGATTGTGCTCAGATCTACACCAAGAGAATTGGTCCAAGATTGCCTGAATGAGGGAACTGATCAATTGCCAAATTTTGTTTTTATTTAGTTCTTTCTACTTTTTCCTCTTCTTGAACACATTCTAAGTACAATGTTGATGTCTTGCATTTTCTCAATAATTTGGCAGTAGTTTAGTAGTTTTATATCTGTAATTTTGTTGACTGGTTCAGGCAATATCTAACTTACACTGGCTCTCCCTCTCCACTGCGTACAGTGGATTCAGTATCTATTTAAATTCTGTCCCAGTTCAAGGTAAGTATCTGTACTCCTGCCAATGCACTGCACTGACCCTCTCACATAGTCATACATTTTTTAAAACACTCCTGGATCCGTCATAGGATTATCACCATTCTGGCAGTCAGGATGGAGGACCAGTAGAATCAGCTTCCTCGTCAGCTTTTCCATCATTGTGACAATCATCCGGCGATCAACACATGGTCAGAAGAATATTCTGATGTTCCAGCTGTTGAAGAAGTGTCATAGCAAAGCGCTCTGGCAAGATGCCCTCATCAGACGTGCCATCTGCCACCAAAAGACTCATGCAGGCGTTCAATGTTATCTAGAGCACCAATTTGGACCATATAGGAGATCGCAGACAACTAGGGCCAGCAGGCAGTATATTCTGACCAGTTCACCCATAATGCTCTTCCTCACCTGCAATTTAACCAAATCTCTGGCATTTACTTATAAAGCTATATTACTTGTCTCTTCTGTTTTCTAGTGTGAGCCATTTTTGATTACTTATTGTTAGTGCGCTTGTCTACTATATTCATTCGGTTTCAGAAACTCATAAAGCATTCTTGTTCTAAAGTCTGTTAGAACCATTCAATAAATATTCGCAGTGTTGTAGTACTCGAGTCTCGAGACCATATTTTAATGGTCTTGGTCTTGTCATGGACTCGTGTGCATTTGGACTCGGAATTGACTCGTACTCGAAAAAAATTTTTTTTAGGACTCGGACTTATTCCCGAGTCCACTCGAGTTCAATTCAAAATATTTTTCATGATTATTAATGTATGTTAATAAAATGTTTCTTTAAATTGATTGACACGCCCAGTGATTGGTGATTTTCTAGTGCGCAACTGCGCATGACAAATTGTAATAAAATTACTTTTAACACCACCTACTATGTGGCCTTTTTACCCTAAACTGATCATATTTTTTAAACTCTAAGTAAATTCAGTAAAATAAAAAAAGGATTTCTCTAAGTAAATAAAAGTAAATTAGGTAATCAACCCTCACTGGTCTCGGTCTCGACTCGGACTCGACCATCTCTGGTCTTGGACTCGACTTGGACTCGACTCTCTATGGACTCGGTCTTGACTCGGACTCGACTCTCTCTGGTCTCGGTCTCGAATCGGACTCGAGTGAGGTGGTCTCGACTACAACACTGAATATTCGTTAAGTAACACTGCAAGAAAATTGTATCATATTAAAAATACATTTGTGGAAAATCCACTTGGCTGCAGAGACGTATGCAAACTTGAATCGCTGCAAATCTATAATCGGCTGCCCATCAGTTTTACCGAGAACGGATTCCCCCCCTAGAAACTTCAAAACAAGGATATTTGTGTGTTCTTTCATTTATACATGGCATTTGATTTGTATCACATATGGTAAATAGTCCACAGAAAACTTATGGTAAATAGTCGTCACAAACCTAATCCTATGAAAATGTATTTCCACAGGGAGGAATGTATTTTGTGAAAGCCAGTGCCATTTGGACAGATGGGTTTCATTTCACGGTTCACACTCTCAATGTGATTAAAAAGTTAAATGCTGTTGAGAAAAGAGAAAAAAGGCATCACGCACATTCTGCCAATAAACTATGTAAGGACATGGCTGCTCAGAGCATATGTGGCAGCTGCCAATCCAATTGACACAATGCTCTCTCTCTCTCTCTCTCTCTCTCTCTCTCTCGCTCGCTGTTTACTGACAGACCGACAAAATCTGGACTAAGTCGCATTTTTAAATAAGACCACACAGTTTACATACACACAGTTTATTTTAAGAATAGTTGTGAAAGTAGTAGTGAATTTTAATGGCGAAAAAAACAAGATGGTTTTGTAATATACTTATTGTTAAAATCAAATATATGACACAGAGTTGGCATATACTGCCTTGGCTTCAAAACATTATCTTTAAATTAAAGTTTAAAGGACAATCAGAATGCTTTATGGTTCATATTTTTATGCAAAACCACGTCGTAGCAAGCAATGAAAACCTGGCCGGCCTTTATCACCTCTTATTGCAAGGTATTTGTTGGTCAGAGTTTGTCTCCCCATATTTCCAATGGAAACTGGCAAACTCTCTTTATTTCCCAGGCCTCATCGCTGCTTAATACTGTATGTCCTCTGATACCTGGAGGAGTCTGTGATGCGGTACGCAGACCATTATTCACTCTCGTATGTAGTTTTGTGTGTTGATTCTGTGAATCGTACAATTCCCTCCAGGCATCACAGAATGTATGTCAGTGAAAAATGAGATCACTGCATTGAACGAGGCCACTTTCCCAGGGAAAATAAATGCTCACCATATAGCATGTATCCAAAGGGCCAATAGATCTGATAAAATATAGCAGGAAGAATTATATCCGTCTTGTTTCACGAGGTGGCCTCCATCACTCCATATTGTTATTCCTGGCTGAGGAGGATATTCTGTCATTTTCCTGTCACCTTTAAAGTCAGGATTGAAGTGCTACAAGATTTATGAAATTAAATTTCAATTTTAACATGAGGACAGTTGAGGGCTGTGCAAACAGGCCCTCCCAAAGACCTTCACCCTGTCAGTCCCATAATCACTTATCTGTAAAGAGCGCCTATTGCTAGTGCTCTTAAGCTAATGCAAATATCCACGTCCATACTTCGCCATGCTTTTGTTTTCTGTTTGATCATGTTTTTTGTATATAAACTGCACTTGGGTTCTCAACAAGCTCGCCTTTAGAGAATACAGAATACTTGACCCACCATGAACCCAGCAGTTTGTCTGCTGCGCCTCTGTAAAGGTGACCAGGCCATTGAAAATTATGTTGAGGACTTTTGTAAACTTTGTTATATGGTGGACTTTAATGACGTTTTTCCGTAATGGACTTACTGGCCCGTTCGATTTAAAGGATTAGTTCACTTTTGAAAAATAATTTTGCTGATAATTTCCTCACCCCCATGTCATCCAAGATGTCCATTTCTTTCTTTCCTCAGTCGAAAAGAAATTACGTTTTTTTGATGAAAACATTCCAGGATTTTTCTCCATATAATGGACTTACATGGGAACCAGACGGTCCAAGGTCGAAAAGACAGTTAATAACAGTTTCAGATGCAGCTTCAAATGTCTTTAAACGACACTAGACGATCATGCGAAACGAGCGGTTATTTCAAAACTTATTCCAAAAATGTAACTTTTCTAAGGACAAATGCTAGCCTTGCTCTATTCTGTGAGGCGCGTTTGTAACGTCACGTAATACGTAATTACGTTCAAAAGGTCACGGGCGACGTAGCCGGAAGTACAGGATCAAAATCGTCCAACATCGTTGTTTTACCTTTTAATTCCTTTTTTTGTAAACGGCGTTGAGTTAGTTTGCATGTTCAACCTATGCGTTCAATTTGTAAACACTGACTCTGTACTTATGGCTACATCGCCCTTGACCTTTTGAACGTAATTACGTATTACGTGACGTTACAAACGTGCATCTTTGGAATAAGTTTTGAAATAACCGATCGTTTCGCATGATCGTCTGGTGTCGTTTATAGACATTTGAAGCTGCATCTGAAACTGTTATTAACTGTCTTTTCGACCTTGGACCATCTGGCTCCCATGTAAGTCCATTATATGGAGAAAAATCCTGGAATGTTTTCATCAAAAACCTTAATTTCTTTTCGACTGAGGAAAGAAAGACGTAGACATCTTGGATGACATGGGGGTGAGTAAATTATCAGCAAAAGTTTTTTCAAAAGTGAACTAATCCTTTAAGCTACTTGGGGGGGGAATTCATTGGTCCTTGGCCCAATACCTCAACCATGCCCTTCTGCTTAGTGGTTCATATCATGCCTCCCAAGCCTGAGCCTCTTCACGCCAGAGCCAGAGACTGTTCACGTCATGCCGGAGTCAGCTCCGGAAGATACAGCACTCCTCATAGTCGCTACTATCCTAATCGGCTATTTTGAGTGAGTGGGTAGCACACACATCGTCTCCAGCCCGTGAGCCCTCGGCCAAGATGGCCACCACCACGCCCGAGTTTTTTCCAAAATGGCCTCCGCTGTTCACGAGATGCCAAGGTGATCGCCGCCGTTCCAGAGTCTCATCCCAGGATGGCCACCGCCATTCCAAAGTCTCGTCCCAAGATGGCCGCCACCACGCCCGAGTTTTTTTCCAAAATGGCCTCCGCCGTCTGCCAAGATGATCGCTGTCGTTCCAGGGTCTCATCCCAGGATGGCCTCCGCCATTTCAATATCTCTTCCCAAGATGGCCGCCACCGTTTTAAAATTTCTTCCCAAGATGGCCGTCGCCATTCCAAAGTCTCGTCCCAAGATGGGCACTGCCATTCCAGAGTCTCGTCCCAGGATGACTGCCGCCATTCCAGAATCCCATCCAAAGATGGCCACCGCCATTCCAAAGTCTCGTCTCAAGATGGCAGCCACCGTTCCAGTGTGTCGAAGTGTGAATTTTTGAAGTATTGCCCACAACCTATTGCGCTTTGAAGGTGAAACTACAAACACGAATAAAAAGTGTTAAAAAACTACAAAACATGGCAGATATGCACAACCGAGTGTGAGAGGTTTTAATAAAGTGACTAATCAAAGTTTAACCTGATTAATGTTATCCATGTTATATTTAATCTACAATAACAATGTGGTCTTTCATGAAGATCCATTTGGCCATTAGTTAAAGTACATTTATTTGTCCCCGTAAAGAAAATTTGTTTGCATGGCTATA
This sequence comes from Pimephales promelas, assembly GCF_016745375.1. The sequence goes on from NW_024121444.1 coordinate 6,222,494, forward strand.
AAGAATGCATTACAACATACATCATACATCAAAAGAGAAACTTTAAACATACAAAGACACATACTAATACCCTTAACACATATTTTCCCATACCTTGCACTTTACTACCAATTAAATTAAATTAGGCATACCAGACCAGCTGAGTATCCTATTTAACTTACATATTTAGAAACTTAATTGCTTGAGGCACAAATGAAGACTTTATTTTCGGTAGATCAAACCTTAAAATGCATTATTATACATGAATATAAGTAGAGTCTCCGCATGAAAGACCCACGACTGCAGATCAACAGAGAAATGTTTCTGCATTTCTCTCCGATGGTAGGAAATGAAATGTGGAAGATTTTAACTGTGAAAAGATGCAATTTTATGGTGACAGGATGCGACAGAGAGCAACTGTTAAAGGCGCTATTGTATGACGTGATAGTCGAAGCTTGTCTACTCATCTGCTACACACACTAAAGTATCTTCTTCAAAAAAAAAGTACATACTTTCAGGGCGTAGTGTTATGTCCTATGTTATTATTTGTCTGGGTTTGTTGTTGTTGTTTTTTTCCTTCTCCTTTGTTTTTTGTTCTCTTTACTTTCACTTCTAACAGGACGATGCGGCTACCTGATGTGTTCATCCATCTGCCAGTCATCGAAATGCTGTGTGATTTTGAAGATGAAGATCTGAGTACCGAACTGTGATGGGCAAAGTGGCATCTATGACAAGAAGAACCAGGTACAGTCTCATCTTGTAACATCCCCTCCAGTTTTTGGTTTGTATAGGTGTCTTTGGTCCGTGTTTTGTTCATATTTCAGAGCAATCACTCTAGACTTTGTTTTAATCAAATCAAACCTGCTAACTGTGAACAACCTTAAATGAGAAAAAAAGTAATAATAATTACACTCATAATAACACAAAGCTCTGTAGAAATGTGCTCTTTCTTAAAGTGCTCTTCAAAAGATACAGTTATTAAAGTGTAGTGTTATTAATAGAGTTGAGCCGGATACTCGGCTGAAACGAGTATCCGGTACGGATAAAGCACTTTTGTCGAGTACAAATATTATACGAGTAATACGAGTCAATATCTGTGCTCGGATAAAAAAAAGAAAAAAAAAGAAAAAAAAAAAGTAATGTTGAAATTAGGGCTGAGCGATATATCAATATAAAGAATATATATTTTAAATGTGATATGTAATTAGAGTTTGCGCTGCACGCCTTGCTCCAAGCAAGCTGCTTAGTGCTGACCCAGAGCTCTCTGCACTGCTCCCCGCGCCCCAGTCACTCCTTTTCCACTTTGCGTGCTTGATTAAAGCATGTTATGTTATAACATGAAATAAAGTCTTTCACCTCAGCAAAACGGACTTTGTCCTGTCAGCCGTTATACTGTAACGTTAGTCGTAGCGCACACTCAATTGCACGCGCAAATGCGGCGGCGCGCGCTGGATCGCCTCACTGTATATAAAGTGCAAAAGAAACAACGAGCATGCAACACTGTTGCGTTGTAAATAACACGAAATAAAAACAAAGCAGGTATGATTTTAATTCTATTCACCAGGAGCAGTTTCAATGTTTCATTAACAGCATTGTCTATTCACCAAGGTAACTGTCATGTCTATATTAACCCCTTAATGCCCCTATTTTTCTTTGTGTTATTTTTTATATTTTTTAAATGAATGTAATGGCTCATACCAACGTTGTATTGACAAAATAAATAAACCAATTAATAAATCACAATTACAATTCCAAGGGAATAATCTGCAATTAAGATTTTTGTCATAATCATGCAGCCCTAAGGTGAAGAAACCTGTTAATTATTTATTCATTTGATTTTGCAAATGTTCATGTTTCAATAAAACTACTTGTGACATGTCATATTTGGCTTTGACTGAACATTTGCTCTCACTTTGCAGAAAAAATATCTGGATATATTTTGTATATTGAAATTCAGCCTAAATATATTGGGATATGACTATTGGTCCATATCACCCAGCCCTAGTTGAGATGAAAACTCTTGTTCGTTACATTTTACTTCATATTTGCAACCACATGTGTTGTATTCATTGTTGCAAAACTTGTTCTGTAGTTCGTTGTTATCGTGATCAAAACCATTGATCTGAAGCTCAATGCTGATGCTGTCATGTAAATAGTTTTCTTATCAGCAATAAATATAACAATTTCTGATCAACCCATATCAATTGCATGCTTAAAATAACATACCGGTTAAAGCCCCGCCCATTTCAAGACTACCCGACCCACTTCCGGGTTTAGGCCCCGCCCAGTCCGAGTACAGATACAGATACAGATAATTCATATGGTTATACAGATACAGATACAGATACAGATAATGCTGTACTCGCTCATCCCTAGTTATTAAAGATATAAATCTTTGCCTGTCTCTAAGTTCAAGATGGTACCAAAATAAAAGTGGATGATAGATGGAAATGGAAATGGAAATTAAAGATGGGTAATACATCACTTTCTCTCCTCTAGATAGAGTAATTTATTCAAAATTTCAAAATCTTATCATCTTACTGATGCACAACACAAAAAACTGTACAATGAGGTTTCTCTCATTGGTGAGCGGGGAGATATGAAAAATCTGGAGAGGAGTTTGGAGTGATTACAGGATGTTTTTATTCGGAAGGGAAATGGTCCACTCACATAGTCTCTCAAAGATATGAGTGAAAAGGCTTCACGGTTTATACATGTTGACATCTCCACTGCCTCCATTACTGTTTTCATTTGTCCCAACTGCACACATTGCCACAGGCTTCTGAAAAATGCTGTATTTCTTTGGGAGATGGAGAGTAGACAGGTACAACCTAGGCCACCATTAGATTTATGCCACAAAACATGCCACAGTCTCTCAATATGAAAACAGGAAGTAAATGTTATTGGTTAGAGCATACCCAGATAGCAAACTGACATTGAATCAACGTGGAAATATGACATCGAAACAACGTTGATCTGACATTGTTTTGCTCATCGAATTAACGTTGAACCAACGTCAGACGCGTCATTCTTTCAAAACTAACGGAAAATCAACATAAAATCAACGCGTTGTTTCAACGTTATGAAAGCAAACCAATTTTCGATTTTATTTAGCTTTGAAGAATGCCGCGTCTGACGTTGGTTCAACGTTAATTCGATGAGCAAATCAACGTTGTTTCAATGTCATGAGAGACGTCGTTTCCACGTTGATTCAATGTCAGTTTGCTGTCTGGGTAGATATACATAATAATGGCTAGAAGTCTCGTCCGCGCTGCTGGCCAATGGAGGTCGACAGCCGCGCTGGCGGCCATCTTGTCACAGGTTCTCGCTCACTTGTAATATTGTCTTTTAGTGGTGCATGTTGTCACAGCCCGTCATCTGCACTACACTTCCCAGGATCCTCTTGTCTCCTCAACTGAACTCACTCCCTCATCAGCCACCTGTTCCTCGTTTTGATCATCTGTTTCACCTGTTTTCACTCCATTATGTTTGATTCATCTGTGTATTTAGTTCCCTCAGTTTCCTTCAGTCTTTGTTGATCGTTGTACTTATATAGTCTGTTTTTGAGTGTATTCCAGTCTGTTCCGTTCCATTGGATGCGTCAAGTTTAAGTAAAGTGTTTGCATTACAAGTAGAAAACACTGAAAAGAGAAAATTGAGTCGTCATAATAAGAAGGTAGCTCTTATTTACTCATTGAAAAGCGTAAAAAAAAGAAGAAAAATATCTGGAAATGTAAAAGGTTTAGTCAATACATAACATATTGTACTAACAAACCGAGACTCAAAATGTAATCTTTTAAACATAGTTGCTGAAAGTCAAGTGGTAAATAGTGGGTCAGTAATTAAATAACTGATCCAAATTACTAATGATACTATTTACTAGTTTCAATATATTGTAGCACAATTGCAAAATTGAAGGTAACGGCATGTTTTTGCAATGAGCCTATACTTGATCAGTCAGCATTGTTAGCAATGTGATCTCACAAAGCTATTTTATGAGGAGTTGATTATTTTGTGTGAATTTGTATGATGTGAATCATACGCAAGATGAGAAATGTATGGTTTTTATGAACGTCAACCCCTAAATTAAATGTACGAATGAGTTTGTATGAATTCATATGAATTAGCAGCCAATTCCCCACATAATAGTTATGAACTTCCATTAGATTGTGTTGCAACTGAGTGTATCAAACCATGTTTCATAAGTTTAATATAAGTTTTTTTAGATCGGTTTTCTTGAAATTCCATCAAAAGTGAGATATTTAAGAAAAAACATATTTTAAGATTAAAAGATATTGGAAGTAATGGCCTCATAATGGCCCGCATACATAACTATCGTGTTTTCAGTTATCAAAGTATAATTTAAAGCACGTGACGTTTTACAGCGAGACAGACACTGACTGCTTAATGAAACATTGGCAGGCCAAGGCCAGACCAGAGATCGTAGTGTAAATGTCAGCATGCCTTCCAGCACCTCCCAAGGAGACTAACTGGAAATGGCGTTTAGACACTGTTGACCATATGGCTTGTGTAATTAATGGCAGAGATTATATTTTGGCTTGCAACCAAAGTTGTTCCAGTCACTTATGTAATGACCCAATCCAGAGCAAACAAGAATTGCCTCCAGCATTCCAGCAGTTGATATTTCTCTCTTAACTCAATTGCACTCTAAATGTTCAGTCTTTTCATGTAACTACATCCACAAATTCATGCAGTAATGCTGGCTATGCATCTTCTGAACATGACGTTGCAGTGAATAGATTGATTATTTTACTTCCAGGATTACAGAACGATCCCTGATGAATTATGAGTAAAATGTGGTGGAAAATGTGACTTAATAGGGCTGGGTATTGACACAAATTTCACAATTCGATTCGATTTCGATTCACAAGTTCGCGACTCGATTCCATTTCGATTCAATATTGATTATTTTGGATATCAGTTACAATAACTGGCAAATTTTCGCAAGGAAATCAAATCTCTTAACTAATAATGGGAGTCTAGTTGTAGCCTACGAGGCTTATTAGCCTAATATCAAGGTAATAATTAACTGTTTTGTAGCTATACAAACAGTTAAATTACACTTTTATTTATTTAATAATAAGAAGATTATACGAAATATAAACATTTAAATGGTGGCTGTCATAAAAACTTGCCAGATTTATTCAAATATACATTAAATATTGAAGAACATATTAGAGTTATTTTTTCTAGCTGACTAACGAGTTTATGGGTTTTGTGAGGTAAATATGACGATACATGACATTGATTACAAGCTGTTTAACTGACGTATTTCCACGGTTGAAACGCTGATTGAGCGAATCAATGTGACATGATACGGATTTCGATAAGTTGTACTCTATCTTTTAACACACTTTCAGATGCTCATTCATGTTTATTTTGCGCTGTAACTGGTATTATTAAGCCGGAAGAGAGATCAGCGCTGCTGCTTCTCTTGAGATGCGCCAGAGCGATCTCACGCCACAGCGCCAAAACGTTGTTTATGTTTTTGAATTTCTAAAGAAAATCGACGTAATTTGAAATTTGAGACTTTGTTTCATATCAATAGTAACAAAGCACAAAAAGAAACTCTACAACCTCAGGGGCAAACCTTTAAGGCCATTGCACACTTAGTCCGAAATTCGCATCCGAAATTTTCGCACGTTAAAAAAAAAAATCGACCTCACGTTATGTCAGTCACGCTTGCACACCGCCTCCGAAACTTTCGTCCGTCATAAAATTAATCGGATCGGGTTCCATTTTCTGCGTTTTTCGCATCCAGAGCCAGCATTTTTAGAGGTCTTTTGACAATTCAGGGCCGGGGGAGCTCGTCCTCAAATCATTGCACATATGCGCCGTGCTTTCAGTTTCGGTTTTTAATTCGATCAAGTGTTTATGTTCTCTTCTCTATATTGGATTATGAAATTAATAAACCTCCCCTTTCAATTAGGTTGAAATTTAGGATGGAATAAGGTGTGATTGAGCAGCCTATTCGATAACTAATGTATTATTTGGGCACAATATATACACAATATATACACAATAACAGCCTAGCTGTTCTGTCTGCCCAGCGCTTCCACCGGGCCGCGCGCGCGGGTGTGTGTGTCCATACCTGGTCCATACCAGACACACTGCCAGTCTCCGTTCAGAATCGATTGGTTCACGGAAATTGGTGGTCTTGTAAAGCATCAAACTGTCCCGCTGACATTCTGAGGTAAATTTTGAATCGCTCAGGATAAATTCGCAACTCCTTAATAAGGTGGAACTCCTTCCTCTTGGCGCAATTTCAGGATTGGATGGACGTAATATTTTCTCTTTCTTCTCTTTTCAATAAGAGAGAGGGCAAATCATCCTCACTGCTTGACGAATCCATTTGGTATTTTTGCGTTTTTTCCCGCAAAGGTTTAATAAATACGCAACGGACTCGGTGTGCAAGGTTTCTATGCGTGACGAATTTTTAGGCTGACGAACACGAAAATACGCATACGAAAATTTCGTACTCAGTGTGCAATGGCCTTTAGTCCGAATACAGCTCTCGCTGGAGCTCGATACTGCCACTGCAGTGCCCCGCCATGCATCCCACAAATTTGTCAATTTAAGTTTTTTGGGTGCGACTTCCATACCTCTGATTCTTATTAGACATGCCAATTTCACTTAAATAGTTATGAGCATTTTGATCTGGGTTATCCAACTTGCTGTCCCAATTTTTATTTTGCAATGTTGGGAGGCAAATCAGATCTTGAGTAGAAATCCCTCAAGAGCGTCTCCACAGTGGACAGCAAGACTGTTTAGTATTTAGCCTAATGCTACGTTCACACCGGACGCGAATAGCGCGTCAGGCGCGAATGATTTCAATGTTAAGTCAATGCAAAGACGCTTTACGTGCGTGAAAAATTCCTGCGGCACGAATGAGGCGTGGAGCGGAACACGCGAATACGCCTCGTTCTCGCGAATGGCGCAAATTGAGCGTCTGGCGCTTTAAGCGCGAATGATTCAGTTAGTGCCATTTGTGCATTCACGCGTTTGACGCGAATTCGCGTCTGCCGTCCGAGTTGAAAAATCTGAACTTTGGCGTGAATTCGCGCCGCGTTAACCAATCAGGAGCCTAGCTGCTTGCTCACGTGGTGAAGTGTCTGGATGCTTCAATAAATTATTTTGTAAATATGACTAAATGCATGGTGGGATTATGCACAACAAAGCAAATGTTTTATCACTTAAAACATTATTTCTATATACGAGACATGTTCATTTTGTATTGAATGTTATTCATTCCATAGCTAGATTATATGAAACAGTATTATGTTGTAAAGACAATCAACATATGTGCATACATTCGTGTCTGGACATGAGAGAGAAAAAAATCACAGGACAGGTTAATAACTTTTTAAGGCTGGCTCTATTTATCATCAAAACAAAAATAAATGACAGCTAGATTAGATCGATGAGGGCGAGGGTGATCCTCGCTCCGATGCGGGACAACATGTCATCAAACTGGGCGCGTGACAGCCGGAAGTACCGCTGACAGCGGCCGTCATCCAGCGCAGCTCCTGGAGCGAGCAAATGGTGAAACTCGCCAAACGGTTCGCCTCCGAAGGGTCCGGTGGACACAAATATACGGCGACGATGATCCCCACGCCGCTGTTCTGCTCTCCAGAGTAAATACAGAGCGGTAACTCTCTTGATGAATGCTCGGTCGACATAAAAACAATGGCCGCCAACGGATTTCGATTCTGACGCGCGTAAATTTCACTTCAAACTTTTGTTTTTACGCGCGCCAGTTTCGCTCTTGACACGCGAATTAACCCAAAGTGGTCAAGCGTCAAACTAGACGCGTCAGGCGCGAATTTGACGCGCGATTCGCGTCCGGTGTGAACGTAGCATAAGGCCTTGTCCACACGGACACGGGTATTTTTATAACCGTGACTTTTTTTTAAGTGGTTCGGCCGTTCGTCCACACGGAAACGCAGTTTCAGGACACTGAAACCGAGCATTTTTGAAAACCCCTGCCAGGGTGAGGATTTTCAGAAACGCCGGTTAGTGTTTTCGTGTAGACAGTAAAACCGGGGTGCGATGTCAGAGTGTGCGCCCGCGCTGCGCCGTTATCCGCCTACCGGAACCTGTAATAAATTTTTGTTAGACATCTGATTGGACAAACTTTACGGCTTTACGGTTAGGGTTACACTGCCGCCTGCTGGTGTGGCATGCTCTTGACAGTGCTTGTTTTTGCGTTTTCATGTGGATGTTTTTTTTAAATGCAAGAGGAAAAACTGTGGACAAGGCCTCAGATTACATGGGCACACAAACAAGTGAATTTAAGTTCGGGAGAAGTACACCCATCTGATCATCTGATTATTACCAGGATATAAAAGCAGCCTTTTTAATTTTCCTACCCGTTTTCTCCTTTAGGTACTTTGTCTATGTAATCATCAGTAGTAGTCCGGTTAATATAATATCAATCATATACATTATCAATGAATCGATCAATGAATGCATAATGTATGGACGGTTAATAATGATTTTAAATAAAATAATAATACGCAGAACAATTCCAAGAGGGTCCTTGCACCATAGGCTAAACCAAAGCATTGCAAGATGTTAAAGTTCAGTGATTCAGATTTTCAGTCTTTAGTTGAACCAAAATCCATGAGGGTGTTTCCAAGGCAAGGACGTTTTCTTGGAATATCATGAGATGGGATTAGTGGTGCTCTATTGTGTCTTGAGACTCTTTCCTCCTATTTCTTGGGGATGAGAGAAACCTGTGGTTGCCAGGCTCTCAAGGGACCTCAGATGTGTCAGATGGCTGGACAGATTGATATCAGATGGCAGCCCAGAGAAAAACAAGATTCGCCTTTGAAAGCCCTCCTGTGCACTTCGCTCAATGACAGTCATTTGCCTGAGACGTCCTTAGACATCAGAGGGAAACAACATAAGAGCGCATAAGGAACTCTGAGGCTCATTCAAAGACCTCAGCAACCTACAAGACTAGACAGGCTAAATGTATTTTAAGTAGACTATACTGTGTAAATATTAAATAAACGAACAACAGAATGACTTTTGCATTTGCTAATAGTGCACAGAGAATGATCAAATATGACAGAGCATATCTTATTGATGGCTTGAACCACCTAGACACAAGAGATACTGTGTATAACAGTTGTATAATACTTGGGCCTCTGCTCTTTCTGTTGGCATGTGTATTCACCTTACTGAAATTGTTGTACAACCATCTTACTATACGAGTTGTGAAGGAAGAAAACCGCACAAACAGTTGATGGTTTTAGCCCTGTCCTTCTCTGATTAAAAGTTAGTCAAGCTGTACTGATTTTCCGCTCGCTCGCTTTAGTAACAAACCCGAACCAAACCTGATGCTACTAATAAATAATTAAGTAAAACCTGAGCTAAAACCTGTGAACCTTTTGGGACCCTCCAGGCTTAGGTCAGGTAGCATATTTATAGTGTGGTTACAGCATCTACCAGCAGTGGATCACAAGCCCATCCTAACCTTGAGCCTAAACCAGTGTTTCCCCACCCACCACCCTGTTCATGGACCAACAGTACACATTTTGAATGTCTTAATTGTTTGATTACATTTCAGGTCTCGAACTATTAAAAAAAGATTCAAACATTCACTGATGCTCCAGAAGTAGACATGATGTATGAAGAGCAGGGGGTGAAAACTTTTGAACAGGACGGAGATGTCCAAATTTTTCTTATTTTTATTTTTTTTATTTTTTGTAGTGCTGTCCTTCAGAAGCAACAGAAGATAGTTACCTGTTTCCTGGAAGACAAATTAAGTACAATTTACGTTGATTTTCAATTTTAAAAAAAGTTTTCACCCCCCGGCTTTCTTTCTGGAGCATCAGTGAATATTTGAACCTTTTTAATAGTGTTTGGCTCTCACAATTTTACTCAATGTGAAAAGATAGATATCAAAATCATTCAGTCACTGCTGGAAAGGTTTCAAATAAGCAAATGATGCTGGAAAACTGAATGACCTGAAGGACTTTTCTGAAGAAAAGTGCTGTTTAAACTGTTAGACAAATCAGGGGAATCAAGAACAACCATCACAAAACAAAACAAAAACCAGTCGTGGATCATCCAGGTAACAACTTTTTTGTCTTTTGGACTACAGTATATGCAAACATCTTTCATGTAAAATATCTTATTCAGGAGAGTACTAAATAAAAAATAACATGCATTTTGTATGATGCTCTTTTTTTAATTATTCACATTTTGCAGATTCTGCAAGGTGTATGTAAACTTTTGAGCACGACTGTATGTTAAATAATTGAATATATTGCTTGTTCATAATATATTAAGGACATATATTAAGCAACTATATTGTCACGTTTTCCAATATAAGAAAAGCAGCAATTCCTTATGTATTATTCAATATATTGTAATATATCGACACAATATATTATTGTGTATATTTTCCATAGGTGTTGAATCATTTAATATAATGATGGATTCATATAGGAAATACATGTTATTTGTGTAGGTAAACAAAAGGGAAGGGGATAGATGTGCCACACAGAATTCACACAACCCTCTTCAAGCAAATGATGGGTGATATCACACACTGGTTGTTTGGAAAGCAATACTAAGCCCAGAGTTGTCTAAAGAGATTAATGGTCGTTTCTGAATTAGTCGGCTGAGCGGGAAACATTTTCACCTCTTTGAATGCAAATTAACAAACACAAGGAAGTGCTGTTTGTCTTCAGAGTCATCATAAATGCAGCTTCCCATTTGGTCCACGACTAAAGAGGTGCACCAGCAGACTTGTTAAGTTAATTCACATGGGTTGCAGTTATTTTAATCGTAATCGAGCCTAGACCACCAAACTAATTTGGTGACTTTACAGGCTGAACCATTACAGCCCTGATAACACTTTGCCTCCTAACATAGGTGGCACTATCACTCTAAAACGCTGCCCTGTCAGCTGAGAGTTGGTCTTTCAGAAAGATTAAGCCTTTATATGACCTAAGCTTAGGCGTTCTCTCTTATTATCAAAAGATTTTGGCGAATTAACTGTATTACCAACTCTATTTGATGGTTTCTTTGGATCATCAATTATAGAGTGCCAAAGTGATGACATCACTTTGTAGGACAACTCGGAAGTTAGCGGTGCATGGGTTCCCTCGATCGAAAAGCTATGCACTTTCCCCATAGACTTTTGGAAAATCGCAAAAAATAAGATCTGTGTTTAACAAAGAGTTGTGATCCTTACACGTTTTGTCTATCGAGATAATCTTTACAAGTTAATTCAAAATGTATACATTTTGAAGCCTATATAATGTTTTGTTTTGTTTTTTAAAAACACAAGCAGACACAATAAAGTTTAGAAAACCACAAGCCGGTTATAACTGTGCGTTTTATGTCATAGATCAAAACGTGAAAATATTTAGAGGCTTTGTTCACCACAGACCTTATTTCAGGCGATTTAGCAAAAACCCGTTCAAAAATCACATAGACTTTAGAGCGAGGGAACCGGGAGTGCGAAAATGCTAACTCATTTGCGCGTTTTGCCCAACAAAGTGACGTCGTAACTTCAGCACGCTATTGGCCTTTGGCTAAGCCACGCCCTAGAATGTAGATTGACCAATCACAGCGCAGCCAAGAACGAGCTCCCACAGAGGTCCGACACTTTTTCACAGCGCTGCATTGACTTTCAACACAGGCATCTCATATTTTTGGTCTCGGTCGTAGTTTTATCAAAAATATGGTTAAACGTTGTGCCTCGGGCATTTGTTACACAGATACGCGTTTCCCAGAGAGGTTGGAGGGGGGTGTCCGTTTTTTCCCTTCCTAACACCGAAGTCAAATCCTGACAAGTGTCATCTTTGGAAACTGTGTGGACGTCCTCAGTCAGCTAAACCCCTCAAAGATCAACAAGCAGATCTTTTTTGCTTCTAACCTTACTGTGAAGTTATACTAGTTAGACCATTTTATAATGTTTTAGGAGGTTATGATTTCGGTTCTCATACCGGTTGTTGATTTGCTAGCACACGCTGCTAATAAATACAACGTTATACTCGTGTAGACCGTTTGCTTTGTAATAACGATTATAGAAGTGAATGGAGACCTACCCAGCTTTGCATGAAAAGTGTTGCTCCCTGATATTGTTAGTCCCAGCCTCCGTCTCGATTAGTAGGAAATGCGGTGGTTCATTTTTTGACTGTGAGCGGTAACGTTATGCTTTTGCCTCTATTTTGGATGCCTTGTTGTTTCTTGCGTTTGTATGTCTTGAATATAGCCTTCGAACGCATATTTTTTGCCGCAGCCAAAATTTTGCCTACTTCTATCGGACACTTTATTTACTGCTTTATAAAAGTTTGATAACATTTCAGTGAATTGGTTTCAGTGAATTCATCAAAGGTGAATTGGCAAACCACTTGCTTGGCTTTGTTTCCATGGTTTGAATGCTTTATTGTAGTGTCAAGAAAAGTATTTTACCACTATGAGATTCTGCTTTTTAGCACTGAATCACATTAAATTGTATTGAATGGATTAAATTTGGCTTTTTTAACGAGGAAAAAAATATTTACAAATCTCTATGAAGTACTTCCAAATATTATTTTGAAAAACTATTTGTATCATAAGACACCAAATGCATCACTGGTGCATGAACCCTTTAATGGTTATTGAATTCAAAATGCAGCTTGGCTTTTATCTGGGATGAGAAAAACAGACCATATTACTCCCACTTAAGCATCTTTACACTGTGAAATTTTGAATTTATTTCAAAGTTCTCATTTATGTTTATAAGGCACTAGCAAGCCATATTATATTAAATGTATATTAGTGATCTCCTCTTCCTTCACTCTCCTTCTAGAGCACTTATGGCTTCTGATGAACTGCTTTAAATGGTTCCTTTTTATAATTATGTCAAGATGTGATCATGCTTTTTCTGAAATAGTCCTAAACTTTGGAATGGGGTCTTGGAAAGGTTAACCCCATCAACTGCCACTTTTAAATAATACTTTGAAAACATTTTTGTTTTTATTATTCTCTAGCTTTTAAAGTCTTTCTTATGTGCTGTGATGGATTTTTAAATTTTTTTTGGGGCACTTTGGGCCATTTTTAAATGTACTATATAAATAAAATTGATTGATTGAATTCAATTTGATTGAAACTTACTATAAAACTGAAGCCAGTTGAACGAAGGAAGGTTGTGAGCTTGTCTGACAAACACATCTTCAGAAACAGGCTGTTGGAATGCTTCCCTTCAGCAGACCCTTGGAAAACATACAAAAAAAGCAGCAAGGGGAATCCTGGAGAAAAAGTCAGTTAGACACAATAAGATGGGAGAACTGTTATCAAGCAAGACAGCGACTTCAAACACAAATCCAAAGCTCTGCAGTAATGGCTGACAATAACAGTGTGGATGTCCTGAAGTGGCCAAATCAGAGACCAGATCTACAGTAATTGAGAATTTATGGGTAGACCTCAGAAAAGGCTTGTAATCTCCGTCCAAACTGACTGATCTTGAATACTTCTGCAAAGAAGAACAGAGAAAGAAATTGCAGTGTAAGTACTCACTTGAAGGAAGTGAATCCTCTTCAAAAGCTTATTGTGCACTGACAGTAATACAGTAATAAATTGACAAATTTGTAGAAATGTGTTTTTCGTTTTGAATTGAGATATTTTTTTTCTGTTGATCAGTGTGAGACAAGACAAAAACGATCCTCTGTAGTACAATGTTGTAGAGTGATGAACATCAGGAATTCTAAATTATAGAGACCAAATCCATTTGGCATCAGCTTGCATTTAAGATGATGGAGGGGACAATACAGACCTGTGAGATTGGAAACAAACGTTCCAAAGCAATTTGTCTGACCTGGGAATGATCTTAGATCTTAAATCCCATCTACTGCCTCTCCAATGCCGCTCTCCGAAGACATTTCTCACAACCTGAGACACAGCTCTGTTCTCAACCAGACGAGCCACCTCCTGGTCTTTGGAGCCACAGATCCTTTCATATCCATCTCTAAACAGTTTTTTTCTGTTTGTCTATTATTTCAGACTGAGAGGGATGAATTTCCCACTGGCTTCTCTTTCAGGCTACCGATTTCCACCACAGCCCTAGCCGAGCAGGTCAATCAATGGAAGTGTCCACTGTCCTTTGTACTTCACCGGGACCTGAAGTTCACCCAATACTAGGATTTAGTTCCCAGCAAATGATGTGAGGTGAATTGATGTGGCCGGAGAAACTGAGCCTCTCTGGTTGTCGTTGTATATGGGATCAGGGAGGGAGGGGGGGGTACCCCTATGTCTAGCCCTATATTAACATCCTTTCCATTCATCTGTAGATCAATGCAGACAGAATGAGCCTCATCTGGGGCTGAATATAGACTAAATAGCTCAGTTCATTGTCCCCTGTGCGTTTTCCCTCACATACACAATCTGTCGCATACTGAGCCTGCCTTGTACCGTATCACTCCTACATACTCCTACAAGCAAATGCCTTGTTTAACCACAAATACAGCACGTCTCATTGCTGTATTAACTGGTGGTTACCTCCACCATTCTGGTGGCGGGTGTGTGTTTGTAGTACCAGGGTGGAAACTTCCACATCCTAATACAGTGCTTTTCTTTGATTCAATACTTTATGTATTCCAATTTTGGGTGCAGTTCCCCTAGCTTCAAATTGCATATGTGCTAATTACACTAAAGGGCAGAATCGCAGGCTTTCTATAAGTCTGATAGGGCCGTCTGTGATAAGCTCCCACTGCAAGTTTTTTCATCTAAAAATGTCCTAAACCCACATGAATCTGTGAGCAGTTCAGAAAAAAAGAAATCTCTGAATTAATGTTACAATAAGAAGAGATGTGTCTCTTGTATTTTAATGTGTTTAAAAACTGCAAATGAATAAGGCTCCACTGTGGACAGAAATGAGATTTAGTCAACAAGTGAACTTGTTCACATGACGTATTGCAGCCCGATCTCATCCCAAGGCATCATATAAGACACTTTTGCCAAAGAGTAGACATCCAACGCACATGGCACCCTTTAGCGTCAATATATGGTCCAGAAGGCGCCTCCTAGTGGTCTAACCCTAACACTACCTCAGACCTAAACCTACCGATAACCGAGAACGGAGACGTAGTACGTTGAACGTGAACGATTACGCGATTTTGACTCCTAAAATCTTGTCGTGTCGTGGACAAGAAACATGTCAGACTACACGTTGCTTCCTGACCAGTCATCGCATGCCGTCTTTAACGGCGCGCGTGATGTCATCAAGAAGGCGAAACTAGTAGCGAGTGACTTCTGGAAACGAATGTAAACAAACAATGGATGAAGCGGTGAGTGCTGTATTGACTGTCCTGTGTTCAGAAAAAAGTAAAAAAGAAAGAAAACCCGACAATGGAAACGTTCCCGGATAGCTCGAAGAGGACAGTATGGGCTGTCAATCCTCGAAAGCGAACTTGAGCTAAAATATTGTTTTCTTACATATTTTTACTTTTAGTTTTAATGTTAGCACCATCGTCTCTCTTTCGTTTCGCCATTTTTGAAAGTTGTGTACGGAAAAGCTTCTGTGCTCTTATTGGTCAACCTCATACACGTGACGGAACCGTCGTGGACGACCGTTAAAAAAATTAAACATGCTAGTCTATTTGTCGTGATGTCGTGAAGCATCATGTAGGTTGACGCCCACTATGACACTGTACGAGATGATACGATAGAATCTTGCGTCCCGACGCCCGTTGTCATTTACGAATCCCCACGACACCCTACGTCCAATGGATCGTGCCAAAATCGGGCTAAAATCTTGTAATCTGAAACAGGCATTAGTCGCTAGTGAGCCTCTTAAAGGAATAGTCCACTTAAAAATTAAAATGATGTCAACATTTGCTCACTCTGAAGTTGTTTCAAACCTGTATGAATTTCTTTCTTCTGCTAAACACAAAATAAGTTATTTTGAAGAATGTGGGTAACAATGACAGTTAATGTACCCCACTGACTTCCATAGTAGGAAAAAAAGCTAATTGTCTAAATGTCTAGCTAATTACCCTCCTCCATCCCCGGCTCCTCCTCTCGTCCAGTCAGTATTTGGCATTCTGATTCCCCTTGAATCAGAATAAATTCTCAAATTCTCGAGCTGTGGCAGGACGTCTTGAGCCTTGACACTCACATGGGTAAAATAGTTTCAAGTCTTGACCTATGACATGCCATGATCCTATTCCCCCTTCTGATGGCTGTATCTAGTTGTACTTATGATAAATCAATAGACACTAAACTAACATGTACTTTGAATAGTCAGCCTTTTATAGACTGCCCAAGCAGTATCAATCAGAGAATACAGATGAATATAGGACTGCATTTTAAAATTCTGTCAGGACCACTATCGTCAAATACAACTGACAATTAGCATACGGTTAGTATTGGTGGTATGATTCGGTTCTGGGCGAGAACTCCCTGCTCATTCATGTAGAGCAGCAATAACCCCCCCTTAGGGTAAACAGAACAGAACCAACGTGAATGTATTGCAGATATCATTAATTTAAGATTTCAAAGTTCAACATAATTCAATAATTTAGTCTGATTCAAGGGGATTCATACTTACTGAGCGAGAGGAGGAGCTGGTGATGGAGGAGGGTAATTAGCTCCTAAGAAAGGCCATACCTGCTGATAATACTGAGGAGCTCATACACTGAAATTTTAATTTTATTATGTCAAGGGGTTGCACAAAATAAATTAATCTAAATCCACATATATTTTTTTAAGATGAGTGTACTTATATTTTGTAAATTAGTTGTACTTAAGTAATTTCATATTAATTATATTCATCATTTTAACTAAAGTATTTTGAGTTGAACTTACTAATTTTGTTCAAGAATCAACCTGTGAATCTCAACAATGGTGACAATTATAAAGCATGTTGCAGTGCATTCTAGGTTCCACCAATCAAAGTCATTCATAGCTCCCATCATGCATATTTGCATGAATAAATAATGAGCTCATGATCAGAGGTGCTCCATTTGTCACTTTTCAATGATTCAGGTCAAATGATTGTGAAATAATGAATGTTTAACACATCCAACAACCATCAGATCACCTTTTCCATTTATTTATCAAGCTGTTGTACTTCAGATATCACCATGAAAGTTTCCAAGTTGATTAACTTGTATAACAAGTTGTCTGTAATTTAATGTTTAAATATGCAAAGTTAAATCGCCCCTTTTACTTTCGTGGTTGGTTGCTGATAAAAAGGAAATGACCATATTTGGATCCGACCCCATTGTATAGGAGAGAGAGCTCTTTCTAATGGTGTGTGTGATATGACAGGGTGCAGAAAGCGATCGCAGAGCAGCGCGAGGATTTAAAATGGCAACTTTTGATTAATTTAAGAGAAATCTACAGACGCAAACAGACAAAGTGTAGTAAAATTCTAATTTGTTAAACTTAATTAATAATATTGCTTGTTATCTGCACAATTTTATTGAGTAGATATAGCGTATTCATTTTACAGTGTATATGGAAATTAAATTAAAAAAAATGTTCTAGTTACTTTTAATTGAACGAAATTAACTTGTTTTAAACAAGTGCAGTGAATTTGAAAATTAATAATAAAAAATAAGTAGGATTAAATAACACATTAAAATCTGTGAAATTAACCAGATAAAAACATGTAACATTTACAAGGGGTCAGAATCATTTTTTTCTATACAGCGATAGGCATCATATTTCTCCAGGTAGACGTGTATCCAATTAGCGTGACCTCCCAGAACTTACGCTAGGCATAATTTATATTATCACAAAGACATGCAGATCATTTCAAATGGGGATTTTTGGCCCCTCAATACCACACTTCTTACACTGCTTCGAATGCCAAGTCTGGCTTTGTTTTATTTATTTTAGACACTGCACAAAGTACACACTAGCACAAGAGTCTTAAAGAGGCAAACCCAGATGGGAACGGCAGCCTAAGGGCCTGCACTGACCTACATTCACACATGTGCTCAGACTGCCTGTCTGCTCTCTCATTGCTATGCATGCGTCCATTAAATGGCCACTATCACCACTTACGTCCCATGGTGCATTGCTAATCATCCTTGGGAGGATGGCAGGGTTGGCGATTATGCCGTCTCTCTCTTTTTTGATGGAAGCTAAAGGTCAGAGCTTCAAAAATGGTAATGGAGGTGTCAGGGAAAGGTGAGGCAAAGGAGAAGTCGCGAGAAAGTGCAGCGGCAAAACTCGAGGCAACCCCCCGCTACAGCTTCACATATGCACAGCTTGATCGATAATATCTTCTTTTTGTGCTGCACGTTCCTCTCAACACATGGAAATATGCTTGCACTCAAACCTGACATCAGGCTGTTATCTATTCAATTCAAGCAGAGCTCATGAATGCGTGTATCGTAATACCGAGCAGCCAGAGAGAAGTGACGCAGGGGAGCGGAGGAGTCGAGATATTACAGAGAGAGAGAGATTTGTGTTCTGTCTAATGTTCAAACTAAATAAAAGGGGCCTTTCTTGAAAAGTTTCTTTGCTTACATTGAAAACTTCAAATGAAGAAATTTATAATACAGAATATGTACTCATTATGAGCTTGTTAGCTGTTAACATTTAAAACGGTATCTGGAATATTCTCACAAAAAATAGCAATAGGCTCCTACATGAATATGACATACGAATAACTAATGTGGTGATGCCATTATGGTATCACATGGTACTTATTCTAATGTTGTGACCAAATAGAGTGCCGAAGTTACGACGTCACTCTGTAGGCCAAAACGCGGAAGCGAGTTAGCATTTTAGCATTACGGTTCCCTCGCTCTAAAGCCTATGGGATTTTTGAATGGGTTTTTGCTAAATCGCCTGAAATAAGGTCTGTGGTGAACAGAGTCTCTAAATATGTTCACGTTTTCACGTTCACAGTTATACCCTGCTTGTGGTTTTTTAAACTTTATTATGTCTGATTGTGTTTTTTAAAATTTTTATATAGGCTTCAAAATGTATACATTTTGGATTAACTTGTAAAGATTATCTTGAGACAAAGCGTGTAAGGGTCACAACCCTTTGTTAAACACAGATCTTATTTTTTGTGATTTTCCAAAAGTCTATGGGGAAAATGCATTGCTTTTCGTCATCACTTCGGCAGTCTATATTCAGGATTGAATTAAAGGTGAACTCCAAGTTCAATAATTTAAGAATCTGCTACTGAAAACCCCTTATTCAAACTCACAGTCAAAAATTATCTGAATATTATTGGATGTCATCACTTTTATTGATATAGAGCTTTACGAAATACAGTTTGTTTAAAAAGCATCATCAAGTAATAAACCATACAATAACAGAATCAAATATGAAGTTCTAATTCTGTAATTAATATGCAAATAATTATGAGTGTGTATGTGAAGTTTTAGCTCAAACATTTATTTTTTATTTGAGGGTGAGCAAAAACGTGTAGTTTTGTGTGTCCCTTTAAATGCAAATGAGCTGCTGCTCCCGGCACAGAGGGCGGAGCTTCAAGAGCTGTGTGTTAGTAGCTCCGATTACCTCACACAGAGAAGCAATGTAATGTCAGAAACTGTTCAACCTTTTATGTTCAAACCAATGTTGGACAATGATGAGTCTCAAGGAGAAGTGACAACATGTAGAATGCAACAAGAAGTTTCTGAATGGTTTGTTGATGAATGTATGTAGCTGATGTGGAGTTAAATATCTTTAAGTCATTGATTAGCATTTTCTTTCATGATAATCTATAAATCGCTACTGTGGGATCTGTTATTATTTGGCAATGTAATGCTACGTTCACACCGGACGCGAATCGCGCGTCAAATTCGCGCCTGACGCGTCTAGTTTGACGCTTGACCACTAGTGTTAATTCGCGTGTCAAGAGCGAAACTGCCGCGCGTAAAGTTTGAAGCGAAATTTACGCGCGTCAGAATCAAAATCCGTTGGCGGCCATTGTTTTTATGTCGACCGAGCATTCATCAAGAGAGTTACCGCTCTGTATTTACTCTGGAGAGTAGAACAGCGGCGTGGGGATCATCGTCGCCGTATATTTGTGTCCACCGGACCCTTCGGAGCCGAACCGTTTGGCGAGTTTCAGCATTTGCTCGCTCCAGGAGCTGCGCTGGATGACGGCCGCTGTCAGCGGTACATCCGCCTGTCACGCGCCCAGTTTGATGACCTGTTGTCCCGCATCTGAGCGAGGATCACCCTCGCCCTCATCCATATCTAGCTGTCATTTATTTTTGTTTTGATGATAAATAGAGCCAGCCTTCAAAAGTTATTAACCTGTCCTGTGATTTTTTTTCTCTCTCTCACGTCCAGACACGAATTTATGCGCATAATGTTGATTGTCTTTACAACATCATACTATTTCTAGATATGGAATGAATAACATTCAATACAAAATGAACATGTCTCGTATATAGAAATAATGTTTTAAGTGATGAAACATTTGCTTTGTTGTGCATAATCCCACCATGCATTTAGTCATATTAACAAAATAATTTATTGAAGCATCCAGACACTTCACCACATGAGCAAGCAGCTAGGCTCCTGATTGGTTAACGCGGCGCGAATTCACGCCAAAGTTCAGATTTTTCAACTCGGGCGGCAGACGCGAATTCGCGTCAAACGCGTGAATGCACAACGCTCAATTCGCGCCATCTTGACGCGCGAATGAGGCGTATTCGCGTCTTCCGCGCCGCGCTCCACGCCTCATTCGCGCCGCAGGAATTTTTCACGCGCGTAAAGCGTCTTTGCATTGACTTAACATTGAAATCATTTGCGCCTGACGCCCTATTCGCGTCCGGTGTGAACGTAGCATTACTCTGTAAAGAAACACATGCACCTATATACTTAATATTTAATATCCATGCATATGACGCCTAGGGTTGGGTATCGTTTGAATTTGAACGATTCTGATTCCGATTCCTTGTTTCGATTCCGGTTCCTAACGATTCTCGATTCCGATTCTTTTAAGAGGCAGGGTCAAAAAAGTTTAGCTAACCTTGCTAACCAACGGCCTTTCTGAAGGAAATACTCCTTCTGTAAAAATACTCCTTTTGTCACAAATTTTGCATTTTGCCGAGATTTTGTTATTTTTAGAAAAGTGAAGCCACACTTTGGACCGCCGACGTAAGCTACTCATGTTCGACTCGCGTGGTTATGCCAACACTTCCGGTAGACGCTTCTTCGTTGGTGTTGTTCAGCGGTTTCTTCTTCCGCTCGGCAGACTGTGAATATCGAAACTAGGAATCGAAATTTTAACTTTTGAACGATTCCGGGAAAAACGAAAAGTTAGTCCCGGTTCCAATCGATACTCGATTCTCGATACCCAACCCTAATGACGCCACTGTTTTCACAAATTCACATTTTGTTATTTACATAGAGACAATAGCACAACATCAGGTCTGAGGTTGGAGATGAGAACTCAAAGCTGTTGCACAGCACCAATACAGCTCCGATGATGGTTGCAGTTTAAATGCTCTCCTTCCCCCATCATCCAATCACAGCAGGGCGTCAGGTGGAAACTATTTTCTCCTACAAAGAGAGACAGGCAGAGAGAGAGAGAGAGCTAAACCGAGTACAGCTTGGGTACAAACAAACAAAACCTTGAAGATCTGGACGTAACAGAAGCTCAAAATGTTTAAGACCACATACACCTGTATTTAGCGTCATCCACTTATTAACAATTGTGTCTCTAAAGTTTTATCACTGAAAAGTGCTTTAATTGTGAGCGAGAGTGGCTTGCGTCAGATACATGTCACTGTACGGATTGGTCCGGTTTGGATCTCCAATCTCTCAGAATAAAACCTGGTCTGGAGCAGGTTAGCCAAGTGCATGATGTCAAAACCAATCCCCCTTCTTGAGCCCGAAAAATAAGAGTTTGCTTAATCTAGTCTCGAACTTACCTGGCTACTGAAACCAGCTTTGAGCAACATTGACTCCACTAAAATCATCCTGTTGTCATTTCAAAATCTGTGTGTATTAATATTCTTGCTGAATTACATGGCCTCTCCTTCTCCTTCACATTCCTTACAGCTGAAAAACATATTTCTTATTTCGGCCAATCTCACCTACAAGGCCTTACTTTTGATAAGTTAATAAGGCAGCCTTGACGTTGTCAAATCCAATTCAACAATAACAATAACTCAAAAGCAATCCACAATGTCACCCATATGAACTCGTTCACATGGCAATAAGATGTGTGGGAAATCTTCCTCTCCACCATAGCTCAAATATTACCTACATAAATCCGACGCCTTGAGAAATGAACAGCCTGGTATGAAGTCAGTGACATCGAAGGCCATTGGTTCTCATGTGTTTCATGGCCAATTGAAACACACTATGTCTAAATCTTCTGAATCAAAAGTCTAAATCAAACTATACTTTTCATAAATACCAAAAACATGAACAGAACAACCGGTAAATAGCAACGACGGCAGACAACTGAACAGCACTAAACACAGGGCTTAAATACTCTAAAACCGAAGGGAGAAACTAACTAGACACACCGTAACTATGGACTCTAATCAAATATGTAACCAAGGAGACAAACTGAAACACAATGAAAACTAAGAGTATGTTTATACGACAGCGATATGCTCAAAACGAAGAAGTTTTTCCTTTGAGTTTTTTGCGTACAGACATTCACACAGATCCAGAAAAAACGACTAAAAACACTGTATTCTTCTGCCAGACTATTAGATGGCGATGAAACACTATAGACCCAGATAGCAAACTGACATTGAATCAACGTGGAAATATGACATCGAAACAACGTTGATCTGACATTGTTTTGCTCATCGAATTAACGTTGAACCAACGTCAGACGTGTCATTCTTTCAAAACTAACGGAAAATCAACTTGAAATCAACGCGTTGTTTCAACGTTATGAAAGCAAACCAATTTTCGATTTTCATTTAGCTTTGAAGAATGCCGCGTCTGACGTTGGTTCAACGTTAATTCGATGAGCAAAATCAACGTTGTTTCAATGTCATGAGAGACGTCGTTTCCACATTGATTCAATGTCAGTTTGCTGTCTGGGGACTGAACACGTGATACGCATTTGCATGTCATCATCCTCAGAGATTCGCGTTTTAGTTGTTTACAAGGAGACATTCAAAATCTTGCACTTTGAAACCCGTTTTCGAAATTTTGCAATTTCAGACACTGAAAGGCACACTATGCAAGAATTGTACCTTAAAGGAGCTGTATGCAAGGAATTTATTTCAATTAATCATAAAATTTCCCTGATATGTCACTAGACATTAAGAAATCATGTTCATTTCAAATACTTATATCACTGACAACAGTAGTCCGGCCAGGATATTATCGATTAAAAAGTGCAGTTGCAGCCCTCGGTGATCTACCAATCACGGAATCAGTAGTCTTGCGGCATTTGGGTTGCCAGCTCTTCTCTATTTACCACAGCTGTAGATACAAATGTGTTGGAATCAGATTAAAAAATTATAACGTTGCGAAACCCAAAAAAAAAAAAAAACTCGATATGAATCTGAAATACTTTGTGACAAAGTCCAAAATAAATTATTAACAGGAAAAAAACTCAATGTGTAGGACTTGTCACTTGCCATTGGAAGCTTCTTGTAGCAGCCTACGTTCCTGCTGGATCCTGTAGCATATCTGGCAACCTCGAGTCATGGGGAAAGGGTGGGATACATCCTAATTTGAAAGCGATTGCAGTACCAGTTTTGGCCACAATCTTGCATACAGCTCCTTTAAAGTCGGTATGAAATCAAATTTGACAAATCTTCTTTTTATATGTAATACTGTAGTGTTTATTATAAATGATTTATCTGTGAACTTTACCCAGACAGCAAACTGACGTTGAATCAACGTGGAAACGACGTCTCTCATGACATTGAAACAACGTTGATTTGCTCATCGAATTAACGTTGAACCAACGTCAGACGCGGCATTCTTCAAAGCTAAATGAAAATCGAAAATTGGTTTGCTTTCATAACGTTGAAACAACGCGTTGATTTCAAGTTGATTT
Organism: Pimephales promelas; assembly: GCF_016745375.1. The sequence continues at coordinate 6,246,453 of NW_024121444.1, forward strand.
TCCGTTAGTTTTGAAAGAATGACGCGTCTGACGTTGGTTCAACGTTAATTCGATGAGCAAAACAATGTCAGATCAACGTTGTTTCAATGTCATATTTCCACGTTGATTCAATGTCAGTTTGCTATCTGGGTATTATTTTTTTTTAAATTCATGTACCCTTATAATCTTTAATCAAATACATTACCCTTCCCTCCCCCATGGAAGCGACCTCTCTTCTATTTCGGTCACGTGCCATGGCGAAAGGGTGCGGCCAAATCCGATGAGGGTGAGGCTATTCAAATCTGCCTCCATTTTGTTTGCAACGCCCAACCTCCAACGATCCAATCAATTCCCGAAGGATGAAATCAAGCCCTGCCCTTTTGAATGACAGTCAACTGTTGAATGAACGAGTGTCAAGCATGTCAAGTCGCACTTTGTTTACTTCGAACCGGAAGTCGCGCCCACTTTTGACGCAAGGCCTCATGGGGCGTAGGAAACTTGTGGCTACTCTTTGCTTGTACCCTGTTTTGTCGCCATAGTTACCCTCATAAGTTCCCATGACAACAAATTACCAACACCTGTCCCTCATCAGCCCCTTGTTAACCTGTCTATTTAAACGCCTGTTATTCAGTTGTTTGTTGGTCATTGCTCTTGTGTGTGTTCTTGTTGTTCCCTGTGGGTTATTCTCTTGTTCTTGGAAAGGATTATCTGTGTTTGTGTTTCTCAAATAAACTGATGCTTGCGTCTGGATTATCTCTCTCTCTCTCTGCCTCGTTCCTGCTCACATGTTACAATGACGAGGATGAGTCAATGTGACAGAATTTTCATTTTCAGATGAACTATTGTTTTAACTTTCTCAGAAAATAGAAGCTTTATAGTTTGTTTTTTGGATGACAGAAAGCAAGATTTAAAAAAACATGTCAATCAAAGGAATATAAATGAAATATATAAATGAAATGAAAGACAATTAAATTAAATGGACAAAATACTCTGTAATTTGAAAGAGAAGTTTGTTTTAATGTTGGATTTGAAGCACTCACAGTCACAGTACAGTAAAATGTGTTATCTGTTCTTTTAATGTTTCATTCTGGAGGTAATTTGCATTTTAATTTGAGCTTGAACCTGCGCTTAATAGAAATTACTTTAAAGACGCTTTAAAGATTATCCAGCCTCTAGTCCGAGACACGTAAATATAAATTCACACAATTTATAGATGTTCACCCTCCAACACATTATTGACCATAATGCTTACGATAAACCAAAATAAGAACAATCTCTTATTTAAATACATTGCTCTTAAATCCTTTAATGGGTCTGCACTTAAAATAAACTGCACTTTCACAAAGATAAAAGACAAACCGCTTTCTATCCATCATCAATTGCTAGAGCTCAGCTATAAGGTAATACATTTTTCACAATGTAGATTGTTTTGCTGTGGATTTGGAAAGCCGTATCTGTGAAATAGGAAGTGGCCTCGTCAAGCGTTTCACTGTTTACAGCGGCTCTGAAATCCACATTTGAGTCAATATTGGGTTAGGCTGGGAAGGAGACGGCGCTCTGATGCATGAAGAGGCTGCTGTCCTCCCACAGATGCTGAAGATGAAGTTTCCTATTCCATAATTAGAGATGAGAGACTCAGGTTGTAAACAACATGTAGGCCAACGCTACGCTTTCTCCTCAGCTTGAGAGTGTGTTGCCGTAACATGAACTCTGAACCCCAGGGTTTATACAGCCTGGATTCCCTTTTGTCGTCATTGTGTGTTTTACTGGTTGCTATTTTGTACGTAATTTGACAAACCCATTTTGCTAAGCCCCAGAAGAACATTATTATACTGGAGTTGTTTGGGAGGCTTAATGGAATCATGTTTTGTTCAAGTATTATTTTAGTCTCAGATGTTTTTCTTCCTAAAAATTGTTTGGAAAAATAAAAGACGACAAAAATGGGATCTTTTCTGAAACTAAAAAAAAATTCTCACTTGCCATTGCCACACTGAAAAAAAAATTGGAGTAGGATTTACTTGACAAAAGCTAGGCAACTTTTTTCACTCAGAAAAAGCTAGTAAATTTACAAAGATTTGCCAAGTAAAAACCTAAATATATTTATCAGTAGCTTTAATTAAATTGACTTGGAATATGGAATTAAGTAAACTTGACAGACAATAAGTAATTTTAACTTGGCTAGTAAAAGGTTGATTAATATCGATTTAGTTGAAGTTTCCTTTCCCTTTGCTTTAAATTTCACTAAAACTTATTAGTCATTTTAACAAATTTTATTAGTCATTTATAGTACGTGCTTTACTTCAATATTTAAATGATATTTAAATATCTAATATTTAAATAATGATATTTCATCATGTCAGAAGTTAAGCATCATGTGAATGCAAAGACCTCAATACTTGGTAGACAATACACAATGGCGGTAACATTTGATGGGTCGTTTTTGTGTTTGAGCAAAAAATTTACTCGAAATGTCACAAAATGGCAAGTTACTAATGCTGACAACAAAAATCAATGATAAAACCAGTGAAAAATGAACCTCATTAATTATTCAAGGACCAGTGCATGATGGGAACCCCAGTATCAGAAAAGTTGAGTCATTTATACTTAATTGTATTGAGTTGATATTTACACTTTCATTTCTACTCGCTTGAATTAAGCACTGATATGGAATTTACTGAACTAACTTTTTCATGTAAATTGCATTGTTTTTTTTTCAGTACTATTTACTTCACGAAAAATAATTTTTCACAGTGATGTGTCATCCAAACTGTCCCAGATAGCAAACTGACATTGAATCAACGTGGAAACATGACATCGAAACAATGTTTATCTGACATTGTTTTGCTCATCGAATTAACGTTGAACCAACGTCAGACGCGTCATTCTTTCAAAACTAATGGAAAATCAACTTGAAATCAACGTTGTTTCAACGTTATGAAAGCAAACCAATTTTCGATTTTCATTTAGCTTTGAAGAATGACTCAACGTTAATTCGATGAGCAAAATCAACGTTGTTTCGATGTCATGAGAGACGTCGTGTCCACGTTGATTCAATGTCAGTTTGCTGTCTGGTGTGTCATAATTCATTCAATCCCAACCTGGTTTTAGGACCCTATGACTTTCATTGAATGGCGAAAATAGATTTTCAGTGGACGGCTACTTTTTCATTCTGTTTCTCACACACAACAATCACATGTGATCTACTTTTATGACCAATTTTGTCTTTTTTTGGACATAACAGCCTCCTTACTCTATGCTTTCATTGTATGTGTGAACATTCAGCTCAACATCTTTTGTGAGGCAGGCAGAAAGCTATAAGGGTTTGTAGTTAGACAAGGGTGAGTGAACGATGACGGAAAATGTACTTTTTTGGTGAATTTTTCCTTTAAATAAAGAGTAAATTGTCTCTGCACTGACATATTAAAGATTTGCGGTTTGTCTTTCTCTTTCCTACAGACACATTTCACACGGTTCCAACTTTTTCTTTCCAACAGCAGTAGTTGTTATGTAGGCTCTATAATATGAGCCTCACCCTGTGGTCTGTTCCTACACACTGCAGTGTGGGTGACTCATCAGAAAGAGGACAGCAGATCCAGAACGAAGAAGGAAACAAGGAAGGGTCTGCAGCACATTGAACCAATTAACTCCACACCACTGGCAGGGCTGACCTTTGGAGGCGTTTCACACTGATGTAATTGACGCTGCAAAGGCTGTTGCGTTGGGGATGATAAAATACTGCCGCATTATCATAGAGCAAAATATAATTTGTGCTGTTATGTCAATAAACGGCTTACAACATAATTCAATCCTTTATTTTCTTGTTTTTTTTTTTTTTTTTTACAATCATGGCCCTGTCAGAAGGCTGCTGTGGCTGTAACATTTATTCCATGCTTGGCAGTGCAGAACCTGTCAAGACTGTAAAAACCATGTAAAAGGAATTCAAAATCAATTCGGAAACATAAAGGTAGGCCAACGCAGACAGAAATGTGTGCTGACAGCTTTACCACTTTGGGATGATCACTGCATCAGTGTGAACTGGAGCCAATAAATGTTCAAATGAACTTATAGCAGTAGGAGACAGACAAAAGAACGGACACATAAGTGAAGTGAATGGAAATGTTTTTTTTGTTGTTGTTTTTTTTTACTTTTCTGGAGGTATCAGGAAATGTTGATTTCATTTGTGTTTTTAAGACACATGAACGTAAGAAAATCAGGAAACACTCATGAGAAAAGATGGTGCTATCCCATTTTTCATGGTTACATACACTCACCTAAAGACTCACCTACTGTGTTATTTGTGGGATGCACATCCAGGATACAAAGCTCCCATTCCACCACATCCCAAAGATGCTCTATTGGGTTGAGATCTGGTGACTGTGGGGGCCATTTTAGTACAGTCAACTCATTGTCAAACCAATTTGAAATGATTCCAGCTTTGTGACATGGTGCGTTATCCTGCTGGAAGTAGCCATCAGAGGATGGGGACATGGTGGCCATAAAGGGATGGACATGGTCAGAAACAATGCTCAGGTAGGCCGTGGCAATTAAAAAATGCCCAATTGGCACTAAGGGGCCTAAAGTGTGCCAAGAAAACATCCCCACATCATTACACCACCACCACCAGCCTGCACAGTGGTAACAAGGCATGATGGATCCATGGATCCAAATTCTGACTCTACCATCTGAATATCTCAACAGAAATCAAGACTCATCAGACCAGGCAACACTTTTACAGTCTTCAACTGTCCAATTTTGGTGAGCTCTTGCAAATTGTAGCCTCTTTTTCCTATTTTATTCACTCATGGATTGACACTACTTTTGCTGAACTTAATAGTGTAGGTTAGTTAAACGCCAACTTTAGGTTAGCAAATGCAATAGAACTCAAGTTGGATAAATTAAAAAGTCCTGCCACTGGTTGCCTTGAACAAAATTTCTATCCTCACCAATTGACTGATTTACATGATATGTGCCATCTATAGACTCTAATGACAAACAGTTATCAGTATAATTGTAAATAGTCAAACCATTTAGAAGATATAAGCCCATTCATTTTGTAGCCTTGGCTCCATAAATGTATTCAACTATATCTTAACTACATCTTATTCAACTTATATCTAAACCATTTGATGAATCTAAATTCTATTGAAAACTTTTTGTCTTTAGATGACACATACACAAAATTGGTGTTAATTGACAAATGGTTCATGGAGAGTTTTAAAAAAAAGGTATGTTTATCAAATGCTCAAAATGGCAAAATAATTTGTCATGGCAAAAAATTGCAAAAGTTTAATTGTAAACTTGTGGAGAAATTAGTAAAAACACCACCACCTATGGACTGATCCGGGTGGATGTGTGAAACTGACTAGTGGGGGGCATTTGGGGTAACCCTACCAAATTTAGTGTTTCAAGAACTTATCGTTAGAGATGTATAAAGTACTAGAAACCCGGACTTGAGTAAAAGTACAAGTGCTTTATCAAAAACATGACTTGAGTAGAAGTTAAAGTGCTCTGCACCACACTTAAGTAGAAGTACTAAAGTATTCAACATTTTTTGTACTTAAGTATTGCAAGTAGTTTATTTAAAAAGTCACTACTTAAGTACTAAAAGTATTGTGTCATGTAATTATTAAAGAAAGCAGTCAAAAGTTTGAACTAGCAATCAAATAAGCCGCTTTGTCGGGATACAAATTTGCTTTGGCGGCCGCCAAGAAAATGTCATTGCAGGACAACCCCTACATTAGTTGTCAATGTGTGTGTCAATCAATACCATTACCCTATAAAACTGGCGTGTGATTTAGGCAGCATGAAAGCCAACTTGCAACGAATGATTCGTAAAATTTTTATAATTGTAACGAGTAACTAGCAGAACATTAAAAAAAATATCGAAGTAAAAGTATTAAATTCATCGAAAATATCTACTGAAGTAAAAGTAGAAGTATGAGAAAAAAACAATTCTCTAGTAGAGTACAGATACAGCATTTTAGTACTTAAGTATAGTACTTAAGTAGTTCTACTTCGTTACTATACATCTCTGCTTATGGTTTTGGCTGGCCAGACATTTTAGGGCAGAACAGAAGTAGAATATCAGTACAAACACAATAGGGATCCAGGACCTTGTGTGCTTTTATAATAAAAGGAAATACAAATTCACGCATGTCCAGTACAGAGCGCAGCTCAAACAAACCTTTCAGATGCTGCCATTCTGGAATAGGACACAGAAAGTTCAACACTCTTACATCATCAATTAACAAATAAATAAACTCACATGTGATGTTTATCTGAAGTCATTTTTGCTTATTAGTATGCTTAATCATTGAAGGTCAGCAGCAAAGACACTGGTTAAGAAGTGTTTTTTTTTAAAACACATTTAATTACAGCAGGTTTGTGTCTAATCTGAGTTTGCATTTCACTCTTTTTATTCATTTTGAGGAACACCTAAACTGTTTTTGTACAATTGAGATGAGTAAATGCTCACATTAAGTCTAGAACTACAATAACCATCATGCGATTTTGATTCCTCTCTACATGGGGACAGGAGAGCTGTCCGTTAGTACATGAGAAAACAAAGTATCTTGCGTTACTTATTTGAAAAAGTAACCCAGATATCTTGTTGTAATTTTAAAAGTAATGTGTTACTTTACTAGTTACTTGAAAAAAGTAATCTGATTACGTAACTCGATGGGTAACACTGTCCACCAAAACATTGATGGATTGGAGATTGATATTATAAAACATAATACATTTTTATAAATATTTCGAAATTTGGAACTACTTGGGCACAGTTTGAAACATCAGATTTTAAAACAGTCTCTCGTTGTTTGGTTAACGACTGCTTAATAAAGTCTTAGTCATCCTTCAGTTCCACAGGTCTTCACAATTCTCTCTAGACTATCTTATCTCTATCTAGTGTTCAGCACTCTATGGACTGCAACCGAAGAACAAAAAGTGAAGGATAAAAGATAAATGTAAATGACAAAAGATTTGATATCAATTCTCTGTTCGGCTCTCTATCCAAAAACACAAACATCCTCAATGTTTGGGATTGAGATTGAAAATGGAAAGGTGTCATGTACCACCAGAGTCATTTAACAGCTTCACTTCAGGACTATGTTGGGATAGCACTGCATTTAACTGTGCCGTCACTTCACACATATTGGACTGTCTGTCTATAGACAGTACTGCAAGAAACTTGTACATCCATTGACTGTGAGGCAGTGAGTTGGAAGAAAACTTTTTAAAAGTTTTGAAAATTACAAAGAAAAGAAAAAATCACAACTTTTAAATAGAATAATGACCAAAGACTGAATGATCAAACACTGAAGGATGCATTAACCCAACTGCATAATGAGATAAATATACATATGCTGTAAAATAGAGCTAATAAAATATGCAGTAAAATAAAACTTCTACAGTTGAAATCTTGTGTGGAATAACACGTCACAGTTTCTTCGACAATCACGTCTGCCTCTTTAAATTGCTGGTGAGAGGTGATTGGTCATTGTGTTGAAAAATCCCATGAGAGACTTGAATTTTCAATGCAAAAAATTTTGTAAAATATTCCCCCCCTGCTGTGGCGTCCTCTATACACCGACCATCAGGAAAAGGCTCTGCACTGGATGGAAGAACGCAGAAGCTGATCAGAATTCAGAAATCCTAGTCCACACTGCTCATTATGAGATATCTCCTGGATAATATTGTGCTCACTGGCAATTCAAGATGATTTTCACTGGTTATAACAAAAATGTATGGTTTACTAAATATGCTATTTTGTTTTTCCCCCTAAATGTGTGCCTCATAATGGGCTTTACTGCGTGTTATTCTGTGATATATATCAGAAGTGTTAATTTGCTGATGCTGCTGAAGCTTTGCCTGTTAATGAATGGAATATGGGGAGTGTTTGTGTACTTAGTAATTCAGTTGTGAGAATAGCTGTGTGCACTTCAAAGTTGAATACACAGGAAAAAATAGATAAAAACAGAGAACAGAAAAGATCTATAATTGGAATCTGTAGACTTTAGAAACCTTTGCTGACGCTCAGCAGCCTCCTTTTACTTTAGCTAATGGAAATCATCTAATAGGACACATTTACTTTCATCCCAGGAAATCATTGATATAGGGAATTCCTAGGAATTCAGGCAAGTAATAAAATGAAAAACCTTCCACTAAATTATTTATATAAGGGTGTGAGTTGGTGCCAGCATATTTGTTTGGCCGCACAATGGAAAACAAGGTTTGTTTACTGTAAGAAACCTCTTTGGAAATGGTCAAAAATTAGCCAGCAGCTCTTCCATGTCCTGAATGTGCACAGTGAACTTGTGTGTTGTAGCGTCTCACCCATGAAAAAGCATTCTAAACATGAGGCACTCAAGTTAAAAAAAGTTCAACTTACGTCGAAAAAGAGACGTGGGCAGTGGAATGAGAAAAAAAGCAAGAGAAATCTCATTCCAATGCCCACGTCTCTTTTTTTTTTCAACGCAATAAAGCATTTCTGAGTGAACAATGGCTTAAGCATAGGAACAAATTACTCAAAATAAAATTATTCAATAATGAATTCAATAAAACAACAATTAAATGGACCAGTTAATTCTAAATTAAAAGATAAATTCTAATTTATTTTGTAAAATCCCATGAAAACACAACATTTATGGTTTAATAAATTTCACAATATCCTTCTTCACACACTATAATTTATATTTTTCAAAAAAGCCGAATGATGCCTATATTTGACCAATCATGTATTTCCAAACCACTATTTTCAAGATTTTTTTCATAATAACAGGACTGTAAAAAATATTTTCAAGATTTGTCACAACATATTTTATTTTGTCAAATCAACTTTATAATAATTTATTTAGTTGAGATAACTTATTATTTTGAGTTTCTGATGGTTAAATTAATCTCCTTCATTGTATTAACTCACTTTTTCCAGTTCAATCAACTTAAAATTTTAAGGCAACCCAGGTTACTTACTTTTTTAAGTTAACCCAACAATATTTTTTTTACAGTGTAGTAATCACAACATTTTTTCTTTTGTCAAACCAACTTAAATAAGTTATTTAGTTCAGATAACATATGATTTTGAGTTTCCGATGGTTAAATTAATCTCCTTCATTGTATTAACTCACTTTTTCCAGTTCAATGAACTTAAAATTTTAAGGCAACCAGGTTACTTACTTTTTTTAAGTTAAACCATCTATATTTTTTTTACAGTGAAAGGACATTTCACGAATGCCAATCAACAGGCAGTGGGACATGCTTTATTTATACATTTAAATGTAAGTACATAGTTAAAGACAGCTAATTTAAAGTAGGACCGTGGGAAAGCTTTTTGTTGAAAAGGATTTATAGGTTAAGATTTTGGTATTGGCAACCTCAAAGTAGTTTAAACGGGGAGCTGCTAGAGAGTCAACACATAATGCTGTAATCCCCAAGTGTCTTTTAGGTTTGTTAATGATGTACTGGCATGGTCGATGTAGAATACGCTTCTGCTTAGCCATTAGCCATTCCTTTTATTTGATTTTTCAGTGAAGGGTGAAGGGCTTTGAGCTGAGGTCATTCTTGTGATGCCATCTGCCAGTGAGGATTGCCATGATGTAATTTTCCTTCTGCACTAAAGCAAATAGTCACATGACATTTACGGCTGATTGGTTCAAAAGTTGATGTGCCCTTGAGGAACGATGGCAGAATGCAGGTCAAGGATTACCAGAGGGTCATGCGCCAGCCAAGCAACTGGCATTCATATAAATGGGAAAAGTTTTAAAGCCAATCAATATGCTATCAACATCAATGAACAAATAAAATAGTGCTGGACAACGATTAATCGCATCCAAAATAAAAGTTTGTGTATATGTGTGTGGGTACTGTGTATAATTGTTTGTATGCATATATTATGTAAACACAAACTTTTATTTTGGATGTGATTAATCAGAATTAATTGTTGCCCTGCACGGGTTTTACAAAGTGGGCTATCTAAATAATTCCTAAAGTGATCAGCTTGGTGCTGCTGGAAAATAATAAATGTGAAATGCCAAGTGTATGCAAATATCACAAATAGGTATGAAGAAATGAATGGGTATTTTATCATCAGACACTATCAGAAATCTGGAAAAAAAGAACACAGCTGACATTTCTTTGGAGAAAGCCACAAATAAAATAAAAAAAAATGAAGGAGCAGACTGAGTGGCCCTCCTGTAATCTGTCAGGATCTGAGGCCTCTTCGGAGATCAGAGAGATTCATCTTGTTTAATACACAGAGGCAAGCGCAGAGGGAATGGACAAATGGAGAGGGTGAGGAAGAGAGGAGGGGACAGGGAGCTCAGATGAGAGGCAGCAGGCAAGGGACGAGCCACAGGGGTCAGCCTGGGCTCTTGATAGGAGTAATGAGGTGCATATCCCCACTGACACGAGCGGATCTTTACTGTCTCCTTTGTCATTTATTAAACCTCGAGCACAAAGTCACTGCTGTCGGCCATCCTGACCGCCCGTCCGCCCACCATAAAACAGGCCCGTGTTCAGATAGCCGTGATTAAAGTGGGCCGTCTGTGTAGCTTCACACTTTTCTTCCGTTATGTGAGAGCGTCACACTGTTAGCAGGATAGCAATGGCAAATTCATGTCTAAAAGACGTCAGGCCCCTCCAAATAGTGTAAAGTATTACACAATATTAATAATCTGAAAATTCATTTTGGAATGGAATTACGAACATGGAATTAAAGGGTTAATTCACCCAAAAATGAAAATTAAGTCATTAATTACTCACCCCCATGCTGTAACAACCCCGTAAGACCTTCGTTCGTCTTTGGAGCACAAATGAAGATATTTTTGATTAAATTTGAGAGCCGAATCACTACCACAGTGACTGGCTCTTGACGGCCCAGAAAGTCAATGAAGAAAATGTTATACTCAACTATAAGTTTATCAAGCGACGAGAATACGTTTTGTGCGAAAAAACAAACAAAAATAACGACTTTATTCGACTATTCCTTTTCTTCCTTGTTGGCCTGAAACGAGACTTCAAGAGATTTCCAGGACGCATGTGCGAGAACTGAACTGAAGGAGATCGCAGTTCTCGCGCATGCGTCGTGGAAATCTCTTGAAGTCTCGTTTCAGGCCAACAAGGAAGAAAAGGAATAGTCGAATAAAGTCGTTATTTTTGTTTGTTTTTTCGCACAAAATTTTTTTATTAAAAATATCTTCATTTGTGCTCCGAAGACGAACGAAGGTCTTACGGGGTTGGTACAGCATGGGGGTGAGTAATTAATGACTTAATTTTCATTTTTGGGTGAACTAACCCTTTAAAATCCACTGTAATGCTTTATTTTAAGTGTCCTTGTTACACGTTACATACAATCACTTAGTTCCACAACCCTGCCTCTGCTGATGTCCTTTAGTCCCTGGCCAGCTCCCACCTGCTGTGAAGATCTGCCAGATGTCTTCAGGCCACCAGCATCATCAAGCACAAAGTATCCCCCGTCTCTGCCTCCAGCCTCCGTGGCCATCGCTCCACCTCAGCTTGTCGACACATCGGCTCCACCCTGGCTCCTCCCTCCCTTCGGCTCAACCAGGAAACCATCGTCAGAGCCACGTCCCCCCAGTGCGAGGACACACCTTTTTTGGAAGGTGGTGTTCTGTCACATGTATGCTCTGTTTATAGCAGTGTTGTAGTCGAGACCACCTCACTCGAGTCCGAGTCCAGACCGAGACCAGAGAGAGTCGAGTCCGAGTCAAGACCGAGTCCATAGAGAGTCGAGTCCGAGTCGAGTCCGAGACCAGAGACAGTCGAGTCCGAGTCGAGACCGAGACCAGTGAGGGTTGATTACCTAATTTACTTTTAAATTTACTTAGAGAAATCCTTTTTTTATTTTACTGAATTTACTTAGAGTTTAAAAAATATGATCAGTTTAGGGTAAAAAGGCCACATAGTAGGTGGTGTTAAAAGTAATTTTATTACAATTTGTCATGCGCAGTCGCGCACTAGAAAATCACCAATCACTGGGTGTGTCAATCAATTTAAAGAAATATTTTAATAATCATGAAAAATATTTTTGAATTGAACTCGAGTGGACTCCGAGTGAAGTCCGAGTCCTAAAAAAAAAAATGTTCGAGTACGAGTCAATTCCGAGTCCAAATGCACACGAGTCCATGACAAGACCAAGACCATTAAAATATGGTCTCAAGGCCGAGTCCGAGTACTACAACACTGGTTTATAGTGTTTTTGGTTTAGTCCTGTGACCCAGTTTTCCCCAGTCAGTCTAATTAGTCATCGCCTTCACCTGTGTCCTGTTAATTATCTAATTACGTTTCTTTTGTTTGTAACATTAAAAATAGCAGGGTTTGCCTTTAGTCAAAAATGTATTAAATAGTACTTGATTTCAACAATTACTCTCCCAATTTAATCAAATGGAAGCATGCTCAGAAATCCACCCATGCAGTTTCAGTTAATGCAACAAAACATTCCTATCGCCATCTGTGGTTGAACGATGAATTGTTTGCAGTTGTTCTACAATAGTTCTTCTGAGAGCTTCTGTACAGATGCATCTGATTTTGTTCAGGATCTTTCATTACACACTAAGATCATTGAAAATGAGAAGAAAGACCTACAAGGCATTTATCTGAAAAATATGTAGAGAAATATGAGCCAGTAGCATATCTGTGGCAATAATGTGATTTTGTTCATTTTTATTCACCAAATGATTCCATGGATCACCTTTAATGCACCAAGTTGTTTAGCAACTGCCTTCTGGGTAATAAACAGATGAGCAATATTTGTTTATTGTGTTTTTTATTACTAAATCTAATTACTTTTTGAACATTCATTTCTTTCATGATATTGCCATAACCTTTTCTTATTTAAGAAATCTGCCACTTGATTTCACGTTTAAGTCCTTCACTTGCCTAGAATACCACCGTTTGAATGTCTTATTAAAACAAAAACAACAAAAGATCTCTTTGTAATTGAACACTGTGTATGTGAAAGTGAAAAGACTAACTAATAATCAGCATTCCTCCACATTTAGCCATGACAACTGTTTATCAATGACTTATTTCTTATGAGGGCAGTGTGATGCCTGGGCTGATCTTCAGAAATGCATCACGCTTGTGTCTGCTCGGCCCAGAGAAACGTGTCTCGCTTAACAATAGCCACATGAAAAGCACCGCAATCAATATTTCTCCGGCTAATTGAAGGGCTTTTTATCTGAGCTGGTCTCATCGGGCCTGTGGTGCTGCAGAAGGCGAGAAGGTGATTGGTAGAAGCAGCTATTCCGTATTCGGTCCACACGGCATCTTGCTTGTGTATCTTTACTGTCCTCTTTAAAAGTTCTGTCAGCTGCTGGAAATGCGGTTCAATTGATATAAATGGGAATTCATCTCAATTGCAATGCCGCGCATGGATTGCGCTTTGGTGGAGACCTTTTAGAGTTGCTGTATTTCTTTGGATCAGTGTGATTGCTGCTATTTCCACAATAAATGTTATAAAAAAACGATATTTTGAGATTTTTTTCAAATATAAATACAACAGCACAAATGTAACAGCAGAGGCTCTGAGGAACAAATAATTATCCTAATCTTGAGCCTGAACCCATATTTGCCTGGATATATACATTTGTGTATAGTGTCTTATAACATAATATAAGACATAGAGGGCCCTATTTTAAGGATCTAAGCATGGTCTAAAGCACAAGTGCACTTAGGGGTGTGTTCGAATCCACTTTTGCTAGTTTAACGACAGGAAACATGAACTGAACGCATCTCCAGAGCGCAAACGGATCTGCTCGCACACAAGTTTAAAGCAGAACATCTACGGGACAAGCCGGATCCCACAATATACACAATAATAATCTTTTACATTGTAATCCTTTTATTTTTTTATGTTTGGCATGTTATGTGTTACTGTGCATCCCTGTGTATGTAATAAGCAGAGCGTGTGTGTAAAGCAGTGTACGCTCATTGGGTTGGTATTTAAACAACGTGGAGCAGGACGTGAAAATGATAACTGCGTCGGGCTGAAGATTTGAAAACACAGGTCGCGCCTGAAACTGCATTATGGCAATCCATTTTAACTTTTATTCATTTCCAGGATATGAACCCTTGGTATCAACAAATACTTTTCACTAGTTAAAATGATAATTATTGATGTCAGGAATAATATTTTCACTAGTAACTAGGGCTGGGTATCGATTCACATTTCAATTTCGATTCGATTTCGATTCACAAGCTCTCAGTTCGATTCGATTTCGATTCTCGATTCAATTTTCGATTTCGATTCCTGATTTGATTCTCGATTCGACTATAATGAAGATGTAATATAAATCCTATATTTATAAAAAAGAACAGTGGACATAAGTTTACTAGTGGTTAATTAATACAAGGAAATTAAGAGCCATAAACATGTATATAAAACTCTTTTTATTTTAGGTACACTAAATGCATACAAAGAATAAACAGGATTTTGATGCAATGTACAAAAAAAGTCAGAACAGTCGCACAGCTTGATCAAACAGTATCATGTTATTTTATGTTTAAGATAGATATAGATAAATAAATATATAAATATTTTTTTTACATTTTACATTGATCTTACCTAAATGGTAATGTAATTTTTTGTTTATTTTTGTTTTAAGAGTTTATGTATGGAAGCTTGATTTCAATCTTTGAATTAAATTGAAAAAAGTAGCACAAATAAATACAATAGAATAAAGACACAAATTAAGAGACATTTTGGGGTAGTTTTTTGGGTATGTCAGAAATACTACAGAAACTGAATAAAGTAATCCAATGTAAAATAATACTGGATAGTTTTTTTAGTCCAGACTGAATTAAATACAAAGGCTATTAATTCTAATTGCTTACAATTAATACTATATTCTGTTGTTATGACAACAGAATTAATGACTGACACAAATGGCTGCGTTCACTTTAAGAACTAGTGCGCGAATCCATTACTGTTTCATTAACTTTCAGTTACATGCGTTTAATGCTAATTTAAGACATTACCGACTGTCTTTACGAGGTTACTCACCAAGACCAGAGTTTTGACATAATGTCGCGTGTTTTAACTGTTAAAGTGATATAATCCAGGGATAAAACTTTTGTTTCTGGCGAGCTGTTTGTGAGGAAGATTTAGGCTGTAACGTTACTGTGCACGCAGTGAAAGAAATCTCTGAGAGTGCGCGAGCACGGGATGGTTTAACATTGCTTGTAAAACTTAAAAAGACGTGAAAATGATAAACGTTAGTTACGATCATAGGTTACGATGCAATGCTGGCCCGATTGTTAAGTGAATATTCTGTCATGTCCCGACTCCTAAACGCGTGTGTGTATCGACAGCTTGGCGCTTGCCTAGTGCAGAGAGACGAGAAGATGCAGCACCGCGTCCGCGAGCCCTTTTATATGGAAAAAAATCAATTCCGGCCGTTGAGAATCGATTTTGAATCGAACACATTTTAAAAAACGATTAATCGAAAAATAGATTTTTTTGCCCAGCCCTACTTCTTGATATCAGCTAGTAAAAACTATAATCCGTAATTTCTGTAATTGTATTTTCACTAGTGAAATGTCACCATAGGCTGCCATTCAAAATTAATTGTTGATATCAAGAATTGATTTCTTACTAGTTAGGAATACAATTCTTATAACTAAAAACCTTTATTTTTCATATAAGGAATTCAACTGTCACTAGTTGAAATGACTATTTTTGATATCAACAATTGAATTGCTACTAGTAACACTGTTCCTTTTTTATATCAATAATTCAAATTTACTAGTGACAATGTTAATTTCTGATATCATGAATGTGATTGTTACTAGTAAGAAAGCCATTTTAGATATATGAAATATTATTGATTTCATAAATACATTTTCAGATATCAAAAATTATAATTTTTACTAGTAACAAAGTAATTATTGATATCAAAAAGTATATATTGATTTTGAATGGCAGCCTATGGTGACATTTCACTTGTGAAAATACAATTACATTTTTGATATCAACCATTTTTATCCTGGAAATAAATAAAAGTTCAAATGGCTTGCCATACTGCATTGCTCCGGGTGTATGATAGGGCCCGTCACACAACATTATGTGCCCAAATTTTTACCCACATGAAAAATAAGACAAGAAACTAACGTAAGTGATGTATTCAGCTGGCAATTTTGTCAGCATTTCTAATCTGTCTTTGTTTTATAGATAAAATTAAAAATCATTCAAAAGCAGACAGGATGATAAAGGTTGTAGAGTCCCTGCTGATTCAGTTTCGAGCTTCCTACAAGCCTCAGTCAAAAAACAAACTCCTCAGAGGAAAGCGAGTTAAACGACCCATGTCTTAACACACATGCACACACTGGCACAAGACATATGCTTTATCAAATGAGTATGCACCTTGTTTCCCTCCCTCAGCGTCATGTCAGCTTCTCAGAGCTGATGGTTCCTGAACAGATGAAAAATGAATGCAGTTTCATATTTATTTTTTAAGCAATACGTTACGAGAGGCTACTCCGTGTCCTGCCTAACAACACTCTTATTTTCGTGATCATATTGACAATAGCATTGCATCTGGTACTTTGTTGGAAAACTGCATAGTTAGACTGTGAACCAATTAATACATTTAAAGTACACCATACATTACAATGTTGTGTAAATACCTTTTAATATGATAATTGGCTTAGACTTTTTAAGATTAATTTAGAGTGTCATTGGTACATGGTCCTTGCATGTACTTACTGTAATAATAACAGTAATCTATGCATAATTATATGCCACTAACCCTAAACTAAACCCTAGCCTTTCCCTATAGCAAATACACGCTGTTAAAGGCCCACTTTGAAACTTTTGGCTCTCTTACAGTTAAATAAAAGTGCATGCTAAGGACTATCGCTAAGATTAGATCTATGGTTTCTAAAAAAGAGATGCAGATGCTTGTTCATGTTTTTATTTCTTCTCGTTTGGATTATTGCAATGTACAAATCCTTCATGGACAAACTGCAAGTTGTACAGAATGCATCTGCAAGACTTTAGTCAAAGACCAACAAGAGATCACATATCACACCTGCTTAAGGCTCTTCATTTGCTTCCAGTTAGTTTTAGAGTGCAGTTTATAATTTTTACCATCATTTACAGAGCCTTGCATCAGTGTTGTAGTACTCGAGACTCGGACTCGGTCTCGAGACCATATTTTAATGGTCTTGGTCTTGTCATGGACTCGTGTCCATTTGGACTCGGAATTGACTCGTACTCGAACATTTTTTTTTAGGACTCGGAATTATTCCCGAGTCCACTCGAGTTCAATAAAAAATATTTTTCATGATTATTAATGTATGTTAATAAAATATTTCTTTAAATTGATTGACACGCCCAGTGATTGGTGAAGTGCGCAACTGCACATGAAAAATTGTAATAAAATTACTTTTAACACCACCTACTATGTGGCCTTTTTACCCTAAACTGATCATATTTTTTAAACTAAGTAAATTCAGTAAAAAACAAAAAAAAAGGATTTCTCTAAGTAAATAAAAGTAAATTAGGTAATCAACCCTCACTGGTCTCGACTCGGACTCGACCGTCTCTAGTCTCGGACTCGACTCTCTATGGACTCGGTCTTGACTCGGACTCGACTCTCTCTGGTCTCGGTGTCGACTCGGACTCGAGTGAGGTGGTCTCAACTACAACACTGCCTTGCATGGTCCAGCTCCCTCTCAGATCCAGGATATATTGCATGCATACACTTATGGTCACTCTTTGAGGTCAAGAGGCCCAGGCCAAGACCTTTTAACTGTTCCCAGAACACGTTTTAAAACAAGAGACGATCGTGCTTTCTGTGTGGTGTCTCCAAGGCTCTAGGAACTCTCTTCCATTAGCCTTAAGAATTTTGGACTCTGAAAACTTTCAGACATATTTTTAGACAGGCATTTAACTAGCCATATGTATTTGTATGTTATGTGTGTTGTTGTTAATTTTGTGAAGCATTTTGTGTCCCTTCTTGTCTGTGAAAGGTGCTATATAAATAACGTTTACTTACATGCATTTTGCGGAAGAACGGCTGCCATGTTGCACCAGAACGCCCACCACACACCAGTTTACTGGTGGTGATGAAGCCACTTAGTGTGTGTGTATATATATATATATATATGAAGAGTTCAGATGCAAAAGCCTCTAAATGCCATTTGAAATTTTCTTCTTTAATGATGATTTATATCAAACTTGTATATTTAACTTCATTAATTTCACTTAAATAACAATTAATAGGTAATTATCATTGCCATTTAAGTGAAATAACTGAACTTAAATATACAAGCTTGATAAAAATGATCATTCTAGAAGAAAATTTCAAATGGCATTTAGAGGCTTTTGCATCTGAACTCTTCATATATATACATACACACCTAAAGGATTATTAGTGGTTATTTCAGTCAAAGTTGCTCTTCTATCAGCTCGAATCAGTCGGCCCATTCTCCTCTGACCTCTAGCATCAACAAGGCATTTTCACCCACAGGACTGCCACATACTGGATGTGTTTCCCTTTTCACACCATTATTTGTAAACCCTAGAAATGGTTGTGGTGAAAATCCCAGTAACTGAGCAGATGCCATGCTCAAAATTGCTTAAATCCCCTTTCTTTCCCATTCTGACATTGAGTTTGGAGTTCAGGAGATTGTCTTGACCAGGACCACACCTCTAAATGCATTGAAGCAACTGCCATGTGATTGGTTGATTAGATAATTGTATTAATGAGAAACTGAACAGGTGTTCCTAATAATCCTTTAGGTGAGTGTATATATATAGATGATTAGGAGGCCATGATGGACAGAGTTCCCAGGACACCGGGGTTACACCCCTACTTGTTTCGAAGGACATCCTTGGGTTTTTTTTTTTTGTGACCACAGAGAGTCAGGACCTTGTTTTTACGTCTCATCCGAAGGACGTTGCTCTTTGACAGTATAGTGTCCCCATCACTACACTGGGGCGTTTGGACCCACACACACCACAGGGTGAGCAGCGCCCCCTACTGGCCTCACTAACACCTCTTCCAACAGCAACCATGGTTTTCACAGGAGTCTCCCATCCAGGCATGGACCAAACTTAACCCTGCTCAGCTTCAGTGGGGAACCAGTCTTGGGCTACAGGGTGATATGGCTGCTGGTGTGACATATATGCTTGTGTGGGAGTGACACAACTAACCTGTGCCACTCGCACATCAGACACACACACCAGACACGTGTCAAAGCAGCCCGATCAACTTACTCTATTTACGGATATGATGGGACACACACGGTACGCTTTTTCTCCATGAAAACAGTCCTGTCATGTCTAATATATAAACACTTATTAGGCTTATGAATCAGGGTAAAACAAAAACACTTTTAAAAAGAATGAATATATACATATTTAAATTTAGTTAATTTTGAACAGAAACTTTACATAATGTGCTTTTAATTAAAATTTCTAAAATCTTAAAAGAATAATTACACTACCAAAAATAAGGTGTAACCCATACTGGCTCTAGAACAATGATTCATATAAATCGGTAATATTTTATCTATTTGAGATTCTTCTTCTAAAAACGGTTCTTTTAGATGGTACTTTTTTATTGCATTGGTATGGTTTGAACATGCACTGAAGTACTGAAGTCAAGTATGTGTTCACCTGATAGCCTCGTCTCTCCTTGCAGTGAAGACAGCTCAGCACAGATATCTTGATGTTCCGTTTGAGTGACCAAAGCCAAGATCCATTTGCTCCTTGTGCTGCTCTGCCCGACACACTATTATATCAGACAATCCTGTCGACTCTCCTTCAAGAGAAACGGTTGAACTGTTCACCTATGCCCTACAACCACAGACCTGGTACCAAAAAAAAAGAGAAATATGCCAATAAAAAGTTTTGCAGAGAATACAGAAGAATTGGAACTTGCGTCCCATTTGAGGGCGAGAGAAGTTATTACAGAAATACACAATTTACTGAAGTAGTGTGAATTGAATGTATTTGTGAGTAAATGATCTGTAGTAGTTCATCTTTAAACATGTAATTTCATAATTAATTCTATTGTCTTTGAAATATGGTTAAAATGTACTTTCATTTCATTTCTATTCTATTTTCAATTCATAACCCTACCAGGCTACTAATACTCTACTCTAAATATGAGTTATTAGACGTACTGTAGGTGCAACGTTACTTGTAGTCAACAGAATGCGTTAAAGGGACCATCAAAATAAAGTGAAACCTACATTTAAAATAAAATAACGGTAACACTTTATTTTACGACCCGCAAACAACTGTGTAAGTACACTGAAATTACAGTGTACGTTTCTGTAATTATAGTGTACTTCCGTGTAAGAGAACAATATGTTAAGTTTTGGGTAACAAAGAGGTAACAAGCACCACTTTAACTACACAGAACATGGGGGTAACAAACGCTACTTACTATGTAGCAATACGAAACAACACTTTTTGCACTGTAATTACAGAGAAAGTTACTGTTATCAAAAAAAAAAACCATTTTAATTACACAGTATATTTGCCCTGACATTTAAGTGTCATTGCAGTTCAATGGGATACGGTAAGTACTAATTACCACATGGTACGGTCTAAATTAAAATCATAGCAGAAACTAATTATTTTGACTTTTCTAGTAATCTGGTATGAAAAGCCAATACATTTAATTTTTTATCATATATATATATATAATTTTCAACCCACAGATGTCTAAATTACCCTGAACATATTTTTCCAGAAATGTGATACATTTTATAAACAACAGACGTACAATTTTTGCCTGGAATATATTAACAGAATAGATCATTTTTTAAATAATTAAATAATTTGCTTGTATATCTGCTTGTTACCCCCTTATTACCCAAAACATAACATATTGTTCCCTTATACTTACACGGAAGTACACTAATAATTACAGAACGAACACAGTAATTTCAGTGTACTTATGAAGTTATTTGCATGTTGTATATCTGCTTGTTACCCCTTTATTACCCCAAACTTAACATATTGTTCCCTTATACTTACACGGAAGTACACTATAATTACAGAAACGTACATCGTAATTTCGGTGTACTTACACAGTTGTTTGCGGGTCGTAAAATAAAGTGTTACCAAAATAACTTTAAATGTAATATCGAATAACTCACTGGACTTCAAATTTTGATACTATACGAGGTTAGATGTTATAGGAAGGAGGCGTAGACCGGCAAACATTCAACAATTTTAATACAGTTTTTTTTCTGAATTTCTTTTCTGGAGGTCACAGGAATATACATTTCAGTGTTTAATTTTTAAAAATATTTTTGTTACATTTATACGATAAACTATGACCGCAAGGCCTTAAAGCTAGCAGACATGGATGGAAAGCCACGCATCTTTGATTTCAATTGATTTCGTGTTGTTTTTTACATTTCAGGAGTAGGCAATGTTGAGTTATGGCACATTTATTACAACAGAGATACAAATAACTGCTTCAATTTTCACATCTGCAGGATCAATTTTCCAAATCATTGCTGTATGACTCTGCATGTATGTCTACAAACACAAAACTAATTTCACTGGTTCAAGTGGTGCTGTTTAAGTGATTGCAAACAATATTATTTGTCATGTGCTTTACCCTTGCGGTCGCCGTTCCATTATGAATACAACACTGCGGTTTCCGCCAGGTGAATTTTTCTGAATCGTTCCTCTTCATCTTTCATCTGAAGCAAATAAATGCTTGCTTCTGTGTATGCTGAGGGCAGTTCTTCCCAGTAACATCACTGCATCTCAGAACACCATCTTAGCAAAAAATAGCCGAGTCAAATCAACACTACAGCATTAACCCTCGCTGACTGATGTACCCCAGGGCTCTCACGCATATTTTCCCCTCCTTGTGTATTTACATACTACTGTTAGACTCACATATTCACTGTAATGTCAACATTGCTGGGTGCTTTCCATCACTTTGAGGGCACCAACAGAGCAGCAGAGAGAAAATAGCTGCAGGACAGTTTTCAAAGGGAAGTGCAGAAAACAGCATGCAAGGCCAACATTTCTAGATTTAAGTGCTTAACATGAAGGACTTTCTGTATGCTTCTGTTTATCATAATGTAGAATAGTGCATCATTAAGTAGACTAAGAGTGAAATATTCAACCCTTGGAACCCCAGCTTATGCTACCGGAGGAAGGAAAGTCTCTGAAATGTAACTGTAAAGCGCTGCCTGTGAGTCATTGTTTATTCTTCTGCAATGCTCCAATCACTTTGACTTCATTGCTATGCCGACAAGGTGGGTTTATGCAACGTTCTCTTCTCATACTAGAGCGGTAAAGCATGGTGAGAAGGCGGCCTGTCAGATGCCAGTTTGCTGTGAAATTAACATAATTAGTGAAGGTCATTCATATGCATAAGGTTAAGTGTTTTAGAGGCTGATGTATGCGAGGTGTTTCTAACAAATAAATGATACTCACAATCAGTATTGAAGAGGCAAACAGAGTTCATTTCCAATGGCCGTCTACTGGATTTTTGATTGGCCGCTACAGGCGAGTCTAATCAATTAGAAAAGTCAGATAGTGGGACTGTACTAAGTTTGGTAAACGTAGCTTGAAAGATGTCGGAGAAGTTAAAGATAAAAAGATCAGGGATCTTGAAAATTAAAACACACAAATTATGGTAACAGGAGCAGATCATTGATTCATAAGACTTATTTGCATGTGGTTCCTTGCAAAATACTATATTATGGCCATTTCCCATTGTTAGGCAAGTGCAGAAAGACAGATGATGATCAGGAATACCATAACAATCCAACTGGTAATACATTCTAATACATTTTGGCATTTCCATCATAAACAGCTCCAATTGTGTGGCCTTTCTACTATAGTAAACTTGCTCTATAGTTGTAATGCGAAGGACAAGTACGAGTCTTGTGAAACATGAGTCACGATGAAAGAGCTCAATGAAGATGCGCTTTTATCCAACGCATTCTCATCCTATGGCGTCATATGGGTGACGCTTTTGACATTGCGTCTAAATCCAACGCACAATATAACACGCTTCGGTTATGGGTAGGTTTAGGTCTGGGGTAGTGTTAGGGTTAGACCACTAGGAGGCGCCTTACACAGCTTTATTACTTAAAAGTAATAGAGCCAGGTGGTGGTGATAATACAGGGGTAATAGGTAATACAGGGGTGGTGATGGTGCAGTGGATAAGACACATGCCTTTGGTGTGAGAGACCCAGGTTCGAATCCACTGTGAGACACCAATGTGTCCCTGAGCAAGACACTTAACCCCTAGTTGCTCCAGAGGCGTGCGACCTCTGACATAAGCCGCTTTCTGACCGTAGGGACTTTTGCAGTTCCTAGAACCTAACGTTCCTACAACCCTTTTTTTCTCGTGTTCCGACCGGACTAATTTGGGGATTTTTTAGTTCCTCAGACAGTAGTTCCTATAACTCTTTCAGTACCTAGTCTAGAGCGAGGACTTTTTTTAGTTCCCTTTCCCTAGGTCTACGTTGATTGGTTTAACTTATAAGTCATGCCCACTGTCAACACGGACGGAACTTGTCTGCCATAAGCGGTGTGTTTTTGCAAAACATGACAACGAGGATTAAGACAAACATGACGCATTCAACCAGCTAATTGCTAATGCTAGCTAAACTTACCCGTCGTTTTGTTTGCCTCCTGCGCTCTGCTCTTTTATCTTCTTCCATCATATTACTTAATATCATATTACGCTGGAGCCTTCGTATTCTGTGTTTCTCTGTACGGAACTCAAGCATAATCTTTAAACGCCGCCATTCGTTCTCCGTTATTAAGGTCCCGGCAAGGCAGAACGGGAACATTGCAATCGGTCTTTTTTTTTTTTTTATTAAGAACAATCTTAGTACAGACATGTATACAGCAAAATTAACATACAATATATAAATTACAAAGTCTTTCATACTGGGGGGGTATTGTAAACTTATATAAAGATATTATAACATTTGCATATTTTCAATGTTTTAAACGCTTTTTGCTTCATAGAAAATCAATATAAAGCTCAATTTCTTTCCTACATAAAATAAAATGAGGCTTTTTACAGGAGAATTTGCATTTATGAACATAAAATTTTGCCATTAAAAGAATGAAATTAATTAAATAATTCTGATTGTGCTTAAATGCTGGTTTGTTGTTGTTGTATGTGGCTGCGCTACGTCTAGTGATGACGCTATAAAGACCGTCGCCGTGCTTGCGTTACCCCTCCCTACCAGTTCCTATGGCCACTTGGCCAGTGCGAATGCAAGCAGCAAAATCGAGTTTGGGGGAGAGTAGTTCTTAGAACTGTTTAGAAGTGGACAGTTCCTATAACTAAGTTCCTGTAACTACTTGGTCGGAAAGCGGCTATATATAGCAATTGTAAGTCGCTTTGGATAAAAGCATCAGCTAAATGAATAAATGTAATGCAAATGTAAAAGTGCAGATACCCCTTGCTATATTTTACTCAAGTAAAAGTACTCCAGTCAGATGTCTACTTAGTAAAAGTACTGAAGTACTTGTTTTTAAAAGTACTTGAGTATCAAGAGTACAAGAGTACTTTTTCTAAATATTGCATTAGTGCTTACAATTATGGACAGAAACGTCCTGCATGGAGTTATGAACGATGCTATTGTTTATTCCTTGGAGAATGTAAAAGGAACTGATAGTAAAATCAAGTCATTTTCATCTTTTTACCATGTTATACCAAAAAAAAAAATGCAGAAAATTCAGAAAATTGGAATAGTCTGGCAAGATGGGACCACGGGTCGGCACATTCCCGGGATGGACCGGCTGCGTCTTCATCCATTGTTTCGTCCATGGTTTTTTCTCTTATCTAACTCTCACCATTGAGTTGACTTTGGCGGAAAGCTGAAGGTGATTGCTGATAGGCTGTCCCAATCAGTGGCGCCTGCACAATCCAATTACGTTTGAGAGGGAAACAACAAATTGAGGGTTTCTGAGATATTTCTTTTTTCCATTTTTTTAGAAGTAATAACGGATACTCACGGTTATGAATAGATGTAGTGGAGTAAAGAGTACAATAATTCCCTCTCAAATGTACTTAAGTCATGAGTACTCCCCAAAAATGATACTTGAGTAAAGTACTGTCCTCAAGTAAATGTCCTCCGTCACTGACCGGCTCTGCGTTTGTTAGTGCCACTCATCGGACACTTTCAAACTGCTGCAATACGTACAACAACCTCTGTGGTAAAACAGATTCACATTCATCTGTTTTTGATAAAACCGAACGCTTCTAGCAATGATTACTGCAATGTTCAGTGATGCACAAATTAAAAACAATATTTTGACTTCAAAAGGCACTTTTTGTCTATTCAGATCGTCTGCCGCATTAGGTTCATTTCTCTGGGCTCATGTTAGCAAATGTTGTTACTAATTGGGATTAATTGAATTAATTATTCAACATGACGTGAGATCATCAATAGAATAGATCATCAATCTATTCAAAGCATGAATGCAGGATGTTGGTTTGTCAAGACAATGCAACGAGACTTCTTATTCAAATGGTAGTTTAAGCAGTATTGTGACGCAAGAAGCAATCAGTTCCATGACATCACAGAATAACAAGTCTGGAAATGGTGAGTAAAATATCAAGAGAGCGCGAGCAGAGTCTTTTGATGTAAGTCTGCCTCTGCAACCGAATTATGGCTCTAAATTGGTTTCAAGGGACTGCAGCGATGCATGAAATAATGTCCTGTGGCATGTTGCGAAGACTGACTCCCAATGGTAGCACGCACTGAAATAGCCATACAACCAAGTTTCCAGTCTCATCCTGCAGTGGGAACATGCATATTTCCCCTTCTGATTAACAACCACTATCAGAATAATCAAATCTGGCAAAGATTCAGCAGAAATGAAGTGGTTCATCAACATCCTTTTCACAGAGAGCTCTCCTACGCCACGCAAATCATGTGCTATAATGAGAAATGAGGCTGGAATGTGCAGACAGGAGTCTGCTTTACCCACAATGCCTCGCTCTTAGGCAGGTATGTCATTAAAGGACACTCGGATCAACGGAAGACACCCACTTAGCACAGAAGACCAGAGCGGCCACGGAAAATAATAAAATAACGGCAGCTCCAGGTAGACTTAAGTGCAATTTTCCAGCCCGGCACTGAGCTTTTCATGGGGAAAAAAAGGATGAAAATGGTGATCTAATTGAATCTCCCTGGTAGCTTTCACCATGACTATGGAAACATCAAAGCCCATCGTGGAATGATGGATTCGAACAATTTATCTAGTTATTTTGCTTTTGGCGGGCACACTAGCTAGCCACTGAATTTAATTTTATAACCAGTTCTGTACATGCTCTAAACCTTAAAGGCTGCAACAGCGGAGCAAGTAAAAGAAAGATTGTACTTCCTGCGCAGAAAGACACAGCCCACACGTCGGACATACTGCAACTGCATTGCACATTAAATATCACATAAACAGATGATTCACACTATGCGCTTTGAATAACCATTTTGTAACTAAACCGTTCGGCTGTAAGAGAACGGGAGACGCGAACACGCGACTCGCTTTTAATTACCCCTATGGTTTTCACTTTTTCGTCAGTGTTTCTATCCATATTAGAAAAAGGGAGCAACAGTGCCTGACCTTTCCTATGGTTTCTATGGCAACAGAAAATGGGGTAAGAATTTCAAGCACGTTCAATAAATTCCTCTTTGGTATCTCAGCACAGAAAGCAAAGCACTGAGCAATTAATCAGGGGTTTTTGGGGAGGAACAAAGTATAAAGGACACAGAAAAGGAGACTTATCCAGACAGGAGGTTGAGAAAGCCATTCCTTTTCTACTTGATATATTCAAATGATCAACTCAATAGTCAGAGGCGTTTTTAATATGTCTTAGTAAATATGGAGCATGTACATGCGGTCGTGGGGGCGGCTTTAATTTAGTGGATATCTTCGCATATTAACATGAAAATGAAAAGGAAGTGGATTAAGAGAGCAGACCTTTTTTAAGCGAAAGGGCTCTCCTCACATATTAAACATGAAGCTGCGAAAAAACTGAATTATTGTAATGTCAGGTATTCCCTCGGGCGCGTCGGATGGACTAGCACTCTGCTCAGGCCAACGGAGATGTAGAAATCCAATGAAAACTTTAAATATGGTACTCGTTCTCAGATGTATACAGAGAAAAAAAAACTCGAGTCTTTAGGGTGTATCGGATTAAACTACGACGGTGTTGGGAAAAAGGTACATTTACTTCTTAATGCACATTCCTGGTGTGTTTGTTTTGCACAATTCATCAATAAATGCTGTAATCTTTCTTCAAAATGTAATCACTTGCTGAAATGCCTCTGAAATGACAGTTTTTTCGACTAATGTCACAAATTCCTCTTATTTTTCAAACCTTGTATTCAAATATATCCTTTACCTCTATCCTGGGATGTAACACAGCACATGTGTGTGTGATAATTAGGGCCCGAGCACTAACAGTGCGAGGACCCTATTGAAACTGTTAGGATTATTATTTTATTTTTTTTTTCTGCAAAGTAAGTTCAATTTTCGGGGCCGCAACATGCTCAAAAACTCACCAAATTTGGCACGCATGTCAGGACTGGTGAAAAATTTCGTATTTTGTGGGTTTCGCAGATGGGCGTGGCAAAATGGCACGCTAGCGCCACCTAGAAAATTGGAAAAAATTAGCCCTCGTCCACGTTCAACCTACATGCACAAAATTTGGTGGGGACGTGTATATCAAGACGCACAAAAAAGCCTCAAGAACCCATACCCTAAACTCGACAGGAGGTCCGCCATTTTGAATTTGGCGGCCATTTTTGGACGATTTACAGACTCCGTACTTTAACAAACTCCTCCTAGGGATTTAGTCGGATCGACTTAAAATTTCTGCTGTGCCTTCTAAAGGCATTGACGATGTAAAGTTGTGCTATCTGCGCGTTTTCGTCGATGGGCGTGTTCGTGGCGTCGAAGATTCGCCATGAAACAGGAAGTTGTAGTAACTTGGCTGTAAATGCCCAGATCTGCACGAAATTTTAAACATTTGACAAGAGTCCCGCCCTGAACAAATCTACATGCCGACATTCACCCACAGTCATAGCGCCACCTGCTGGCAACAGGAAGTGACCTTTAACGAAGCAGCCCCCGCCGCTTGTTTGACCGACATGTACGAAATTTCTGTGGTACATCTACCATGACCAGACGCACAAAAAAGCCTCAAGAACCCATACCCTAAACTCGACAGGAAGTCCGCCATTTTGAATTCGGCGACCGATTTGGGACGATTTACACACTCCGTACTTTAACGAACTCCTCCTAGGGATTTAGTCGGATCAACTTCAAATTTCTGCTGTACCTTCTAAAGGCATTGACGATGTAAAGTTGTGCTATCTGCGCGTTTTCGTCGATGGGCGTGTCCGTGGCGTCGATGATTCGCCATGAAACAGGAAGTTGTAGTAACTTGGCTGTAAATGCCCAGATCTACACAAAATTTTACACATTTGACAAGAGTCCCGCCCTGAACAAATCTACATGCCGACATTCACCCTCAGTCATAGCGCCACCTAGTGGCAAGAGGAAGTGACATTTAACGAAGCAGCCCCCGTCGCATGTTTGACCGACATGTACGAAATTTCTGTGGTACATCTACCATGTCCAAATGCACAGAAAAGTCTCTTGGAGCGATGCCCTAAACGCAACAGGAAGTCAGCCATTTCTAATTTTACCGCCATTTTTGGATGATTTACTCATTACGTACTTTAACTAACTCCTCCTAGGGCTTTAGTCGGATCGCCTTCAAATTTCTGCTGTGCCTTCTAAAGGCATTGACGATGAAAAGTTGTGCTATCTGCGCGTTTTCGCCGATGGGCGTGTCCGTGGCGTCGATGATTCGCCATGAAACAGGAAGTTGTAGTAACTTGGCTGTAAATGCCCAGATCTGCACGAAATTTAACACATTTGACAAGAGTCCCGCCCTGATCAAATCTACATGCCGACATTCACCCACAGTCATAGCGCCACCTGCTGGCAACAGGAAGTGGCCTTTAACGAAGCAGTGTGGCAAATGCACAGCCGCACTGGCTGAGCTGCAGAAAATGAAACGCGGCCGCCTCACACCCCGACGTGCTACAGGTGCGAGGGCCCGCCCATCGCTGCTTGCAGCTTTAATATTACAATTGTTTTTGTTATTAATATTACTGAATTAATATTCAAGTAATCTGAAAGAATAGTATGGCTTATTTAATAACGTTTTGGTTTATTTGCAACACATAGTGGAATGTGTATATATCTATATATATATTTAGGAAATGTGTCATGTTTTTTATTTTATTTTTTGGTAAAACCTTTCTCACGGTAAAACCTTAGTGCTCAATAGCTGTTCATATTGTTTATTTAAATGTTGCCAATATCAGTTTCCAGTGTGAACAGATTATGGTCCTGGACTGACCCGCATGTGTAAGAATGATAAAACTACGTCAAATGGAAGTAGAACATTAAAGTAAGTTATTATGTGTTTATTTATGGTGTGATCTGCTGAGGAACCACACTGTAAAAATGAATATGCTTTATCTAATCAATAGAATTGTGGCAACAGATTACAAGCAATATTATTAAATATATCAAATTAGAATAATTAATCAAATTATTCCTTAAAAGTTAGTTAACCATTTAAAATGAGTAAAGTTTACACCAAAGAAATTAACAAAATTCTCACTAACAGACAGACGTCAAAAATTAATTAAGAACTCTTTATTTTATATTTCCAACATTGAAGACACCTGATGTTGACAAGCAGAATCACGGAAGGAGAAAACCCGTAATTTTAAAACAAACTAAAACTAAAACAAATCACCATAATGGTGACTTTTGGTTGTTATTGTAGGTTTTACTCATTTAAAATGGTTAGCTTTTAATATTACTCAATTATAATTTGTTAAATTTAATTAATAATATTGCTTGTATTCTGTTGCCACATTTTTTTTGTGATTATATAAAGCATATTCATTTTAACAGTGCATAGAATTGATATACAGGCAATATTAAATACAAAGACAAGGATGTAAGAAAAGAGAGCAGAGTTTTTAAACATTTATGATGTTTTGTTTTTATATAGTGCTGTCACTGTAATACTTATGAGTTCTGACACATCACTGTCCTTCACTGACTTCCTCTCGCAACTTTCTTAACTTTGAGTTAGGAAATCTTCGACGTAACTCCCATGAACGCAGAACACATAGGCAAGTCTTAATGCTCAATTCTGATTTTTTGCTCAGATCCGATTTTTGGTTTGGCTGTTCACTTTACCCTTTAAAATGTGACCTACATCTGATTCTAATGTGAACTGTTTGCATTTTTCAAACTAACCCGCATGCGCAAAAGAACAACAATGACATCATACGCAGCACACTGTTGCACTAATGTTCGTGTGGTTATGGAGGAAGTAAGCATTTACGCTTTTATATCTAAATGTCTGTGTAATGGAAGCCGTAAAAAAATTAATGAGCAGGTGATGATGAGGAGAAGAATGAAGAGAAAGAAAGCAAAATTGGCTATTTATTAAGTAGCCCATATATTAAGTACGTCTAACACCTCACTCTCCCTCCATTGACTCGCTCCATCATTGTTCTCCATATGTATTCAAGTTTTTAATGTTAGTCTGTGTCTGTTGTGCTTACTCGTAATTGCGTCAAATGTCAGATGTAGATTGACGAAAATTTTTTTTGAAAAAAAAATCAGATCTGTGTCTGATTTAGGACTACATATGAATGTGGTCTAAATCTGATTTAAAAAGATCAGATCTGGGCCAGATTCGAGTGTTCACACTATCTCTGAAGAAGTCTGAACTGGTCACTTGACCCCCAAAAAAATCAGATTCAAGCCACTTTTGTCTGCAGTGTGAAGTGGCACAAATCAGAATCGAAAAGATCAGATTCCATGTGGTTTGTGCTGTTCACACAGTCATGACAAAAACATATGAGGGGGAAAAAAATCTGTTTTGGGCCACATTTACCTGCAGTCTGAATGTAGCCGAAGATGTAAAGCAGGGTTTTTAATATTTAAAAGTCACTTGAATCCAGAAAAAAAAAAACACTTACCTAAATTAAAGACATAGTCCACCCAAAAATGTTAATTAGCCCATGATTTACTCAAACTCAAGCCATCCCAGGTGTAATATTGGAGTTATTTAAAAAAAAAAAAAAAAAAAAAACCTGTCCTGGCTCTTCCAAGGTTTATAGTGGCACTGAATTAACCCCCTGAGTCGCGTGGAGTTCGTTTAAGATGGAAGGATGCACTTTTATGGACTTGCTTGGAAGATCCAGGACATTTTTTAATATAACTGAATGCCATAAACACATAGGATGGCTTCAGGGTGAGTAAATCATAGGGTAATTTTCATCTTTGGATGAACTATCCCTTTAATCCTGCATAAAGCTTAATGTGAGCAAACAGAAATGAACCATTAGTTCAATTAAATGAATCCATTTAACTGCTGATTTTCAAGACACACTCTTTTCCTGAGCCCGTAGAAACTGCTGTAGGCCGGTGATGTCGACATGTTGACGCTACAGGCAGATTTCCAGAGGACGCATCATCACAATTAGCTTGATGAGCAGCTACGGGGGAAAAGTAGAATAATTAGGCTGTTTTTCTGACTGTTTAGGTCAGTGTCTGCGACATTTGATAGACTGATTCCTGTGTTCCCTCAAACCACACAGTTTCACACTTACTAGCGAAGCTACTGTGGGGAATCGGTGGGAGATGTCATTAGATTAATGTTTGCTATCTGTATAATTACACATAATGGTGTGATATCATTTATGGGCTTGCTTTTGCTCTGATGTGTGCTATCATGTTGTGCCATGAAGCCAAGCCTATAGTTAAATTAACATAAATTAATCTTTTATTGCATTTTGTGGATTTATGTGCATTTTTAATGTAACTGGCAAATATTCTTTTTAATACTGCGAGTCATCGTGTTCACAACTCATTTACTAAAAATGTAGGGTGGGACTTTATATTAACATTAACTTCCATTAAGTACAATTGGAAATATTTTAAAAAAGCTCCATTACCTACTACAGTAGCCTAAACAATACCTTATTTAAAGTAAATTCCATTTTCAGGTAACACCGGGCAATGAATAATCATGTACTAATATCTGAATTAGTTACTTCAACATGAACTCATGATTAGTGAAAATCATGAACCAATGATGAACCAATGAAGAGCGATCCTTAACTATGACATACATGAATAACAGCAGCTATAAACATGTTATATATGTTAGATAGTTAATGCATTAATTGACATTTAGGTGCAAACTAAATCAATTAATGGATACTATGGATACGTTCCACCACATCCCAAAGATGCTCTATTGGGTTGAGATCTGGTGACTGTGGGGTCCATTTTAGTACAGTCAACTCATTGTCATTTGAAATGATTCCAGCTTTGTGACATGGTGCATTATCCTGGTGGAAGTAGCCATCAGAGGATGGGGACATGGTGGCCATAAAGGGATGGACATGGTCAGAAACAATGCTCAGGTAGGCCGTGGCATTTAAACGATGCCCAATTGGCACTAAGGGGCCTAAAGTGTGCCAAGAAAACATCCCCCACACCATTACACCACCACCACCAGCCTGCACAGTGGTAACAAGGCATGATGGATCCATGTTCTCATTCTGTTTACACCAAATTCTGACTCTACCATCTGAATGTCTCAACAGAAAACGAGACTCATCAGACCAGGCAACATTTTCCAGTCTTCAACTGTCCAGTTTTGGTGAGCTCTTGCAAATTGTCGCCTCTTTTTCCTATTTGTAGTGGAGATGAGTGGTACCCGGTGGGGTCTTCTGCTGTTGTAGCCCATCCGCCTCAAGGTTGTGTGTGTTGTGGCTTCACAAATGCTTTGCTGCATACCTCGGTTGTAACGAGTGGTTATTTTACTCAAAGTTGCTCTTCTATCAGCTTGAATCAGTCGGCCCATTCTCCTCTGACCTCTAGCATTAACAATGCATTTTCGCCCACAGGACTGCCGCATACTGGATGTTTTTCCCTTTTCACATCATTCGTTGTAAACCCTAGAAATGGTTGTGTGTGAAAATCCCAGTAACTGAGCAGATTGTGAAATACTCAGACCGGCCCGTCTGGCACCAACAACTATGCCATGCTCCAAATTGCTTAAATCACCTTTCTTTCCCATTCTGACATTCAGTTTGGAGTTCAGGAGATTGTCTTGACCAGGACCACACCCCTAAATGCATCCGTTGGGCTTTGATTATGAGGCGTGTCTTAACCGAACCAGGAAAAAAAAACAACCTCTGCACTCAATTGGATAGTCGGTAGATACAACCAATCAGAGCAACGCAGTAAGTCAACTCCTTTGCATAGCGCAGTTTTCAAATACAGAACGTAGCCTAACTTTATTTATTTTAGAAGTTAAATAATGAGTGTTACTTCTTTTACTTACTTCTCCATGAGTGCCACCAAAGGAGAAACCACAACGACCACAGGCTTTTCATTACGTCCCATAACCGTCAGAGCCAGCTGATAAGTTACACTTTTCCCGAATCATGTAGGAAGGACGCCAAAAATATCTTTCCGATCGACAAATGCCTTGATTGCAGTTCTCTGTTTGTCTATTAAAATGAATGCGCTGTCGATTTATTTTACAAAAGACATGACAGCGGAATCTGTACATCTCAATTCTCCAGCTGCAGTCATCTTTGACAAGCGCTCTTTGATAACGTGATGATTACGTCCCTGCAGATCATCTGTCCATCATCGTATAAAGCCCGCCCTGGCAATTTGATTGGCCCGTTCATTTTTTGCCTGATCATAATTGCTCCTCAATGGAACGAGTCCAGACCGAACTTCCCGACCAAAAAATCTTGTGGGCGGAGTTCGGGCTGGCATCCAGGCTAGCTGTAGACATGTGTAAAACCATGATGAACGAAGAATGAGCTAATAAATTAAAAACTAGTCCTTTGTCAGATAGTACAGTCGGATGTCAAATTGAGGAAATGGCAAATGATGTGAAAGAGCAGCTGAGAATTTTGATCAGTTCAGAGATTTTCAATTCAATTAGACGAGACGGCATAGAACAAATGACGTGCAACTTTTGGCATTTGTGCGATACGAGGATAATAGTGCGACGTGCGAGGAATTTCTCTTTTGCAAACCACCGCCAAGGCGAACTACAAGTGCCGAGATTTTTTCAGCCCTTGACGACTTTTTCAAAGAACACAATATTTCGTGGCAGAAAGTGTGTGGCGCTATGTAGAGATCGAGCCAGAGCAATGAGTGGCAGCCAGACTGGATTGATTTGGCACATAAAGAAAGTAGCACCGGTGATAATTTGGACACATTGAATGATTCATAGAGAAGCTCTGGCCGCCAAAGATCTCAGTGTTGAGTTCAGCAAGGTGTTTGATGCTGTTGTTAAAACTGTAAATCCGATCAAACGGAAAGCATTAAATATGTGCATCCCTATGTCAAGGCTTAGGAAGTGAACACACCTCTCTTCTTTACCATTCAACTACGTGATTCGATCTATACTTTCTTGTGCCAAAAAGAGTGCACTAAACTGGCTCACATGTTCAAGGACAGCCACTGGTTAACTAAGCTGGCGTATCTCACCGATGTTTTTGCAGAGCTTAACAAGTTGAGCACTTCAATGCAAGGGAGAGATTCAAACGTCCTGCAGCTGTACTAAACTAGAGGCATTTGTTAAAAAAATGTCAGGATGAATAGAAAGAGTAGAGAGTGGTAACTTGGCTATGTTCCCTTCAGTTGAGGAATACACTGACAGCACTGACATTAAAGAAATTTAAGTGTGAGCATTTGGGGAAGCTTGTGCTTCAATTCCGAAAGTACTTCAATGATTCTGATGAGTGGCGCTGTGACAGCAAATGGATCCTGCTCCTATTCAGTGATGATGGAGCAGCAGGGTCAAGCTTAACTACTGTATGTAGAAGAGGATCAGCTCATAGAGATGTCCACACACTCAGTCAGGAGGCATATGTATGATACACAACCCCTTGTGAAGTTCTGGATAAGTTGCCAGACAGAACTTCCAGGGCTTACAGTAATGCAGTGAGGTGTCTTTTACCATTTCCAATTACACACCTCTGTGAGAGTGGTTTTTCTACACTGGCATATCTAAAGAAATAGTACAGGGCAAGGCTGGAACCAGAGAATGATATAAGGCTGTCACTATGTACCACTATTTCACCACGAATAAACAGAATGTGTGGAAGTATGTAGAAATATATATATATACAAATATATAGAAAATTAAAACTCAGTCGGGTTTATTTTGACCCGTGTTGTGCATCAAACGGTTAAAGTATATTACAAACTTTTCATTTAGACCCTAAAGAATCAAATGAACTTGTATGAAAATGGCATTATATGACCCCTGGAAAGAAATAAGCCTGTAAAGCTAGTCAACCATTTACTGAATAAATAAATGCAAAATGGTGCTGCATGAGGAAAATTGGGAGCAGATTCTGCCATCAATTAAAAACACTCTGGAAAATGTAAGACTTTGTCACCAAATATAATTGTAAGAGTTCTTAAAAGGCACATTCCTCTGAGACCAATAGGCTCATTAGTGCTAATGGGATGAAAGGAAAGCAACAAAATACATAAACTGACATTTTAGCTGGCTCAGTCAGCCCTAAAAACAATATCTCTCTCATTCCCCCCTTGAACCTTGATCAAGGTTACTCACTGAACAGGAAAATTAAGAAGACGGTATTGAAAGTATGCGAGCGACCAGCATCAACATTAGCCGAATGAGACAAATTGAAAGGACGTTTAAGAAAGAAAGTGACATATTTTTTCATGTCAATATTGCTTCTTCAGTTAACATTTGTTGAGTTCTGATGTTTGTTATACAGAGGCATGATTTTTCACAGCAGAGAAAAAGTAGGAACTTCACTGCCCTACTAACATTAACAACCTACATTTCATGATCATAGTGCTCTTTCTCAAGGTAAACCCATTTCATCAGTGCCCCCCCCCCCCCCCAAAAAAAATAAACCTGGCCAAAATATATATTCAAATATATGGTGTAAAAAGGCATGGTCGAAAGTTATACGTTTCTTTTAAATTGTAAATGTATTTTGCTTTATATTACTGTAATTCAATGCAGAGGCAAGATAAAACATTTTGGTAACACTTTACAATAAGGTTAATTAGCATTAGCATTAGTTAGCATGAACAGCACTTATACAAAATGTATTAATCTTTGTTAACGTAATACCAAGCAACTAGGGGTGGCACGGTTCACAAAACCCACGGTTCGGTTTGTATCACGGTTTTAGGGTCACGGTTTTCGGTTCTGTACGGTTCTTGTTATTTTTTCTTTTAATCTTTAACACTCCAAAAATGTACTTCAGCATGTAATATATAGCTTAATTATCCACACTTTAGGATACAGTATTAAAAAAATATATATTATATTCATGCAATCATGCACAAACTGAATTTGACTCTTTGACTTTAAGCACATTTTGGGACTATCTCAGAGGAAAGCTAGGTGAGATTTAGATACAGCAAGAGAGAAGAAATTGACATGCTTTTTGTTTATTTGGCAAAAAAAGGAGAATGTGTATCACTATCTCTACAAGAACTTGTGCATTTTTATCACATAAATCTTATTTACACAAAGAAATTAACTTTCATGTATCAACTGCTAACTTTTGTAGCTCTTACCAAAATTCTATCTTTTAAAAGAAAAAGAGAGGAACTCTTAAAACACTGTCTTTTAAATGTCAATATACATGAAACCTCATTGCCTATAGATAATTAAGCTATAGCAATAACAATTTAGCAAAGGCCATAAACATAAAGTGAAATTGAAGTTCAACCTCAACACAAAAACAGTATCAACAATGGTTCTATTCCCAAAATGTGAGGGTACTTTTTTCCACTTAAAATTAAAGTGCAGGGTTTGGAAACGTATGACTGAAGCTCTTATCTATACATAAAGTGCCACTGTAGTTAAATTAAAATATCATTACATGAAATCCAAAATGTTCCCACACACTTGACTTATACCATAGACTTATACGACGCTGGCGCATCCTCCAACTCCCTCATCTCTCCCACTTGCCATGTCTCCGCGTGCCGTGACCTGCAGCGCTCCATACTCCACTTTTACTGGCTTGTTTATTAACTTGAACCGGCGCTGCACAGAGCGATCGGTAATGACATCAAATACCGCGAAAGTGATGAATGCATACGGAGCCGACTCGCGCTAGATTGATGTTATTCACCGATCGCTCTGTGCAGCGCCGGTCCAAGTCGAACAAGTTTATGTCGCGCGAAAAGAAAACACACGTCACATACGGGCACGAGGTTACATTGCGCATGCGTCGAACCGTGAGACGCACACGCGCTCCGAACCGAGACAAGCGAACCGAACGGTTCGGGTGTTTTTTCATGTACCGTGCCACCCCTACAAGCAACTTTCCCTCTGCGGTCACCCTACAGTTGGAAGCGGAATTATCTATTACTGCTGCCGTACATAATTTAGCTTACCGCATCCTACTGTCGCGCACACGCTCGCTGTTTATCCAGCACCAGCTTTGGAATCAACAATGGCCACAGGCAAGGTAGAGTATGATGCATGATTTTGTGAAAGTGTAGTGTTGTAGTCTATTGTCAAGTACGCTCCAACTATCAGCAATTGTAACGCTTGCCGTAAAGCAAGTCAGATTTGTAGTTTTCTTCGGTCTCATTTGTACTTCAGAAACGCGACCTGAACTGGCAATATTACATACCGTGGATCTATCAGATAAAGGACCACAAAGCAGAGCCATAAGTGCATTTTCACATGTCACGACTTGATGAACCACTGAAATGATTTTGAAAACATTATTTTAAGGTAAAAATTCTTACTTGGTTAATTAGTTACATGTTACTATCAAGATTAACTAATACTTAATTGAACAAACAATGAACAGCTGCATTTTTATTAACTAACATTAACAAAGATTAACAAATACAGTAACAAATGTATTGCTCATGGTTAGGTCATGTTAGTTAATACATTAACTAATGTTAACGAATGAAACCTTTTTGTAAAGTTTTACCAACATTGTATATATAAATACAAATGTGTATAAAATGCATAACCAACTTTAATGTTCTTAGATTAGTTTATATATATATATATATATATAAACTAATCTGAAAAAACTAATCTCTCCTCAAAAACCACAAACATCTATACTGTATATTCTAAACAAAAGGATGCTGAAAGTTCAGAGCAAGAAAGCCAACCATCTTATTTTCCGATATTTGCAAAGCGTGGAGTGCCAGCACCCTGGGCACATGCAGAAGGCTGATAAAGTTGTTATTGGCAAATGTCCTTGGTGCTGGCGGAGCAGTGCTCAGTAATCCTTCTGTTGTCTCAGCACTCCTCCATTAGTCTCACTAAACTCCACGACTCACTGTTACAATAAGAGGCTGCTCCTCTGCTGATAATGCTGCCTCCATTCACCCTCAGATCTGTTTATTGACTGCAAATTGACTGCAATTGTCATGGCTGCGGACAGTTATTGCCATATTTTATTTGCATGTGCAAGTCTGTGATGTCTTGAAAGAGAGGGAAGCTTCATTGTGTGCTTCTGTTGCTAAGCATTTGAAAGCCCTGTACATCATGTGCTTTTGGTTGGCTCATTAGAAAAATTCTAAAACTTTGCATTTGTTGTCTTCATATGTCTAAATGTGCCAGTTTGTAACTTTGCTAGAGTAAGTGGTTGAAAATATAAACTGCATGCATTTTGTGGAAGAACATTGCGCTTCGGCTCTGTGTGACTGTGCGGATGAATATGATCTTTATCATAACTAAAGAGAGAGAGAGAATATCCTCTTGCTCATAAAACATTCAGTACTAGGCTTAAGAGAAATAACCAGGCTTTTTATACCAGGCGAAATTTAAAGCTGAATCTGAAGACGTTACTGAGGAGACCGTATAAATGAGGGCCGTGGTGGCAGAGCAAGTTGAGAGAGAGAGACTAGCAACTCGTGCACACTGCCAAACGGGACACCTGCGAAAAGCTGTAAACAGTGGAAAGAGTGTTGCTTCATCGAAGACCTAGAAAGCTGTAGACAGCGGGAAGAGTGTTGAGTTATTGTGAAAATATTTAAAGTGTTTTGAGTTTATTGTGAGAGAGCAAGAAAAACTCTGTGGAAGTGTCTAATAAAGTGCACAAGTTCCAGTATTCGCCGACCCTGTATCTCCTTTCATCACCCACAAACTTATATCTTCATCACACTGGTGCCGAAACCTAGAATGGAAGGAGAGGCCGCCGCCAGACCAACCCTGTCAACACCATTTGCGAACATCATCAACGCGCTCGCAGGACCAACAACACCAAGAGGCTCTGCTGAAGATGTAGGAGTAGCTGGTGCGACACTTCAAGGCGCTCCTCTAAAGCCAGCACAAGGACCGCGAGCAGTTCCGGAGCTGGTTAGAGCGACCGGGACCGGGAGGTTCGGGCGACTACATCGTCGGTCCCGGCCACGACTATCCCACTCCACAAGATGGGTCCTCAGGACGACCCGGAGGCTTTCCTGGACCTCTTTAAAAGGTCGGCCGTGGCCTGGGACTGGGCGATTGATCCCATTGCTCTCGGGAGAAGCGCAGATCGCTGCCCAGCAGTTGCCAGTCCGGAAACTCCTGGTCTATGAAGACCTGAAACGTGCCATCCATCAGCGGGTCGGCCGGACCCCGGAGCAAAGTCATCAGCGCTTCCAGTCTCTGGAGCTTGGCGAGACCAGCCCTTCATCTTCGCGCAACCACTCCGGGACGTGTGCCGCAGATGGTTGGTGGCCGAGGACCGCAACGTCGAAGGAATTATCAAGCTGGTGGTACTGGAACAGTTCGTGGCCCACATTCAGAAGAAAACCGCCCAGTGGGTCCAGTGCCACTGCCCGACGTCGCTGGACCAGGCCATCCAGGTGGCAGAGGACCAGATGGTGGCATGCCCAGGGGTCGGCGAACCCCTCCCGTCTACATCTCTCTCTCGCCCTCTCTCTCGATCCTCTCTCTCTCTCGCCCTATCACACCCCAGGTCCCAAGGTGGTGTCCTTCCGAGACCTGCGCCCCGATGGAGGAGTGGACCGAGCCAGGATCCGATTTCCACCCTGTGTGTGCCGCCTCGGGAAATCTTTCCCACCTCCAGCGGTACTGGGAGCCCCGGACCCACGCACTCCTCACGCCAGCCACCTGACCCACTTCCCACCACGAGGTTGGCGGGGATGCCTGGGCCGGCCTGCTAGCGTTGAAGGGACCCTGGGCTCTTCATCGATTGGTGTCCCGTGATGGAGAACGGTATGCTTGTCAGGGTTCCCGACGTGCCACAGATGTCCCAGATTAAGCTGAGTTGTACCAAATTCCAGTAAGTGTAAAGGGGTTAACTTTTCAGGCTTTGGTGGATTCAGGTTGTAACCAGACCTCCATTCACCAAAGCCTGATTCATCCGGCGGCATTGGATAAGAGCCGCATGGTTAGGGTGTGTGCATGGTGAGGTTGTGGGTTATCCCTTGGTGACAGTCACCATTCAATTTAGGGGTCAAAAGCATAGAGTGGAGGTGGCAGTTAACCAACACCTCCAGCACCCGTTGAATTTGGGGACTAATTGGCCAGGGTTTAAACCATTATTGGCACATTTCTGTGAGGGTGCTTCTGGGGCAGGTGGAAAGCAGGAGAAGGGAGCGGCTGTTCAGGCTGGGGAGGCTGTGCTGGGGACCTCGGGCTCTGCCCCAGAGGAACGGAGCACGTCTAAAAGACAGATTCTTTCGGAGTGTGATGATTTTCCTCTGGAGCAGACCCGGGATGAAACGCTTACAAATGCGTTTGACCAGGTCCGTACAATCGACGGGCAGCCTGTCCACCCAAACCAGCCTTTCTCCTATCCATATTTTGCTACTATAAAGGATAAGTTGAATCGGGTGACCCAGGACACCCAGACTAAACAAGATACAACTCAGTTGTTATTACCAAAGAGCCGCCGGGAAATGCTTTTCCAGGTGTCTCACTGTAATCCGATGGTTGGACACTTGGGACAGGCAGCTACATTGTATAATGACCCGATTTTTCTAGCCGGACATTCACGAGAATGTGTGCAGGTGGTGCACGTCTTGTCGTGAATGTCAGGTGGTGAATCCACCAGCCAACCAAAAAGCACCTTTGTGCCCATTACCATGGTAGAGGTCCACTTTGAAAGAATTGGTATGGACCTGGTCGGGCCATTAGAACGATCTGCCCTATGTGGCAGGCCGCTGTTACAGGCTCATAACTTTTCTCGTAAGTGCTTGAAGAGAAAGACTATTTACAGCACCATTGAGAAAGAAGCTCTTGCCGTCAAGTGGGCCTTTCTCGCACTCTGCTATTATCTCCTGGAGAGAGAGTTCACCATCTGTTTGGATCTCGTTCCCTTGCAGTGGCTCCACCGCATGAAGGATACCAACGCACGGATCACACGTTAGTATCTAGCTTTACAGCCTTTTAAGTTCAAGGTGATCCACAGGCCGGGTGCACAGATGGCTGTGGCTGACTTCCTCTCCTGGAGGGGGGTTGGGAGAGGCTACAGGGCGGGTTGCTCCCCGGCCTGAGTCGGGCGGTGGAGGTATGTGGCCAGGGTGGCGTGGTTCAGCGAGGTCTGCAGGTTTTTTAGTTTCGGTTTCATTACTGAACATGTACTTGACTTCGTGCCTGCTGACCAAAGCATAACACTTATTTATTTAGCAAGATCAGTGAATGCATCAGATTACCAGATAATCTGCGCCGAACATTGGAACCGATAGAGGTCATCATTCTCGGGAGGGGAAAATCGGAGATAAATCGGCCTAAATCTCCTGTAGTGTGAGCCAGGCATTAGAGAGCTACATATTACAGTTTATCTATTAAATGGAACACCTTACTTCCCTGTTGAGTAATAAACACCATCATCTCCACGTCGCTTTTACAACACTTCAAACCCCTCAGTTCTGTCCATCTAATGCCAAACTGATTTTGATTCTTGTTTTGTTACGAGCTCTGTCTCATTCTCTTTTCTCCAGCAGACTCTCCTCTGTTCAGAGTTTGTTTAAAACGGGTGATTCTCCAGAGGCAATCTTACATAGCGTGGTCAACCTTTCTCTCTCTTCTTTTCTCTGACAACTAACCTGTGACACTCCCACACCACACACACACACACAACAGACACGTGTCAAAGCAGCCAGAGCAACTTTACTCTATTTATGGATATGTGCTCATTTTCCCAATGTAAACCATCCCGCCAGGTCTAAAATATAAACACTGGATAGGTTTATCAAAGGGAATCAATGCATATATATATATGCATATATATACGTATATATATATATATATATATATATATATATATATATATTGGGTATATGTATTGTCTTAAATGTATTTCTGAGAAAGTTTAAAGTGTTTAACTGAGGGAAGAAGTACTAAAACAAGAAAGAGAATGGGTGACCCCAATGGGTGACAGTTATTTCGGGTGGTAAGAAAGGAAGGGCAAGGCTATTAAGACCTTTTCTGAACATACCTGACAAACATCTGAACCCATAACACTACATAAACGGCATAAGTGAACTGTAATGAAACTGTAATCAGCTACGAGAATTGGTGCCAAGACAGTTTCCAACAGTTCAAAAAGGAGCAGCACTGCATTAAGATTTTTCTGTATCATCTGTGTCCTTTGCTATTTTGTGGTCACCCAAACAGAATTCATGAAAGCATTTCGATGCTTGTGTGTGAGATGTCTATAAGTATGATTTAAAGAAAGAGCAAGACAAAAGAGTGCAAAAGAGTGACAAATGAGTCATCTTGGACTTTCTACTATCATGCATGCTATTTAGGCTGATTACAGTATTAAGTGGAAAATTACTGTTGCACTAATCTAAATCTATATAACATCTCCAAATTATTTCATATTGTGTAACTGGTCTGTCATCCACTTGATGTAAGTCAATGAACAAACTATAATTTACTAACAAGTCCGTAATTAAAATAGAGAAAGTAAATGGGAAAAGAAAAATAATAATAATAATAATAATAATTTAAAAAAAATCTAAAGGTTTTAAAGAAATAACATGTAGAATAAATTTGGAAAAAAATTATGAAATATAATTATAAATTCTTAAAAATAAATGCTATGTTTATGCATGCATCAATTCCAAAGTAACATCAAGAGGAAATTAATTCATTTAAATTAAATTAATTACAATTAATTGACATTTTTGTCATGATTTTCATGCAAATCAACAGTCAAATTAGAACTTCAGCTTTTATTGGCTCAGTGGTTTAAAATAACCTATAAATAAAATCTTAATAGATATAATGTGGAAATTTGGATGACTCTTCGGCTATTGAAGCACAAAACATAGACCCTAATCCTGATCCTGTGTCTGCCGCATTGCCTGTATTAGATCATGAGGAGTTTTTAAACCTGTTCTCTTACTAACACTAACCCCACATTTAAGACACAACTTACACAATCTACAGTAATCATGAGCAAATGATACATGAGTAAATGTAGGTGTGGTTATGTGTTGTTTAAGGGTCTCCATGTAAATCCAATCACTTCTACCCAGGGTGCTTTTACTGTGAATTGTAAGAGCAAGGCTTATCAAACGACCTCTTTACAGATCTTGGAATTGTCCCCCAAATAATTTAGCATGACTCGAGTAAGGTGTGTCCTTCATCCGACCTTAAATCTACTGGCATTGAAGAATGTATTAAGAAGTCCCTTGCTTTAGGTTTACATCCTTCCATCTCCCAATCAGCATCCTCTTTTGTCAAACGAAGGACGGGGGGCTAAAGCGGTGCATGGATTATGAATGTTGAAATGCAATAACTATAATGGGTTTTTGTCTGTACCTGTTGTCCATGCCATGGAGAATAGTTCAGAGGTGCCAAGATGTTCCAAAAATTGCATTGAAGGAGAGAATACGATCTGAATTATAATTGAAAGAGAGCTGAGCAGAAAAATGCCTCACCATCGTGCTTGTCCAGGTGCTGTTTAACCTGTATGAGTTTCACTAGTAATTTGTCTTCTAAATATTCCTCAGGCTTTGGAGTAATAGTACATTTTCCACGTTCCACTATATTAGAAACATTTCTACCAATTCCCTATAGTCATTTCTACCAAGTGACTATAATTTACAGTGGAAAACAGACTGACATCACAACATATACAGTTGTTATTGAAATGATTTAACCCC
The DNA here is from genome assembly GCF_016745375.1 of Pimephales promelas. The sequence goes on from NW_024121444.1 coordinate 6,290,651, forward strand.
CATTGAAAATCAAGTTTATTGGCGAAATTCAACAAACCCACAAAGATCCCTGCTGGTAAACCCAGCATGGAAATGTTCAAGGCTAGTTTTTCCATAACCATATATATAGTTTTCATAGATCAGTGGTTGTCTGTTGGTTGCAATGCAACAGGGGAAAGGGGGACATAATTTGCCCACCCTCATGTCGTTTTCAAACCCATAAGGATTTCATTCATTTTCATAACCTTAATGAAAACATTTTTTGATATTCTCTCATTTTTCTCATCACAACATTGAAGAGAAAATGCTCACCATATCTTTTGTTATTGACATGTGCAATTATGCATCCAATCAACTCTACAGTATTTTGATTCAAATTCATCTCTGAGTGTGTAGAAGACAAAGTTTAAATTAGATTAAAGGTGATATAGTTTTGAAGAGAGTGTTTGATTATTGCTTGAACATTTGAGGTTTGTGGTGTTTGTATGTTTCAGTGTCTTAGCAACTGAGAAAAAAAAACCCCTGAAATGCAATGCCGACTGCTTGGAGTCAGTATAACTTTATTTTTGCAGGATTGAAGCTGATTCTAAATGCATTTATCTAATCTAGTCTAGGATCAGACTTTAGCAGACTGGCGAGTGCCTCATTGATTTGGTTATATAAATGTTCATGTCAGCAGTTGCTGTTCTTGTTATTGCAGTAGAAGCAATTAACATCTGCATTGGTCATAGTATAAAAGCAAGTGGTACAGGGATAAAAGCAGCTAAAACTGTTATATTAGAAAATAATAATGGTTAAATCAAGCCGAAGTTGCTTTTTAAAGGAAAAGCTAATGGTGTAGAACCAGAGTGAGGTGAAAAGCCACAGGTAAATAAGGGTTTGTGTTGATGATTAAATGCAAAGTAGCCATTACAATATTCATGTACATTAAACATGTTCATGTTCATTAATCACTTTAGTCAACCCAGTAGGTCATTCATTACTAGTGAACACAAAAAAACTGGTAGATTGCTCATTTCTAATCAGAGACTTTTGAGTGGTGAAAATAGGATCAACTGAAATTAAGCAGATCATTATACAGGTAAGTTTTTCCTGCTTTGCCTTTCCGGCCTGTCGCACATCTGCCGGTGCCATTAGGTCAACTGCAGGGTAGTCAGCTAAAGGCCACTGTTCACTGATGTTTTGCAACCTTTAGTAGTAGCAATACAAACTATACACCCAACCTCCACTGTGTAGACCCTGGCTCTCCAGCCCGCCTCTTGGCACTCCCCTGCCAACTCGGAATACTTGAGATGCTTCCTTTTGTAGGCTGCTGTCATGCTCTCTTCCTAGGGGATGGTAAGTTCAATAAAGAGGACCCTTTTCTCCACCGTGGACCACATAATAATATCTGGCCGGAGGGCAGTTGTCGTAATCTCCCTTGGAAATAAAAAACAACTGCTTTCTGACTGCCAACATCTGCCACTCTTTGCCAGCTGTGAGCATGGTGTTCCTCTTCTGAGCAAGTTGGAGCATGGTACCAGACTTGACAAACTCTGACGGGAAAAGCTTTGCTGCCGCTGTTGTGCGATTTAGACCAGCTGCAATGCTGTCGATGTTGCAGACTGAAGATAACATGCTCTACTTCAGCTTGCACCTTCCATTTGTGGCCCGTGCAGATGGGGACTTTTGCATTCCTTATAAGTGAGTCCTGTAACGAAGAGGCAAGGATGAAGCAGAGAGACAATCCAAATGCAATCATCCAGGGCAAACAAAGGAACATGGAACTCAAGACAGGAACATGGAGACAGCTACAAGCAACAACGACCTACAACCAACAACTGAAGCATAGGGTTTTAAATACACAGACAAACAAGCTAAACAAGATAACAAGGGGGCTGGGCTAATTAGAAACACCTGGGGAGACTCATAAACAAGAAAAACTACAAAGAGTTACAAAACATGGCACAGAACTGGAAATAACTAAAATCACACAAAAGCAAAAGACAAGAATCGTGACATAGCCCCCCACTTAAGGAGCGGATTCCAGACGCTCCTCATGAAAACAGTCCAGGAGGGAGGTGGAACGGCAGTGTGGACCCCTCGGGCGGCCATGGCGGTGTAGACCCCTTGGGCAGCCAAGGCGGTGAAGACTCTTCGGGCGATACCAGCTCAGGAACAGCAGGCACTAGAACAGTAACGGCCACAAGGACAGACACACACACTGCCTTGGGAACAGACAACACACACACTGGCTCGGGAACAGACAACACAGACTCTGGCCTGGGAACAGACAACACAGGCTCTGGCTCGGGAACAGGAACAGACTCTGGCTCGGGAACAGGAACAGACACTGGATCGGGGCGACCATCTTGTCCGTAGACACTGGCTCGGAGGCGGCCATTTTGTCTGTAGACACTGGCTCGGAGGCAGCCATATTGTCCGTAGACACTTGCTCGGAGGCAGCCATCTTGTCCATAGACACTGGCTCGGAGGAAGTGACGTGAACATAGACAGTATAAGTGGACAGAGCCATCTCATTGGAACTCCATTGAGACAAGTGAATCCCGTTTTTGGCGATTTTTTAGCACTTCCGTTCCTGACGCATAGACTCAAACAGAGCTTGACGATGTAGATGTGACATGGGCTACCCATCTGTCTTCTAGTGGCTGTGGCATGAGAAATCTAAATCATTCCCTTCCAAAACATGCAGAGGCGGAGAGTGTGAGTAGGAGCTGTCCATGAGCTAGGAGCAGGAGAAACTTTTGCTAGGTATTCTGATGAATTATTTTGTCATTTTGTCTCCATGTTTCCCCAATTGCCCGCAAGCTTCTCCTCCTGTCCATACGGTAATCTCTCTACTGTGCGACAGAGAATCGCTTGGTTATGACGCAATCGTTAGCCTACTTTTCAAAAAACTGCTTCTATGGCCATAACATAAGCTACAAGGTAATGGAGCATTTTATACATTGTCGTGTTTCTTTAGAAATGAATAATGAGCAAATACGGTCTTCAAACGCTTCAGATTTAAAGTTATTCGCTGTCAAAGTGATGGCAAAATGAATGGGAGTCAATGGAAATGCTAACGCAAGTAAAGTTCTGCTACAAGATGGCAGCTTCCGCGAGGCTTCAACTTCCGGTCGATGGATTACCTCCTTGGAAGTGAACAGTCTCTGGATCAGCTGATGTAACGTGAAAAGTCTCTGAATCGGCCATCTTGTCCATAGACACTGGCTCTGTAGAAGTGACGTAAAGCGTCTCTGGCTTGGCAGAAGTGACATCAAGCGTCTTTGGCTCGGCAGAAGTGACATAAACAGACTCTGGACCAGCAGAAGTAATGTGAACAGACTAGGGATCAGCCATCTTTTCCGTTTACACTGGCTCTGTAGAAGTGACGTGAAGCATCTCTGGTTCGGCAAAAGTGACGCGAAACATCTTTGGCCCAGCAGAAGTGACGTGAACAGACTCTGGACCGGCAGAAGTGACGTGAACAGACTCTGGATTGGCCATCTTGTCCGTAGATACTGGCTCTGTAGAAGTGACGTGAACCGTCTCTGCCTGGGCGGTTGTGACGAGAAGCGTCTCTGGCTGGGCGGACGTGAAGAGAAGCATCTCTGGATGGGCGGACGTGACGAGAACAGTCTCTGGAACGGCGGACATGACGTGAAGCGCAGGCTTGGCAGGCCTGATGTGGACACCCACAGTGAATTCAGAGTCACTCAGCTGTAATGCTTTGTTTATATAACACTCAAGAGTCCTGCTAGGGTCATGCAATGGTGTAATGTAGCTGAGTGGCTCAGACAGTCCTCAGCAGAAAAATATCATCAAGCATACCTCCTCCATTTAGAATCATGACAGGTCTATTGAGTCCTTTAGCTCCAGTACAAGTATAGCATGAGGATTACCTCAATAGTAAAGCCCATCTGGGGATTACCTCGAAGCCTAAAACAAATAGAATGGGGAAGATGGCACACCCAATGACAATCCCACATTCCAGCTGTTGCCATCCTATCATGTAGCCCTCTAGAGTGAAGCACGTGTACAGTTTGCCGAAGTATCCGGTGATGATGTTCTGTGTACCACTTGGGACACAAAATAATTCCTTGGCAAATTCTATCAGCTTGTGCGGCACTGAGCCCTATGCTTTGACAAGATCTAGCCACACCACATGCAGGTCGCTCTACTCTCTCTTCACACGCTGATGCTCAATGCATCAGAGGAAGCCTGAGATTCAGGCCTTGTGGCAACTTATGTCAATGTATCCATTCCCAATGAGAAAATTGCTCTTTCTCCTCTCCAAAATCAAGGAGAAAATCTCCTCCACATTCAACAAGGCAATGTTTCTGAACTGGATGTTGGTATAGGAGTTCTGCTCTTTGTGAATGAACAGACCAACAGCTTGCTGCCACTCTTTCTTCCAATTTGTTTAATGAGCTTCCAGAATACTTTGACTACCTGGGGGCAGTTCTTGTACAGCTTATAAGGAAGCCCATTAGGCCCCGGAGCTGACCCTGACCTTGCCGTCTTGATAAACTCCTTCACTTCTTGCAACGTAGGTGGGTATGTATCGAATTGCACTGTCTGTAGGGCTGGTTGTGGTATGTGCCATGGGGAGCCGAGTGTGTTGTCTGTCTGTTGTCACAGTACTGGCTCTTGGTGTATTTTTCCAACTCCTCCTTACTGATGTCCAACTTCTCACTCCTCTCATCTGGCAACTCGCTGGTGAACCTGTAGGGATTTCTGAGGAAGCTGGTTATTTCTTTGTCCCTTTTCTTCCACCTCCTCCTGATCCTTTCCACTCTCAACTCATTCAGGCCAGTATTGGCAGAGCTGTCGCCGGGCTCTGACTAGCTGCTCCCTTTCTCTCCTTCCTTTCCTTGGGGCTGTAAGCTCCTTCCTACTGACCTCGCCAAACCTCACCTTGCATTCTTCAAAGGTAATCTACCCAATGGTGTTTAGCTTGTTCTCGACATTGCCTCGCAAAGCCAGCTCCAAAAGATGGCTCAGGTCAGAGTCGAAATTCTACTACACTACCTGCTCACTTGCCTTAGGCCACTTGGTCTTGTTGCGCCAACCTGGCTGCTTCGTCATTGGCTTTGTGGGGTGTACCTCTGGTGGGCTTGTATCCTTATTTTTTGCTGAGTGCCTTCTCCATCATGGGGTTTCCTTCAGTAGTCCTTCAAACTACTTCAGACGTCTCAGCGCCACTGGGTCCTGCGGCAAAATTAATACAAGTAAAATATATTTTTAGCTGCCTTGAAATAAGAAAGTGTCTATATCAATCAGATGAAAAATCAGATGAAAAAAAATGCATACAGGTTTGGAGCGATATGAGGGTGAGTAAATAATAACAGTGTCACAGTCTTGTCTGCACCGTTCTGTCTGCGTCTCCAGCACTACACTTCCCAAGATCCTCTCGTCACCCACACCTGAACTCACTCCCTCATCAGTCTCCTGCTCATCGTCTCGTTCATCAGTATCACCTGTTTTCACCCCATTATGTTTGATTCACCTGTGTATTTAGTTCCCTCTGTTCCATTCAGTCCTTGTCGATCGTTGTGTATGTTACAATGTGTTACGAGTGGTTTCCTGCCTGTTCCTGTTGATTGTTTAAAGTTTAAGTAAAGTAATAATTGAATTGGAGCTTTGCCTCTTCAGTCTCCTTCGTCTGCCTGCACTCCTACACACACGCTGTGACAAACAGATTGTTTTGAGTGAACTATCATTTTATTAAAAATTTGAGGGAAAATATCCTAACTTTCTTCATGTTGACAACCTCAGGTAAGTTTTAATGACTCCAAAATTGAACTCTATAATTTTGTTTTTTAAGGCCATGTGTTAAAGTTATGATTTAAAGTTTAAAGCTTCAATGCAAATATAATTGGGTCACTTTTACTTTAAACAGGGTTCATTGTTCTGGTCATTTCGTTTGCAATTGTTGTTAACACTTGCCTTTATTTACAGTATAATACATTATAAAACTATTTTAATGCATTAGTTATGCCTCAGAATGCACCTTATAATGCATTGTATGGTCTCATGAAAAAGTGTAACCACTGCTATAATACATCATAATACTTATCTATATTATAATACATTATAATACTCATCTATTCATTGTTACACCTTTAGAAAGTGCAGTGCATTAGAACACATGACAAACAACTACTTCCAGATGTACCAAGGGATTTGCAAGTAATGTTTGTTTTTATTTTACTTTCAATTTTTTATGAAAATATATAATGGAGTATAACACAGACTACATTATGAATACCTTTATAATGCATTATAAATAAAGGATTTAAGTAAAGTTTTGAATTGCATACAGTATTTTCATCTGCAACACTGGAAATTTTGAGGTTTAAAACATCATGGCAATATGTACATTTTCATAGTCAATGCATGCTGCCTGGAGTCAGTATAACTTTATTCCCACAGCACTGAACCTGACTATCTCAATGCATTAATCTAGTCTAAGAATCAGAGCACTTTGGCAGACTGGAGAGTGCTTTGTTTACTTGGTTATTTCAATTTTCATGTCAGTAGGTACTGTTCTTGTTATTACAGCAGAAGCAATTGACATCTGCATAGTATAAAGTGGCCAGTGTTACAGGGATAAAAGCAACTTAACTGTTACATTACTGAAATATAATGTCTACATCAAGCCAATACTGAGTTTTGTAGAGGAACAGCTATTGACTTTAATGGTGTAGAGCCAGAGAGTGGTGACATAACCTTTCCCAGCTTAAATGGAGAAAAACCAAATGTGAATAAGTGTTTATGTTGATGTTTACTCATGTTCATTGTTTCGAAACACTCAATCACTTTAGTCAACTGCTGCACAGTAGGTCATTTGCTCCAATACTAGTGAGCATGTTTTAGCTGGTAGATTTCTCATTTCCATATGTAATCAGGGATTTTTGAGAGGTTATCCATAGCCAAATTAATTCAGGAAACCTCATTTAGTAAGTCAAAGCCTTTAGGTCTTCTGGAGCCACACTGCAGGGAAAGTGAAGACTAATTTCATAGACACTGCGGAGGGAAAACAGACAACATTATTTTTGTTATTACTTTTTAATGAGCCATTAAAGCTGGTTGCGTAATTAAATAAACAAAAAAACCCAAACTTTTTCTTAGTTTAGCATTAAGGTTTTATACAAAAATAACCCCGGGTCAACAGCAGAGTCTTAGAGTCGTGATGGAAGGCTGTCATTGCATTCCTCTCTTTCACTAAAAAACAATGATCCATGGACGTTTTAACGATAATTGCAATAGCCGCAAAGAATTTCCTAACTCATGGGAACCATCATTATAACTTCAAAGTGTGTATTTAGGAGTGCATTCACAGGAGAGGAAACACTATCAGGCTTTAATTGTACGGCAGTAATTATACCTTTTACACAACCATGGGCTATCTGCAGTAGAGCGATATCATGAACCAGGCCTCTTGATTAGGCTTTTTAAAATCAACTCTTCTCTTGTCAGACTCTAAGTAATGGTGTGACGTTTACATACATTTGAAAGACCTTAATCGCAGATTTAGAGACATTTCTAGTGATAGAGGATTGTACTATAACCACAGGGGGTTACCAGATAGTTACCATTGGCACATAAAACTAGCAAAACTGAAACTTTATATTGACCATACATAAACAATTTGAGATCACCAACTGTGGATAGTTCTTGGTCACACTTTATTTTGACGGTCCACTTTAGACATTCTACTAACTATAAGTAACTTTGCAACTACATGTCAACTAACTAATCCTTAGAGTATTAGTAGACTCCTAGGTGTTGGGTTCAGGTTAGTAGAATAAGTTGATGTAGTTGCAAAGTTACTTATCAGTAGAATGTCTGTTGGGGAACTATCAATATAAAGTGTTAGTACTGTAGATACTAAGCAGACAACCCAGATAGCAAACTGACATTGAATCAACGTGGAAATATGACATCGAAACAACGTTGATCTGTCATTGTTTTGCTCATCGAATTAACGTTGAACCAACGTCAGACGCGTCATTCTTTCAAAACTAATGGAAAATCAACTTGAAATCAATGTTGTTTCAACGTTATGAAAGCAAACCAATTTTCGATTTTCATTTAGCTTTGAAGAATGCCGCGTCTGACGTTGGTTCAACGTTAATTCGATGAGCAAAATCAACGTTGTTTCAATGTCAAGAGAGACGTCGTTTCCACGTTGATTCAATGTCAGTTTGCTGTCTGGGAATCTACTGATACTTTAATGAGAGGAGTTAGTGATGTAACAATCGAGTCTTCCTGGCAGAACTTGCATTAAAGCTTTCATTTCTTTGCTTTGAGAATTTACATACAATGTACGCACTCAGTTTTTCATTAAAGTTGGTAGCCTACAACAGAACTCAAATGTAAAATCTTTGCATATGCACAAGCAATTTGTATAAACAAAAACAACAAGTCAGGTCAAGTCAAGTCACCTTAACTTGTATAGCACTTTTAACAATATAAATTGTTTCAAAGCAGCTCAGGAAATTAAATTAACAGAGGTTGTTTTGACTTTACAGCAGCTCTTATTGTCCAGCTAAAGTTACTTTTGATTCATTCACTTCTATTGCAAAGCTCATTAGTTATTAACTTAGGGGCCGCTTACACGACACCATGTTAACTGAAAACAGAAACTTTTAATGTGTCCTGGCATGTGTTCTAATGGGTTCTTTAATGGGTTCGTTTGCACGACAACAGTGTTTAGTTAACAATAACTCTATAAGGCCCAAACTTTAGAGCACAGACATTTGATGAAAACTCTATCGAACCCCTGAGTACTGAAGCATTGACCAAGTATTTTTTTTTTTTAACTTTTTGTAAGGTATTGTAAATCTCTGGCCCAAGGGTGTGATGTAGGAAATGTTCACATGACATATTTAGTATCTAGATTAAAAAAATGGATACGTGAGGAGGTCGGAACAAGATACTGTTATACTGGATGTTGTTTGAAGTTGTCAAATGGGAAAAACAGCCTCAGCAAAAAATCAATCAGTGGACCACATCAAAGAGTTTTAGGCAGATATTTATTTGAGTGCGCACAAGGAAAACCTGCAAACCATCCACAGGTGTTAGCTTGAGCACAGTTGGTTTACCCCATCCTTTAAAAGGCTCACGTTGAGAGGTCACAAGGGGACCAGAACGGGGCTGCCTCTGCTATCAAATGGAGGTCAGCAGGAGGTTGGCCCAAAAGCACGAGTGATTGGGCCATCCGGCTGAGCGCAGCTGCAAACAAAGGCTCTTCAGACTGCTGGCCATGGACATCAGCAATGCAATCTCCATTACTTTGTTAAACTGTGTCTGAGGCAGTGCCCTCACTATTATGTCAATGTCTAGGCTTAATGGTGATTCATACACTGCAAAAGAAAATCCCAGATTAAGTCCAGATGGCAGGACCCACTTTTAGCTGTGAAACTGCAACACTTTAATGACCAGAGAGGATCCTAATAATACTTATATATTTTTTAAGCAAATAACAGAATATGGGCCCCTGTCCACCTGGCACTAACATGTGTTTTTCCATCCTGATATTATCTGGATATTCTTTAGCTAAATAGCTTTTACATCTTGCATTTCCAGTTTGAGCAGATAGAGAGCCAGTCACACTTACCCACACACCATAATATGCATTTACAGAAAATGTTTGCATTTTAAAAACTTTGATTACAAAATGCTTTCCGTTTCTGTGAGAGACAAAAAAGGTGGGATTTGGTCTATTGTGTTTCTCTACTTTAGACTTTAGAGACATTCCCGCAGTGAAAGGATTCCAAAAGGGATTAGAAGTGAGGAAAAGAGGAGGATATAAAGTTTTAAAGCAGCTTTTAAAATTAGGTGGAGAGAAACATTAGTGAATACTTATTTAGAAACTAGATATTCTAAATGGTGTTATTTGTAATAATGGTTACACTTTATTTTAAGGTGTCTGTGTTACAGTGTCCTTGTTACACAACATTAACAAACAAATCAATACAACAATTACAATTTCAGTGTTTTTTCCCCCCTCTAAATGACCTTTTGGGATAAATTAGGAAATTTGTTCTACACGTAATGTCTTGAAATACAACATCTAGCCCCATTCACACAGCAATCCCAGTAAATTACTGTAAATTTACCGGAAGGACCTTTCCGGTAAATACACAAATGTGCGGTTCACACAAGCAATGGTCTTCCGTCTTTTTACCGGTAGCCTATACCATTATACCTATACCAAAAATATCTGTAAATCTGTGACGTCAATCATCCGAAATGACCATTAAACGCTGAGTGCTGAGATTCTACCTTCAACAGGGTGACCTTGTACGTGCTCATATAGGTAATCTTCATTCTTTGTTTACACAGCATCACACCGGTAATTTACTAGCAATGTCACGACTTTTCAGAAACCCCTCACACAGAGATCCCGGAAAATACACTGATAATATGTCCCGGTATCGTTTGATTTTGGTTCATTCACACTGCCATTTTCTGGAATCTGTGCATGCGTTCACACACAACCAGTAAAGACACGTTACATCAGGATGTGGCATGTAATGTACGCGTTGAAAATGCGTCAGCTAGAGTTACACACTTCGAGCTGAAGAGAGAGGCTCCCGAGATTCATCGATCCCCGGATGAATCCAATTTTCTGGGATTAACACCCCTGTGTAAGGGGCTGTACTGGTAAATTGCCAGTATTGCATCTCTATTTTTGAAAATGTCCTGTTTACACATGAGTAAAAACTGTGGTCAACCTGTGGTCAAAAAACTGTGGTCAAAAATAAGACAACCCTGATTATAAGATGACCCGCCTTTTTCAAGATGTACCTTTTGGAAAAAGGTTTTTTGATAAAGAGAATGCTTTTATTTAAAAAGACTTTTCATACCTCATATTTATTTTAATTCAATTGAAAATAATGTGTTGTAAAATAACCCGTGAGACAGTGTGCTATGCACAAACAATAAGCAAAAGTGGACTAAACAGAAGAGTTATGGTAAATAAGGACACTAAACAGGAACAGCTTACAAGACTTAACTAATTAGAAACCATAATGACTGACTAGAACTGATACAGACAAGAAAGAAACTGAACTAAACTGCACAAGGCTAAGTACTAGGACCGTTGCTGTTCACTCTGTACAGGGCGTTTTCGTTTAAAAACGGAGACCTTTTGCTACGTTTGCACCTCCCGTCCAGACTAAAGCGGGAAAAACGAAGACCTAAAACGAAGATCTTTAGAAACGCTGCAGCTCCGTTTTGCGTTTTGAATCTCCGGAGGGCGTTTTAGGGCGTTTTTCTACCCCCTGCGTTGACGCAGGGGCTGACGCTCGGGCTCTACGATTGGGTGTTATCAGTCATGACGTATACTTCCCTGATTCGTCAATCACTGTTTACTCCGGCACGCGCATGCCCAGTGCTGGTGAATGGTCACGTGATCCGCGTTTTCAGTCGTTTTAATGTGGACGGAGATCATTTCTAATATGCAGATATAACGCTGGTGTGGACGGAGATCGTATTTGTTTCAATTCTCCGTTTTTAAACGAAAACGCAGTAGTGTGGACGGGGCCTTTGGAAACATGGGATTAGTTTTCACTATGCCAATGATGTTCAGCTCTATATCTCTTCATGCCCCGACAAAACTTACCAATTCAAGAAATTAACGGAATGCATAGCTGATATTAACAATTGGATGACTAGTAATTTCCTATTACTTAATTCTGAAAAAAAAAGAGTTTATAATGATTGGACCAAAAACCTCAGCACGTCCTAACCTAAAATCCTGTCTAACACTTGATGGCTGCTCTGTCAAGTCTATGTCATCGGTTGTGCTCTTTGATACCAATCTTTAATTTAAAAGCCAAATTTCTAGCATCTGTAAAACCACATTCTTCCATCTTAAAAATAGATCTAAATTACGATATATGCTTTCAATGAAACATGCGGAACAGTTAGTTCATGCATTCATGAACTGAAGGTTAGATTATTGTAATGCTTTTATGGGTTGTTGCCCTGCACGCATAATAAACAAACCACAGCTGGTCCAAAACGCAGCAGCTCGAGTTCTTACTAGAACCAGGACGTATGACCATATTAGCCCGGTTCTGTCAACCCTGCATTGGCTGCCTATTAAACATTGTATACATTTTAAAATATTGCTGATTACTGACAAAGCACTAAATGGTTTAGCTCCCCAGTACTTGAGCGAGCTCTTAACGCTTTATAGTCCTTGACGTCTATTGCGATCTCAAAACTCTGGCCAGTTGGTAATACCTAGAATATCAAAATCGACACACTCTCTGTCAGTTTAAATCTAGTCTAAAAACACATCTCTTTAACCTGCCATACACATAGAAAATTATACATTTATATTATTTAAACCTGTTAAATGATTATTAAGCTGCATAAATTAGGTCAGCCGGAACCGGGAACACTAACTATAACACCCGATGTACCCCTTAAATCATAAGAAGAATAGCAGGTAACACTTTACTTGAAGGGGTGTGCATAAGACTGACATGACACCCTTATAACCATGACATGACATATGTCTTGAATATGACAACTGTCATTTAGTGACTTTCTCTCAATAATGACATTTTTAATGCAAATTACATTGTTTTAGATGTATTTGTCATGACATCTTGACATAAACCAATACATCATAACCAATCAGTGTCTTTGTCATGACAACTTGACATTAAATTAGGTTTAACTGTCATGTGGTTGGCTTTGACATTGGCTGTCATGAGGCCATTATAACTGCGTCATAAATATTTTTTGTGACCTCAATTACAGTGGTACTAATTGAATTTGTCATTAAAACGTTATAATGGCTTCATGACAGCCAATGTTAAAACCAACCCCCTGACAGTTTAATGTAATGTTAACCAATAATGATAGGTGCTTTCTTAAGTTTGATCATTAATCTGCTATGTCATGTTTATGACAGTGTCTTTGTCATGGCAACTTAACATAACTAAGACAACACAACCTGACAGGTTATGATGTATTGGTTTATGCCAAGGTGTCATAACAAAGATATCTCAAACAATGTTTTATTTAAACTGAGCAAATTACACTTAAAGGGATTCTCCATTTTTTCTGAAAATAGCCTCATTTCATAACTCCCCCAGAGTTAAACAGTTGAGTTTTACCGTTTTCCAATGTATTCAGCCAATTTTCTGATATTTAGAAGAATATCAGTAACCAGACAGTTTCTGGTCTCATTGACTTCCATAGAATATATTTTTTCCTACTATGGAAGTCAATGAGACCAGAAACTGTTTGGTTACTGATATTCTTCTAAATATCAGAAAATCGGCTTAATGGATTCAAAAACGGTAAAACTCAACTGTTTAACGCTGGGGGATTGGTAAAATGAGCCTATTTCCAGAAAAAGTGGAGTATCCCTTTAATGACAGTTGTCACAAACATGCATACATACACACAAACATTTCCTTCATATTCATAACGTATGTCAAGTCATGGTTATGAAGCTGACATGTTAGTCTTATGCACACCCCTTCAAGTAAAGTGTTACCGAATGGCATCTACGCTAATGTTAGTCTTTCAGCTTATTTCGAGGTTGTAATCCAGGCCGAATCTAGATCAGATGGTCAGAAATGAACACAATCTGGGCCGTATCCAGACCAGATGGAAGACCTGTACCTAGACACGACCACAACCCATCCCTGAAGTGTATACGCAGAAATTGTGTCAACCAGACTCTTCCCTGAGAAGGCCTCATCAACACGACAGCCATCGGCACTGATCCTCAACAAACCCGTCTCCATACTGGCGTGACTCCGATCTTCAACCAGGTGGAACTGGATAATATTCTGATTCTTCCAAACATCTGACTTCTGACCTATAATGCTGCCTGAATCATAATTGTTCATTGAGCCTGATTGAGCCTGGGTTCTCCCAAAATTCATTTCTCCATTCTACCACCTGATGGACTTTTGGTTCCTTGCAATGGTCACTTTTTCCACCTGTGTTGCCATTGGCTTGGCTTGCTTTAGTTACTTAGTTGGGGACATTAAATTAAACATTTAATTTAATGTTCAACAATAACATTGATCTGCCTGCACTGACACTATTATACAAGAACTGCACCGAGGGTGTAGGTAATTGTTTGCATCAGCGTCTGTGAACTCAAACATGCGTACCAATCTTTTATACAGCAAGTATTAAGACATGATTGGATAGATGTGAAGGTAATAAGTGACATAGTAATTGAGTTTTTCTGGCAGAACTTATGCTAAAGCTTTCATATCATGGATTATAATGCAATTTTTTTATGCATTTGGTTTTTTGCAGGGATCTATTATTGTGTCTCTCAGCTTTAACTGATAAGATTTTTTGCTTCCAATCCCCCATCTGTCCTTCAGCGTTGACCTCACCAGGTGACTGAATTTTGTTACATTTCCAAGAGAGAGAAGAAATGCTGGGAGAGCTTTCTCACAAGCAAAAATAATGATTAGCCCCTTGAACTGTTGTAGTGTAGCTTATAATAACATTTTCTGCACCAGTTTCATCCTAAATTGACATTGTGACTAACCACTAAAGCAATGGGGAGACTAGGCAAGTGCCAATATTCAGATCAAAAACCCCTGACAGCTTTCAAAAAGAGAGTTAAGTCAAAAAATGTGCTCCTTTGAGAAATAAAAAGGCTAATTTTCAAATTAAGCCGAGTGATTTGGGCGAAGGAAAAAAGGGTCAGTCGAAGAAGAAGTGTGTAGTGTGAGAGGATCTGCTGATTTCCATATTAATTGAAGAAGATGTGTGTGAGCCGGAGAGGTGAGGAGCTCTTGGCATTGCTGCAATATTATCCTCAGCTCCACTAGTCACTAATGGCTGAAGTACCCAAACTCAGCATGACTAATAAGACGCAGGGGGATGGAAAGGGGCTGCGGCACGTCCTCAGAGAACAGTGCCATCAATCACACAAAGGAAAAACAAGGCAATTAGTGAGCCCACAAAAAAAACAAAGAATTACTTTATTAGTTGTAGGCAACAACCTTACACATTGGTTAGGCTACCAAAGCTAGTGAAAGTTAGCAATGTTAAATAGGAATGTTTCTTGACATCCATATGGATGTGTTTTTGGTATCGCTGATGTTTACTCAGGTAATTGGGGCAGTGAATTCACTGAATTCAACAGTAGATCTCTAGATCAACAGAAAATGAAAAGTGACCTTGTCATTGTCAATGTTCATGGATTGCACTGAGGACGTTATTCCCCAAAATGTTTCTCTATACGTAACCTTTCGACAGACTTTCCTTTTCATCCGACAAGGCTTTGTTGTTGTTAATCAATAGTCACATTGTAGTTACTACCAACAGTTATTAAATGTGATCATGAAAAACACATTTATATCACATTTGTTATTTAGGAATTGAATGCATTATTTTTTTTAAGAAAAAAAAAATATATATATGCAGTATTTACAGGAAAATTTGGGAAATTAACCTTCTCGTTGTTGATCGCCCAGGTATATTCTCCTAGCAATTTGTGTATTCCAGTTTGTGTTTAAAGACTGCCTGTGAACTCACCTCATCTGTAATCCAGGATTGCAATGAATTCCCGTTCCTGGGTTCATCTTCATCCCATTATGCTGTGTCATTACACCCAAATTCACTTCAACAGCAGCACAAGTGTTTTTCAATACAACGTGAACACAATAAGTACATTGTACCTAACAATTACTACTTCAGTACAATGTAGTTAATGATAGCTATAATGTGGGTGTCTTCCTATATTGCTACCCAGCATCCCTCCTGGTTCTCACCTGCACTCATTCAGCCATCACCCACACCTGCCACTGATCATCACCTCATCTAGACACACATTTAAGCACACACCTCGCCTTCCCTCATTGGCTGGTCTCATTTAGAGAAATGCTTTGCTAGGGCACCTACAGTATGTTTATACTCCCCCGTATCTCCAGTTCATCTGTATTATAAGATTACCCAACACTATCTCACGACCAATTCGTACGAATTTGACGCATGATTAAAAAGTGTCTAATTCGTACTAATTCGTACGACCTCACTCGTACGATTTGTCTAAACCCACGTGATGGTTAGGTTTAGGGGCGGGGTCAGGGGTAGGTCATTCGTACGAATTCATACGAATTGGCCAATTCGTAAAATATGTACGATTTAGCAATATCGTATTAATTCGTTTCGAGTGAGGTCGTATTGTTACGAATTAGCCACTTTTTAATCATTCGTCGAATTCGTACGACTTGGTCGTGAGATCGGGTTGGATTACCTGTCTACTTAAAGCTATCAAGTCGAGATTGGACATCTCTCACCTCATCCATAGTCTACACCATCACCTGCAAAAGCGTAAACTCTATTACTACCCTGTTATCTTCACAAATTGCTATATAATATATAACTATATTAATATGTGAATTGCTTACCTGTTTTTAACACTACTGCAATAAAATCTATCCTTATTTCTACTAACCATCTGTCTGAGTCTGATATCCCATAACAGTGTGATGCAATTTATTTATTTATTTACCCAACTGATGGTCATGGCAAAATCCTGACATTTTGGAAACATTTTATGCTTTGATGACTTATTCTTATAAATCGTACATGCTTCGTATGTACATTTTGTATGATCTGCCCATGTTTATAGCTAGAAATTGTGTTGAAACCTAATACTCCACTTGAATCTCATGCTTTCTTTAAATTTATTTTTGGGATTTGTTGCCTTTATCCATACATAGATGACAGGAAGCACAACACACTCATAACATTTAGTAAATATAATGGTGACTTGACTCCGAGTTTGTATTAATCCAGTACAATTTGCTTACAACCAACTGAGGGTTAGGTTTAAATCATACTTGTATGAATTGACACCACCGACTTGTAAAATAGTTACATTTTCTGATGAGAACGGGTTGGGAAGGAATGTTGGAGAGCGAGAGAGGAGGACAGGATTGAAAAGGACCACAAGCCGTGACTCAAACTCAGATCAGCCAAACAAAACACACATTGGAGATTTGCCCATGAAAACTGAAAACATATCATATGGCCCTCAGTCTGTCTGAAAACACAATGTATTTAAATAGAATACGACATCATATATGTTGTATTGCTTATACCAGTTACCTTAGGCCCTGTCCAAACTAATACATTTTCATTTGAAAACATCTTTTTCTCTCCGTTTTGTACATCCAACCACACTGAGACGGCATTTTTAAAAGTGAAAACAAACCTTTTTGAAAATGCTCTTTAAAGTGGATACATTTGAAAATGCCGTTTGTACTGTGGACTGTGAAACCAGAGGTTTTTGCTGATTGCTGAAGTTATATTTTCCTTACTTCGTTTTGCTCATATTTGCGAAGCCTCAAACTGACTATCAAACTGGATACAAATGTGTTGGTCTGCACAAGTTTTTTTTTTTTTTTTTTTTTTTGAGTTACCTTCCCAGATAGCAAACTGACATTGAATCAACGTGGAAATATGACATCGAAACAACGTTGATGCTCATCGAATTAACGTTGAACCAACGTCAGACGCGTCATTCTTTCAAAACTAACGGAAAATCAACTTGAAATCAATGTTGTTTCAACGTTATGAAAGCAAACCAATTTTCGATTTTCATTTAGCTTTGAAGAATGCCGCGTCTGACGTTGGTTCAATGTTAATTCGATGAGCAAAATCAACGTTGTTTCAATGTCATGAGAGACGTCGTTTCCACGTTGATTCAATGTCAGTTTGCTGTCTGGGTTACCAGCATATTATAATACTAAACTGATTATAAATTCTAAGTTCTCTACTTGTACACTCGATAATTTATCCACTTATTTTAGCTCAATTGTACATCCATTCAATTTCTCCAATCATTACAGTTATAATACATTATAAACTGCTACTCTTCCTTTATCGTTAAAATGTGCTTTCTATCACTCCAGTTCTTAAATACTGGTGTGGATCCTAATGATCCAAATAATTATCAGCCCATTTCCAATCTACCTATATTAAAAAAAAAAAAAAAAAAAAAAAAAAAATCTTGAAAGAACAGTAGGAACTCAACTTGAATTACATTTGCAAAGTAACAAGCTCTTTGAGCACTTTGAGATGGGCTTTAGATCTAAACATAGTACTGCCACAGCTCTGGTTAAAATCACAAACGATATTCTCCTTGCTGCTGACTCTGGCCTTCTGTCTGCCTTTATTCTGCTAGATATTAGTGCTGCTTTTGACATAGTCATTCAGTATTATTAGAGATTGGCTTGTAGTGGGGTAGCTGATAATGCCGTTTTTGGTTTTCATCCTATTTAAGTGATAGGAAACAATTTGTACAGATTAAGAATGCTCAATCAGAGCCTGTCTCAATTATGGTGATCCACAAGGGTCAGTGTTGGGTCCGCTTTTGTTTGCGGCGCTGAAATTATATTTTCCTGCTGGATTCTATTTTTTATATATTTTTTCAGATAAAATCTTCAAGGTTTGGAATAGCTTTTAGTGATTTTATTGTTTGATTTGTGTGTTGTGTATTGTATTTTATTTTATGCTGTAAAGTGACCTTGAGTCCCTTGAAAGGTGCATATAAATAAAAAGGTTGGTATTATTACTATTTTGTTTTTGTGTGAGTGAAGGAGAAACTAGTTATCACTTCCAACAATATATTTTTCACATAACAAAAATATTTCAAAGCACTAGCATAGATCTTCAACATCCAAGCTACGGTGGAGCTTCAAAAAGGTGGTTCATACCAGGTGAGATAATACACAGCTCAACTATCTAATTTTCTGCATCTGATTGTGCATGACAATCCCACCGAGCCCCAGTCATTGAACTCACTTCTATCAGGATCCCCATCAGCTCTTGCTGTTGCTGACTCAATGCCCGTCCTGGTCCCAAGACGCAGGAGACGATTCAAAGTTCTTTCGCTTTCCATGTGATTAAAGCCAGAATAAATTTACCTCAGGCTAGTTACGCAGAGGGAATCACAACCCGTCCTTCGACGAAACTTTATTGTTTGATAGACAAGGCGAGGGTTATGTTCCTTTTTTGTATGCACAACCTTTTTGAAATCGAAATCTTTCGTTTTTCTGTGACACCAGGAGATAAGGGTGTGTTATGAGTGATATGTTTTTTTTCCATACTCTGATAACATTTCAAAAGAAACACATTCTTCAAGCCCACTCATAGCGAGCCTTGATTTTTATCTCAAAAGCTTTGATTGAATATTAAAAGTGGTCTTGATATGTGGTACTGGTATTTAGCAAAGCTCATTCAGGATAACAAGAGTCCTCTGAACTGTTCAAAGCCATGGCGCATAGAACAATTAATTCTTAATCTGCTTTTTGACTATTTTGCATACAATGCAGCAATATTGGATTATAAATGGACACCTACGTACTTGACACTAGAGATAATGACACAGAAACAGGCCCTTGATCTTTGCAGCTTAATTCATTTAAAATAATCAGGATTTAAGGGGAGAATAAAACTATTGAAATTATGTTTTTAGTTAAATTCACAGCCCAAAACTTTATTTTGCTGCATTGCCCCTAAATAACGAGTGATTTGCTACTATAGAGCGTTATCAAGATTTCTAACTAAAGTTCTCAATTACAAAAAAGGTGCATCTGATATACAATAACCAAGACAAGCTGTTAGAAATATTTGAATGCATTGTGTTATAGTAGAAATGTGTCGACTGGAACCATCCGTATCGAAGAAAAACACTGATACACAGACAAATGTTGTGACACAAGCCTCAAATGGCATGACATTTAGTCGTATGACCTGCAACAACCAAAAAAGATTGATGTTAATTGATGTTTGAGGTTCGCCAATTTTAACATAGTAAACAATATTTTGATTTGAAAATAAATAAAGGCTCATAAATTTCATCAAATTTCATCATAAAAAGTGATCAAGTTGTTTCAAAATACTTAAATAATACTAGCACAGTTCCTTCAATATGGGCCAAGCAGAGAAGCGACCAAACACCTCCACGCTTTCCCTACTTAAATACAGTCACTCGAGCAGTGTAACTCGACCTAGGACGGTGACAAAAAATAAAACATCGCACTTTTCTAAGCGTGTAAATTGGATATACTATATCGTATGGCGGAATACCACAGCAAGTGCTTGGGAGCACTTCGACTCGGCGTAGTAATATCATCACTCGTGAAAAGTCCACTCCCCCTCTCACTCTCCAGAGTGATGATATTACTGCGCTATGAGTCCATAGATATATATAAACACTGAGTCGAAGTGCTCCCAAGCACTTGCTGTGGTATTCTGCCATACAATATAGTTATCCACTTTACACGCATAAAAAAAGCGCAACGTTTTATTTGTGTCATCGTCCTAGGTCGAGTTACATGCTCGAGTAACTGTATTTAAATAGGGAAAATGTGGAGGTGTTGGTCGCTTCTCTGCTTGGCCCATATTGAATGAACTGGGTAAAGTGCTTCAAAGTGCCTCACGCGTAGGGCTGGGCGATAAAACGATAATTATCGCGATATAATTTTTCTCGATAAAACGATATCAAGAGGTCGATAAATGTTTGATAATGTTTATGCGCCAAAAGCAGAACGAAACTCATTTGAACCACGCGCGCCACATGGAGCATTTATCCGCACTGCTCAAAGTCGTTACTGTTACTGTTTTTGTTAATGAACAGAAATTTAAAGAGTAGTTTAAAAACACAATTAACCCTCTGGTTTATACAACTTTCACTTAAAAGAGCAAAAATCTGCCTTTAATCTTGAAAGAAATAAAGATTTGACATATATCGTGATAATTATAGATATTGACTGATATAAAAAAAAAATATCGTGATAATTTTTTGGGGCCATATCGCCCAGCCCTACATCACGCGCCAGAGCGATTGATTGCACGCATTCACTGAGATGAGAGAGGTATGTATCAACTTGTCTTAGTTAATGGAATAACATACACTGTAAAAAATGATTTTTTGGTTAAGTAAATACTAGTGAAAAAACCCAATGTAATTTACTTGAAAAAGTTAGTTCAGGCAAGAATTTAAAACTTTCAACTTTTCTGATACTGGGGTTCCCATCATGCACTGGACCTTGAATAATTAATGAGGTTCATTTTTCACTGGTTTCCGGCTGTATTTACACTGTTTTATCATTGATTTTTGTTTTCAGTATTAGTAAATTGCCATTTTGTGACATTTCGAGTAAATTTTTTGCTTAAAACGACACATTCAAACACAAAAACGATCCATCAAATGTTACCACCATTGTGTATTGTCTACCAAGTATTGAGGTGTTTGCATTCACATAAGGCTTAAAGTCTGACATGATATATAAACTACTTAGATGATCTAAGTAAAGAACATACTATAAATGACTAATAACATTCAAGATAATTGTTTTAGTGAAGTGTAATACAAAGGCAAAGGAAATCGTTATTAATCAACCTTTTACAAGCCGAGTTAAAATTACTTATTTTTTGTAAAGTTTACTTAATTCCACATTCCAAGTAAATTTAACTTAAAGATTTCTAATTAAAGCTACTGATAAATATGTTTAGGTTTTTACTTGGCAAATCTTTGTAAATTTACTAGCATTTTCTGAGTGAGATCGTTTAGCAAGGTTTTTTCAAGTAAATCCTACTCCAAATTTTTTACAGTGTAGTTTAATATGAAAAAAAAAGAAAAACGGTGGAGTATCCCTTTTAATAGTAACCTCTACTGCTGGACATTACATGGAATATTAAAATAGAGCACATAAACAAAATAGCCAAAAAGAGGTGTTTTGAGTTAAATCCACTCAATACTGCTCAAAATGAGTTTTCCGAACTGCTCAAAATACTCACGTGTTCGACATT
This sequence comes from Pimephales promelas, assembly GCF_016745375.1. Next base: position 6,312,446 of record NW_024121444.1, read on the forward strand.
TTCACAAATCCTTTCATTATAACTAACATCTAACGAAGTAAACAAGAGATTCATTGTGCAGCGCAGGCAACTTTCTTAATTATAACTCGTGTTAAAGTGATAAGCAGCTTCAGTGATTATAAAGAAAGCACTTTTTGCATGCTTTCTGTTTATAACCCCTTCTAAATTTAAATTAAAGGGTTCTTTTTAATGCTACTAGCTATATGCAACTAGCTACATGCTGAAAAGTTTCTGGATTGACAACCGTATTTACTGTAAATGCGGGATTGAATCCTAAAATGCGACAATTTCCATTACATCGATATTCATGACTGACAAAAATATCTGATAATGCATGGAGATATGTATTTATTGTGATGCAACAATATTGTCAAAAGTTAAAAAATATAAAAATATAGAGATATACATTTTCAGCTATACCGCCCAGCCCTATGGTGACCACTACAGCAGCTCGTCTTGTCTTTCCATCCAGTGTAGATCTAGGGGGGTTTCACACTGGCAGTTTAGTACTGAACGGGGCACGGTTCGCATGAAAATGGTTCACTAATGTGAACGTTGTCATTGGACCTGGGTGCGCACTGCGGTACCGAACCCGCGACTACCTGGTGGAGGTGGTCTGAGTTCGGTTGCTCCCAAACCGTGCCACTGTTCGCGTGAATGTGAAAGCCAACACATACTCGGGTGCTCACTTGTTCAGGAAGCATAACCTGTGCATGCATTTTAGCTTATCGTGATGTATTCTCCATCCAGTGTAGATCCAGTTACAGCTCAACACTTTAACCAAGTAAGTATTTTTTTTTTTTAAATAAGTAAGTAATTTTATTTTTTTTTTCACAATATCCATCTGTCTCATCTGCCAGGACATCTGCAGCCTTCCAAAAATTTGGAGGTAGTCATTTTTTTTGCACCTACCGCAAGCTATTTTCAGCCAAATGTGCAATCAGAACTGCACAATGGAATCACATTGGGCACCATATTGCACTCTATTGCATCCCCATCAGTATTTCTCACCGGAAACTTGAAAACCGTTGAAAACCTGCAAGCCAGTAATAATAAATAAATAAACTTGAGAATTGTCTAGTTTCGAGTACAGGATCTTGTTTTTACGGTTTAGAAGTGTTGCTTAATACCAACATTGTTTTCAATATTATATAGCTGATTCTTGTGGAACCTGATTTAATAGAACCTCTTATTAGACAAAAAAAGTGAAAACTGGATTTAGAATTTGACCTTATGACAGTTAAACCCACAGAAACTCTCACCTCAAAGCAATCAAAATATCGGCTCTGAAATATCTGAAGGAAGCAATGCACCATTATACCCTTTTAGCCCCACATGGCAACCCACCCTCAAGCATCAACAGATTAATTCCAGTCAACAGATTCCCTCTCCTTTATCATTTATGTTCCTGAAATCAGTCAAACGGCAAGTCGGGGAGCCTGGGTTGCACTAGCAAAAACCAGCCTTCAAAGTCAGGCCAATGTCATCGTTCCACATTCCTCAATGCCCCAATCTATCACAATTATTAGCTTGTAGCCGTCCATTTGGGTTCCCTATTAAGGCAGCACATACCTGACGATGAAAGGATTGGATTTGAAAATGAATTCTGACTAGAGCTGTTTCTGAGGTGTTAGCACTCAAGCTGTGCACCTCATCCGGGAGACCTGGTTTTGCCTCCAAACATTTATTTTGTAAAGATAATATGTAGTCAAACACCCTTTAAATAAAATAATTATTGAGGCATCTTATTTGGATCTCAGCTTGTAAACCAATCACTGTCATATCTGGCAATCATATTCCTGGAAGCAAAAACTAATAGCTGACTTTTGGTTTCCTTTCAGAAAGGCACATTTTGGATATAATAAGATCACTGTTTATAATGGGGTTTATGATTTGGGCTTTGGAAGACTAAGATGTATAACACAAAATGCATATATGCAATAAAAAAAAACAGTTAACATTTATAATAAAACAACATATCTCTTGAATCGTTTTTAAAAGCTAATTCAATCTGTCAATTTCAGTCAACAATTACACTCCGCTGTGCTGTTCAGGCACTACTCCCAGTCGAAGCCTCATGAATTATTCATATGCAAGTTAAAACGAAGAGAAATAACAGCTCTTTCGTTTTAAAACATTATTTTCACTAACTTGCTTCATTAGCTTCATCATGCTCTTTGATGTAAGAGCCTTTTATTTTTATGTAAAAAAAAAAGACATCATTTAACATGAAAAACATTTCCAAGAAATTACTCTCTCTGTTGTGCCATTCTCTCAATCCCATGAACATTACTTTTATAGAAGGTTTTATAAGGACAAGTTCATTTTGGCTTACGTAGAGATGATTGTGAAACATTATCACATTGACTACAATATATGTGTAGCATATTTATAGAATACAGCACACAATCAGAATATGACAATGATAACTATATACCTTGTCCAAAGACAAAGGGAATCCAGCACAGACAACAGTTGACAGAAGTACAGAGAGTTAGGACAAATGTTAATTTAAGATAAAAGACTTGAAATGGACACATTTTGTTTTTGGTAAGAAGATACTCATAAAGTAACACTAATGTCCAGAAGTTACAAAACAAAGGTATTTATTATAAAACAAACTCAAACAGTCCATAGATGAAGAGTGCGTGTAAGACACGCAACGGAGGTCCTGTATGCGTACAAATTTTGTATCGTATTGGTGGACGGATCCAGCGTTTAGGGACACTGAAACCACTATTTTTTGAAACCACGTCCTAGAGTGGATAACTCTGAAAACGACACCCTTGTGTTTTCGTGTGTACTGGCAATCTGTACATTTTGTGAAACGATGATGTCATCACACCATGTGTCAGCATAAGTCACACACCGCTACATCACACGTAATAGCAACAACAATGGCGGCCTATTTGCTGGTGTCGGTGAGGATGGGATAAATCTTACATTTCTGTGCCCGTTGATAAAATAATTGTTGTCTGTGGTTGTATATGGGCGGTGGCAATAAAAAAAAAGCTCGCAACATATATGGAATAAAAAAGAACTATGAATGAAGTAGTTCATCTTTTGAAGTATGAACTATGAACTGAACTAGTTAATTTTAAAATGTGTGAACTGAACTTTGATCTAGTACATGTAGAAAGTGAACTTTCCCAACACTGGTGGCGTGTTATCTGTACGCATTTTGAGCTATCCACGTCTATGCGTGTATGTCTACGCCGTTAAATGTCCGTGTGATTCGTTAAGTCAACGGCGTTCATAAACACGCTGAAAAGCAATTATGCGTGTTGATAGCACACCAAAAATGGAAATACGAATTGGCCATTTCATGAGATCAGTCTGCACAGACAGTGATTAAATTATTATACTACTATGGTGAGATCATAACCTTGCTCGCTCTAAGTCTTCTTCTCCTTGTTTAGTGTTTCTCTGTGGCAGACATTCAGCTCCACATACTGGTCTGGCAAGTATTTGTTTCTGTTTACAAGCAGAGGAAGATGCGCGCTGTACATACGCTTTTCAATTAGCGTATTTTCCGCACTATAAGGTGCACTTAAAAGCCTTTAATCTTCTCAAAAAACGACAGTGTTCCTTATAATCCGGAACGCCTTATATATGGATCATCATTTTATACGGTAGGTGGCGGTAAAACTCCTAAGCGGTGAGCAGCCGGTAACAAGAAGTAGACGAAGGAGAACGTCCTCGTCTCAGTTCTCGCGCATGCGCCCTTAAGGAAGTAATGGAATAGTCGAATAAAGTCGTTATTTATGTTTTTTTCACACAAAAGTAGTCTCGTCGCTTGATAAACTTATAATTGAGCCGCTGAAGGCACATGGAATATTTAAACCTTTTCTTTAATGACTTTATGGGCCGTCAAGAGCCAGTCCCTTAGGCAGTCTATGTAGTACTGATCCAGCTCTCAGATTCAATCAAAAATATCTTTATTTGTGTTCCGAAGATGAACGAAGGTCTTACGGGGTTGGAACAGCATGGGGGTGAGCAATTACTGACTTAATTTTCATTTTTGGGTGAACTAACCCTTTAAATACACAGTGATAACAGCTGTGATGATTAAATAGAAACTGATAGATAAAACTAGACCAACGGAAACAGGAAACTGACCATAACCTAACTAAAAGTCCATACGAGTACAGCTAAATACACAGATTGTGATGCATAAACTATGAGGGAAGCAATTGTATCATGGATTGTTTGTCTTTGTTTATAAGTTATTGTTTGTCTTCGAAAAAAGTTTTATATTTAAAAGGCTTAATTCACCCAGAACTGAAAAATTATGTCATTACTCACTCACCCATGTCGTTCCAAGCCCGTAACAGACGTGTATCTGGATTGACAACAGAACCGGAAGACAATACAATGCTGAATAAAGTCGTAGTTTTTGTCATTTTTGGACCAAAATGTATTTTCGATGCTTCAAAACATTGTAACTAACCCACTGATGTCACATGGACAACTTTGATGATGTCTTTATTTTCTTTCCTGACTGTATACTGTACATACATTTTCAATGGAGGGACAGAAAGAAGAAGAAGTAGTTTTATTTCTATAACACCTTTCCAGAAGCTCAAGGTCGCCTTACATTGTACATACAATACATTTAGACACCCACATATACATTACAGTCACATAGGATATATAATCACATTATTCAAAACGCATGTTTTTAACTGGGTCTTGAAAGTAGCCACAGATGAGGTGTTCTGTATTGTAAGAGGTAGCGAGGTCCATAGTTGAGGAGCATTAGTAGCCTACTGAAAGACCTTCCACCTACAGTACAGTGGACAACCGGAAATCAGCTCGGTAAGGGTGGAGTAGGTCAGACAAATATTGCGGAGCAAGACCATTTAATGCTTTGAACGATAGAAGCAATACCTTAAAGTGGAGACGTGATGCCACAGGTAGCTAGTGAAGTTAATGTGAGCAGAACGCCTAGTAGAGGTGAGAACTATCGCTGCAAAGTTTTGAACGTACTGTAATATTGCAATGAGTTTTTTGGGAAGATCACGAAATAAGGTATTGCAATAGTCCAGGCATGATGTGATTAATGCATGAATTAATGTTTCTGCATCAGCTAAAGTGAGAGAAGATTGTAAACGAGCAATATTGCGAAGGTGGAATAAAAGAGTTTTTAACAAGAAAAGAAATATGAGAGAAAAGAAAAGGTCATTAGGAATCTGCCAGGTTTTGTTTTCGTCAGTGATAATGTCATTCAACACTGATGCTTTATCAGTTAGAGAGCGTGTGTTCAACAGCGCACATCGCAGGTCTGAAGATGCGCCACTGCAGGCTCCGAGTTCAGGATCGAAACTCAATGATCTCAAATTTTTTGGATCTCAAGTTAATGGATCGATTTCCCAGCTGTGTTGTATCCGACGCATGGGTGTTGATACAGACAAAAGGAATGTTATTAGAAGACGACCAGTGATGGTTCTGAAGTTTCTTCCTCAACCAGTGTATATAGCGCGGTCGGTGTAACGCTCCAAGTTGTTCACGGTCTGTTGTATAGGACTAGATGTTGATATCCCTCAATACATGCAAACTTGAGGCACCAACTAGACTCTGTGAGATATTAAATGAGTGATTGCCCCCCTTTGGGTTATCAAGTGGGCGCCCTCCTTCTTTGGTGTTTTGCTGATAGACCTACGACACCTCCAGATGGTTCAGCAGTGAATCCCAGCATCCTGGGTTCACTCCCTAGGCTCCATCACTTCATTTGATGACCCAGACGGAGTCCTTTCTCTTCATCCACAGCCACTGGATTCCCTTTTCAGAAGCCCTGGAGAGGTCTTTGACCGCCTGCCGATGGGCTTTCCTCGCACTCCCATCTCCCTGAGTAGCCTGGATGTTGAGGTGGCTACAAACCCTCTTCAGCCTACTTCCACTGGGCGTATGTTCGCTTTCCAGTCTTGTTGTTGCGCATTGGCTGCAAGTTCAGCTTACCTCAGCCTTTTCCTTTCATAAGCCTCCTCCACTGCACCCTCCCAGGGCACGGTGAGCTTGATGATGTAAACAAGCTTGAGTGATGCTGACCACAGAACAAGGTCTGGTCATTGGTTTGTAGCTGCGATCTCAGCTGGGAAGCAGAGTTTCTTGCCCAAGTCAGCCATTTTTCACCATTTCACACCATTTTTTAGCTGTACGAAGCCAAACGGAACGATCCATTAGCCTATATGTTTTGAGATGGTCTGCAGAAATTTGAAAAGCCATCTCTGGGGACAAGTTTACCGTTATTCAAAGAAAGCACAAACCAAAAAAGACAGAAATACAAAACTTGCAATCGGATACGTGACGACATGACGAATGCGACGACCTACACAACAATTTATCGGTTTAACTACGTTAGCCAGAACCGTATCTGACCCACAATCCACACAATCCACAGAAGGGAAGGCTGCACAACCGTACCAAAGATTGACACCACAACATGATAAAGAGAGGGGAGACTCACAGAATCAGATGTCGCGAGGGATAAGGATACAAAATGGGGAGGATCACAAACTTTTGAGCATGTAAATAGTCCAGTGAAAAATCCAAGTGTTGATTTTGTAAGAAGGTTCAGTGAATAATCCAAGAATGTCGATTCCAAGAAAAAACATGTCCTAAAACATATCCAAAAAAACAGACCTAGGCTACAACAGCAGACAAACAGGTACCAGCATGAAGCGGCAGCACAAGCGCGCCTAGTGTTCTCACACCGGAAGTGACGACTCCGAAAGCTCTCGGACTAAACCTAAAATGGGTCTTACGGGCTTGGAACGTCATGAGGGTGAGTCATTAATGACATCATTTTTCAAATACAATTGATAAAAGGAGTGGTATTGAGTTTGAATTTCCAAAAGGTAAATTTGGCCTGCTAAATTTTGCTGTCAAATGATTCTGTGCTGTTCAGGCACTACTGCTAATCGAAACTGAATTAATTATTCATGACAACAGTTTAACATGAAGAAACAAAGGAACTCTCTCCTCTTTCACTCACTTGCTTCATTGGCTTCAGCATACTCTTTGATGTACTGTACAGCCCAAAAAACCTTTTCCAAGAAATGCCTGTTGTTCATTTTCATTTCTTGACTGGATCACCATACTACTGTATGCCTGCTAGAGATTCAGAATGCATTCATATTGTTAACATTCATTGCATTATGTCAAAATGTGACTATTTGAGGTTCAGATTTCAGAATCATAGCTGAAATGAGTAGAACATATGAACATCCTACCCGGGTTTCCGTTGTCCGGTAATTACCGGACATTGTCCGGGAAAAAAATTAAATGTCCGACAAAATTAAATCTCTCCGGTCAAATTGTCCGATTAAAATTGCCTAATAATCCCGCCCCCTACCACAATCTGAATTAGAGAATAAACCTAAAATGTATTAAGCAAAAATACACCGTCATTTGGCTATGTTATAAAGGAACAGGATCTACCATTTGAATGTTATTAAAGACGGCACATGGCACATACTTAAAATCCGGAGCAAATGGATCAATTGGTTAATAACGCTCCACGCGCTCGTGTACATCTTATGCCGCTCTGTCACACGGCCAGTTCAACCTCGTAATCAATAATAAAATCACTGTTCCCGGCGCTGCGTCACAGAATGTTCATAAAGTGCTCCCCATTCAGCGCTCAATGCAGTTTGCTTCGCGCTCCACTCAAATCAAAAAAATCTGCATGTATTTTTATTTCACTTTTAGGTTAGACTACAGCCTTATCTTGCAAAGAACTAAAGACCAACAAAAACATTTTCCAAACAGAAATGTTTCATTTCAAATTACAAATTAGGACTAGCAAGAACAGGAATGTAGCATAGGTACACAAAACGTCCTGTAAAATTAAACGAATAAATGGGCCTAATAATATGAATAAAAATTATATAAAACAAAAATGCACATAAAAGTTTTGAAAGTAAATTATAGGCCAGAATTTTGATAACTGAACTTTTCCCCAACGCACATGATAAAAATGTAAATGGGCTTATAACCACTGTACACACAAACTGCTGTAAAATTAAACGAATAAATGGGCCTAATAATAACTAAAATAAAAATATATACAAAAATGTAAAAAAATAATATATAGGCCTACATAAATGTTTAAAATTAGGCTAATTAATTATTAGGCCAGATTTTGATAAGCCTAACTGATTTTTGCGCAGCGCGCAATATTAAAATTTAAATTGGCTTATATCATCTGTACACACACAAAAAAAAAACACACAAAAAATGTAAAATTAAACAAATCAATGGGCCTATTTATATAAATAAAAATCATCACATCAACGTGTTAAATTAAATACATTTCTGTAAATTAACTATTAGGCCACCAGACGCCGATATCTAACTGAATTTTTGCGCAGAGAGCACGTGGATGACAATTTAAATTGTCTCAGACTTAAAAAAAAAGACAAAAAAAAAAAAAAAAGAATTGCTTTCCTTATCTAACCTACAGTTCTTGTGAGTTCACCTTCAAGAACACGAGTTTGGACAATGTCTGAGGCTTCAGACACATGCGGTGGTTTCTTGAAAGCAGGGCAGCAGCGGAGAAAGCCCTCTCTGCGCTCGCAGACTCGCTTGGGGATGCTGAATACAATGCAAGCAACTTTAGTCAGGCGGGGACGTGGAGTTTTCTCTTGGTGTGAGCGGAGCTTTTAAAAATGCCGCTCTGCGCTCTGTCCAAGATCCGCTCACATGCTCTGCTGCGAATCAGCGAAAGTCCTCATATGCGATTTCAACTAAATCTATCCAGAGTGGACCAAGCTTGCCAAGATAGCCAGTGTAGTTACATAGTCCCTGTCTCGAGTGTTCCTGCAGAGCCAGACAGAGGGTTCTCACTGCAGAATCGGATCAAGATGAAAGTAGCGAAGTCGCCTTGCAGAGAACAAGGTTACGCGGCTTATGCGCATTGCAAGTTGTGGAGAGACACTGCGAAGTTTTGATTTTAAGTCGGCAGCTGCACATTTTAGCACTGCAAAACAGCGTAAAAGTAGCTTAAAATTACGCGAGACAATGTTATAGGTCTAGTCATTTGTTTGTTCCAATTAATTTGACAAGGAATTTCACGGTGGCCAATTTAAATGTTACCAGCTAAATGAGACGCTACTGAGGGTGTATATAATTAAGTTCGCTTGAGTAAAAACTATATTCAGATATTGTATGTGGGGAGGGGGGATTGGTTTGTTAAACTAATGTGAAACCATAGCAAAAACAATTGGCGTTGATTGACGCCAATCGGACGTTCATGTTTTCATGGTTTCCGTCTATTTGAAAGTTATGCTAATGAACATGTTGCATTCTATACGGCCTGATTATGTCATTTTTTAAGTTACATGCCTGACTCCAGTTTTCCTCTACTTGACTAATTAAGAGGCGATATTTGACCGGCATATCATCAAAATGTCCGGTAAACTAAACCTCTGCCGGTCACTTTGACCGGCGCCATTTCTTTCTAGCGGAAACTCTGATCCTACCCAAGTTGCATATGCTGCAACATTAATAACTGAACCACTCTTTTTAGTAGCATGACCACACATCACCCCCTTTTAATCTTAAACCTGGTGGAATAATCACACACACTCACCTAAAAAGTCCTCTACCTCTATCTCTCTTTTTCTCACAAATGTAACACTGGAAAGTCAGATTAATTTTATGAACTGCTTGGACCTAAAAGCTCCTTTCTCCCATATAGTGCCGGGAAGTCAGATTTAATTTAACTAATCGGTTCATTCTAATCACTCTTCTCTCCATTATAGCCTACTGCATAGAGTTGGAAAGTCATTAGGGTTGGATTCATAGAGTCCACAATACATATCCATAATACATATATCACTAATATGTCGAAGCAAGATGGCGTCGTGGCTTCTCTTAAAGCATACATATCATGCTTTTAAGTCATTCATTTTTACATATAAATCAAACATTTGTGGTCTATATAAAGCATAACTGCAATGCTTGGGTCTGAATTCCTCATTATTATAGCTCCACAGGCCCCCTTTCTACCCCTTTTCTGATGTGCGTCTGTGAGCAACCCGTTGTGAAGCGGCCCCTTTAAACAAAAAGAAGATGTGTCATACTCCGCCTGCTCTCCAGGTCGCTGAGTTCACGGTCGGTTCCATCCACCCATTTTTGTAGTTTGATTAGAGATATACGATTATATACTATACTCAAAGAACATTTTTATTCACACGTTAACAAAATGTCAACAACGGAAGACTTGTCCATCAAGCCTATGTTCGAGCCAGAGCGAGCGAGTGGAAAAAGACGTCGACGAACCTACAGAACAACGTCTTCATATGGATGTATTGCAGTGGTATGTAACTGTATTGTGTTACAAGTGAAAGTCAACTATTTCTCTTGTTAAAACAAGCACAGTGACCAGATAAATGACTATGGTTTAATCTTACCACTAAAAATCTGTATTGATAATATGATACGTTTTAGAAAAGCATCAGAAAACACATCAGCTAAATGACCATTGATGAAACTCAAGAACAATAATAACTTACATCAGACGTGTAACGTTACTTCAAAACAAAGACAAAGAAAGGCAAAGGTGCTAAACCATGACCACCATGTGTTTTAAGACAGTAAAGTACTTTATTTTTATTAACGATATTTACAGCTTATGGAAATGCTCTGTTCGTCATCTCCAAAGATAGAAGGAATTGACCCCTCATTCAGACAAGTCGATCGGGAAACCCTTCTTTATACTGGCGGAGGTTTTTATGACCAAAACAGAATATAAAGATATAAACGAAGCACCTGAAGAGAATAATTTCAACTTTTCTGTACTTATAAACACTCCAAATATACAACAAAATGCATTTAAGGGCTAAAAAAGGGGTGGTTTACTGCTTTTTTTCTTTGCATGATTGTGTTTATGGGGTGAATTAGAACATGTATTTTTGGTATTTCTTTTTTTTTTAAGTCTTATTTTTCATAAATTTCACCTTTATTATAAGCCGCTTTCTCCTCTGTCATTTGAACAACTGGTTGACTTCCTGAGTCTATGAAACCACTCCCTCAAACACAGGCAGTGGGCTCAGATTGGTTAGTTTTGGCCGGTGTGTTGTGATTGGCTAAACTGTAGTGCACGTTGTTTAGATACTTCATGCCCATTACCTTTACGGGCGAGAGTTGCATGTGTGTTCCTGTTAATGGTAAATAATGGTGTCGATACTGCAGTATCAGTATGAGCCAGAGCAGACCCAGAAAGCGGCGATGAAGAGAGTCAAGCAGAACCTCACCACACACAGCTCTTACAAAACGTTTCTGAATGGTAATTTGCCTATATTTTTTTTTTACATGTTTGTGTATACAGTAGCCAGTCAGTTCGATGCTATTGTGTAAAACAAACAGCGTTGGCATTGGTTTACGTTCTTGATCAAATCGAAAAATAATTTCAAAATGTATATGAAAATACAAAAATTTTACAAAATTAGTACATATACAAATTCAGGTCCAAAATGTTTGTACACGTTTGTCGTAGACACGAAATAGCATAACTAAGTGGATATAAAGCCAACGCTGGCATTTGATAAAACTAAAACATTAGGTCTGAAATACATTTAAAATAATTCTTACTTACAGGTTGTGGCCCAACAACTGCTGCCTCTGGTTTTAAAGTTGGAACTGCTTCATGTTTTAGTAACAGTTTCTTGTTGAATCCAGCATTGAATTCGTGGAGATTCTGGAAGCTGTCTCTCGTAAATGCGCAGCACAGAGAGCTAAATTACGATTGTCATTTTCAGAAACATAATCAAACATAAATTGTATCCATTGTTGACGAAGTACAACGTCCGTGGGAAGCCCGAAGACAGAAGACATGACAGCTGGATGACCATAACACACTTTCGACGAGCCGCAGAAATATGGCCATGTCCTTTTTTTGCATATTCCGGAGGAAGGGTTGATGTAAATGTATGGGTTAGTTACGTATAAAACCCAGTTGTAGTCCCAATTGAGTCGTTTTTGAAGGCATTAAACTTCCTGATTTTTAAAAGACGATATCTCTGCTTACATTGAACTTTCAGCGCTGCGACTTTGCGGATACTGTTCATGCACCAACAGCAAAATTACACACTATTTAAAAAGAAAAAAGTGAAATCGCAAGTAACCACCCCTTTAATTAACTACACAACAAAAAAACATATATATATATATATATATATAGACACACACACACTCTACAAGCCAAACGTTTTTGATTGATACAATTTTTAAGTTTTTTTTTTTAAATAAGTCTCTTCTGCTCAGGACTCTCTTCTGCTCATTATTATCAATGTTGAAAACATAGACCGTTTTTCATATATCATTGCCATAGAAACGGTGATTTCAGACACGCATGTAACTGACAGAGAAGTCAGTTAATATTTAATGTCTATTTGATTATTCTATTAAAGACTCTTAATTTGAAACTGCCTTGTAAAGAGCTGTTTGAGTGGAGACTTTTATTATGAAAAGCACAGAGTGACTCAGGAAAAGAAAGTTGTCTACACCGCATGGCCAGTCAAAGCTGGCCACAACCTTAGCGTTCTGGATTCTCTTTTAAAGCCCAGGCTCTGGGCCTACTCTTAGCCTTCCATTAACAGGTAATGTTTTCCACATAAATGTATATTATAATTAGAAGAACACATGATATTAAAAGGGACAGTACAATGATAACATATAATAAACATGACAGATTATCACTTTGTAAACGTAATAATATCAGCAAATGGTTCAGTCGGCTTTCGGTTCATAACTACGATGGCAAAGTATTGTCTGTCCATCTTATTTTGCAAAGCGGAAGCTGTTTTCTTTGAAAGAGCGAGACTCCCAATTTATTAGCTGTTATAGACAAATAACTAAAAGAATAGACTAACTAAAAGAACTATTTGCACTAAAATACACTGCCACCTCATTCAACATATACCAGTTACAACAAACAATAACAAAACTCATTATCGTAGGATCAATGTATACAGTTCCAAACATTTATTTATTCCAGGAATGATTGAGAAACCAATGTAATGTCTGTGCACTAAAGAGAAGACATTTACATCCGTCTCTCTATTGAGAGAGCGGAGGTAATCAGGATGGAAAATGTGTGTGTGCCAGTGCCTTTCCATGGCCAGATTAAGTCCCCTTCTTCATAAAAGAAGAAGCCACTTACATATCCACAGTGAAATCTGGGTCATGTTCAAAACCAGCTGAGAACCATTGACATATAGAAGAGGCTATAGCGGTAAATGCATTTACACTAAGTGAAAATAGCTGTATTTTATTTGCAATATGAAAGTAAAAATAGCAGTGCAAATTATGTTAGATGCTATTTATACTTCAATAAGCCTACTATTTGCACCTCAGTGAAGATATAGCATAATATCAAACAGTATGTATTAATGACAACATCTAGCTATATGATTATATTAAATAAAATCATAAATTGATGCTGCTTTATTGAGAGATTAGTGTCCCTATTTCTAAAGCCCACCTTACACCTATGCATAACCATGACCATATCGAATCTGCTAACCAGTAAAGGTGTCCTCGAAGATACGAGGAAGGGAGAAACAGTTTAGTGTTGAGTAACAATATGAGCTGCACGATATTCATATGCCCAGTTCACACGGCACGATTTAGATTTTTAGCCCAGATTTTCACTTGCCGACAGGTTTTGTGAAAGCGCCAACAAATGGCAGAAAGCGGAGGCAAATCATTCGTGCTCGTTCATGCGCATGACAATCACGCAGTGTGTGAAAGATGCGATCCGAGAGAATTCGACGATGTGTCTCTGACGCCCGAGATATTTGCCGTGCTAAATATGGCGATTCAAAATCCTGCTGTGTGAAATGTGTTCTAAATGGAAATTACATCAGCGATGTCCTACAGCCAATCAGAGAGCAAGTTCGGGGAGGAGTTGTAGACCAGAATATAAGTATTTTAATGCAGTGTTTCCCAACCCTGTTTCTGGAGGCACACCAACAGTGCACATTTTGGATGTGTCCCTTATCTGACCCATTTATTTCTGGTCCGCAGTGTGTTTGATTAGGAAGAGTTGGAAAATGTGTAGTGTTGGTGTGCCTCCAGGAACAGGGTTGGGAAACACTGTTTTAATGGATATATTTGCAATTGTATGAAACAGAAACAAAGCACAAACATGCAAAATTATTTATTTACCTCCAACTCATCACACGATCCCATGTCCCATGCCAAGAACGGTGATCTGAAGAGTTTGAGAATCGTGCAATGTGAACTCGGCATTAGTGTAAAATATGCCAACAATGCTAATAGACACTTCGCTCTCACATATAGACGAATCCGGCGAAACTACCGGAAGTAAGCGGGGCGCCTTTACTGAGCTGTTGCTGGGTAGCGATGCGCCATTGCCTCCTATTGTTTTAGTTGCAACTTGCGTCCACTGGAATAAACAGCCTGCGATTTACGACTGTCACTAACGTTACAACGTTACTCTTTGTATAATGTCGAGTGGGTAAACAGTTTCCGTTATAAATTGTTTCAATGGTGGCAGAAAAATTTCGATTTTGAAGGGAAAACATTGAGAATACTCCTGGTTGACTGCCCCTGTCTGGTGCTTTACGGTTTACACAGATTTCCTGGGCGAGTACAAGACGCGGACATTCGCGTATTATAACAATTATTTAATGACAGAAGTAAAAAAAAAAAAATAAATATGTGATATAGTGATCAGCAAAATCTCCTCTCTTGCTATTTTTTCTATTCAATTAACATGCTATGGTCATTAAATCATGGCTTTCCTGAGCTAAATGTAACGTTATGTGACATAATTGTTCTCCTGCTGTTATATTGACCTCTTTCCATGGTTTAAAAACACTAATTGGTCAATATTATGTATATTTTCCAGCTGTAACGTTACCTTACCCTTGCCCGTTGCAATGTGAAAATGAGATAAATAATGGACACAAATGAAAAACATGAATTTGTTTATTTGGTTTCATTTATTTATTTATTTATTGTTGCCAAATGGACAGATCTTTTTATAGTTTCCTCACAAACGTTAGCCTAGCTAGCTTGCCAAGCTATTTTCATAAATAATCTGTAAAATCGTTTGTACCTTCATCTGTGACTGGAGGCCACTGTCTAACATCATCAACCCAACAAGTAGGGTGGCCATTTCCATAGGGGGGTACAAACTTTCCTGGACTTAATAAGATAAATACATAAAATTAATAGAAATACATAAATAAACAAATAATCTGGCACCATAGGGTCATCATGTCCACCAAGCCATGTTTTATCAGCCTTCAAAAATCTGTATGGTTTTAAACCCAATACATATTCATATTTCATATCATATTCATATTCCCATTCGTATCCCATTAACTGTTGGCAAACTAAGATTGTTTGTAGAATTTGTCAAATTCTTATTTTCACCTTGGTGTGCTTTCCCATACTGTTTCCTTGTGTAAGTAGCTGGAACATTTATTAAACATGTAGAGTACTTTCCAGAGCATTACATATAGTATTATAAATTCAGACGTTTGTGATATATAAAAAAATAAAACATAAGATTATCTTTTTTAAATTAGATTGAACACGGAGCAGTTTTTTCCGGTGCGTGAGACTGGAAAACCCATAGTGGATTAGAGCGGAGTGATAACAGAACGCTTTAGAGTGCAGAGAGGAACGGGCTTTTGCTCCAGTCCTGGCTTTGCGTCTGCGCCGTTAGGAGCTAAGCTCTCGATTAGTGTATTTTTTCACTAATTTGGGGTAAAACTAGCCGATCACGAGTGGCTCATCAGGTAGATCTATAGATAAACTCATCTTTCAGGGATTTGACCGGCCGGGTTCACACTTCAGCGTGAGAAATCGGGGGTGTGGCGTGAGAGCTTGAGAATTGGCTCACGCTCAATGCATGAGAGTTGGCAACCCTGCAATCATGTGTTTGACTAGAGATCTTACGGCATTAGACGCTATGCTGCTGCGTCTCAATAAAGATTCTAGAGCGTTTTTTGTTTTTTTTTGGCTGATTCAGATCAACTCCAAAAAGGAGGACAAATGAGTGTCCGGCTTGAGGCTGCGCCGGACGCCGGACACGGAGCTTAAAATCCGGACCGTCCGGCCAAAATCCGGACGTATGGCCACCCTACCAACAAGTCATTCTGCCTGGCTGTAGCTGTCATCGAGGGTGCGTTATCACCGAGGTTTGTTTACATACCAGTGCATGTCTATGCCGGTGTAACAACTCAGTAATGGCGTCGCCACAAGATGGCAGCCTACACAGAACGCTCGTCGGATTCGTCTATACTTTATACCATTAAACCACATTTATCAAGAAGACGCCAGACTGAAATGCATCACTTTGATGATAGTTCAGAAAACACTGCAAATGGAAATTAAACCTTAAAACCTTAATTATGTTCAGCGTTGGTTGCAGTAATGAGAGTAGTTACAGGATCTATTTGCAGCATTCATTATTATTCAACTTGGGTCAAAGTAACAAACACACGAAACTCAGGAGAATAGCAATCCAACTAAACAGTAATGAGCACAGACAATTAATACTTACACACACACAAAAAAAAAACTTACACAAGTTGACTGAAGGAGAAAACAAGAGACAGGTGGGGCTAATCAATCAAACAATCGGTAAGACAACAAACGAAAATAAGGATTATACATAACATAAAAACATACATAAACGTAACAAATATGAATATCAAGACTCTAATGCAAACAACATACAGGGTTCGTCAGCATTTATTAATTTATTTATTTGTGAAACCACTGATATATTTTCTAATTAACTGCACTCTCCTTTGGAGATCTAGAATGAGCTCTCAACCCCTGAGGCTATTAATAAAAGCATACAGACTTAACGCACTCATAGTATCTGGCTTATCTTCACAGAGGAAATATAACAGACACTTTGATAACTATATTATGTTTAATGAAATTAAATCTCACTGTAGGCTTTTAATTAGTACACAGACATGTTCTCTGGCTATGTACCCAGCAAATACAGAACGTTGGCACAATGTACCCAACCTTCTAACAACGTTTAATCAACATAGCCAAAAGGTTGCTATAACTACGTTGTGGGGTGAAGGTTTGTTATAGCATTGTCACAATGTTGACATTAAAGAGCCCCTATCATAGCATTTGAAATGTTCCTATTTTTGTTTTAGGAGTTCCCAAAAACAGTTTAACATGCATGCAAGGATAAAAAAACACTTTATTTGTCTTATAATATGCATTTATTTTTAACTGATTTGCTCACTGACTCCCAAATGATTCGTACAACGACTCGTTTTTCCAAACCACTCCTTTGCGTGACGCTAATCGGCGGTGATTGGTCAGATGACAGACCCAGTCAGTTATTGTTAACATAACGCATAAACATATTGATAAAGCACTGCAGTACTACAAGACGCTCTATTCTTTATGACAACTCCAATAACAGCGACAAACATGTCACATATTTAAAAAAATAATTGACATTGGAGACCTAGAAGCTGCGCTGAGCGTAACTTACACACACACACACACACACACACACACATACTGCCTCGCACCCGACGCTACAAAACCGTTCAAAACCCATAAAAGCAACAATTATTAATAATACTTACAGGTTGTGATTCGAAGGAGGAACCTGATCCATATACACTGGGTAAGTAAGTTACTGAGCCCTCCTTCAGGAACAACCGCTTGTGAATCCACATTTGAATTCATTTATGTTTTTGAACTAACGTTATTCGTCAATAAAATGATGACAACACAATCGGGCTATACTGTTGTGGTATCGTTGCAAATATGAACTCTAACCACCGATTCTTCACATGCTCGTCCCTGGTAAATGAAAACAAAGTGGCTGAACTATCTTTGCATTGTAGAACACAGCGTCTTCTCGACATGATGCTATGATGAAGTATTTGAATGTGTAGACTTCAAGTTTACACTTCCGTCTGCACGCGCAGTAACTGGGCGTGGCCAGTATGTATCTACGTCACGATGTAACAGCTAATGACTCGTTTCAAAAACAATTCATTTCATAGACTCAGAGTCGACTCACTTTTGAAAGACAATAACTTTATATACGGTGCACTTTCAGATATAAATCTTTGCAAGAGCTATATTCCACACCATATGAACAGTCATTTTCAAAAATCCATGATAGGGGCTCTTTAAACCACCATTCAGGGCCATTGCGTAAGGTTGTGCCTTGGGTGTCTGGACAACCACTGGACAACATACAGTATGTACACATCACTGCCCTGAAGGGTGAAAATAAGCATTTTAAATTTCAACCGATCGTTGGGCTCATTGTGTTGTCTCATTCTTCATGAAGCACTGACGAGCAAGGATACGAGCAAATTGATTTAGCTATACTTATTTTAGTATTCAGATATCCTTTTAGCCTTACCGTTAGGAAAAAGTGTATAACATTATGCCAAAAGTAATGAGACATAATGAAGCCAAAATGACTTTAATGATGAGATTTCAGCACTCCTTGAACAGACAGTGACTTAAGTGCATAAAGGTTCCACATTGATGTTTTTTTCTTTTTTGATATATATATATATACACACACATTTTTTTATACATACTTGATTACCATATGGAGTTTTAATAAAGTTGCATTAACTAACCTTCTATGAAATTTTTACTCTTTAAAGTGTTCACTTGCAGGTATAATTAATTTGCGTTACGCCCACAAATAATAATAAGGATAAACAATATTTAAAATGTATATAATTATCTAACATCTGACTAATTCAAAATAGAACCTCAAAACATAACATGCTAAATGGGGGATATCTAAATCTAGCATAAAAAATACATGAAAATTCCAACATGTGATTATAGACAACAGTTTTGTACAAACATGTGAAGAAGAATGAATACAAACACTCAAAATAAATGTTTATTGGCAGTTGGTAATATGCAGGAGGTAGACGAAACAAAAACCAAAAGTAAACTTAAATCAAAGTTATGTCATCAAAATATAAGGGCTGAATCATGTGGATTCCCATGTGTTGATTTGCTTTTCTACCTGCCAAATGAATGTCTCACACTCAGAGCTGTTTAATACTTGGAGTCTCTTCAAGGGTGGTTCTCTTATATTTTGCTTTAAGGGCACATAGGATGCTAGTTTACATTCCCTCTGTGCAATTATTGTTTCATTCTGTTACATTCAATCTAGCTTCCTGTAAACAGCCATAATGCAGCATTGGGCTCAGACAAAGAATGTGTCCGAAATTGCATACTTTTCTACTATTGTTATAGTAGGTGAAAAACACTGTGTGACAAAATAAGTATGTCCAAAGTGACAGTACTCATAACAGATTAGTCAAAATGTATATGGATGACCATATAGATTCCGAAGTGTGCATACAATGGACACTGAACCTCTCATAAGGCCACCCTGATACAACGTAGACTCAGTCATTGGATGATGTAAATAACCTAGAGCAGATTTATTGAAGGTACAGGGGAGCACACAGGATAAGACAATCAATCCAGATTAAACAGTTATTGGTAAAGGTAATAATGGCAGAGCAGTATACAATGGAGTCCTTTAATTGTAGTAACACTATACAGGAACACACGAGGAGATTACAATGCTGGAGGGGAATAGAAGGCAGTGGAGAACAGGGACAGGTAAGTGGTCTTTCAGGATGGTATTCACACGATGTAAAGTCTGTAGCATAATGGTGACCAGACAATGAGTGTCCTTCATAGAGCATTGACAAGACTGATAGGATTTAGGTGTGCTTGATGGGCGAGTGAGAGCAGCTGAAATTTTTGAGGGATGCTGGGCAATATAGTTTGTGAGTGAGAGTGTGGTGAGCAGTGTGTGACAGAATCTCCCCTTCCAGGAGGGGATTCCAGACAGTCCAAATAACAGAACAGTCCATGGGGTAGTGGAGACAGGGAGGAGTGAGGAGCCAGAGGATGACCTCAAGCAGATCCATCAGACGAAGGCCCATGGTGGGGTCAGTGTGGAGCCAGGAGGTGATACTAATGGACTGGAGGGCTGAGGCGGAGATGGGGGGTTGGCAGACCAGGGGGTCAGGAGGACTGGAAGTGCATGGCACAACCAGGAGGATGACTGACCAAGGTGGAGCAGGAGGAATGAGGGAGCCAGGTGGAATCTGAGAGATGACAGGCCATGGTGGAGCCGAGGGAGCGTAGAGCCAATGTGTAGCTGGAGAGTGGGAGATCCGAGGTGGAGGCTTGATGTGATGGCAGGCGATCCTCAGACCAAGCCAGTGGTGATCTGCTCAGCTCACGCAAGGTCTCTCGCTTGCTCTACGCAGTTTGGAGCACAATCTCTGTCTCGCAAGCACACTCGCAAGAGATTTTTTACAGGAACTAATTTGCGGTATAACTAGTGGATCATGGGTGGCTCAACAGGTAGATCAATAGAAAAACTCATCTTTTAGGCAATTGACCGACCCATAGCTGTCAACATTGAAGGGAGATTTCCCGGAATCCATCCCCAAAATAAGGTGTTTTTTTTTCCACGATTCTTACTCACAAACTTTAAAAATAAAGCACTAAACATTAAAAGTCTAAAGAGTTTATACAGTAACTAGCTTACATGTGTGTCTGAGAGAGAGAGAGAGAGAAAGAGACGGTGTCATTAAAAAAAATACCATAGAGAATGTTTAAATACTAATATCAGCTTACGAGGGAAACGTGGAGGCTGCTTCTGCTGGAGATGATTGGCAGAGGTCTCTGCACCTTTACCGGTCACAGTGCGCGCTGAGTAAAACCGTGTTTATACTCGACACGTCTGCACAAGCGCGGTAAAAATTACACATTGGGTGCGCAAGACTGGCAAGACCTCATTTCGCTTAGCTGTGTGCAAAGATTTTTTGATGAACGGCTTCAAGCTGAATCCGTCCGAGCTTGTACGTCTCAAACAATCAGAGGGTAAAAATACGGTATATTTTACGGGAAAATACTAAAACGGGAAGACGCTAAAAGAGCCAAAATACGTGAGAAACCCAGAAAAAATGGGAGGGTTGACAGTTATGGACCGACCGGGTTGACATTTCAGCGTCAGAAATCGGGGGTGTGAGCGTGTGAAACCAATCAAATTCGGAGGTCTCACAGCCAATGCGGCAGCTATGGCTTCGACAGCCTTAGTCAAACGAGCTGGCGTGTATGGTCGGTTGTTGTGTGTTGTAGTAGATAGCATGCCATATGGAACCATTGACACTGAACCTGCTTTAATGACGACAGTGGGGCTTCGGCAGCCTTAGTCAAAGGGGTTGGCGCGTATGGTTGGGGTTGTTAGGTAGTACGCCATACGGAACCGTTGCCACTGAACCTGTTTAATGACGACCATGGGGCTTTGACAGCCTTAGTCAAATGGGTTGGCAACGTATGGCCGGTTTGCGGTGAGATTGTCAATGTCAATGTCATGTTTATTTGTATAGCACATTTCCAAGGCCTAGGCCTACCAAAGTACTTCACAGTTAGAGCACAAAACAATAAACACAGACTGATACACTAAAACACAATAAGTAAATGAATAAATAAATAGCAAATACTAAGAAATATAATACAGCATACATCAAGGCGGCTCCCCTGTGCCGAACGCTAATTCAAACAAATGAGTCTTCAACAATGATTTAAAAATGGACAAGCTACCAGCAGTCCGCACTGCTACAGGCAGTGAGTTCCAGAGTGTCGGAGCAGCCACTGAAAAAGCCCGATCACCTCTGGATCTGCGTTTAGATCTAGGAACCTCCAGGACCATCATGCTGGCTGAACGGAGGTCTCTGGAGGGCCTATGCAGCCTGACAAGGTCCGTAAGGTACTCTGGGGCAAGACCATTGATACATTTAAAAGCAAATAAAAGAACCTTGAAATCAATCCGATATTTTACCGGAAGCCAGTGAAGCAATGAGAGCACTGGAGTGATGTGCTCCCATTTCTTCTTGCCACTTAGGAGACGTGCTGCTGCATTCTGTACAAGCTGTAGACGATAAAGCTCACCCTTCCCAATGCCTGTATACAAGGAGTTACAGTAATCCAGGCGAGAGGTAATAAAAACTTTTTCTAGGTCAGCCTGTCTCAGATACGGTTTGACTTTAGCTATCAGTCTCAGCTGAAAAAAGCTGGCCCTAACCACAGCACTGACCTGCTTATCCAGTTTAAAAGCACTATCAACAATCACTCCAAGGTTCCGTGCATGGGATCTTAAGTGAGGTGCTAGATGGCCAAGGGAGCTAGTGAGAACCTGAACCAACTCCGGACGCCCAAACAAGACAACCTCCGTTTTAGTCTCATTCAGTTTTAAAAAATGTAGGTCCATCCAAGTCTTAATGTCGCTTAAGCAGTTTGTCACGGCCTGCAAAGATTCTTTAGCTGGAACCTTTAGCGGTAGATACACCTGCACATCATCAGCGAAGCAGTGGAAGGAAATGCCATGCTTCCTGAAAATAGATCCCAATGGTAGCATATACAGGGAGAATAACAGATTGTGCCATTAGAGATTGTGGTTAGAAGATTGCGGTTAGGTCACATCAAGGGTTTTTGACACTGAACTACGAGGAAGGAGCAACCTCAGCAGCACGAGGGATCTCAAGCACAATAGAAAGAAACACTGATGTACAGGTAAGCAAGCTGGGCTGTGTTGAGTGGGGGACGCAGGGGGGTGACTCTGGGTCGCCAGAATCACTGTCGAGCCCTCTTGAGGTGTCGAGGACTGGTCGACGAAACACTGAGGACGGAAGGTGCCCATTTGAAGACCCTAGAGATGTCCCCTACTCAGCTCAATCCAGACGGTTGTCATGCTGATCTGCTGGGGAGACTGCACCGTGGTTGATCCCCGGAGCCAGCATCACAGCCGTTGTGTGTGCTGACGGCGAACGTGATTTTACCAAGTAGCACATGTTCCTTGATTAACATCGTTGTTGATCCTGGATCAACTTTCCAATTAACAAATCAGATTTAAGGCACAAGTTTACAGTTTATGTCAAGGTTAGGCTTAGAACCAGGGTGAAGTATTTTAACATCAGTGACATTCACCTTTCAATAGACGAATCCGGCGAAACTACCGGAAGTAAGCGGGGCGCCATTACTGAGCTGTTGCTGGGTAGCGTTGCGCCATTGCCTCCTATTGTTTTAGTTGCAACTTGCGTCCACTGGAATAAACAGCCCGCGATTTACGACTGTCACTAACGTTACAACGTTATCCCTTGTATAATGTCGAGTGGGTAAACAGTTTCCGTTATAAATTGTTTTAATGGTGGCAGTAAAATTTCGATTTTGAAGAGAAAACATTGTGAATACCCCGGGTCGACTGCCCCTGTCTGGTGCCGTACGGTTTACAGATTTCCTGGGCGAGTACAAGACGTGGACATTCGCGTATAATAACAATTATTTAATGACATAAGTAAAAAAAATATAATAAATATGTCATATAGTGATCAGCAAAATCTCCTCTCTTGCTATTTTTTCTATTCAATTAACATGCTATGGTCATTAAATGGCTTTCCTGAGCTAAATGTAACGTTATGTGACATAATTGTTTTCCTGCTGTTATATTGACCTCTTTCCATGGTTTAAAAACACTAATTGGTCGATATTATGTATACTTTCTAGCTGTAACGTTACCTTACCCTTGCCTGTTGCAATATGAAAATGAGATAAATAATGGACACAAATGAAAAACATGAATTTGTTTATTTGATTTCATTCATTTATTTATTTATTGTTGCCAAATGGACAGATCTTTTTATAGTTTCCTCGTTAGCAAACGTTAGCCTAGCTAGCTTGCCAAGCTATTTTCATAAATAACATTAATCTGTAAGATCGTTTGTACCTTCATCTGTGACTGGAGGCCACTGCAGTCACAGATCAAACCAACAAGTCATTCTGCCTGGCTGTAGCTGTCATCGAGGGTGAGTTCGCGTTATCACCGAGGTTTGTTTACATACCGGTGCATATGTCTATATGCCTGTGTAACAGCTCAGTAATGGCGTCGCCACAAGATGGCAGCCTACACAAGAACGCTCGTCGGATTCGTCTATACCCTCTGATTTTAGGGAAAAGGTGCGTGGTGTCTGCGTGGTGAGTGTGTAGTAAAGGTTTTTCTTATATATTGTATTTTGTATCTACTTTGTTGTTTTGCTGTTTATTTATTTATGAACATAAATGTTCATACATAAATAAATATGCAATTAGGCAGCCAATATTTGGTGTACAGTATATTGCTTTATTTTCTTGGTATTTTATACTACTTCATATTCCCATTAAAATCACAGCAAATTGATCATAATCTTAACACAACAATCATTGTATCTTTGAGCCATTTAAGTTCACAGACTCAAAATGACATTGTTTGCTAATAGCAGGTTTATTCTTTGAATCTGTAATGATGAGTGAATGCTATTGTAGCCAGGGACACTGTTTTTTTGGTTTGGGAAGGTTATAAAAAATGAACCTGGGATCTGACAGCACTCTCAATTGTGAAGTGGATCGGGTTTATTATTCCACAACTCTTTTGCATAAAAGAAGGTATTAATGCTGGCGCTGTAATGAAACCGTCTCCTTACATAAGCTCTTTTGTAGTGTCACTGGTGCACTGAAAGCACAGCGATAACATTGCTTCCATAATGTGAAGTGACACACGTCTCACATGATACACTATCTGGAGGAGTTGTGATGTTTCAGACAAGCGAGTGGAATGTGATTTTAGTTTCACATATGAGTGGGTTTGATAGAGTCTGCTGGATTGAAAACCACTGGTCTTTCATCACTGTTGGACAAGTCTCGTTCACTTCTTCCATTTATAATGAGCCTGTTCAAAAGTCCGTGCATTTCACTGTTCAAAGCACCAAGTATTTGTGCTTTTGTTCTTTTTATAGTTGTTTTCATATTGCGTTTTACGTATATGTGTTTTTAATGTTTTTGCAATGCCCGATTAGAAAAATCTCTTTACATGAGTAGATGAAAAACAAACTTGTATTTACAAAAGATTGAAATCAATTGAATTTACTTACTTGAGTCTAAATGAAAATGTGGCAGAAATCTAAGTGACTTTTTTTCTCATGGTATATATACAATAAAACTCCATATGGTTGAGTTGGTCCATAAAAATTCCATATGGTTGAGGGACATATGTAGACGCCAGAATATTTTATCTCACTCATATTTGTTTCAGAAACATTAAAAAGGTTAACACTTTATTTTCATGGTCCACTTTGGACGTAAGTAACTTGCAACTAAAGAGTATTAATAGACTGTCTGCTTAATCTCAGTTTACACTAAATTTTACAGTCCGATCTCATGAAAGTTCGTGTCTATGGCACGAATGTAATTTCTCGTGGCATTTATACGCCAAAAACAGTTTTTGCGTGTATTTGGCACGCGATTTTCGCGTACATATGATACGCACTTTTTTGCGTATAATACGCACGAACTCCCCACCCCCCTCCCCCCTAAACCTAACCCAGGGTTTTTTAGTGCGTACCATATAAACGAAAAAAAAACACTTTTGGCGTATAAATGCCACGAGAAATGACACTCGTGGTATAGATACGCATCTTCATGAGACTGTGTTGATATTTTAATAATCTAATTTTTTGAAATTTTGATAGATTAAAAGTTCGTCAACATATTTTACTAACCCTAACCTTATCAGTCTACTAATACTAAACTAATACTTTATCGAGAGTTAGTTGACATGTAGGCGCAACATCACTTCACAGTCAACATCATTTCTAAAGGGAATCATCCAAATAAATTGTAACTGAAAATAAACTGTCCAAATAATCTGTCTTTGTTTGTGGATGGCATGTGCTCTCTTGTCCTGCCCTGTAATGTAATGTTTTTGAATGGTCTAAAATGACCTGTTCTTTTCCTACAAATATTGATTTTTATTTAATTGATAATTTGAATAATTCATAATTCAATGACAGCCCAACAATATTCTAAGTAAATCTCAGAGCGGTGAAAATTAATCTAAAAAAGAGATCGATAACCTCTTTCATTTTATTGAATGGGCCTCAGATAGTTTAAAATAGAAATTTTAATACATGTCAGAATCAAAAACAATGATTTCCTTCCTTAGTTTCCTTTTGCATGTGGAGGAAGTTGATTAGTATGAAACCTGAGTGAAGTATAACCTCATAATCCAAATGCTGATGAATTTCCTCAGCGCCTTGAGCATCTCCTCTAATGACCTAAGGGGCTTAAAAGAGTGGAAAGATTAAAAGTTTGGAGCAATACCAGGTAGGTGAAACGGATGAAGTCTTGTTAAATGGAAAACATTTTGATTTTTGGCAATCTGGAAATGTTGGATGTGTATAGAAATCCAATCTGAAAAACAATCCCACTTCACCCTACTTCCTGACGCAGGAGGCAGCGTACTCGGTTTTATTTGAGCTTCTGGGCTATCAAATATCCTTCCTTTTGCTCGCATACTGCATCCCACAAACAAAACGGTGAACATAATTGCGTAATGAATCTTAAAGTACTCTGCCAAGCGTTAACTAGCTCTTAGTACAAGCAAGCTACAACGTGATTACAGCGCATTTCATTCCAGCCATAATAACATTTCATTACCACACAATCCCAAATCAAAACCTCAGTTTACATGAGAGATGATGCTGCCACCCCAAAGAAATAACAGTCATAAAGAAAACTGTGCTCACGTTCTAGATAGCATTTGAGAGTTTTCAATAACATGTCCCCTGATGTGAGGGCACAAAATTCCTTTTGACAGCTATGAAATACAGTAAACCCTCGCCCGCTGCGAGCAAGTATTTATCTATAAAGCCTCACATTTTGATGCCACGAATGTTTAAAAGTGATGACAAGCTTTCTTTTTTTTTATGCCTTGAACAAAATATAATTTCATGCTGGATTAACTGTATTGACCAGCTGGAGGGCAAAATAATTTGTGTCTATGTGTCTATGGGTAGTAAGATCTCCAATGGGTCATCTATATCTGTGTTGGGTGTGAGTATGAATGGGAAATTTTGTTTGGTCCCCATGAGGAAAATAGATTATAAATCATAATAAATGATGAAAATAAAATTTTGAAAATGTAAAAATGCAGAAAGTGTTTAGAGTTAGGGGATATGGTTTATACAGTATGAAAACCATTATGGAAACCCAACGTGTGTGTATGTGTGCACGTGTATTTGAATGATGGAAACATAAAAAAAAAAAAATAAAAAATAAAAACTCCACAAAAAATAAATAAATAATAATAAAAAAAACATAAAAATGGAAATAAAATGTTAAAGCAGTACAACCAATGTTACTTTATTATCTAAATAATGTTTTGACATTACAATTCAGTGCCTTGTGAAATACTGTAGATTGATGTGAAAAAAATAAGGTCGCAACGTGCAGTAGCGGCCGTGAGTTTAAAAGGGTGCCTGCCTTAGACATCATCAGTTTATTATCTGAAGAAGAAGAGCAGACAGGACTGAAGCATGGTAACAAGATGCAGCGTTCTCAGGGAACCAGCGTTATATTCATAACCTAGATGTTCAACTTTCGAGAGAACTCAGTGCTGCGTCACGTTACCCACTTCACCGCTGAACAAGTGCCTGGCCTCACTAAGCTGTAAAGATATGACAATCATAGTGAGCTAGAACCAAAACTCAAGGACTGGAAAGTCGCATCACATAACCTCTTGAAGATAACAACATTATTAACATAAACCTATAGACTTTTTACAGTTGGTAAACATGGTGGTGTTTTTTGTGGGCGGAGTTTAGGTGGAGGCAGAAAGATCCCTCTGGCCGCTTCACTAATGCTAGTTAGCAAGGATTGTTAACAATGACTGGAGAAAATCCGATATTATCTTAATGTGTGAGGTCACTCAGTGTCCAGGACCGCGATTGTTATTTCCAAAAGTTATTTTTTAGGGACGGAACCAGATTGGCCGACCTGTAGCCGCCTACACGCTCACTCAATGATGGACGATCTGACAGGATTAACGTTACGTTACCTCAGTTGAGTGGCCTGACTTCTACACCTACCTTATAGAGTAACCGATCGTAAATAGAAACTGAGGCATATAAATCTTTAGATGCCTATATGGTCCTGTACAAGACTTGTGTGTACGATCCGCAGTTCTGCCGAGCCAGCGCCGAGACCACGACAATGTAAAGAGTGACATTACAGTGCGATTTTAATGATGTGAATATTTTCTAGAAATAAAAATTCCAGATACAGCATATTCATTTTTCATCATTTCTTGCACCAAACAACACAACAAGATGACATTTAATAATAGCAACATTTATTTAAGCTCCTTATTATGTGGCCGAATCTGTGCTGTTTTGTATTGGCCGTCTCCAGTTTTCGCTAGCCTCCAGCTAGCGCCGTGACGTAACTGTGACGTCGGCGCAAAAGGGGTCTATACCTAGAGGAGCCTATAAACCCCTCCCCTAACACACAAAACTGCTTGGGGAGGGCCATGATCTAACCCAGTTCAGTGTTTCGTTCCTATGATACAGAATATCCGCAGCATAGTTTACTTGTAACTGATTTAGCAGATAATTTGTTTCATAATAAAAAATGATTTTTCACCCATTTTGTTGGGTTAGCTCTGCTGGGTGATGTCGTTGTACAGAAAGAATGTTGTGACAGTTGGTCAGTGTGGTTTAGTCCCGCCCCTCCTCCACTGTGATTGGATGACTGGGTAAAAAGTGACAGCGATGAGCGCTGCGTTTTATCCAAAGTAGAACATTTTTCAACTCTCGGCGACCTGCAAAAAACGCTGGCCGCTTCAGCGTGAAAAAAACGCTCAGCGCCTCATTACGCTCATGGCGTTTAAAAAAAAACATTGAAAACAATTGAAAACGTACGCCAAGCCCGTGGAAAAACGCTTTGGTGGACACACGGCCTCACCCAGACAGCAAACTGACATTGAATCAACGTGGAAACGACGTCTCTCATGACATTGAAACAACGTTGATTTTGCTCATCGAATTAACGTTGAACCAACGTCAGACGCGGCATTCTTCAAAGCTAAATGAAAATCGAAAATTGGTTTGCTTTCATAACGTTGAAACAACGCGTTGATTTCAAGTTGATTTTCCGTTAGTTTTGAAAGAATGACGCGTCTGACGTTGGTTCAACGTTAATTCGATGAGCAAAACAATGTCAGATCAACGTTGTTTCGATGTCATATTTCCACGTTGATTCAATGTCAGTTTGCTATCTGGGCAGACTCATCGGCTAATGGTTACTCTAGCGAGGAGGAAAGAGAGTGGACTGCCACAGCACAATGCCCCTTTTATACTCTGTTATCATTCTCCTCAGGGACCTTTGGAAACATGAATCCACTATGTCCACACTGGAGGAGCGACAGTTGATGAAATGAGAAGCAGAATAGCCAAACTTCTTTCATGTCTGGCAACCCTTCATATCCGAATATGAAAGGAGCATACACTTCTGTCTCTGTATTTATTAAAGGAGTAGTTCACTTTAAAAAAAAAAACCTTTGCTGATAATTTACTCACCCCCATGTCATCCAAGATGTCCATGTCTTTCTTTCTTCAGTCGAAAAGAAGTCTTTAAACTGTTTCCATGAATATAGTTTTGTTTGTAGGACAACTGAAATGGAACACAAAAAGAAATATATAAATTAACAAAATCATAAATCTTCTCTTTAACCAAATTCACCATGTATTTATATACAGGACACTGACAACCGGCATGTAGCACACACTGTGTGGGATGAATTACACATGTTTATTTGATGTTTATTACTTAATCCCTAACTTCAAATATGTGCAACATTAATGGTGAGACTTGCCTTAGGAAACACTATAAGAAATAGAATGTAGACAAAAAAAAAACTGATTGGCTTGCAAATCTCTTGAAAATGCCCACTTCTGCCTGTCAGGGTTGTGAAACGTCCATGATTGAATTGTGTAAGTATGAAGAGGCATTATTGGCCAACTCAGTCGTCCGCCAACTCATTCTCTCCCGCTACTCACGATCTGTTCATCTGGCTCTTATGCCAGACACCAGCACAAATATACACACACACACTGCCTGTAAATACAGTGAGAAATGGCATGCTACACTCATCCAGTCATCATGAATCATATCCCCTAGAAAGTGTATAGAAGGAACAATAGTAATGGTGAAATATGTCATATAAAAATGTTTAATGTTCCAATTCTTCGTCCACATCATAATTAAATGTGCAGACAACTGTAAGCCAATTCGTAGGTTGATTCCTCCAGAAAGTGTGGTTTGGGGTTCGGATTGGGCTATCTGTTTGTTCTACCAATAAAAGACAGAGTTTTCGCAAACCTGTTTGAAAACAAGTCCCTTTAAGACAATAAAGTCTCCTTCAAGTCCCTTTAAGACAAGTCATTTCACTCGGCGGCCATCTTTGAAACGCCTCTAAGACATGCAATTGTTTGAATGGGGAAACATCAAATTCTCCAAAACTGTTCGCCTAGATTAAATTTTATATTTGAAACCACCAATGAAATCTGATAACAATTGTCTCATACATTTTGTTTCTTGATGCTCAAATCATGACAGTAAACAACATTTTTCAAGCTGGATCAAGCTAATGTGCATGCGCATCTGACTGACTCCATATTAAAAGGAGTAGTTTACATTTCAAAAAATTTACTCACCCCCATGTCATCCAAGATGTCCATGTCTTTCTTTCTTCAGTTGGAAAGAAATGAAGGTTTTTGTTGAAAACATTCCAGGATTTTCTCCATGGACGTCAAGGAACACCAAACGGTTCAAGGTCGAAATGAGAGATTCAGTGCAGCTTTGAAGGGCTTTCAACGACACCAGACGATTGGTGGTTTCAAAAATAAATAAATAAACGTTTTATAAGTTTTATAAGCACAAAAATTTTTATAAGCACTCCTGTTCAAACTTCTTTTTACGAGTCATTTGGTTCATTCAACGAACGAAATGACTCGAAACAATATTCGTTCATTTTGCAATATATCAATAGAACAGTTTCTCTGCTTTTAAACAAACCAAAAAAACTTGAATATGGGTCAGTTTAATTAAAAAGCAACATTTTGAGAAAATCATGTTTTTGTCAAATACTAGCTCCAGATCAGATTCAGAACAATGATCAAAACATGGATGGCTGTTTAATTTTGATTATTGTGTTATTTTTTACATTGCAAATTAGATCGCTTAAAGGTGCAATACCTAAGATTTTTGCATTAAAATATCCCAAAATCACAAGGCCAGTGTTATATATTTAGTAAAGATGATAACTCACAATATTCCAAATGTTTCAAACAATGTTTAAATCGCGAGAAAATTGAGATTTTAACCAAGGAAACGGAACGTGTCAGCAGGGGTGAGCTGGGAGTCGCGAGTCAATCGCGTCATATCCGCTTACCTCGGTTTCCGTTCTTACTACGTGTAGTCCTGGACAAATGCGGTAGTTGTAGTTGTGCGTTAGCGTCTATCAAACGACAGCTTGTTTCGCGCATTTGTTATGGAATGGAGCACATACATTCTTTTCATTTATTCTCGGAATGTGAACTGTTGGCTGTAAAGGGGGTCGCACACCGGACGAGAAGCGCCGCGCCACGTTTAGGACAACTCCGCAGTAACGTTATCGAACACCGGACGCGCACTTTCTCATCAGTGCATGGCCAGCAATATTGTTATGTTTAATGACAGAAAATGAAGATAATGTCTGTTCTATGTTATTGTACTGTAGGCTACAATTAAATACAATCGTTGCTGAGTCTGCAGTCTGAAAACTTTACCTCAGAGCATCCGTTCACAGAATGAATTGAGAATTGAATCTCAACTGAAAAATCTAATAATAATCAGTAATTGTCATTCAAGCTGATTTCTGTAAATCACTGCACAACTAAATGCATATTGCAGCATAGGGCAAAGTCAGGATCCATTAGCAACGGTTTGAGGCAAAAATAATTACAATTTTATATAAAACTATGTAAATGGCGCTCTGTGGCGCAGCAGGGTTTTGAACACGGTCCTGAAACGTTGCTGGGCGCCGCGGACAGACGCCGAATGGCGCCGCCGGTATGTGTACACTTATAGATAATAATGTGTTCGAATAATTATGTGGTGCGACGCGGCGCTGCAGCTTCTCGTCCGGTGTGCGACCCCCTTAACGTTAATTTTGTGAAACTGTAGCTGTGGTTGAATACTTACAGTACACGACATGAAAAGATGTGTCAAATGTACATTGCAGACATCCCAAGTCTCCCGGAAGTTCCGGGAGTCTCCCGCATATTGATAGCGTTTCCCTGATGCCCGCAAATTAGTTCAAATCTCCCGGGATATAATGTTAGAGCAAGACATACTGCGCGCATAACATACAGCGCGCTGCGCATGCACTGTACAGAGGGAGAGACTTTGCGAGTGTGCCTCGCGAACGCGAAAGTTAGCCTTCCCTCCCACCCCCACAATCTTGTTATCGAAATATACCTCCCGGAAATGAATTCTTGCAGGTTGGAATAACTGACATTAAATTGATTTTTTATTTTTATAAAGTTACCAAGGAGGACCAACCACGTCAACTCCTTGCAAGAGACCTGCCCCTTCAAACCCTCTCCACCACAGCTTCATCCAGTGACTCGTACAGTAACATCTGTAATAACTAATTTACTTTTAAACCTGACTTTTCTTGCGCGTTATTTCAGTTTAAGGAAAAACAAGCATGTCATTAAACGCAACGTTTATAGAAATCGAACTTTACCTCATTCATGACAACTAATTTTCGATTCCCGTCTGACTGATTTATCCACGGTGGAGTTGAAAACAACAGTTCCCATCATTCCGCGTTCCTCCACGTCGTCATCAAGCAAAGCCAGTGTTGTTGTTTTGAATGTAGCGCCCTCTAGCGGCATCTAAATCTTAGCTATTGCACCTTTAATTCTGCGTCTTCTTCATTTGTGTTTTGATCAAGAGATTCAGCACTCTTTCCGAATGTAACAGAGGCCAGCAAGTAGTTGCTGTGCAAGTAAACCTCACTCCTCTGATCTCAATAGGCACTCTAGCGACAGGCTGCAATCTTTAGCCTCCTTGTTAGAGCGCCCGACTCTCATGCCGGAGACCCAGGTTCGAGGCCCGCTCGGAGCAGGTCGAATAGGAATAACAGCGCCCCCTAACGTATAACAGTGAAAACATGCAAACACAGAAAATTCAGTTTGGCGAGGAAAGACCTAAGAGACATTTTATCACAAAACAAATCTCAAATTCAATGCTTTTGAAATACCTTTTAACTGTCAGCATGTCAGTCTTGACCATGATACTTTTGCCATCAGCACTTTTATGTCTATAAATCTACTGTATATATTTTTCAATTAGCGTTGAGGCATGATGCTGGCGTGGAGGGTGGTGTTGTCTGTCAGCGGTATGACTGCCACTCTTTGGCCTCTTGCCTGGACGTGTTCACACACCCCAGCGCTGTTGAGGTGGGCAATGAGGGAAGATTTATCGATGCCGTCCTTATGTATGCTGACCCACGCAGCGCAGGAACAGAAGCAAAAGCAGCAGGGTTGGAGCCAACTGTGAAGACATTTTCCAGCAATTAAACTGTACTGGTAATTCATGCCCATTGGCTGCTGAAAGAGAAAAGTTGCAGGGTATATGCAAAGGTGACAGTACGCTACTGAACTGAAATAAATCAAGAAGAAAAGTCTGAAGTGCTCAGATTCATGCCACACAGCCTCAGTATGAACAACAGGTACTTGCCTTAGCAAACACCACTAATAATAACAACACATTTCTTAGTGGCCCAAATTATGAGGACTGACTTGCTTACAGTAAAATACCAGCAAGATATAAACTCATTAAGGGCTGGCCATGCATCAACAATTCATCAGACCATTCTTTCAACCCCTCTTGGTGAGTTCATGCCTTTTTCAGGATCAATAATAGTGATTCAGATCATTAATACAGGCACAAGGCTCCTCCACATTTAGATTGAACATAGATGTGAGGGATTTTGTTCTTTCAAAAAAATTCACATTGGGTATGTAGTAGAATCTAGTCAAGAATTCATTATTTAGAATAAAACATTAGTTTATTTTATGCATTTCGAGGGATGCCAAAATACATATGACAGAGAGCATGAATCTTGCTTCACAACATTTTATGTGTTTCAGGCAATCCATTTTTTCAAACATCAAATCTTTTTTTATGAACTGTTCAGAGTAAAGCAACAAGCTATTTTTTTTTTTAATAAAACTGCTATTAAGTTTCATAAGCCCATTCATTCAAATATCAATGACAATTATTTTACCCATGAAATGCTTTGTCAACAAGAAAGACCTGAAAGTCACTAGAACCCGTGGTTCAGTATGCTAATACCACCGTATATGTTGTATTTGCTAAAAACTGTGTTAAACGTATGGTTTACAGTGCTATAATCACAATTTATTGGACAACAATCAAATCATGTGTGTGGTAACTTGGTGTGAGCTAATAATATACACGAGATGCCTTGATAATCGACAGTTTCTTCATGGCCATCTGTTGCCTGAAAGTCATTTGCACCTGCTATAGTAAAAGTCCGAATGGAACAAGCGATGGAGCGCTGTGGCTCTTTCTAAACTAATTATTCCCAGCGACTGTCATAGCCACTGATGTACGGGCAGGCTGAATACACAGAACAGATGGCTTCATATAACTTAGGTTGACTTAGTTTATGAAGACCTCTGTTAAGTATGTATGTCAAGAGCTGGATGAAACCAAGCATAGATTAAGTTTGAACTTCCTGAGGCTAGTGTCAGTTTGCAATAGAAGAGTGATAGTTTTTATTAGACTCGCTGAAGAGCCTCCTGCATGCTTACGGACACAAACCTTGATCCTAAGTTCAACACAAGAGCTTCATTGCCATGTAAAGAGATATCCAAACCTGAAGAGAAAAGACATGTAGAACTGCAAGTTTAAATATACTTCCAGTATTTAAATATTATTTATACATATTTGCATTAGAGTTTTTCCTTTGGCTCAAAATCACAGGATTTTGGAACGTCTCCGTTCCCTCCTTTAGGGAACGAGGGTTGCATATGTAACCGAAACGTTCCCTTTCAGTCAGTCACGTTCAACGTTACTTCCAAACATTACTTAGAGCGCCACTATTGCTGCCCCTTCTAGGGATTCGCATAAGCCACCTGATTCCCGAGCACCTACTTGATGGGACCAGGTTTACGCAGAGAAGTACATTCACTGTTGTCCCTTCTGACCCATCAGGGAGACTATTGGATAACTCTGGGAAACCATGACTTTTCCAAATGCGAAGGAACTGGCCATTAGGGCAGTGCTATACGTATGGAAGGGCTCTGGGGTAGCTCTGGCCGCCCTGTCAAAGACGCTTGTAAAAAAAAGTATGGGGAAGCTTGTTGACGCTTTGGAAGCTCTGACGTTGCAGGGAGAATAGAAGTGTCACAACATGAAATGTCATAAACAGAAAAAAACAAGCAATACATTGAAGAAACCTTTTACAATGACATTTTTTTAACCGTTTTGGTCACATTTGGTCGGGAAAAAAAATAGTTAGCTATTATTATTATTATATGTGGTCAAATACTGTCACCGTGATCAAATGAATTGCATTCCCGCTTTAAAACGAGCGTTAGTAAATATTTCAAATAAAAGTTGGGCTCATGCGGTCCCTATAAGCAAACAATGTCATGTCATAAATCATACGAAACCTGTAGGAAACCCAGCAACGCCGATTATTAGCTTCTCTTTTGTTTCTCGGAACTAATGTTTTGGTAGGAACGAAAGTTTACATTGAATGTTTCTCCGGAATCAGTCGGCGCGAAGGACGTCTTTATTCCGATTGGTTGCTGGCGTTTGCCGCTGAACCGCGTCACAGCTCATTACCATAAATTTGAGCTTATTTCAACTTTCTGATTGACGCTCAAAACGCGACTCCGATGGATTTGACGCTCCTTGCAGCTGAGAAAAGCCAGCTTCCATTGAAAATGAATGACTCCCGGCCGCTTTGGAAGCTCAAGTCGGTGTGAACGTACAGTTAGGGAGGAGTCAAAACCGACGGGGACAGACATGGGCTCGTTGACAGGGGAGAATACAGATATGGAATATCCCCGTAGGGATCACAACATATGGGCACCTAGCCTAGCCAACCCGGTCTCATCCCAAGACGTCATATAACTGACGTTTTGGGACGTCTTTTGACCATACGTCAATATTCGCCGTTTTAGGGCCCCCTTAAACGTCGGTAGATGAGGTTATGGGATCCTAACTCTACCCCAGACCTAAACTTAACCCTAAACCTAACCCGTCACCTAACTGACGTTAAAGGTAAAGCGTCAGTTGTATGACGGCCCGGGATCGCCATCTACCGACGTTTAAGGGGGCCCTAAAAAGGCGGATATTGACGTATGGTCAAAAAACGTCCCAAGACGTCAGTTATATGACTTTTTGGGATGAGACTGTGTTGGCCTAGCACAGGGATCAACCACTGCCGTTCTTACATTATGTTAGGCCTGGCCTTAGACATCTCTGCAGGGGACTTGATGAACTCCAGCAGGGTTCACTAGCTGGGGAAGCGAAATTGGTGTCTTTTTGGTCTTAAGGAGGGGAATGGCGCAGCAAGCACGGGTCCCAGGTGTTTACTGGCTTCTTGAGGCGAGTACACGGGTACCGCGAGTGGGATAGGGACGGGATTTTTATCAATATAGGGTGGTGGTGTACAGACTCTGCTGACACACATTCATGTTCAAATTTTGCTCAATTTGCTGAATAGGTTGAATTTTGCATAATAGGTCCCCTTTAAATAAGTGCTGTAGAACTATTGTTCATCGTTAGTTCATGTTAACTAATATGTTTAATTAATGTTAACAAATGAACCTTTTTTGTAGAGTCTTACCAAAACGACTGATATGTCTAGTACAAAATGAGGTCACACTTTAACTTTTATGTAGTTACATAAAACTATATATATTAGTAATAATAATTGTTAGATAAAATGCACTTATTGTGTTGATGTTGTATTACAAAAAACCTTTTCTGAAGGGGTTAGGTCAGGTTTTTTTTTTTAAATATACAATGTCAAAACATGAATGTACACATTAAGTGCATTGTCAAATTATTCAGTTAAATGTTAGTGCATAGTAGTTAAAAACCTAATATAACGTGAGACAAAAATGGTAATAAAAGTCAGCTTGGCTCGCATGTCCATTATGAGGAGGTCTGTCCTAATCTTTTATTAATAAATGCTGAAAAGTGTTTCTTTTGATGGTCTCCTCTTCAACATAACTGGCACATACACAGTCCTTTTATCTATTAATAACAGCGAGCACGGGATGCCACTCAACAAAGGTTACTTCATTGCATTGTTCCATGTTCTTTTTTTGAAAGATTCCCAATGCACATGTACTGTAGTGAGTCCTCACTCCATGCTTAAGAGACCTGTATAGAGTTTTCCAAGGTGTTTCATAAATATGTGGTGGTAATGAATATTTCAGACTTCTTCTTTTATTTAATAAATGTGGACACAGGAAATGCATGCCGATGTTTTATACATTCCACACTTTGATAAGGAAATTTCATGTCTCTTCATGTTTCTCTGTGTTGACTTAAAAGATAATAAAGCCTCTTTGGAATACTGAAGTCTGTTCTTGCATTGCTCTTTCTGGTATGATTGTTGTCTCAGGGTGAGGTACAAGTAGTGGCGTGCGATCTGCACAGTGCTGATAACAAACACATGCAGTGAGCGCAGCGTACCTTCAAAACAAGCCCGATCTTATTCTCTCACAACAGTTAGTTTTGTCCCAGTTCCTTCATTCAAGTTTCTGTGTTTAGCTGCCACACTGTAGATAGATACAGTGCCGCACTTAAGCTACACTTAAAATCTA
This sequence comes from Pimephales promelas, assembly GCF_016745375.1. Next base: position 6,350,272 of record NW_024121444.1, read on the forward strand.
TGAATGACATTGCGTTAGATAACAAAAAATCACTTTTGTAGAACATGTTCACAAATTTACTGTTAATACCCAGATAGCAAACTGACATTGAATCAACGTGGAAATATGACATCGAAACAACGTTGATCTGACATTGTTTTGCTCATCGAATTAACGTTGAACCAACGTCAGACGCGTCATTCTTTCAAAACTAACGGAAAATCTACTTGAAATCAACGCGTTGTTTCAACGTTATGAAAGCAAACCAATTTTCGATTTTCATTTAGCTTTGAAGAATGCCGCGTCTGACGTTGGTTCAACGTTAATTCGATGAGCAAAATCAACGTTGTTTCAATGTCATGAGAGACGTCGTTTCCACGTTGATTCAATGTCAGTTTGCTGTCTGGGTACGAACCTGAGGAGAACTGACATCATTCATCCGATAAGGACGTTACACAAAACGTAACTGATTTTAAAACTGTGGGAGATCACAGGCATAAGACACAATTTTTAACATTATAATCCTCCGAACGCACACACTAGACAATTCGGCCAAACTGCACACACCTGCCGATTGTAGTAACGATTTCACAGTGGCAATTCCACATAGACGAGATCTTACAGAAACTTGCGTGATCAATCGTGACTTCAGACTAAAAATAAATATGAAGGACCATCGGCTTTCGTCAGCTGGCTCGCCTGCCGTACGTTCTGTTTTGCAGTGAAAAACAAAAAAAGGAGTAAAGTGAAATTTTGGCTGAGAAGACGATCTTCTTTCACAGTACTCCGTTTTTGGATGTCCTTGAGGTGAGCCTGAGAGTTCATACAATTTCTCTGTTTTTGTCAATTTTATTTTTATCTTGTCAAAATAACTACATAAATTCTAATTTTTCTAAAATTTCCATGGTGTCATTTTCATTTGGGGCGTGACCTCTTGGCAGGATTAAAATAATTATATTTTTGCAGTATATTGCAAGTCAAATAAATTATATATTTTAGAAATTTTAAGGTGTGTTGACATTTGTTAAATGTCGGATTCATGTTTATATAAAATAAAACACGTCAGACCGTGACGTCATATCACGTCATGTGTTCAGCGTTACTAGAAGAATCATTCTCAATTAACCTGCTGAAAGTGAAGGTTTGTTTGAGCTTATCTAAAATATAGTTGAAGTATATGATATATTTCTTTAAGTGTTTAATAATACATTTTTGTATTTTTTTTTTGGTAACCAATAAGTTACAAGAACTTTTAAAACATAATACATGTATATACTTATCTTAGCAAGCTAATATTGCTTTTGGCAAAATGTCTTTTTGCATTTCTTATTAATTAAATGTAGTTCTGCATTTCATACTTTTGACTTCGGAAACCAGACTCGGGCCAGTACCGGTTAATAATACAATTTATGCTGGCGTGATTACCCAGACAGCAAACTGACATTGAATCAACGTGGAAACGACGTCTCTCATGACATTGAAACAACGTTGATTTTGCTCATCGAATTAACGCTGAACCAACATCAGACGCGGCATTCTTCAAAGCTAAATGAAAATCGAAAATTGGTTTGCTTTCATAACATTGAAACAACGCGTTGATTTCAAGTTGATTTTTCGTTAGTTTTGAAAGAATGACGCGTCTGATGTTGGTTCAACGTTAATTCGATGAGCAAAACAATGTCAGATCAACGTTGTTTCGATGTCATGTTTCCACGTTGATTCAATGTCAGTTTGCTATCTGGGTATAGCCTGATTCTGGCACGTCATTCATTTCCACGTTTCACAAGTACGGCAACCGGAACTGGGTTGAGGTATTTCTTCCAGGAAAAAAAACGCATGGATTCCGATTTTCTCAGATCCCAATCAGGCCTCACTCATATGTGGTAATAAATTGGAAAAAGAATCAGATATGTGCGTTTGCGTGTGCCATGTAAGCAGACAAATCAGATATTCCCCAGGAAATGCGAGTCGTACATTATTAAAAAAGTGACGTCAACTAAGTTAGACACCACCAACTGAGATCACATGACTTAATATAGGCATGATGGAGGACGAACGATACACACAGTGGAGCAATGCGGAGGTTTCATGTCTTTTGAGTGTTTAAGGCAAAAATTCAGAGTTGTTACAGAAATAAATCCATGTTTGAAGACATTTCACGAGATATGGGGAGGCACGGTTTTAAGCACTCGTGGCTACAGTGCCAACGTAAGATGAGTTTAAAAAACAAATACAAAGCGATAAAAGACCACAAAAATAAGCGTGGAAATAGCCGTACAACATTCCCATTCTTCGACTAAATGGAAGGCATTTTGGGTGACAGGCCAAGCTGCCGACCACCCGAATTACTAGATAGCTTCAGAGATGATGACACTTCATCAGTGGACTGTGAAGAGCCGGAGTCTGAGAACATTAAAGTTTCAGGTAAGGTCAAACTAAAGTTTTTTTAGATAGTCTAGCATTTTAAAGTTGTTTCACAGACGTACCTACAAGGGCCCCAACATCAACACCTTGCTCAAATCAACTGTAGTACACCAGGTAGGATTAGTTATTTTTATTTTTTATTTTTTTTGGAATAGCATTTTTTTTATAATTAAAATGTGATAAATTGTTATATAGACCATTTCACAAGATGAAAACAACACTGGTCCAGAAGCACTTCCTGTTTCAGTTTTTTAACACTACATAAAAGCTGGGATAAAATACAACCAACAGAGCATTTAAAACTGAATCAAAAAGTTAAACAAACATCTTTAAGATGTTTTCTTTACATGTGAAATAAAGAAAACAGTTACAAACTGAAACAGGAAGTGCTTCTGGACCAGTGTTGTTTACATCTTGTGAAATGGTCTATATATTCACAGGCTGAAAAATGTTAATTGTTTAAATAACAGTAAAAATGAATACAAGCTCAACATTAGGAATGTTTTCTTATCTTTTATTTCATTGTTTGTATTTATTATTGAGAAAAATATTGGGTTAGTGCCTCCCTGATTCTTAGTGGCTGGATGCCCATTGGGTCAAAGAGCACCTGATGGTATATCAGGAGGTCCAGTCCAGCTGCACTAGGATCTTCATTGTGTTTTTCCACTGATCTATATAATGACTAGATAGCTCATGACGTTCTAAACTGCCACCAGGAAGTGAAGCCAGCGGAAGTGTTCGAGCGGCCATCTTACGATTCCCTACCAGCCATGTTAATCTTGGACTACATTGGCCACCGTAGGAGTTAAAACGAAATCGGAATTGAGAGGAACAGAAACTAATATTCACTGGATGATCATATACCTTTTTTGCCGCTAGATGGGGGTAAAAATCACACAGTGTAGCTTTAAAAAAATGTATACTATGCATTTTTTCACAGACATATTCAAGTTTAAACCCAATAAACATATTATTCAATGCATTACTTATTATTACTTTAATTAAATATATTTATTTACTATATTTTTATGTCAATCCATGTTCAGTTTGACCATGCGCTGTCACTTTATTTCAGCGCCTGTAGCACACTGAGCACAGCAGAAATAGACTGGGTGCGGGAATGATCACTGACGTGTTTTTTTCTTGATTTTTGAGGTTCTACCTTAAACAATGGTTTCTACCAAGGATAGCATATTGGTCTGCAATGCAACCGAATCTACGGTGCAGCTTGGAAGCGGTGTCCGTCGAAAAAAGACTTCCTAGCACAGATATCTTTAGCAACGCGCCGCGTCGCGGCTGGTTCAAACATGCATTGACTAGAGTGGGCGCGATCAGACTGTGTTGATCTGTCGCAGCCGTAACGCGCCGCAGACGTGTGCAGTGTATGGGAAAATAAGAAGTGAAACAGGCGAACATTAACCCATACAATTTGAATTTTCTGAATCTTCTGTTTTTGCTAACTAATACCTGAACAGATCTACAGTATCTGTAAAACATAATCCGAAAGGGCTATATTTTAAGTTCTTAATACACATATACTTATTTTTTAATAAGATGGGAATCATTTCCGACTTTAAACGACTTTCCGAATTTGTTGAGTGTTGTCTCAATCAAATCATACAATTTCCTATTGATTCAATAGAACGCATGAGCTCACTAGGGAATCACAATATGGCGACGCGGTGGCTTCAATGTTTATGACATCATGAGCTATCCAGTTATTCTATATAGATCAGTGTTTTTTTCACAGATGTTATGCAGAGTGCAGAATGTGGAGATAACTGTGGGAACCAGTGATGTGTCCACATCTATATGTTTTGACAGGCACCTCCACCGACCTTTTAATCTTCCGAACGCACACTCCACTGTCATTCTAGCCCCGCTTAGTCTCTTGTTAAAATGATGCTGGGTTTTTTTCAGATTCCAAGTACCCCTTCATTAGCCAGGACCGAAGTGGGTAGGCTGGATCCCTCAACAGCATGATGGGCACTTGTGTGCCCTGGATCTTGGTCATGAAAAATTACAACTCGTGTATATATATATATATATATATATATATATATATATAAAGGGCTATAAAAAAATATATTTGGTGGTAGGGGAAATCAGAGTAAATCATAACAAAAAGGCTGCAGTTACTTGTAATACCAAGTTAAAAAAAATCACTTCACTACATTTAATCTTTGGTTATTTTTTATCATTATTTGTCTAATTTAAGGGCCATTTTTACAGTGTCAATATTCTGATTACCTTGGTTGATTCTCGATTCAGATGGGTTCAGACTACAGGAGTATAAACACCTTATCGATAATGAAATCTGGTTGCATCAGACTCGAGGAGAGTCTTTACAGGCTGTCTTCTCTCAAATCTCAAACATGCATACACTACACAATTTGAAAACAGTGACGCATCACACAATACAAAATATAAGTTTCTGAACGTGATTTCACTCGGTACAACTTCTTTGTTGATCCTGGAACAACATTCCAATCACCCTATCAGATTTGATGGACAAGTTTATAGTTTGTTAAGTTTACGTTTACAACCAGGGTTAGGTCCTTCTACATCAGTGTTATTCACATTAATCATTTCCATTGAAATTCATTGTATTGATGGGGTTGGGTTTAGGGGTAGGGAAAATTGGGTTTAGAGCTAGAACAAAATTTCTGGACAGGAATGTTTTTCCAGGATCAACAAAATATGGCAAAATCACAGTGTCCGGGCTGGGCTGGACAGCATAACCGACCAAAGTCCCGGAAAAGATATTTTTCTCAGATTGTCTGGAGGGGTAAACCGGTCATAAATCAGCCTAAAACTCAGCCTGTAGCTTGAGCCGACGCTATGAAACAAATTATTCTGTAACAAATTACTTAATTTTATGGTTAAAATAGTGTGATACCCAGTAAATTGTTATCACATTTGTGGTATGGTAATGTTATTAAGAAATATTTTGAACTTTGTTCATGGGTAATTACCCAGATAGCAGACTGACATTGAATCAACGTGGAAATATGACATCGAAACAACGTTGATCTGACATAGTTTTGCTCATCGAATTAACGTTGAACCAACGTCAGACGCGTCATTCTTTCAAAACTAACGGAAAATCAACTTGAAATCAACGCGTTGTTTCAACGTTATGAAAGCAAACCAATTTTCGATTTTCATTTAGCTTTGAAGAATGCCGCGTCTGACGTTGGTTCAACGTTAATTCGATGAGCAAAATCAACGTTGTTTCAATGTCATGAGAGACGTCGTTTCCACGTTGATTCAATGTCAGTTTGCTGTCTGGGTAGCCTATTTCTACCATCCACTTGTACTAATATATATGGTATATCGAGATCAGGAGAAATTGTGGAGTTCGCCAGCAGTGGGCAGTGTGGCGCTTTGTGTGTTTCCGGGCTTCGCGTAAGTTGTCCCGCTTTGCGGTCTTTCTCTTTCTGCTGAGCGAGATGGAAGACGGACGCAGACTTTGCCCTCTCTCATTTATTTCTCCTGTTTCAGGTTGGTAGATTTGTAAATTAAGTTAAATAACTGAAATGTTAAATGTGTACATGTCGCTGAATGTGTTTTCGGGCCGTGTAAGGCCTGGTTCACATATCTTTTGCGCGCTCAAGTTCGTTATTTCAAATGTAGGCGCGCGGTATGCCCGCTCATAATGGAAGCGACGCGGTCGCGGTGCGACGCGCTCGTTTTTTCCAGGCGCGTCCGCGCCGCATCGAGATAAAAACATCTCAACTTTTCAGAATGCCGCAAGCGCACCGTAGGTCACGTGACACGAACCAACCAATCAGCTTCCTCGCCATTTTTGTTACCTCTTCTTAAATATAATCAAACTGGTCCTTGTCCACTCTGAAATAGGCTTTGAACCTCCCATTGTCCAGGCGGAGTTCCTGAATCATCTGGTGAAATTCCCCATGGTTCTTGCGTTTTTGTAGTAGCCTATGGGGTGCACCCAAACACTGCTGCGTTTTTTTACTTTTCTGAGTAAATAAATCTTGTAACAGAGTTACAGCAAGGGTTTTTCGGTGGTGGAAATCCATTGCTGAAATTTCCTTCATGTAATGGAGAGCGCAGCTGATGGTTGCTTAGCAACGACAGACGCCTCCGGAGTGCAACCGCCCTAGCGCTTCTTTGGAAAAAGGAGAACGCGTGCGCCTAGCGTTTTCTACGCGTTTTTAGGCGCGATATGTGAACGGCCCCTAACAAGGCTGTGGTATGAAAATGTGGACATATATGAATACAACGTTATCTCAGTGTCTGTATGTTCGCGCCCGATGACGTCATCTGTGATTACCAATTGCACGTCAAACGGAGTTTTATTTTGTTAGCTTTTGAACATTTTGTAAAGTATAATAGTTTTGAAAGGTATGATATTGTGTAATGTGTGAAAAGTTAGTGTTAAAACCTAACGTTTTGTATTCTAGAAGTGGTTAAAAAAAACAAGTTATAAGTCTGTCAGCTCATGCATTGTGGAAGAGTAAAGAAAATGATGCAGGTTGAAAATGCATTTAGGGGTTACATGCAAGTGATAACATAAGCTAAGTTTTATATTAAGTTTAAAAGAGACTACTGACAAGGTAAATGAGGTTTTGTCATATTGATTTATTTGGTCATACACAATTTATTTCTCAGTAATTGTTGAAAGTTGAGAAAAGACAAATTGTATTTTATTTTTGAAACTGTCTATTTCATGCGAAAATATTGTGTGTTTGTAACCAAGTAGAATGGTTGTGGATGGTTTGTGAGAATGGTTGTGTAATAAATTCTCTCTCTTTCTGCTGAGCGAGATGGAAGACGGACGCAGACTTTGCCCTCTCTCATTTATTTCTCCTGTTTCAGAGCAAGAGCATATAAGCTGTTTACATGACACCGGCCGGTACCTGTAACAATAGGAACATCTCTCTACCTCCTTTAGAATATATTTGAAAAATCAAATGAAACTCTAAAAACTTAATTTAAATTAAGATACATAAAACAGATATCTTATAGGACTTAAAAAAGGTACGTGTTATTCTTTATTTCACTTTCTTGTTATATTTGTTGCTTTTCCTCAAAGGACCAACTTGTCTATAATAGTTCAGTGAAGGGCAGTGGAGCATGCCTTCTCTCTCGGAGGTGCATTGTCTATTAATAGGTTTATGGGACATCAAGCACCCTTCCCCCTATTTCCACCAACTCTAGTCCACTTGCCTCAGCGCAGCAGCGCTCTGTGGAATACTGGAAACACTTACAAAGCATCTCCTGCTGAACCTTGTGCTTCCGTGTGCCACTTTCACATCTGCACGGTGCCTGAGGGGTTCTTTCCCCAAAGAAACAGGAATAAAAGGTTTTGTGTCTGTGACAGCTAAAGGAAGCTGCCTTTGAAATGATTATCTAAGGTTATGATTGACAGACTGGGATGTTACAGTGTTTTCAGGAACTTTTAGATCGCTGCAGAGACAATAGCGAAATCGAACTCACAGATTTCACCAGGAAATAATCCCATTGAGATTCAAAATCTCTTTTTTTTAAGGGAGTCTTGTCCAAGACAGCAGAATAGTATTTCCATATACTATATAAATTCACAAGTTCACACTTACATATCAATCAGATAGAATCAACTGGTAAACATATTTGACGTGCTATCCGGGGAGAGGACTCTGATCTTGGTAATTGGCCCGAACGCAGAGTATTTCCCCCAAAATGCAAAATTAGTTTATTCGGACAGCAGCCAGGAACTGTATCCCCAAAAATAGAAACAATAGGGCTGATGCTTGCGGTGTCTGACGGGAGTTCAATACTTGCTGCAATCGAATGGGTAAGCCTCCACTGACAATTAGGTAGACGTTTATTTATTATGTTGGATTGGGGGGGCTTTTTTGACGCATCTGACGGGAGTTCAATACTCACTGCAATTGGACAGGTAAGCATCCGCTGGCGATGAGGTGGACGATTTATATTGGGTGGGCTTTTGCGGCATCTGACGGGAGTTAAATACTTACTGCGATCGGACGGGTACGTTTCCGCTGGCGATGAGGTGGACAATTTATATTGGGAGGGCTTTTGCCGCATCCGACGGGAGTTCAATACTTACTGTGATCGAATGGGTAAGCCCCGCCATCAATCGAACGAGTTAGAGTTGGTTTAGCTGATAAGGGTTTAGTGCGCTTTTTTGATGTGGAAGCGGTTAGATCTAGTGTAGCTTGACCAAGGACCAAGAGCTTGAATCTGTTGCTGTGAGCAGTGTTGTAGTCGAGACCACCTCACTCGAGTCCGAGTCGACACCGAGACCAGAGAGAGTCGAGTCCGAGTCAAGACCGAGTCCATAGAGAGTCGAGTCGAGTCTGAGACCAGAGACGGTCGAGTCCGAGTCGAGACTGAGACCAGTGAGGGTTGATTACCTAATTTACTTTTATTTACTTAGAGAAATCCTTTTTTTTTTTTACTGAATTTACTTAGAGTTTAAAAAATATGATCAGTTTTGGGTAAAAAGGCCACATAGTAGGTGGTGTTAAAAGTAATTTTATTACAATTTGTCATGCGCAGTTGCGCAATAGAAAATCACCAATCACTGGGCGTGTCAATCAATTTAAAGAAACATTTTATTAGCATACATTAATAATCATGAAAAATGTTTTTAATTGAACTCGAGTGGACTCGAAAAATGTTCGAGTACGAGTCAATTCCGAGTCCAAATGGACATGAGTCCATGACAAGACCAAGACCATTAAAATATGGTCTCGAGACCGAGTCCGAGTCTCGAGTACTACAAAACTGGCTGTGAGAGTTCTTTTTGGGCGGCTGTGGTTGCAGCACCTATGTGAAAAAAGAGTGGCCTGAAAGGTGTTCGGCTGGGATGCCAGATTGTGTTAGGACTAATTTTAGATGTTTTTGAAACCAAAAACGCGTGACTGGTTGGTTTGGAGTCTGGACTGGAGTCATTTATAAAAAGTTGGTCTGAAGGGTCTTTACTTGTTGAATTTCTTTAATGAAGGTAGGATCGGAGGGTTTGGTAAGGTTGGATGGATGGGTGAATGAATGTTGAAAATAAAATAAAATATTAAATTATGTTGAAAATAAAATATTACATAAAATAAAAAAATGGCACCCACAATTGACTCCTGGGGGACACCATTTTGTATAAGTAATGAGTTTGAGGACACATCATCAACCTGAACACTTTGTGTTCTGCCACTCAAAAACACTGCAATGCACTTTGTTTTGTGCAGGTTGTGTAGTTCAACTCAACTCTCAAGTCAGTGCAACTATACTGTACAAACACCATTTTGGGGGGAAAAGATTTTAGAGAGAATTTGATCAGCACAATGCGTCTACCACAGGTCTGAGGTCAGCTAAGAGCCCTGGAACAAATAAACAGAGCATTCATCATTTCTCTATGAAATAAATGCAGTCTTCTTGGACATCGGCCAGTTTAGCTTCCACATTTGCATTTTTCTTCCTCACAACTCAGTTTACTTGCTCTCCAAAGCACATCAAGGTCAGGGTATGCAAACAATCATTAGTGTGTCTTCTGGTTTACTTTTATTTAATAATAAAAAAAGAGATAAGCTGCAAAATATCCACCGATGGCATATCAGATAAGCTCATGTAATGATGGCACGAGATGGCTCTTCTATCTTGCCATGAAGTGTTTTTGGGTGCTACGAGGAGAAAACATTGTGATTTGTCATTCCACAACGGAAAAATACATTGATCAAGCCATCAGCTCACGGGATTCCTGTTGTGTTTTGTAGTTGAATGCTTTCATTAGAAGGATTGATTGTACTTCATCTATACCTTCCCAAGACACACCATTTGTGCTGGATGGAGGATCACTCCAATTCAATTCAATTGTGTTCTGGATCTTCATCTATTTGTACAGGCTTTACCAGGATGACTGTCAGTAATGCGTGACCTAATATACATACTGTATATATGCTACAAATGGTTTTGACAGCCGAGTAATAACGGTGTCTTAAAGAATTCAATACTTTCTTGGCATGCATGTTTATGTTCTATATAATTCATTCACTTAAGGATTTGCCAAGTGATCTCGTTCCATTCCTTTCCTTTAAAATATGATGCTAAATGTTTTATAAGAAGTGCATTTTTTATCTGTCAGAAACTGTCCATAGAATCATGAATCAATGTGAAATCTTTTAATTAAATGTAAAGCAATTTCTGTACTACATTTTATGATGAATGTTGCATAATGGGCTGTTGCTTTTATTGACTCAAGCCTCTATAATATTCTTGACTTTAGATATCATCTTCAATGTAATTGTATAGGATGTGTGTGTGCGTGCGTGTGTGTGTGTGTGTGAAAATCATTAGCTTGATTGTTTAAAAATGTGATGCGTATTATACAGAGCCATTGTTTGTATCAAGCACTGAGGAAGATCCAGAGCCCTAATTCAGATAAGATAATAGGTGTTTTTATTTGATTTAATTTTTTAATTTTTCTGACACATGCTGTAAGCAGTATGCCAATAACAGCAGACAGGCCCATCTGACCAATCAGAGCAGAGTAGACCAATCACAACAGACTAGGCCGTCTGACCAATCAGAGCAGAGTAGACCAATCACAACAGACTGGGCCATCTGACCAATCAGAGCAGAGTAGACCAATCACTACAGAGACTAGGCCGTCTGACCAATTAAAGCAGAGTAGACCAATCACAACAGACAGGGACATTTGATCAATCAGAGCAGAGTAGACCAGTCTCAACAGACTTGGACATCTAACCAATCAAGGAGAGTAGACCAATCACAGCAGACTGGGGCATCTGACCAATCAGAACAGAGTAGACCAATCACAAAAGACTGGACCATCTGACCAATCAGAGCAGAGTAGACCAATCAGACAAGAGTAGACCAATCACAACAGACTGGGGCACTTAAAGCAATGAGGTGATGTGCATGGTATATTAGGTGAAATTGAAAGTGTTTTTTTAACCTTGGATGCATGTAATCCTAATGTAGGAGACCTCCAAAACAAAACTAGGAACCTTTAAAATAGCATTATAGGGCCACTTTAAGTTTTTCAGTGAGATAAAGTATAATGCTTTCTAGCCTCTCCCATTGAAAAATGTTGTTCCGCCCCAAACTCATGTTATTGGCCAGAAGATGGTATGAAATCAATGTTTTGATAGCATCACTGAACCACAGTGTTTACACTCTTCAGGAAGTCAACCACAGTATATTAACCCTTTGATGCACAACATGGGTCTAAATAGACCCGACTCAGTTTTCATTTTCTATATCTTTGCAAGAAATTAATTTCATCATTCAGTATTCCAGGTATTCCTCAATTAACTTGTTTTTGATCATCACAAATCCTTATTTTTATTTTTCCTTTCTTACTTTTTGAATAAAAATAGTTTTTGTATAGCAACCCCTCTAATGCGCAACATGGGTCTAAAAAGACCCGTATTCATTTCCTATGGTATTTCAGTGATGGCTGAGTGTTTTCTTTGCTGAATCTTTAAAATTTATGTATTTTATCATTTGTTATTCCAGGTATTCATTAAATATCTTGTTTTTGATTTCCACAAATCATTGGGTTTATATTTCCTTTCTTACTTTATAAACAAACACAGTTTTTGTATTTCTACATCAATTTTACATACATGGGTCTAAAAAGACCCGTATTCATTTCCTATGGTATTTTAGTGATGGCTGAGTGTTTCTTTGCTGAATCTTTAAAATATATGTTTTTTTTTATCATTTCTTATTCCAGGTATTCATTAAATATCTTGTTTTTGATTTCCACAACTCATTATGTTTATGTTTCCTTTCTTACTTTATAAACAAACACAGTTTTTGTATTTCTACATCAATTTTACATACATGGGTCTAAAATGACCCGTATTCATTTGCTATGTTATTTCAGTGATGTCTGAGTGTTTCTTTGCTGAATCTTTAATTAAAAATATGTTTTTTAATCATTTCTTATTCCAGGTATTCATTAAATATCTTGTTTTTAATTTCCACAAATCATTATGTTAGGTTTTTTTTTATTTATTTCTACATCAATTTTACATACATGGGTCAAAAACATGTACAATTTTACATACATGGGTTTTTTTTAACCACAGACATTTTTATATATATATATATATATTGTAAAAGATTACAACATAATATCTCAATATTAGGCTATGGTTACCTTGACCTTGTAATGCTAGTGAGAAATTACTTGTGAGAAGGAGAAACATGTCCAATACTATTAGCTAGCTAGCTGTTGACATATTCTAGCTAGCTAATGTTAACTATACACTAAAAAAAAGATTGTTTTTTAAAGCTTATTTACATTTAGTAGGCCTAACAGTTCATAATCATTCATATGCTGAAATGATTCTTATACTGAAATCATTCTATGATTGAAATGATGCCCAGCTCTGCTAAAGACAGAAAAGTCAGCAGTTGGTGTTCCCAGAGCACCAGGCCTGTGTGCAAGGAGCACAAACATGTAGTTGTCATTTGTGAGGCATGTAAGCACTAAGATGGCAATTTGAGATGCCGCTGTACCAGTGTGATTTTATTTTTTCTGTTTTCTTTTCTTTTCTTTTTATCACATTCACCACAATTCAATACAGTTACACTACACCACAGTTCAATTTCAGTGTTATCAGTTATCTGTGATATGTGAATGCTATGTGAGACAAAGTGGCAAATAAACATTTCAAGTGTTAAATGTGTTGTCTAAATTACTTCTAAGATGATTAATTTAACAAAATGTTGTCTTTATTCTTTTGTTTTATTATGCTTGATAAGTACATTTGATATTGTAACACAAAACCTACAAAAAAAAATGAAAAAAAAATATTTTTGGTAATTGAAAAAAATATTTTTTTTAAATATTTATAAATCATGAAATTTATAGATAATGGAATATTAAATGCTTAAATAAATTGATTTAAAAAGATAAAAAGAAAAGAAAAGTCCAGCCATGCATTAAATAACATAGGACATGAATACGGGTCTTTTTAGACCCATGTATGTAAAATTGATGTAGAAATACAAAAACTGTGTTTGTTTATAAAGTAAGAAAGGAAACATAAACCCAATGATTTGTGGAAATCAAAAACAAGATATTTAATGAAAACCTGGAATAACAAATGATAAAATACATATATTTTAAAGATTCAGCAAAGAAAACACTCAGCCATCACTGAAATACCATAGGAAATGAATACGGGTCTTTTTAGACCCATGTTGCGCATTAGAAGGGGTATCCATAGCTTGCGCATCAAAGGGTTAATCCATTTTATGAGAGTGGATGTTACAGCCACTAAAAAGACCTTCAGTTGTAACTGAAACATGATAAACATCATCAGCTCTGTTTGCAAACCTCCGCAAGCTCTATAACTCAATAATTGCTTATCATCACTTTAGCATGAAGAGCATTAAAGCCCTCAATGACACATATTAGTACTATTGGCTAAGGTTAACAAGATTCGTCAAGAGTCATAACTCATTTGATTAAGGCTCCGAGCCTGTCCTCTAATAATAATCCCACTCAAAATAGACCTGATTAAAAAACTAATCAGACATATTTTGATCGCCTGCAAATGCATTTTTCAACTGTTGTCATGCTCTAATAAAGGCATCGCACATTTCAGCCATTCTCCAATCCAGTATATGAAATATTAATGTGTTACAGAGCCATTTAAGCAGAATAGCGCTACCTTGCTCATCCACTCACAGTCTAGCACAGCCCTCAGTCCGGTTTAGATAATGAAAATGATTTTTTCTTTTTTTTTTTTGCACTGGCCCTGTGTCACATCCAAGCCCTTCCCAGCATCCTCTGCCATCTAGATTGCAGAAACATTTTTCCCTGGGCTTCCCTGTGAACACTTTGTGAAGACACAATCAAAGTGAAATGACTGAATCCATAAGGACAGAACTCATATTGCATTTGATCAGTTACACTGTTACGCTTTTACAATGTTGCTGTTTTCAAACAAGCCACATACGAGCTGGCGGTAACAGATTCATTTATTTATTATTATTTGTTTGAGATTTCACAAAAGTAGTGTCTGCTAAGGCAAGCTTCACTGTCTCTATTGCTCAGTCATTCTTAGGTTTGGGGATTTGAGCAAGTATGTTACTCATCCTGCACAGTGTGTAATGTGCCAACAGACATAAATAAGGCAAGGCAATTCAATAAAGCACAATTAAAAACAACAGTTAGTTGACCAATGCACTGTACAAGTTTTTATGCAAAAAGCAACCATACATTACAAATCAATATTATACCACACAGACATCTAACTGTAACAGCATAACATTACTTTGATGAGGTTCAGGCGTTGGAAGGAAGAAAGGGTCGACGTGACTGGGAATCGTACAGGTTTATTGAACAAACGAAAGTTTCGCCCACAGCGTGTTCACTGTAAATCAATATGGCACAAAATAAACAAACTATAACTCTTTCCGTTATATAAGTTCTCTTTACATGATCACTCTTCCTATGATTAATGATCACTTTTTCCACTGGCAGGCGTACGTGTCCTCAGTCCTCCTTCTCTCTCTCGTCTTACACTCCACAGCAGCTTATATCCGGTCTCTCCACGCAAATTACTGCAACAAGACACAGGTGTTCGTCATGCACTTGACTCACTCACCGCTCGTCTCCTTTCTTTCTCCTCGCCACATACCCTCTTATGCCCCCCTCGCCACAAACCTACCCATAACGCTAGATATCAATGGGTGATCCGCGCATTGGTATCCTTCATGCGGTGGAGCCATTGGAGGGGCGCGTGGTCTGAACAGAGAGTGAACTCCCGTCCCAGTAGATAATAGCGGAGAGTGTGGACAGCCCACATAATTGTTAAACACTCTTTCTTTATGGTGCTGTACATAGTGGTGACACGCGGGTTGATCCAAAATGAGCGGGTGCCTGCGGTCAGCCGCGGTTACCCACAGTTACGAGTCATCCAAAAATATTTTTAATGATATTCGGGTCGTTTGAAAAAAAGATGTCAATTAAACCTTTGTATGTATATAGTACTAGACACAATTTTCTATGAAATATATAGGCCTACACTTTATTGGCTGAATAACTGGCACGAAGATGACACACAAGCTCAGTCCTCGGTTCTGTACTGGTGTGATCTGAGAACCGCTGTACCTGTGCGTTCGGTAGTACGTGGATGCTCTGTATCAGATGCTCGTTCTCATCACTTCTCTCAGCAGTGGCACCAACATGTCTAAGTTCAATGAACTCTTGGAGTTACTGAAGTAAAATATAATTTGGGATATTGGTTTATTTCGATTCGGAGGGACTGTCATGCATGTCTGAAAGTGGGTAACTTTAGTAACTTGTGGATCAGCACTGACGCAAGACGCGAACTGTTTCAAACGATTCAGTTCGATTTAGTGTACTGGTTCGACCGGCTCACTAAAAAGAACCGGTTCAAAAGAACGATTCGTTCACGAACCGGCCATGTCTATGATCACTACAGTCTGCAGAGAGATGGAGGCAGCAAGAGAAAAGGTGAAGACTGGGGAGTGGAAGCTCCGCAAATACACAAATAGAAAGAGTAAAAGTGTGGGAGACATTTGCTGAAATAATGAAAGATGATGACCAAAGTGCTGGCTTTGTTATGTGTACGTCTTCTTGCGATGCTGTGTCGTTACATGTCTGTGGCCCAATGACGTTACAATGAGCATTTACTACTTTTAAAAAATGTGGTCAGGAAGTGGGTCGGTTACAATATTTTCTTACTTTTTTTTGCGGTCCGAGTTAGCTGAAAACGTTGGTCGGGTGCTGGTTGTTTATACATTGATCCGCGCATCACTGGTACATAGTCACCCTCTTCGCGAGCCTCTGACTGATGTACAGCACCGGTGTTTCCTTACCATCTATCTCCTGGGACAGGACCACTCCAAGCCCCCTGTCTGATGCGTCAGTTTGCAACAAAAAGGGGAGAGAAAAGTCAGGAGAATGTAAGAGCATCTGAACAATTAGGTACAAACCTTCTATAATATCCCGTCAGCCCCAGGAACTGCCTCACCTCCTTTTTGGTCTTAGGACTCAGACAGGTTGCAACTGCAGCCGTCTTATCAATTTGGGGACGCACCTGTCCATTACCCAAGTGGAAACCCAGATACCTGACCTCCACCCGCCCAACCGCAAACTTTTTCGCGTTGGCTGTTAGCCCAGCCCCTCTCAGTGACCTCAGAACAGACCTTTTCATGAAAGGGAAAAATCCTAAGAATCTGAAACTACATTTGAGAAGCGCGCACAACCTAGCTAAAGCAGAATGCCATGAACCCGTTCCCTGAAACAGAACCTAACCCCAGGTAACGTTACAGGGCCTGGCAGCATATGACGGAGACAACCACAGGACAGAGAACACTATAGGAGTGCTTTCACCGGCGACCCGATAGCTGCTGGTAGGAGGAAGCATTGGTTAATCTGTTTATTGATACTGGGATATACATATCAGTGTGAGTCGATTGCCTTCAAAAAGTTTGCCAATGTACTTGAACCAAAGTTTAAAACACCTGGAGCTGCAAGAGTCAACAGCCTTATTGGGGCTAATATGGATACGGTAAAGCAGAAATTAAAAGAGATCATTAAGAATGCAAGGAAGCTGACCCTATGTGTAGATGGTTGGAGCAAGAGAGGATTAACATCACCTTTCATGGGTGTGTCACCTTGTTTTTATCATCCAGGTTCAGGCCAGGTTCACCATGCCCTGCTTAACCTGCACTACTTGGAGCACCCTCACACAGGGGAGGCCATTGCTCGCTGCATTGATCAGACATTAGATGCAAGGGGTATAGAAGAACACAAGGTGCTGCTCATTTTGACAGTTAACAGCACCAACATTGTCAAGGTTCGGCTTCTCAGGGATAAAAAGCGAGAGCAGAGCCGCGAGTCAGATGGTGCTGTCTCTCAGGCGCAGCCAAGAGGTGTAGGAGACGAGCAGAATTAACTGTGGATTGAGTCGAAGGGGTCAGACGAGGATGATGAGGATGAGTAGACTGAGAATTGGCGTTGGTGAGTGTGGTTATAGTGACAAATATATTTTTTAATGTTAAAAATGCAGTGTGTTTATGGCAGTAAACTGGCATTTTATGGCGGTAATTTGGGAGTATTAAATTAACAGTCACTTTGGTGCATTTCTCAGATCTCAGAACTTCCGTACCATGTAGTCACTTGAGCACATAATAAAAGCAATTTCTTATTATTTTTAACACATCAAATGCTTTGAAACATTTATGCAAATGTAAGGGACTGTGCTTGAGGAGTATGGGGTCTGGGGTCCTTTGCTAAGGGCTGCCCGGTCCCTGTATGACCGAAGCAGGAGCTTGGTTCTCATTGGCGGCAGTAAGTCAGACTTCTTCCCGGTGCATGTTGGTATCC
Organism: Pimephales promelas; assembly: GCF_016745375.1. The sequence goes on from NW_024121444.1 coordinate 6,368,036, forward strand.
GGCAGGGCTGCCCTTTGTTGCCGGTTCTGTTCATAATTTTTATGGACAGAATTTTTTAGGCGCAGCCAGGGACTGGAGGGTGTCAGGTTTGGTGACCACACGATTTCGTCTCTGTTCTTTGCAAATGATGTTGTTATGTTGGCCCCTTCGGTCCAGGACCTTCAGCATGCACTGGGACGGTTTGCAGCCGAGTGTGAAGCAGCTGGGATGAGAATCAGCACCTCCAAATCCAAGGCCATGGTTCTCAGTCAGAAAAGGGTGGCTTGCCCACTTCAGGTTGGCAAAGTTTAAGTATCTTGGTGTTTTGTTCATGAGTGAGGGAAGGATGGAACGGGAGATTGACGGACGGATTGGTGCAGCTTCTGCAGTAATGCGGTACCAGTATGTCGTGTTGTATGTCATGTACCAGTATGTCGTGTTGAAGGAGGTGAATGGATTTACCAGTCAATCTACGTTCTTACTCTCACCTATGGTCATGAGCTTTGGGTCATGGCCGAAAGGACAAGATCCCGGATACAGGCGACCGAAATGAACGTCGAACGGTGGCGCTGGACCCACTGCGTTGTCTTGGCAGTCACTCCACAAACTGCTCCAGCACCACCTTGTCGACCATCTTTTCGACGTCACCTCCCCCAGCCATTTGTGGCATGAGTCCCGGAGCTGTTGCGCATCATGAAGGGCCGACCGGTTTCTCCAAGGTCCAGGGACCTGAACCTCTGGCGATGTTGTTCAGGACACAGCTGGAGGATGTCGTGCTTGAAACCAGAAGGTTCTGGACTGGTAATTGCTGTGAGGCCACCTGCGACTCTACGGAGGCAGAGGAATCAGCCGAACCTCCCGGTCAATCCAACTCTGGAACACGATGGCGCGGTCTTTCTGCTGGGCCTGGATGATGGCACTGAAACGCACAATGTTATGATGGCAATGGACTCAATGGACTCTCATGGTTCAAACACACAGAGCTGGGCAACCGCATTCATCATTACATTGTGCGTCAAGTTCAAGACGCTGACGCTGAAATGGATGCCCGAAGATTCTGAATGGAAAGTTTACTTTTAAAAAGTTGCCAAATCCCATTGACAAGACCAAATGATCTGTGTGTTTTGTCGTTGTGAACTGAGCGATCATCGCAGCACGTCCAGTTTGAAACACCACTTGATTATGGCCAAGCAAACACACACACAGATGATGCGAATTCTCCACCCCCTCATCAGGACCTCGTCAGTATTTCTTTCACCCTTTTATTGATAGACAGTGTTACATTGTGTGAGAGATTATTTATATATGTTAGTGTGAAATTGAGCACTATTCCAATGTTATTTTCAATAATAATAATAAAAAAAACATTTGCACTAAACAAGCCAATCCACTTTTCCATATTGATAAGTTAAATGAGAAAAAAAAAATGTAACAAAAAGAAATCAAAAGACATTTAGAATAGATAAAAATGTGCGATTAACTCGATTAATTTTTGTCGCGAGTTAACTATGACATTAATGCGATTAATCACGATGAAATATTTTAATCGTTTGAAAGCACTAATATATATATATATATATATATATATATATCTTTCTTCTTCTTTCTTTATTGTATTTATATAGCACAATTTATTGCAACTACAGTTTATATATATATAAACTACGATTGTATTCGTCTGAAAGAAGAATGTCATATACACCTAGGATGTCTTCAGAGTGAGTAAGTCATGGGCTAATTTTTACCCCTTCACTACTACCCCTACTACCCCTTTAAGGGCATGAATCAAAATTAGAGGACTAGGGACAGCATTAGGGGCAGCGAACACAATAATCTTGGTTTTACATTAATTTAGATGCAAACATTCACAGCCAACCAAGTTTTCAATTCTTTCAAACATGCTAGAAAAGGCCCTAATGAGTTACTTTCCCCTCTTTACTGGCATATATATGTTTGTGTGTCATCAGTGTAAAAATGAAATGATACTCCATTATTTTTTTTCAAGTAGACCCAATTCGAAGCATTTATAATGAAGACAAAATGAGACCCAAAATAAATCCTACAAATAAGAGGGGCTGAAGATGATCTAAATTCACCCATTGGCAACTGAAAAACTTCTGTTAGTTAAATAGGAGTCATAATAGCTCAAATCATGTTTCTTACTGAGGAGAGATGTGCTGGCATGGACTGAGCAGCATTTCAGATTCACTGTGGATGGCAGCAGAGCAAAGCTACATAGCAATACACTAACAATCTTACAGAACACCCAACCACCTAGAAATGCACCAAAACATTTGTAGACCTCAGCAAGCTCTGGGAACCACCCACTATGCTCTAGAAGCACCCAAGCACCACTCGAAATAAAATAAAAAAAATAATAATACTGTGTTAGCATACAGACAGGATCACAGATTTTCAGCTGAGTCAAGAGGTCCAAAGGTCCAGTTTTCTTAAATCACAAAACGATTGACCATTATGGCGTGGGGGGAACATCATTTTTTGCAGAATATTTTTTTTAATTCCTTTAGAGTTTGGTTTGAACTTACAAACAGATGAACAAAAGGTCATCTCCTCAAGGTTTGATCAGACTGTCAGTATTGTGCATTTAAAAGGGCATGGCATCTCAGCAGAGAGTCAGGTCCTACTATCTCATATTCCCAATCTGTGCACTCCATTTCATTCACAGTGGGCTCATGTCTTTCTCATGTAATCTCATCTGCACGGATAGCCCACCCTGCAACATCTGGCCTCCTTCAAAACACCCAACCGTGACCGAAACCTCGAAATGAAAGGGCTCGACACAGCCCTCGCTTGAATTTGACCTTTGAATCTACTGTCAATCACTCACCTTTATTATTATTATATATATATATTTTTTTTTTGGGGGATATGCATGTCTTTTTTCTGTGCATGCACAAATGCATTTATTGTGCATCACTAAGCATATCATTTATATCTTTTTATTTGGTACTTTTGGAGTTCACTGTAAAGCTCCTTGCTGACAAATCTCAATATGAAAACCGTTCCAGCACAGTCCCGGCGGACACCATGAAATGAGGTTTTATTTAAGGAGCATTCCTGAGTCGCACTGAGGATAGCCGTGAGTTTATACACACATCCAAGAATTGTCATTCAAGTGTGCCCATTGTTGGCATCAAGGACATGAACATCGTCATAGAGGGAAATTGTGTGTCAGCCTCCAGACATCAATGAGGCACATTTAGAGATTACCAAGGCTTTCTGCTTAATTCATCTTTCCACCATTTTGACATATATGGCAAATTTAATTGCTAAATTTGTTTGCTACTTGCCATTCAAGGGATGATTTTCATCTGAACTGACCCATGGTACACAAATCCTCCTGTGGCGAGCTGAGGTCAAGTACCTTGTTGGAGGGTAGGATGAGAAGAAAGCAGGTGTGTGATCTCAGTAATTCTAATTTCAGGCTTCGGACTGAACCCACCGCTCTTATGTGAACAGCTGACATCCTGAAATACAGTCCATTCAGTGCATTGAAACTCGCTGAATTAGCTGTTTGGTGCTGAGAGTGCATGTGTATTTGATTTCAAAACATTTTACTGAGTAATTTTACCCTAAAATGTTTTTTTTGTGTATTCATTTACAGTGCGACACAGATGTGACCTTGAGCAGCAAGGCTGCATTTTGGTTTATCATTTAATTATGAATGCTATAACATATAAGTATGTTTGATAAGCTATGCTTCCATTTTTGAAAGAACTAACCCAGATATCAGATTTAAGAAAAAACAGTGCCATCCAGTGGTATACATTTAGCAATTTCTAAATAGAGAGACATGCAATTAATAAGATAAAATGACAGCAGTCTCTCTCTCTCTATATATATATATATATATATACATATATATATGTGTGTGTGTGTGAGATGCTATTAGATTGTGTTTTAATTATACAGTTTAATTATAGAACGTTTTTAAATTTTATACAATTTATAAACTTGACTTTTAAATATATATATATATATCTATATAGTCTATTAAACTGTGTAATTAACAATACGCAATCTAATAGCATCTCACATGTTCCATTATAAATACATAAATTCAGAGCTCACAGTATTTACATTTAGCATAATACAACATCAAAGTGATTGTAATGATCCCAGAGCTGTAGCATGTGAGGAAAGCAAACACTAATATTCATAGTGTTGAAGTTAATTTGTTTACATCAGTCACAGCTCTGTGCTCACCTTTAATGAGTTATGATAATTCGTTTGCAGATTAATGGGTCACTATAATCCAAGCAGTGCTAATTACTGTTACCTGTTGTTCTTTCTGAGCGCCGCCTTTATCTCAATAACTAATATGTGTGTCTGGTAAAGTGTGGCAAGCGCAAAATGAAGGATAGATTACCTGTGATCTTGGATCTTTTCTTTTTAACAATGATAAAATATTGAAGTTGAACCGTGTAGCAGCAGAACAGAGTCATAGAAGTGTGTGATGCAACGAGACATTCAGTTCACTTCAAATGCATTTGTATGGCGCTTTTCACGATATGAAAGTTCAAGAGCAGCTTCACGAAATCCCCAGTGGAAAAGCCCAAGACACCAGTGGCAAGGGCAAAGATGTTCAGGTAAGATGAGGAACAAGTAGACTCAAATGGGACAAGCCATCTTCTCACGGAGGAGCATAGTGGATCTTTAATAGAAACTAATTCATTTGACAGTCAATAAATATAATGTAGATTTGTTTTGTGTGTGTGTGTTGTGTATTGTTACACTCAATCCACCACGGAAAAAATTTAAGATTTTATCTTGTCTGGAGGAGATTTAAAGACATCTTCAAAGTGAATTTGATATCATGTTTTGAACAGTAAGATGTTTAATGTGTCTGAGCAATGGTGCAGTGCATTAGTTCCAGCTCGCATTTAACTCACACAGGAATACAGTGTTGTCTTGGTAACGTTAACAATGTTGTTAATGGCAAATAAAGAAATGATATGAAATGATGCAGCTACTTTTTATTAATCAAAAACATTGTTTGTCTGCAGTGCATATATGTTTGTGTTTGGCTCAAAGCGTTTCAGCTCCCTCATGGGATACTAACAGTCCAACTGATACTCTTTTCGCCATTTTCACATCCTGCTTGGACAACTTCTGCCCCCTTTCCTCCAGGCCAGCCGACGCAACACCCTCTTCCCCCTGGTTATCTGATGTTCTCCTAGAACATTGTTCTAATCTCAGGATGCAGAGAGGAAGTGGAGCAAATCGAAAGATCCTACTGACCTTGGTCTTTTTCAATCCCTCCTCTCTTCCTTCTCTGCTAATAGAGCATCACAGTCCCGCCCACAGCCGGTGCTGGAAGTAAAAATTCACTACAATTTCTCCATTGACATTTGAGATATAAGCCATAAAAACGTAATCATACATGGTAAACTTAAAACCAGCTACGGCTGTACTAAGCGATTGTATATGCTCATATAAACGCCAAAAGTTCATGGGGCACTAACCTTGTTTTAAGATAAATGCCTTTAATTCGCGATGTCTTGAAGTACTTCATTACCCACAATCTTGAACAATCCCACAGTAATGCATCTGATTGGTGGAAGTTGTGTAAGTGACTGGGTAAACCCTGCGAAGATCCGTGAATACATGAAGATCTTGTTATGACATAGGGCTAGTTCATTGGTCGCACCTCAGAGGCACTCCTGCACCATTGGATGTGCAGTTGCCGCAGCACAGCCTATGAGCGAGCCATATGCTCAATGTTATAGCATGTGCAGCTGCAAATGCGTTTTACATATAAGCTTCAGTAAATCGAGGACAAGGAGTTTCCCTGCACATTCACTATATAAAATTCACTGGAGGAAAAAGTTCACGTGGCCGTCGTCAGATTTGGAAGTCACTCAAAAGGCTCTTTCATGGTGGCTTCAGTCGACTTTAGTGAGGCGCGGTGGTTTATGGGAGGAGTAGTTCCTTTGCTTTGAAATTAAAATATGTACACAGGCTTGTACTTTTTTTGGATTTTCTCTTCATTTTTTCACTCGAAATTATATGTTGTATGCTTATGAGTTCAGTTGTAGCTGGTTATCCTCAGACATGCTCTAATACTCTTTAGATATGGATTTTACAAAATCTCAATGGGAGAAATGAATGGGAAATTTACTTCCGGCACCAACGTTCTCTCGGGCTGTGGGCGGGACTGTGATGCTCTATACCTCTACTGCTAAAATGACTTACTATCACAACAAAATGAACAATTATTCTGACTCTCGCATGCATTTAAAAAGCTTCTCCTCTCTTTTCAACCCTCCTCCTTCTCCAACCCTGACAGCTGACGATTTTGACGATAAATAAAACAACCACCATCAGCAGCCAATTTACCAAACCACAAACTGACACACACATCTCACCAGCTAACACACACATTCTACCCTCCTTCTCTCTTCTTCCAGAAGCATAAGTCTCCATACTCCTAATTTCAAATCGCCCTACTACTGTACCTGTCCGCTTGATCCTATTCCCACTAATTTACTTCAAGCCATTTCTTCTTCAGTTGTGCCCGCACTCACGGACATCATCAACTCCTCTCTTCACACTGGTACCTTTCCCACAGCATTTAAGCAGGCTCAGGTAACCCCACTGCTTAACAACCCAGTCTAAATCCAGCACATCTGGAAAACTGCAGACCGGTATCCCTTCTTCCATTCATCGCGAAAACACTTGAATGAGTTATTTTCAACCAGATATCCTTCTAGTTCTGTTCTTAAACAGAACAACCTCCTGGACAACAACCAGTGTGGTTTCAAAAGCTGACACTCAACTGAGACTGCCCTGCTCTCAGTAAATGAAGGTCTGAGGTTGGCAAGAGCAGCTTACAAATACTCAAGTTTTCATCCTGCTGGATCTGCCTGCTGCCTTTAGCCGCTTTCCGACCGGAGGGATTTTTTGCAGTTCCTAGAACCTAACGTTCCTACAACCCTTTTTTTTCTCGTGTTCCGACCGGACTAAACTAAGGATTATTAAGTTCCTCAGACCGTAGTTCCTATAACTCTTTCAGTACCTAGTCTAGAGCGAGGACTTTTTTAGTTCCCTTTCCCTAGGTCTACGTTGATTGGTTCAACTTATAAGTCACGCCCACTGTCAACACGGAACTTGTAGCGCGCTGTCTGCCATACGCTGTGTGTTCTAGCAAAGCATTACAGTGAGGATGGACTTACCTGTCGTTTTGTTTGCCTCCTGCGCTCTGCTCTTTTATCTTCTTCTTTCATCATATTACTTAATATCATATTACGCTGGAGCCTTCGTCTTCAGTGTTTCTCTGTACAGAACTCAAGCATAATCTTTAAACGCTGCCGTTCGTACTCCGTTATTAAGGTCCCGGCAAGGCAGAACAGGAACATTGCAATAGCCTACTCCATGCTGGTTTGTTGTTGTTGTATGTGGCCACGCTACGTCTAGTGATGACGCTATAAAGACCGTCGCCGTGCTTGCGTCACTCCCTTACCCCTCCTACCAGTTCCTATGGCCACTTGGCCAGTGCGAATGCAAGCAGCAAAACCGAGTTTGGGGGAGAGTAGTTCTTTGAACTGTTTAGAACTGGACAGTTCCTATAACTATAAGTTCCTGTAACTACTTGGTCGGAAAGCGGCTTATGACATTTTTTCACAGGATTGTTTGGCCTCAATCCTAAAGATGAAGGGCATCTCGGAAACTGCACTCCAATGGTTCAAGTCTGACCTCTCAGGTAGGTCCTTCAGGGTGTCGTGGAGGGGTGATGTGAGGTGTCTAAGACCCAACATTTAGCTACTGGTGTGCCTCAGGGCTCAGTGTTTGGACCACTGCTCTTCACCATCTACATGACATCACTTAGGTCTGTGATTCAGAAACATGGCTTTTCCTATCCCTGCAATGCTGACGATACACAACTCTACCTCTCATTCCAGCATGATGATCCAACGGTTACTGCTCACATCTCAGCCTGCCTGACAAACATTTCTGGCTGGATGAAGGACCACCACCTTTAACTAAACCTTACAAAGACAGAGTTGCTTATTGTCATGGCCAACCCAACACTTCATCACAACTTCACCATTCAGCTATAGGCTCATCATCCATAACTCCATCAAGGTCAGCCAGGAACCTTAGAGTTGTGATTGATGATTAGTCGAACTTGATACACAGACCACATTGCTAGAACTGCCCGGTCCTGCAGATTTGCCGCCTGCATCAAATTCAAGTCTCTGACTTTTGCCTACAGAACAACCACTGGCTCTGCTTCTCCCTCCTACCTAAACTCATTACTTCAGACCCTAGTGCCATCCAGAACTCACTCTGCAAGTGAACACTGCCTTGTGGTGCCATCTCAAAGAGGCAAAAAAATCTCTTTTTCTGACCTTTTTCTGGTCTGTTCCTTGCTGGTGAAATGACCTCCCGAACTCAACCAGAGCTGCCGAGTCCATGGCCATTTTCAAGAAACGGCTGCAAATGCATATTTTTCGGCAACACTTGATACATTAATAATAAGGCTGCGTCGCATTTCTCTGTCTTACCCCTTACTCAATTCTCATTTTGATCAAGGGCTAGGGCCAAGGAGTGGAGCTACATAGCCCTTGAAACGAAGTTTGCGGAGGACCACACTTGAAAGAGAGGGGTAACAGAAGTGCCGGCATCAAGTTTTTTTGACACTCTTTTGACAAGAATTATGACACTTGAATTTTATGATACTTTTGAGAAAATGTTGAATAAAATGTTGTTCAAGCGGTTTTAATTGTAATATTTTTGTTTTGAATCGCCGCTAGCAGCTATGCGCTATTTGTCGAGCTGAGCAATCAGGGCCGGCGCTCCGCACACGCACATCACGCACTGCGCGTAGGGCACCAAGTGCTTGGGGGGGCACCAAAAAATCTGGGTGGTGAAAAATCATCACAATAGGCTACTAGTATAAATAACAAATACAATATGTCTAAAGCATGTTAATATACAACAGCAATACAAAAGTAATATAGGCCTAGACCAAATTAGTGGAGAAAAAGGTGAATCTCCTGTGCCACTCTCCCTCTGGTGCCCCCCCTTCCCCACCTCGCAGTGGTCTGTTCCTCAATCAGTGTGTCAAATTTGGCAGACACCTGATCGACATCAGACATTGGCCTCGAAAGAGTCAGGGGCGGAAAAAAGGAAAAAGAAGAGACAGTGGGATGATACTCGTTTGCAGGTAAGACAATGTTTTAAATAAAAGTGTTAGTTTTGTAGGCACCCTTGCTTCGTGTATGCATGTCCAGAGGGGCGTCGCTAGTTGTGCAAATGATCCAGGGCTTTGCCCTGCATGTAGAATTTTTTATTTTAACGGGGGTCCGGGGGTTTCTCCTTGGGATTTTTTTTTTTTTACTTGGGCTGTTTAAGATGCAGTTAGTTGGTTTGAGAAGAAAAGGCAGATCGCTTGGATATGTTTTTTCGTTGTTGTTCTATCGGATAATGCGGTCAAAGGCCCAAGGGCGACATCTATTGGTGAAACTGCAATTAGAAAAAAAAAACACAATCTCACTGTTTGTATATTTTCATATGGAGTTGTCAAATTATTAGGGCTGGGAAAAGCGTAATCACATCCAAAATAAAAGTTTCTACATGAGTACTGTGTATAATTATTTTGTATATATAATATACACACATATGCACATATATATTTAAGAAATATTTGCATGTATATACTGTATATATTTATAGATAATTTATATTATATATATATATATATATATATATAAATTAAAATATTTTATATATAAATAACAAATATTTCTTAAATACATATACAAAATAATTATACACAGTGAGTACACACACATAGGCCTATATCATTAATGTAGACACAAACTTTTATTTTGGATGCGATTAATCGCGATTCATTTTTTCCCAGCCCTACAAATTATACACGTACCACCGCAAACACCCAATAGGAAAATTCAACTGCAGTAGCCACCGTTCAACCTGAAGAGGGCAGCACTAAGACGTTTTTACACCATATATTGTAGAAATAAAACACTTTATAAACAAATGTCAAAAAAGTTACTCGAATCAATGACTGGTATTAATAAAGATCCATTCTTACAGATCATTAACTAAAAGAAGTTGGTTAAGTGTTTAGTTACTCTTTAATAACGACGACATCTTCATTTGTTTACCGGTATGTCAACACTTGTCGCCTCTGTTGATGCCTGTTGACAGCTATAGCGGCAAGGGAAGATGACGCAAACGGTAATCGAGTGGTGTTTCATTTTTTTTTTTTTTTTAGAGGAACGTTCTCACCCCTACCCCCTTACACTTTATCTTATATTCTATATATTATCTTTATAAAAAAAAAAAAAAAAAAAAACACTACACGTACTGTATTAGATTAAACTTGGAAGGGTGATAGCACTTGCATATTGTTGCTTTATTGTTAGTTTAACTGCTTCTATTGTTCTCATTTGTAAGTCGCTTTGGATAAAAGTGTCTGCTAAATGAATAAATGTAAATGTAGATACATTCCCACACTGAAATGCATGTTTGAGCTGTGTTAACTGAAAGCAACTTGCACTGAGATATCCTAATATATGACAGTGCTATTGTTTTGTCTCAAGATGCAACCAGTAATATTTTTTTCCCTAGGGTATGTTTGTAAAAGTTAATTAAATATCCTCATTTAACTAAGGCCTAATTCTGGTTTAATCTAAGGTCTGCCTGTGAAACCAGGCCTATGACTTGTATTGACTTGTAGTTGTTTTTACTCAAGTATAGATTTGAGGTACCTCTGACATCATTCAGTCCTTGCTATATCTTCTTAAAGTCCATTTTTTGTGCATTAACTTCCATTAAGTGCCCTCAGTAAACGCATCAAAGTTGTATACATGATTTAACAAACAGGAGGACAGAAAATTATAAATGTCTGAAATGATTTGGTGTTTAGTGAGTGGAGTAAACAGTTTTGATGAATGTTTTGTACAGCATCCTTTGCTCAATCATTTTCCTGATTAAATGGAGCAATTTGCTTGTCTGTGTGCAATCCGCAGATGCTGGCCTCTGATAAAAATAGAAAGTGCATCAAGAAACTCGCATCATCCTCCAGCCTTCATCTCTTTTTCTCTCAATGTTTACAAATGACAAACAAAGTGTGACTTGGGCAAGTTATTATCAGACATTGCAGTTGTGATTAGCATAATGCATCTTGTTAGAGACATTTGGTGACTGGCATTTATCAGTTTTCAAATGGAATAACCATGGTGTCTACCTTTTTTAATATTTATCATCACTGAGCAACAATACAGTGCACAGTTGAACAAAGGAAGCAGGATTGTCTGCTTCTGTCTGTACAATAGTTTGCCCAAAATTGAAAAATTTATCATTAACTCGCACATGTTCATTTCCTCGCTCCAAAACCAAAAAGACTTTCTTTCTTCAGTCGAGCTCAAGAGACAGTTTCACTGTATGAGGAGCAATACAAGACGTTTCAGCCCGTTCTCATTCCAAGGCATCATATATTGACGCTTTTGCCAATGTGTATTCACCAATGCACCCTTTGGCGTCAATATGAGACGCAGATGGCCAGAAGGCGCCTCCTAGTGGTCTAACCCTAACCCTACCCCAGACCTAAACTTACCCATAACAGAAGCGTCTTATATTGACGCTAAAGTGTGCCATGTGTGTTGGATATATGTATTGGCAAAAGCGTCACTATATGACACCTTGGGATGAGAATGCGCAGGAAGTTTTCAGCGAACAATATTGAACATTAATGCAGTTATGAAATTTCACTGTGGTTGAGGTAAAGTTGTTTAGACAACAGTGATGCTGTGCACTTTTCTCTCATGACTCATAACTGATCATGACAAGGTGAGTTCAAGAGCTGAGGGAAAGAGTTTCAGTCAATAAACCTTAAATTACTCTGTTTTTCAAGTGGAATAGTAGTGTACCAGTCTATAGATAACTGTTATGGTGGTTTTATGGTTTCTTTTATGCCCCTACTCATCTCTGATGGTCTTGATATGTTGATCTGACATCCAAACACATTCTGATCATTGGAACTTTTGGGATTTTCATTGGTTTTTTTTCTGGTGCTTCAAGAAGACATATTTTAAAGAAGTCATGAACTGGCTTTTTAAATTTTATTATATTGTTGTCGGAGGTCAACTTATGATGTTCGCTTGGTTTTTGCATTCAAAAACATCAAAATGAATAAGTAATAGGTCATTTTGTTCCTAAGTTTTGAGCCTACCTGAAAAACGCTGTTTTAATGGGCGTCTCACACTGAAGATTTGGAATTAAATGAAATTAATTGGATCACAAACAGCATCACTTCTCTATACACATGTTTGTCACTATCACTGCAAAATATTCATGATTCATGAGATCACTAGTTTATTGCGTGCAATGGCACAAGATCTATTTTGAGGAATATTTTGACACACATTCGTTTGACTTTTGAAAAGTGTTACATTTATTTAAAACAATTTTTATTTTGATTTCAGTTTTTTTTTCAGGTTTCAGTAACTGTTGAACATGTGAAAGAATGGGATATGAGATAAAAGCACTCTTGTTTGCAGGGGTTAAATGCCAAATGGAGGAAGATGCAAATTAAATGATTTTCCATAAGTCGGTAAGGAATGGATTTGTTGTGAAGAATCAAAGTGAACCACATTGACTGCTATTCACAACAGATAATGACAGAGAAAGCTATTTCACAAACATTCTTGTGCCAGCGGGCCACTGTATTGAGATTGAGTTGCCCTTGTGATGAAAGGAAATGCTAAAGATTAACTCTCTCCAGGATTCAATGACCTCCTTCCTATAGCGGCAGGCGGCATTATGGGAAGGGATTTCAGAAATTAAGGATTTTTTTCCAGGATTTTTCTACATATAATGGATTTCAATGGGCACCAAACGGTTCAAGGTCCAAAAGACAGTTTCAGTGCAAACTGTTTAAAGGGCTTTAAACGACACCAGACGATGAATAAGGGTTCCCATTGAAGTCCATTATATGGAGAAAAATCCTGGAATGTTTTCATCTAAAACCTTAATTTCTTTTCGACTGAAGAAAGAAAGACATGGACATCTTGAATGACATGGGGGTGAGTAAATTATCAGCAAACGGTTTTTTTTAAAAGTGAACTACTCCTTTAATGTTGGACACACACAAGTCATCAATATTTTTGGTACATATATTTAAATATTTAAAAAAAAATGTTTCTTGTCATTTTTTTAGGAGTATAGTACAATTTTTGAGTTCTGCTATACAAAATTTTAAATTAAAAAAAAAAAATGCAGGCGGTGACACTGGTGGGGAAAGAGTTATTAAAAGTTAGTTGACATGCAACGTTACTGTATTTAAAAAAAGGGAACCATCAAAATAAAGTGTAACCAATAGTAAAGCATTTTGTGCAGCTATACTGCTACTCCATTGCCAAACAAATGACCAGATACAGATGGTTGGTTTACCTCTAAAAGAGATTTACAGTAGTATTAGTTGAGTGCCTGATTCCCTTCTTCCTGGAGCGGTTTCTTCTGACCTGACCACCGAGTGTGTTTCTTGTTTGTGTGTTGTCAGAAAACTCCAAAACAATAGCAGAGAAAACACATCCATTGCCACATGCAGCACAGTAGGAATTATAGAGATCAGCCATTTCTGTAAAGAAGATTGTATTCCTTATGGACAGCATATTGTGCTCCTATTCCTGGTCGTTGTGAAGAGCTTGTCTATTAGCAGACTGATCTCATGAAGTAGAGGGTGTATGACACGCCAATTCGTATTTCCATTTTTGGCGTGCTATCAAGACGCATAATCGCCTTTCAGCGTGTTTATGAACGCCGTTGACTTAACGTTATATAAATATATGACTTACCTCAACCCCGTCCCTAAACCTAACCGTCACTGGGGTTAATGGCATTTATAACTGTTCCCTTACCATCCTAGGTAAAAAAAAAGATATGACTTACCTCAACCCCATCCCTAAACTTAACCGTCACTGGGGTTAATGGCATTTATGACTGGAGATATGACTGCGTGTTCAGACACGCGGACGTTAATGGCGTAGACATATACGCATACACGCGGATACACGCGGATAGCTCAAAATGCGTGGAAATAATATGCCACCTGACTCGAAAGTGGCATATATGTTTACGCAAAAGTCATGATGTCATGTTGCTATTAGAGACCCTACGATGTTTGAGACTGAATCTTTCATTTTTGCTTCCAAATACACACAAACCCTCCTAGCCTTAAGCTAAGCATCTACAATCCACAGTTTAACATATTCCAGATGCAAGAGAAATATAGAATAATATCACTGCTATGGACTATAATGGTAATGGTACTTTAAAAATTAATCATAAAAACAGCAGCATCGAACAGCACACATGAGATAGAATCTGTTGCAGAAGTTTGTGGGCTAGCTGCTGGTTTCTGTTCAATGAATGCTGAGTGTGTGGTAAAGGAAAGAGCAAAAAGACAGCTTGGCAGGTTTATGGACCCAGATAACTGTGGGAAAGACCATTAGAGTGAACTATGCTTACAGAATCTTGATGCTGAATATCAAGTGCCACCGATGTGATGTTTCTGGCCGTGTAGCTGCTCTGCAGATCCTTTGAAGAATCCTGATTTTAGAAACTTTAACAAGATCCCTTCCCGTTTCAGTTTGTATGGCACATTGTGCACTGATTGAGTCGGGATTAATTCTTCCAGAAAGACTCGGGAGATAAGATACTGTACGATGAAACATTTTATTAACAGCCCAGCAAGCCATATATGCAATAAAGTTCTTTGGCGTAGGCCCCGTCCGTAACTCGCGAACCGAGGGTATGGATTCTGCATATCCTGCCTGAAGATGAAGGCAGGGGCGAGGCTGACCCCCACTTGGAGTTTTGGAAGGGGCCGACCTGGTGGTGGTAGTGGGAAGGATGGAGCGAAGATCGTCTTGGTGGAGGTGGGGAGGATGGTGGTAAGTGAAGCGTCAGCATCTGCGAACTCAGACAAGTGTAAGTAAGGGTCTTTTATACTTCACGTATTAGAACGCGATTGGATAGATGAGAAGGTAATAATGACGTGACAATTGAGTCTTCCTGGCAGAACTTGCGCTACGCTTTCATTGTAGGCTTGCAAAGAGTCTATTATTAAAGGGTTTCTATTTTTATGCTGACGTCACCCAAATAAATGTACCTATCAAGAGAAATGATCCATCTGCATTAACTTTAAAGAGGTTAAATCTTGGCTTGCTCAAAACGTTTTATCTTTAAATGAAGACAAAACGGAGGGTCCCACTGATAATTTTAAGACCACCAGCATCGGTTTGAGGAGATTGTCTGCATTCAGATCTATATGTGCGGAATTTTGGGTGTGCTTTTAGATGAGCCTTTTAAACTTGACAAACAAATATCTTGTCTAAAATGAATAACTTCCTAACTGACAAAACTCTAGAGATGGCTGTTCATGCTTTTATTACTTCTCATTTAGACTACTGCAAATCAAAGTATTTCCAAGTCACAAATCACTCACCTTCAACTGGTCCAAAGTGCGACTGCAAGATTTATTCACAAAAGTTCCCAATTCTAAGAGATCTTCACTTGCTGCCTATTCAGAATAAAATTGAAGATTCATTTGTAAATAAATGTATGCAAAACCATGTTCCTATCTACTTATCATAGTTTCTGCATTCCTAAACCCCCTCCAGAAGCTTAAGATCAAGTGACCAAGACCTCTTTTTAGTCCCACACTCACGACTCAAATGTACAGGGGATTAGGGCTGGGTATCGTAACAAAACGTTAAATACCTATAACTTGATTTCGATACCAGTTCCTGAACGATACCTTTTGCAAATACCAATTTTATGTTACCTAAATTTTTGCTCAAGTGATTATGGATGTGTCGGGAAACAACAGCAAGGATATATTTGAATTGTTTATTAATGAACAAATGTTTAATAAGTGTGCTGGGAGCAAATATGATTATGGCGATGCTGACCTGCAGTAGTGAATGCGCGCGCCTATTTGGTTTAGGTAATCAAACTAATTTTTTAATACTAATATTTTGACCGTCTATATGCCTATTTCTCATGTCTATGAGGCAAGTATCCTATATGCTGAGTTTCGGTTTCATTTGTAACGCGGTCCTGTTCTTGCAGTCGAGGACGGATAAACTTTCAACTCTCAAGTGTCTGTACGCTTATCAGATTTACCGTGTTACCAGCCATTATCTTGTCGAAAATATTGCATCGCATGCTTCTTGCATCGAGTCTGGCACATAGGTACACTTTGGATCATTTCCACATATGTTCTATCTGGGTTGGGACGCTTACATGCGCACACACACACACTACAGCCCCACGTGCGACGAGCTACGTCTCTGGGCAGCCACGTAAACTAGTGTTTTCCGCCACAGCCAATCATGCTGTATGCTTATTATTTCACTTACGTTGACGAGATTAACCACTTAGGTACCGAAATTTGGTACCAAAAAACAAGACGTGTTTCGATACTCGGTAGTACCGAGGCAATTCGGTCGGTACCTAAAAAGTACCGAACTCGGTACCCAGCCCTACAGGGGATCGAGTGTTTTCTGTAGTTGGGTCACGGTTATGGAACAACCTGCCCACAGAGATCAGGGGTGAGTTTCCCAAAAGCACCATTAGCCAACTATGGTCGCAAGTTCCGTCGTTATCACCATGGTTCAATGAGTAGGTGTTTCCCGAAACCAACGACGGTTGGAGAGTTAGAGGCATAGTTTCTAGATTGCATGACACGTGGACTTAATAAATCTGTATCTTGAGCAAAATAAGCAAGCTGACATTCAGTATAAACCCGTGTCTTTTATTTAGAGTACATACAAATGTCATTTACGTGTTTAAGTTTGTCAAGATATTTAAAGCACCGTTTTTAAAGACTGCGCATGTGCGAATGTGCTCTAGCTACTATAAGAACAAGCTTATGATTGAATCTGGAAATAAAGCGAATTAACTGAGAAAATTGAGAAATAGTACTCAGATGCCATGTCTGTAATTTATATCAAAACATCTAGGATTAATTCGATTTCAAAGAGTTTCATTAAAATAAGTCATTACTCCACCATGTGGTTGACGTTATAAACCAACGTGGTTGAACGACCACTTTGCGACACTATGGTTTCGGGAAACAGTCGCGACTAGCAAGGTGATTTCTTCAACGATGCATTGTACTGTGATAATGAAGCAATGAGTTACAGCATTGCACGGGAAACACACCCCAAAGTGGCACCTTCCCTGAACATTTGTAAATCTCTTTTCAAAACGTATTTGTTTTCTCTGGTGTATTGATTTTTTTTTGTTCGTTTTTACAAAAAAAGTATCTTTATTTGTCTCCCTGAGGAGAAATTAGTTAAAATGTGTATCTTAAGTGTGTATATTTAGGATTTGTACTTTATATGTCTTGTACAAAACTTTCGTCAGGCTGTTTTTAGGTGTGCTTTATACATTAATTAAACTTAAACTATTAAAAGTCTTTAGGACCGACAGTGTCTTATTTCAAAAGCTGTGCCTACCGGAGGTCACAGATGTGTACGTCATTGAGGATATCACATTTCAAAAAAGCAGTTAATAAACCTTGTTAATTGAAACCAGTTAATGACTGATTCTTGTGAGGTGCAATTACTGTTTTAATTTCTTACTATGAAATACTATGAAACATGTGGCCAACAAATGCAACCTCTGGAGTTGCATACAAATCAGCCACTAGAAACTTCTAGGCACGTGTAATGAAGCAAAACTCTTCAGGGAAGTGGCCCCCCATGAGCAGGACTGGACAGTCATGGACTAGGAGCATGCCTAATTTTCACAACCAAAGTTTTTTGTCCAGTAAGTCTACAGTAAGCCAGTAGCGGACCACAAATAATCCAGTAAACGTCATGTGCAAGCATTTGCACTGCCTAAAACTTGGAAAAAAAGGTAAGCTCAACAGTTTGGAAGATAGATTATTTTTGCACTCTCTCATTAATAACATTTTATATATTAAAAAAAAAAAAACATTATTCTAGATAGACACATTCAACCATATTATAACAGCAGGGTCATAAAGCTGTCATATTGTCCAGGGTCATGGCCCCCAGCAACACATGGGCTTCAGGGGGTTTCTGAGTATACTCGAGCACAAATTAAATATGAGATTAAATTAAAACAAATCAAAATTATATACTTATATATATATATATATATTAATAACAATATTGATTTGCTCAAGTCAATATATTTTCTCCCTGTGTTGCCTTGGATACTAATCAAACCTGGGCCTCTGTTGTTGTTTATTGGTCTAGATCCATAAGAGGTTAAGATGAGGTTTGCCTACGGCTCACTTTTAAATATTTGATTTGAAGTCAGCTGGTCAATCTTCAAAGCTCGGCCCAGTCTTATTGAAATTCCACCTGTATGCACGGATTCGAGAGAGAGAATTAAGCTTCAGTCAGCAACACCAAGAAAAGCTTGGTGAAAAAAATAATGAAAATGGGTGTTATTTTTTTCATTCTTTAGCCACAGTAAAAAACTGACATAGGGAGGAATATTTTTTTGTTACCAAGCGTAAACAGGGATTAAGGTTTGACAGCGCATGGTCTCAGACTTTGCTGCAAACACATACTGTACGCTAAAATCAAATCGTTGACAAATGAGCTTCTCTACTTTTTGTGAAATTGAATTTATATTTGATATTACTGTAATATAATAATATAATAATATTGATTTTATACAGGATGCAGCATTTTACTTTTAATATAGATGGGAAAAATATATTACCGTGTCTGGTCCACTGCAGTTTTAAGGAGAAAATACTCAGCAATGCAGTTGAATTTACACATGGTTTGTCTTAAAGTCTTAAAAGCTAGATTTTCACCATGGGGGGACTTGAGAAAAAAAAGTGAGATGAAATAAAAACTCACCATCCGTTTAGAAATTGAATGGTAAAGATCTACCCTCACCTAAAGGATTATTATGAACACCATACTAATACTGTATTTGACCGCCTTTCGCTCTATTGGGTTGAGATCTGGAGACTGTGGGGGCCATTTTAGTACAGTCAACTCATTGTCATGTTCAAGAAATGAAAAAATAATGAAAATGGGTGTGTTATTTTTTTCATTCTTTAGCCACAGTAACAAACTCTATTGGGTTATTGGGTTATTACTCTATTGCAGCAAAGCATTTGAGAAGCCACAACACACACAACCTTGAGGCGGATGGGCTACAACAGCAGAAGACCCCACTGGGTACCACTCATCTCCACTACAAATAGGAAAAAGAGGCGACAATTTGCAAGAGATCACCAAAATTGGACAGTTGAAGACTGTAAAAATGTTGCCTGGTCTGATGAGTCTCGATTTCTGTTGAGACATTCAGATGGTAGAGTCAGAATTTGGCGTAAACAGAATGAGAACATGGATCCATCATGCCTTGTTACCACTGCAGGCTGGTGGTGGTGGTGTAATGGTGTGGGGATGTTTTCTTGGCACACTTTAGGCCTCTTAGTGCCAATTGGGCATCGTTTAAATGCCATGACCTACCTAAGCATTGTTTCTGACCATGTCCATCCCTTTATGGCCACCATGTCCCCATCCTCTGATGGCTACTTCCAGCAGGATAATGGACCATATCATAAAGCTTGAATCATTTCAAGTTGGTTTCTTGAACATGACAATGAGTTGACTGTACTAAAATGGCCCCCACAGTCACCAGATCTCAACCCAATAGAGCATCTTTGGGATGTGGTGGAACGGGAGCTTCGTGCCCTGGATGTGCATCCCACAAATCTCCAACAACTGCAAGATGCTATCCTATCAATATGGGCCAACATTTCTAAAGAATGCTTTCAGCACCTTGTTGAATAAATGCCATGTAGAATTAAGGCAGTTCTGAAGGAGAAATGGGGTCAAACACAGGATTAGTATGGTTTCAAGTTCAAGTTTGTATTTATTTATATAGCAAATTGGTGTTCATAATAATCCTTTAGGTGAGTGTATATTACAATAGTTCACATAGCATTAATGTTAAAAATGCAGCATCTCATTCGCTCTCAGACAACCGGGTAACAGAGACGTCTTATGTTTGAATGTAACCCGGTTCCCTTAGAGGGATTGAGACGCTGCGTTATGATGTTAAAGTATGGGAAAACCTCAACGTGAGCCGGTATCTGAAGCATGTGTGGAAAACAAGCTGATCACATTGGCCAAAGAACGGTAAGGTGACGCAACGTCAGTGCCTCACAAAGACCCTAAATACACAATAGACTTTCCACACAAACAAGCGGATCCCTTGACAAAGACAAAGAGGCTGTTGACGTGTCTTATTTAGGGTCTTTGTGGTGCACTAACGGTGCGTTACCTGATCGTTCTTCGGCCAATCTGATCATACAAGCTTCGTTCACCGGCTCACGCTGAGGCGTTCCCATAGCTTTAACACCATAGTGCAAGCGTTGAGTTACATACAACAGGGAACTGTAATTTTAAATGGTATGGGCTCTATGCACGGCGGTATTTCCGGTGAAGGATTAAGGATGCTCGATGACTTCCGATCGTATAGAGTCCAATGCAATACAGAGAATTTATATTGAGTTTTATAGTCCATGGTTATAATAAAGAAACGTTAGTCACAAAAACAGATAAAACAGACACCCCTCGTTGTGTTTATGCTTCTTTTTAAAATTATATTAAATAAACATAACTATATATAAAATTACATCTAAACGTATGTTCGTTTCGTTTCAAAGACGGGAGGACAGTAAATTTTGAAGACTCTGCCATAATCCCGTTTTCCTCGGTTCTCCTCCGCTTTAATCTACACAACCGGAAATGGACGAGCATCCTTGCATCAAATGCGGAACTTATGCGTGCATATAGCCCATTATCATCTTACAACATTATTGTTTTTATTGTATTTCTAATAAAAAAAAATACAGCCTTGGTGAGATTTTAAATATTTTTTACAGATTTATTTCATTGTTTATTTTGATAAATTACTAATGTTTGAAATCTATATATTATGAATTAAGATTTTCAGAATTCACCTTTGGCTATGCCCCGCCCCCCTTGGTTACTGTTGCTACTTCCGTCAAACTTCATCTGGGCTCTGGTTTGGTATCAACATGTCTTATGCTGTGACAGCTCTTCCTGCTGAAATGTTATCAAACTTTTATAAAGCAGCAAATAAAGTGTCCGATAGAAGTAGGCAAAAGGGGCTGCAATATGCGTTCGAAGGCTATATTCAAGACATATACAGGTGAAACGCAAGAAACAACAAGGCATCCAAAAAGAGGCAAAAGCATAACGTTACCGGTCACAGTCAAAAAATGAACCACCGCATTTCCTACTAATCGAGACGGAGGTTGGGACTAACAATATCAGGGAGCAACACGGTTCATGCAAAGCTGGGTAGGTCTCTATTCACTTCTATAATCGTTATGACAAAGCAAACGGACTACACGAGTATAACGTTGTATTTATTAGCAGCGTGTGCTAGCGTATCACCAACCGGTATGAGAACCGAAATCATAACCTAAAACATTATAAAACGGTCTAACTATAACTTCACAGTAATGTTAGAAGCAAAAAAGATGTGCTCGTTGAACTTTGAGGGGTTTAGCTGACTGAGGATGTCCACACAGTTTAATCCAAAGACAAAACTTGTCAGGATTTAACTTCGGTTTTGGGAAGGGAATAAACGGACACCCCCCTCCAACCTCTCTGGGAAACGCGTATCTGTGTTACAAATGCCCAGGCACAACATTTAACCATACTTTTGATTAAACTACGAAGGTAATAGCCTGCCGAGACCAAAAATATGAGACGCCTGTGTTGAAAGTCAATGGAGCGCTGTGAAAAAGTGTCGGACCCCTGTGGGAGCTCGTTCTTGGCTGCGCTGTGATTGGTCAATCTATATTCTAGGGCGTGGCTTAGCCAAAGGCGAATTAAGTTCAAGTCAAATACTGCCTAACATTTCCAATGGAGTGTCATGTTGATGCAAGCATTGAGATTTGATGACCTCAATATCAGCATCATATGTTTATTGACAAGTGGGCTATTGATCTGTTGACTGGAATGAAATGGGAACTTAAGGGTGAACCAGCATCACACTGATTGTTTTCCAATCACAGCTTATAGGATTGACCATTAGGCATTCTGCTCACACACAAAATGAACCGTAACAATTCGTGTCATCCATTTCAAATTATAGATGATGGTTTAATCAGAGGCAAAATTGGACACAGCACTCACACTCTGTTTCTATAGTGTGATCTTCACGGCACAGTAATTCTCCATTTTTACTCAACAAGCTTGACAGGGGCACAATCAAACATTATGGTTTATTCTCTCATCAGAATGCTTGTGTTAATGCTGAAAGCATTGCTGTAGTTCAGGGTCAGTGATGGGGTTATTTTGGTGATCCGACCTGATATGTTATGTGTAAACAACACGATAGTAAATCTTTATCTAAATCAGTATTGACATGTTCATACCAGCAGCTTGACTACTAATAATGAGATTGTTGAGGTCAAGCGGTAACTGAAACCTATGCTATGGAAAGCCTGGCCAAGGCAAAGAACAGCATTGAGATGTACACACACACAACAGAGCCCAAATAATTATGACTACGACTAATTCCTATAATAATTGAGCAGGCTTTAAAGTTTGAATAGCAGTCTATCAGTACAAGACTTTCTATTTTCTTCAGATTTTAATGGTGGGTTGTGCAATATGCCCATAAAGATAATGTTAGGTTTTCAAGCCATATATAAATAAGAAGAGACACACTTGTAGACTATGAATAACAAGATGTATAAAAAAAACTTGTTTACTAAAATGACTTAAAACATCTTGACTTAATTAAAAATAATGTGAGGATGGATATGCTTCTCATTCTGGTAAGTATCCTGTGGGAATTATCAGAACTCGTTTATACAAACCACATCTCTGTAGGGACAACAGATAACAGGGAAGATTCTAATTGAACCGTTTTGCTGCAAGTCTCGCACAATTTAATGTAGCTATTAAAATGAGCTTCATTACTATAGGGCTTTGATTATGAGGCGTGTCATAATCGAACCAGGAAAAAAAAAATTATCGGATAGACCTACAACCTCTCAGAGCAACGCAGTGAGTGAATGAGTGAATGAATGAATCTGCTCACATTTGTCAGACTTGTCTTGGCTGAATTTAATAAATGTTAATAAAACGACGAAAGACACCAGGCTGAAGAAGCGTGTTCATTTGAGTCTTCAGAGAAAAGAGAACGGGAGCCAAAATTATATTTTAATGATGTATTTAATGATGATTTAAATACAAAATGATGAGTAGCATCTAATAATTTATTAAACAAATACACCGCTTATAAGGGGCACAGTGACCACCAGTATGGGTAAGGTGTGTGAGTAGTATAACAAATCGTCACCGTTGTTTGCCGCAGCGATTGCTTTGACATGAGTTTCATCGCTGTGATGCCAATTTCGGCTGCTTCTTTTACTTGAGTACTTGAGTCTTCCATGCAATGCGACCAAAGGAGAAACCACAATGACAACTGGGTTATCATTGCGTCCCATCTTCTTAGAGACCATCGAAGCCAGCTGATAAATTAAACTTTTGCCGAATCCTGTAGGAAGGACGGTCACGGCAAACACATCTTGACGATCGACAAATGCCTTTATTACAGTTATCCGTTCGTCTTTTAAAATGAATGCACTGTTGATTTCTTTTAAAACAGACTTGATAGCGGAATCTATACATTTTAATTCTCCAGTCATCTTTGAGGGAAACCAGTTCAACCCAAGCGCTCTTTGACAACGTGATGATTATGTCCCTGCAGATCATCTGTCCATCGTCGTACAAAGCCCGCCCTGGCAATTTGATTGGCCCGACCATTTTTTTGACTGATCATAATTACTCCTCAATGGATCGAGTCCAGATCGAACTTCCCGACCAAAAAAATGTTGTGGGCGAGGTTCGGGCTGGCATCCAGGCTAGCCATTTTTTATTTACTCTTCCAATTGTCCTGTTGTCAGCAGACTCAAGTGCTGGAGAAAGGTTAACACACATCTGTATATTGTATCCATTGTAGAGAGCATCAGTGATTATAATGGCTTATTTTCCGTCCAGTGTAGGCAAGTGTCAGCCATTATAAGAAATTGAATGCCAGTGGGTGGTGCGATGATTTAAAACTATCCACAAGTTTCCTACGCCCCATGAGGCCTTGCGTCAAAAGTGGGCGCGACTTCCGGTTGGAAGTAAACAAAGCACGATTTGACATGCTTGACACTCGTTCATTCAACAGTTGACAGTCATTCAAGTTATAGCGATCCAAACTAGCTAACGATGTGGGAACACCACCTCAACGAAATTAAAAAAGGTGAAATAACAGTACCTTTACCCTCCACAGTAGTTGATTGGGAGTATTCCCAGATAGCAAACTGACATTGAATCAACGTGGAAACGACGTCTCTCATGACATTGAAACAACGTTGATTTTGCTCATCGAATTAACGTTGAACCAACGTCAGACGCGGCATTCTTCAAAGCTAAATGAAATCGAAAATTGGTTTGCTTTCATAACGTTGAAACAACGCGTTGATTTCAAGTTGATTTTCCGTTAGTTTTGAAAGAATGACGCGTCTGACGTTGGTTCAACGTTAATTCGATGAGCAAAACAATGTCAGATCAACGTTGTTTCGATGTCATATTTCCACGTTGATTCAATGTCAGTCTGCTATCTGGGTTATAATAACATTATTAATAATCAATACTCATCAAGGCATGGTGACAGACAGTTGTGTGAGCTGACAAACAATTAAAATAAAAAATACACACTTAGTCATTGTGCTTTGGAGTTTATTCAAAATTATAAATGAATGTGCTACTTGAATACATTAACTGGCACATTTGGTATTCTGTCAACACAGGCTTTGATCCTGAGTTTAGGTGCAACATAGAGAACAGCCAAACACATGCTGATAGAGTTTATAGAATATTAAGAATTTAAACAAATGTACACAGGAAGATTCGTCGTCTTTTGGGAGACGGAAACTAGTCGTTGGCAGGAACACTCTGATTTCGTTTTCAGCTTATGTTCAAAACAATCACGTTTAAGCCACTGAACTAGTTTAGTCCGGTTATACATACAACCGCGAACAGCACATGTTGTCCCTGAGCTCCGTAACGACATCTCTCATAAAGATTTGCGTCTTTAAATAGTAAAATAATTCTCCGAAAAACAGCTAGCCTCTTCGCTAACTAACACACAAAATATCATTGGAATGCTACTTCCGCCGCCTCACCGAAAGTTTCACCCACTTTATTTTATACAGGAGCGCCCCTCGGAAATTTGTGGATTGGTTGATGTCTTGTTGAGCCTGATTTAGACACCGGGGAAAGACATAAAGCAAATTTGCCTGTACAGGCTTTACATAAATACAATATAGGTAAAGTATATCTAGGTATAGGTTTAAATCTGGGTGACCACTTATATTAATGATACAAGTTTTAAAAATATGATATATATATATATATATATATATATATATATATATATATATATATATATCATCATATTTTAAAAACTGGTTTATTTAAAAAACATCCTTCTATGCAGAATACGATGGCATAGAACAGGAAATAACATAACAGTCCACACAAGACAAGGGGAACACAAGACAGGAATCATGATCTCTTTAAGAACGTTCTTAATTTATTTCTTAAGAAGGATTTTTGGGCGAAATTGAAAAACTGTATTGTTTTTGGGCGAAATTAAACAGAAAAACTGTATTGTGCACTGTGGTTTGCAGTGTGATGCTAGCGTGATGCTAAGATTTTACACGTTGAAAAATATTGCCATTATAGGTTGAAATCAAGTATTTCTACACTGAATGTTTCTGAAACTTTGAAGAGATGCATAACATGAATTGACCACATAAGGAGAATAAAATGAATCTTATGCTGCTGTTCCACTTTGGGCAGATGTTTAATGATGCTCTCTAAAGATTATCCGCTCACATCTGCATTCAGAATAAAGCTCGACTCAGCAGACACATCAAAAGAGATGCTGTAAATTTCAAGAGAGATCGGTGCTCTAGAGATTTCTTTAGCATGTATGTCAGTGCCTTCAAAGGAACAGAACCCAATGCTGACTTCTCTTGGATCTCATTCCAAACCAGCATTTGCAGTTTGGGGTCATTGAGTTTTATAGACATAGAGTGCTGATCCTGTACCATAATCCGTCGTTTCTGATCCATATGGCTCACAGCCCACATAGTGTAACAACCATGTCCTATATTTAAAGTGCATTTTCATATTGGTCTAATCAAAAATGATGGTTTCCGGTTTAAACCTATTTTGTTCACCAATTAAAATTAATTCAAGAGTCTTTTCACTGGACACCAGAGTGTGGATGTGCAGAACACTAGCTAAATTTACTGACATGAGAAATGATTGTAGGTTAACCATTATGTATTATTAGCATTGTTATTTTAAAAACGAATACATTTGGCTTTAACAAAAAAATAATTATAATAATAATGATGATAATTTGGTCCAAAACAGTGCTCAGGTTTTTTCAAGTTACTCGCGTCAAACTTACTTCCCACAGCCTATTTTCCAATTTGTGTTGGAGGACAGTTGAGCAGCATTAGATGACAATTAATTCATGTGACAAATCTCCAAGCAATCCCTAATGAAGACAGCCCATCTTCCTGGAAGCGTTTCAATGTTTACGACAAGTTTTATAATTCATCACATTCTCATTAGTTTATAATGGCATACATGCGACCATTGTACCGCAGTTGAATGATTTATGTGATCATAAGGGAAATTTAGCATTTGCCTGCAAATTTAGCTGAACAAAATAGACTTGATTTTTTTTTTTCCTGGAACAGGAATGCAAAACAAAGAGCTCGTCTCAGCTGACACATCAACGACTTCAGAACAACACGCATAATTACTCTCGTAATAACCTGAGAGTGCTCTGTAGACTAGGTCAGGGTTTCTAAACCTCAACAGTTGCTGCTATACTGAAGGAAAACACTTCAGAGACTCAATTGAGAAAACAAGTCTGTAATTTTCTTTCAGAGCAATTTTGTTCATAAGGTTGGGGTGTCCATGTTTCTATTTTGGGCCTCTAATACTCAAGAAGAGATGAGAGGCTCTGCACTGAATGACCTTTTCATTTCGAAAAGAATAGGGTTACCATAAAAGTCAACATGGCATCAACGCTTGCCCAATTTTAAGGGGGTTTCCAACCCGATCTCACGGCAAATTCGTACGAATTACCTCATGGGATAGTAAAGCGTCCATTGAACACTTGAGAATCTCACTGGAAGCAGTAGGTCGAGGACTTGCCAACATGTTTTTAAATACTATGTATTCGGACATACTTGGCACAGTGTTTTTCGTCTACTATAGATTTCGGGTGCAGCGTGAATGTTTTAAACGTTCAGGGAACCATCAGAAATAATGTGTCGGCAAATCATTCTTATATAAAATATCATATTTTTGATAGCTGGTCAATGTCAAATCCAGTTCTGTTCTACAGTACATTACATTTGTTCTAATAATACCTTAAGTGTATAATTTCTTACACCCCTATCCTTTAATGACTGAATTAATTCAAGCCTTTCTCTACTGTATGCTACACATTCTAGTAATATATGTTTGTGGATATCCACATTTATCACAATTACCACCGTAAGACTGGAAAACTGGAACTGGTTGATGGAATCAATCTGACCAGTGTCCTCTGAAGAAAAAAGGAACTTGCTTGCAAATTAACATGTGAACAACACACACACACACTTGCAGAGATCACTCACACGGAAATATATATGGTTTTAATGTAAATGTGATAATCTTTAACGATTGTTTAGTATCATTTTCAAGGTCTCGGGGTGACTGGAAATAATGTCTCATTTCCAAAGAAGTAAAAGAAAAGGTAATTAAAAAAACACATAGGCACTCTAAAGGTGTAAATGTTAATTCCCACTGTCCCTTGCAAATGGTCTCCCCCCATTAAGTCTGAATGGGGGTAAACAGTAACTTTCCATTGTAACCTGATGATTTAGAGATCAGGTAAGGTCTGGCTATAAAAGGAAATGCAACGGGGAGTTCAGGGCTGCATTGTCTGTATCAGATCAGCCCATGATGCTGTGTCTTCAAGGCTCAGCATTCATGTAGTTAAACCTTTTTCATTTTATGAGTCAGATGAAACGAGTTAATGCATAAGATTAAATGTGTTGCATTTCATTAAAAATCACTTTGCCATGGGTAAGACGGAACACATGTGAAACCTTCGCCTCAAATCGAACGCCGTCTTTGGATCGATTTTGTGGCCTTTACACCACTTTCATGTTTTCCTATTTTATGTAAACTTTGATTTAGTGTTTTATGTCCAATATGTAATCTTGTCATTATCACATTCTTTTTCCTGTTATCAACATTTGTTCTTTCCACCCCCATATTCCTTTGTATACTATACAAATGTCTTCCTCTTATTTCATTGTCCCATATCCTCTGCCACCTCTTTTTCACTTCAGTCCCAATCAGCCCCTTAATTTCTGCTTTACTCATCTGTACTCTGATGTTGATCTCAGGATCTTTCAACAATTCCTTTGCTAGTTTATCAGCTTCCTTGTTCCCCTTTACTCCGACATGTGCTGGCACCCAGAAAAAAACTCACCCTTTGTCACTCTTTGTTTATACAGAGATTTCGGAAGTTTTACCTTTCACTAAACATATTTAGATATACCGAAATTGTCTTCCATTGCGGTTTCCCGTATATCTAAATATGTTTAGTAAAAGGTAAAACTTCCGAAATCTCCGTGTAAATATTGAGTGACGTCACACGCAAACGATCACTTCCGGCGTAAAATTGAACTGATTCAGTTCGGTTCAGTTGGACATTGCACAACTGATTCAGATCACTTGGACGTCACTGTGATTACACGAGGTAAGAACGATATAAATACTGTTCGTTTTCTCACAAAAAAAAAACGCTCGTTTCGTGTCTTAGGCCATCAATGTGTACTTACATTTACGAGTCATTAAATCATGTTTAATTTTGACTTCTCTGCATGCTTTTTGACGTGGACCCCCTTAGCCTCCAGTGTATGACTGATAGACAACAACGGTTTGACTGAAAAATGTCAAAATTGAAAATACTGTGGAAACAAAGACATCTACATCTTGGATGCCCTTGAAGTAAGATAAAACATATAAAAAATTAATTTCAAAGTGAACTATCCCTTTAAAGTAATGTCCATATGTTTTTCACACGGTAAAATACTCGATGTACTTGACTGTGTTGAGAGAGAAAAATGATGGGTTGCGAACTTGCGAATGCCATTTCATGTCGACTTTACTTACAATTCCTGGTTCTCATCATTATTCCCCAGTGCTAACATCTATATTAGATCGAAAATACTGACAAATCAAAGGAAAGCATCTAAGAAAATGGATTAATGGATACATTTATATTGCCCATCTCAGTTTTCCACAGCTTGAATGTCAATGAGCTCTTGTTTTGGTGGAAAGGTCATTTGTATGGCATGAATGAGGTGTTAGTTTCATCTGGGTTTGATGTTATTGAAAGCATTTGTCACATATAACTACTCCAGAATAGGGTGATACAAGAAGTTATGCATTGTCAAGTTTTTCCCCAACCTCATTATGCAGTGCATGACTTAATCTCCCCCAGAAAGACTCTCTGAATAGAATCCATTATAACTTTAAGCAGTTTTCTTATTGCTTTAATGAAATTTCTTTCTGACTGACTGTTAATGTACTCTCTGTTTGCTCCTTTGGGGAGATGCAGTAGTTAACCTGTCCATTTTTCACAGCAGAATATATCCCTCTGGCCCTGGTGTCCATATTCCATATATATAGAATTAATAAAGCTACAATTAATAGGGTATGTTTCTAAAACAACCCACTTTCAATCCTCCAGTGGATTTTACACTAATCTTTGTTGAATTTCAACTGAGAAGCAGGTTGTTTTTTTTGTTTTTAACTGCATAAGAACTTTTAAGCATCCGCAATAAAACAGCAAAATGTGCATCTGGCCAAGTGACCGATGTATTCAGATATTTAATTTAACAAACCATTTAAATTTGCAACTCGTGTTCTGCAGGGCATGAGCAATAACTGCAACTGGAGGTCAAATGAAGAAATAAACTATTTTTTTAACCTCCATTTTGTTCAATAAATGTCTGAAACTGGCTACTGGTTATATGAAAGCCAATGGGTGTTTAATCACGCTGTCACATTTATGTGATCGAGGTTTGGAAATGACATTAACAAATAGGATCAGCAACTCATTAGGATTATTTCCGTGCCAACAGAGTTGGACATAATAGCTCGATTAATGATGTTGTTCATGAGCCAATTAATCAGATAAGAAGAAGAGCCCTCAGATAACTTGCAAAGAATATGAACTTATGAGACATGATAGCCTCTTCAGCATATGCTTTTTTACAGCTTAGAGTAAAATAAAGTAAGATAAAAAGAGAACATCACTAACACATTATGTTTTTGGTAAAAACTCCCATGTTCAGAATGCATAAAGGCTTACAATATAGACATGTATAGAGGTGTTTACTTAAAAAAAGAATCCTTATTAGCTTATTGTTGCTTAAAGATTTGATCAAACTCCTATAACCGTGAAAAATAAACAGATTACTTTTATTTATGCATGTATTATAAGAGCCATTCCACCAAAAGGGTGACATTTCTGTCCCCAGGACCTTATATGTATAAAATTGCATGAAAATTATCTCTAAAATACATTTTATTATTAAGCAAAATGTCATGCACATTTAGCTAACTACAAATTTAAAACGTATAATTAAAAACATGAACAAAAACGACACAGAACACTAAAAAATAGCATTTTCTGCATGTCCCAACTCTATCTCTAAACTTTACCATGAAATATTATAATTAAAATCCTTCAGTAATCTGATTTTTCTTGCATTGTTGTGTGACTTTATATCCAATCAATGCTTTAAAATGAAAAAAGAAAAAAACATTTGATCTAATATTTTGGATAAAATACACATTTTAGTCATGTCCCCAGGTTTTCACTCAGTCCTGTTACACTATTACATCCCCCCGCTGAATAACGTCAAATATTCCACA
This sequence comes from Pimephales promelas, assembly GCF_016745375.1. The sequence goes on from NW_024121444.1 coordinate 6,399,139, forward strand.
AGACACATTTTCAACAGTAAGTTTCATCATCTGGATCTTCTGAAGGCAATGGGCCGACTATAAGTCACTCCTCTCATTTTCGTTTCTGTATATTTTATTAAATTGTAACTATGAATGAGAAGGTCAATCTCAACATACAGTCCTGTTACCTAAAGGTTTTCTTAGATTTAATTGTTTTATTTTAAAAATATTAACTTTTGGTAAGGCACTAGAAATGGCTCAGTGTCCTCACGCGATTAGCATCAATGGTATGTGGCCATATATTTGATAACTTTTTGCTTAAAAACTCAATCCTGTTACCTTCAGTCCTGTTACTATTTGTTTCTTTTCCTAAAAAAAATAAAATTAAACCACTATTTTTATCATTTTTGTTTGGCCCATAATTTATACAATTATTTAATGAATTAATTCTAAAAAGCTTGAGGCTTCGGTCGTCTTTAAAATGAAAAAATGCCTTTGTGTTTTTTACATCAGAATACACCTTGCTTTAATAGTGATTTTATTGGCACAAATATCAATTTTTTGAACATATAACCAACAGTTTCTTTAAAATAAACACTTTCTTGTTGGGAAAACAAAGGAATTAATTGGCATGCTTCTAAACTTGCTTTTTAAATGACACATGATTTTTGGTAACAGGATTGAGAAAACATGGGTCCATATTCTGCTTAAACCTTGTAAAAAAATAAATAAAGTTGCCTGAGATTGACCAATACAAATTTTGAGTAGTTAAATATGTGTAGTATTAGATTCAATGTTGAAAACGATCAAAAATAAAGTTTATTTTTGAAGAGTTACAACAAGCAAATGTCACCCATTCGGCCCATAAGCATTTGTCATAGATTCAGCTAGTTTGAACTTTGTTGCTCTGTTTCTCTCTGCCTTGTTTGTTGTCATAGGTACTAATTTGATTTAGTCATCTTGGTCAGCTGTGTTCCCCTCATTACCTGTGCATATACTATAAATGGTATGTTTACACAACAACGATAGGATTAAAACTGAGAGGTCTTTTCCTTTGAGTTTTCCGCGGACAGCATTGTCAGAACGATCCCCCTTCACACGGATCTGTGAAAATCAATAGAAACCCCTGAATTCTACTGGCAGACCATATAGACGCTAATACGCAAAACGCTGGTGTTGTGTGGTTTTTAGTTGAAACCGGTGTGGTGTAAAAGCCCTCTAAATTCTTGTGTTTCATTGTCTGGTTGTCTGCTAGTCACTGGATTATTAAAGACTGCTTTGAATTTTTATTCTCCTCATTGTGTGTGTGATTATCACTACCGAGTTGTGACGGCATTTAAGTATACATGCATTATACACAGGATTCATTTTGTGAAGAAATCCACCAGCGACGTCAGATTCATCAGGATTCATGATAATAATATTGTGAACTCTTCTGAGAATGATGGCAAAGATTTGATATTTTCCAATTACAAAAGATTCACAGGAGGGATTCACATTCTCGTCCAGGCTAAGGTATGAATAGCTGTAGTTTAATAAGTATACAGCAAGAATTTCTGATCCTGGCAATTTGATGAAGTTAATCCGTGTAATGCAGATAAGTCGAATTAGGGGATTTTAACCTGAAATCTCTGTAATTAGCTCCTTTGGGTAAGTGACTGAAGAAAAGAGCAAAATAAAAGGCTGTAAGAGAGTACGAGTGCACACGACAGGCTTTGCTGGTTTTGGGCGATGAGTGTAATTAGAACAATTCCATTCCATACATTGATCTGAGCTGCTAAACAAAAGCAGGGTCATTCTAGTATAGGGAATGGATCACTTTTCTGGTTTTTGCAAGTTTCCAAAATTGAAATCAAGAATATAATGCATTGCATTGTAAGAAAATTATTTGTGCAATCTTAAGCCAAATTAATTCATTTTAATATAGGATAAATACATGTATTCAAAAAGGTAACAAGGTTGACAGTTACAGTTTTGACTTTTATAGTTGAATTGCTAACACTTTAAACACTTGTTTCATTTGTTAAAGGGGTCGAACTGGCTTTTTAAATTTTATTATATTGCAAAGTTGTCTGAGGTCAACTAATGACGTTCGCTTGGTTTTTGCATTCAAAAACATCAAAATGAAAAATTAATATGTTATTTTCTACCCTAGTTTTGAGCCTAGCTGAAAAACGTTTTTATGGGCGTCTCGCACTGAAGACTTGGAAGTTACCGCCCACTGCTGTGAGAGGATAACAGTTTTGCATATTATAATGAGTTTCAACTCACCTGTCGGTGCACTTGGGGGAAATTGTTTTGAAAACGTCCAATGTTGTAAAATGGCAACCGGAATGATTCGCCCAAACATGTTCGACCCAGAGTCTGTGTGTTGCACCATTCCTGTCAGATCCAATGTAGACGGCACAGCACCGTTCTTTACTCTTAATCGCTCTGCAAATCCAGTCTTGTTTACAAAACAATCCTCAGTGAAATGAAGCGAACAGACGGACAATGTTTTACCCACATCAGCTGGAACGTCATTAAAAATAAAGTTTATGAATACAGTCCTATTGGAATCCAGAGGAAGCTTATGCAGCGACTGTCTTCTTCCACAACCAGACACTGCATAATATTTTGTATTGCTCGGTAGCTCGATCCGGTTTGTCATCACGAGGTAGGAATCTATGTTATTTAGCTATGCGTGTAATACACGAATCGGTGGGTGGGGCTAAACCGGCCGCAAAAGCTCAAGGAAATTTTGATTTCTCAGTTCATCACCCCTTTAAATTATTTACTGAATTAGTTGCATGAACTAATATTTTTTTGGTAACACTTTACAATAAGGTTAATTAGTTAACATTAGTTAACTACATTAGTTAACATGTACAATATGTGAACAATACTTCTTCAGCATTTATTAATCTTAGTTAATATTAATTCCAACATTTACTAATACGTTGTTGTATTAGTTAACATTAGTTAATGGACTGTGAACTAACATGAACGCACAATGAACAGCTGTATTTGTATTAACTAATGTAACCCGGGTTAAAAATGCATAAAGTTATAAGTGTTAGTTGTAGGTCTATCATCTGGTAATTAGAGCATAAAAGTTGTGTGATTTTAAAAAAGGTTGAAAAACATGCAAAAAGAAAAGTTATAATAAAAATGTTAAAAGCAGTTTTAAAATTATGTTTATTGTTTTAGTCAAGAGATAATGCATTTCTGAAAACTGTCTAAACCAGCATTTATGGGGTTAAGAGCAGGTGAGTGGAGTGAGCGCGACGTTGGGAAAGAGAGGAAAAAAGTTCGAGAGAGTGAAGCACACGAGTGAGCGTGACACAGATGTTCTGAGTTAATTTGTAAAACAGTAGTGTACAAGCCAGTGTATAACTTGTATTTTATGATTGTTTGCACGACAACCAATGAGAAGAGTGACAAGTTGTATATTGTGAAGCGGGATGAATTTCTACACGAAGTTCAGAGACTGTTTACTTTTGTGCTACTGCTAATGTTAGTCTGTTCATTACAAGTGAAGGACATTTTCTAGTTAAAGTTTGAGTCCCTCCGTTGAACATTTCGAGGGGTTTATCTGTGTTCGACCTGAAGACAAGGAAGATACTCAGACGGAGTTTGGAGCAACTGGGATTTCTTTCGTGAGTTTGCTGGAGACGTGGAAGAGAAAAGATAAACCAACGGAGTTCGTGTGGAAATGTAATCGGATGCTGAGCCTGTTCGAGTGATTACTGGGGTGAAGACGAGACAGAAACATTAACTCGAGGTATCTTTCTTTTATTTTGTTTGCTCACTGACGAGTGAAGCGGCCATTGAGTTTTGGGCCACAACGAACACAAGCACCACATCAGGCCTGCTACGGTATTTTATTTAATAATCATTTGGTTGCCGGCTTTAGATTTCATTAAGGTGTTGTGGGCCCACAAAATATATTGATTTAAGTGACCTTGTTGTATTTGAGTTTGCTGAATTAATGCATTTGCAGGTTATTGGGGTTTGATTTGTTACTGTGCAATTATAAATTATAGTACTAACTATATTTCCCTTTACGAAAGAGGGATATTTTGTGTTGAAGGTTTAAAAGAAAGGACAATCCTATTAGGGCTGCACGATTCTTGCTAAAATGTGAATCACGATTTTTCTCCATGGGAATTGAGATCACGATTCTCATTTTTTTCAAACAATTTATTGCACTCAAGTACAAAAAAACAACAACAACAAAACACACAGGAAATTCAGTATAATAAAGTCACTGACACTTCTGATCTAAAGTATAAACAAGAGTGGACAGTCTAAGTTCTTTGTTTAATTACATTAATTAAAGTTCAGAATAATAACATTAATTTAAATTCTGAATGTCTTCATTTAGTGTGTGTGTAATGCAAAATTGCTTGACAACTGTAAACTACCCCTTAAATTGAACAAGCTTTATGTTGTTGAACATTAGAAAACATTAACATATAGCCTACAAAAAAAAAATAAAAAAAAATAGAACCTGTGCTTTTTGCTCCAATTGGCACAGAACCTTAAAGGTTCTTGGCCAAGAACACTAACCTATCAACATTTTGAGGTTTCAGGGAGGAACGCTGACATGTTACTATGTTCCCCCCTGTGCTGAAAACCCTTTCTGATGGGGAACTTGTAGCAGGTATACAGAGGTATTTCCTTGCCAGCACAGAGAGTTTAGGATATTGTCCCTTGTGTTCTTTCCACCAGGTTATGGGGTCATCTTCGCTGTCAATGTTTCTTGTGAGCAGATATGAGCCTAGCTCCATGTCAACATCATTCTCTTGAGAAGCATCAGATGGTGCTGCTGCCTCATTGCCCTTTGCTGCTTTTAAAAAACAACCTAAGGTCTTTCTCTTCTTTTCTGCGGGGGGCAGCAAAGGCTGGGCGCTGGGGTCAGTTGTGGGGGGGCTTTGCTGGAAAAGAGAAGAGATCACATACAAATCTTAATATTTTACACTTGTTAACAAAAGTAACATCTCAGCAGTTAAAACCTATGGTGGGTTAGCTAAATCCAATTTCAATTATTTGCAGCTGTAAACAATGTAGCCTAATGTAAATGTATTTCTCTGTGAAAATAAATATCTTGCATCATGTAAAGATATACTTACCATACCAATGCTAGTCATCTCATTCTTCAGTCTGTCCTTGACACTGACTTTGTTGTCCTCGCTGACATAGTTCAGTTTAAAACGTGGATCCAGTACTGTGGCTATGTCGAGCAGTTCCTGAGTGTGTGGATCACTATACTTTTCTTTAAGGTAATGCAGGATTTTTGACTTAATTGATTGTGCAAGACCTGTATCATCTTCCTGCACTGCCATCATTGTCTCAAAAAGATGGAGGACCGGCTTGACTGAGGAGATAGTAACATACTGCTCTCCTGACAGAGCATCAGTAAAGTCTGCCAGAGGGGTGAGTGTCTTGTTGATCACTTCAAGGACTTCGATATCCTGCCAGGTTGGTGTTAGGTGTCTAGCCTTCCGGTCAGCAGAGAGAACATGTCCAATAGCAGTTTGCTGTTCAAGGATCCTCTGGACCATAGTTTGCCGGGATCCCCATCTTGTTGGGCACTCTGTTTTAAGCTGGTGTTTAGGCAAGTTGAGCTCCTTTTGGGCAATAGCAAGCTCCCTCCTCCGCTTCCAACTATGGCTGAAGTAGGCCACAAGCTTTTTACAAAGGCCCACAGCACGGTCAATCCGGGAATCTTTCATTGCATTCTCTATAAATAAAAATATGCTTTATCAATTCTGCAGTAAATTAATTTAACATTCCATTAATTTGCTTGCATTAAATGTAAAAATGACTGCATCAATTGCATGGCAAATATAAAGCAGGATCAGCTTAATTGTGTGTGCTTCTATTAATTTTTTTTTTTTACTGATTTAAAGTATAAGTAATTAGCTAAAAAGGCACAATTTAAATGTTAAAAAAAAAATACAATACAATCCTCAATGTTCATTTAAGCCTCAAAATAAAAATGGGTATTTAGACTTTTATTTTTTCTGTTTATGTCTGGTTAATTTATAAATAAATTAGGACATTTTTCTGATTTAAATTAAAATATGAAAATTATGAAAAATAAAAAATATGACAATGTTTAATACACAGCTCACCTATAGCCAGATGTAGCCTATGGCCAAAACATTGAAGCCTTGTCCACTTGTTCAGGGAGGCTGCTTTTACAATGTTTGCTCCACTGTCTGTAGTGATGCACAGCATTTTTTCCTCTTCCAAACTCCAGGAGTTGAGACTGTCTTTTAGTCCCTGTGCCAGTTCCTCACCAGTGTGATCAGCAGGAAAGAATGTCGTCAGTAGACAGCGGCTCCTCATGTTGAAATCGTTCGTTATGAAATGCACTGTCAAGCTTAAATACGGCTCCATCGTTCGGCTTGACAATAGGTCTGTTGTTGCCGCGAAGTAAAGCATATTTTGCAGTTCTTCCTCGACTGTTCTTCGACACTGTGTGTATAGACCTGGAAGTGCAACGGATGAAAAATAGTTGCGAGAGGGCAACGAGCAGCGCTTGTCTAAAGTCTTTATCATTGCCTTAAATCCCTCGTTTTGAACTGTGTTGATTGGAGCCATGTCTTTAGCTAAATGATAAGCGATGGAGTTCGTTATGTCTTTGTGCCGCTGGTAGTCTCGCGTAGCCAGACCTTCAGACTGACGGCTGAAGGTCTGGAATTCATAGCAGCTTTCTTTGGCCAAGGCCCGCCCATAAGGCCGTTTGACCGACATGTCAAACAACCAATTACAGTTCGTTTTATTCAGCGTCACGTTTCGGGGCGTGGAAATGTCCCCACAACAACAGACCGGCGTGCAACAAGTCAGTCAGCAGCAGTCACCGGAGGCGCTCGTTAACAACGGTCCGCGTTATTAAATTCACCCACGAACTCGCGCTCATGTCCATCTTATGCCCGCTTTGTCACACGGCCAGTTCAACCTCGTATAAATCAGGTTATGTGTGTAAATCACGTGCTCACGAGCGCTCACTCAGACACACTGTCCCCTGCGCTGCTCGTGCGTCACAGTTATGTTCATAAAGCGCTCTCCGTTCACTGTAACCGGCTCGTCTCATTCAAAACAGCCAGCTGTAACGTTAGCTGTCAGCGAGCCGCAGCACATTGAATACTCGCAGTCAAACGTTTGACTCTGCAGTATCTTATGCACCTTATAATCCAGTGTGCTCCCTATATATGAATACTGAATCTCGGCCAGCTGCGATGTCAGCGTCTGTTGTTTCATGTTTGCCCACAAACGCGGCTGATATCCCCTTCGCAATTAAGTACTTCACTTGATCTTCCATAATCGATAGGAGGGGACATACAACTACGTTTAGCTGATCTTGATTAATGCTCATTGTCACTCATAAACACAACAGTTTTTCTTCCGCAATCACACTTCTGCGCTTTGTTTCCCGGTGGACCGAAAATAAACGCGACACTGACGCCCCCCGGAAATCCGATAAGATTCAACCAATCAGATGACGACTTCGACATTCCTGAAGTGTTTCCAGTTAAGTGTACCATATGCATCAGACGTTTAGCCAACGTTCCGTGGGCATGACGTCTGAGGCTGAGACTATGCCGCTGGGAACTTGAAGGGTATGGCGATGCTCCGTACAACGTCTGAGTTATGGACGTTTGCGTGGTGTGGCGGCTGGTGTTTTGAGATGTGGCTCTCTTATCTTTCATGGCTAACTCGTACTGTATTTTGTGGTGACGTTTGAGGTGATTGTATAGATTAGTGGTATTACCTTGCGGTGCTGCGACCACGCAAAAGCACTGCTTGCAGATTATAACTCTCTGCGCATCGTCTTCAGGTTTAAATCCGAAGAAGTTCCACACGGTGGAATATGCTCCTTTTTTCTGTACCAATGTTGTTACATCCTCACTCTCACCGTCGCCACCAGGATTTTCCACACTGGGGTTCATTTTTACCTCTTATCGCTGCAAACCCATCAAGTAAACTGATACCGTTTAGATCTGCCGCCGCCGCCTTACACATCTGTCTAAACAGTGGAACGCCCAATGAGGGAGAGGAGAGAAGTTATTCAGATTGCGCGTGACCAATAACGCGCAAATGCGGCATGATCTAAATACAGGGGAATATACAGAAAGTGAATCGCCATCATAAAGAAATGAGATCGCATTTATGTTTGAATCGAGATCGTGATTTTTTTTCGATTAATCGTGCAGCCCTAAATCCTATTTTATTTAATTTCTTTTTTTGTTTGCATATAATTGTTTCTTTGAGTAAATAATTGAGATATATTTTTCTAAAACCTTGTGGTGTGTTATTTTAATTCCTATCTGCAAAGAGGTTATCTTTTTATTTTGAGAGAGACATACAGACACTTTTGGTTAAAAAGCTTTATTAAAAACTCAATTTAAAAAGGGTAAATTCATAGATGGGTTTAAAATAGTTCAAGTGAGTATTTTAACAGAGAGATCCAAGAGAATATTTAAAACTGAGTTAATCAGGGTTAACATTTGAAACATTAAAACAACCCAAAAGCCCTACCCTTATCAGTATACATACTGAGGGGAGCGCTACACTAACATTAACAAAGATTAATAAACACTGTAACTAATGCATTGCTCATCGTTAGTTCATGTTAGTTAATGCATTTACTAATGTTAACTAATGAACCTTATTGTAAAGTGTTACCATTTTTTTTACAGCATTTGTTGATGCTAGTTGTTCATTGTTAGTTCATGTTAACTAATGTAGTTACTGCTTATTGCTACAATTTAAAGTAATTGTAATAATACTAGGTAAACTAAAACCACTGAAATGTTTTATCCAAACCTGATTTTGCCGCCTTTGTCCTTGGAAACATAATTGGCAACCTGATTTATTTAAGTTTCTGGACCCTCAGCATCCACTGGCAGATCCATGGAAAGCGTTTGCCTGACTAATGACTTTGGGCGTTGATGGTGAGTGTCAAAATTGTCAACAGCCCGGTTTCATTTCACCACATGTTCTTCAAATCCTCCTCCGTCTACCTGATGGAGCACGTTAGTCGACAGCAGGCCTGTACAGCTGTTTTCCTCCTTTTGTATCTATAGTGTATTCCAATAGTGTCATGTGAAGCAGTTGGATCCCATTAAACCAACCTGTTTCTCCTACATGTTGATGAGGATTGTGGCCTTCTAAACCTTCACTTCTATGCTTATGCTAGCTCATCATCTTCAAGAGTGGAAAGCAGATGCATCAAAAACGACAAATTGGTAATTTATTTCACAATGACTGCACATTTTCCAGGTGAATGCATCGTCAAGGCAGTTAATTAAAGGTTATTGAAGGTGTTATAGTTTAATTTTCACTACATCGAGCATTAACCCATTTCTACAGCTCTCTTCAGAGTCTTCCTTTGTATCCTGTGAAAGGAATTCATACAGGTTTCCAATTACATGAGGGTGAGTCACGTCACTCTATTTGGTATAGACTTATTTATACGTACCTTATCTATACATACACTATCTCCTGCCTTTATAGTAATTAAAGTCAAGACTCAAATGTTTGATCGTTGTCATGCTGGATGATCAAGCTTAACTTGAGTTCCCTTTTGAGTAGAACTTGATGCGGCATCATCGCATTAATGCTGTGGGAACGCTTCCACGTGAGCCAGTGTGTGAAGCACATGTCTGAACGAGCTAATTTGATTGGCTGAACGTATTGATGTTGGGAGGCAATGTAGCGTGTCAGTCAGAGTCCATAAATAGACACCAGAAATGTGTGTCAACAGCTTCTTTGTCTTCAGAAGCTGTATGTTTGTTGAGTGTGTGTCTCTAAAACCCTGAGTGTAAGTATTCCAGCCTGCGTTCCCCTGTCTCACAGTTCAGTTCCAATGTTTCTGAGTTCTTTTCCTGTGTGTAGTTCCTGTTTGTTTTGTGTCGTTAGTTCCCATAGTGATTTATTAGTTCACACCTTTTCGTCATTAGTGCTCATTACTTTGTGTATTTATGCTGCGTTCACGTGCTATGGAAAGTAGGATATTTTCCACTTGTGAATTGGTATTTACCAGTGTGTTGCATTCAAGTGCTTTTGTTGTCGTAATGTGGTAAAAAGATGGAGATCCAGACCTGTTATTTAGCTAAAACTATTTTAAATTGCTTAAGTCATCTGCAACAGCAAGAAAATGATTTATCAAAACTCAAAAGGTAAATAATATGCTATATATTTTCTAGATCATGAATAGTAGCCTATATATTTTTACCATTCACAACTCTTGCGGTGCTCTCCGCCATTTTGAAAAGTTCAAAGGTTATCTCATCTCGGCAACTCGTCCATCAAAATATTCTATGAGTTGGCCAGTAGAAAATACCACATGAGGGGGTGTTCATTTTCCATGTCGGCTTTTTGTATTTACCATAATTACCATAGCACATGAATGCAGCATTACACCTTGTGTTTTAGTGCCGTGTGTTGGGTAGTGTCTTTGCATGTGTTTGTGAGGTTGTTGCATTCCAGCCCGTTCTCATCCTAAGGCGTCATATACTGACGCTTTTGACAATGCGTATACTTTCAACACACATGGCACCCTTTACCGTCAATATGAGACAGAGATATATATGGGCCAGAAGGCCCCTCCTAGTGGTCTAACCCTAACCCTACCCCAGACCTAAACCTACCCATAACCGAAGTGTGTTATATTGACGCTAAAGGGTGCAATGTCCGTTGGATGTATACGCATTGTCAAAAGCGTCACTATATGACACCCTAGGATGAGAATGTATTGTGCATTCTAGCCTCTAAGTCTATGGGACTAGCTCAAACGGACGAAGGACAGATGCCTTCACAATTTCATACTGTAAGCTTTATACTAGGGAAAGTGTGGAAAAAAAACACTGTGACTATAATGGCCATACACCTTTAGGCCATCCTAACGAGACCACTACCCTTTCAAAAACACAGCGTTGCCCGTATCAGATCCTGAGATGATCTGGGGCCGCCGCGAGCATCGGGCTAGAGTGGAACCCTCCGCCCTGCCCTGAGCGCTCGCGGTTGGATGAATGTTTTTTTGGGCGCGGCTGTGGCTTCACGGCCTCAGCCAACCGCAATACCGTTCTTCCCGGAAGTGCACGAGGAGTTGTCGAAGTCATGGAAGGCTCCTTTGACCTCCTGTGAACGTTCGTCAGGCTTTTCCATAATTCCTCCCCTCGATGGGGCGGCTGCCCATGGGTACACTGGGATTCCCCTGGTGGAATGCTCTGTTGCGATGCAACTGTGTCTTCAGAGCGCTTCCTCTTGTGGCAATCCTAAGCACCGTCCAAGGCCTGTAGATTCTCGTCTACTCTGGTGGCGAGGTCTAACAGAGCTGCAGGACAGGCGGCCGCCGCTCTGCATGCGATGAACACCTTGCAGGTCTACCAGGCCCAGCTGCTCAGAGATATGCACGGGGGCAGGACTGACCCCAGGCTCTTTGATGAGCTGAGTGCCGCCACTGACCTTGCTCTCCGAGCGACGAAAGTGGCCTCACGATCCCTGGGTCAGGTGAAGGCCACCTCAGTAGTCCAGGAGCATCACTTGTGGCTGAACCTGGCCAATTTGCGGGACGCTGAGTGGACTCGTCTGCTCTAACTCAGGCCGAACCGAAAATGGCACGAAACAGCAGGCACGCCAATATCCAGCAAAGAAGACGAAGAACACAACACGCGAATATAGACGTCAGACAGAAACTAGTTCTGGAAACTGTTTGAGCGATTATTTGCTCTGAGAAAAAATGAAAAAAATAAGATTTATCAGGTGACCTCAACCCTTGCTCTGATTGGCTGCAGCTCATGACATCACGTGAGGTTGAGTCTTACGACAGCTCTGGATATCTAGCATGCTAGATATTTTTATGGGCACGGAGACGCGTGTGCGAGCGTCTTTGATGTGTTGTTGGCTCTTTCATACTAACAGATTGGCGAGTGTTTATTGCCAACTAATCCCCCGCGATTTACACGCGATAATACCCTGACCTGTCGGCGAGCTCAAAGATTTGCAAATCGGGCTTAAAATAATGTAGTGTGAACTAGGCTTAATAGAACGACCAACACAAGGCACTAAAACACATGGTATAAATACACAAGGTAGTGAGCACTAATGACGAACAGGTCTGAACCAATGAATCAAAGCAAACTGGAACTACACATACGAAAAGAACACAGAAACAATGGTACAGAAACACTTCACCACGAGACAGGGAAACACAGGCTGGAGTCTAAGATTGTAACAATGTCAAGGTTGAGACACAGACTGTGTGTCCGGGAATGGGAGAGCATGCTATGTCAGTCCTCGAGAGGGATCGCTGTCAGCATTGCGAGTGTTTCACTATCCACAACTCGGATCCTGCTTGCCTCTTGCACTTCGAGGGGACTTCAGGCAATTCAGAGGACCTGCATCTTGAATTCTTCGGTCCAGTACGAGGCACTCATCCTTTCTGCATCTGATTCTGAGGGGTTGATGCAGATAAAGAGACGAGTGCTTTGGCAGAGCATCTTCTTCAGTCTGTCGCTTGAAGTTGAAGATAGATTGGCCAGATGAGAGGCAAGCGGATGATGTGAGGCAAGCGGATCTGCACAAGTGCCATCTCCCTTTCTTCCCTGATCTCCACAGCCACACTAAGCTGGTGTTGAAATCATGGAGGAATCTGTACTCCGTTTATGTGCATTCACAGGCATCATCTAGCCTGGGTTTCATTCGTAGCACCCAATAATATGGCTCTGGGCATTCCTAAACCACGCCTCAAATACGAGAAAATTAACATGTGGTTTCCAGACCACGTTTCATTCTCAATGATACGTGGTCTGGCGTTTGCCAGGCTAGGCATCATCGGCATCTGATGTTATAATAAATCAGGAAAATGTTTATTTATTTATTTATTTATTTTACGGTGTAGTTATTACCCAGTTGTTGTAATAACAGGAACATAAAATAAAGTGCTAGCTACATAATTTTCATGAAAAACCTAGACAACTTTTACACTATTATAAGTTACAAAATGTAGCTTTTGAGAAACAGTTAAATATACACACACACACACACACACTCACTTTAAGGATTATTAGGAACACCTGTTCAATTTCTCATTAAAGGGTCACTAACCTACACATTTGCATTAACCACTCTCTCCGGAATATGCAGAAAAGGGCATGCGCATATTTCAGCAGCTCCAGCTTGTCGAGTGTGTTGTGTTCACCCAGCTGTCAGGTCTTATATCTTCGAGCTTCCCACGGACGCTGTACTTCGTCAACAATGGATACAATTTATGTTTGCTTATGTTCCTGAAAATGACGATCGTAATCTAGCTCTCTGTGCTGCGCATTTTACGGAAGACAGCTTCCAGAATCTCCACGAGTTCAACACCGGATTCAGCAAGAAACTGTTACTAAAACATGAAACAGTTCCAGCTTTAAAACCAGAGGCAGCAGTTGTTGGGCCACAACCTGTAAGTAGGCCAAGACTTCATCATTTTAAATGTATTTGCATGTATAATTCCAGACGTAGCCTTGTGTTTTATTTTTTTCAAATGCCAGCGCTGGCTTTATTGCCACTAGGCTATTAGTTATGCTATTTTGTGTCTACGACAAACGCGTACAAACATAAATTTTGTATAAGTACTAATGTTGTAAATGTATTTTTCATGTACATGTTTTATGACGTTATTTTCGATTTGATCAAGAACGTAAACTAATTCCAACGCTGTTTGAGTATAACATTAGTAGCCAGTCAGTTGCTATTGTTGCCAGTCAGATGCTATTGTGTTAAACAAACGTGTATAAAGTTAAAAAGAAATGTAGCAAATTATCATTCAGAAACGTTTATTAAGAGCCGTGTGTGGTGAGTTTCTGTTTGACTCGCTTCATCGCGGCTTTCTCGGTCTGATTCTGCCTCAAACCGATACTGCAGTTCGACGCATATTTACATCTGGACCGAAGCTCATGACATGCACGTTTCGCCCGTAAAGGTAATGGGCGTTAACTTTCCGGACAACGTGAGTGACAGTTTAGGCAATCACAACACACCAGGCCAAGCTAACCAATCTGAGCCCACGACGTGTTTCTGAGGGAGTGGTTTCATAAACTCAGGAAGTCAACCGCTCGTTCAGGGGACAGAGGAGAGCGCGGCTGACAATAAAAGTGAAGTTTATGGAAAATAAGACTTTTTAAAAACCAAAAACCAAGAATACATGTTATATTGCACCCCATAAACACAATCATGCAAAGAAAAAAAGCAGTCAACCCCCCCCTTTAATGCAATTGTCTAATCAACCTATCACATGGCAGATGCTTCAATGCATTTAGGGGTGTGGTCCTGGTCAAGACAATCTCCTCCAAACTCCAAACTGAATGTCAGAATGGGAAAGAAAGGTGATTTAAGCAATTTTGAGCGTGACATGGTTATTGGTGCAAGACGGGCCGGTCTGAGTATTTCACAATCTGCTCAGTTACTGGGATTTTCACCACAACCATTTCTAGGGTTTACAAAGAATGCTGTGAAAAGGGAAAAACATCCAGTATGCGGCAGTCCTGTGGGCGAAAATGCCTTGTTGATGCTAGAGGTCAGAGGTGAATGGGCCGACTGATTCAAGCTGATAGAAGAGCAACTTTGACTGAAATAACCACTCGTTACAACCGAGGTATGCAGCAAAGCATTTGTGAAGAAGACACAACACGCACAACCTTGAGGCGGATGGGCTACAACAGCAGAAGACCCCACCGGGTACCACTCATCTCCACTACAAATAGGAAAAAGAGGCTACAAATCAAATGATCCGTCCTTATTGCCAGCCATAACCTATCCGGATATCTCGATCATACGGTATCCGTAAAACGTACAAACTACAATTTACCTCAATAAGACAACAGAATGAATGACACTCGTCTCATTCGTGGAGGTGGAAAACCAAGTTCTTTGCGACATGCAAGATTTGTTGTATTAAAATGTAAGTGCAAAAGAAAAGGCATGCGAGTTGGTTGTTTTTGTCAATTTTAAGTTTTCATTTATAATGTTTGTGATTTTAATATAAGTACATGGTTACATATTTGACCACTTGCTTGAGCAACTTAATATATCGAAGTAATACATGTAATAATTGGCTCACGTTGTTGAAATAATGAGTATGTTTTAAAATAAAAAAATAGTGAGAACTGGGGTGTTTGTGGTACAGCCGCGGATCAGTTACGCACTGCATACACAGCGTATAAAGCACTATAGCGCGTCCTGCTTCTGTACCGTATACACACCGCCAGTGTTGTAGTACTCGAGATTCGGACTCGGTCTCGAGACCATATTTTAATGGTCTTGGTCTTGTCATGGACTCGTGTCCATTTGGACTCGGAATTGACTCGTACTCGAAAATTTTTTTTTTTTAGGACTCGGACTTATTCCCGAGTCCACTCGAGTTCAATTAAAAATATTTTTCATGATTATTAATGTATGTTAATAAAATATTTCTTTAAATTGATTGACACGCCCAGTGATTGGTGATTTTCTAGTGCGCAACTGCGCATAACATATTGTAATAAAATTACTTTTAACACCACCTACTATGTGGCCTTTTTACCCTAAACTGATCATATTTTTTAAACTCTAAGTAAATTCAGTAAAATAAAAAAAAGGATTTCTCTAAGTAAATAAAAGTAAATTAGGTAATCAACCCTCACTGGTCTCGGTCTCGACTCGGACTCGACTATCTATGGACTCGGTCTTGACTCGGACTCGACTCTCTCTAGTCTCGGTGTCGACTCGGACTCGAGTGAGGTGGTCTCGACTACAACACTGCACACCGCACACGGATTATGTGTGAAATCTGTGGTAAAATGGTGGGAACAGACTTTTCCGTGGGGAGTTGGCTGAAAGTTTAGCCTATTTATCCTAGCTAGCCTCTCCTGCGCTGTCTCAACCCTGTCTCCTTCGCTTCACGTTTTCTGACAGTCGGTAACTTATCGTATAAAAACTAACTCCGAGGTTCTTATTGTTGTTGTTAGAACCACCTAGTATTACACAACACCATCACGCTATTTAAAAAAAACAGTGATAATACAGTGGATAATCCCGACGCTACCTCTTGTCAATTGACAGACTGACAGTTTCCGTGGTTTCTATGTCAACAATATGGCCGCCGCAAACATTGATGACGCAGATCGAATAACATCTATAGTTAACTTCCTGCCTGAATGTGCGCTGATGTGAAGAAATTCTTCAGTGTTGTCGCTGTGATGAATGCTCGAGCCAAGCCACAACAGAGGAACACATGACTCCAATTACCCTCTTTTCAAGTAGTAATTAGTTTTCAAGATCCTTGGGGCTTGTAGGTTATCATGTGTTCATTATAGATACAGCAAAGTAAACGTTGCATTTGTTGTTTTTCTACTAATAGTGGCAGGGATGGAAAATATACATATTATTTTCCTAGCTAATATTGCCTGAAGACTAAGGAGCAATCAGAACGTTTGCATATGTGTATGAAGTGTAGCCTATAAAGCAAGGTTTGACTGACAAAAGCAATAAATTATACAATAAAAAATTTCACAGCTATAGATGCTAAATTTGATTTCTTGCAACTTTGAAGCTTTTTGTGGCTAATAAGTTTTTTTTTTATTTTATATACATATGGTCTGATGGGTCATAGCTTATTATGAGGAGAGAGCAGTGTTAAATTGTGATGTTCAATGGAATGACTCAAACTGATCTACATGCATGCCTTTTGTCTCTGGTTGGGATGGATGTGAAGTGAGTGCAGATGTGTGATGTCCTCTCGGTTGTTTGGACTCTGTCCAGGGCTGAACACATGCAGCTGAAGGACACATAGAGGTCTCAGGCACATAATCCCATCTCTCCTGCTGAAGAAAGGGAGACGGAGATGGAGGTCGACTGTCCTTGATCACTATGAGGAATGTCTTCCATGACATTTCAGTGTGTGGTTCTATGACTTTTCCTTGTGCTTCAGTAATGTGTCCAGGTCAGCCACTGTTACACAATACAAATCAGTCATATTAACATGAACACTTAAGTCCAACATTTCAGAACTCAAAGAGCTAATCAATATGCTATCAGGGGGACTACGGTGGAGAATGTCAGGTGGGTCATTCCTGTTATGCAGAACCTTTTGAACTATGTCACTTTTAAAAAAAATCTGAATATGCTGTTGTAATTTAAAGAAGTGTTTCTATAAAAGGGTACAGCAGACTTTCAGAAATATGTTCCGATTAAGATATGGAACTCATACCAATGAAAGCATTTAATTATTAACTTAAAGATTATTTACACAATTAATGTTTGCATACTACAATATTGGCTTACAAGACATCCTCAACTTGAAGCAGTTTTTCAAAAATATTAAAACAATATAATTCAAACAATAAGTTTTTTAGTAACTTGCAAAATTTTTAATTGTTACAATTATATCCAGTTCAATGTTTTAGATCAATGAAGAAAATGGCAAAATCTACTCAAAGTACTGAAATTAATTTAAAACTCACCCAACCTATAATACTGGGATAAAATAAAACACATGATTTTTTTTTACATATTCTACATTTTCAATTTAATTTGTATCACAACTATATATGAGCTTTTTTAATTTTCCTTCGTGGGGTATATATTTATTTTTTTCATGCTCAGAATATATTTCCAATAATATAATATATTTCAATATGCATGTGTAACAATAACAAAGCATTATGTAAAAACTGCATATAATGTATTAAGGATAATATTATTGATATAATAAAATGTTCATGTATAATAACAAACATAAAATACAAAAAATATATAAATGTATATCTCTATGTACAGTATTATTTGATAACTTTATTTGTCAATTTGTATTTCATATTTCTATTCTGGGATATCTGATAAAACCTGGTTTTCAGTCTGAGCTGAACAATAACTCAAAGGCTCCAAATGTGGTTGTTGTCTGAACTCTAGTGCCTATGAGGTGAATTACAAAATGAAGTAAGAAAAAACAATTAGTCCTGTTCCATTTTCTGTTAACCAAGATGCCCTAGTTTTGTTGTTTATATGAGTCTTTGTTGTCTAGTTTTTTCACCTTTTTCTTAAAGTTAACATAATCTGACTGAGGAATCTTAGACAAGTAAATATTGTAACTGTGGCCAAATGTAAATTAGCTTGTGCCTATTTAACTTTATTATTTAATTTTGCAATTTGACTTCATTAGCAATTATCATCAATTTGATTACACAGATACTAATTAAACTAAACAGACAATGGTATCTCTGAATTCAATAATGAAATGCCTTTAACTGAAAATTGAATGCTTAATCTTATTGTTATACATTACTGACACTCTATCCTCCAATTTGATACTAGCTCTTAAGTGCTTTTATGTTACAGTATATTTTAATCTTTGATAACAGATCATGTTAGCTCTGGTCCAATTAAAAAAATATTAACAAATAGAACTCAGGACATTTTTGTTCATGTAAAATATACCTCATTGTCATGTCCTAGACTTGTTATATTTAGCTTTAAATAAAAAAAAAAATCCCCCTTAATATTGTGGCAGTTTTTTTCTCTGTGGTCGAAAATGGTATCGAATATCGATATTTTTCAAGGTATCGTATCGAAGTTAGAAATTCTATTATCGTGACAACACTACCACACTCCAGCTTATTGGTGGAGAGGAGAGAGGAGTTATGAAGCCAATCAGTATATATGGGGATGATTGGGAGGCCAAGATGGACAGAGGCCAAGGGGCAAATGTGGCCAGGACATTGGGGTTACACCCCTATTCTTTTTCGAAGGACATCCTGGGATTTTTAATGACCACAGAGAGTCAGGGCCTCGATTTAACCAGTTAACCTTTATTTGTTTACAGTTATGCCTTAATTTGTTTAAGGAGTTATGAAATGAAGACAATGGGTCGATACCTTTAATATGAATTATGAGGGTCAGCTGGTCCATTCAGAAAACAAACTCTGTGCTGTCGTCATGACAACGATTCACAAAACAACATCCCTCAGGGCTTTAGCTCAAAAATGTGTAGACATGGAGAAATATTGATAGATTATCATAGATTCACATATTTCTAAAGACAGGAATAATATTTATTGACTTTATACTAAAATACGTCGATGTAATCATTATGAGCGCTTCTTCCTGAGATGCCAAGTCAAGTCAAGTCACATTTATTTATATAGCGCTTTTTACAAAACAGATTGTATCAAAGCAGCTTCACAGTTTGTGACCACAATTTTTCCTTGCATATTTATGTGTGACATTGAAAAGTAACTCATATTATGAAGCACAAGTTCATGTCTATATGAGTTTATGGCAGGTCTAACATGATTGGTTTGCTTGGTCATGTGACCACACCCATTTATTTCCTGGTACTGCCATCTTAATGGAAGGATGACATCAAAGCTCAGAAAGGACAGGTAAGAATACTAGTAAGTTCCTTTTTGAATAGCTCATTCATTTTTTGCACATATCATCATGAAAGGGTTATCTATACATACACATTGAAATTAAATGAGTTCATGCTTTATTCTGTTGATAAATGAAGACGGTTACAATTGTGACACATATGTTCCCCATATGTAATTCTGTGTTATTTTTATGAACTCTCTTTCAGACTGACTTAAAGTCAAGTTTTGGATTTACTTGACACTGATGATCCAGAGCCTGCACTTTGTAATATAGCAGTGGTCCCTAAGATAAAGAAGGATGTAAAAGAAAGTGATTGTGATAGTGATGCATCTGACATGGATTTTACTGGTGACTCAGCTCACATACCATCGAGAATTTTGAATTCTACTGCAGAACTGTTTGGATCTGATCCTTTCGAGGAAATTGAACCTGAATGCGAGGACCAACCAGAATTCACAATTCAAACAAGAAATCGTACAAAAAAACATGAAGATGCTTCATCGTCTTTATTGCCATCTTCAGATGCTACTTCTACCACCATGCCAGTGGCCTTGGCAGAAAACATCCCTCAACCTGCCTGCGGCGACCAACCAAAACTCACAATCCGAACAAGAAATCGAACAAAACAACTTGAAGCTGCTTCAACATCTGTATTGCCATCTTCAGATGATACTACTACCACCATACTAGTGCCCTTGGCACCCCTGCTCAGCTGATTAAATTGAACAACAAGAGTAGGTGTTTTAAAAAGTAAAAAAAAAAAAAAAAAAAAAAAAAAAGAGCAAAAAGCAATTTGCCTGAGTACATTGTGTATGAACCAACAGCAGCACAATGTCTAAAAGCAACAAATCCGAATCCATTGGATGTGTTTTTTGCAATGTACCCCCCATCTCTGAGAGATCTTACCATAGAAATGTCAAATCTCTACTCTGTTCAAAACAAATACAAACCTCTTAATTTAAGCATGGATGAACTACTTGTATTCTATGGTGTGCTCCTCACTTCTGGATATTGTACTGTTCACTAGATGGTGATGTCCACAACAGCAGCATCTCCAATGCTATGAGAAGAAACCGATTTGATCAAATTATGGCTTCCATCCATGTTGTGGACGACACAAAGTGCAACAATGACCCCTTCTTTAAGGTGAGGCCAATCTTCAAGGAGCTCAATAACTCTTACAAAATTCTGCCATTCAGTAAATGGCTATCAGTTGATGAGAGTATGATTCCCTACTATGGGCGCCAAGCAGTTCATAAAGGGAAAACCAATCCACTACGGCTATAATCTCTGGAGCCTGGCCTTATGCTGGAGTGCATACCCTATTTCCAGGGACTGTGTTAGGTCATGGGCCCAGTGTAGTCCTGGGTTTGGCTGAACAAGCTGGTGTTCCAGGAGGATGCAACTTCACGCATGACAACCTTTCCACCACATTATCCCTGATTGATGAGATGACAAAGCGAGGATATGGGTGCACTGGGACCATGCGGCAAAACCAGTTGTTTGATGTGCCATTCAAACCAATGAAGGAATTCCAAAAGTTACAGAGGGCCTTCACAGAAGTTCTGTCTGAAGGAGAAAAGCTACTGGTGAGGTGGAGGGATAACAGTGTGGTCACTATTGCAAGCAATGTGGAAAATGTCTACACTGAGTTACCAGTTAGGAACACCTCCAGCAACCTCAAATAATCCACTCTTACTAGATCTACAGGTGGCCCATTACCACAGCACAATAAGATCAAAAAAGTGGTGGTGTCCAAGCTCTTCACAGTTCCGTGGTCAACAGTTGTCTGTTCCACAGAGATGTCATGAATGGTGACTATGATTTTAGCGAGTAGTTGCCCAAAGTCTCCTGAAAAAAATTGGTACTGCGCCAAAAGGACAAGGGAGGCCATCCTCACTGTCAGCTGCTGTGACTGATATACCCAGGTTTGATGGTGTTGCTCACTGGCCAATAAACACAGGTAAGCAGATTATATGAAGATTTGTTTTTATCATAACATTTTAACTCCTGCAAATGTGTTCCAAAAACTATACAAAAAACTATACAAAAGAGAAATCATTGTGTAATTTTTAATGTTGTTTTGAAGGAAATCGGTTTCTCAGATGTCGTGTCTGTGATGGTCGCACATCATTTGGTTGTGAAAATGCATATTGCGTAAAAATTGCATATTGCATATTGCCAATGCATATTGAGTGCTTCAAGACGTTTCAAAACGTGCGAGGGAGTTGTTATCTAATCAATGGGTTCCACACCAGGACACAGTTGTGATTTTATTTTTTTATAATTCCACTGTTATGTCTTTAGGAAGGTTACATCTAGGGTTGGGTATCGTTTGAATTTAAACGATTCTGATTCCGATTCCTTGTTTCGATTCCGGTTCCTAACGATTCTCGATTCCGATTCTTTTAAGAGGCAGGGTCAAAAAAGTTTAGCTAACCTTGCTAACCAACGGCCTTTCTGAAGGAAATACTCCTTTTGTCACAAATTTTGCAGAGATTTCGTTATTTTTAGAAAAGTGAAGCCACACTTTGGACCGACGACGTAAGCTACTCATGTTCGACTCGCGCGGTTATGCCAACACTTCGTTGGTGTTGTTCAGCGGTTTCTTCTTCCGCTTGACGGACTGTGAATATCGAAACTAGGAATCGAAATTTTTACTTTTGAACGATTCCGGGAAAAACTAAAAGTTAGTCCCGGTTCCAATCGATACTCGATTCTCGATACCCAACCCTAGTTACATCTAATCTATGTGTTACATGAGTTCCACACCAGCACACAGTTGTGACTGTTGATTGATCATTTTTGTGCTGATTTCTTGTAATTAATGACTTGTTACATGTTCCTTGGCATTGTTACAGTACATTTTTCCTACCATAGGCTTATATTTAATCATTTGTTTATTTATTTTCATTTGTTTATTTATTTGTTTTAATTTATTAATTTATTTTTGTAAGTTTTTTTCATGCATTTTGTGTCATTTATAATGATTACATTCTAAGCAATATCCTATATTTATTTTATCATAATTTTATGAAAATATTTGTGCCATGCTGCTGCATAGGATTGCTATTTTGTCATTTTTTGAAACTGAGCCAGACAATGTTTACTTATTTGTTAATTGAATAAAACACTTCAACAATTTATTCCAGCCGTTAAATAATTTCTGGGGATTTATATTTATTTATATACACCATAGACTTAGACTCCCTGTGTCCTACCACCGGTCACAATTGTGAGCAGAGATAAAACTCATTTTTTCATGGACTTCTCAAAAAAAACATTTACATTATTGACATTGGTTGTTTAATATACTTACAAATACCACACAAACTCATATGTGTCATCTCTGGGAAAAATTTGGGATTAAATGGGATAACATGAAAGTAATACAACACAGATCAATAATATTGTTGAATATTAAATGTCCCCAACTAAGCAAGCCAAAAGCAAGGCAACAGTGGCAAGGAACCAAAACTCCATCAGGTGATTGAATGGAGAAAAAAAAGCTTGGGAGAACCCAGGCTCAGTCGGGGGCCAGTTCTCCTCTGGCCAACGAAGGAACAGAGATTACAAAACAAATTGGATCGAAACATTAATAGAATTGCCCATTTTCATCTGTTTGGATGTTGAAGTAATCACGCTGGTTTGGAGACGAGATGTGCTGTGTTTTCAATTCATACCAATAGCCTGAGGGCGCTCTCTGCACAGAATATTCCATATATGGAAAAAGAAGAAGAGCCATAACCATGTGACATCCCAGGGACTGTCTCATGAACTGCCTGACAGCTAACAGAAATCGCTGTAACATGCAGATGATAAAGATGACATAAAGATAAATATGTTTTGAAGACAATAAACATGATTGCAATGATATTTTAGTTACCTTTGTTCTTCAAGCCATGCCAGGTATTTTCATAAGATTATATTTATAATGTAATGCTAATCGATTTAGATTTTTTTATTGTGCACGCACGTCTGATTTTTTTATCTGAAGCCAAATTAGATCACAGGAGATTATTTAAAACACTCAATGTACGTTATAAAGTAAGTTTGGAGCACAAACATGGTTTTAATCTCATAAATTGTTGTGTATTGATGGTGTGCTTAGCTAACATGCTAGCTAGCCCAGTTGCACCTGTCACCAGAAGTTATTCTTTTATGATTTTTTCCCCCCCAAAATAGGAATGCTTACTGAAATGTTTCAGTACATTTGATACAGTGTCAAAGGTGGAGCTAGCACTTTGATAAAAGAAATTAGGGTTTGAAACCCTATGAACAGCCTGTGAATAGCCAGTCGTTAGTAGCTATAATGCAGACAAAAAAAATGCATATTTAGAGCCATAACCAGTCTGGAGAGATGTGAATGTGTGCATGGGGAGACTGAGACTGAATGGGGCTCGTTTGCACCACAAAACAATAAAGACAATAGACTGAATAGATGACTTAGAAGATGACTAAACATCAGTTTGCATTTTAGAGTCTAATCGAAATAAAGTAATTTGACATGATCTTGAAAAACACGTAACTAAATACAGAGTTTTAGGCGAATCTTTTTCAGATTTTAAATATTAAAATGGTCACACATATTGCTTTAGCTGCAGTGCATTATTTCTAGATTGCTACAGGGCCAACTTCAATTTTATTTTCATGAAGATGTTTCATAAAAATACATTTTTAATAACTTTACAAAATTTTGAAGCTTTTTAAAAAAATGTTTTTCATTATGACAATAATTAATTCTACATTTAATAAACTACCAGGTGTCAGCTTTCAAATGAGATCATACTTGTGCTTTTAGTGCAAAAGGTTCATGAGCTGTATCTGTTTCAGTTTGGCTATGTCATTTCTGGGGATTTTTGGAGCTTAACAGGTTTACGTCTCACCTGAAGGCCGTTGCTCTATGACAGTATAGTTACCCCATCATTACACATGGGGCATTAGGACCCACAGATATCTATATAAAGGCTAGATGTGTCACGGCGGAGTATTTATCGTCATCACCGGTTGCCATCTTGTCACAGACAGGCTTTCTGGGGGGCTCTATGGTATCTGATGTAAGAAATACTCTTCTTGACGTATCTTTCAAACGTTATTAACGTGGCTATAATTCTGGATTATTATTTATTTATACACTTATTATTCATAAGTATGCAGTATCATCTCTGCCGTTTATAACAAACCAGACTGTTTAAAAAAATCGGTAGAAAATTGAGCAAGTTACTGTGATTTAAAAAGTACATGCACCATTAAAACAAAGTTACCAGTGAGCGAGCTGCCTGTGACAAGATGGCCGCCAGGTGCTGACGTCGACCTCCATTGGCCAGCAGCGCGGACGAGATATCTAAGCTGTGTCTGAAATCGCTCCCTATCCACTAAATAGTGCACTATATCGGGTGTCGGCCATTTTGTAGTGGTGTCCGAATTCTGAGTGAACGACATCATTCCCTACATTCATTCACTACTTTTACCCACAATCCTCTCTGAATTCGAGTGTACATTCGATGTACACTCGCTGAAGCCCTATTTCCCACAATCCAATGCGGAGAGAACTGAGCGCGCATGAAAGTTCGGCGCGAGCAAGTTTAAACCAGAGATTACATTACATCCAGTGGAGGATTTGAAAAATGTCCGTTAATCGTCGTTTTGAACATAATAACGGTCGCCGGAGGGCGCTCGACGACACGTCATCTGTGAACGTGAGAGTTAATGTACAATTTCAGTCGATGAAACTACAAAGCTGGCACGGAGGTATAATTACAAAATAAAGTCATTATGATTGTTATTGTTGTTAATATTATTTTATAAAGTAGGTAATGTAAGATAAAAGGAGTTTTATCAGTATGCGTGACGAAGCCTTTTCTGCGACAGCTCCAACTCTCCGA
The DNA here is from genome assembly GCF_016745375.1 of Pimephales promelas. The sequence goes on from NW_024121444.1 coordinate 6,424,374, forward strand.
CGCACAGTGTAAACGTCAGCGTCCGAATTCACTCACTTCATCTCCTTCACTCCTTGCAGATATAGTGCACTCAAATGCCATACACTATATAGGGATTAGTGAATGAGTGAACGAGTGAGCGGTTTCAGACACAGCTCTAGCCTTTATATAGATATCTATGTTAGAACCCACACAGAGCACTGGGTGAGCAGTGCCCCCTAGTGGCCTCACTAACACCTCTTCCAACAGAAACCATGATTTTCACTGGAGTCTCCTATCCAGGCACTGACCAAACTCAACCCTGCTCAGCTTCAATAGACCTTTCTCACAACTTCCGTATTTGGGACCGGAAATACGCAATTGTCGTGGTAATCTTCTTCCGCTCCATTCATAACAGATAGCGCCGCAGGCAACTAGTGAGAGTTGTTGCGTACAGATCTTTTTTGTTATTCCCAAAAGCAGCCATACCTGTCGTTTTCATTCCTTCCCTCGTCAGTTCCCTGTCGATGAAGTTCGACGGAAATGGATTCAGGCAATCTGGCGGGATGTTATTGATCCTGTGAACTTCTGTACTTCTCTCATGTCACCATTCACTAAGCCGTCATTGTTTATGTTTATTTTTTATGTTTTATGATTTGTGCATTTTGGAGTAACGTTAGTTCATGCTCAACTTTATTAAGATATTTGTATCCAGCGGAATAAGCACATAAAAATATACACCACAATATAAAACAAGATAAATAAGAACACACAACAGTGGGCTACATATAAATTTAAAATATTAATATATACCATTCTGAGTATTTAACAATCTGAGTGTACAAGGGATAAATTCATATTTGTATAAATTGTTCTTCATCTTTGATCGTTCTATAGCAAGAGCAGTGCAAAAAATTCATTACCCCTAGAGGATAACTGTTGAATAAAACTGACAGACTTCTTTCTGGTATTCACATCAAAATGCAGTTTATTGTAAATAATACTCCCTAAATATTAATAACTTTCCACACATTCCACCTTCTTACCTTTAATGAACGTATATTGGGAAGAATGAGCTTCAGTTCTAAAATCAATATCATATCTTTGGTCTTAGATACATCAGCTGCAGACAAGCATCACCACAGCATTTTACAAAGTCATCAACAACTGGACCATGACAAGTTTACATTTTTTTGAAGTTTTGAAGACTCTCTGATCAATTTTCTCCTCCCAGAGTAGGTTTTTCTGATGTGTCGACAGTTGACGGGAACTCCGTTTCCACAACGATTACGTATTTCCGTATTTACGTATTTTTGTGAAAAAGGTCTATGGGGAACCAGTCTTGGGCTACAGGGTGACATGGCTGCTGGCCACATCACTTCAGAGTTCCTTCTGGCAGTGCGAATGCAACCAGGAAAACGTTCTTAGGGGAATCATTAGTTCTTGGGGAACCACTCTGGTGACTAGTTCCTAACTGTCTGGTGCGAAAGCCCCTTTAATGGGCTATACGCACGCATAAGTTCCACATTTGACGCAAGGATGCTCGTCCATTTCCGGTTGTGGAGATTAAAGCGGAGGAGAACCGAGGAAAACGGGATTATGGCCTATGAGTCTTCAAAATTTACTGTCCTCCCGTCTTTGAAACGAAACGAACATACGTTTAGATGTAATTTTATACATAGTTATGTTTATTTAATATAATTTTAAAAAGAAGCATAAACACAACGAGGGGTGTCTGTTTTATCTGTTTTTGTGACTAACGTTTCTTTTGTATAACCATGGAGTATAAAATTCAATATCAATTCTCGGTATTGCATTGGACTCTACGATCGGCGGAAGTTATCGAGCATCCTTAATCCTTCACCGGAAATACCGCCGTGCATAGAACCCATTGTCAATTGAATTATCCTAAATCCTAAATCATTTTTGGCTTGATTTATTTGTTAGTTTTGTTTCTTAAAACATTAAGAACAGCAAAGTTTAATTATCTTTCAAAGCAATTTAATACCATGACAATGTATATATATTGCTAAGCTAGAGCCACTTCTGCAGCTTAACAATTAATGTAGGATTAGTATAAAAGTTTTTTTTATTTTATTTATTTTTTTATTCTTAATACTTGATACTTAAATTAGTTTGTAGTGGCATACTTTACAATATGTACTATATAATTACAATATCAAGCAAGGATTTTACTAGGAGTAAACATAAAGGAAGCTGTCACAGCTACTTATGACCAGCCTACATTAACTCTTCTTTGTCACCAGATGGAGCCATTGGCTTAAATGAAATGGCTTTAATTCAGCACCAACATCAAACCCAATTTTTAGAATAGAAATGAAAAATTCCATACTCTTCCTCTCTCTCTCTCTCTCTCTCTCTCTCTCTGTGTGTGTGTGTGTGTTATATTCTATTTTATACACTGTTAAACAATATATTTTCATGATATTTTCATTTTAATGAAGAATCACAATTTTTTTTCTTTGGTCAAATCAACTTGGATAATTTATGTAGTTCAGATAACATAATAATTTAAGTTTATGGTGATTAAATGAATCTCCTCCATTGTATTATCTCAATTTTTCCATTTCAATTAACTTAAAATTTTAAGGCAACCAGGTTACTTATTTTTTTAAGTTAAACCGCCAATATTTTTTTACAGTGTTAGTGGCCACCTCTCTATAGCAACAGTATGAACATCCAGGAAAGGTGTCTTAGACACTGTTGTGTCAGATACTGTCAACAGTTCTAGTGAAACACCTCCAAGCTAAAGACCTTGATGTATATATCTTGGAACAGGTCACCAGCAGTATGAGATGATCTTAAAGATCAGGGCTACAAATAAATAAAATAACAGTGACAAGTGAAAGCCAGAAACGCAAATCAACCCCATCAACATTAATGTGTAGAAATGATGTGCTTATAATACACATAATACAGATTACACTCTGTATAAAGCACAAGTGGGCCATCCAGAGACTTCCATATGCCTCATTATTATTACAAAAAAAATGTTGCGGTATCTTTCATCTTATTTCAGGAGTTTGGATTTTGATACTGAAAAATATATATGTTGAAGAAATAACAGACACAAATGACGCAATTGTGGACATACAGTAAGAGATTGGAGCTAATGGAGCTATACCTTAACAGCAAGCTGAATAATTATTCTGGTAAGAGTGTATTTTTCAACAGATAGCAGCTCAGATCCATTGATGAGGAATGTTTGGATTAACATTAAGATCTCAAGACTGGGAAATTCGAGCACAGTTTGAAAACTACAAGGTGAAATTAGTGTGTGATTTTTCTTTCCTATGTTTGCAAATCATACTTTCCTCAACTAAGAATGTAGTTTAGCTTGGCGTAATGAGTCTTCGTTCCACGGAATCGTAATTGGTTACGGTGTAATCGCGTTGCCGTGTGTGTGTGTGTGTGTGTGTATTCATCACTGTTTTTTAGGAAATCCAGAAACGCGTCAATACTAAAGTTATCTAAAAGCATATTTCCATGAATACATTCTTTGTGATTCTGACTTGTAGACGTTAAAGCATTAAATAGAGTCTTTCTTTGCACCAAAGAATTTCAGAGCATCCAGAGCGAGTGTCTTCAGTTGCCTAGCAACAACAACCCCTGTAAGGACCGACCGTGTGATGCTGTCTGGGTTTGTGAAGGTAATTCAGGGGGCAATCTGATTTTAAAATAGGTCCATTGTGGGCGGGACCTGAACTTTACATAATTATTGCTGGGAGCTACAACTCCCCATTTAGATTGGATGCATGTCAGAGTGATAGAAATATGATGGCGTTGATCCTAAAAGAGCAGTTTAACCAATCGTCTGCTCACGAATTTTGTGCAGAGGTTATCCTAACCTCACGGTCAGCTCGTCAAGCTCTCTGGGGTCTTTTGGGCCCGATAATACAGTCATGTGGGTTTCGTGTCCTCTGGAGGTTTCTGAAAGTCTCTGAAGCCGATCATTTGTTTGCTCTTGTTGATTTGCCATCTGTTTTAGAAAGATCAAAGTGATGCACATACAAAGCAAAGCATGTCTTTAAACCGGAGGACGCTTTGCATGATGTTTTGCATTAAAATGGTTTACCTCTATTAAAGGGCATATAATAAAGTCCCTTGGCTATTTTTTTCCCCCTCGCATTTCCAGGTTTTCCTGCTTTACCGAGGCTATGCTCTTTTAAAACAATTCCACACTGCCTTCAGCAAATCACCTTCTCTTTCAAGCCTCTCTCCATCCCTGTGCTTATTAAACTTTCATGGCTGATTTTTTACTTTGATAGCATATGCATATTGTATGGGAAGTGGGTGGATGCAGGTAACACCGCGCAACTTGACCGGTCGCGCTCGCTCGAGTAAAAGCTTTTCATTGTGTCACAGTTGCTTCATGTCAGTCTTATAACATGCCATTCACGTTTAGTTGGTGTCCATTTGATGGTGGTGAGTTTACCCTGTTTACTTTTCAAATAGAAATGTTCTCTGTATTTCGGATCCTTTTTCAACACCTGTTGTCTTTCCGTGATTAAATAAATCCATATGTGCTTATCGTACGAGAGTTATTCTAGCAGACTGGGGGAATTTATGACTGCAAATGTTTGGTGCTATTATAAGCTCAGTCAATTTCTTGCTGTAAAACTTCATGTTGTAGTTGAAATTACATCACTAAGAAGTGGCAGTGAGACTTTGCCAAGAGGACGTGATCCTGAATCAACTTCTTGTTTGTGCCGAGACAGCATTCCTGATTTGTCCTAACCCATTAACTACTCATAAAATCTGATTTTATTTGATGATTTGATATTGATCAAGCATCTAAACCCAGCCCTGAACCCAACATGTCAGCATGACATCATTAACCAATTTCATTTTAAAGGGGACTTGTTATGAAAATCAGATTTGTTTCCGTGTTTAAGTGCTATTATCGGGTCCCTGGTGTATCTACCAACCCGGAAAACTTGAACAACCCACTAGTAACTTTGTTTTGGCGAGCCTTTCTCTGCAAGCATGTCAAAAAATAAGCCGATCAGATTTCACTCCCCTTCTGATGTAAGAATGGGATCAATATTACAATAATACTCCACATAGCCATTCGATTTTGGAAAGCAACAGCATAGCTTGATCCCTTGAAAGTGTGTATCAATAGCACAAATTGTATTTATCGTGCAATTTATACACACAAAATACGTTTTTACGGGGGGGCTGGGAGCAGCAGCTCATTTGCATTTAAAGGGACACAAAAACGGCTTGTTTTTGCTCACACGCAAAAAGTGTATTTTAAGACACTTAATAATAATTCAATAGGTAGGTTCAATAGGTTCAATCGCTTTAAGACCTTTAAGCACAAAAACGTGTAAAACGTAATTATGTTTCATTTAGAAAGCCTGAAACCATCTCAATCATAGACAGAAAAGATCATTTACATCCAAAACAGGCAATTTACTAAGGAAGTTTTAAAGCTTTTTAATAGAGGTTAAGCCATAGGACTAGTTTTGTGAAAGTTTTCGATTTAACAATTAACGAACTCAAGTAGAGGTAAAGTTGCTCAGAATGAAGAGGTTCTACCATGCGGTATGAATGTTGTTGGGCTTGTGTGGAAAACCGTGTGATATACAATCTGTTACACACGTGAAAAGCGTGAAGGCGCCCCCTGTGGCTGATTTCTTTTGAATTTTTCACAGGCGTTTAGGAGTCAACCAGGCCCAGCGAGTTTTGTTCTGATTGGCCTCCATTAACCTTGTCTGACAGCTGCTTTCTGACAGGCGGATGTGTTTTTAGAGGTACGCAATCACCTTGGACAAAGAAACCCCATGCCAGTTTTCAAGTCAATTGGACTGTTGCATAGCTATAGCCGTTTTTGTTGGGTTTTTCCTTTTTCATTTTACAGTGCCACCAAGTGGCCAATCACTCGTCCTTTTTCACGAGACCAGGTAGGTGGGGCCCAAATGGGTCTGACATTAATTACCCAGTTAAGAACCAAATAAGACCCTTACAGGTCCCACTTAAAACCCTTCTGGGCATCCACGGCTGGCCCCTTGTGTGGATCCTGGGTACAAGCTTATTTTAAATGCCCTTTAAGCAGGTGGGGCCCAAATGGGCCTGTCATGAATTGCCCGGTTAAGATCCCACATAACACCCTTATAGATCCCATTTAAAGCCCATCTGGGCATCCACGGCTGAATCCTGGGTGCAAACCCACTTTAAACCCCTTTGGGCCCCAATGGTTCTGGCATGAATTTCCCACTTAGGACCCACATAAGACTCCTACAGAGCCCATTTAAAGTCTGGGTAACCAAGCCCAATTAAGACCCATTTGGGCAGGTGGGGCCCAAATGGGTTTGACATGAATTGCCCAATTGAGACCCATGCAATTGCCATTACAGGTCCCACTTTTAGTACGCCTGGGCTTCCATCTTGCCCCAATGTGGATTCCGGGTGTAAGCCGATAATGGGGCCCACATTTGCTGTCCATCAAGCCCTCATATGGGCCCCACATGACATTGCTGGCTGGGAGACCCAGCCCATAAATAGGTGTACCAAATTTGATCTCATTCTGTTAAAGAGGGATAGTTGTTTTAGTAATAGTGTCCATACTTTGTGGACGTAAATCGATTTTTATTTTATTTTGAATAATTATTAAGAATCAGACTATAGAGAATCTTTCTGCACTGGTTTGGTTCAGATCGGGCACAAAACCTAGGACTAGTTTGCAAAATATTTTTTTTTCTCACAAATACCCGAGAATTTCGCCAGGGTGAGAATCGAATCCGAGACGTTTTGTTCATCTTCAGCCCGGAATTACAATTACAGTACATAAAACCCGTTGAGCCTGTGATGAACGGATGATTAGGTGTTATGAGATATTAAATAGCCTTGGTGGCTGCAGCGCCACCATCAGGCCAGCGGGGCGAGCCTTGGTGACGTTGTAGACGGGATGAGTACTACTGTTACTCAAATTTTCAAGTCTCTGGTCTGGCACTTTTAGGGGAGAATGCTGATACTTGGAAATTCGGTCAAGTCCTGTCCTGGTCCTACACTTTTGTTGTTGTTGTTAATTGTTTTACATTAAGAATTATGTTACATAATTAAAAAATATATAAAAATGTATAAATCCAGATTAGTTGCAAAAAAGATATTGAATACTTCCACCCCTAAATCTTAATCTTAACCCTTTTTTAATTCATATTTCAGCCGACTTGACAGGAACCAACAAAGATTCTTGTACGTCTTTTATCATAATCACTGTAAACATCAGTTAAAACGTGTCTCCATCCATGTATGTGGAGACTTTTCAAGAGATTTAGCTGGCACGTCTGTTGCAAAGACTGAAATGAGATGTGGGAAGAGTGTGATGTCTTGTCCAGGCGCTGCGGAGCCAATCACACTCAGACAGCAGCCGTGAGCAGGCACTCCTGCAGATGTTCCCTGATGCATTTGCACCATTCTCCCTTTCCCTCCTAAAATCCCTTTGTCACATAGTAATGCATCATTTCACATACTGAATTTTTTAAATCTGGGCCTAGAAATCATTTCTGAGCAAGCAATATCCATTAGGGGGGAAAATTATTCATGTGATTCCTATCCATTATTTATCAGTTGATGAAGAAAAAGATGTCCTCCTCACTTTGTCATTATTGTTGTCAACCGCAAAGGGCTGGATCCTCAATTGTCAGAAAGTTTCCCAGCGGCTCTGACAGATAGGGTGAGAAATGACTGCAGATTCGATACTGAGAGGACTTCAGGTGTGCTTGAAGCATAAAGGATTCAATATTGCAGGTCTTCTGGTCCATCAATATGTGCTACATGTGTAAGATTGCTTTTTTATACAGTTCTATGAATTTTGCATTTACAAATCAATCAGGGTGTCAAGATCACAATATCATGAAAGAGCATAGAGCAAGTAGCGATACCTGAGATCAGTGTTCACTCAAATCAAATTCACTCTATATAGCACAAACAGGGCTACCATAATATGTGAACAACATGTATGTACATGTTTGTATTTTTAAGAGAATAATGTTTGTGGGTGGTTATTAAAAAAAATTTAAATGAAAGTTGCTGAAATAAGATCACAAAACACTTTTGACTAATGGATGTTGTCACTTCGAGTTCTACCAGAAAGTCTCGAGAGAATTAATACTGTATCAATGAACATTTATTTGAGCTCAGCAAACAATCAAATTCTTTGGCGTAGGCCCCATCCGTAATTCGCATTCCGAGGCTACGGAATCTGCATATCCTGCCTGAAGATGAAGGCAGAGGCGCAGCCCACCCCCAAAAATTAGGTGGAGTAATAATCCACCGGGATGGGGCCCACCCCCAAAGAATGGTAGAGGAAGTATACCCACCGGTCGTGAATCCTGAAGTTCCTAAAAAGAAAGAAAAAATATTAGAACTAGAACTTTTATTATTTTTATTTTTTTTTTATTATTATTATATTATTTAATTAAAAACAGTCGTCTTTGATGAGTCACATGGGCCACAGAACATCTTTTAGTAGGACACATGGGCCACAGGCCATCTTTTGGTAGGACACATGGGCCACAGGCCATCTTTTGAGCAAGGGGTTTGATTGACAGTGTGGTTGTGGCATAGACCCCGCCCTCGGTGATCTGTACACCATCCTCCATTGTTTCAAAGACAGCCGGTAATGTCTCTTGGAAACATAAAGGTTCTGTTGTGGGTTAATCTTCTTGTTGTGGCTTAAAAGTTAATCCTCAAGTGTGGATCGTCGTCTACTGTTTGCGATCCACCGACACCTCCAGTAACAGTAAGTGTATTTTATGATTTTTGAGCAGTCTTTTCAGTCTATGTCAGCCAATTCAACAACAAATGCGTCTAAAGTTGTTGTCGTCGTAGGATGTCTGTGTAGGCTATATAATTTAAACATTGTTTGTATAGTGTGTAACCACACGTTTATAAATATATATATATATTTTAAAGATATTGTATTTAAAACTGCATATATGTTGTTGTTCTGTAAGTTAGCCATCTTCTCACATTTGCCACAGAAGCACCTGTATGACAAGCTAAACATGACGCCACAGGTCCCTCGCATAAATGTAATTTTGCTTGTACGTAGCAAACTTTATCACAGTATGTGTATGTAGTTTCAAATAATTGCGCCATCGTTAGTGTTTGTGTGTGTGTGTGTGTTCCACATCCATAATTGCAAATGGGACGCGATTACAACTCTATAAGTACATAAATGTATCAAATAACCATACCGAGACGTACAGGTCCATTCTCATTTGTGTTTATTCTGCCGGAGTCTCTTCGTACTATTTATATATTCCGATTCAAACGTACGCTGAATGACACTCAAAACAGCGGTTTCTCTCACTCTCTCAGCCCATCTGCTTAGAGTAACTGCCATAGGTATCAAGTTACACCCTCATCCAAAGGCAGGGCGGGGATATGCAGCTCATTCGCATTTAAGGTGGTATACACCGAAAACAGCTCATTTTTAAAAAGGCCCAAAAATGACATTTTCAAATTGTTATAATAAATTAACTGTGGGGTATTTTGAGCTGAAACTTCACAAATACATTCTGGGGACACCCAAGACCAATATTACATCTTGTAAAAAGGGGCATAATAGGTTCCCTTTAAGTGACATCTCAACCATTTGGTAGAGGCCGATATTTTAAAAAATATGGGATGTGTTGAAAAAAAAATACATTGAGTGTGGTTACTAGCAACATACGAATAAGGAATGCAAACAAAAAAAAATTCCTTTTTTTTTTTTGGTGCAAACATTGGAAGGTTGTGGTTTGCTATTGGATGTCATGTGATTGACAGATTGCTCCGCTTAAGAGGGAGGGGAAGTTATTCTGATTCCAGATTATGAGAGCATATGAATTTAACACAGTAATGATTCATGTGGATAAATCATTTAAAATAGACCTATAATTTAAACTGGCTGTGGGCTGATTAGACAGACACCTTTACTGACCAGCAGTTTCAATATTCTTAGGGTTACGGGTGTAGGGGATTGGGACAAGCAATGTTCCAATAAGGCAACATCCATATAATCAATGTATAATCACATAAACTAAATCACATAAGCTTAATATTTGTATTCATTTTCTAATAGCAAATTCACTCACTCTAAGACCCATATGTTCTTTCAGACCATTTCATTTCAATACTATTGGCATTTATAAGGAGTCAGTCCTCTATTTGTTGTATTAGAGCTTACACTCTTCTGTGAAGGTTTTCCACTGAACATGGCAGATGGGATTGTCTCCCATTCAGACACAAGGGCACGAGTGAGGTCAGGCACTGATGCTGGGCAATGGGGCTCAAAATCAGCATGACAATTCATCCCAAAGGTGTTCATTGGGGATCAGGTATGGACTTTGTGCAGATCAGTCAAGTTCTTCCACACTACATTGGCGTTCAACAACATGGACCTAAAAGAAACCTCTACAAACTGTTGTGTCAAATTTGGAAGCCCAGAATGATTTGCTCCAATGAGCCAACCCAAACGTGTTCATTTGAAGGATTTGGCACATGTGTTGTATATACTTCTTGTTGTTGCTAAAAAACATAAATGCATCTTGATGCATTGAAAATAGGATGAGAAAACAACGGAAAACACAACAGAAAGCCTATACAATCGACCTGCAGAAGCAGTGCTAGTTGGGAGTGCAGGAAAGCCAATGTTGTGTTAACGGTTCCTGCCTCGCTCGTTCGGTTGCTCAGTGACAAAAGGAGCAGATGGAGGCTTTGCAGGTGGGAGAGTCTAGAACTTCTGTTCCTGGGGACGCTGGAGAAATAAAGCAGCGAGTCTATCTGAATATCGCCCTCGCTCTGAGCTTTGCTACTGATGGTGATAAATGTATACACGCAGACTCTCGCACAGCTGAACAGATTGACAGACTGGGACGCCATTGAGTTTGGACTCATTGAAATCATGTTCTTGGAATCTTGTCTTCTCATTATGTAGGTCAAAATAGGATTATCATTGAATAATGGCTTACATCTCAGTGCTCTTAGGACTTAGTCTTTGCCGTCTTTTCGGCATGTTTTCTCATTTCCTGTCTCTTACTACCTCACCTTTGTTTGTTACTTTCTGACTTTGAAAATGTTTCTCCCAGTGTGATTAATAATTCATTGAGTGGCTTCTTTGATGTGCTTCTAGAAGCTGTATTTTCTGCTAACCCCCACGATACCTCCCAACAGTCCACGCTTCACCTTCCACAAACCTCTGTGCTCTCCATAACAATGACCTCCTCTCAAAACAGAAATATGATGTCTTATTTATAGATTGATCAGAGTGAACCCTTAGCAGAAAAAAAAATATATAGACATTTACTCTATTGTCTGATTCACTCTTATGGTGCGTTCTATTATAGCCAACGAACCGACTCGGACCTCGGATTTGACGTCACGAGTCTGAGAAAAAAAAAATGGACGCCACCCGGAAAGCTGTTATAATGGTAGCACTGGCCGAGTACCAGGCACTTACATTAAAAAAAAATATATTATGACTACATCTTATCAAAACGCAGCCATTGAACTTGAATAATATTCACTTTATCAGAGCCCGTCTAACGGAGAGCCTTGGCACTTCCTATTAGCCCCATTGTGTATCATCCTGGTTGCAGTTCCATTAGAATTCCACTAGAGGTGATCGCGGGCGAGAGCAGAATGAATGGGAGTCTATGGGGCTAAACGGCTAAAAGTGTCTCTTTCACCTGCTTGTCGTTAAATCAACATATATTTTATTGTTGATTCCGCAAGTTCAATATAGATTATAGGCCAAAAGTCGAATGAACGAGTACTTATGTCCTTTTGATTTCTTACAGGTTAGCCTAGCGTTGTTGGCCGGAACACGCTAGCATTCTGCTATTGTGTGATGTCATCACATTTTTGAACGGATTTTTAGAACAGATAAGTGAACTTAAAAATGCAATTTTCAGCTGAGTGTATTATCTTAGCCCTCCCTTTTGAATGCAACTTTCAAATTACTTGACAAAAAATGATATCCTGAGAAAAGTGGATTTATGGGGGTGAAACCCCATTGACTCATTCTGCACTCGACCGTGAGCGCCCCTGCATGGACAGAGATGTGTTACTGCAGCCAGTCCAGAACCCGGAAGTCACCAGCCAGTGCCAATTCTTTTCAATTAGACATTCTCTGACTTTATTTAATGTTTTTCATGTTAATCTTCTGTTAGCAACGCTAGCAACGTCAGTAATTGCACTCACAACAACCGATTCCCATACCTACAGGGGACGCAGTAATACGAGTGATTATAATCGTCATTTAAAATACCAAAGCGGTTCAAAAACAATGAAAACAATTCCTTCTTACAAGTCACAGGGCGCAGCCATCTTGAATTCCGAAAGGGAATTCTTACTCGATGTCCTCACGGGTGTCCGACGTCCGAGAGGTGAAATCCGAGGAAAGGGGGCGTGTTGCTAGGCAACGTCTGTCGTCCGATTTGGATCTCCGAGACGGATGAATAATAGAACGCATTATATTCAGTGATAACTTGTATATGTCACAGTATGTGTTTGTGTTTCCCTGTGTAGCTGACGTTGGAAGGTCAGCTGAGGGGATGATATTTTGGTGATTTGAGTGGTTAATGTTTATTTTGACTTTATAGTTTATTTTTGGATTTCATAGTTTAAATGTGTATTTCTGTATGGTGAATTTCTTAATTTGGTTGCCATTTGTATTTTATTATTATTCTATCGTTGAAGTTGAGTGTCATGTGATCTTGTGTGTGCTGATTAATTCAGCTGGACGTGTCCGCATCAATGTAATGATGAGATGTGAAACTAAGACCGCATGATTGTGCTCCTGACTTAAATCTACTGTTGGTTACCAGGCGAATACGGTAAATGTTTTAATACTTTGTATTTTATGTTGGTTTGTGTTTGTAGTGGTGTTGTGTGAAAAATTATGGTTTGGTTTTTCTTTGTGTCTAGTGTTCACGGTGTCTCTGGAATAAATAAACAAAAATGGACATCAGGGGCTCGTTCTTCGTACGTCGCTAACTCAGTTAGCTGGATTTGATTGTTGGCGATTTGCCATGATCTTGGATCGTTTGGTTCTTCGACGCTCATCCTGGACTTGCTGTCATAGCAACAGGTCCGTCAGCTTGAACCTGCTCGCGAGCAGGCTTATTTCATGTAAACAGGATTAGATCACGGCTGATACGGAAGTCCTTCAGCGCAGCGCGATAGTGTAGCTTAATTTCTGAGATTTATTTTTGTTTTCTCGTGAAACGATCGTCGTGAGGGTGTCGTTTAAATACATTATTATTTTGTTGGAAATGCACATTAATGTTCGATTCGATATCAGCACAAAATGTTTGCATTGCCCTAAAATTATTTGCGAGTGGCTTCCTTTACACTATTGGAGATGCGGAGAACTTGATAAGCTTTCTGTCGTGCCATTCACAAAGTAGTGCTCTTAGTTTTTTTTTTTTTTTTTTTTTTTTGCCAACTTAGGGTATATTATAATTTTTAATGAAGATAATGCAATCATGATGACCATGCCGATTATGACTTACAGTCCCTCAGGCTTAACTTACGTGATTGGTGCCATACACTGTAGACTACATACATGTTCCCATCAGCCTCAATGAAGGGATTTTGTGAGCAGAAAGGGGGCTTATAGTGCAGCCAAATTACTATTACAATTTTTAATATTCCAGATTTGGAATATTATATCACTTTTTTAAAAGGCATTTGACTGAGTAAAATCTTTTAGATGGTGTGTGACCATGTTCTATATCACAAATCAGTGTGAAAGCAAAATGGCCAGGATCTGTGCATGACTCAAGAATTTTAAGAGATTCACATTTATGAACATTATTTGAACATGGTAAGGAAAATTATAAATATCAAACTCACGGTATTACATACACTTATGCTGAGAACTGCATTTTTCCATTAAACAGGTGATTACAACAGGATCATGCATGGAGACAGGTGTTTTATGACCCCATTCCCTGACCCAAACCCCAGACCAGTTACAATGCAGCTCTAGGACAAGGGCACACAATGACATGAGCTTTGGCCAACTAAAGGGAAGATTTCAATGTCTAAAAACCCTTCACAACAGGCCAATTCACATTCAACCCAAGGGTCAGCTCTTCTGCCAGGGTCAGGAGCATCATTATTATTTTTTTTTCTCAGCATTTTTCCTGTTTGCTTTTATAAACAGACAATCATTTATTTAACAGTGCCTTTTTAAAAGAGACTAGTAGGCCTATAAGGCCTAAAATTACCATTAAGTAGAATATTTTTGTACTTCATTTTCACCATGTCCATTGTTATAGTGTGGTGACTCGACATTACAATGAACAAAGTAATTATGAAATTATGAAAATAAAAATAAAATAATAATAAGTTATTAAAACATCTAACATGGCCACCACAAACGCATTTAATTTGTCTTCTAGTTTTGCCAGCACTCTCTCCTGGCTTTTGCACACTTTGAGGTGTTCCCTGGCGTTTTAATTAAAGACTGAAATTCGGCATAACCTTGCATTAAAAGCGCTTGCTCTGCTTGGGAGAAAAACTGGGCGTGTTCTTTGGCCATGCTGAACAGCCAATAGCAGCGTTGCTGATCACTGGTTCTGCTATCGATACATGTCCCCTTTTAAACCAACGCGAGAACGCGCAGTTATCTCAGATAACTCAATCCAGCGATACTAATCATAAACAACAGGTGTGTTCGAAGAACCCAATTAGCCGGATCATGATTAGCACGATGATATCATCTTAGATGTCTCATTTGATCTCGGATGTTTTAAGCAACGTACGAAGAACGAGCCCCAGTACTTTGGAAGCGTGGACTGTTTTGTAACCAGCGAGTAGTTATACCCTGGTTCACCACTGGAGGTCCTCTTCCCTCACGGTGTCAGTCACATTAGAAACTGCATTTCCCACAGTCCTTGTCTCATTGCACCCAGCTGTCACCCATTATGATTGTTAGTCTGTGTGTATAAGTAGGCTACTCTGCTTGTTTAGTGTTTGTTGCGGAGTCCTTATCTATTATCATGCCACGGCTGAGGTCTTTTTCTGTCTGCTCATGGCTCTTTGTGTTTTGGATTGCTTATGTGGCTGTTGAACCCTGCCTGGACTGTTTTGTGAGTAATGGATTTCCCTAATAACATCTTGCTGCATTATTGGATCTTCTGTGTTCCTTGCAGTGGTGGAGGAAGTACTGAATCTCAGTACTTAAGTAAAAGTACAAATAACCAGATAAATATTTACTTTAGTAAAAGTAGAAGTAACACAATGACAACCATACTTAAGTAAAAAGTACTTTATTTTAAATGTACTTTAAGTATTAAAAGTAAACGTACTTGCATAACAATTTATTATCTTAATGTCTATTTTCTAATGATTAATAACACATTTAATTCTAACTCATTCAACCTAATACTCCTATAATGATGTTCAATAATGATGGAAAAAAATGTCACCATTTCTGAAACAAGCTTGCAATTAGGCAATATCATGCTTATCCTTACTATATGTTAATATCTATGTTTGGCAGTAAACGCGATTAATTCATGGTGTAATTCTGAACCTCTTGGCTTGCCATAATCCTAACCAAACGTATATTACACACGGTGTGTTTCCTATGCACGTAAAAACTAATTTTCGCGTATGAGTTGCATGATAAAAACACACTGCGTGCGAGACGCATTTAGTGTGACCGGGTTGATATACTGTATCTATGGCAACCAAACGTCACTGGTGAGACAAACGTGCAACGAACGGACGGTCAGATTACGTTTTGTCAGGGGAAAAACTGATCAGAAAATGTAACAGAAGTTGTAGAAATGTAGTGGAGTAGAAAGTATAATAATTGCTGCAAAATGTAACGAAGTTAAAGTAAAAAGTATGCACTATTTATTGTACTTAAGATACGTGAAAAATGTACTTAAGTAAAGTAACAAAGTATTTGTACATCGTTACATTCCAACACTGGTTCCTTGAGTGTGGATCGTGACAGTATTGGTAACAAAGGTCTAACTTACAGAAAGTCTGAAAATGCATTGCACCCTGTTCAGTGACATTGGCAAGTTGCTTTGTGGAAATCCATCTGGTGACACCACAGGACATTCAAACTTTCCACATATCCAAATGTGACTTTATTTGGTTAGAAGACATGCACACCAAGGGGGTCGATAATGCTATCTGCTCATCTCGATTCATATTCATCTCAAAAGTAGCGCCTCAGCTGGCATGGACACCCCAGAGGAGTGCAACTTCTTTGTTGTTGTTGGACCTATCATTTAAGCCATAGATGCTATGTGACTTTGTGCTGGACCAGCACCATGATAGCACCACCGTAACGCACACAGTCTCAAACCCTCCACTAAAGATACTCAGCTGTGCCGTCAAAGGATGTGGAAAATAAAAGCCCTTAAAAGTGCATGCTAGGGCTGTCACTAATGAATATTTTGCTAATTGAGTAATTGGTTGATTATTTGATGATTAATTTATATTTTTTTGGGGTGGTGGCAATAAAAATAGGCAAACGTCTTTACAATGACTTCAAATACATATATAATTACAATGAGGCAATAATAATTGGTTTAACCCCTTAACTGTCGCGTTTGCCACTATATTTTTTAAACAATAATATCTTAGTAAAAAGTAATATTGACAAACTATATATCATTTGAAAGCTTGCTATCTCTAGTTTCCATATTTGGAGATAAGATAGCATCCATTCAATTATTTTGGAAAATATAAATATAAAGAAAAAAATAATAAATTCTCCATTTGTGACGTGGCAGCGAGCTATGACACACATGCATGTTCTTTGTATGTGTTTCTTAGAGGTTGAATTCATATCAGAATCTGCCAGACTTCCCATACTACTTATGAATAGGATGTCTACTTCATAAATTGTGTGAAAATTGTGGAAATTTGGGTTTATATCACTCAAAACGCATATGGAAATAGACGCGCCCTTATATGGGCAGTGATGGAGTCTGGTTGTGCCCTAGTGGAAGCGTTTGGTACTGCGCCCAAACAAAATCTCACTGAAAGCTCATTTTTTTGAGATATCAACCTAAAATTTGAAACACAACTGGTTCAGATTTTTGGTTTAGATTTTTATGCAGTTTCAGGGTAGCCCAGGTTTTAAAAATATATATTTAATATAAAATATGAATAATTATTTTTTTTTACATTGTACATTTCCATAAACTCAAACTTCTATAACTTCACCTTCTTAATTTATTTCACTTCCACAAAAATCTGCCAAATGCTCCAACCCTACTTAAACACACATGATCAAGCTAATACATATCTTCAGGATTACTAAGGCTATAGGCAGGTGAGTGTTTTTTTTTTTTTTTTTTTTTTGTCAGGGTCTGCAGGACATCAAAACATGCAAACTTAGAACCCAGACTAATCAAACCATATCTTTTTTTATTTTTTCTCAGGCACTTGGGATGTATTATACTATGTTGAAATCTCGGTGAACAACAGTTCACATATTTAGAAACATATTGATGTATTCTCCTGTGTTGGTGTAGGTTTATGCATGATTTATGATACAAATTTGATGAAGTGGCGCACATTGCCAGATGAACATTATAAGCAACCCAAACTCACAGCATATGCAGAGATGCACAGTACAGCTGCAGAGTAGCTATATGAACAGTAAATGATAACAAACTCTCAGAAAGAAAGGTACAAAAGCTGTCACTGGGGCTGTACCTTTTCAAAAGGTACCGCTACACTTTTGTACCCAAAGGCTGCATATTGGTACCTTAGTGGTACATATTACCACTTAAAATGTACATATTAGCACCTAAAATGTACATATGGACACATAAAATGTACATAATAGTAACTAAAATGTACATATTAGCTCATGAAATGGACATATTAGGACCTAAAATGTACATATTAGCTACTAAAATGTACATATTAACACCTAAAATGTACATATTAGCACCTAAAATGGACAAAAGTTTACATTTTGAAAAGGTACAGCCCCAGTGACAGCTTTTGTACCTTTTTTCTGAGAGTGCAGTGCAACATTTTGTTGTGAAACACAAAGCGTATCAGACTTTATATGTGTTCCCAAATGCATGTTATTGGAAATCCAAACTAACAGAGACTGAGTTTTTGTGAAGCCAGCCCGTTCTCATCCCAAGGAGTGATATACGACGCTTTTGCCAAAGCGTAGACATCCAACGCACATGGCACCCTTTAGCGTCAATATGAGAGTCGGATACGGGCCAGAAGGCGCCTCCTGGTGGTCAAACCCTAACCCTACCCCAGACGTATATCTACCCATAAACGAAGCGTGTTATATTGACGCTAAAGGGTGCCATGTGCGTTGGATGTCTACTCTGTGGCAAAAGCGTCGTATATGACGCCCTAGGATGAGAATGTGTTGGTGGAGCAGAACCAAACTAGTCTGAAAACTGGAAGAAATCTGCATGCAAATAATTATATGTCGCGCTTCACTCTGAAACCCGCAGTGCATATACTTATTACATTGACTTGCATTTTTTTGTGATTTCACAATAGCTCTGTGGTGTATCATGCTTTTTTAAAAATGGTTTTAAAATATCATGGAGCTTTAAAAATGTGCTTCATTGATTCTCGTCCATGGAATGTGACACGGGTAAATGGCATTCAAGGATTTTTTTTAAATTAAATTGATCAAAAGATTCTGTTTTTTAATAAATGCAGTTCTTTTACACTTTTACTCTATTTAAAGAATCCTGTTTTCAGCATTGATAATAATCATAAATGTTTCCTGATCATGAAATCATATTCAGGATCTGAATGATGCTGAAAATTCAGCTTTGAACACAGGAATAAATGGTTTAAAAATATATTCACATAGAATTATATATATATATATATATTTTTTTTTTTTTTTCTAATCAAATGAATGTAGCCCTTAGTGACCATATGAGACCTCTCTTAAATCCTATACCAACCCCAAACTTTTGAAATGGTCTATGCTAAATATTCTGGGTGAATTATTCAATTTAATGTAAGCCGTTTTCATGTTTGCTGGATTTAGAGCAAATCAAACCCTATATCTTATTTTGTTTTCCCTCTCAGGCACTTGGGAGTTATTATTCTGCCTATAATAGTCTTGTTTCAGCAAAAGGAAGTTTTGCTTTCCTTGTTATGCAGCGTAGGGAAAATATATCCCATAGCTGTTTGTGTAAAGCCTCAGCCAATCAAATCACGGCTAATTATTTAAGAGTCATGGATTTATGTTTGGTTATCATCATCAAAAGAACTGTTCTACCGTCTCAATCCTATATTGAACTACATATAATTTGTGCTTATATTTAAAAATAATGTCATGACAACATAAGATGATTATGATAAACTGACTACAGCAAACTGTTTTGCAAAATTTGTTTTCAGCCACCACATACTAGCTTTACGTGATGAAGATGAAATCACATAACATTGATTACGAGCGAGATTTAACAAGCCAACGCGTCTTCACACAAACAACCACCGACAATGAACAGAACAGTGAGAATTAAATAAAAGATGAGCAAAAAATAGAACAAATGTGATGAATGAAATCCAAAACAAACTGAACACTTACATTTCTGCATGTGGCAGATGATTTTATCCAAGTTACAGGAACAATATTATAGCGTCTGCCCTCGGCCCAGGTCAGTCTGGGGTCTTTGGCACGTCCCATTGTGCTGCAGTGACTTTGCATGCCTGGCTCTGTACATTAACCTTCAGAGCAGCACTAAACGCTCAGTTCTCTGGGTGAAAGCGATCTGCCCTCCGCTGAAGTGTATGCTGCAGTTTTTCAGAGGATGCTGGTCTTACTGCGCTTTGATATGGGTTTCACTGAGTCCATCATTTGACAACAAACTAGACTTTTACATATGAAGAGAAGTGGTGTCTGCGCATTCAAACTCTCACCACCGCAATTGTGTGTGTGGATTTCTGCCAGTGATGCTACATCTAAGAGACAGTATAGAGAACGAATTCTCTGATAACCAACCTAGACAGCAAACTGACATTGAATCAACGCGGAAACGACGTCTCTCATGACATCGAAACAACGTTGATCTGGCATTGTTTTGCTCATCGAATTAACGTTGAACCAACGTCAGACGCGGCATTCTTCAAAGCTAAATGCATTCTTCTAAGCAGATAGAAAACTGATCTTATAATGACAAACACACACAAGTAGAAGCAAACACACAGGTGCTGGTGTAACGGAGGCCAGCTAGTAGTTGCTGTGCGAGTAAACCTCACCCCCCCAAACCTCACTCTCATCCGGGTCACGGCACCAATGTAACCCCTCACACCCGGATCCTACTCGCCCCGCTCCGAGCGGGCCTCGAACCCGGGTCTCCGGCATGAGAGTCGGACGCTCTAGCAAGGAGGCTAAAGACTGCAGCCTCTAGCGTCTGTCGCTAGAGCGCCTATTGAGATCGGGGAGTGAGGTTTAGGGGGGTGAGGTTTACTCGCACAGCAACTACTAGCTGGCCTCCGTTACACTGGCAATCAGCGTTAAAGGAGAACTCAAGCTTTGGTCTAATAAAACATCAGTACCTAGTCAACCGTTCTCTGGGATTTGTTTTCATGATAATCAAATGTAAAGATTTGTATCTCTAAAAACTGTTTAGTGTACTGTATAACGCTAGTCGCAAAAATCGCTAGTTACCACTAACAACGCTCATAATAGCCCCACACTAACACAGTAACATAATGAGGGTCCCTACATGCAAACCGAAGCACTGAGAACTTTGTGAGTGTACAGACCGTTTAATAAGAGGATACCCAGATAGCAAACTGACATTGAATCAACGTGGAAATATGACATCGAAACAACGTTGATCTGACATTGTTTTGCTCATCGAATTAACGTTGAACCAACGTCAGACGCGTCATTCTTTCAAAACTAACGGAAAATCAACTTGAAATCAACGCGTTGTTTCAACGTTATGAAAGCAAACCAATTTTCGATTTTCAATTAGCTTTGAAGAATGCCGCGTCTGACGTTGGTTCAACGTTAATTCGGTGAGCAAAATCAACGTCGTTTCCACGTTGATTCAATGTCAGTTTGCTGTCTGGGTACTTTATAAAGACAGTTCACTTCGTGTATACAGACAGGAGCCATCTTGGAAAAGAGTCAGAAAAACAAAAACAGAGGACTGATCACTTCACAAAACTACAATTCCCATCATGCTGTTTACCTGGGACTGATAACACTTTCACCTGCAGCTCATCCACACTCACATACATCTCATTCAGATACTCCATATAAACCACACTCAAACAATAGACCATTGCGAAGTATTACATTGCCACTGCCTGTAATTCCTCTAATCTGTTTATTGACCTTGGATTGTTTTCTCGTTTCTGCCTGTTTGCTGCCCGCCCTGAACTTCTGCCTGTGACCTGACTACTCTCTGTGTTTATTCTCTCATCTCCCTGTTTAGCCGTTGCCTGACTCTTGCCTGTTTTGACGTTTCTTTCATTAAAAAGCTGCAAATGGATCCCCTTAGGTCTTCCAATTCGTAACACCTTGTAATCAATCAGATCAAAGTGTGATCGTCAATGAGCGGAGGTGGGGCTCATTTGCATATTCATACAACCGCGCATACTAAATTAGGCAAGGGTGTCGAGTTAAAGTCTTTGCACACCAAAATTTTTATTTTAAGGCATGAAAAAAATGTTAAATAATTAATTCAGGTGATTATTTTGTTCATTACTATGGAAGCTTGTTTTCCGCCACTGAATTAAAAAAAGAAAAAAGTAATTGCGAATTTTTATCTCACAATTGCGAGATATGAAGTCAGAATTGTGAGAAATAAAGTTGTAATTGCGAGAAATAAAGTCGCAATTGCGTGTTATAAAGTCACAATTGCGAGATATAAAGTCACAATTGCGTGATATAAAGTCAGAATTGCGAGATATAAAGTCACAATTGCGTGATATAAAGTCACAATTGCGTGATATAAAGTCAGAATTGCGAGATATAAAGTCAGAATTGTGAGCTATAAAGTCAGAATTGCGTGATATAAAGTCACAATTGCGTGATATAAAGTCAGAATTGCGAGATATAAAGTAGGAATTCGGAGAAAAAATAACAGAAGTGCGACTTTTTATCTCACAATTCTGACTTTTTTTTCTCACAATTGCGAGTTTACATCTCGCATCTCTGACTTTATAACACATAATTGCGAGTTTATATGTCGAAATTCTGACATCTTTTCTCAGAATTGTGAGATACAAACTCGCAATTACGAGTTATCAGGCCAATTCTAAGGGGGAAAAATACTAAAAAAAATTTCCCCCTCAGAATAATTTATATCTCACAACTCTGACTTTCCAACACGCAATTACGACTTTATATCTTGCAATTTAGACTTTATATCACACAATTTTGACTTTATATCTCGCAATTGCGACTTTATATTACCCAATTCTGACTTTATATCTCGCAATTCTGAGAAATAAAGTCAGAAATGTGAGAATTGTGAGATAAAAAAGTCGTAATTACCTTTTTATTTTTCCTTCTGTGGCGGAAACAAACTTCCATACATAACGTCCATTCTTGATGTGCTTTGAGACATGAGGTGATTTAACGCCGTCTCTCGTGATGCTTTGCGCACTCTGTCTGTGAGTGTGTTCATGTGTTGAAGGAGGTGTGACTTTGGAGACGCTCTGAAGGGAGGGTGGGATCTCATGCTTTCAAAACTACTGGTTTGAGGGGTTTAGAAAGGTTGACGAACTGTGACACCTCAGAGATCTGCATCCAAGTCTATTAGACATTCATTAAATATGCATGTAATGACTTTACACCCTACCCTCCTAATTGCTTGTAAAACGACGCTAAGCTGTAGAATAAATCTCTGACCTCACAGTTCAGGATTGGGCAACATGGAAATTGTTAGCTGGATTGTGGTGGGCAGCGCAGAAGTCAATTTTGAGGCAGTCCCAGTCTACTGGATCCACCTGCGAAGACCTGCTCACTGACATTGGCAGGTTGCATTCTGGGAATCCATCTGGTGGCTCCACAGACAGGACGAAACCTGCTAATTAGCTCTCTCTGTAAAGGGTCTGGGTCGAAGCGAATTCCCAGCTGTCATTAAACATACTCGGAAAGGGGGAGAAGGAAGAAAAGCACCAGGGATCCAATGCTCTAATTCCTCTTTTTAGAAGAAGAGAGAGCTGAGGATCCGGTTGTGTTTTGATCGCCGAGTAAAACGCTGCTTCATTGGGATGTTTGCGCTGTAATGAATTGCTTTACTGTCGCTTTGTGCAGCTTCTGAAAGAGGAAAATCCCTCGGCGTCACCTTTGGCACACCTTCTTTTCAAACCCCCGCAGAACCTCACGGAAACAGAAGACTTGAAATCACATGAGGTACTAAAGTAGAGCACAAATAACAACAGAATATGCAGAAATAAACATAATAGCTCTCCGATGACTGACTTGAACAAACACGCACCATAAGTGGCTTCAGTCATTTCGGAGTGAAACATAAAGGCCGGAAAAGCTCCACTTTGGCGATTAAAGCTCACACACTGAGAATTCTCAATCTCCATTCCCTTGAGAAATTGTGTTTGCACACACGGCCCGTGCAAGCATTCTCATTCAATGATTAAATTACTGTTTTATCCAGGAAACTATAGCAGCCATTCAGATCCAAATGACTTTAATCTCAGCGTTTGCCCAGTCGCAGAGTCGACAGCAACGGCTCGGTTT
Source organism: Pimephales promelas (assembly GCF_016745375.1). The sequence continues at coordinate 6,448,045 of NW_024121444.1, forward strand.
TATAACGCTGATCACATGGCTGCATCCGAACAATCAAATGGTTCCTGAAATGAGAATTAGACTTATAGGATGCTCCCTACAAAAAAACAAAGCAATTTCAGTAAATATAGAAGAGGAGTGAAATCCGGATGCAACCGCATTCTCTTGATGAAAGTTATTAGTCATCAGGGCTTGACATTAACACCCGTCGACCCGTGTATTTCAGCAGTGCCGAGGAGCGTGCAATGTAGGGTTTTGAAAGTGTAGATTTTTGAAATATTTACTGAAATACCTAAAACGCTTCCAATATCCTCACTCACTCCATTCATTTGCTCCGGATGAATAGTGTTGCTGTTAAAGGAGTAGTTCACTTTTGAAAAAACGTTTGCTGATAATTTACTCACCCCCATGTCATCCAAGATGTTCATGTCTTTCTTTCCTCAGTCGAAAAGAAATTAAGGTTTTTGATGAAAACATTCCAGGATTTTTCTCCTTATAATGGACTTCAATGGGAACCAGGTCCAACCGAGGTCCAAACGACAGTTATAACAGTTACAGATGCAGCTTCAAATGTCTTTAAACGACACCAGACGATGAATAAGGGTCTTATCAAGCGAAACGATCGGTTATTTCAAAGCTTATTCCAAAAAATGTAACTTTTCTAAGGACAAATGCTAGCCTTTCTCCATTCTGTGAGGCGCGTTTGCAACGTCACGTAATACGTAATTACGTTCAAAAGGTCACGGGCGACGTAGCCAGAAGTACAGAGTCAGAGTGTTTACAAGTTGAACGCATAGGTTGAACGTGAAAACTAACTCAAACGCCGTTTACAAAAAAGGAATTAAAAGGTAAAACAACGATGTTGGACGATTTTGATTCTGTACTTCCGGCTACGTCGCCCGTGACCTTTTGAACGTAATTACGTATTACGTGACGTTGCAAACGCGCCTCACAATATATTACAAGGCTAGCCAACCCGGTCTCATCCCAAGACGTCATACGTCTTTTGACCATACGTCAATATTCGCCTTTTTAGGGCCCCCTTAAACGTCGGTAGATGAGGTTATGGGATCCTAACTCTACTACCCCATACCTAAACCTAACCCGTCACCTAACTGACGTTAAAGGTAAAGCGTCAGTTGTATGACGGCCCGGGATCGCCATCTACCGACGTTTAAGGGGGCCCTAAAAAGGCGGATATTGACGTATGGTCAAAAAACGTCCCAAGACGTCAGTTATATGACTTTTTGGGATGAGACTGTGTTAGGCTAGCATTTGTCCTTAGAAAAGTTACATTTTTGGAATAAGTTTTGAAATAACCGATCGTTTCGCATGATAAGACCCTTATTCATCGTCTAGTGTCGTTTAAAGACATTTGAAGCTGCATCTGAAACTGTTATTAACTGTTGTTTGGACCTCGGTTGGACCTGGTTCCCATGGAAGTCCATTATAAGGAGAAAAATCCTGGAATGTTTTCATCAAAAACCTTAATTTCTTTTCGACTGGACATTTTGGCCGATCTCGAAACACATTTTCAGGCAGACTCATCACGGAGACTCACTAGTAGCCTAGACTTGTTGTTTAACGACTGCGCTCTGTTACTGGTAAGCGTGGCCTCCTAGGGCAGCGAAGCAAGTGCATTCTGGGAGTTGTTGTCTTTCATCCACATAAGCCAAAAATACATTTTCTGGCTTTTCTCAGTCTAGAAAGCTCCAAATTCAAAAATAATTTCACATTTCTTCTACATAAATGACATTTTAAATACACATTCATCTTTATAGAGGTGGAATGACCCTTTAATTAGTCAAATACACGCAACATAATGTCAAAATGCCAGTCTTTTTGAGTATTCATGTAAACACAGTCAGTTCTGTTTTCAGTGATTTTAAACAGTTGACAGGTCCTAAAGTGACAGCAGCCTAATAAAACTGCTGCCAAATTATGAGAAAATATTTAATATATCTATATGGCAGTTTACCCCCACTATAGTGATGCCAAAATGTCAGCATAGTCATTTTTCTTTGTTTCCCTGGTTCATATTCATAAATCTGCCGGCTAGGGGTAGCTGTCACATGGGCAAGTTGTCACAAGCTTTACCTCTCACTTTTATGCAAATGCTTTTTCATAAGAAGACATTGGGGCAAGTTGTCACCATTGTTTTAAAGTTCATTAATTATAATTTATCCTGCCCGACAAAGATTTGTACAAAGCGTTCCAGCTTGCCCCAGGCTCCCATATAAAGCACACATCAATTAATCCCAATCAGATTGCTTTAGTGTTTGTGTTATTTTGCTATTCTGTTTTTTATATTGCCTTATTGGTTTTATATTGTGGAAATGCAATTCACATAATTCAATAGCAAAACGCTCTCTATAGATGTCCTGGAAAGCAGGGTTCCTCACACCCCCTCTCTTGCATGTGTGTGTGCGCTTCTGGTTTCCTAGTAACCCGCGCCAGTGCTGGCGTTCCCGAACACTCAAGCGTGTCCGCGCAGCGCGCACTCGTGAAGCTCGTGTGGGGAGCTCACGAACACGCAGGACCAGAGCATCAGGAACATACACGCAGGAAAAACACGGGAATGTGACTGGAGTGTAAAGGATGAAGGATGCGTTCGCTGGAAAAGGTCACACGAAATGCATGAAGAGCAGTGGGAGGAAATCTTAACGCAACTGCAACGGATTACCAATAACACACACACACGTATAAAGGCTTTTTTTTTTTTTTTTTGAGGGAACATGAATACCAGGAATGGGGGATTTGATATTTCACCAAAGCAGGTGAGTTGTTTATGTGGATAAGTTATTAGTCACCATACGAACAGTCTTGAGAAGGCGGTGCGCACCGCTATATGTCTTATCTCAAGATCTCTTGTGCCAGGATTGCCACTTGATAATTGGTGAACTTGAGTGTTGCTTGTGTCTGTGGTGTGGAGATGTGCAGTTCTGTGGATTAAGAACAGCTGAAGTCAACTAGACAAGCTGCGATGCTGGTAAAAGTAAAAGGAGGTGAGGATGAGGATCTCTTGCACTTGTTACACCCCATCTGCACTGCAAGCGAGCGACGCGACAAAATTACAACGTCCCCCCAAAAAGCGCGGCGTTCTAGTTGCGTCGCGTCCTGCCGCTCGCCTAAAAAAGTCTTTGATTGGTCGCCGTCGGTATCCCATCCGCAAGCTCGAGAGACGCGTCGCGTCGCGCGCTCGAGGTCTGGACGGCTGCGGTGATTTCAATAGTTTTGTCGCGTCGCTACAGATGGTGTTTTTAAGCGTCTTCCATGACGCGTTCATGTTACGCGTGATTGGGTTCATGTTTGTCTTCAGATTTGGTCAATATTTTACAGTTAATTCATTTGGACAGTTTGAATAATTATTATAAAATCCAGTGTTTTAGAAGCGTTTCCATGCATGCACATATGCAACGTAGCAGATTAAGTTTTTTTTCAATCTAGTTTTTTATTTATTTATTTTATTCAGTGTATATATTTGTATTAGGGAAAGTGTATATCTTGTCTGTAACTCTCCATTTCCTTTAGGTTTCTTTTTAAATTGAATTAAAATGGCAAATGGTCCTGCTGTGTAACAAATGCATTTTTTTAAAGTACAAATATGTAGCCTCGCTAATTATGAGCTCATAAAAACTGCATGTATGTAGAAATGAATGTTGCTTGAAATAGATTTAAATGAATTATAGCATGTCACTCCATGGGGTACTTATAAATAATTTACTAGCAGCTACCCACATTCAACAAATGCTTTCTGTTTGGTTGCTTAATATGAACAAAACTACTGCATTATTGAATAATGACATGTTGTACTGACTGGTGTTTGTGCTGCTCATATTTTAATTTAAGACAGATTCAATGGCTTTACAGTTTTAAGACTGTAAAACTGTAGTTTAAAAGATTTGAGTGATGATTTGCACTGAATTGCAAAGCAGAGAGAGAGAGAGAGAGAGAGAGATGTGCCTTGGAGTTGTCATGGTGATTTGGTGAATAAGCAATTGTCCGTAAAGGCGACGCATTAAAAGGGTTTGCTGTTGCCATTGCCTATCAGTGAGGAGCATATTTCAGCTCGGGTTAGAGTTGGGTTCGGCTTGGCTTATTTCGCTGTGAGACAATACATTGCAACTTAAGTGATTGTGATTGGTGGAAGTGAGCCTGGAAGTGGATGGTATCTCCAAAGTAAGCCTAATTCCGTAGCCCTGCCATTCACGCTGGTTTATCCTGTGTTTTTACGCAGAGAACCTGTTTATGTGCTCTGGCATTTAGTGTCTTGAGGGATTATGCACGCTCCTGCTTTTGAATTTCCTCTCTCTACCAATGTCTTTATTGGTATTTTGGCCTCGTACACTGGTATTTCTGAAGCTGCCGCTGATTTAAATCCGTTCTGAATGACACGTCTGAGATCTGAGCTCTTTGTGACGTCTGCTAAAGAACTAAAGGAACAAGTTGTTAGAAATATGCTGTTCTCTTTCCTACAGACCAGATAAATCCAGAACAACTGTAGCATTTTGTTTCTAACTCCTAGCTGTAGCCGGCACTTGGACCGTCACAATGCATAAGATATTAATACTTGTTTTGCAGGGTAGAGAGTTCAAGTATAGTATGAACTTTCATAGAAAAAAAATGTCATTAAGGGTAAGAACAATTGAAGAGTTTAGATGCAAAAGCCTCTAAATACCATTTGAAATTTTCTTCTTTAATGATGATTTTTATCAAACTTGTATATTTAAGTTCAGTAATTTCACTTAAATAACGATGAATAGGTAATTATCATTGCCATTTAAGTGAAATCACTGAACTTAAATATACAAGCTTGACAAAAATGATCATTCTAGAAGAAAATTTCAAATGGCACTTAGAGGCTTTTGCATCTGAACTCTTCAATTATAAAATATAACACATAGTCTCTAAAAAAACAAGTCTTAAATGGGCAGTTCAACCAAAAATGAAATTTACTCTCCCTCAAGTTGTTTCAAACCTGCATGAGTTTCTTTCTTCTGCTCAACACAAAAGATGATATTTTGAAGAAATATAATCCGACAGGTTTTGGACCCGATTGACTTCCAGTGTAATATTATGTTTTGTTTCATAAAATGGAAGTCAATGAAAGAAATCCATACATGTGTGGAAGATCTTGAGCGTGAGCAAACTATCCCTTTAATATCTTATGCAGTTTGGTATCCTATTTTAAAGATATTTAGGTGAAAAAAATGCTGCTTTTTGCTAGCCGGGTTAAAGTCACAATGAGACGTGGCCTGGAACCACATGTTCATTTTCTGGTATTTGAGGCGTGGTTTACGAATGCCAAGAGTCGTTTATTGGTTGCTATGCATGTCTATCAAATGCGCCTGTACGTAGCTCATTGCCAATCGTTTCAGTTATACCAGAAGACGTATGTAGAGCGACGGAAATTAGATGAGGAAGACGACGATGGGTCAGAGATGTGTGTGTACACAATAGCGTATGTACCTAAGGCTGCATCTTCGCGTCTGCTGCCATGTTGGATTCATAGGTATAAACAAACTTCTTCGGTGTGTCGCATACACGTCGTCATCGTCTGGCAGCTCCCTCCCCGCTCTGTGATTGGTCCCCTCGCTGAGGCCAAAATCTGATCCATGGTGTCCAGACTGCCTATAACCGTGAATAAAATCACGCGGCGCAAAGGCAGTATGAGGAAACCCAGGCTAGCCTTTTGCTGTTAACTATGATAGAGCATATATCTTGATCCTGAAACAGCTAACAGCTAATTATCTAATTCAATTTTATGTTACTTTTTTTTATACTGTTTTTAACCTTAAACTTTGCTAGTAAACTGTTGCATTTGGCAAAATGGCCGTCACCCACCTTTCCCCCAGTTTGATGTATAAGGATCAAAGATATTTCGCTTCATGGTCAATACATCTTGAATATGCTATACTGGAACAAGTGCTAGTAGCTATTTGGGTTTCCCGTCTTTATTGTTACTACAATTTTCCATACACTGAATGATGGGAACACTTTGATGTCATGCTTGAAAACAGAAAACAAGAAAAGCCCTATAGCATCAATCCTCCTGCAAGTCTTTCACTGTTAGATCAAATCAGGTGTTCTGTTCTCCGAGTCACCTTTGCTGACCTCCGTGGTTGACAAACGCTGGACTATTGCCATCACTCAGATGAAGGTCACTCTGACGACGGTCATTCATCTGCCTCTGTGCTTCAGCTGACAGTGTCTGAACGCAGAATACTGCACAAGCGGAAGCAAACAATGACTGGTGTGGTTTTCTGCCAGTTTACCTGCGGATTCTGAACTGACTGAAACATCTTGATAAACTCTTTTAATGGATGAGAAAAAAAAAACACTCTTTATATACACTCACCTAAAGGATTATTAGGAACACTAGTTCAATTTCTCATCAATGCATATGGGCCGACTGATTCAAGCTGACAGAAGAGCAACTTTGACTGAAATAACCACTCGTTACAACCGAGGTATGCAGCAAAGCATTTGTGAAGCCACAACACACACAACCTTGAGGCGGATGGGCTACAACAGCAGAAGACCCCACCGGGTACCACTCATCTCCACTACAAATAGGAAAAAGAGGTGATAATTTGCCAGAGCTCACCAAAATTGGACAGTTGAAGACTGGAAAAATGTTGCCTGGTCTGATGAGTCTCGATTTCAGATGGTAGAGTCAGAATTTGGCGTAAACGGAATGAGAACATGGATCCATCATGCCTTGTTCCCACTGTGCAGCTGGTGGTGGTGGTGTAATGGTGTGGGGATGTTTTCTTGGCAAACTTTAGGCCCCTTAGTGCCAATTGGGCATCGTTTAAATGCCAAGGCCTACCTGAGCATTGTTTCTGACCATGTCCATCCCTTTACGGCCACCATGTCCCCATCCTCTGATGGCTACTTCCAGCAGGATAATGCACCATGTCACAAAGCTCGAATCATTTCAAATTGGTTTCTTGAACATGTCAATGAGTTGACTGTCCTAAAATGGCCCCCACAGTCACCAGATCTCAACCCAATAGAGCATCTTTGGGATGTGGTGGAACGGGAGCTTCGTGCCCTGGATGTGCATCCCACAAATCTCCATCAACTGCAAGATGCTATCCTATGAATATGGGCCAGTTCACAGTGCATTAACTAATGTTGACAATATTTTAATAATTCATTAGTAAATGTTGAAATTAACATTTACAAAGATTACTAAATGCTGTTTAATGTTAGTTCATGTAAACAATTGTAGTTAGTTAACCATTGTTATTTCACGGCTCTGTGAAATACTTGATTCTGATTGGTCAGTATCACCATCCAGCAGTATTTTATTCCCAGATTAGTTTAGACTCGTTTTTTTTTTCTTCATGGGAGTTGTGCATCTAAATTCTGCATCAAACATTTTTGCAATGTGGTGAGCTCTCATGTTTCATACAAACGCTCTGCTGCCATTTTGTGACTATTGTTTTGTACACTGGATTCTAAAATATAAACAGGATTTTAAAATGGTTTAATCTGAAATCACAACCCAATCTCACGGCCGAGTCCTACGAATTCGACGAATGATTAAAAAGTGTCTAATTCGTACGACCTCACTCGTACGATTTTGCTAAATCGTACATATTTTACAAATTGGCCAATTCGTATGAATTCGTACGAATGACCTACCCCTTACCCCGCCCCTAAACCTAACCATCACGCGGGTTTAGAAAAATCGTACAAATTCGTACGAGTGAGGTCGTACGAATTAGACACTTTTTAATCATTCGTCGAATTCGTACGAATTGGGCGTGAGATAGTGTTGGAAATCAATATCTCTGATCTCCATAATTATTTATGTAGTGAAATGTGTATGCCGTATCACTAGTCCATAATGTAGTTTGAACTTGCCGCGCTGCAACTGCTCTCTCCGCGGAAGCTTTGCATTTAAACACAGATCCCAGATCACTATTTCGTGTCGAATTATTTACTTATGTGTCAAGTAGCAATAAGCGGGAAAATATACATCCAGCCGGTTGTCCTTCAGGCTCCCGTCGGGGTCGTCATCACCCTGTCAGGGTTTATACTGAGAGACATTACTTACTAACAAACCTTATATTGTAAAGTGTTACCATCAAGGATGATCTTCACAACAAAAGCGTCCAACAATTGTGTGCCAATATACAATATGCAAAACCTATTGTGGTCAAGTTCCTTTATACGTTTAAACTATTTTAAAATGGATAAGTTGCTCTTTTTCACAGCAGCCCAGCGGTGATACATACACATCAGCGTAAGTCGCAGAGAAAGATAATGGGCTTGATTTTACAGATCATTTCAGCTTCCATATTCCTTTTGCTTTTATTCCGAGCGGGATTGAATGCCTCTCTGTGAGGATGTGAGCTGGCCAAGGACTGCTGGTACGCTCTTGGTTTAACTTGCATGCGAATGCATTTGTATAAAGCACACTCGCATGCACATACTTAATAGCCATTTCAAAGATTTAATGTCGAGCAGTAAATCTTGCGCGCATGTCTTTCAAAATGTCTCCTTGTGTCCTTTACAAAAGCCCTGAGATTGTCTGCCAAACAGACAGGTCAGTCCAGGCTTATTACAACGGGAAGGATTTTAAAGGAGCTTTAGGCATTCGTTGGATGCAACAAAACAATTTGGCAATTCAAATCTTTTCGAATAAACTAGAGCGTGTGTAGAAAGAGTTTTGATTAAAGGCTAAACGGGAAAAGTCCTGTTGAAAAGATAAGCCTACATATCCACTTCATATCAGTCTCTTGGCAAGCAAAATGCCACTAAAAAACAACAGGAATGGAATCTAAATGTTCTCGGCCAGCATTCCTCTGACCTTGCCTCAAAAGATCTCGTATACTCCCATGAAGCAGACTAAAGCAGTGCACTTCTCAAAAGGACAAGGACGCCTTTATTCCAGGCTCCTTATTTCTGATCTATTTACCAAAGAGTAGGACAAATGACCTTGCATTAGCTATTTTGCAGAGTTCTACAAATGTGAAGGTTCTGCTTTTGTTCAAACGCCCGACATGACTGCAGGTTGAAAGCTGCGTCAAAAGGGTGAGACCACAGAGAAACAAATCAATTAGAGGACAGAAATTGAATAGGCGTTTAAAATGTTAAAGTCCCCCTGTGGTGAAAATCAAGCTTTTAATGTTGTTTATGTGTTGTTTTTAATACACTTTAATATAAACCATGTGTAAGTTGTTAAGAGTATTTCCTCCTTAAAACTGCAGTGAACCAAAGACAGTCTCAAAAACACGCTTTGAAATCGCTGCTGTTTCTGACGTCACAAACGACCTTGTAACCCATCAGGGATGCGTTTCCCGAAAGCATCGTTAGCCAAATATGGTCGCAAGTTCCGTCGTAACCAATAGAGTTCAATGGAAATTGCGACCATAGTTGGCTCACGATGCTTTTGGGAAACGCACCCCTGATTAACGTGTGATCGTCAACCAGTGGATCTCTGAGTGAGTGAGTGAGTGAGTGGAGGCGGGGCTCATTTGCATATTCATAGATCCACATATACTAAATGAGGCAAGGGTGTTGAGTTACATTCAAGATATAAATATGTAATTCTAGTGACAAAGATGATTTTTAAGGGATAACATGATTGACTATGGGGGACTTTAATAATTGTTCACAATAAAAATTCACAAATTAGTGCTCAACAGGAGATGCAGAGGAAAGACATGTACTGTATAATTTATTTATTTTTTAATCTGATTGAATCATATTGCGGTTTTTGAGTCACGGATCAAATGTTGTTTTGGATCAGCAAGCTAAATCCACTTTTTTAGCCCTTAAATGCATTTTGTTGTATATTTCGAGTGTTTATAAGTACAGAAAAGCATAACATACAGCGCGCTGCGCGTGCACTGTACAGAGGGAGAGACTTTGCGTTTGTGCCTCGCGAACGCGAAAGTTAGCCTTCCCTCCCACCCCCACAATCTTGTTATCGAAATATACCTCCCGGAAATGAATTCTTGCAGGTTGGGATAACTGACATTAAATTGATTTTTTATTTTTATAAAGTTACCAAGGAGGGCCAACCACGTCAACTCCTTGCAAGAGACCTGCCCCTTCAAACCCTCTCCACCACAGCTTCGTCCAGTGACTCGTACAGTAACATCTGTGATAAATAATTTACTTTTAAACCTGACTTTTCTTGCACGGTTATTTCAGTTTAATGAAATACAAGCATGTCATTAAACGCAACGTTTATAGAAATCGAACTTTACCTCATCCATGACAACTAATTTTCGATTCCCGTCTGACTGATTTATCCACGGTGGAGTTGAAAACAACAGTTCCCATCATTCCGCGTTCCTCCACGGCGTCATCAAGCAAAGCCGTTGTTGTTGTTTTGAATGTAGCGCCCTCTAGCGGCATCTAAATCTTAGGTATTGCACCTTTAATACAGATTTTTAGTGGTAAGATTAAACCATAGTCATTTATCTTGTCAGTGTGCTTGTTTTAAGGGGTTAGTTCACCCAAAAATGAAAATTCTATCAGTATTTACTCACCCTCATGTTGTTCCAAACCTCTATGCGTTTATTTGTTCTGCTGAACACAAAGGAAGATATTTGGAAGAATGTTTTAATCAAACAGATCTCATTTCCCATTGACTACCATAGAAGGAAAAAATACATACTATGGTACCCAAGCATTGCAGTTATGCTTTATATAGATCACAAATGTATGATTTATTTGTAAAAAAAAAATGATTTAAAAGCATAATATGTACCCATGAATGCACAGATCCAATTTCTTTCCACACATCTGATTTCTTTCTGAATGGTTTTTGTTCTCTTAAAGGGATAGTTAAGTCAAAAATGAAAATGGTGTCATCATTTACTCTCACTCATGTTGTTCCAAACCTAAATGAGTTTGAGTATATTTTGAAAAATTGAGTAACCAAAGAGTTGAATGTAGCCATTGACTCTACAAATGATTCTGGGTCCAACAACTGTTTGGTTGCCAACAGTCTTTAAAACTTCTTAATTTTTTGTTCAGAAGACGAAAGAAACTCATACAGGTTTGGAACAACTTGAGGGTGAGGAAATGATTTCATTTATTTATTTTTGGGTGGACTATTCCTTTAAGACTGTGTTTATAAAAATATTCGCAGTGACTGGTATTTTGACATAATTTTGAGACCAAAAGAGTAATCAATTTGTGGGGTCTGGTCCACAGATCACAGATCAACTACAATTCATTTAACCTTTACACACATACACAGTGAATCTGGTCTGCAATATGATTGGATGAGCCAGATTTAAAGGTGTTGCAAACAAGCGTTTTGTTCTTCACTAACAACAACTGAAGAAACAAATTCAAGTCAGTGTATTTAAGCTGTAGTCATAATTTAGAGAAACTTGTTGTATAAACATTATCTAAAAAATTTTATTATAGACATATCATTAATGCACCAGGTTGAGGTATAGAGTTAATAAAATGTTCAATGGCAAAATGCATTTATAAATGCTAATTTAATTTACTTACTGAGCAAGCTTTGGTTCAGATTGCTGTTTTTATATGAATTGGTTATGGGGGTTATACACACTTGAATTATACACCTCCTCACTATGGTAAAATCACTGTAACGCTTCAAGTTTGTATCCTTAGGTTGTGGAATACATACGGAGTATTTAACATTCATATTTTTACAAAGAATATTCATCGGATATCAAAACTCTATGCCGCGGACAGAGAATATTGATTGCGTCATCATTTAGTTCAATTAGTTCACTCATTATACCACATAAAACTCAAAGAGCAGCGCTAGAGTAGACCTTAAATCAGTGTGACAGCATATTACACACCACGGCAGTGAGAGCCTCTTATTGGTTGTTTCATGCGGCTCTAAAGATGCATCATGCTCCATCTATCTGAGAGAGAGAGAGAGAGAGGGAGGAACAAATAAACTAAGAAAACTAGAGCTACTCTATAGAGAAGACGAGGGATGGAGACAGCTCCATAATGACAGCATTGTGTGTGTGTGTGTGTGTGTGCGTATTGTGATGATAGCCCAACAGAGGTTGAGCTTGTGTTTTATATATTTATATATTTGATGTTAAGGACAGCACAGACATTGTGCTCTGGAGTTCTTTGGATAAATGAACAGAGATAAGGCCTCACGAGGCTCTTCCCAGAGGCTATCATTGATTCCTCAGGGCAGCCTTTTAAGAAGCTTAGTAAAAGCTGCTAGCAGGAAAAGCATGTAGAATAGCACAAATGGGCCACATCTGAACGCCTCCATCAACCTATATGTGGGTCACGACCATTAGGGATTTAATAGCACTTCTTTTCTTCATCCTTTTGTTAATTTTATATGGCCGTAATGGGTAGCACACTGTAAGAGAAACCCTGTTCAATTTACTGTTGAAAACATGTCTGCTGTGGACTAGAAACTCGTGCATGAGAATGTTTCAGGCACTGTGTAATGGCAGTTTGGTGAATTGTGTATTTCACAGCTCATAATGCGCTCCATTAACTAATAGAATGTAAATATGCCATATACTTGAACTAGTAAAATCTGCTATAAGTAAAAATAAACATTTCAGCATTTCTTTCCCCACGAACCATGGATTATGCACATTATTATTATTATATCACCCACACACAAACACAAAACATATATACAGTAATGCAATAATAAATATAAAGTAAAAAAAAAATGTTAAAAAAAACCTTTACATAAGAACAGCACAATTAAAAATTGCATCACACAGAGACTTCTGGGAACGTAATTACTACTTACATTTTTTCAAAAACGAGGTATTTCTGAAAATATTACATTAATTTACTTAAATGATCAGCCAATGGGGTAAGACAAATAATCTTGTTTAGACATCTTGCATACATAGAAATACAAGAAATCGCAATGGAAGACAATTTCGACATATCAACAGACAACGTTTAGTTTTTTTCGCAACCCCGCGAGAGATCGATAACTTCCGGCGCTTGCGCAGAGCGAAGCGCCCACGCCCTCAGATCACTTGGACGTGGCTGTGGTTACAAGAGGTAAAAACGATATAAATACTGTTCGTTTTCTCACACAAAACGCTCGTTTCGTGTCTTAGCCCATCAATGTGTACTTACATTTATGAGTCATTAAATCATCTTTAATTTGGACTTCTCTGTGCATGCTCTTTGAGGTGGTGACCATAGACCTCCATTATATGACTGACAGACAAGAACGGTTTGACCAAAAAATATCAAAATTGAAAATACTGTGGAAACAAAGACATCTACATCTTGGATGCCCTTGAGGTAAGCTAAAACATATAAAAAAAAATAATTTCAAAGTGAACTATCCCTTTAAATACAACACAAAAGAATTAAAATCATGAATTAGAAGTGAACCGACTCTTCAATTTTTTTAATTTTGCCAAAAAGACAAAAATTGACGGATGAGTTATGTAAGTGCGACCCTGAAGACTGAAACAGAAATGTGTGTAATGGGTTTTACCCATAGAGTTTTAAATGTGTCAAATCTGTGGCTGGAGGTCATCTTTTCGGTTCACACTTTTAAACCAAGGTCAAGTTGTACCTACAACCCATTATTGAGAAATTAACATACACAAGCCACCAAACCTTGTCAAATAACGGCTGCGAGTAGAAGGTCAGGCCGTGCCGAAACACGTTGGGTTTGTGAATTGGAAAACAGGGTGATAAATGAGAGCGTTCTGTCTTGCGAATGTTAGCGGCGTGAGATGTTTGAGATCTGGGCTGCGGATTATTGAAGTCTCTGGTCAGCCAGAGCGTTTGCTCCTGGGTGAGAGAGTGCAGAGAGATTTGGTTTGCGCGGTGGACAGCAGGGTTACCCAACACATCAAACCCACACTCCATCACATACAGAGACTGTTTACTGAACACTAACTCAGCTGTGATAGAAGTGGGAGGGTGAGACGTTTGAAGTAAATATGTGCAAAAATAACCCATCATCTGCATTCAGGGGGTTTATGTGACGTACTTGTTGCATTAAGAGGATTGGTGTTTGACAAATGATCTGACCCCTTAATGCTATGGATTTGATGTCAAATAAGTGCTGACGTGGTTTTCACTATTAGTATTTGTCACACATGCTCAGTACAAGACTACAAAAATTCTATGGTAAAAACCTGTTAATAGGAAGTTCCCTTACTATAGGGTGAAAAACTGTAATAAATGAGACATTTTGTGTAATTTTACAGTTTTTGGAAGTGAAAAACAACAAGTTATCTTATAATTTATAGTGAAAATCCATAAATTGGATCCACATTCCCAGAAATTCCTTTGTGACAGATCACATCTGAATCTGAAATAATTGTTTCTTTTTATTTTTTTGTTACATCGTATGTGTCACAGTCATGAATCATGTGACTCCCTGTTCCCTCATGTGATCTTCCTTTGTTTCGTGTGTTTTGTTCTGATGGTTCATTGTTTGATTACTCTCAGGTGTATCTTGTTTAGCATTAGTCTTTGTGTATTTGGCCTAAAGCTCTCGTTTCCATTGTCTTTTGTCCAGTTTGCATATAATTGGGAAACGGGAAATTCGAGTAGGAATTGTGACAAATCTGGACTTCTGAAACGGTGGAGCATATTCTTTTAAAATGTGTTGTTAATGAAAGTGAAAGATTTTAGCTATCTCATACGGAGCCCCCCTAGTTCCACTTTGGCAAAAAAATAAATTAATTATAACTATCTTGTGGCCTCAAGATAGTAACTCGTGGCCTCAAGATAGTAACTCGTGGCCTCAAGATAGTAACTCGTGGCCTCAAGACAGTAACTCGTGGCCTCAAGATAGTAACTCGTGGCCTCAAGATAGTAACTCGTGGCCTCAAGATACTAACTCGTGGCCTCAAGACAGTAACTTGTGGCCTCAAGATACTATTTCGTGGCCTCAAGATAGAGTTACTATCTTGAGGCCACGAGTTACTATCTTGAGGCCACGAGTTACTGTCTTGAGGCCACGAGTTACTATCTTGAGGCCACAAGTTACTGTCTTGAGGCCACGAGTTACTATCTTGAGGCCACGAGTTACTGTCTTGAGGCCACGAGTTACTGTCTTGAGGCCACGAGTTACTGTCTTGAGGCCACGAGTTACTGTCTTGAGGCCACGAGTTACTATCTTGAGGCCAGGAGTTACTGTCTTGAGGCCACGAGTTACTGTCTTGAGGCCACGAGTTACTGTCTTGAGGCCACGAGTTACTGTCTTGAGGCCACGAGTTACTGTCTTGAGGCCACGAGTTACTGTCTTGAGGCCACGAGTTACTATCTTGAGGCCACGAGTTACTGTCTTGAGGCCACGAGTTACTGTCTTGAGGCCACGAGTTACTATCTTGAGGCCAGGAGTTAGTATCTTGAGGCCAGGAGTTACTGTCTTGAGGCCACGAGTTACTATCTTGAGGCCAGGAGTTAGTATCTTGAGGCCACGAGTTACTATCTTGAGGCCACGAGTTACTATCTTGAGGCCAGGAGTTAGTATCTTGAGGCCAGGAGTTACTGTCTTGAGGCCACGAGTTAGTATCTTGAGGCCACGAGTTAGTATCTTGAGGCCACGAGTTACTATCTTGAGGCCAGGAGTTAGTATCTTGAGGCCACGAGTTACTATCTTGAGGCCACGAGTTACTGTCTTGAGGCCAGGAGTTAGTATCTTGAGGCCAGGAGTTACTGTCTTGAGGCCACGAGTTAGTATCTTGAGGCCAGGAGTTACTGTCTTGAGGCCACGAGTTAGTATCTTGAGGCCACGAGTTAGTATCTTGAGGCCACGAGTTACTATCTTGAGGCCACGAGTTACTGTCTTGAGGCCACGAGTTACTATCTTGAGGCCAGGAGTTACTGTCTTGAGGCCACGAGTTACTATCTTGAGGCCACGAGTTACTATCTTGAGGCCACGAGTTACTGTCTTGAGGCCACGAGTTAGTATCTTGAGGCCACGAGTTAGTATCTTGAGGCCACGAGTTACTATCTTGAGGCCAGGAGTTAGTATCTTGAGGCCACGAGTTAGTATCTTGAGGCCACGAGTTACTATCTTGAGGCCACGAGTTACTATCTTGAGGCCACGAGTTACTGTCTTGAGGCCACGAGATAGTATCAATTAATTTTTTTGCTAAAGTGGGACTAGGGGGGCTCCGTAATCTCACACATTAGATTAATAATATATCTCTTCAGGTGCTATTAGGAAATGAGTTAATGCAATCAAAAGTTTATTAGGAATTGTTCTAGTATCTAAAAAAGACATGAACAATGGATGGAATATACAAGTTTTTTATCTTTTCTTTTCTTTCATATTCCTATATTCCCCCTATCCCTTGTCATGGTCTTAGATAGTGAATCGATATACTCCAGACCAGTAGGTGGTGCAAATGCTCATTTGCTCATGCAATCTGCTGATGGTGAGTCTTTGTTTGATGGTTTGTGGTCAAGTTGGGTTAAGTCACAGTCTGGGTAAGTTTATTTGTATCCATTTAGGTTCGTTTAAATAAACTGCACATTGGTTTTTCAAGCTTACATCGCCTTCAGTGGACTGTTTGTTACTGAATGGTGTTAAATGAATTGCATTATTTCAGTGTTTGTATTACGATGATGGTGTTTGTGTGTACCTTCTATGTGTTAGTATTTTCCTCAGCTTGTTGGAAAGGAAATTGTGATGAGATACTGTAAATTTAAATTAAATCCATAAACCTAAAATGTTGCTACCATCGTTTTTACAGTAAAGTTCTTATAACTATAGCTGTAAGTTAGTTTTTACATGGTATTTATGTGGTATCCGATAAGAAGACATGCATAAACTATGATGGAAACACGTTTACCGTATAAATCACTTTATGCTTAACAAAACAGTTATTTGACTTCGCCTCAGCAGAGGCTGTGATTGGATAACTGGGCCAACCATTGGACCAATCGCATCACAGCATTTCAGATATTGGTTGGGTGATTCTGAAATGCATGAGTCAAAGTCTTTCATCAGAATGATTTGGTTTAATTCACTGAATCGTCTCACACGATTGTGTTCCCAAACACCAGCATTCGAACACGAGAACATGACAGTGCCACATGGGATGGACACTGTGATTTATTCACAAATATTGAATGCAATATTCCAAACACCCAGATTAACATACTGTATGTAACCACATTTTGTTATGCCTGCTTGTATTCTATACAGATATTGTAAAAATCTAGTATTATGAATCACTTTTTGACCTTTACTATGACCTGTAGACTTCATCAAATCATCTAATCTCCATTCATATGACCGCATTAATAATTCAATGTTTGATGCTCTTTCTGGACTCGCAGAGATGAACACGCAGAACCTCAGCGGCAAGATAACTCGCTTCTCTTCCACATGCAATATTTATGTATTTCAATCATTACACTGATTCTGATTTACTCCCACTATCACATTAATTACATATAGGGTCATTCCATCTCAAGGTGGTCCACAAATTGTGAAGCTGGTTGATTGGCCATTTTTAAAATGTAAATGTAAAATGTATGTAAACGAATGTCATAGTTGAAATCCAGAAAGGTCATCCACACATTTAAGTTTGCACATTTTTTGAGCGATAACTTAAAATCAAGAAAATTAAAATGGCCAATGAGCATTCACTAGACCACTTAAGATGGATCGGCCCTCTATGTGATTATTTATTTTAATGTTTCATGGTACTAAGAGTCACTGGGCCTTAAATATAAAATGAAAATCGTTTCCAAGCACAGCAGTTTACACAAGATTGGTTTTGTGAACCGTTCACACCGTGTTCATAAAGCATTCTTAAAGTCCCTCGGTGGTGAAAATCAAGCTTTTAAAGTATGCGTTACAACAAACCGAGTTACATTCAAGACATTCTAAGGCATGAAAAAGGAAAAAGAAAACATAAATTTGTCATTTTGGTGATCAAAGATGAGTTTTAAGGGGGACTGAGAAAGTTTTTGCGATTTACATAGCAGTTCTTTTGTGTTTTCCATAAATTCAAAGTGGTTATACTTCTGGATCGTTTGTAGCTAGTAGCATTGATGCGTCTTCTAGCGAAGTCTATTTTTAACTAAGGCCAGGTCGGCAAGGCCTTTTTTAAAGACAGTCCTTGTCCTTTATGAAGCTTACAGCCCATCTGTGCACCACCTCGCTTATTAGAGTAGCCTATTCTCCTGTGACCGCACCACCATATCAGCATAAAGAGCACAGAATATTAATAAGACATCAATCTGTCACATGCTAAGGCGTGTAAACGAACGTGTGAAATGAGTTCTTGTTTTTTTTTCTGATTAGCTGGATTGATCCGTAGAGAGACCCAGAATTCGCCCTAATTTGGCACAAACTCAAGTTTGAGTTTGTGCCCCAAATTTCCCCAGGAATACGTTTTAATATAAAATCAAAGATGGAGAGAACACATGCCAGAAATGTATAATCAATTATGAACCGACCTCCATGGAAAGCCAAGATGCTAATCATGTTGTTTGTATTGTGTCCATATTGTTCAAATGTCATTTTTTCTCTCATAAAGAAAGTTGTACGAGATTCGGAACTGTGAGTAAATCATGATAGAAATGTATGTCTGGGGTGAACGATTGGTTCAAAGTGTTCTTGTGCGTATTATAGAACTGCCTAAAGAGCCGTCGCTTCTTTAATTAGGTTATTTGTGTTACTGCATATTGAATCTTTAATATCGCCACATATAGAGACTCTCTTACCTCAGAATTGAGGTCATTTCAAAAATAGGCGGCTGGCTTTGGTCCCTAAGAAGTGGACAGTGATGAATTTGTCGTTGTGGGTCAGTGTCACAGTGGCCTGGGTGAAGGAGACAAGGAAATAAAGTCATTACGAGAAATTCCCAAGCCTCAGTCTGCTTGGCAGAGACCGTGCTGTGTGTCTGGGGAATCGCTAGCTTGTGTTTGAATTGTCATCCGAAGAGCAGACGGACCAGCTGCATTGTATCCTGCAATCTCTGTGCAATCATGCTAAATTGATCAGTCTATCAGCACTTGCCTTGAAACATGTAATTTGCAAAAACTGAATCAGGTACGGTGTTGTAGTCGAAACCCGCTGACAACCGCGCTACTGATCTGACCAAATATGTCATTTGCAGCGTGTGACTAATATGACTGCATTATCTTGCATGGGGTAGGTGTCTCAAGTGTAGGTGAACATGGGAAATATGATGTAATGCGATTGCTGGATCTTCTCGTTTTGTAACCTAAAGTGTGGTGAATAAAATGGATGATATGAAGTGTAACATAAGAATACTTGATTTTAATTCACATATGAGCCACATTTGAAACCAAGTTTGCAGATATCCTCAGATATAAGTTGCTACAGACCATTCATATACATTACATTTACATTTATTCATTTAGTTGACGCTTTTATCCAAAGCGACTTACAATTGCTATATATGTCAGAGGTCGCACGCCTCTGGAGCAACTAGGGGTTAAGTGTCTTGCTCAGGGACACATTGGTGTCTCACAGTGGACTCGAACCCGGGTCTCTCACACCAAAGGCATGTGTCTTATCCACTGCGCCATCACCACCCCATTCAACGCTATCTCGCAACCAATTTGACGAATTCGACGCTATCTCGCGACCAACTCGTACGAATTCCACGCTATCTCACGACCAACTCGTACGAATTCCACACTATCGCACGACCAATTTGTACGAATTCGAATTTGTATGAGTGATTAAAAAGTAACTAATTCGTACTAATTCATACTACCTCACTCATACGAATTCGTACGATTTGTCTCAACCCACGTGATGGGTAGGTTTAAGGGTGGAGGATATACATCGTCAGATATAATTTGCTACAGACCATTCAACGCTATTTCACGACCAATTCGTACGAATTTGACACTATCTCACGACCAATTCGTACGAATTTGACGCTTTCTCACGACCAATTCGTACGAATTCGACGCTATCTCACGGCCAATTCGTCTGAATTCGATGTTATCTCACGGGCAATTCTTACGAATTTGACGCTATCTCACGACCTATTCGTACGAATTCGACGCTATCTCACAACCAATTCGTACAAATTCGACGCTATCTCGCGGCCAATTCGTCCGAATGCGATGTTATCTCACAGGCAATTCTTACGAATTCTACGCTATCTCATGGCCAATTCGTACGAATTCGATGCTATCTCATGGCCAATTCGTACGAATTCGACACTATCTCACGACCAATTCGTACGAATTCAAATTTGTATGAGTAATTAAAAAGTGGCTAATTCGTGCTAATTCATACGACCCCACTCGTACGAATTCGTACAATTTGTCTTAACCCACGTGATGGGTAGGATTAGGGGCAGAGTCAGGGGTAGGTCATTCGTACGAATTCATTCGAATTGGCGAACTTGTAAAATATGTACGATTTAGCAAAAAGTTTTAGCCACTTTCGTACGAATTGCCGTGAGATCGGGTTGGACCATTACATGGTCAGTGTTTCTTTTCATTTTGCTGTTAGGCTACTATGCGCTAAACACGTATTGATTGAAAGTCAGCTTGATGCAGCATTCACAACCCATGATTTTGCATTATTTGACATATTTATGAGTGAAGTTGGTTATTAAATGAGAAAAAAAATAACTTTGACAAGGTTTTTATTCATCGATTGGTGAAAGGTTAGCGTTAAAGAATGGATTTTTGATAAATAACACAAGCAGCCATGGATAGTGACGATATGTTTCGTGTAATTCACCCAAAATAAAAATTCAAAGTTTACAGAGTTGTTTACAGAGTGTCAGTACTACATTGAACTGGTATATATATATATATATATATATATATATATATATAAAATGTTGAATATAATGTATAATAATGCACTGGGGGAATATTTGTGGGTCCTGATTAAAAAAAGAAAAAGAAAAAGAAAAAGTGGCTTACATTATTTTAAATATTCAGTGAGAGTGCAACCATATTCGTCTACAATAATTCAGTATTTTCATATTCAGAATCATGAATATTGTTATTCTGGTGTCTCTATTGGGTTTCCAGCAGCAAATCCAACCCTATTCATTTACATTGTAATATCAAATTTAGCATTTTATTCAAATTTATTTTTTGTTAACCTTTTACCATGTCTTGGAGTATCGCAATAATATCGAATCGTGATATGTATCGAATCGTGAATATGAGACCTAAGCATAATATTTAAAATATTATTAATTACTCTACATTGAGAGTGTTTTTTAGCCTGCACTGATGAATCATGCACAGTAAAGCCAAGAACAGTAACTATAAAGATAACTAATACAGTATTAGCGTCCACACCAGTTGGCGATTATCGTTCTGTTTATTCTAAGCACTCACTATTGTTTTGTCATCTGTCGCTTTAAATGGTCGTGCTCTTTAAAGCTAGATGAATTATGATTGACTGTCAATGTTTTTATCGATCTTCAACTGGAAAATTCATTCCGAATGTGATTCCAACGATATCGTTCTTCTGTGCCGTTATATCATTGTAGTTGTGCCGTGGACTCTGCTATACTTTTATATTAAGAACGATTTCGTTAAGACCAGCAACAAATCTAAGATGAATGCCGTGTACAAAAAGTATAATCTGTGATTCTGAATGCCAGCGAATGACTGACACACACTCTCCTCAAACATTGTGTTCATCCCCGCTGTGCCGTGCTGAGGCACAACTCACGTAAAGTAGATAATTACGCAAATAACTGCAATTGCAGATTTTAAACAGAGGTGGCGACAAAGAGGAAAAACTACGGACTGCAGCTTTAATATAAACTTTCGTTTAAGGGTTTAGGAAGTTGGACCATTGCTTGAGAGCCTGAAAGCTTTAGCTGTTCATCATTTATCTGTGCAAAGGGCTTTATCCAAGTACATTGGAATAAAATGAGACACTTGTTTTTGAGACATGGAGGAATAAATCACCCAATCATAATCTTTTGTTTTGTTCCAACCTCGTTTTGACTTTCTTTCTTCAGTGAAACACAAAAGGCAGAATGTTGTTATTGGTAGGATGTGGAGACTGACAGCCGCAGTCACCATTCACTTTTCATTGTGTGGAAAAATGATGCGGTGAAAATGAATGGTGACTGCGGCTGTCATTCTGCCGAACATCTCCTGTTGTGTTCCACGGAAGAAAGCAAAGGGAGTGAATAATGACAGAAGCTGTATTATTAGGTGCACTATCCCTTTAAGAACACAGCATTTTCACCCTATATTCCCTTCAGTCAACAACACTCTAATCTCAGCATTGCTGGACTTGTTTTGCTTGGCACAATCAGCAGATGCTCTTGATTTTTAGGAGAACTGACAAACACAAGGTTCATCTTGTGTTCCCTCATTATACATGCTTTTTACAAGGCACTCAGGATTTCTGTTTGTGGATTATTTCTTGACTGTTGAAACCAGAACAGAGAGCAAGACCGTGTCTTTACCATGGCACTGTAGGGCTGAACGGTTTTGGGGGAAATGCAATTTACTTCTGCTTTCTGATAAAAGCTGTGCTTGTGTGAAGGACAAATTAATAATTTTCGCTTGTTGAAGTAAACCGTAGCCTGTTAATATTACATACTGCACCTTTAAAGCTTCTCTTTTGTTGATTAGCACTTCTCATTTCAAGTATGGGAAGATGGTTGTGAACGTTGCGTTCCCACATGCACGACGGAGGTTATATGTGCAGCAGCATTTATTGTGAACTGAACGGCTCTGAGACGCTGAAAACACCGGTGGGTAAGGAGCTGATCATGTAATGCAATTAATATATTTAATTAAGCCAAATTGTGATTTCAGTTTAATCATGTATGCTAAAGTCCCCCTGTAGTCAATAATGTTATCCCTTAAAGGTCCTGTATTATGCCCCTTTTCATGAGATGTAAAATAAGTCTGTGATGTCCCCAGAGTGTGTATGTGAAGTTTCAGCTCAAAATACCCAACAGATCATTTTTTACAGCATGTTTAAATAGTCATTTTTTGGGGCTCAGCAAACGCGCTGTTTTAGTGTGTGCCCTTTAAATGCAAATAAGCTGCTGCTGCCGGCACAGGGGGCGGAGCTTCGGAGTCTCTCAGGACAATTTCATCTCACGGAATGACGATAATATCAGAAACTCTCAGTAACGGTGTTCATTTCCAGTCGGACAATAATGCCTACAGAGTCAGAGTGAGGGAACAGGTATAGTTTAGTAGTTTAATTACGGTTATTATAACGTATTTGTCTTCTGCTTGTATGTATCCATTATTTATTAATAGCCTACAATCTGCTGTTTCGGACCAGGTCCGAATGATGATCAAACATATACTGATGAGTTTAATAAAGTTTATTGTACATCACACAAAAGATAAGGCGTCAGTTTTACTTCAGAAAATCACCGTAAGAGCTGAGTAAACAGTAAGTCATAGGAAGTGTGCAAGTTGAGGGAGCATTCCTGTGGGCGGACGTTAGTCAAAAAACTGTTACTGACGTCTTTAAAGAAGGAAGTATAGGGATGTAGTCCAAACGGGCCGTTCGATGTAGGCTACTTCATTGAATTGGCATTGAACTTTGAGTTTTTTAATTTTAGAGATATTATTTATACTTTAAAGTCCTTGTAAAGTCAAAAGTCTGAAAAAAAAGTCTGAGTTTGTCACACCACAGAAAAATGTGTAATTAGCCACCCAGCCAAATTTGAATGATAAAAAAAGCCGGGAAGTACATAAAATAAGCTATCAAAATCATGAAAAAATGATCAGATTCTCTGCTCTCAAACGCTGGCGGCGTGTCCGCTGGCTGCGCTGAAACCACGCCGACTCACGGGAAAGCTGTTGACGGTGATATTAGCTGTAGCTGATTAGCTTTTGGAGACGGGAGGATGAACACACTGAGGCGGGAGATCGTCGTTTCGGCCCCGTTCACCAGTAAAGGCGGATTATCAGTGAATTATCAGTGAATCCAAGTTGTCTCTGAGGAAAGTTTATAAAACGATCCAGTGTAAAACGATCACTACAGAGGCGAGTGTTGGCGGTGATACCTCATCAAGGTAACATTAGCCTCTAAAAACCTCTTCTTGATGTGATCGTTTTTAAAGGGTTAGTTCACCCAAAAATGAAAATTAAGTCATTAATTACTCACCCCCATGCTGTACCAACCCCGTAAGACCTTCGTTCGTCTTCGGAACACAAATAAAGATATTTTTGATTAAATTTGAGAGCTGTATAACTACCACATTGGCTCCTAAAGGACTGCCTCTTGACGGCCCAGAAAGTCAATGAAGAAAATGTTTAAATATCCCAAGTGACTACCGTGGCTCAACTATATGTTTATCAAGCGACGCGAATACTTTTTGTGCGAAAAAACAAACAAAAATAACGAGTTTATTCGACTATTTCTTTTCTTCCTTGTAGGCCAGAACGA
Source organism: Pimephales promelas (assembly GCF_016745375.1). The sequence goes on from NW_024121444.1 coordinate 6,472,361, forward strand.
GACTTCCTTATAGATTTCCACGACGCATGCGCGAGAATTGCGATCTGAAGTGGTGTAAGCTGATGTGAGCAGATCGCAAATCTCGCGCATGCGTCGTGGAAATCTAAGGAAGTCTCGTTCTGGCCTACAAGGAAGAAAAGAAATAGTCGAATAAACTCGTTATTTTTGTTTGTTTTTTCGCACAAAAAGTATTCGCGTCGCTTGATAAACATATAGTTGAGCCACGGTAGTCACTTGGGATATTTAAACATTTTCTTCATTGACTTTCTGGGCCGTCAAGAGGCAGTCCCTTAGGAGCCAATGTGGTAGTTATACAGCTCTCAAATTTAATCAAAAATATCTTCATTTGTGTTCCGAAGACGAACGAAGGTCTTACGGGGTTGGTACAGCATGGGGGTGAGTAATTAATGACTTAATTTTCATTTTTGGGTGAACTAACCCTTTAAGGGAATTTAAATTAAGATACCGATCTGTTTTGTACATGATCGCATCCAGGTAGTAGCCCATGCATGTCCGTGTCAAAGGCATAGCTAGCTAGAAAACTGTAGGCTCAGCTGTAGTAACTAATAGTACTGACAGTCACTCGCGATTGAGCGGTGAATGCAAATGTTCAGGGAGTGTGTGTGGAGAGAGGGAGATCAGACTCTGTGCGTCATCAAATAGGGGGTGTCCAGCAGCTCATGGGCTCCAGTGCGTCACGGAGCCCTGTTTTAGCCCCGCCCAATTAATCCGTAAAATTGCAATGGTGAAAAACAGTTTAACGGTCTAACTCCACATTTCAGTACTTCACAGTTCACAGACTTTGTAATATGTTATTGCAATACATATGTAACATTTAAAATGTGTTTAGAATTTTTTTGTAGAATTGCCTTTACAGGGACTTTAACAACAACATTACACACTAACTAAAGAATCACGAAGAACAGGACCTTTAAAACTCATCTTTGATCACCAAAATTACATATTTAGATGTGTTATCTCTGGAAAAAAAATCGTCATGCTTTAAAATATCTTGAATGTAACTCGACACCCTTGCCTCATTTAGTATATACGGTTCTATGAATATGCAAATGAGCCCCGCGTCCACTCACTCACTCAGAGATCCACTGGTTGACGATCACACGTTGATTTGATTGGTTACAAGGTCGTTTGTGAGTGACGTCAGAAACACCACGTGTTTTTGGTTCACTGCAGTTTTAAGCAGAAAATACTCAATAATGCTGTCGACTTATGAATTTACACATGATTTGTCTTAAAGCGTATTAAAAACACCACATACACATATAAATAACATTAAAAACTGGATTTTTATCACAGAGGGAACTTTAAGTTACATTTTACATCTACTTGCTACAGTACGCAATAAAGCAGTATGATGATCAAATAGCTCAATCATAGTTCATTGGGTGATTAATACAGTGTGTATTGCTGCAATTCTGCATTTTTATGCTGGCTAATATTTGAAACAGTGCTCTTGTCAAGAGTGCACCTACAAATGTTCCCAATTTGGTGTTTGGTTAGAGCTAGTATGCATTGTTTTAGGTCGTACAACAATTCCTTAAAACCACTTCCTGAAAATGTTGCTATGCACTCGGTTTATTGAGCAGCCCAGAAAACGTCATTACCAATCTGCTTTGAACACATCCCCATTTCCTCTAATAGAATACTTGGATAATCTGCTCATAGACTTTAATGTTGTCAGACGTATCTGGCATCATCCTTACTTTGACCTTTGCATGACCCAGAATCTAAACCACATATGGTCTGACGAATGCTTTTCATTTATCAGAGATGCTTTTACCTTGAATGGGAAGAGCCTGAATAGATGAAATCATGCAAATACTCGGATATATTTCCTATAAAGGCAAGAATGGACGACACATTTGCATGATGGGTCAATTGCTCAGATCTGCAGGAATCTTTCTTATTTCAACACAAGGACATTGTGCCCTGCAGTGATAATTGTTCCTCCTCCATGAAATTTTCCAAAGCACATTTATTGTAAGCGTGCAATATGTGACTCAACCCATTTTACTAGGCCAGTCTGAGCTTTTGTTGCCTTCAGTTTATTGAAATAGGAAGCGGTGGAAAGGCACAGAATGTATGTTACCTTCCACAAAAGATTTAGAAACGTGTGCCATGGCTCTCAGGGGAAATGCACTCTTTGTCTGTTTGTGGCCCACTTTCTCCAGTGCTTTCTAATGGGGGAAATGCAGTAATGTGTGTCGGCGACTGGTAGATGAATGTAGATGAAGCTTCCCAGAGTAGCCACAAACTAATCACCGGTCCATGGTTCGTCAGTTGTTAGTGATGCATTGCCCTCAACATCTTTATAACCTCCAGTATTAAACCCATAGCTGGGTCATTCTCTGTGTACCGATCTTTGAGGAACATTAAATCACATTTATACTGTATAATAGAATAATTACATCACATTGTTTAAGAGATCCTCTTTTGTCTTAAAGTGGCCCTATTCTGGTTTTCCAGACATTCCCTTTCATGTAGTGAGTAATATAGCTGTTTGTGTTGGTAAAACGTTTTTTTAAATGAGTTTGCAAGACAAATATTCATATTTTACCATAGCTGTCAACATTGAACATTGAAAATAAGGGAGTTTTCCCGGAATCCTTCCCCAAAATAAGGGATTTTTTTTTTTTTTTACACGATTCTTACCCACAAACTTTAAAAATAAAGCAATAATCCTTAAAAGTCTAAAGAGTTAATAACTAGCCTAGAAACTAGTGTCATTTAAAGGAAAAAAAAAAATCTACATTTGGATTAGCGGTGTGTTGCTCTTGCCTTTATGACAACAATTTCAACTGTTATCACATCTTCCAAAACCCACAAAATAGGGAAGTGGGCTGTCTGTTTATTTTAATTACATTTACACATTTTATGTAGTTTTAAAGAGCCTATATTTAGCCTGGTGGTGGACCGTCACTCAGAAGACACACTCTGTTGTTATTGTAGCCTATCCCATCTTTATATCCTCCTGAGGCCCAGAACGTTTTTTTCCAAAAGTTTTTTCTTCTTCTTTGTGTAATCATTGTTAAGAGCATAAGAAACAAATGAAAAATGAAAAAAAGATATTTTATTCATATGTTATATGACATTAAATTATATATAGGCAAAACTAATGGCAATATAAATCGATTATTATAATTATTATTTGTTTAAATTACATTGATATCTGAATTTATGTAAAAACCTTGACTTTCAAACATCAAAATGTAAAATGTAGGCTATTCGAGTACAAAATGACATATAAACATCGTTTCCTATTTTTTATTTTTATTTTTTGCCTGGAAACGCTTTCAACACGCTTGCGTGTCACGTGAAAAAATAGGCGTCAGTTCTATTTCTAGCATGCACGCGTTTTCTGGAGTGTGCAAGCTCTAATCTGTTAACATGGGAGCCGAAATAAAAACGGACACGCCACACAGCCAGTGTGTCTCCGGCCAGCGCGCGCGGCGCCGCATCTGAGAATAAACGACTTCAAGCCGAATCAGTCCGAGCTCGTACGTCTCACACAATCAGAGTAAAAATACGGGATATTTTACGGGAAAATACTAAAACGGGAAGACGGCGGGAAAAGAGTAAAAATACGTGAGAAACCCGGAAAAAACGGGAGGGTTGACAGCTATGATTTTACACATTACAACGTAAAAATCTAGCTTCTGGCCAAACGTATGACGTGGGAAGAAGCGTAGTGTGTCATGGCGTAGCTTAAATATCGGCAGTACGTCGCATTACTTGCATAAGTTGCGCTTTAGGCTTAAAGGAGTAGTTCACTTTAAAAAACAGTTCAAGGTACAAATGAACACATTTTGTTCATTTCGTTGGTTGAATGAACCAATTGACTCGGAAAAAGATTTGTTCGTTTTGATTAACGAGTTCGAACAGGAGACTCACGAAAGCGCATCACAGAACAGAGCAAGGCGAGCATTTGAGCTTATAAAACTTAAACTTTACTTATTTTTTAAATGAGCGATCATTTCTCTTGATAAGACCCTTATTCATCGTCTGGAATCGTTTAAAGCCCTTTGAACAGTTTGCACTGAAACTCTCTTTTGGACCTTGAATCGTTTGGTTCCCATTGAAGTCCATTTTATGGAGAAAAATCCTGGAATGTTTTCATCAAAAACCTTCATTTCTTTTCGACTGAAGAAAGAACGACATGGACATCTTGGATGACATGGGGGTGAGGAAATTATCAGCAAAAGTTTTTTTTTTTTTTTTTTTTTTTTTGTGTGAACTACTCCTTTAACTTAACAATCAGTTTTCGTTTTACCGGAAGCTAGTTATTTTACTTTTAAAAAAGTTTTAAATATGACATTTTTCTTACACAAACTTATGGCTTTGCTTCAGAAGGCCTACATTAACCCCCCAGAGCCGTGTGAAGCACTTTTATGATGGATTGTTGCACTTTTATGAGCTTCAAGCTGATAAGCTGATTTATGAGCTTCAAGCTCGGAGGCGTCAGGATGTTTATTAAAATAACTCCGATTGTATTTGTCTTTGAAAGAAGAAAGTCATATACACCTAGGATGACTCTTGGGTGAGAATCAACAACTAATTTTCATTTTAAAGTGAACTATTCCTTGAATGCACTTCAAAAGGATGAGGATTCACAGTGGAAATGATACGGTAAAACCAACGTTAATGTAGAGCTGAAAGTCAGATCTGGTAATGGCCGTTTGGTTTCAGACACGTGCTGTGAGCACAGTCACAACAGACTGAGCCATCTGATCAATCATAGAGGAGCAGACTCTAGGAAATGAGGGATTTAGAAAGACAGAATCAATTATTGAACTGTTTCAGGCTCTGTGAGAAAAGAGATTATGAGAAAATGTGTTTTTTTATTCTTTAGTTTGGATGCATGTAAATCTATTGTAGCAAACCTCCAAAAACAAAAGTAGGAACCTTTAAAACAGCATAATTGGCCCACTTTAAGTACTTGATTTTCCTCAAATGTGCATGTTTGTTTGGCAGTACTGCTTTTCACCTTTTGTTAGTATGTACTAAATGGCCTCTTTAACAACTCTGACGTCAATCAACCAGTGTGACGCCATATTTTAAAGTTGCGATGTAACAGAATTAGTGGCAGATCTTTTCTTCCATATTTGTTTGAAATAAAATTTCATACTACTTTATGAGTGAAACAGGATTGAAAACAGGGAAAACATGAAGGGTGGATGGCATATCTGAATGCAAGATTGAAAGAGGACTAAATGTCTGGAGGAATCCTGTGTATGTGACCAGAGACAAGTTTGTAATTCACCTAAAGACTCACTTACAATATAACAAATGCATTCTAACATTCGTTTAAAAGAACTATTGACTAATATATGCAAACTTCCAATTTGAACATGTCTACAACCGGGGAATAGACTTTAGCAGGTTTTTTGCAAGTAGACAGACAAATAACAAAATGGCTATATTCTTAAAACAGTTGGTCTTAATCGCATTCAACCATGGTATACAACATGTTATTATCATTAATACATTAATATAATCCAGTACTCATTTGCTTGAGCTGGAAAAAAATATATCATGCTACTGATGCAATATTAATTTCTTATCAAATTGTTTGTTTCTTTCAAAATGTCAAGAGGTCAAAAAGACACCATCTACAAATATTTTCCCAGCTCTCGAGTCAGTCTTAAAGTATCGTGAAGCTTCTCTTCACAAGCTTATCGAATGAGGGATATATATCATAATGCTGCAATGGTTTCACCCTTAACTCAGCAAATATGAGAGAAAGCCGCCAACAATCAGTGACAAATTTCCCAAATCCGCCGCTGACGCTGAACGGAAAGACAAACAGTGGTCCAATAAAACAGAGCCCATCGTTTTTAGCTGGCAAGCTCACCCAACCTTACTCTCAGATTTACAGTGTCTGATGCCCAGCAGCACCAAATCTTCAGAGCCGGGTTGCCAGATCTGTTGGTTATTTATAGTTAGTGGGAAGGGAGGCAAACGCGCGTGAGTTACATAAATGTATCACCCATCTGGGATATTTGTTTCCTCACCTATGAACAAATTACAGTGTGATGCTATGAAATATGGATTCAGGGCGACATGAAGCTTTCATCAACCATGAGCAAGTCTGATTTAAATATGCATGTCTGCATTGCTCTAATGCTGCTCCAATGATGCGTTGAGTTCTAACAGGAGGTAAAAGAGATCGTTTTTCAATTGAATTTACAGAATATTTGTTGGAATATATGGATTTTCAACAGGACAGAGATTAGTATAACGTGTTTGTCTGGGTGTTCAGAAAAGAAAAGAAAAGAAAAACAATGACATGTTTTAGAATTCTACAAATTAAGATCTAAACTAGTTTTTAGTTTAGGTCTTACATTTGTAGAATATTAAAATTGGTCATTGGCTTTGTAACCATCCTCTTTTTCCCGGACATGTCCAGCCGTCGATGTCGCCATTCATTGTTTACATGCACAGCTTTTGTTTCAGTCCAACTGAATTCATTGCGATTGGTGAATCTGAATGTAGTGTTTACATGAACGCTAAACAAGTGATGTGCGTTTTATGAATCATCATTTTGAACAAACATATTGAGTGAATGATACAATGACACTTATAAAGACTTCACTTGTTTAATTACTGGATGAATCAGCACTTTTTATGAATCTCTTGAGTTACTGATTCATTCATAATGACACTCAAAGACTTCACTTGTTTTATTTTTGTATTAAACATTACAAATCATTAAATCAATACAGATAAACAAGAACAAAAATAAAGAAAAAAAAAACATACACAGACACAAATAATTCGCCACGCTAACAAAAATGAATAAAGAGATGCAGTTTTGATTGCTTTACTTGTTTCATTACTGGATGAATCAGCATTTTTTGAACGAATCTCTTGAATTAATGATTCAGTGACAAATACATTATTAACACTCACCTTTTGGTGTAACAATGTAATTTATCCTTATTTGAAGCATCAAGTTTCTTTCAAAAGGTGATTTACTCTATCCGGATTCAGTGTTTATCTGAACCATACACTTTTATTCCAGTGATTCTGAGATCATTTGAATGACTGCAACAGGAATAATGAAACTGTGTGGTTGAAAACACTGTTTGTAAAGCTGTTTCATTCCTATAACTGATTTTGCGAGATTATTTTAAATGTATGCTATAGTTTGTGTTGTTGTTATATTAAGCCTATAGTTTCCACTTCATCATGTGTCTCTTTGGTAATTAGGAATTCATTTTAATAATGTTAATCGCCTCCTGCTCTCTCCATCACCTGCTCTCTCTCTTCTTCCCTCAGTCTCTTTATCTTGCCCTGTCTCAGTCTCTTCCATTCGCGGAGTTTTGATTAATTGTCTTTTTATGTTTGTCTGTGCCAGTGAAGAAAGTAAGCATAGGGTCAACTGATATTTATGTTTTATGAATCATTTTGTTAGACAAGTGAACTTATTGAAGGCTTCCAGGAAAAGCTAGGTTACTGAGTTTGTTAAATGCATTCACAATATGCATTTCAACTTCAATCGCAAACCAGCTGTCAAATTTAGAGTGGTGCATAGAGTATTTCCTGGTAACGAGTTGCTGTTTAAGTCATTGTCAATGTTGTTGTTCTTTAATGGCATTTTGGTCAAAGGCCTGAAATAAGGTCTGTGGTGAACAAGTCAAGATATTTTCACCTTTTATTTTACAACATAAAACACACGAGTAATACCCCCTCATGATTTTTTTTAAAGCTTGTACTTGTCTTGAAAAAAGCGGTTGACGTCGTTGTGGTGACTCCAGTTGTTCAACATTAATGTTATGAAGCGACAATACATTTTTTTTGTGCAAAAACAAAACAAAAATAAGTGTACCCTAGCAACCGCATAGCAACTACATAGCAACACCATAGTAATCACCCTGAGTACCCTATCAACCACATAGCAACACCATAGCAACCACCCTGAGTACCCTATCAACCACATACTGTAGTAACACCAAAGCAACCATCCTGAGTACCCAGTCCACCACATAGCAACACCATAGCAACCACCCTGAGTACCCTATCCACCACATAGCAATACCATAGCAACCACCCTGAGTACCCTATCCACCACATAGCAACACCATAGCAACCACCCTGAGTACCCTATCAACCACATAGTACCAGCAAAGCAACCACCCTGAGTACCCTATCAACCACATAGCAACACCATAGCAACTACCCTGAGTGCCCTATCCACCACATAGCAACACCATAGCAACCACCCTGAGTACCCTATCAACCACATAGCAACACCATAGCAACCACCCTGAGTACCCTATCCACCACATAGCAATACCATAGCAACCACCCTGAGTACCCTATCCACCACATAGCAACACCATAGCAACCACCCTGAGTACCCTATCAACCACATAGTCACAACAAAGCAACCACCCTGAGTAACCTATCAACCACATAGTAACACCAAAGCAACCACCCTGAGTACCCTATCAACCACATAGCAACACCATAGCAACCACCCTGAGTACCCTATCAACCACATAGTAACACCAAAGCAACCATCCTGAGTACCCTGTCCACCACATAGCAACACCATAGCAACCACCCTGAGTACCCTGTCCACCACATAGCAACACCATAGCAACCACCCTGAGTACCCTGTCCACCACATAGCAACACCATAGCAACCACCCTGAGTACCCTCTCAACCACATACTGTAGTAACACCAAAGCAACCATCCTGAGTACCCAGTCCACCACATAGCAACACCATAGCAACCACCCTGAGTACCCAGTCCACCACATAGCAACACCATAGCAACCACCCTGAGTACCCAGTCCACCACATAGCAACACCATAGCAACCACCCTGAGTACCCAGTCCACCACATAGCAACACCATAGCAACCACCCTGAGTACCCTGTCCACCACATAGCAACACCATAGCAACCACCCTGAGTACCCTATCAACCACATAGTAACACCAAAGCAACCACCCTGAGTAACCTATCAATCACATAGCAACACCATAGCAACCACCCTGAGTGAAGTGTTGTAAAAGTGAGGTGGAGATGATGTGTTTATTACTCAACAGAAGAGGAAGTGTTCTATTGAACTGATGAACTGTCATATGTAGGGCTCCAACAACTAATCGATAAAATCGATTATAATCGATTATGAAAATAAGCAACAACCCAGAATACCCTAGCATCTATCTATCGATCTATCTATCTATCTATCTATCTATCTATCTATCTATCTATCTATCTATCTATCTATCTATCTATCTATCTATCTAGTTTATTTTATTATTATTACAAACTGAAAACCTTCAGACTTAAAGCTGTTAAAATCACTTCACACTTTCGAGTAACTTTTTTTTTTTTATCTAGTTATTATTCCTCTGCTTCTGAGCCAACATTTACAGTACACTACATCTCCTCCCAGAGCTTTTAAGCTACAACCACCAAACTCGGCTCAGGCCTTTCTGGACTATTGTGACTTGAGTTGCTCAACATCTTCATCTCGTCAGTGTCAGACTCGTACGCTGTTGACGTAGTAAACACAGTGCAGCTCTTCCAGGTTCATAAACGTATCATGACCTGTTGTTGATCACAGAGCTTACTTTTTGCGATAATTCAAAAGCCTATGGAAAAATCCTATTGGAAATCCAACTTCCGGGTTGGCCTACAAACATTTGTCATTCCTGCACCATTAATTGTTTAGTTTAGAAACTTAAATCTTATCTTGCACTTCTATGAACTTAAAGCCCCACCTACTTTAATCTAATTGGTCATCTCAATCATTTTAACATTGACAGGCCGCGGACGCAGCTCAGATGATACTTGTATGCTTATCTTTGTGATTGTTATTAATAAAGTTTTATCTCCGTCAGAGCCATGGCCTGTAATCTGGCTCATGTCACTTCCTGATCCTGTTTCCACAATCATATTTAGCGCTGTCAAAAAAGCCAAACATATATTTCCATCTTTATCCAACTCGTATAAGCTCTCTGCTATGCTCATTTCTTCAAATATATGTTGAAGACTGTAAGCAAACTGGTTTCATCTCAGATAAATGTGATTATATGAGCAAACTGCATTGAGGAAGATCACAGAAAGGCTTTGGTTTCAGACAGAGATAAACATCCTCACTTATGTGACGCATTGTCTTTTACCCAACGAGACTTACAGAGTATATTTCCCCTCCGTTCTTGTTTGCTTGTGCTGAGCTGTAGCAGTTAAAGGAACAGTTTGGATAATGTCATAATTCACTAACTCTCACAAAAAGGTCATTTTTTTTTAGAAATATACTAGTACGCTTTTTTGATGTAAGTAAAAAAAAAGAAAAAAGAAAACACACACCATGAAGTATCATTAAAGTAGTACGTGTCATTTTATTCAAGTTTTAGTTTTTTGGGTGAACTGTTCCTTAAGCTACAATGAACTACAGGAAGAAGAAGAAAAAAAAGATAAGAATAGATGTATTCTCACAGATTAGCAATGTGCAACCCTCACCATGAAATCTCTTTCCCAAACGCTCATCTGAAATATGATGAGACCAATCCATTTGCGTGAAAAAAAATATCATCTGAATTTCCTCCTCTTGGTTACTTTTTAATTCATTTTCCACACGCTGACTGGAGCGTTTCAATAAAGCAGGAGTATACCTTCAGCAAAGCCATAATTAAAAAGTCTGAAGACTCTTAAATTACCATTTTACAAAATCGTTTTGCTTCTTGGGAAGCGTTTGTAGTCTATAGTATTTATTTAAATTAGTATGCTAAATTCGTATTTTCAGTGATCGCTCACGCCGCTGATAAAGAAACAATTCCAAAGCAATTAAGCGGAGGGGCTTGAATGCTTTGGGTCATGATAGCGCAATATTGGGTGTCTTTAACTCCACCTGTTTTATTAGCAAAGAGGATTATTTTCCCAGCTAGCGTTCTTCTCCCTTTGCTCCAGTACCATGAGAATTTAATCATATATCAATGCAGCGACTGTCCACTTTTTTAGTAGCTGTGCTTCGTCTCCCAAAAGCAGAGGAATCAGTGCAATGCTGTTATTATTTTTATTTTTCACATGTTTGATTCTTGGTGGTGTTTGCTAAGGTAAGATTCACTGTTACTGCTTACATTTAGGGTTAGTGATGTGGACAAACCCTTAAAGGGATACTCCATCAAATGTACTCAAACTCATACAGGTTTGCAACAACTTGAGGGTGTTTCTTCTGCTGAAGACAAAGCAACATATTTTGAAGAACGATTGGACCAATTGACTTCCATAGTATTTTGTTTATTAATTTTTTCTATTATGGAAGTCAATGGTGCCAAACAACTGTTTGGCTCCAATCATTCTTCAAAATTTCTTCCTTTGTGTTCAGCAGAAGAAAGAAACTGGGTGGAGTATCCCTTTAAGAATAAAATGGACTATTATTGTGTACTGTCGATTATATGATTTGACATGGTTGGTTTATGAGGTGTTATTTTTTTTTTTTACATTTAATCATGGTTGTCAACTTGCCATCGGCAATTATAATACAAAACAATGCAAATATTGATTAAGTAAAACTCAATTTGTGGCTTTTGCACTTAACATAAATACCCTTGTGGCGAGCAGGACGAGGCCGGTGGCATGAGTGATTTATGAACGACACCTGTGAGACGCACCTCGCATCTCACGTTCCTCAGCTTTGTTCCGCTTGCCACAACTCTAATTTAGGGTTTTATTTAGTTATAATATAATAGATTAATCGAAAAAATAATCGTCCGATTAATCGATTGTCAAAATAATCGTTAGTTGCAGCCCTAGTCATATGTACAGTAGCTCTCTAACATTGTAAAGCATTATGTATTGTGAAGATCACTTGTCACTTGTGTTGTTGTGCTGGAGTTTATTCGGTAACACTTTACAATACGGGTGCACTATTGTGCATTAATTCATCCTTAACTAATGCACAGATAATCAAGAACTAAACCATTAATTGATGATTACTGCATCAGCAACTAATAAAGAGTCAATATGATCAATAGATTAAGTAATACATGAACTGCTATTAATTCAATGTGTCATTGTGTATTAATTCCTTAATAACATATTTTCTTAACTAATAATGTAAATTAATGTGTTAATTACCACAATTAGTCAAAGCTATACACCTCAACTTCCAGTTGTCTGCTTTAATTAATCATTAGCTAATGATTTGCAAAGGTATCATTATGCTATGACTTTACTTGATGGGGCACATCATTATTAACTAGTAATTGTAGTAATTTGCACATGAATTTGCACTAACAATGAAGTAATTTATCATGTATTAATGCATATTAGTGTACCTGTCATATTATCTGGAAGTTGAAATACAAGGCTTTGGCTCATTCTGATAATTAACATATTAATTAATACTATTAGTCGAAAAATGAGTTATTATGGAATTAATCCACAATTACATATTTAATTAATAACAATTCATGTATGAACTAATACATTAACCTTACAGGCTCTTAATTAGTTCCTAATGTGGTAATCATCAATGAATATCTTAAATAATCATTAGTTACACATTAATTCAGTATTATCTGTGCATTAGTTAAGCATGAATTAATGCTTATTAGTGCACACGTATTGTAAAGTGTTACCGTTTGTTCTCCAGGAAGTGTCGTGTTTATTAATATGTAAAACTACACTAACGTCTTCACCTAGTCAGCTTGCGATCTTTCCATCTAAACTGGTTATTTTTCTTAAGACTAGCAGTGAATGATTTATGAGCAGGAGGATAATCTCTCTCACTCTTTAGTTATGAAAAAGAACCATATTCATCCGCTGAGAGCCGAAGCACAACCAAAACAATGTTCTTCCACAAAATGCGTGCAGTTTTTATGTTTAGCTGATATAGGGTCAGACATTACATAAATGCGTTTAAAGGGATACTCCACTTTTTTTTTTTGGAAATAGGCTCATTTTACCCCCAACCCCCCAAAGTTAAACAGTTTTCGAATCCATTCAGCTGATTTTCTGATATTTAGAAGAATATCAGTAACCAGACAGTTTCTGGTCTCACTGACTTCCATAGTAGGAAAAAAAAAAATATATAATATATATACTATGGAAGTCAATGAGACCAGAAACTGTCTGGTTACTGATATTCTTCTAAATATCAGAAAATCGGCTGAATGGATTTGAAAACGGTGAAACTCAACTGTTTACAGTAACTCTGGGGGTAAAATGGTAAAATGAGCCTATTTCCAAGAAAAGTGGAGTATCCCTTTAAAAACAATATACAAGAATTAGCAATATTGATTTCATAGTGACTTTAAAACAAGATTAACTTAAAGCCCCTTTTTAATACTAATTTTGCTAATGGGGGGGGGGGGAGAAAAAATAAACGTAACTTTATATTCTCTGAAAACAAATCTTAATTTCTTTCTCAGGTATATTTATTGTGTTTTAAGTATGTTATATTTGTTAAGCTGTTGTTTCAGTATTCATTTGTATTTTGTGTTGTATTTTCAAACATTTTTATTGGGCACATTTTCCCCGAAATGCTCATTACCGTAATGCACGTTTGTTTTAATAATTCTCATTATTCTCAGTGGTGATTCTCACTTCTGTATGGATTGTGAAAGGAAGCTTGCGTTGTCTTGTGCTTTCATTGACGAATTGGTGTCGTCTACCTCTAGATACATCTTACACTGCAGTGATAACAGTGTGTATGATGTGCTTTGTGTGTAACGAGAGTCTGATTGGATGGTGCAGTTAGTTGTTTGGTGAGCACTGGTCAGAGTAGTGTGTGTGTGTGTGTGATTGGTGTAGTTACCTGTAGAAGTGCATTGTGGATGGCTCCCCCTGTCATTACAGAGCTGTGTGTGAGTGATGAAGTAATGGCCAGCAGAAGACAGTCCTGTGTGTGTGTGTTGTGCTGTAGTCTCAGGAGTCTGAAGTAAAGAAAGTGCGCTCTCCCGCCCATAGAAATGCTCTTAAAGTGCTTTCAGAGAAAAAACAGCAGCGCAGTCATAACTTATATTAAGCTCAGTTATGTGGCGTACAGCCTGTAGGATATGTTCGCGGGCTGTCAATTTTGGCAATAAATTTCACCAAAGATTTGTAGAGTTAATGCATCATTTGTGCAATTTGTATTACTGTAAGTAATTTAGCTGAATTATGTATATGAAAGAATATTGTAATTACATTTTTATCCGCATCATAAATTAAAGCTATAACAAATGCTACTAGAAGGTAGCATTGAATTTATAACAATGATACATTTTGGAGAATAAGTTTTATTTAAAAAAAAATCTCTGCAAGGCAAATATATGAATGGTCGTATGACATTTGTTTTGGCAGCCAATAGCCAACTTAAAGTTTCTTTATGAATATAATATAATAAATATAATTCAAGACCTCATCCATAACTATCCATAACAACAACAAAAAACAAAAACAAAAACAAAGAAATATACATATAGCAATGTATCAGTGCAGCATTACTAATACTTATAATGGTATAAACTGTGTGTTTGGGCTACAATCCTTAAAGTCATTTAGTCAATAAATGTATCCCTTAAAACTCTTTGATCACCAAGATGACATATTTAAAGTTTTTTTTTCCATTAAAAAGAATACCCATGATAATCATGCCTTAAAATATCTAGAATGTAACTCGACACCCCTGCCTCATTTAGTATGTGCGGTTCTACGAATATGCAAATGAGCCCTGCCTCCACTCACTCACTCAGAGATCCACTGGTTGACGATCACCTGTTGATCTGATTGGTTACAAGGTGGTTTGTGACGTCAGAAACACCAGCGATTTCAAAGCGTGTTTTTGAGACCGTCTTTGGTTCACTGCAGTTAATACTCAGCAATGCTGTCGACTTATTAATTTACACATGGTTTGACTTAAAGTGTATTAAAAACTCCACATAGACATAAACAACATTAAAAGCTTGATTTTCACCCCAGAGGGACTTTAAATTAAACACTAAGTAAAACCTCTGGACACATTTGGCTAAAGCCAGCCTTTCACAATAGTCTTTCAACTGGAACAAGAGAAGAGACACATGTTCGACCCTTCCAGGAACACCAATGACCTTTGCTCTTCACTTAAACCCTAATGTTTTGGCTTACTGAAATTGATTTCCCATGAGTCACATGGGTGAGTTTTGAGCTAGTCTATTATTTAGTTTACTGGGAATTGAAGGTTCATTCGAGTACAGCCATTGTACAGCGAAAACTATGGAAGTAAATTAATGGCAATTGGTTTTTTTAAACAAAAATAAAAGCCTGTTGAATTGCACTGCTTGAAAAAAAAATATGCATAGCATTAACCATGCATTTTGATGCATTGTATTTTTAGGGCTTGCATTTTTATGGGCAAGTAATTTTTCTTCACTGGGCATAATTCGACAGCATTAGTGAGTATTTTCTGCTTAAAACTGCAGTGAACCAAAGACAGGCTCAAAAACACGCTTTGAAATCGCTGGTGTTTCTGACGTCACAAACGACCTTGTAACCAATCAGATCAACGTGTGATCGTCAACCATTGTATCTCTGAGTGTGAGTGAGTGGAGGCGGGGCTCATTTGCATATCCATAGAACCGCATGTACTAAATGAGGAGTACATTCAAGGTTTTTTATGGCTTGGAGAAATTTTCTTTTTTCAAATACTTTTTTTTTGCTCAAAGATGATTTTTAAAGGATAAAATTATTGACTACAGGGGGACTTTCAAATTAATGAAATGGAAGTTGCGAGTCTTTTCTTCCCTTTTGTGGCGTATATCAGAGTAAAACGTCAAGAAGAAATTTAGGACGGGGCTTGATTATGTCCATGGAGAATTGATTGATGGTTGGATGGTGGTGGTTTACTATTGGTGGATCTCATGTGAGTGACAGGTTGCCCCGCCCTCATCAGGGAGGGGAAGTTATTCTGACCATGGATTTAAAAACACAATTAATAATTTATAATCAACACTGCAGTTTCCTATTAAAAAGTACGCATTTTACATTTTGATTTCATGGTGACTTTAATTAAAAAAAAAATTGAACCGTGATAACTTTTTACGGTAATGATTACCCCGTACTATTTACATCTCTGCTGCTTGTGTACATAAAAATGGAGCAGAGGGAACTCGCTCCATCACTGCCCAGAGTACTCTGTGTGATTTATCAGTCAAAATGACCCAAATGCACATTCCCAGAATGCACTGTGTCTCAGTGGTGGCGTTGGTGCTGTCTCCACTTGTGTTTCGATGGCTGCTCCTGTCGAACGAAGGCATAATCAGGCCTGTTCCTCGACAGCCCAGCTCAGGGTGGAGTTTGAATGGAGACACGCAAATCCCCTGCTGGCGCACTCGTCTCCACATTTACCAGCTCAGCCCAGCGTGTTTCCCGCCAGCCCTTTAGATTGACTCATATTCCAGCGGATATTTCAGATTAACCTTTTTGAGAGCTTTCGGGATGACCAAAAATCCAACAGCAGAATCAGTGGCCAAAAGCCGCGAGCAGCCAATGTGTGTGATATCTCTGCGTGAGGTGTTTGTTCACCTTGGTTCCGTTTAACAGCTTTAACAGCAGTTTTTACATTTTATGCTAGATTTTGCAATACACGTTGTTTTATTCAGCTACTTTTCTTGCAGGTGTTGGAGGTTGTTAGCATTCAAGCTCTGTTTAATGGCAGGAAAAAGCATGACAGGGTTATTTCTTCGCTGCAAAATTGATTGTCAAAGCTTGTCAAGCAACAAGGTGCAAATAATGTTTGAATATGGATTCTGTTGTTTACAGCAAGACCTCTGATGAAGACTGCAGAACGCAATCAAACAAGCTAAATGAGATCAGACAGATGACGCTAATCTCTTTTCAAGCATTTTAACTTGATACACATCTGCGTTGATTAATAAAACTGTATTATGATATAATTTACACAACTATCAGTCAAAGGTTTTTACACACCTACATACTCTTGAGTGTTAGAATAATACTCATCAACACAATGAAAATGAAGTATGGGAATTATGTGGCGATCCAAAATGACAGGGAAATACAGTACAATTATCCTGATACCATAATGAAGCTATTTTTTTTCTTATGTAAAATAACGTAACGGTTATGTTCAGTAAAGTTTTCTTTTATTTTGAAATTCTGTTCCATTTCATTTAGTTCCAGTTTCCAAGGTCTGTTTAGTTTCGGTTTCCAAAATCACTCATTGCTTCCGATTTAGTTTCCACAGGTACATGACTTTCACCCGTGTCTCGTTTAGTTTCCTTTGTTTGTTCCCTGTTGTGCTTGGAACCGTGACCAAACATCTCTACCACAGGATTTTATAAGATTCTGGATGTTTCACACAGTATATCACTGTTTTTTTTTCCTTTTATGAATAGATCTTTACATAAATTTATAGTGGCTTAGTTAACGATCAGGAGTACATCGAATATAAAAACTTTGTAGTACACAAATTTACTGGAAATCAAAACTATTTATTTTTTTAAAGTGTAATCAAATGGAAATGTAGTCATTCCTTTTATTTTTTCCAAGTTTAGTGTTTAAATTAAAACATTTATGAAAACTTATGATATTCCTTAAAAAATAATGTTTTAATAAATTGTTTATTTATTTAAGAAGTACATTATGCTCTGGGATAGTAATACATGTTCCCTTTCGAAGGGAACTCAACAATACGTCGAATGACGCCTGAGGCGTTCCCCATTGAATCATTCGACGTATTGTCTCGTTCCCTGTTCTCAGGGAACATAGGTTACAGTCGTAACCTGAGACGTTCCCTTTCGAAGGGAACTCAACAATACGTCGAATGACGCAATGGGGAACGCCTCAGGCGTCATTCGACGTATTGTCTCGTTCCCTGTTCTCAGGGAACATAGGTTACAGTCGTAACCTGAGACGTTTTTCATAATTTTATTCAAGTTAGATTGAGCGTTCATTTTGGCTTGCTGTAATGAAGACCCTGGAGTTTTAATAAACTGTATTTATTTATTTATTTTTTTTTACTTGAAGTACAATCTACTGCGCAATAGTAATATATTTCTGTTATAAATATATGTGTTATAATTTTAGTTTATTATTTGTAGATTTGTTCTATAATTTGCTTCTTTGTTCCTATTTCTGTTCCTATATCAAAAATAAAATTGCCTGCCTTGCTTTATTACAGAAGATTGTAATGAAATGATTATAGTCAGCTTAAAGGGCATTTGTTTTATAATAACATTACGTTTTTTTAAAATATAATTTCTTGAAGGCCGACTCGGGTAAAGAACTGTGACTGTACCAGCGCGACTCTATCCTCACTCGAGCGTTTGAAAGCATTATATTTCACACGGAAGCGTCCAGCTCTCGTGTTCAGCCCCCTCAGGCCATCCTTAAAAATATTTTGGTTTGCAGTAACAGCAATTTTTTTTTAAAAAAAGGGTCGGTAGGTAGGTCTATATTTTTTTTTCCAAGATTCAGTGTAAAAAAAAAAGGTACAATTTTGGAGATGGTGATCGCGAATTTAAAAAAAAATGCATATTGTGACGTCACTGACTGGGTCTTCAAACTGTGCATCCACCGCTAGGTGTTAATGCAAAATAAGACCAGTTACATTTTAGGCTAGTCACAAAATGTATAAAATATCTATTTGTTATGCATATATACATGAGATCAGCAAAAACAAGTACAAACACATGGTCAAACAAAGAATACAATTAAACAAAGATACAAATTAGCCTATATACACAGTGCTTTAATTTCAGGAAGGTCTAAAATTAGCTACTTTTCAGTTAAGTCTGTCGCTCTCTCTGAAAAGAAATTTAATTTAGCTAGTAATCAAATGTAAAATGACACTGCATAGTTTATCATAGTTAGATTAATGCTTATCAAAGTTTAAGTTATTCATTCAAGAGCTGTGAGTGATTTTTATCTGCCTTTTGTTGTTTGATTCGCATTGGCTCAATCGTCACGTTTATTAGACTACTGCCCCTTTAAGACCGAATGCAGAACTCTACTGTAATAGATGACTGATGCACCATCATTTTCTCCCAACTTACGTCCAATTAAGACATAAATGAATCTCAGAGCAGGTCATTTTATATTTTATGTATATTTGATGGTTTAGATGCGCATATGAAGCCCAAAATGAGGCGATAGCCTACTTTTCTTGTCTCGTTTTAGTGCATTTCGGAGCGCGCGTCGTGAACAACTTCTCTTGCGCAGACTTTTGTGCTTTTAATAGCTCTTTTAATGATTGAACGCGTCCGCAGTTTAGCAACAGTACAGACTGCATTTTACAACAATCACCGATCGTGCTGATTCTGACGGTACGTTTTAGGAAGAAATGACAGCGCAACGCTGTGAAGGGAAGGAAGTTGCGCTAGACAGTCTGTAATGGTTTCATCTCAAATATCTTCTTTTTATAATCTTTGAAAGCGGAAATCTAAAATAAAATTAGAATAATATCCCAGATCTAAACCACGTTTTGTCCTCATTGTCACTCATTAAGCAGGGCTGTCGTGCTGTGCGCGCTGTGGCTCCGGGAGATAGCTCTCTCTTCTGGACTGCGAATAGCAAAATTGCATCACAGACAAATTGTTTAATATTTTTATTATATATAGAAATGGTTGATATTCAGCCCCGTTGCCCTTTTAATACCGGGTACCAAGCGGGAACACTGAAACGAGCGAACGTACAAGCCATATAGTGACACGCTTAACGTTAAACCAATGGTGTAAACATAATCTGATGACTACGCCACGGGTTTTTATTTAAGAAAGAACGTAGCCTACGTGTGTAGGCTATGTAGACACAAACAACTTTTACAAGTCTAACTAAAATATAATTAATATTATTTTATTGAATTTGAATTAGTCGTTTGAAGAGTAAAAAAAAAAAATCGGTCGGTCTGAACGCAAGTTACAACCGGCAAGTCGGTCGGACTAAAATAAAAAAAAAAAAAAAAATTGGGTCGGCCCTAAATTGACAGGGTCGGTCGGGTTACGGCAAACAAGAATATTTTTAAGGGTGGCCTCATGTGAAGACCCGTGACTCTACCTGTGCGACTCCACCAAGCAAGGACACCTGTATGGCACATATCTTCTTCTCCCATTTGCTTTCCCACTTTGATCTGATTTCCCTTACTCAACATGTGCTTTCAAATACTACATTCAATAAAAGTATTCAATACTTTTCAATACTCAACTCTTTCTTCTCTATGCACTAACAACTCATTTGAATATCATGTTATTACACTTACAACTCCCACTAAGATCCAGATTGTAGTCATTTATCGCCCCCCAGGTCAACTGGGAAGCTTTGTAGAGGAGTTAGCTGAGGATGGCGCTCCACAGGTAGTCTTTGGTGATTTCAACATTCATCTAGAGCCGTATGCTACAGACTTCATCTCTCTCCTAGCCTCATTTGATCTCAAACGGCTCATCACCACAGGTACTCACAAGTCAGGCAACCAACTGGACCTGGTCTACACACGCAACTGCATCACAGACAACATTTTGGTGAAACCTCTCCACGTTTCAGATCATTTCCTCATTACTTTCAATCTACAACTCACTACCCATGCACCAACCCCCTAGCAGTTACTTTCAGACATAACCTGTGCTCACTTTCTCTCTCCCATCTTTCCTCTGCTGTGTCATCTTCTCTTCCCTCACAATTCTCTTTTGATGTGAATACCGCAACGGATGCTCCATTTTAACCTCTTCTTTAGAAAATATCTGCCCCCTCTCCCCCAGGCCAGCACGCGCTACTCCCTCTAACCCCTGGTTATCTGAGGTTCTTCTTGAACATCGGACCAAACTCAGAGCAACGGTGAGGAACTAGAGCAAATCAAAAGACACATGTATCAGACTCTGCTCTCTTCCTTTTATGTTGATGTTCATGGCGTGAAATCTTCATATTTCCACAACAAGATCACAAAAACCTTCTCTCCATTACCCAATGATGAAGTATCTAAACTTCTCCTCTACCACCTGCCCTCTAGACCCCATCCCCTCACACCTTCTACAAGCCATCTCTCCAGCACTCACACACATCATCAACTCATCCCTACAAACTGGCATTTTCCCTACAGCATTCAATCAGGCTAGGGTACACTGCTTAAAGGAAAAAACATTTAACACATCACTTTTATAGAATTAGAGGCCTGTCTCTCCTACCATTCATTGGGAAAACACTTGAATGAGTTGCTTTCAACCAAGTATCCAGTGTTGTAGTACTCGATATTTTAATGGTCTTGGTCTTGTCATGGACTCGTGTGCATTTGGACTCGGAATTGACTCGTACTCGGAAAAATTTTTTTTTAGGACTCATTCCCGAGTCCACTCGAGTTCAATTCAAAACATTTTTCATGATTATTAATGTATGTTAATAAAATATTTCTTTAAATTGTTTGACACGCCCAGTGATTGGTGATTTTCTAGTGCACAACTGCGCATGACAAATTGTAATAAAATTACTTTCAACACCACCTACTATGTGGCCTTTTTACCCTAAACTGATCATATTTCTTAAACTCTAAGTAAATTCAGTAAAATAAAAAAAGGATTTCTCTAAGCAAATAAAAGTAAATTAGGTAATCAACCCTCACTGGTCTCGGTCTCGACTCGGACTCGACCGTCTCTGGTCTCGGACTCGACTTGGACTCGACTCTCTCTGTTCTCGGTCTTGACTCGGACTCGACTCGGACTCGAGTGAGGTGGTCTCGACTACAACATTGCAAGTATCATCTTTCCTGTCTCTGAACAACCAGCTGGATGTCAACCAATCTAGCTTTAAGAAGGGGCATTCAACCGAGACTGCATTACTGTCGGTCACACGATCGCAAAACCTGCTTCCAAATCTTCAGTTCTCATTCTCTTCAACACTGTGAACCATCAGATCCTTCTGTCCACCCTCTCATCACTGGGCATCACTGGAACCTCCCTCCACTGGTTTGAGTCCTATCTCACAGGTAGGCCCTTCAGGGTCGCATGGAGAGGCGAGGTGTACAAAGCACATCAGCTGACCACCGGGGTTCCTCAGGGTTCTGTTCTTGGACCGCTCCTCTTCTCCATTTACACCACATCACTGGGACCCATCATACAGGCACATGGTTTTTCTTACTATTGCTATGCTGATGATACCTAGATCTACCCCTCATTTCACCCAGATGATCCCCATGTATCTTAAGCTGTCTGGCAGACATCTCGGCATGGATGAAGGAACATCACCTGCAGCTCAACCTGCCAAAGACTGAGCTTCTCGTCCTCCCAGCCAACACGACTTCGCCATCAAGGTCGGTCAGAAATCTTGGAGTAATGTTTGATGACCAGCTGACCAAACAGACCAAATTACAAAGACAACTCAATTATGCAGATTTTCACTGCAAAACATCAGGAAGATCAGGCCTTTCCTAACTGAGCATGCAACGCAACTTCTCATCCAGGCGCTGGTTATTTCTAGGCTTGATTACTGCAATGCTCTTCTGGCTAGACTGCCGTCATATTAACAAGCCCAAATGGGCCCACGTCACTTCTCTGTTCATCTCTCTCGAAGTTCAAGACATTGACGCTTGCTAACAGATCTACCACAGGCTAAACTCCCTCCTACTTTCACTCACTCCTACGAGTCTACATCCCTACCAGAAGCCTACGATCAATCAATGTGCGACGGCTCGTGGTACCATCACAGAGAGCCTTGAAGGTCCCATGAATCCCTGACAACATTCAAAAGACAACTGAAAACTCATCTCTTCCCTGAGCACTTATCATAATGAAACAAACAACGACAAAAACACTTTCCTTATCCTTTAATCCTCCCTTGTCTGGCTTATGCTACTCTGAGCAATGCCTGAATTTTGTGTTTTGAGCACTTCTGTGCTGTTTTTGCCTCTTCCAATGACTCGCTTGCTTTAGTCCAAATTTGTAAGTCGCTTTGGGTTGACTTAAATGAGTTTGGAAAAAAAAATGGAGGATTTTTTTTTCTTCTCCTAGACCTATTAAATTGTTTACCACAGACAAATAAGAGAAGTAACAGAAAACGGGAAACTACAATCAAATCTACCCAGATAGCAAACTGACATTGAATCAACGTGGAAATATGACATCGAAACAACGTTGATCTGACATTGTTTTGCTCATCGAATTAACGTTGAACCAACGTCAGATGCGTCATTCTTTCAAAACTAACGGAAAATCAACTTGAAATCAACGCGTTGTTTCAACGTTATGAAAGCAAACCAATTTTCGATTTCATTTAGCTTTGAAGAATGCCGCGTCTGACGTTGGATCAACGTTAATTCGATGAGCAAATCAACGTTGTTTCAATGTCATGAGAGACGTCGTTTCCACGTTGATTCAATGTCAGTTTGCTGTCTGGGTATGAACATATTGAAATCGAGAATCAGTTTTTAATCGAATTGTGACCTCAATAATCAATTTGAATCGAATCGTGAAGTACCAAATAAATCCCACCACTATATATGGGATTAATTTATCTTGAATAAATAGTGAACCCATTTGTCTTATGTCTAGCATAAGCAGCATAAGAAGAAGGTCATGACCATAAGTCCAGTCAAGTGTGTCTAAAATTTTGTCTGGGGGTGTATGGGTTTCTACCCAGTCAAAGGTTTTATATATGCTGCTGTAATTATCTTCCTCAGCATTAAAAATGACAAAATGGATCACCCCTGTGCTTTGGTGTACTCAAGTCTGTTGTTAGCTCGTTGGCCATAACGTTAATTACATTTACATCAACTCATAATAACATCCCCCGCCCCCAATCTGCGTCTGTTTTCAACGCAGTATCTCGTCTCTCAAGCCTTTCCATTTCACGTTAAACAATGTTCCTTTAATGACTATAATTTGTTTCATCGTGTTTTAACTCTTGACATAAGTAATTTTGCTCATTATACAGTAACGGTTGTAAGGTTAGTTCTTTTAAATAGCATGCCACCATAAATGCACAATCTCATCAAAGCTCTGCCAACATGAACACTGAATAAATAAGAGACTGGGAATATTCCACCGCTGAATTAGCACTGTTGAACTGTCAGTATATCCTCGGTAAGCAAACCCAATCACCAGCATGCTTCGTCCTCAACATTACGTATTTCTCTCTCTCAGCATGTTTATGTTGTCATGGTAGGTCGGCTGCAAATGTCAAGGCACATCTTGCTATTTATAAAGCTCTAGTTTTACTGTTAACATCTGGGTCATGTTTTTTTTTTTTCACACAGCAGTTAATTCAACGTGTACCTGTCGAAATCCAGTTCGTGTTTTTGACAAGCCACTTTGCGCTATGCAAATTTAAACAGTTAGACTCTAATAAGAGCTTCTGAATTAACGCTGATTCTTGCCGGCGGTGAAAACAAGGCTCATGTGTCAGAATAATAATAGTGCCAGTCCAATCAGAGCCTCCATACTGTGATGGAAACACACACAGAGCAAACAAACAATTTAATATACAATGGGCTCAAAAGTCAGCCGTCGGCATAAGTATAGACTTCATCGCATAGATTTGTATGTTTGTAAAAAAAAAAAAAAAAAATGGCATTGTCGTTGTTAATTACCCAGATAAACCAACTAAAATGGACGGCACTGCATGCTTAAAGGGCTACTTCAGTATTTGGCATTAAGCTTTGTATTAGTAGAAAACCTGTAGTATTTTCGAATCACCGTGCTTTCCCATGCTTTCCACCCTCATATCCCCCTGAGACGAGAGATTTATGTATTTTTTTGTCTGGAAAAAGTCTTCCGATGACGCTCCTCCGTGAGAGATACGAGACTGGTGTGTCTCACTGGTGTCGCTCATTGGTAATCACGCCACCGGCCTCGCACTGTTCTCCCGCGGCCCTCACTCGTCCCGCTCGCCACAGTAAACATGACTCGTGCCGTTCTCCCGCGGCCCTCACTCGTCCCGCTCGCCACAGTAAACATGATGAACGGCGACTGTAGAAAGCAAAAGCCCAATCCCGGACAATTTGGGTGATCTCGAAACACATTTTCGGGCAGACTCATCACGGAGACTCACTAGTAGCCTAGAACAGAGATCTATTACCGGTAGGCGTGGGCTCCTAGGGCAGCGAAGCAAGTGCATTCTGGGAGTTGTTGTCTTTCATCAACATAAGCCAAAAATACATTTTCTGGCTTTTCACAGTCTAAAAAGCTCCAAATTCAAAAATAATTTCACAATTCTTCTACATTAATGACCCATTTTAAATACACATTCATCTTTCCAGAGGTGAAATATCCCTTTAAAGGAATAGTTCATCCAAAAATGAAAATCCCGTCATCATTTACTCATCCTCAAGTTG
This sequence comes from Pimephales promelas, assembly GCF_016745375.1. Next base: position 6,497,634 of record NW_024121444.1, read on the forward strand.
TTCCAAAGTCTTCTGCTGAACACAAAGAAATATATTTTGAAGAATGTTTGTAACCAGACAGTTGATAGTGACTATGGAAGTCAATGGGGCCAGAGATCTGCTTGGTTGCAAACATTTTTTCAAAATATCTTCCTATGTGTTCAGCAGAAGAAAGAAACTCCACTGGAGCAATTTTGTGTCATTTTGTTCATTTACACACACTACAACGTTGTAACAATACAAAGCGGGTTGAAGACCAAGCATTACACTTCAGTTTCTTTAGCGAACAGTTGAACTAAGGAATTATATAAAATTGCTTTCCATTTTCTTTATGAAAATTTCCGTTAAATTCTTGACAAATTTATATAATGAGGACACCTTTAATTAGAAGTGTTTATGCTGTGAGGTGCTGCAGCTCTGTTTGTGTGTGTAGCCTTCAGTGTTTAATGTATTTTGGTCTTCTTTGTTTTTATGTCTATAGTCGTTCAATATTCTTTTAAGCTTGCTAAATTGCAAGTGAGACATACTACGCTCTGCTGTTTAATGAATGTTCACTTTTCTGCCTGCTTGTGTTTGAACACAGATTTTTTTTTTTAATGTATCCTAGAAGGTGTTGGACGTCATAGTCCGACACTAGATGTTTACATCCTAGCACTATAAAGAGTTGCTTCGTTAATTAAGTGCGTGGCTGTAGATGTGGGTGTAAATGGGAATCAATTAAAAATATTTTTGCTTTCTCTATTTTTAAGTTTGCTTGTTGCTGAATAAGTACTTTAACTTCATTTCCACAACATGCTTGCAAGACTTTTTTTGGTTGAAGGAGCTGTTTAACCTTCAACTAAATATTATATGACCTAGTTTTATTTCATATGAGGTTTTTTTTTGGGCTAGCCTGTTACCAAAAAATGGGGCATTTCTAAATGCAGTTTAAAACCCTGATTTGTGCCATTTTATTATTTTTAGCAAAACATATTGAATAAACATAGAAATGAAACCGTGGTTGAATGGTTGAAATTAGCAAATGCATTCAATTATGCAATTTGGAAAAAAAAAAAGAAATAAAAAAAGAAAGAAGGAAACAGAATTAGATTATTTATTATTTAAAAATGTTCTGTTTCGGTAATAATCACAAAAGCATGCTTTCACACTGTTAAATATTATGTTTTTGATCATATATATATATTTTTTCAATTCAATAGATTTTTATATATATTTTTTTCGGTCCCACTTTATTTTTTTCTTTAAATAAACATAAAACACGAAATTGTTAGATTCAGTGCAATTGTGTTGTACTGTTGTACTGAGGAGGATACGGGTGTAATTACAGTATAATTATACATGTAAGTACATACATTCAGTACAGCTGTAATTACATGCTGATGTAAAACTCTGTATGCAAACATGTTTGCATTCTATTAAATTATTAATTGTTGGTATAGACACATGATATGAAGCGGATCCTTTTTAAAGTCCCCCTGTAGTCAATAATTGTATCCCTTAAAACTCATGTTTGGCCACCAAAATGACATATAAAAGTTTTTTCACCCCTGCCTCATTTAGTATACGTGGTTCTATGAATATGTAAATGAGCCCCGCCTCCAATCAGTCACTCAGAGATCCACTTGTTGACGTTGACACGTTGATCTGATTAATTACAAGGTCGTTTGTGAGAAACACCAAACCGTGTTTTTGCAGCCTGTTCTCACGTAAATGCGTCTCGATAACACGCATTGTGTATTTTCGTGTAATTTATACGGGAAAATTAGTTTTTATGTGCATATGAGATGCAATTTTTCGCATGCATTTAATACGCAGTTCATTTGCGTGTACACGCACCCCACACCTAAACCTACCCTAACCAACCAATTCGTATCATATGCAAGCACGTAAAAACTCACTTTAGCGTTTAAATTATACGACAATACACATGCGTGTCATAAACAGTCCCTCCAGAAAAACGCGATTATGCGATCGCTGAATTCAATGCAAAATCAGCCAAAGTCCGCATATTTATGCGGGGGCCGCATTTTTTCAAATACGCCGCACTTTCGCCGCATAAATTGCCGATTTCCGTTTGCTTAATTTCATAATCCTCGCATTTTCGTTGCAAAAAAAGTCACATGTATCTTAGCAGAAAGTTGAAAAATGTTGCGTTTGCTTCACACAAGAGCAGCCATTTCCCCCTGTTTCCATGGGAACGTTATGAAGTGACGCAATTACGCGACGCCAGACAGACTCACGGAGGCGATTGACATCTCACAAATCGAACTCGTATAACTGTCTGTCACACGTTCTACCGTCACATCGTTACTTAATAAACAACATAAGATAAAAGAAGAAGCATCAAACAGAAATTAGGCGCACATATAACACTGCAGAGAGTTCAACAGGGAGCGCGCAGCTCTTAAAGGGGCCACACCTTATTTACACTCGTTACAGTCTGAAATAAAACAAGATGAGAAATGAAATATTCCCAGCACTTTCTATGATGTAGTATGCTTGCTTATCAAAGGAAGTAATAAGAAATGACTCTTACATTAGCCTAGTGAGAACAGGATGTTGGGGGAATCACTTTTTTTCTCTTTTTCATCAAACCGCAATTTTTGCAAGTTCCCTCAATTTTTACAAATTCCTGCAATTTCATCGCAAAAAATTGCATAAATTTATGGTATGATGCTGGCAACCACAGCTGCCAGTAGTTTACCACGTAATCAATCAATTTTTGCCCGCAACAATCACAAAAAAAAAACTCCGCGTTTTTCTGGAAGGACTGAATACTACAGTATTATGGTAAATGTTATATATAAATCGCAAATTTTTGGAAATTACCACCACAAAATCAGTCATTTTGATCGCAACAATCACCAAAAAAAAATCGTGAAATCCTGGAGGGACTGCATAAAGACGCATTTAGTGTGATCGGGTTGGTTTTTGACACTATCTTTGGTTCACTGCAGTTTTAAGAAGAAAATACTCAGCAATGCTGTCCACTTATGAATTTACACATGGTGTGTCTTAAATCGTATTAAAAACACCACATAAACAACATTAAAAGCTCGATTTTCACCACAGGGGGACTTTAACATTTAAAAATATGTCACAATTGTTTTTTGAGTGTGGTGGGAGAAGCCAAAATCACCACTTTAAACACATCTCATGTAGGACTAGCTGCTTTTTATTCCATGGAGTTAGATAACAGTTTATCTAAACGTTCTATCTTTCAAATAGAAATAGTTCTCTGAAGACCATGAATATTTATGCCAAAAATTCTGTTGGAAGGGCAGGGCGAACTAAGAAGAAACCCCGCTCTATTTAATACCTCTGAATAGTGTCATTCGTCCGAAACCCGTTGGGCGCTCAGGGCAGATTTGCTGTCAGTGCGGCAGGAGTGTTGCCGTTCCGAACGCTCGACTGTATTTGCATAGTGAAGGATTACGGCGGGCCGACAGAATAACCCCTGTGGTTCCTGAAAGGGTCCCTGGAGAAATGTTGAGCGATTAGCTACTTTAAATATCCTGCTGAGGGACTGTCTTTTGATATTAGGTCCTCTGTGGATCATTAAGATGATGAGCTCACAGGGTCAGCTTTACTTAACGAACGTAGGCCCTTCCAATCCCGTGTTTGAAATAAAGGCCAACACACCTCAGGAAAACAGTTATTTTTGTCGGGAGGAAGCAGAGAGAATGTGTTTGTGGAAAGGTCTGTGTGTGGAGTTTATTCCAGATCTGTGTGTGTGTGTGTATTCTTCTGTTCGGATGATAGAGCGCCTATACACTTCACAGGAAGTAGATTCCCTCTCAGACTGCAGTGATGGAGGCTTATGGCAGTGGCGATAAGACACAATAAGAAGCGAGTACACCTCTTCACACCCGCTTAAAGTGCAGGATCAGCAGAAAGCACGCATGTGAGCTGTGAATTAAAGGAAGCTCCTCTGCCACAGTCAAAAATGTGAAAATTCGTTGTAATTATTAGTGGTTCTTGCAAAGGCAGATGTGTTGACAGCTCAAAATTCAGCAGGTGTGCTATTATTATTATTTTTTTTTCAAAGGAATATCATTGAGACTTTGGGATAGGCTCTGGCAACGTTAAAGTTATGCTCACACATCATGATACAAAGATAAGTTCTGTGGTAATAGTGCATTCACTGGTTCTAGTAGAGGTGATATTGCATTTGAATTGCAATTAACAAACAAATCAGATTCCTAAATGTTAAGGTCCTTGCACACTCCGAAATATTCTTTTGCGCTTTTTCTTATTCGTCGTCATCCTAAAAATTCGTCGCGCACAGAAACCTTGCACACTGAGTCCGATGCGTATTAATCCGTCGTGGGAAAAAAATAGCAAAACAATACAAAATGGAGTCTTGAAACAGTGAGGATGATTTAGTCGTGAAAAAGATAGGGAATATTGGATCCGTCCAATCCTGAGATTGCGAGTTCCCCCTTATCAAGGAGCTGTGGGATTATCCCAAGAGATTCAAAGTTTAATTCACAATGTCAGTAACTCAGTTTGATGCTTTGCTAGCGATGCTGGAACCACATATTAAAGGAGTACAGTAGTTCACGTTAAAAAAAAAAAAAAAAAACTTTTGCTGATAATTGACTCACCAACATGTCATCCAAGATGTCCATGTCTTTCGAACTCGTTCATCAAAATGAACAATTCTTTTCCGAGTTAATTCGTTCATTTCGTTCTTCAAATGAATCAAATGACTCAGGAAAAGATTTGTTTATTTTGATGAACGAGTTCGAACAGGAGAGTCACGAACGCGCATCACAGAACAGAGCAAGGCGAACATTTGAGCTTATAAAACTTAAACTTTGTTACCTTTTTGGTTACACTTTATTTCATGTAGTTGATAAGTTGCTTAGAATGTCTAAAGTGGACTTTCGAAATAAAGTGTTGCGGTTTTTTTTTTTTTTTAAATGAGCGATCGTTTCGCTTGATACCCTTATTCGTCATCGGGTGTCGTTTAAAGCCCTTTGAACAGTTTGCACTGAAACTGTCATTTGGACCTTGAACCGTTTGGTTCCCATTGAAGTCCATTATATGGAGAAAATCCTGGAATGTTTTCATCAAAAACCTTCATTTCTTTTCGACTGAAGAAAGAATGACATGGACCTCTTGGATGACATGGGGGTGAGGAAATTATCAGCAAAAGTTTTTTTTTTTAAAAGTGAACACCAATTTCCGTGAACCAGTTGATCCTGGACAGTTCTGGATTTTGGGGTTCGCTTGTACGGTGGCTCTGAATTGTCAAAACACCTCTCAAAAATGCAGAAAATTTTACCCGAACCAAATTTTTTATGACGGACGAAAGTTGGCAGTGTGTAAACGGGTTTGACAAAACATGCAGTCATATTTTTAGGTGTACAAGGACCTTCGATCCAGCATTCATTCAATTCATATCAAAATATGCCAAACTTCCCATGCTACTTCTGAATAGGATCTCTACTTCAGAAATTGTATGAAAATTGTGAAAATAATGGTTCATATCACTCAAAACACGAATGGAAATGCAGACGCCCTTATATGGGCAGTAATGGAGTCTGATTGTGCCCTAGTGAAAACGTTTGGTACTGCGCCCAAACAAAATCTTACTGAAAGCTCGTTTTTTGAGATATCAACCTAAAATTTGAAACACAACTTGTTCAGATTTTTGGCTTTGATCTTTCTGCCGTTTTAGAGTAGCCCAGGTTTTGAAAATATATATTTTATGTAAAATATGAATAATTAATATTTTTGCATTGTACATTTCCATAAACTCAAACTTCTTTAACTTTTTTTCTGTTTCACTTTCTTAATTTATTTCACTTCTACAAAAATCTGCCAAATGTCTTCTTTAAAACAAGACCAATCATATGTCTATATTCCAAAGCATTCTTGAATTACAACCATTTAAGTTCGAAATGTGCATTTTCATGTCTATTCAAAAAAGTGTTGGTTCCAAACAACCATTCAATCAAACACAATCAGCCTTTGTAGTAAAGAATTTCAGTTCTTATACGTCAACGTGTGATATGTTGAGCATTTTACCATATTCAGAAAAGCCGAAGGACACTCCCAAAGACCCGGTGTTTACAGTCAACATGTTTTATGCAGTGACGTTTAAAGGGTTCTGTCTTCCTGTCAGGATTCTCGGATCTGTGTGCATTTTATGCAACACACCAGCCCTTCAGACTTTCTAAAAAGGGGAGGCCACTGATAAATGGATGGGCTTAATGGAGTGTGTGAGGGGAGGGACACAAGATATGAAACTGGGTTTATTAAAATAGTTCAATACTTGTTTACCTGCAGTACAAACATTTTTAGTACCATGGTATTTTCTGTACATGTAAATTAAGGATGCATATGATATGAAAATTTTGGCTGATACCGATAACCGATAATTCTTTGTGCTTGAAAACAGATAACCGATATATTGGCCGATAAATCAAAATCTTTATATGATTTTTGAGAAACTGATTATAAAAACAAAAGTCTCCCCATTAAAAGCCATGTCCCAAGCACATAGTTCTGATGTTCTCATTATAATTGTATGTAGCCGATATGAAAGATTGCGCTGCACATGTTGCATTAACTGTATTTTCCTTTTTTGACATGATTTCAATCATATTTCAAGCAATTCAAAACCAACAGTGTGCATCTGAAGTGTTAGCTGTAATATATTGTCCAAATTTTCTTATGAGGCTGATAACGATAACATTAAAAACTGTCAAAACTGATATATTGGGCATCATTAATGTAAATACTATGGTGCATGACTATGGGAAGCATTCAGTACCTGCCGTGAACTGAATTATCATGTTATTAATGTCTGACACCATTGTGTGTGCATGGAAGTAAAGATAGCCTGTGCTCAACCCTAGACCTCCTTCTTTCTCACCAATCTTGTAGTGTGTTTCTGTTGCATTCACTGCTCTGTGTCAAAGGAAAAAGAACTGGATAGTCCGGTCCACTTGCTCTTCTTTTTTCTTCCTTTGGCACAGAGCAGCATTAGAGGCTGTTTCCCCAGTCAAGACTAGCTTTTTATATCGCATTTACATCATTTATATCGCAGTCTCTTTGATGAAATATAGACGAGCGTTAAGCATTAAGCTTTTGCACACTGGATTTTTTTAGATATTGGAAGATCAGGTTTTTTTAAAAACAGTGTTATAATTCTTATTTGTTTCTCTTTTTTTTCCCCCCCTGAATTTATTCAAATTTGCTTTTCACGCTAAACTGTCATTATTCATGATTAATATGCTTTTCTGCAGTGCTCAAAGCAATGTTAATCCAAAATTTTACAAACTCTATAATTACTTACGAAATGTAAATGTAGTCCTGAGGGGTTTCACTTTCAGCTCATTTGAGGCCAACAATATATGTAGTATGTATGCATGTAAAAAAATGTTGACTTTAATGAAAAAGTAACATAATATAATATAATATAGGATTGATGGATGCACGGATGGGTGTATGGATGGATAGATGAATGGATGCACGGATTGATGGATGCAAAGATTGATGAATGCATGCATGCATGGATGGATGGATGGATGCAAAGATTGGATGCACGGATTGATGGATGAATGGATGCACGGATAGATGGATGGATGGATGCACGGATTGATGGATGCAAAGATTGATGGATGGATGCATGCATGCATGAATGTATGGATGCATGGATGGATGGATGATGGATGGATGGATGGATGGATGCACGGGTGGATGGTTGGATGCACAAATGGATGGATGGATGGATGCATGCATGGATGGATGGATGGATGGATGGATGGATGGATGCACGGATTGGTGGATGCACGGATTGGTGGATGCACGGATGGAGGGATGCACGGATGGATGGATGGATGGGTGTATGGATGGATGGATGGATGGATGCAAGGATTGATGGATGCAAAGATTGATGGATGCACGGATTGATGGATGGATGGATGCATGCATGGATGGATGGATGGACGGATGGATTGATGCACGGATGGATGGATGGATGCACAAATGGATGGATGGATGGATTCACGGATGGAGGGATGCACGGATGGATGGATGCACGGATGGGTGTATGGATGGATGGATGGGTGTGTGGATGGATGGATGGATGGAGGGATTGATGGATGCACAGATGGATGGATGGATGGACAGATTGATGGATGCACGGATGGGTGAATGGATGGATGGATGGGTGTGTGGATGGATGGATGGATGGAGGGATTGATGGATGCACAGATGGATGGATGGATGGATGGACAGATTGATGGATGCACGGATGGATGGATGGATGGATAGTTGGATGGATGCATGCATGGATGGATGGATGGATGGATGGATGGATGCACGGATTGGTGGATGCACGGATGGAGGGATGCACGGATGGATGGATGTATGGATGGATGGATGGATGGATGCAAGGATTGATGGATGCAAAGATTGATGGATGCACGGATTGATGGATGGATGGATGCATGCATGGATGGATGGGTGTGTGGATGGATGGAGGGATTGATGGATGCACAGATGGATGGATGGATGGACAGATTGATGGATGCACGGATGGATGGATGGATGGATAGTTGGATGGATGCATGCATGGATGGATGGATGGATGGATGGATGGATGCACGGATTGGTGGATGCACGGATGGAGGGATGCACGGATGGATGGATGAATGGGTGTATGGATGGATGGATGGATACAAGGATTGATGGATGCAAAGATTGATGGATGCACGGATTGGATGGATGGATGCATGCATGGATGGATGGGTGTGTGGATGGATGGATGGATGGAGGGATTGATGGATGCACAGATGGATGGATGGATGGATGGACAGATGGATGGATGCACGGATGGATGGATGGATAGTTGGATGGGTGCATGAATGCATGGATTGATGGATGGATGATGCCTCCAAGTATTTAATCTAGATATATAACATTATAATCTTCATGCTAGACTTCTCTCACTTGACCTTTTTCCAGAAATAAAAGCAATCACAGACTTTTGAACATGTGACTTTTCAATCAAGGATTTCTACCGTAAATAAGCTGTCCAGCTGTTGTGCTTCTGGTACCCAATAAGACGAGCAAAGCCCAGCTGTGTGTCTTCAGAGCCGATCACGCCGTCACGTTCTGATCTCACCCAGCAGCATCTGAACATCAGGACTCAACCTAAAGGCAGCTTCACAGTAAGAGAATGAGCGATGTGACAAAACTAGATCGCTCTCTTCATCCAACATCAGTCGTGTGGTGTGTGGACACGCTGTAATAGTATATTTATTTGTTATTTCGCACTATAGACGTGATAGATGATGGGTTGTTGAGTATACACCGTAGGCTGCAGAAACTGTCTCTGAAATCCTCTTGTAGACTCTGCAGTCTGTGTCTGCATGTTGGCTTTATCACCGAGAGCAAGGCCAACCACATGAGACGATCAATATTTTCAGTTTTTCTGTATTTCTATATTTTCCCCATGGTGAAAATACAGCAGGTGTTTTAAAGGAATACATCACCTTTAAATTGAAATCCTGTCATCGTGTTCTCTCCCTCATGTCATTTTCAAATCTGTGGAACAGTATAGATGCTATCAGAAGTTCAAGCAGATGACATGATTGACATTGACGTGAGCTCCAAAAATGGCACATTTGACAAAAATAATGCATACAACTCAGCTATATTTTAAATCAGATGTACAAATGCTATTTGAGAACTGTGGGGAAAGGAAGATTATCTGTAAGTAATAACTTTCACACAAAGACACCCTAGGCATCAGAAGGGTTGTACACAAATCATGGATCACTGTTATTGTAGTTTTATGGTGCAGATTTGTCATTTTTTGGAGTTTGACATTTGCCTTTTACTTTCACTGCATGTAAAAGAACAGCAGGATTATGATCTACTGGAGACAGAATAATAACAAACAGATGACAGATTTGTCTTTTATGGCTGAACTATTTGTTCAGAGCGGAGAGCAGAGGACTGCATTTCAACACTAGGGGCATTTTAAAAAATGTTACACGTAGTAGTGATAATTATCATTTTATAAAAAGGTTTAATTAGAAAAAAAAATACAAATTACAGTTTGATTGTTGGAAATTATTACGAACCGTAATATATATATAGCATATTTATTACACATATAACATAATATATATATATATATATATATGAAGAGTTCAGATGCAAAAGCCTCTAAATGCCATTTGAAATTTTCTTCTTTAATGATGATTTTTATCAAACTTGCATATTTAAGTTCAGTCATTTCACTTAAATAACAATTAATAGGTAATTAGCATTGCCATTTAAAGTGAAATTACTGAACATAAATATACACGTTTGATAAAAATCATCATTAAAGAAGAAAATTTCAAATGGCATTTAGAGGCTTTTGCATCTGAACTCTTCATATATATATATATATATATATATATAGTCTGTATATATTTAGCTTGTATTTTTAAAAAGTGGCCTGTCACAAGAGGATCATCATATTTGGAGTTATGTGGGATAAAATTGTGAAAAACTGTGCTCAAAACTCAAGGATAGAGTATGAAAGACCAGTCTGTATGGTATGCCTGTATTTTGAAGAACAGAACAGCCATTATAGGCCACTGTAATATAATAGTCCACATTCTTGGATAAACTCTGTAACTTTGTAAAAGCATATTGAGTAGAATTACAGACTTTAACCTGTGCTCTGAATCACTTATTCGTAATTCAGTTAATGCAGCACAGATGTTCACATAAGAGGTACACTATATTTGATGACTAACATCACGGATTCTTCGTTTTACTCCCATGCGAGTGAGATTCCAGAGATTTCCGACTGTTAACCTCATCATCTAACAGGACTTTGGTGTCACCGCGATGCTCCCTGCTGCGTGAATGACAGTGGTTGTGGAAGTGTGAATCTGGGCACAGTTGCCAGGATAAAGACGTTCAAAGTCATGGCATCATGTCACTGCTCTTGTGCAAGTGACACTGCTCAACTTGACGGTCGCTGTCACTCACGTCTCCTCGAATCACCAGCTCTCGCTGGAAACGTATGACTTCTGATCGCTCTGCTGCTTTGCCGGTGTAAACACACCATGTAAAACATGTTGTGTCTGTTAGTCCCTCCACATTTATTTCCCATTTTGAGGCGTTTTAGAACACCGTCCTCATTGTCCGGTGGTGTTATCACACAGCACAGGGTCAGGACTGCCTGTTATCTTCTGCACCTTCATGTGTTGAGTTGATCGTTTTTGAGCCTCAGGACATGTGCATTTGAACCAGGAACAAGGTTCTGTTCCCTAAAGCTCTGCCCTGTGCACACTTCAGCTGGGTTATTATGGGCTGCGAGTGTCTGTGAATATTACAAGAGCCAAAAAATAAAATAAATGTAAATATGAAGTCTGTGAGACTTTATTTATTTTATTTTAAAAAAAAATTCATATTTTTTTAATATATGCTTTATCATTAAACCTCTGCAGTGCAGCACTTGTTTAATTTTATTTGATTACTAGGGCTGTGCAAAAATTAATCGCATCCAAAATAAAAGTCTGTGTTTACATAATATATTTGTGTGTGCTTTATATAATTATTTTGTATATATAAATACACACACAACCATGTATATATTTAAGAAAATGTGTTATTCATATATAAAATATTTATATTTATATAATATAGATTATACAGAATATAAGCGCAAATAATTCTTAATGCATAGGTATTTATATATACAAAATAATTATATACAGCACACACAAATATATTATGTAAACACAGGCTTTTATTTTGGAATGCGATTAATCGCAATTAATTTTTGCACAGCCCTATTGATTACATTTATGTTGATTGCAATTATATTGTTAATTTGTTATGCCTTCATTTGATTACCACTGTTAATAATATATTTGTTTTAAATAAATAAAAAATCAGCAGTTAAAACGGACGACACAGAATTTCTGAAAAAAAAGTCCTATTACTGTAAACCCCCCCCCCCCCCAAAAAAAAAAAAAAAAAAAAATCAAACCAAAACAAAAAACAAAAGTTTTTACAATTAACTTCACTTGCTTTTTGATTATTATTTATTATTTATTTGATTAACTATACCATTAAAATCCAGGAAAATCAAAATGCAAAACACAAAAATTTGGGGAAATGACATTTTTTATCAATCAATCAATAAATACATTTCATAGGTCCCAAAAAAGTCATACTTTTTTATAAATTGTTCTTAAATTGTTTAAGTTTCATGATTAATGATTAATTGATTAGATTTGATTTTTGATTATTTATTTTAACTTTTAAAATGTTTCATTAAACAATTAAAATGAATGGAAAAATGGAATCCAGATAAATGTAAAAAAAAAAAAAAAAAAAACAGATTTTGGGAAAAAAATTTAAATGGATTCAAATTCAAATGGTTCCCAAACATGTTTTTTTTTTTTTTTTTTAAATGTGATTTTACATGCAATATTTGTCTGTAGTTTTAAGATCATATTCGATGACGTCTTAATAGCTCTGCATAGTCCGCTTTTGTTTCCGAAGGTGTTAAGATGGTGGCCATGTATTATGCAGCGTTATGTGCGCTGGCTGCTGAAAATGAGTCCCAATGCACGCTCCTATAACACTCATAATTCACACTTCAGGGACAGAGATTCACAAGTCTCCAAAGTGAGGTGTGCCATAAAGTTCAATGCAGAAGAAAACTAATGAAATCCCCAACAGAAACTCTATGAATATAACCAATGCACATAAGAAATCCATCCAAAACAGATGAAACCCACAATAAAGACGCAGGATGACAAATCGATTCTTGAGATTTAAGAATCGATATCGGTTCGTAAAAATGAGAATCGATTAATATCGTGAAATCGATATTTATTACCCAGCCCTATAGACATACAGCGACTCTAGGCAGGTGGAGCTGGGGAGGTGGAGGTTTACAGCAAACACTGAACCAGACTATTTAAAGGTTGAGCAAGCAATCTCATTGGCTGCAGGATCAGCAGAGGCCAATCAGCTTGTGCGATGCGGTAATGATGTGATTGCTTACAGACTACATAAACGATTGATCATGACTAGATATTTGTTATTTTTAATGTAAAACAAACTTATTTTATTTTATCCTCATCTCACACATTGTTAATCTGCATTTAATGAAAATGCATTTGTGAAACTTTCACTTTTTAACATTTGTGAGCGCAAAATGGCTAAACAAATAATATACTGTGTATATACAGTATATGAAGAGTTCAGATGCAAAAGCCTCTAAATGCCATTTGAAATTTTCTTCTGTAATGATGATTTTTTTTTCAAACTTGTATATTTAAGTTCAGTAATTTCACTTAAATAACAATTAATAGGTAATTATCATTTCCATTTAAGTGAAATCACTGAACTTAAATATACAAGCTTGATAAAAATGATCATTCTAGAAGAAAATTTCAAATGGCACTTAGAGGCTTTTGCATCTGAACTCTTCATATATATAGCAATATTATTTTGCAAGCACAGATTTCATTCAATCAATAGTTCTGCATTCAAAAGGTTTTTTTTGTTCATCTATAATGAAAATGCATTTGTGAAACTAGCACAAAATGGCTAAACAAATAATATACTGTATATATATTTACTGTGTATAGCAATAATATTTGTCAAGCACAGATTTCATTCAATCAATAGTTCAGTCTCTGTTTTATTTATTTTTAGCATCAAACACACAATATACTTTTCGTTCACAGTAATAAAAAACTGATTAAAGATACGATTTAAAATGGTTGCACAGCGGCACAGTTGGTGGCGATATGCACTGAGAATATAAATCACAATCAAACAAAAGAAGAACCGATAATCACAAGAAAGAAAAGCGTGGGTTACTCAACCAAGAGTTTGAGGTTTATGTGACCATAAGGATACATCTGCTTTCTGGAAACAACAGTTAAATCTGTAAAGTGTGAAACTCAAACAATTAGATCTCTTACAAAATACAGAAGCATAACCATGATCCAATATGTGCGTCCTTGAATGTGCTCGGTGCTCCCACAAAAGTGATGTGGAGTGTGAAGAAATAAGAGAGGATGTTCTCAATGAAATCTGAGTTGTCTCAGGAGACACTTTTGAAACGCGTGTTCATATCAGGTGGAAATGGGAATGTGTCTCTGCAGACAACTTGTGTTCGGATCACCAGTAACGCATGTAAATACCAGGTGGAACAGGGCCTCTGGTGTCGGGAGCTGATTTCACCACACCGAGAACCAAAAGGTTGTTTTATTTTAGACATGTGTGAACTTTAATATGGAAAGGAGGGTTTGCCTATATTCTGTTTAAAGATGCATCATACCAGGTTAACATCAATGAGATCAAATGTTGATCAATCAATCACATAGGTTCTTGCATGTATCATTACAACAGTGATAAAGTGATACTGTCATCATAATAACAGTACATTCTACTGTTCAACGGTATTATATTTCAATCATAATTTCTTAAAGTTTAACCAAACTTTTATTTTGAAGGGTTGCCTTTGAGTTTCTGTTTGCCGATAGTGTTTCTCAAGTGAAACACTGAGCCGCTCATTCACACAGACTTCATATTTACACGCTTTAATTTCCACATACACTTCCATTTTGCACAGTATTTATGACTGTTCACATCATAGGAAATCATATGGCACAGTGAGTCTTGACTCAATATCTAAGTGTACAGAAAATGGTTTATTCGTGTTGGGTCAAAGTATTCCTTAATACAAGCTTGCTGGAGGGAGAAAGAAAAATATCAATCCTGTTTAGTTCTCAGATCAATTGTTGAAAATCACTTCTCACTCGAGTAGTAACTGAAATGGACAAGTCGTGACTTTGAGAAAAACATTATGTTTAAAGTATGCCAAGATAACGCAGGATATTTCCTCTCTGCTCTCCGGAGATCGGCTGTACGGTCCACAGGCAGCAGCAAGTGTGTGTGTGTGTGTGTGGATGATGAGGTGGAGGATGAAGAACTTCCTGCAAGGCTTTGTGCAAATCAGCCTAAGTTTGGATAGGAGCTGTGGAGTGATAAGTGCACCTCCAGGATGATTCATATTGCCTCTGTCTGGTGGATACTGCTCCACTAGATACATTATAAATCATTTACAGAGTCATTTTGGAAGGCAATATCCGCTACTAAACTCCAGCTTTTCTCCTTGTTATTATTCCAGGCCCTCCGAGGAATGGAGGTCTGAGGGTCTTAAGCTTTAAAAATTGAAAATTGATCAATAGCTGAGCAGAGAAGGGTTTCTCTCCTCTGGGGACCACCCTCCTCATCATTAGCATTTACAGTGTTAGCACAGGCGCCTGCGAGGCACTTACAAATACCAGCTTTCCAGGGATGGGGACAAGGGCCTATGCCTGAAAAAGCTTTTAATACATTTCTGTCAAATTTGGAAAGAGAAGTTGCTATTTTGGCTTGATGGAAACCCTGCATACAGTATGTTTTATTTACTGATGGTTTGGATGATTTTATACTGGTACCAACAGAGCTCCCAGATAGCAAACTGACATTGAATCAACGTGGAAATATGACATCGAAACAACGTTGATCTGACATTGTTTTGCTCATCGAATTAACGTTGAACCAACGTCAGACGCGTCATTCTTTCAAAACTAACGGAAAATCAACTTGAAATCAACGCGTTGTTTCAACGTTATGAAAGCAAACCAATTTTCGATTTCATTTAGCTTTGAAGAATGCCGCGTCTGACGTTGGTTCAACGTTAATTCGATGAGCAAATCAACGTTGTTTCGATGTCATGAGAGACGTCGTTTCCACGTTGATTCAATGTCAGTTTGCTGTCTGGGCTTACTGTACAAAAGAAACAAGACTGCCCTCAAAATCCAACATTGAAATGTATGAAGAGCATAAGCTTAACAATAATAAGCTCATTCTACTAATTAATATAACACAGTGGCACGTCAATGTCAAAAATTGCAGATGCATTGGATGGGTTTATAACTCACATGACACATAGCAACGCGACTAAAAGTATTCCTAATACGTTTGACAGTTCATTGAAATTAGCCTATGTTTACCTGTTGAGACATGCCTTTAAAAGCATCGTAAAAGTTGTCGAGTTGTGTTTGAGTTGAGTAAGACGTGACACGTGAAAGGGGCGTTAGCAAAATTTGCTGTATTTTTGTAATTCTGCTAGGTGGCGCTAGTGTCGCATAAACTACAAACTACGCCTTTAAACGAATCGGCTGAAGACAGACATCTAAGGCCATGTCCACACGGACACGGGTATTTTTATAACCGTGACTTTTTTTACGCGGTTCGGCCGTTCGTCCACATGGAAACGCAGTATCAGGACACTAGCCATGTTTCCATCGACACGTTTTTATCCGAATTCAGTGATATCGAATGAAAAATGCCTTATGGAAACAGTAAAATTCGATGAAATTTCATGAAAATCGACTCAAATGAAATACGTTCGGTCTCATCGGATTTTCTCTTGATCGATATACGGCTAATGCGATAAAGGCTGATGGAAACGTTATTTGCCGAATAAATAATATATTGCGATTAAGTTTTATGCCCTTTTATGGTTGCAACACGTCAGAAGACGAGTTCATTTCCGGCCAGTCTGTTTGCGCACACATGGCGGATGTCAACAAAGACAGATGTAAGTGAAAAAAGCAAAAAGATGCTTCAACCAAAGGGTTTCCGTGAACCACGATCTCCCAGAGCGCTCGTTCCCACACCACAGTCACCTCCGCTGTCGTCGGGCGTACGTGCATCGTCAACATCATAGCAATGTTTATAGCGTCGCTGTTTTCTTAGGTTTTGCTTGTTTTTACGTGGCTTGGTTGAATTCGAATGTAGAATGTGGTCTGTTATTTCTAGTTAACAGACTGCGGCGCTTCTAGTATAACACACCGTTGCCATGGACGCAGTGATGGCGTGATCCGTTTTGTCTAGCAAAACTTTGTTCGCAAAAGTTTGCTTGAATGTTGTTCGATTCAGTGCGAAAATTAATGGAAACACCTTAAAATGTCTCAAATCAATTCGATATACCAATTTGATCGCAAAACAGCATGTGACGTCATTACGTACAGGTTTTTATTCGCTTTAAAGCCGTTGGATGGAAACACACTTTCACCAGCTTTATCCGCATGAGGTTTTTAACCGAATTTCAGATAATTCGATTGACAAGTGGATGGAAACATGGCTACTGAAACCGAACATTTTTGAAAACCCCTGCCAGGGTGAGTATTTTCTGAAACGCGGTTGCGGTGTTGTCGTGTAGACAGCGAAACCGGAGTTTTTGCTCAGTTGACGGCTTCTGATTGGCAAACGTGGCTTTACGGTTAGGTTTATATTGCCGCCTGATTGTGTTGCATGCTCCTGACAGCGCTTGATAACGTGTTTTTGCGTTTTCATGTGGACAGAGTTTTTTTTTTTAAAACGCAGGAGGGAAAAAATCCGGTTATAAAAATCAGAGATGAAAAATAAGATGGGAGGTCTTATTTTTTATTAAGACTTAAAAATAAGTATAATGTAATCAATATAAGTAGCCTATTATAAATCAACTATAATTATAATAAATACAATTAGTATAATGAATAAAAATATAAGCATTGTTTAAGAAATAAGTTGAAATAATGCAAATTAATAACTGAAACAAACGCTTAGACTATCGAACAGCCTTGGAAAATTACAGTAGGTCTGTCTTTCACAGAAATATGTTTTTTGTAATAAATAAATAAGTAAACCTTTAGAGAAAATTAAATACTATAGAATAGTTTATGACGTTTTTTATTATTTGATATAGTCTACTTAGTTTTGTATAAAATGAATCACTAGAAATGAAATCAAAATTTCCACACAATGCAGTCCCAACTTTCAGACGCCATATTTATTTGTTAGCCTGACTGTCACTGAATTTTAATATCAAAGGCAGCGAAGGACACGTCCTGAACGTGCTATAGAAATACATTTTGACTTGACATCTATCCTGCCTTCAAAAGTCGATCACGTTGTTGAATCCTTCTTGCAGTGGTAGCTCTGTCCGTGTGTTAGCATCTGTCTAATTTGGCTACGGGCTAATGTTAACCAAGTGACTGATGAACCAAATTACCCTTGAGTTTGATTGGGCACATAGGGTTTGTCATGACATAAATGGGGAAGCATTTGCCACTTTGCCTTCATTACTATGGAGGATTAGACAGTTAGTTGCACTAATTAGCATTTAGCAGTGTTTTTGCCCCACCGTTCACAATCACATCTGAACATAGCTAGTTGTGTTGTGATTCACCAGTTGAGAACCAGTCAACCCTTTTCTGAAGAGTTGTGAGACATGTTTAACTCAACCTGCAGCAGAGCTTGTATTTGCATGTAGTTGTGTATGCATTGGGAACATTGACATATTTATGTGTGCTATGCGCATTCAGAAAAAAACAAGAGAAAAAAAGATGGTCCCATTTAACGTTTTCCCGTCTTGTTTTTCTCCCGCAGGAGAGAGGACCTGACGAGAATACTGGACAGTGAATGAGGTTTCGCCCAGTGCTCGTCTATGCCTTTTTTCTTCAATGACAGGAGTGATCGGGCTGTGTTTGAGGGTCTGAAGGCAGGAGACACGTGCTGGAGGAGTTTCTCGGCGTACGTCGGCATCTAGCAGCAGCGGCCTTTTAAGGGACCATGTGGAAAAACCGGCTCCTTTTGCACCAGCAGGACTGCCGCGGTGGCAGGGCTCGCAACGTTTCTCTGTGGATATGGATTTTTTGTTGGTGGATGGCGCTCGTCCGGGGACAAGGCTACTACCCCACCGTGAACACGCAGTACGGGAAGTTACGGGGCGTGCGGGTTCCGTTGCCCAGCGAGATCCTGGGGCCGGTGGACCAGTACCTGGGAGTGCCGTACGCCGCCCCGCCGGTGGGGGAGAAACGCTTTCTGCCCCCTGAGCCGCCCTCGTCTTGGTCGGGGATCAAGAATGCCACTCATTTCGCGCCGGTGTGCCCGCAAAACATTCACAACGCCGTCCCGGAGATCATGATGCCGATCTGGTTCACCTTTAACTTGGATATAGTTGCCACTTACATACAAGATCAAAACGAGGATTGTTTGTATCTAAACATCTACGTTCCGACGGAGGATGGTGAGTGTGTCGGGTATAACGGAGAAAAAAAAAATTTCTCGCTATTTCATTCTGTCACTTCCCGTGTTGTGTTTGAAGCATGAGTTGTCGTCTGGCGCATGCCGTGTCTGTTTTCACCATTTCCGTACCTCATCTTGACTTGATCTGCCATGAAGTCTTTCCATCAACTCTTCCCTTCCATGCCACTGTTATGGGTTCCTCTTTTGTGTTGTTCAAGAGAGCAAACCAAAAAGAAAGAAAGAAAGCCAGTAGAAAGCAGTAATCTTTTTTTAATGTAAGAGCTCAGATTCTAATCTGACATGACGTTTGGATGTAATGATCTTGGTGCACCTCCCTCTCCTCACTGTCTTGACTGTTCTGGGGGATTAGCGATCTGAGATTAGCTTGCTTGATGCCAGAATAAGGCTTTTGTAGAGTTGCTAAAATGTTCTGGAACACAAGAGGCCTGTGGCATCAGTCCTAACCATGTAAGACCCTTTACTGTCCCACTTTCTTCTGGTAATGTTCAAAGCCTTTCTTGAGGAACTTAAGATCTTGAAACACAATTTTTGATCAATTTGTCACCCCAGCACAAAGAGCGTTTCTTACAAACTCGTACAGATTTGAAAGCAAAAGCACTAGCTCTGTTCCAAAACCTTAGGGTGCCTATTTTAGAGTGAGTTTGACTGATATGAATGCGGAAAGTTCATTATGAGGGCATGGAAAGGCTGTGTCAGTTTGAAATCCAGTGAATCAAACACCACTGTGCCCATTTTAAATTAGCATCGGTCAATTGATGGCTATGTCACAGTACAGTTTTATCAATTGGTGCTTACCATAGTAGAATTACTAAGTATTAATTGTTTTTCCGCTGCAAGTTAACTTTGTTAACTATCATTATTAGGAGTACAAATCGCTGAAACCAAACCATATTGTAATTTTAAGGATTTATATTATTCTTCCGCCACAAAACGGAACGTGCAGAACAAACCATAAGACTTAGAGACTTTAAACTTGGCCAGATGGTAGGTCTCAATTTGGGAGGGGACTGACACGATATCGGCCAATAGGGAACAAAACCCGCAAAAGTGCTCATAACTGTAGCCTCAAGTGTGTTTATATAAACGCATATCTCCAATGAAAAATGTTCCGCCATCTTGAATTTTTTCTGAAACCTACTTTTACTAACTAGTCCTAGGATTTTCGGCAGATCGGAACCAACCCAGACAGCAAACTGACATTGAATCAACGTGGAAACGACGTCTCTCATGACATCGAAACAATGTTGATTTTGCTCATCGAATTAACGTTGAACCAACGTCAGACGCGGCATTCTTCAAAGCTAAATGAAAATCGAAAATTGGTTTGCTTTCATAACGTTGAAACAACGCGTTGATTTCAAGTTGATTTTCCGTTAGTTTTGAAAGAATGACGCGTCTGACGTTGGTTCAACGTTAATTCGATGAGCAAAACAATGTCAGATCAACGTTGTTTCGATGTCATATTTCCACGTTGATTCAATGTCAGTTTGCTATCTGGGAAATCATATTCATGCATATATCACATGCAAGAAATTATTCTAAACAAGGAAACTTTTATGGAGATTGGACCATACAGTAGGTAGCGCTATAATTGTATGTATGGCCTTAGTAAATTGCCTGTATTTGCTGTACATTTTCTTTTCCATCTCTGATCTCTAATGATTTGAGGCTTGTTAAATAAAAGCATAATAACATGTACGCATGTGCTTGAAGGCCTTAAAGTGCTTGAACCTCAATTTTTTTTAACCTCAATTATGAACCTCAATTATTTTTAAAGAGTTATTTTAGCATTAGCATGCTGCTAAGCTAATGACAACTTAAATAAGGCATAGATAACTTGCAAGAACTGATAAGAATGGAAATGTGAAACTGGCGATGCAATTGGATAAAAGCGTCTGCCAAATGCATACATGTAATGTAAATGCAAAGTGCACAAGTATTGGGGGAAATAATACATACTGTATTTCACTTCAATTTATGTCGTGAGCTGTCTAGGAGTGCACTATGTTTTGGAACAGAGCCCTAAAACCAAAATAGACCTAAATGTGGTAGAGCACACTTACAGCAATTCTCTGCATCTGTTCGGTCTCATTCTCAAAGCACATTTGGTGCATCGTACAACAGATCCGTGCATTTCTCACGCAAAACCTGGAGTGATGCAGCGGTGCAGGGATTGCTATGAGGAACAGTTCAGTCAGTTTCTCTTGTGCTTGTAAAGGGTCTTATATAGCAGTGCATGTGAAACTAGGCTTCCTGTGTTCCAGGGTGCAGCAAATCAATTCCACCTTTTTTTTGGAATATTTTCTGCCCAAAAGACAGAGCACCCCAGCTAACGTTCTGGACAGGTTCTCTTTGTTGTTCTTGTGGGGAGGGGGAGTGACGTTGTTGCATGTTCTCCTCAAACGTTTCTTCCAGAGCCTTCTGTTATTTTGTAGTCTTTTATTCATTTTACAGTCAAAAGAATATCCAAGGAATGTGCCAGAAAACCCAACAAGAAAATATGTAGAAAAGGAGGTATGTAAGCAAGCCAACATTGGAGCCAAATACAGAGAAGAGAGCGACTGGTACGTCCTCTCTCGTTCCCAAGGGATATCTCCGTCAACGGCACGGTCTTGTGTGCTCAGCGGCGTTGAAAATTGCTGTATATTTCTTTTAACATAGGTTTTTTGTTTTGTTTTTGCTGTTTGTGTGAATATGTGCTATTTCAAATTACTATACAATGTGAATGTGTTGACAATTCCCAGTTATACTAGTTGACATTTGCAAGTCATTCTCATGAAGTGGTGCAATTATTTTTGATTTATATATTTATTGTTGTCATTTCATTTGAAAGGTTTAATATTGTTAAATTCATTTTGTTACCTGATCTTGCCCCTCAAGTGTGATTAACTCTCTTTCAGAAACTTGTTATGTTTAAAAACTTTTAAAAAATGGCAAAATCATTGCAAAAAAAGATACAAAAAAATATATTTGTACCATGTCAGCTCAACAGCCATCAAAGCACAAGAATTTTGACCATATGCTTTGATTCCTTCTTGACTGTTGAGCATGACAAGGTCAACATAATTGCTTACTAAATACTGAAGATTGCAAGCAATTAAAAAAATTACCTTTTTTAATGTAAAGACGTTTTTTTTTTTTGACTAGAGAATTCACAATATTACATTTAAATGGGCAAGTTTCATAGCTGAACAGGGTTGAATAAAAAGTTATGAAAGTTATGAAATTTGGCACATGGGTAGAGGACAGTCTGAACATTATCCATTGCAATTTTGGAGTTTCTACATCAATCCCTCTACTGCCGCCATGCTGGTAAAAATGATGGAATTCAAGTTTATAAGTCGAACCGTTCTCGAATAATGCGCAAAGTCGCAAACAAATTCGACAAAGAGCACGCCGAAAGGGGCATGAGGCTATATCTCCGCAACATTTTAGCATATTCAGACCAAACTTGTTGTTTATGACAACCATAACCTGAGGATACCTGCACAGATCAGCTCAGTGCCACCTGTTGGTCAAGACATATAAAAAATGGCTATTTTCAACCACTTGCTTAAAATCTTTTACAAATGTCTTGAATTAGTCATTTTGGAAGCTAGTGTGCCTATTAATCACTGCTTGCATTTATATTTATTATTGTTGTTATTATTATTATTATTATTATTAGACAAATACAGCCCATTTAAATGTAATGTTGATGAATGTAACATGCAATTTGGCTGATATTTTAGGGAGATTTTTTTTTTTTTGCATTGCGAGTTCAGTCTCTAAAATAATGAATTACTGAATTATGAATTAACTTATTACTCTTAATTATACATGTAGTAAGTCCTGGGGACACACTCAATGATAATGTTTCCTGACAATGACCTATATACATTATCTACGTAATGCTGATGTTTTAATAGACGGCGCATCTAGTTTATTCAGCGTCGTGACACTGGTGTCATAACACAAAGCATCATACAGTAAGATATGAGTCACTGATGTCATACAGCTTGATATGTGTCAGAACACGTAATATCAAATGACATGAGTGATGATACAATATGGAGTCTGTCATCACAGAAACCTCTGCACCAATGTCAAAATCAATGAATCGTTTTAAAAAGCAGCAACCATGATGATATAGTTTCAGTTTGTAGCATGTGTTTAGAGAAGCATATAATAGATTACCTTCAAGCCACAAATGTGAACTAAAGGCAAACACTGAAATGTTATCTAATTAGATGTAGGTTTTAATTGGGGTAAAAAATGCATCTGTAACAGCAAAATATTTTTCAACAGGCAAATTCCAGGTTATTTAATAATGGGATCTAGAAATCTCCTATAACTAAGCAATAATAATAATAACCTTGAAAACAACCAACATCAAACATGCAGTACAATGTATACACTTGCACTTAGTAAACAGTATTTATAATGACATCAGCTGAATTTAGGGATCCATTCTCTTTGCGATCCATTGAATTGCATTGGATTTCATTGAGAAATGTTCAGGGTTTTAAAACAACTTAAGCTGTACAGGCAGCATCTGTGTCTTGTTGTCAATAACCACAATTTAAACTCATCCCTCAGTTTAAAACAAACAAACAAAAATAGTACAGTAATGCATTAACATTAGAGGTCTATGGGGAAAGTGTGCAGGAGGATTTAAAAGCAGAAATGTGAAGATTGTATTTTAGTTATTTTGACTTATTCTTCCGTTAAATAATTTGTGTTGTCTAAAATGCACTTTTAATGGCTTGACTACTATCTAGGTGAACTTATGTTTTTTCTGTGAACAACACTTCGCTAATAGTTCCCGTTGGGTTCCCAATCACGCTTAGGGAGCCTTTCATCTTCGAGTATTGATAAAACGAGCCAATGCACATTGGCGTGCAAGATTTGCATCTCGTGCTCCGCAGCGCAGGAATAAATACCGAAGTGGATGCACGCACCATTTGTCTTTCCCTTCGGAACCTTCATGTCGATGTAACAAGCATCATGTCAATGAGTGAGTTTGTTAGTGCTTCTTCTGGAAGGCTCTCTTGGTACTGGTGGTTGTACAGCACAAGTACAACGGTGATCTCTCAGTAGTGGACCGACCACCCGTTTTGTTCTGGGACCGATCATTGCATTGGAAGGGGAGCTGGACTCTGGAGTTGACAACTCGGCTGTGCTACCTCCTTCTGGGAGAGTAGCGTTGCCCGAGCCGGATCCAGAAATGTCAGCTATGCTGACACAGGCCGCCGAGATGGTCGGGCTCACGTAGAACCCTTCCACCATGTTCCGAACCATCTCGGTTGGATGATTGGTTTCTGGGGGCAGGCCGTGCTAGTCCTCAGCACACTGCCCCAGTACCATTCTTTCCCGAAGTGCATGAGGAGTTGTGGACGGCACCTTTTTCTGCCAGAAACCACCTTAGTACCTCCTCTCCCCTCACTACCCTTGACAGAGGAACAGCGAAGGGTTATGAGGCTATCCCTACTCTGCAGCGTCCTGTCATGATGCAGCTGTGTTCGGTGACCGCTACATCTTGGAAGGGTGATCCACGTCTCACCCTCTAAGTTCTGTAAGTTCTCGTCCTTTCTTTCGGGCAAGGCTTACAAAGCCTGTGGGAAAGCCGCTTCCTGCATGCCATGGCGTTGCTGCAGGTCCACCAGGCCGAAACACTGATGTACATGCACGAGGGTAGTCGAGACCGTGAGCTCATGTGTGTTCTCTGCTTCGCAACCAACTTCGCTATCCGGGGTAAGAAGGTTGCGGATCGCACTCTCTGTCTGGCGATTTCCACTCTAGTGGTCCACGAGCGCCATCCCTGGCTCGACCTGGCTGATATGAGGGAGACAGACAAGTCTCGGTTCCTGGACTCCCCCATTTCCCAGGTCGACCTCTTTGGTGATGTGGTGGAGAACTTCGCCCAACAGTTCGCCCAACAAGGGCAGGATGAGGCGATCCGGCACATCCTGCCCCTGCAGCTCAATGATGCCTCCATCCGTCCACCGGTGGCAGATCCTCTGCCTGCTCATCGCTGAGGGCATCCCCCTGCCGGCGCCTCCACTCCCCCTAGGCCACAGAAGCAGCTTTCACCCAGGCCTCACCTTGGAGGACCAAGCTCTTTTTGGGAGATGGTGACATCACCACTCCCCCAGAGGAGGGCGGGTGGAGAATCTTTGATTTGTTTCTGTTTCCAGTCCGCCCTTGGCTCCCCGGAGTCCAGCGGCACACACATTTTTAAAGAATGAGCTCTATTCCTGGGTCCCAAGAGGGCCAGACTGTCAGTGTGTGACCCTGTAAAGCCTTGCCACCTTCAGACCTCTCTAGTATCACCAGCCAACAGCCTGGTGCAGTTTGAAGACCCGATTACGCCTTCTCACACACCCCCTGCCGACCAGTGGAGACAGGTTAGTGTTGCACTGCACACTCAGACCCCTCTACGGGCCGCCCCTGGGCCTTCTGAGTTGGATCAGAATCACCCCGGCCTGCTGCCAAACCCTCAGCCCGTGGTCAGACCCTTCATTTCTCCATGCTGGTTTGCCCCTAGAACAAGTGTCCAGGTATGTTGTGGTCTCCATAGATGCCTCCAACACCGGCTGGGGAGCCACGTACAATGGGTATGCAGTAGCAGGGGTCTGGATGGGCCCCTAACTGCATTGACACATCAACTGCCTCTAGTTGCTAGCAGTACACCTTGCTCTGAGACACCTCAAAACACCACTGATCGGCACGCATGTGCTGGTCCTTACGGACAACATTGCGACCATTGCGTACATCAACCATCAAGGTGGTCTACGGTCCCCTCGCGTGACGTAACTCGCCCCACTGACAGATATTTGTAGAGCTGCGGGTCGAGCGACACCAAACACGTTCGCTATATTCTATATTCCCCTCCTATGGACTAGATATGCTAGATATACGCCATTCTTGCTCCTGTAGAGTTCCTTTATTAGCCGAACCCTGTTGAGTTCCTTCACACCCCTCAGCAACAGACATGGCGGACCATGCGATGCCAAGCCTAATACTCAAATGCCATGTTGGAACCTGTGCTAGGCTGGGTCCCGTATGTTGTGATCCCTAAGGCGATCCCATGTGTGTATTCTTCCACAGTATGGCTCCCTACGGGCCAGTGTTATCCAAGTTTGTCTTAGTGGGTTATGCAGAACAGCAGTGGCCTACGCCCTGTCCCATCTCTGCCTCAATAAATGAAGGTCAGAAGGCTTTGCTAGGCACTGGAAGGTGGCAGCACTAAGTGGTGTTTTAATTGGGATCCCAATTAGTACGGTATGTCCGACTACGTCGAACGTGACCGCACTGAAAGGGAACGTATCGGTTTCGTATGTAACCCTCGTTCCCTAAAGGAGGGAAAGGAGACGTATTCCTGTCGGCACTATTGCTGGACCACCATTGACTCTGGGCTCCATTCGGCTCCTCAGCAAAAAACAAACGGTGCGGGGCAGAGCGCGAGATGCAAATCTTGTACGTCAATGTGCATTGGCTTGTTTTATCAATATACAAAGATGACAGGCTCTCTAAGCATGATCCCAATCAGTACATTACATCTGACTGTCTCCGTTCCCTCCATCAGGCACAAGGGTTACACACGTAACGGAGACGTTTTCTTCCTTAAACTATCGCGTGTATTGTGTGAAAGTTCGATATAGGTTTGCTCAGACAGGATTGTTAGTGTTTTTATTGCATTAGTCTAATGTTAACACGGATTATGTCTAGGTTTTATGGCTTTATATTTTGAAACCTTGTGTGTCTGTTTAACATAAAATCCTCAGTGCATGCACTTTCCTATATAAACCGCCATCACAAATTTATATAGTTGTGCTTTTTTCAAAATTATTTTCATGTCACAGATGCTGTCTTGCTCGCCACTGGGGCTTGTATTAAACCCTGAATATGCCTTTATGTTAGAATTTTCAGCAACCTGAACATGGATCCCCATGAACTTCTCTAACCAGATCTGTTTTAAAGAAAACAAATTAATTGTATATTGTTATAACGTTTTTTTTTCTGCCACAGAAAAAACAAATTGTTTTTTTTCGCAATCCTGAGTTTAAACATAAAATCTGTCAAAAGTCAGAATTGTGAGACCCAAATTCCCTATAGAGTGTAATAGAAGATTCCTTCTAATAATCTATGGTATTTGCTTCTTTTGAAGCTGTCAGCCCACATTATTTCAACTTATTCTTAAAATAATTGTTTAACGGCAGAATTCCTGGTAAAAAACTACATTACTCATAATGCCGTACAGAAAATGAAACCAAAGCAAGACGCACCAAAAGAGCTTTTTTAGCTCTGTGCTAACTCCTATAATGCACAGCGTATCGCCATACACTCTAAATTTACTTCAATGTTTGTATATATGAATATTTTGCAATAAACGTATGTATAATCAACATTTGAAAATGAGTAGGTTTATGTTCCTCCATTGTTTTTAATTAGATTCTGCTGTTAGCAATGCTTCATGGGATTGTAGTTCTTTCCAGAGCCGTTTAACACACAATCTTGAACCTTTATTGCTTCAACAAATACTTAACAAAAAAAAAACCCAATGGGAAAAATAGATGGAAAAACACTTCCGGAAACCATCACCGATTTTTCAATTCTGTGCTGGAAACAAGCTTCCATAGAAATTAAAAGCATATCCAAAATGTAAAAACCTTTACAGTGGGCTCATTTTTTATTTACATTGCACTGCTCGATATGACAGCTGTCTTTATACTGACACCTAGAGGTGTGGATGAAGCATTAAACAAAAGCAAACGTTTACGATCGCCAATTCAACCAATGTGAAAATGCATCAGATAAGGATAAAAAAGATTAAAATGCAAAGATAAAGCAAAGTCATGTGATCTCAACACGAGGTGACCCGCTCCATGTAAAATAAAAGCGCTTGCGTATAGGCTACACCAATGTGCATTGGCTCGTTTTATCAACACTCAAAGATGACAGGCTCACCAAGCATGATCCCGTTCCCTCCATCAGGCACGAGGGTTACACACGTAACGGAGACGTTTTCTTCCTATTCAAAGTTGTAAAACCTTACAAACACAGCAAAATAACACCCACTAGCTGTCAAATTTAGAAGAGGTGTCTGGAAAAAATAATGGCATTGTGTTCTGCGTCAGATCCCCCGGAAAGCTTCTGGAATCAGATAATAGAAACTACACACAGTCTCCCGTGAACTTGTTATGAAAAATGTAAATAAGAGCTACGCATCAAAACCAATGTCTTTACACAGAAGCAGCTGCTGAACTATTACCAGCAGCGTTCACGGGGAAACCACGGCTGCAGTGAGTTTGCGCTGTGGGGTAAATGATCTATGTGGTGTGAGGGAAAGTCTTACGGGAACAAGCTCTCCCTAGAGGAGCGTCTGTCTGGATGTGGGTCAGGAACGCATTTACTCTACCTCATTTATTTCCTCTTCTTAATATACTTAGATTTGCTGAATCTACAAATATTACGGCGTAAAAAAAAACAAACCCTGAATGCTCTATTTGTATTATAATTAATGATTGCCCGAATGAAACGCTTGTTTTGTTTATCCGAGCATTCATATTTGGGATGATCCGTTTGCATTTTCCCAAGGCTACACACTGATTATCGTGATAGCATGTGATGCATTAACGTGTTCAAGTTTTGATCTCGGAACACAAAGGTTTGCGTTAGAAAGCACAATTCTGAATTGCGTGATGAGGGTTTTGGTTGTTAGAGTGCAATCTTTTTCATCAGACCAAAAAATAACCTGTTAGTCTCAACATGCAGCAACATGAAATCTTATGTAAATTCCGACAAATTTGCATAACATAAAATCATCAGTAAGGGTTGCCAGGCAACAGTACGCTTGTGCTCTAAGAGCCTGTTGAGGGCCTATCCACTCCGTCGAGCTGTTCCAATCCAATTTGCCCTAGGGATTTACAAAAGAAAATTTTATCAAGACATTTTGTTTGGTGGAAAAGCTGTAAATGTGACAGAGAATGGAGGTATACTCTGGCTGAATCACACACACACATACTCTCACTCTCTCGCTCTCTCTTTCTCTCTCTCTCACACACACACACACCAATAAAAGGTCTTACATTTAGTAAACACATTAAAGTTCACAAGTGCACAAACACTTCGATCTGTTACCAGAAGGCTGTTTTTTGATGAATGCACAAAAGCAACCGCAAATGACAAAACCCTTATTCCTCATTCACTTTAAAATCGTATTTCTAATCCACAAAACTGAGCCATTGACATATTATGAAATTGCATTTTCACTGCAATTGTTTTTTTTTTTTTTTTCCTTTGTCATTTGAGCTTCTCAGCTTCTATTTTTGCCGTAATTTGATCTTCAGAGCTTTTTGGATCGTGTTGATTTTCACAAACACATTAAAATCCATTTACTTACTTAATATGATGTACGTATTTCCAAGTGAAAAAGCACATTCAGCGATTTAAAAAATAGATTGTGGGGCTGGAATTTTAAAGAGTGAAAAGTGTCTGCCATATATATATAAACAGTTTGTTGGAAGAGAGAAGTTAAAAAAGACGATTGAGAGTTAAAGCAATTTATTACAGTTTGATTGTAACACAAGTCCCCTGAATGCGAGCCGGAGTTTAGAAAAGCTCATGGTCATGTAAGCTATTTTCAGGATTTATAGGGGTTATCTGGTCGTTTTATTGCCTTTCGAATACAAAATGCCTGTTTTTCTCCCACCACCAGCGTAAAAATCTGTTTTTTTGACTAACACCAAGGTAACGTGGGGATTTAATTCCCATCCAAATCCACATCTCTGACTTTACAAGAAGAGATACATTCAAAATTCTTAATTTAAAGGAGTAGTTCACTTTTAAAAACAACTTTTGCTGATAATTTACTCACCCCCATGTCATCCAAGATGTCCACGTCTTTCTTTCTTCAGTCGAAAAGAATTTAAAGGGATACTCCACTTTTTTTTTTGGAAATAGGCTCATTTTACAACTCCCTCAGAGTTAAACAGTTGGGTTTTACCATTTTCGAATCCATTCAGGCGATTTTCTGATTTTTAGGAGAATATCAGTAACCAGACAGTTTTTGGTCTGGTAAAAAAAAAATATGGAAGTCTATGAAACCAAAAACTGTCTGGTTACTGATATTCTTCTAAATATCAGAAAATCGTCTGAATTGATTCGAATAACTCTGGGGGAGTTGTAAAATGAGCCTATTTCCAAAAAAGTGGAGTATCCCTTTAAGGTTTTTGATGAAAACATTCCAGGATTTTTCTCCATATAATGGACTTCAATGGGAACCAAATGGTTCAAGGTCCAAAAGACAGTTTCAGTGCAGCTTCAAAGGGCTTTAAACGATTCCAGACGATGAATAAGGGTCTAATCAAGTGAAACGATCACTCATTTAATGAATAAATCACAAAGTTTAAGTTTTAAAAGCTCAAATGGTCGCCTTGCTCTGTTCTGTGTGTGACTCTCCTGTTCGAACTCGTTCATCAAAATGAACGAATCTTTTTCCGAGTCAATTTGTTTGTTTCGTTCGTTGAATGAACCAAATGACTCGGAAAAAGATTAGTTCATTTTGATGAACGAGTTCGAACAGGAGAGTCACTCACGGAACAGAGCAAGGCGACTATTTGAGCTTTTAAAACTTAAACTTTGTGATTTATTTATTAAATGAGCAATTGTTTCGCTTGATAAGACCCTTATTCATCGTCTGGAATCGTTTAAAGCCCTTTGAACAGTTTGAAAGATGTACATGTTTATTACTGAAATGCTGGAAAGAACAATAATTCATCACCACTCCACCACAGCGAGTGAGAGCTTTGAAGAACAAAGAGAAGAAAGAGAAAAAAGGGCCCCGACAGCAAAAAGTATGCAATACAATACTATATTTCAAAGCATAAACCAAGCAGCCTATTTTTATCTAACGTAAATAAAAGGTTGCATTAACTTAATTCTGCTACTTCCACATTTTAAAAATGAAATTCATTGTTTTGAGTTAAAATGCAAGAGTTTTTATTTTCAATTAATCAAATAAACAACATCAGAACACGAGAAACATGACGTCCATATATACAGTGACCAATGACATACAATACACCTGATTAAAAAAATAAAAAGACATACAAACATGACAGTGAACCCAAAACTGATTAAACATTTGTTTCTTTGGAATAATGAATCATCCACAATAAGACCAGGAACATTAACTAGGTAATCGGGGAGATCTGGGTTCATGTTGACCTTTAAAGCAGTGCTTCTACTTTTGTGAAACTGGGTCACACGAACAGCAGGGGGATAATGCTTAATGTCAATAAGAAAATGCTAATATGCATTTAATGGGGAACAAAATGACAGTAAATTGGCTCATCAACTTTCAAAAGAAGGCGGTGCGTCCAATCAAAGCAATTGAATGTAGTTTTACACAGATGCCAACATGGCATTCTCATCTGACGCTTTTGACAATGCGTATACATCCAACGCACATGGCACCCTTTAGCGTCAATATGACACGCTTCTGTTATGGGTAGATTTAGGTCTGGTGTAGTGTTAGGGTTAGACCACTAGGAGGCGCCTTCTGCCCCATATATGTGTCAGTATATGACGCCTTGGGATGAGAACGGGCTGGGCATTCACACCGTCGGCCTGGAAAACTGCAATATTTGTAACTTTCCAAGTTTAGCCAAGGACATTTGTTGCGTTGGGTCATAAGAAACAACTCAATGTCATGTACTCACAGTGACCAACAATTGGTTACATACATGTACTTACCATAGTAAATTATGCATAATTACATGCAATAACCCTCAACCAAACCCTAACCTTGTACTCACTACCTAAATATATGACACCTTAAAATAAAGTGTAACACAACATTTTTGCAAGCATTTATTATAGGCTAAGGTTACTTATAAATATACTATTGTTCTCTGTTCATTCTTTTCAGACCAAGAACCCCTTCAATGTACAGCAATTCCAACCCGATCTCACGACCAAGTCGTACGAATTCGACGAATGATTAAAAAGTGGCTAATTCGTAACAATTCATACGACCTCACTCGTACGAATTAATACGATTTTGCTAAATCGTACATATTTTACGAATTGGCCAATTCGTATGAATTCGTACGAATGACCTACCCCTTACCCCGCCCCTAAACCTAACCATCACGTGGGTTTAAATCATACAAATTCGTACGAGTGAGGTCGTTCGAATTAGTACGAATTAGCCACTTTTTAATCATGCGTCGAATTCGTACGAATTGGTCGTGAGATAGTGTTGACAATTCACAATAACCTTTCATTACTGAATCAGGCTCTTCTGTTTACTGGATCAACTGATCATAATTCAAAATAACTTTAGACTGCACATTCGGAGCAATGCGTTAATATAAGATGAAATTAAAGAGGAAACATATTTATTCACTATTGAATTTTCCATATAATCTCTATGAAATCACTATTTTTTTTTTACGGTTCCATGACTATATTGTAATCACATGCTTATAGTACCAAGTTAATGTTATTTATAGCCTATACTTGGTCGTTAAAGCTATCAATATTTATGTTCAGGGTCGTACATTTTAATTTTCATGATGTATTTTAATAGGGGAGAGAATGAAACGTTTAGCCGAACTTAATCGTAGCTTGGGTGGTTGAGATCAAATACGCCCTGCAGAACAAATGCTAATTTATGCAACTTGAAATGTTCAAATGAATTAGCATAAGTAGAAATTAACACTAACCAAGATGAATGGCTGGAAAAGTGTTGCGGTAACTATTATAAATGTATAAGACCTTATCACCGAACCAAACTATAAATATGTTCTATTCAGTAGCCTACATGTTGAATATCTCATAATCATATACATATGATGCTAGCAGGAGGCGCTTTTAATGAATTCTGTAGTCTATTTCTGCTTATAAATTCAGTTAAAGAAATCCCTGCTGTTAACACAACGTTTAATGCCTAAAGGGTGTTTTTAAAGATTGCATTAATGCCATTCCCCAAGCGCATGGTCAATTATGTGTATTTGCTTACTAACATAATATTTCAGATGTCCTATGAATCGCGCACGCATGATGAAATCACTCAGGGAAATGTGATTTGTTAAGAGAGGATTTGGCGCGTGCTAATTGTTTGAGGGACGGGATCAAACCAGAGAACGCATTTACACGCCTTTAAGAGGGGGTTTTTCCCACGAGAAAGACGGATTGGACAAGCCGTCGTATTGGAGCGCTGTGTGATGATGGAAACTGCGAAGCGCTGGAATCTGAGCCGGCTCCGACTGAGCGCTGACAGGCAATAATATGGCATGGAAATGGCTTTCGGATCGCTCGACTTACCCGAGGTTTGAAATGTGTGCGCGTGTGCCCGCAGGCTAGAGAGACTGCACGGCAAACTGCAATGGCATAAACGGAGAAAAAAGGGGTGGGCGGAAGTGAAGGAAGAAAGGCACAAGGGAAGCGGATGTCCCCTCGGCCTGATAGGGAACAGCTCTTCTCAATGTGTGGCAGCCCGTGGGCCTGGCGTGAGCGAACTCTTCATTCACTGACACTTGAGATGCAAGACACAGCTTATCCAGGAAGTTTTCCTCGGGATCCCACACTGCTCGCTGGCCCAGTGTATCAGCCTGTTCAGAGCGCTGGGTCTTTGTTCTCAGTCCTCCATAAAGGGCCAGTTATTCCTCCAAGGTTTTCGGGATCTTAGTTCATCCACTCCAAAATCAGAACGAATTTTTATGTTTTTAAACAAAGTCTCTTCTGCTCACCAAGCCTGCATTTATTACAATAAAAATACAAAAAAATCAATAATATGAAAGCAGTCGGCCTTTTTCAGACACGTGGGTTTGTTGTGTGTGACGTCACCGCGGCGCCATTTTTGCTACTGACTGTGAGCATAAAAAAAATCATCATTTGTTATCATAACGTTTTATCTTCTGTCAAATCAACTTAGATAATTTATGTGGTTCAGATAACATGATATTTTGAGTTTTTGATTATTAAATCAATCTCCTTCATTATATTAACTCAATTTTTCAATTTCAATGAACTTAAAAGTTTTAAGGCAACCAGCTTACTTCATTTTTTAAGTTAAACCAACAATATTTTTTTTTACAGTGTACGAGAGTAGAGATAACAAGTAAATAACTCGCAAGAAAACGGAGAAAATGCCGTACCGCAATAAACTCAACCCGATCTCACGGGAATTCGTAGGAATTTTACGAGGTGGCTAATTCGTATGACCTCACTCGTACGAATTAGTACGATTTTGCTAAATCGTACATATTTTACGAATTAGCCAATTCGTATGAATTCGTACGAATGACCTACCCCTGACCCCGCCCCTAAACATAACCGTCACGTGGGTTTAGACAAATCGTACGAATTCGTACGAGTGAGGTCGTATGAATTAGTACGAATTAGCCCCTTTTGAATCACTCGTACGAATTCGTACGAATTGGGCGTGAGATAGCGTAGTATAAACTCGATAAATTTGGCAGGTACCGTTGTTTACTGATCCCGCATTGCTTTCTCATCCTCATACTTGGGTATTGTCAACGATCTTGTTTATGGTATAAGCGCATATAACATTACCAGTGAACAATTTAAAAACTATACATCGCTTAAAGCCCGCAGACCATAGTTCAAATTATCAAGCGACGAGAATACTTTTTGTGCCTAAAAAACAACAAAAAGAACGATTTTAACTATTCATTTCCTTCTCTATGGGCCTCGAGTCAGGTTACTAGTTTAACAGCGTAAGCTTCTGTTATTGTACGTCACACGCATCACACACATGACCAGCGTCGGCCAATAGTGAGCCTACGTGTGACGTAGCTCTACGCTATCACACTACGTTAACTGACTAGAGGCGCATAGAGAAGGAAGTGAATAGTTGAAATAAAGTCGTTATTTATGTTTGTTTTTGCACACAAAAAGTATTCAAAACAATGTCTAACGATAACGATGTCTTTAATAACTTTTCGAGGTCGGCAAGTTTCAATTCCTCAAGGTTGCAGGAGTGATCCAGCTCTCAGATTTCATCAAAAATACCTTAATTTGTGTTGCAAAGATGAACGAAGGTCTTACGGGGTTGGAACAACATGAGGGTGAGTAAATACTGACAGAATTTTCATTTTTGGGTGAACTAACCCTTTAAAATATGTAATACACGGCGGGGTTAGTTGTAGCACAGTGTTACAAACAAGCCGACAAGTGTACAATGATAATCAAATGAAAACAGGGAGACACAACTGTTCAGGTTTGAGTATTTATTAATACATTTAACTTTGTTGGACTTTCACAAAAAATGTTGGAATTTAAAATGTTGAAAATTTAGTGTACTGCGAATGATAACTTGTTTATTTATTAAAAATATCATGACCTGATTTCAATGCAATAAACCCTTAAAATTATTCTTTTAAGCTCATATCTATTATTATTACTGTTGTTATTAATAATAATAATAATTGTACATGCAGCTGCCACACACAAATCTAATTCAATTGCAATTACAATATTTTATGATTTTATTTATTATTATTTATTGCAAAACTGTGCAGCCCTTTTCTATGTCTCTACCCTAAATTGCCGAATTAACAGGGAGCACGCAGCTCTTAAAGGGGCCACACCTTATTTACACTCGTTACAGTCTGAAATAAAACAAGATGAGAAATTAAATATTCCCAGCACTTTCTATGATGTAGTATGCTTGCTTATCAAAGGAAGTAATAAGAAATGACTCTTACATTAGCCTAGTGAGAACAGGATGTTGGGGGAATCACTTTTTTCTCTTTTTTATCAAACCGCAATTTTTGCAAGTTCCCTCAATTTGTACAAATTCCTGCAATTTCATCGCATAAAATTGCATAAATTTATGGTATGATGCTGGCAACCAGCTGCCAGTAGTTTACCGCGTAATCAATAAATTTTTGCCCGCAACAATCACAAAAAAAAACTTTGTGTTTTTCTGGAAGGACTGAATACTATTATGGTAAATGTTATATATAAATCGCAAATTTTTTCACAAATTTTTGGAAATTACCACCACAAAATCAGTCATTTTGATCGCAAAAATCACAAAAAAAAAAAATCGTGAAATCCTGGAAGGACTGCCTAATTATTTTTTAATTAATTGAGCTAAAACCAAAATGCGTTGTGCCCCGCTCTCCTCTACATTTGAAATAAATGCTGTTCTTTTGAACTTTCTATTCATCAAAGAATCCCCCAAAAAACGTTTTCAACATTTATAATGATATTAATGTTTTTTTGAGCATCAAATCATCATATTAGAGTGATTTGTGATGGATCATGTGACACTGAAGACTGGAGTAATGATGATGAAAATTCAACTTTGATCACAGTTATATATTCACATAGAAAAAAGTAAAAAAAAAAAAAAAAATCATAATATTTCAAAATAATACTTTTTTTATCAAATAAATGCAGCCATTTTTAAAACATTAAAAATATTTTGAACAGAAACATCTTCTTTTGAACTTTAGAAACATCTTAATGTAACCATCAGTTTCTGTGCGCCTTTCTCTTTTGTTTTAAGCTCTCTTTGCAGTGACTCTTGGTTATTGTTCGGGGAACAGCTCATGATGCGCCCCTCTATGGATCCTGCACTCGTAATAAAAACAAAAGGCCTGTGATATAAAAGTCCTCTGCGCTACTAAAGCTCTGGTGTCCATTTTTGGCTGTCCTTTCTCTGGCATTATAGTCTCCTTAACCTTTAAAGTCCACATCAAGTCAAAATTGGCTCTAGTCACTTTCTTAATATCATGTTCCTGGTTTTATTGTACACAATTCTTTAGTCCACTTTATTCTGTCTTCAGAAACGACTTTCCGTTGTGCTGTCATCCACAAATGGAGACAATAATAACTAACCAGTAGTCAAAGTGTTATTTTCAGATTGCTTTAGATCAGGTTATGGGCAATTATAGCAAATAACAATGCGTTCACACTCTCAAGGTTTTGCAGGTCACTAGAAAGACAGCAAAAGTGCCCTCAGCTTCAGTTCACTGTAACATCTGGGGCTTCAGACTTACACAAAATCTATATTTTAGAAAGTAAAGCTAGTTTCTCAAAACGGCTTGATATTGTTGCAGTTAAAATGAGACACGCTTTTGTATTTAAAAAAAAAAATGATATACTTAATATTGATTATGCTTTGAAATCTACACATTTAATCAGGTGTTCCTGTATCTGAAAAAGAAGGAGAGATGATTGTATCTGTGTGTTATGTGTTTTATCAACGTGAGTTCATGACTATTCATACATTTTAGGGCTTTGCAATGATTAATCGAGATTAAGCAAAATAAAAGTGTGTGTTTACTTAATATATGTGTGTGTGTGTGTGTGTGTGCTGTGTATAATTATTTTGTATATATAAATACGCACACAAATGTATAAAAATGTGTTATTTATAATATATACTGTATATATACACATATATATATATACTGTATATATATATATATATATATACAGTATATATACAGTTCTCAAATATATACATGTATGTGTGTATTTATATATACAAAAACAATTACACACAGTACACACACATGCAGTATATTAAGTAAACACAAACTTTTATTTTGCTTTATATTGATGCATTGACAGCATAAAAAACATAAATTATTTACATACAGTAAGATCAACTTTACAAACTTCATCATTGTTGTGACATGATTGTGATGGCATTTTTGGTTCATGCAGTTTTAAGGATAAAATGAATTTGCACATTAAATTTGCATATTAAATACACCACACAGACATACAAACAACATGAAACACTTGATTAATATTAATCTGCATTCTTCACATTGAAATTATTTTCCAGAAGTAACAAAAGATCATATATTATTGCAAGCGCTGGGGAATGAGAGGGATTGTGGAATTGAGAAGCCACACAGGGAGGATTTGAGACGGACAGTAAAGTGAATACCGTCTTGGATTGTTAGAAGTCAACATTTCGCCAATAGGTCCCCCGCCACATTGTGACCTTTCCGATATGTAAATCTGGGCTCAATCCATTGTCACGCTGACCCACTTCTCCCGCTCTTCAGAATGGGATGCACTTTACATTCAGTGCGCTTTTACACTGACGCATAGGTCAAAGAGGCTGTATTAGCTCACTGTAAAAGCTGAAGTGTGTGGAGACGCTGGACCAGATGGGCTGCCGTCCGCTGAGGTTAATATCAATGTGATATAAAGTGCTGAATAGAGCTGGGAATCTTATTCAGAACCAGTTGCATTTAAAACGAATTGTTCACATGACATTAATTTCTGTCAATGGTTCTTGAACATGCATGTTTTAATGACAATACAAATGAAATACTGTTGATACAAGAAAGCAAAATGAAAAGTAAATGCAGTGTCAGAGCGAATAGTGTAGTCTGATGACTGATGAACAACCATGGTCAAAAAGACCCAAAAATGATTTCTTTTATAATGTTCTTCTCAACATTAAGTCCTGTAATATTTAAATCTGTGTAATTACTGATTAGTTGTTCGTCAAATCTTAAGTTATGGTACAATAAATGCGTAAGTTATGCATTACATGATGTATATACATTTGTTACAGATTTGTATTTTGTCAATAAAAATGCCACTGTTTATAGTTAATAGTTAACTCAATTCCATGAAATAATATTGACATTATATATAAAGTATAAATTGCGGTAATTAAACTATTAAAAATTAAAATTAAAGTATAAATGATATACTTTATATAAAAATATTATGTATAAAGTATAAATATAAATTCAGAATTGCGAGATATAAAGTCAGAATTGCTTGATATAAAGTTGTAATTGCGTGATATAAAGTCAGAATTGCTTGATATAAAGTCGTAATTGCGAGATATAAAGTCAGAATTGCGAGATATAAAGTCAGAATTGCGAGATATAAAGTCAGAATTGTGAGATATAAAGTCAGAATTGCGAGATATAAAGTCAGAATTGTGAGATATAAAGTCACAATTGCGAGATATAAAGTCAGAATTGCGTGATATAAAGTCAGAATTGCGAGATATAAAGTCAGAATTGCGAGATATAAAGTCAGAATTGCATGATATAAAGTCAGAATTGCTTGATATAAAGTCAGAATTGCGAGATATAAATTTGTAATTGCGAGATATAAAGTCGTAATTGCGAGATATAAAGTCAGAATTGCGAGATATAAAATCAGAATTGCGAGATATAAAGTCAGAATTGCGAGATATGAAGTCAGAATTGCGAGATATAAAGTCAGAATTGCGAGATAGTCAGAATTGAGAGATATGAAGTCAGAATTGAGAGATATGAAGTCAGAATTGAGAGATATAAAGTCAGAATTGAGAGATATAAAGTCAGAATTACGAGATATAAAGTCAGAATTGCGAGATATGAAGTCAGAATTGCGAGATATAAAGTCAGAATTGCGAGATAGTCAGAATTGAGAGATATGAAGTCAGAATTGAGAGATATAAAGTCAGAATTGAGAGATATGAAGTCAGAATTGAGAGATATAAAGTCAGAATTGCGAGATATAAAGTCAGAATTGCGAGATATAAAGTCAGAATTGCGAGATATGAAGTCAGAATTGCGAGATATAAAGTCAGAATTGCGAGATAGTCAGAATTGAGAGATATAAAGTCAGAATTGAGAGATATAAAGTCAAAATTGAGGGATATAAAGTCAGAATTGCGAGATAGTCAGAATTGAGAGATATAAAGTCAGAATTGCGAGATAGTCAGAATTGAGAGATATAAAGTCAGAATTGCGAGATAGTCAGAATTGAGAGATATAAAGTCAGAATTGCGAGATATAAAGTCAGAATTGCGAGATATGAAGTCAGAATTGCGAGATATAAAGTCAGAATTGCGAGATAGTCAGAATTGAGAGATATAAAGTCAGAATTGAGAGATATAAAGTCAGAATTGCGTGATATAAAGTCAGAATTGCGAGATATGAAGTCAGAATTGCGAGATATGAAGTCAGAATTGCGAGATAGTCAGAATTGAGAGATATAAAGTCAGAATTGAGAGATATAAAGTCAGAATTGCGTGATATAAAGTCAGAATTGCGAGATATGAAGTCAGAATTGCGAGATATAAAGTCACAATTGCGAGATATGAAGTCAGAATTGCGAGATATGAAGTCAGAATTGCGAGATATGAAGTCAGAATTGCGAGATAGTCAGAATTGAGAGATATAAAGTCAGAATTGCGTGATATAAAGTCAGAATTGCGAGATATGAAGTCAGAATTGCGAGATATAAAGTCAGAATTGCGAGATAGTCAGAATTGAGAGATATAAAGTCAGAATTGCGAGATATAAAGTCAGAATTGCGAGATATGAAGTCAGAATTGCGAGATATGAAGTCAGAATTGCGAGATATAAAGTCAGAATTGAGAGATATAAAGTCACAATTGAGAGATATAAAGTCAGAATTGCGGGATATAAAGTCAGAATTGCGCGATATAAAGTCAGAATTGCGAGATATAGTCAGAAATGCGAGATATAAAGTCAGAATTGCGAGATATAAAGTCGTAATTGCGAGATATAAAGTCAGAATTGCGAGATATAAAGTCAGAATTGCGAGATATAAAGTCATAATTGTGTGATATAAAGTCAGAATTGCGAGATATAAAGTCATAATTGTGTGATATAAAGTCATAATTGCGAGATATAAAGTCAGAATTGCGAGATATAAAGTCAGAATTGCGAGATATAAAGTCATAATTGTGTGATATAAAGTCAGAATTGCGTGATATAAAGTCAGAATTGCGAGATATAAAGTCATAATTGTGTGATATAAAGTCAGAATTGCGAGATATAAAGTCAGAATTGCGTGATATAAAGTCAGAATTGCGAGATATAAAGTCATAATTGTGTGATATAAAGTCAGAATTGCGAGATATAAAGTCAGAATTGCGAGATATAAAGTCAGAATTGCGTGATATAAAGTCAGAATTGCGTGATATAAAGTCAGAATTGCGAGATATAAAGTCAGAATTGCGTGATATAAAGTCAGAATTGCGTGATATAAAGTCAGAATTGCGAGATATAAAGTCAGAATTGCGAGATATAAAGTCATAATTGTGTGATATAAAGTCAGAATTGCGTGATATAAAGTCAGAATTGCGAGATATAAAGTCATAATTGTGTGATATAAAGTCAGAATTGCGAGATATAAAGTCAGAATTGCGAGATATAAAGTCAGAATTGCAAGATATAAAGTCATAATTGTGTGATATAAAGTCAGAATTGCGAGATATAAAGTCAGAATTGCGTGATATAAAGTCAGAATTGCGAGATATAAAGTCATAATTGTGTGATATAAAGTCAGAATTGCGAGATATAAAGTCAGAATTGCGAGATATAAAGTCAGAATTGCGTGATATAAAGTCAGAATTGCGTGATATAAAGTCAGAATTGCGAGATATAAAGTCAGAATTGCGTGATATAAAGTCAGAATTGCGTGATATAAAGTCAGAATTGCGAGATATAAAGTCAGAATTGCGAGATATGAAGTCAGAATTGCGAGATATAAAGTCAGAATTGCGAGATAGTCAGAATTGAGAGATATAAAGTCAGAATTGAGAGATATAAAGTCAGAATTGCGTGATATAAAGTCAGAATTGCGAGATATGAAGTCAGAATTGCGAGATATGAAGTCAGAATTGCGAGATAGTCAGAATTGAGAGATATAAAGTCAGAATTGAGAGATATAAAGTCAGAATTGCGTGATATAAAGTCAGAATTGCGAGATATGAAGTCAGAATTGCGAGATATAAAGTCACAATTGCGAGATATGAAGTCAGAATTGCGAGATATGAAGTCAGAATTGCGAGATATGAAGTCAGAATTGCGAGATAGTCAGAATTGAGAGATATAAAGTCAGAATTGCGTGATATAAAGTCAGAATTGCGAGATATGAAGTCAGAATTGCGAGATATAAAGTCAGAATTGCGAGATAGTCAGAATTGAGAGATATAAAGTCAGAATTGCGAGATATAAAGTCAGAATTGCGAGATATGAAGTCAGAATTGCGAGATATGAAGTCAGAATTGCGAGATATAAAGTCAGAATTGAGAGATATAAAGTCACAATTGAGAGATATAAAGTCAGAATTGCGGGATATAAAGTCAGAATTGCGCGATATAAAGTCAGAATTGCGAGATATAGTCAGAAATGCGAGATATAAAGTCAGAATTGCGAGATATAAAGTCGTAATTGCGAGATATAAAGTCAGAATTGCGAGATATAAAGTCAGAATTGCGAGATATAAAGTCATAATTGTGTGATATAAAGTCAGAATTGCGAGATATAAAGTCATAATTGTGTGATATAAAGTCATAATTGCGAGATATAAAGTCAGAATTGCGAGATATAAAGTCAGAATTGCGAGATATAAAGTCATAATTGTGTGATATAAAGTCAGAATTGCGTGATATAAAGTCAGAATTGCGAGATATAAAGTCATAATTGTGTGATATAAAGTCAGAATTGCGAGATATAAAGTCAGAATTGCGTGATATAAAGTCAGAATTGCGAGATATAAAGTCATAATTGTGTGATATAAAGTCAGAATTGCGAGATATAAAGTCAGAATTGCGAGATATAAAGTCAGAATTGCGTGATATAAAGTCAGAATTGCGTGATATAAAGTCAGAATTGCGAGATATAAAGTCAGAATTGCGTGATATAAAGTCAGAATTGCGTGATATAAAGTCAGAATTGCGAGATATAAAGTCAGAATTGCGAGATATAAAGTCATAATTGTGTGATATAAAGTCAGAATTGCGTGATATAAAGTCAGAATTGCGAGATATAAAGTCATAATTGTGTGATATAAAGTCAGAATTGCGAGATATAAA
The DNA here is from genome assembly GCF_016745375.1 of Pimephales promelas. The sequence goes on from NW_024121444.1 coordinate 6,540,586, forward strand.
GTCAGAATTGCGAGATATAAAGTCAGAATTGCGAGATATAAAGTCATAATTGTGTGATATAAAGTCAGAATTGCGAGATATAAAGTCAGAATTGCGTGATATAAAGTCAGAATTGCGAGATATAAAGTCATAATTGTGTGATATAAAGTCAGAATTGCGAGATATAAAGTCAGAATTGCGAGATATAAAGTCAGAATTGCGTGATATAAAGTCAGAATTGCGTGATATAAAGTCAGAATTGCGAGATATAAAGTCAGAATTGCGTGATATAAAGTCAGAATTGCGTGATATAAAGTCAGAATTGCGAGATATAAAGTCAGAATTGCGAGATATAAAGTCAGAATTGCGTGATATAAAGTCAGAATTGCGTGATATATAGTCAGAAATGCGAGATATAAAGTCAAAATTGCGAGATATAAAGTCAGAATTGCGAGATATAAAGTCAGAATTGCGAGATATAAAGTCGTAATTGCGAGATATAAAGTCAGAATTGCGAGATATAAAGTCAGAATTGCGAGATATAAAGTCAGAATTGCGAGATATAAAGTCAGAATTGCGTGATATAAAGTCAGAATTGCAAGATATAAACATGCAATTCTAACTTTTTTTTTGCAATTGCGAGTTTACACTCACCGGCCACTTTATTAGGTACACATGTCCAACTGCTCGTTAACACTTAGTTTCTAAGCAGCCAATCACATGGCGGCAACTCAGTGCATTTAGGCATGTAGACATGGTCAAGACAATCTCCTGCAGTTCAAACCGAGCATCAGTATGGGGAAGAAAGGTGATTTGAGTGACTTTGAACGTGGCATGATTGTTGGTGCCAGAAGGGCTGGTCTGAGTATTTCAGAAACTGCTAATCTACTGGGATTTTCACGCACAACCATCTCTAGGGTTTACAGAGAATGGTCCGAAAAAGAAAAAACATCCAGTGAGCGGCAGTTCTGTGGGCGGAAATGCCTTGTTGATGCCAGAGGTCAGAGGAGAATGGGCCGACTGGTTCGAGCTGATAGAAGGGCAACAGTGACTCAAATAACCACCCGTTACAACCAAGGTGGGCAGAAGAGCATCTCTGAACGCACAGTACGTCGAACTTTGAGGCAGATGGGCTACAGCAGCAGAAGACCACACCGGGTGCCACTCCTTTCAGCTAAGAACAGGAAACTGAGGCTACAATTTGCACAAGCTCATCGAAATTGGACAATAGAAGATTGGAAAAACGTTGCCTGGTCTGATGAGTCTCGATTTCTGCTGCGACATTCGGATGGTAGGGTCAGAATTTGGCGTCTACAACATGAAAGCATGGATCCATCCTGCCTTGTATCAACGGTTCAGGCTGGTGGTGGTGGTGTCATGATGTGGGGAATATTTTCTTGGCACTCTTTGGGCCCCTTGGTACCAATTGAGCATCGTTGCAACGCCACAGCCTACCTGAGTATTGTTGCTGACCATGTCCATCCCTTTATGACCACAATGTACCCAACTTCTGATGGCTACTTTCAGCAGGATAATGCGCCATGTCATAAAGCTGGAATCATCTCAGACTGGTTTCTTGAACATGACAATGAGTTCGCTGTACTCAAATGGCCTCCACAGTCACCAGATCTCAATCCAATAGAGCATCTTTGGGATGTGGTGGAACGGGAGATTCGCATCATGGATGTGCAGCCGACAAATCTGCGGCAACTGTGTGATGCCATCATGTCAATATGGACCAAACTCCCTGAGGAATGCTTCCAGCACCTTGTTGAATCTATGCCACGAAGAATTGAGGCAGTTCTGAAGGCAAAAGGGGGTCCAACCCGTTACTAGCATGGGGTACCTAATAAAGTGGCCGGTGAGTGTATATCTCACAATTCTGAGATAAAAAGTCAGACATGTGGGATTGTCGCAATTACCTTTTTTATTCAATGGGAGAATCAAGCTTCCATAAAGTACAGCTTTCATTCATTTCATCATTCATTGATGTTATTGACGGTTGATAAATCCAGGGATTTTGCATTATTTATGTGATTTACGCCTACGGGTTTTTAACGTCAGCCATATATTAATGCAGAGTCGTTTGGACTGCGAATACTCTCAATGAAAAATAATCCAGTTTATGGGAACTGCAACATGATGCCATTAAATCCAGACTCACTATAAAGGACATTTGAAGTGACGGAGCTCTCTCGCCTCGGGTATCACAGCTGCCACCTCTCTCAAACAATACATTCATTCAACTTAACCTAACAGTGTAACGTCACACACCTAGTGCGCTACAACACACACACCAGACAGGTCTTTCCAAGCATTAAACTCTGCGCTTCTTAAAAGAACAGCGTGCATACAAAGACTGACCTCTCTTGTCTGATCCTTTCCCACTGATTTGAGGCATGAATTATTGGGTGACCAGGATTTGGTCAAGTAGGACAAGTTCCTGGAACAGCTTTCCGATTGACCCGACAGATTTTAGAGATAGGGTTTTTGATAACACTGTAGCTAAACATGCAGATGAACGAATGCTGATTTACCCAACTGTATCTGTACAAACAATGATGTGGTGATGTGATTAGTTGCATCTGTGTACTTGAAATGAACACTAATGATGAAATGATTACGCTTTGAAAAGCAGAGTCAAATCTATATTAAGCCGTTTTAAAACGGACGTGAAGAATAATGACGGTTTCTCTATCTTTACAAATTGTGGCTTGTCGTGTTAATGCTTTGTAATGGTTTTATTTATAGTGTGTTAAGCTCTTGACCCTCTGAAAAGTATGTCATTTGTTTGAATGAAACTGCAGCACTCATTGTATTGTACTACTACATTGTTTGAAAAAAAAAATCTGTATGTATGATTTGTAATATCAAGAACAGACTTAATAAGAGGGTTGAACACAACTGATTGTTTTTTTTTGTTTTTTGTTATTTTGAAAGCTCTCCTATTAAAGGGATAGTTCACTTTGAAATTAATTTTTGGTATGTTTTATCTTACCTCAATGGTCTTTGTTTCTACAGTAATTTCAATTTTGATATTTTTAGGTCAAACCGTTCTTGTCTGTCAGTCATATAATGGAGGTCTATGGTCACCACCTCAAAGAGCATGCACAGAGAAGTCCAAATTAAACATGATTTAATGACTCACTTCCGGCACTTTCCGGTGCAAACCTCAGATCACTTGGACGTGGCTGTTGTTACAAGAGGTAAAAATTATATAAATACCCTGCTGAAAAATCCAGCTAAAACCAGGCAAGGCTGGTTGGCTGGTTTTGGCTGGTCTCCCAGCCTGGTTATAGTTGGTTTATCAGGCTGGTTTTAGAGGGGTTTTGAACACTTTTTCAGCTAAGTCAGGCTGGGAGACCAGCTTGACCAGCTAAGCCAGGCTGGGGGACCAACTAAAACCAGCTACTTCCAGCTTAAACCAGCTAAGACCAGCCAACCAGGCTGGTTTTAGCTGGATTTTTCAGCAGGGCTGTTCGTTTTCTCACACAAACCGCTCGTTTCGTGTCTTAGGCCATCAATGTGTACTTACATTTACGAGTCATTAAATCATGTTTAATTTGGACTTCTCTGTGCATGCTCTTTGAGGTGGTGACCATAGACCTGCATTATATGACTGACAAAACAAGAACGGTTTGACTTAAAAATATCAACATATAAAACATACCAACAATTAATTTCAAAGTGAACTATCCCTTTAATTTAATAATCTGTCTCAAAATTATAACCTCTTATTAGGTTGTGTTCTAATCGAAGCACAATGTGAACTTGATTCTGTATATAAGCAATCATGTTGTACATTTAACCCTTGTGCTGCATTAGATTTTTAACACCGTTGAGTGCATTAAGGACCAAAAATGGCCACATATTAAACATTGCCTAAAATATTATATATTATTATTATTTTCCACTTTTACCAAGTTAAATCTTTTAACCAGCATCAGTCCTCATCATAACTACCAAAAATGTATTCAATTTCAGGATTTTAACCCTTTAATTACCAGTTTTGTTTGCGAAACCATCGATTTGTATAAGAGGAAAAAACACAAAAATTCTATTATTTTCAATAAACTAAATGCAAAGAGAAAACTTTAGATTTGGATTATCACAGTCCCACTTTGCAAAAAATCCCACTTAGCGCGTTAGAGACCAAAAATGGCCACCTATTAAACATTGCCTATTGCCTAAAATAAGGTGCATTTCCACCCATAGGGAATAAATATGTAGTGACGTCATCTGGTGGAATACACTATATAATGCAAATATAATGCTTTTGCTTCAAAATGAAAGGATGTTTGTGCAAAAATCATGTTTCATGTATTACTGACAGCCTCAGATTTAAACAACGTTTTAATGGGTTTCAATGGGCCATTTTTGGTCTTTATGGTGCTGAGTGTTACTATTTGATCTACACAGTGTGTGCTATACATATTTTGCAAAATGGGATCACATTTTTTACATGTATCCAAAAAGTCACAATTTTGCCAAATTTCATACCATTTGCATTAAAACAGCCAAAATGGTCAAAGAAATTAAACTGCAAAAGACCAAAAATGTCCCTAATGCAGCATAAGGGTTAAGAGATCTGTGTAATTGCTCAGTTGAATGAATTCTGTCTAATATCTCTTTGTTAAGCTTTTTTGTACATTTTTCTTGTTCTGATGATCATACTATTTTGAACTGTCCTGTCCTTCTCTGTATTCCCCCCCCCCCCTTACTAACAGGAACCCATTCCAAAAAACAGGGCGAGGATTTATCCGATAACGACGGTGATGAAGATGAAGGTATTCTCTTTGGTGACGAAAGACGATGCATGTCTTGGATTATGTATTCATTTTTCTGTACTTTGAATGCAGCCCTCCCTCTTGCACCTTTTTATCTTCTCTCATGGTCTAAAGAGTCATCAAAGTCCTTTGTGTGGCTGTGGAGTATGACTGTGTTTTCAATACATCAATAATTAGCATGTCTGGGAGATTTCTGGGAGGGAATTGTGTAGGTGCGTGTTTAGTTTTTTTTTCATCTATTGTATATTAGAGGCTACAGATGCATAATTGTGTTGATTGGTGCAGTGATTCTCAACTGGTTTCGCTTGACGACGTAACACAATGATTTATCATACAAAAGGAACTTGAATATCCTTAAATATTGAAATCTCATGAACAGTATAAACCCACCTATATGCTAAAATATTGAGTTTGGTTTCTAAATGTCTGTAGATATACTGTATGATTTACGATGGATATAAATACCAAAAATTGGAATGAGGTCAGTTGTGTGAGTAATTCACAACACAACACACTTTGAGGTCAGCATGAAACATATTTATCCTTGTCACAAGTATTCTGTGACGAATGGAGAATGGCATGCCATCAAATATAGAGCCATATTTTTTTTTAATCAAATTTACAGGATGATCGCAGATGATTTAAAGGAGTAGTTCGCTTTTGAAAAAAAACTTTTGCTGATAATTTCCTCACCCCCATGTCATCCAAGATGTCCATGTCAGACTTTCTTCAGTCAAAAAGAAATTAAGGTTTTTGATGAAAACATTCCAGAATTTTTCTCCATATAATGGACTTCAATGGGAACCAAACGGTTCTTTGAGTGCAAACTGTTCAAAGGGCTTTAAACGATTAGAGACGATGAATAAGGGTCTTATCAAGCGAAACGATCGCTCGTTTAAAAAAACAAATAACAAAGTTTAAGTTTTATAAGCTCAAATGGTCGCCTTGCTCTGTTCATCAAAATGAACGAATCTTTTTCTGAGTCAATTCGTTCATTAAGATTCCGTGTGACTCTGTTCGACCTCGTTCATCAAAATGAACAAATCTTTTTTCGTGTCATTTGGTTCATTCAACGAACTAAATGAACGAATTGACTCAGAAAAAGATTCGTTCATTTTGATGAACGATTTCGAGTCACACAGAACAGAACAAGGCAGCCATTTGAGCTTATAAAACTGTTTTGAAATGAGCGATCGTTTCTCTTGATAAGACTCTTATTCGTCGTCTGGAATCGTTTAAAGCCCTTTGAACAGTTTGCAGCTTTTGGACCTTGAACCGTTTGGTTCCCATTGAAGTCCATTATATGGAGAAAAAATCTTGGAAGGTTTTCATCAAAAACCATTTCTTTTCAACTAAAGAAAGAAAGACATGGACGTCTTGGATGATATGGGGGCGAGTAAATTATCAGCAAAAACGAACTGCTCCTTTAACACAATGCAAACTGCTCAACACGCATTGCTATGACCTTCGCATGAGAAACGTTTTACATTGCATCATGAAAGGGTGATTTTCCTAGTTATTTATTTACAAAGAATATGTTATGCAATCGAAGCCATGTCATAAAACACTACTTAGATGCACAGGATCCGTTTCTGAAAGGTTTGTAGCAGATGGTTTCAAAGATGAAATTGGTTGAACCCTCACAGCGCTTGACCTGCATGCAACATAAAGCCGGCTGTACTGCTTGACGCCTCGTTCTATTGAGTGTCATCTAGTCAAGTAATGGAAGGCCATTGTATCTTTTCATGAAGTGGTAATCGACATATTTCCGTTATAGACACTCCCATGTGTAGCATGCGAGGAGTTCTGCAACATGGAAGCACATATGAGGCAAGCATGGGGTATCACAACACCGTTTTTAAAACAGCCGAATGGATTTAGATAGAGAGAGAGAGAGAGAGGCTGACAAGTTGTGGTAAGAGGATTAGCGAGGGAGGGAGGGGGGAAAGCATGCGCGCAAGAGAAGTTGCCAATCAGCAAGAGCATTGTTCAATTTCAGCATTTATCTTGGGATATTCTAGGCTCAGGGTGGATATCTGGCGAGATTAGAATAGGGAAAGTATTCTTCCCCGGTTACTGCAAAAGGCTTAAACCCCAGAACCTATCTCAAATCCTGTTATTGTTGTTCTTTTATGCTCCTAAACTGACAATAGATCTTATAGGTGAGGGACATGTTCAGTGCTGGAGTTATGGTCCAGCTGTACGCCCCTACTGTGCAATTGTTGGTTCAGACTAAGTGCCGCTCTCAGTTTGTGTTTGGCTGTGTCGCAGGCCGTTGCCGTCTACGACTGAAATGGAAACTGAAGCAAGTCACGTTTGAAGAGACTCAGTCAGTGGTATTAACAGCAGTGTTAATCGATACGCTTTCTTCAATACCAGTTGACGCAGAGGCCTTGTAACTAGGGCTGGGTAATAAATATCGATTTCTCGATATTAATCGATTCTCATTTTTACGAACCGACATCGATTCTTAAATTTTAAGAATCGATTAGTCATCCTGTTTCATTTGAATGAATAAAACATGTATCGCGGCTGCGCGCATCCAAAAAAATCGCAATAATCTTTGTCCTTTGTTACTATTGATATGAAACAAAGTCTCAATTTTCAAATTACGTCCATTTTCTTTAGAAATTCAAAAACATAAATAGCGTTTTGGCGCTGTGGCGTGAGATCGCTCTGGAGAAGCAGCAGCGCTGATCTCTCTTCCGGCTTACTAATACCAGTCACAGCGCCAAATAAACATGATTGAGCATCTGAAAGTGTGTTAAAGATAGAGTACAACTTATCGAAATCCGTATCATGTCACATTGATTCGCTCAATCAGCGTTTCAACCGTGGAAAGACGTCAGTTAAACGGCTTGTAATCAATGTATCGTCATATTTACCTCAGAAAACCCACATAAACTCGAAAAAATAACTCTAGAGAGGAGCATTTTGCTAAATATATACACCATATTACATATGCATTATAATCTTAATGTTCTTCAATATTTAATGCATATTTGAATAAATCTGGCAAGTTTTTATGACTGCCACCATTTAAATGTTTATATTTCATATAATCTTCTTATCATAAATATAAATGAAAGTGTAATTTAAGTGTTTGTATAGCTACAAAACAGTTCATTATTACCTTCATATTAGGCTAATGAAGTCTATAGGCTACAACTAGACTCCCATAGTTTACAGCATGATTCCCTTGAAAATTTGCCATTTATTGTAACTGATATTCAAAATAATCGATATTGAATCGAATCGAATTGCAAGCTTGTGAATCGAAATCGAATCGAATTGTGAAATTTGTCTCAATACCCAGCCCTACTTGTAACGCACACGTTCACATGTAGAGGAGCTTCCCTCGGGAGGATTTGGACTTCCAATCCAAAGCGGTTGCGTTCCCTTTGCAATTGGCTGGTTCAGACAATCCAATTTCTGACTTGCGCAAATGTGGCGGCTCTCCATGAAAAATCCACTAGGCTCCAGCAGTCAAGCAGCATGTCCTTCCAGAGGCTTTTCCGCTTGGTCTGGAGGTTGGGTTTATGGCCCAAGCAGTCCCAGTGGGATGTGGGCTCAGCTCTGGATCGAGATGTAGTCCACTGAGGTGTCCGTGTTCTAGCCCAGGGCATGTTTTTGCATGAGGTGCCAATTACCTTGCATCAATGGCCTGCCTGTTTTTCCTTTACTCTGAATGGCCCATCAACTGTGACAATAGGGAACACGGCTTGTGAAGCATGCCATAACATTCAAATAAAACAAGAATACAAAGCAGGCAAAAGTGGCAAATGAGCTGAATGCTTTGCCCTAGATTGGAAGGTTGTGGTTGGTAAATAGTTCCTCGTTGAAGCATTTTTTTTTTTTTTTTTTGAAGATATCAAATGTTAGAGAGCTACAAATGAGTGTTGACACTTGAACAGGGCCGGAATGATATTCCACTTGAGCCAACTATATATCAGTATGCCCCATTTGTGTAACAAGGCGTGCTAGTCAAAGCAACAATACTCGGACACTGAATCTACAGTGGAGCTGCCACTGCATATCTGTGAATTGTAGTAGTGATCATGGCACATTGTTCACCTTACAACCTCTACTCGTCTCTGGCTACACAGTATCATTGTGAATCTAGGCCATGCTTCCTTGGCAAACATTTCTAGACGAGATCACCACACACTTAACCCTTCGGGAGGTCACAAAGGCTCAAATTGAGGCAATCTCTTTCTGCTAACTCTGACTGAATCCCAATTCATTTGCTTCTAGGTAGGAATGCAAGCTAGGAATTTTAACGTGATACCTTTCTCTTGGTAAAAGTGTGCTTGGGCGTATACTTCCAAATTCCCGAAACGGCCCACAAGCAACTTTCCGAGCAATCTGATGTGTTTGATTTGGGACGCAGCAATCCTAATCTGATTTACTGTATCTGATGGATATGATATGACTTTGGATTCAGCCCAGATGTCTGTCTTTCGCACTAAAATAGACTGGGCTCATATGACATAACGTAGCTAGCAAGCTGTTGGCATCATTTCTCAGCTGGTGGTCCTTATTTCAGTCATCAAGCCTGGCACAAACATATTGCAGGGCCTCTCATTCTGTAGATCATCTCTGGCAATTAAGCCAACCTCAGGTGCTGCTAAGCAAAGCTATACAACACCTCCTGCCACTCTGTTATTGTACATTTTCTAGGTGTATATATAGGCACGTGGAACTAATTAATGCAGAACATGGCAGTGGTAATACATTTTCCTTGGCCCACAGGAATATATACCTTGTCTCATGTGTCTGCTGTCATAGACTTCCCACCGCTGACAAATAGATGCACATTGGCTCGCTTATCCATGTGCCCTAATTGGGCAAAAGAGCCCTTGACTCCTCTAGATGCCAGCCATCTTCTGATGGTGCCAGTGGCCAGGCCAGCTCCACCTGCTGGGGTGTTAGGATGGATTTCACAGAGTCCAATACCCACTGTCACACAGGATGGGTTAAATAAACAATGGGCCAAACTGGGTGTATGCCTGTTTGTATAATGTTGTGCCAGTAGTTGAAGGAACAGACTGCAGACGTAGTCCATATGTTGCGTTGTTAGCTAGTAAGCTGAAATAACGCCTATTCGCAGTCTTTTGATGTATAACTTGTCCTGCACAGTTTGTGGCAAAGACACGAGTGACCTCAAATTACACAATACATTTTGGAGAGGTGTGCTATTCGTTTCCAAGAGATTGAACTTACAATACATTTGTAAATACATTTACAATACATTTGGAGCGAAAATTTGTTTTCAATTTTGATGGCTGTTCGGCCCAATATGAACATTTGCATACCGCCAATGTGATATTGTAATTTGGGTTGTTCCAATCACTTTACCATCCCACTGCAAATAAACCTGGCCAACCAATAAGATTTGCGCCTTTGATCACATGCTCAGACCTGCTGCTTTTACCTAAAACAACAGTGAATAGCAGAGGAAGAATCCGTAAACGCAATATTTTTTTATATGTGATCATCCATCAGTGTGTCAAGGTTGCCGACCACTGCCATAGCGAATACAGTAATCCGAAAATGTGTAAATACTGTTTCACTTCTTTTTTGTCTCTCGCCATGTTTCCATCGACACGTTTTTATCCGAATTCAGTGATATCGAATGAAAAATGCCTTATGGAAACAGTAAAATTCGATGAAATTTCATGAAAATCGACTCAAATGAAATACGTTCGGTCTCATCGGATTTTCTCTTGATCGATATACGGCTAATGCGATAAAAGCTTATGGAAACGTTATTTGCCGAATAAATAATGAATTGCGATTAAGTTTTATGCCCTTTTATGGTTGCAACACGTCAGAAGACGAGTTCATTTCCGGCCAGTCTGTTTGCGCACACATGGCGGATGTCAACAAAGACAGATGTAAGTGGACAAAGCAAAAAGATGCTTCAACCAAAGGGTTTCCGTGAACCACGATCTCCCAGAGCGCTCGTTCCCACACCACAGTCACCTCCGCTGTCGTCGGGCATACGTGCATCGTCATCATCATAGCAATGTTTATAGCGTCGCTGTTTTCTTAGGTTAGTTTTGCTTGTTTTTACGTGGCTTGGTTGAATTGTAATGTAGAATGTGAATTTCTAGTTAATAGACTGCGGCGCTGCTAGTATAACACACCGTTGCCATGAACGCAGTTCAGAGACGGAACAGACTATTTTCTTTAGCAGAAGCAATACTCGTTTTTAAATCAATATTTTGTGTCAAATTATTGATTTATTTATTTATTTGGTTGATTTATATGTAGGCTAATAAGCAGGATAATATATAGCGAGGCGGTTGTTATAGCGAATACAACCAACAACCGCCTCGCATACATTATCCCATTCATATGTCGCTATCAGCTGGCACATAAGCATTATTAGCCTTCAACTTGTGAAATATTGATCATTTTTGGTAGATGGCGCGATCCGTTTTGTCTAACAAAACTTTGTTCGCAAAAGTTTGCTTGAATGTTGTTCGATTCAGTGCGAAAATAAATGGAAACACCTTAAAATGTCTCAAATCAATTCGATATACCAATTTGATCGCAAAACACCATGTGACGTCATTACGTACAGGTTTTTATTCGCTTTAAAGCCGTTGGATGGAAACACGCTTTCACCAGCTTTATCCGCATGAGTTTTTTAACCGAATTTCAGATAATTCGATTGACAAGTGGATGGAAACATGGCTTCTGACAAGCATCAGAAGTCGTGTAGTGCGTTTATGGCTCAGTGGCTTTATGTCTGCATGGGTTTCCTCCGGAGATGGAGATGTTGGAGATGCTATTTTGTCCATAGGTGTGTGTAAGTCCCAAGCTAGGTAATGGGCAGGGTTGGGCAATGACCTGGCGATCAACCCCAGAAAAAAAAAAAAATAATAATTATAGGCAAGACAATTCCTGGACAATCTCTCGTATGACAAGAGATGACCCATTGAATCGCCAAAAGTCGGATACGACTGAAACGGATTCCCTTTTCATTCAGTCTGTCCGCCGTTTTTGGTAAAACCAGACAAATCACTTGTGAAAATCCGAGTGCATTTTTGAGCCAAACATTTGTGTTGGTGAGAACAGGCCTTCACACTGATGGAAGGACTAAACCAGATCAATGTAGAGCAGTGTTGTAGTCGAGACCACCTCACTCGAGTCCGAGTCAAGACCGAGTCCATAGAGAGTCGAGTCCGAGTCAAGACCGAGACCAGAGAGAGTCGAGTCCGAGTCAAGACCGAGTCCATAGAGAGTCGAGTCCGAGTCAAGACCGAGACCAGAGAGAGTCGAGTCCGAGTCAAGACCGAGTCCATAGAGAGTCGAGTCCGAGTCCGAGCCGAGTTGCGCACTAGAAAATCACCAATCACTGGGCATGTCAATCAATTTAAAGAAATATTTTATTAACATACATTAATAATCATGAAAAATATTTTGAATTGAACTCGAGTGGACTCGGGAATAATTCCGAGTCCTAAAAAAAAAAATGTTCGGGTACGAGTCAATTCCGAGTCCAAATGGACACGAGTCCATGACAAGACCAAGACCATTAAAATATGGTCTCGAGACCGAGTCTGAGACGAGTCCGAGTCTCGAGTACTACAACACTGATGTAGAGTCTAGAGGGTGAACACTTTGGCCTATTAATTTGGGCTATTTTGGGGCAGCAGTGGCTCAGTGGTTCATGTAGGTTGTCTTAACACAGTCTATAATATAACTGACGTCTTGGGATGTCTTTTGACCATACGTCAACATCCGCCGTTTTAGGGTACCCTTTAACGTTAGTTACATGGCGATCCCGGGACGTCATACAACTGACGCTTTACCTTTAACGTCAGTTAGGTGACGGGGTAGGTTTAGGTCTGGGGTAGGGTTAGGATCTGATAACGTCATCTAACCGACGTTAAAGGGTACCCTAAAACGGCGGATGTTGACGTATGGTCAAAAGACGTCCCAAGACGTCAGTTATATGACATCTTGGGATGAGACTACGCTGGTTGTCTACAAACCGGAAGGTTGGTGGTTCAATCCCCGATTCCACCTGACCAAGTGTCGAGGTGTCCATGAGCAAGACACCTAACCCCAGCTGCTCACGACGAGCTGGACGGCGCCTTGCATGGCTTACACCACCGTCGGTGTGTGAGTGGGTGAATGTGAGGCAAAATGTAAAGCACTTTGGTGGCCATTAGGTCTGTGAAAGTGCTATACAAATGCAGTCCATTTGAACCTCATAGACACCCTAGCTGAGTGGTGGTGGGTTTTGCATGGACAAAGGCACTCACATACAGTATGTAAAGTCCATTTTCCTTTGCATCAGCCTCGAAATTCAAGTTTTTCATCATGAGGGGTGTGAGTGTATGCAGTAGTGCTATTGGTTAGTAGCGTGTGATGTGGAGTCTGCTTGGTGGTGCATTGGGATTCAGAAGAAACTGTCAACCTCTCTCTCTCTCCCCCTCCTCCTCATTCACTGCTAGAAGCTAGGCTTCAAAGAGCACATCAAACCTCCTGTCTCAGTGTTAGGACCATTATATTAAATGCACATACACCACAGCCCAGCCTGAAGAACTCACCCTCCTCAAAGGTCACTCGTCCCCATCTGGATTAAGGTTGAGCCGTTGAAGTCTATGTCTACAAATTGCCACATGCACACCTTTTGCAATTCAATTAGGCCCATATGTGTCATTAAAACTTGGTGCTAATACTGCCGGAAAGCCGTAACCCAACATCCCATTATGCCTACTCTCTTACAATACAGTATATGAGCAAAGCACTGTGTGAAATGAGTAGTATGCAGTATTTATAACATAGTACCCGAATGACATTTTGCCGGTGAAGCCGTGTGTCTGAGGTCGTAGGTCACATCACATTGCCAGCATTCAGGATGTAGTACGTCTCTGGCTGTGTTTAACTCTTCCCTTAAGGGAATCCCCGCCGCCATTTTGAAGTGCGTTCAACTTAGTCAAGTGCACGAATGAGGGAAATTTATTCGGATGAGTCTACTCAATGTATACACTTCAGGCAGATCCATAGACCACAAGCAACATGATTTTAACGTCACAGCAAGTAAAGGAGTTGTTCACTTTAAAAAAAAAAAATGCTGATAATTTAAATCTGATGAAAACATGCCAGGATTTTTCTCCATATAATGGACTTCAATGGGAACCAAATGGTTCAAGGTCCAAAAGACAGATTCAGTGCAAACTGAAAACTGTTCAAAGGGCTTTAAACAATTCCAGACGATGAATAATGGTCTTATCAAGCGAAACGATCACTCGTTTAAAAAAAAAAAAAAGTTTTATAAGCTCAACTGGTCGCCTTTCTCTGGTAGGGTTAGGGTTAGGGTGTGATGCGCGTTCGTGACTCTCCTATTTAAACTTGTTCATCGAAATGAAGGAATCTTTTCCTGAGTCAACTCGTTCATTTCATTCGTTGAATGAACCAAATGACACGAAAAAAGATTTGTTCATTTTGATGAACGAGTTTGAACAGGAGAGTCACGAACGCGCATCACAGAATAGAACAAGGCGGCCATTTGAGCTTATAAAACTTAAACTTTGCTATTTATTTATTAAATGAGCGATCGTTTCACTTGATAAGACCCTTATTTATCGTCCTGGAATCATTTAAAGCCCTTGCACTGAAACTGTCTTTTGGACCTTGAACCATTGGTTCCCATTGAAGTCCATTATATGAAGAAAAATCCTGGAATGTTTTCATCAAAAACCTTCATTTCTTTTCGACTGAAGAGAGAATGACATGGACATCTTGGATGACATGGGGGTGAGGAAATTATGAAAGTTTTTTTGTTTTTTATAGTGAACTACTCCTTCAAATGTACTGTATATATTTCGAGTTACAGACACACACATACTGTATCTATATATAGTTGTAGCTACTGCATGTGTATTATCTATTTTCCTGCAGAGTCCGAGCCATGCTCACTTTTTTTTCCATCCACAATAGCTTCAGAAATATTCAGTTTGACCTGGAAATGTCGATCTCCAGCATTTCTGTTATCCGTGATGAGCTCAGCGGTGGGGTCTAAAGTCGAAACCTCGGCTCGGGAGCTCATACAATGCTCACAATGTGAACGTTTGACAGTTTCCGTGTTTTACAGCGTCAGAGCGAGTCCGGGCCACTTATCAGTGCTCACGCTGTCCAGTTCCTCCGGAGTGACAGGCCGTTGAGAGGTGGCCCGTGGAGAATTTTGAGAGGTTCACAGATAGCTTGACGCGTCCTCCTACAGCTCTGACATCCACCGCCTTTTAACACCCTAATCACAACCCTGATGGAGATGCGGAAGACTTTGTGAAGAAGGTCGTTCAACTCGGGGGTGTTAAGTGTTGTTTCACTTTTAAGGAAGCAGGGGTCTTCACCTTCTTTAGTTCGCTCGGAGATGTTTGACGGAGGTTATATAAAGGAAAAGGGACGCATGTGAAGATGAAGTGTGAGTCTGTGAAGCAAATGAGTCATGTTTTCATGTCAAAGAACATATCAACCATTATTGTGCATCCATGAAGTTGACATTTCAGTTTAATGTCCCATAGTTCCACCCCTCTTGCTTAAGGTCATTTATGTTCTGTTTTTATTTTATGAAATGTCTTTACAATGCATTTTAATCAATATGTCTCCTCTTTTTCCTCAGGAGTAGCTTGATTTTGATGTTGACAATGTATTTGAGCATTTGCTAGAGAAGAGATCAGTTAGCAGAGTATTATGTTTGATACCAACATGATGTGAATCAACAAAAGAGGTTACTGATAACACTGACATGACTTACTGTATCTATGTATTGTTTTTTTTCTAATTGATCATTCTATATCTCATCCTGTGCATCCCTTGTGCAGGAAATCTTGTGCATTTGTTTCTCTCTCGCCCTCTTTTTCCCACTCCATACATTGTCTTTCTTCCGTACGATAAGTGTCAACAGAGAATTGTCATTTCAAAGCAGTGTCTTATCATACTTCTCTCAGATACCAGATAAATCTTTAAAACGTAACCGTAAATGTTTCAGCTGGCAGATCTGAAATGGGAAAAATCCTATACAAATCAGTTCTGGCTTGTTCCATCAGATCAGGCGTGTAACGTGCGAATGCGCTCTTACCGTGTAAAGGAGACGTTAAGCAGACAGTGGCACGGTTATTGCAAATAACATTGTTTTTTTTGTCGGTAATTTGCTGTGACCACATACATGCAAATAAGTGCATATTTAACAGGAGGGCTTGAATGCGAACGGGGGCAAAAGCACTGGAGTGGGGTTTGCGATTAAGCTTTCTCAAAGATTCTGAATTTTGATCTGCTGTATCCATGGCAACCTTCAATACAATACAGCATTTTGAGCCTCTGCCCAGCAGGCTTGTGTCTCTTTCATCTCGACAGAGAGATCATTTTCTCTGCTTGTGTTCTCTTTTATATTATGTCATTAAAACCAATTCGAACTGAAAATGATTGATATTAAAGAAATAAGAAACATTGTGGCTAAAATTGAACAAAAAAATATTTTGATTATTCCTCTTGTAACCCTGTATTAGACTTTCTTTAGGGAAACACAAAAGGAGACGTCGCGATAGATCGCCCGAGCTTCTCCCAGATAGCAAACTGACATTGAATCGACGTGGAAACGACGTCTCTCATGACATTGAAACAACGTTGATTTTGCTCATCGAATTAACGTTGAACCAACGTCAGACGCGGCATTCTTCAAAGCTAAATGAAAATCGAAAATTGGTTTGCTTTCATAACGTTGAAACAACGCGTTGATTTTCCGTTAGTTTTGAAAGAATGACGCGTCTGACGTTGGTTCAACGTTAATTCGATGAGCAAAACAATGTCAGATCAACGTTGTTTCGATGTCATATTTCCACGTTGATTCAATGTCAGTTTGCTATCTGGGCTGTTTTCCATATAACAAAAGTGAATGTTGTTATACTGTATACATCAAACTTTATTATTTTTAAACCTGTTGATAAGCGTCTATTAATTCTCAATAACCACTTTTGTACACAGATGTGACAAATTGGTTTGTAATACATGGTTAAGTACTGGCAACCAGCACTTTAAATTGAATTTAAGTTTAATGCCGTAATGTATTTCTAACATATTTTTTTACGGTAAAGCACTTTAGTTAAAAGTCATAAAACCTAAAATATTTCAATTTTTTTTTTTACCATGAGATAATTAAGACCATTTTTACAGTGTACCGTCAAGCCTCAAAAATGAACTCATACAACTTATGTACTATATTCTATGCCTTCTGAAGTTATACAGCCATGTTAAAGGACAACTCCGGCGCAAAATGAACCTTTGGTCTAATTACACATTGGTACCTAGTCAACCGTTATCTGAGATTTGTTTTCATGATTGCCGAATGTAAATAGTTTTATCTCTAAAAACAGTTTAGCCTATAACGCTAGTATAATGCTAGTATATGGGGCATAGAGTAATGACAAATAAAAATCGCTTGTTATTACCACTAAAAAGGCTCAAAATAGCCCCACACTAACACGACAGCATAACAAGGGTCCCTACATTCAAACCGAAGCATTGAGAACTTTGTCAGTGTCCATACAGTTTAATAAGCAGATATTTTATACACACAGTCAACTTCGCGAATACAGGAAGAAGCCATCTTTGAAAAATAGTCTCTACCAGTCGATCTACGAGCGCCGATCCAAGTGCGCTGAACTGTGCAGAATCTCATATGGTCCGTTGTTTCCAAAAGAAACACAAACACAAACCGTTTACTTGTCTTGTCTAGCCTACTGTTCGCGCTCACCTTATTCACATCTCACCAGCGCACTTGGATCGGTGTTCGTAGATCGACTCGCAGAGACTATTTTTCCAAGATGGCTTCTTCCTGTATTCGCGAAGTTGACTGTGTGTATAAAATATCTTCTTATTAAACTGTTCGGACACTGACAAAGTTCTCAATGCTTCGGTTTGAATGTAGGGACCCTTGTTATGCTGTCGTGTTAGTGTGGGGCTATTTTGAGCCTTTTTAGTGGTAATAACAAGCGATTTTTATTTGTCATTACTCTATGCCCCATATACTAGCATTATACTAGCGTTATAGGCTAAACTGTTTTTAGAGATAAACCTATTTACATTCGGCAATCATGAAAACAAATCTCAGATAACGGTTGACTAGGTAACAATGTGTAATTAGACTAAAGGTTCATTTTGCGCCGGAGTTGTCCTTTAATTTAGTTTAGAAGACTTAGAGGTCACGTTATAAGAGAACCAAACCTGTCATGACGTCCAATTGCACCGAAATTGTAACTGATTTTCAGGGAATAACATAAATATGGTTCTGGCCTCCAAACACTCGCAGTATAGCGCTTACAGTATGCATGTATGGACTACTTTTGTGGTGCTTTTGGAGCTTGGCAGTGGCATTCACTTTTGCCTAAGATGATTACGCATTTCACAGAAGCAAAACTATAATATGTGATCAAAACAATCATATTCATTTTTGGCTGAACTAATACCCCCTCCCTCAATTGCCGCCCGTTTTAAACCATTTAGTGTCTGTGTGCCACAGCAGTGAAGTCTAACAAGGCCATTACATTTGCGATGAGCTCATCATTTAGGCCACTAAAGCGTGTTAGAGCCGCCTGCAATAGCCAGTTAGGTTCTGACCTTCCATATGGCTTCATCTGTTCATATCTGTTTTGCGCATACCGTTCATTACGAGAGACAAATGACTCGGCTGATACGAGCTGCATCTCAGACTGTAATCGAGCCGGTCGCTGGTATCTGGGAGGACTGTGAGACGCATTGCTGTGTTGAATCGGGCCAGTGGGGGAGTGAGAGTTTAATGGTGGCCACTCTTGCAGACATACGAGATACTGGAGCCAAACCTGTGATGGTGTACATTCACGGCGGATCGTACATGGAGGGCACCGGGAACATGATCGACGGAAGCGTGCTGGCCAGTTACGGGAACGTCATCGTTATTACGCTCAACTTTCGAGTCGGCGTCCTGGGTAAGCACTTTTCGTTGTTATATAACTGTCCGGGAGCAGCCATATTGGAAAAATAATACAAGTTTGCTAATGTCTGGGTTTAATGATTAAATCTGCTATTTTTACGTTTACTTGAATAATATGCTGAATGCTGTATCAGTAAATGCAAAACACAGAGATTCTGTTGATTTAATGTATTTTTTTATTTTTTTTGGCTTGCACAGTGTTGAGTTGATTGAGAAAAGCGCTATATAAATGTTTGTGATATTATTATTATTACTTAATATAAAAACGTCCAGTCATCCAGATATGCTTTTTTGTTTGAGAAATGAGCACAATGAAGAGTGAAATTTTCAAAGCTGATTCTGAATCCAAAATACATCCCAAAAACAAGAGTCTTTAAGAGTCTGTACTGTAAGCGGTTGTTTAACAGATTATTTTATTTATAAGCACATATTAAACCAGCAATCAAGTACTTCCAGCCCGTTCTCATCCTTATAGAACGCTATATGACAAAACTGCGCTATACTACGCACATGCCACCCTTTATCGTTAATATAACACGCGAACCCAAGGCGTCATAAATCCTTTAGCGTAATGTGAGACTACCCTACCCCACACCTAAACCTACCCATCACAGCGCGTGTTATATTAACGATAACGGGTGCCATGTGCGTAGTATATCGCCGTTTTGTCATATAGCGTTTTATATGACGCTAAAGGATGAGAATGCGTTGATACTTCATACTTCGAATAGTTCATGGCTGACTCCTTGCTGGATTTGAACCTACAACTTTTTGGAGACAAGAACACATCTGTTAAAGTGCAACTTCGTCGATTTTTGTATTGTTACAATGTCGATAGTATATGTAAATGAACAATGTTTACTCATTCCACATGTTACCTGGATTGAGAAATTCAGCAAACGTCTGTCGGAGGACAAAACGCTCCCGGGCTTTAGGGAAAACTACAGATTGTACTTCCATATTTCTGTACCCCCGCCCACGGACCGTCGGATCGACAGAGGGTTATTAACAGAACAGTTATTAGTAGTTTTACCACTGAAAATTGTATTGTACGACTCGGTGTATTTGCTTTAAACTTCTGGGGACGGATTAGGTGGTACCGCCTAAAATGACATAATTTTACAAATGTGTACTTATCTTAACCAGCCCGTTCTCATCCTTTAACGTCATATAGAACGCTATATGCAAAAACGGCGCTATACTACGCACATGGCACCCTTTATCGTTAATATAACACGCGAACCCAAGACGTTATAAATCCTTTAGCGTGAATATGACATGCACACCCTACCCCACACCTAAACTTAGCCCTCACAGCACGTGTTATATTAACGATAACGGGTGCCATGTGCGTAGTATAGCGCCGTTTTGTCATATAGCGTTCTATATGACGTTAAAGGATGAGAATGCGTTGCTTAAAACCTATATTATATACGGTATTTTGCCGTCTTCTTCAGATTCCGCTGAAAACAGTGATAACTTACTCGGCTTGTATACACACCGTCAAAGGCCAATGAAATTGACGTAGTTTGGCAGATTCACGAGCAACAACCAATGGAAAAATTGCAGATGGAGAAATATTTTTCTTACCCAATCAACGGAAGGTTACCATGACGTATTCTAGAAAGTCTAAGGACTCTGTAGCCTTGCAAGGCGTGGTACTATAGTAAGGGATATGACGCAAACAGCGTCGAGGGGAGGAGGAGACGACAGAAAGCCAACGGACACGTTGAGTAAAAACAGGGCTTTACGGAGCAAGAGCGTGCTGAGATTTGTATGAGAGAGAGAAAGAAGAATTAGAACTTATATACACATACAATTTTAGCATTATTTATTATTTTAGCACTTTTATGGTGGCAAGCAGTGAACGATTTATGGTGGAACAGTCTCTGGAACAATTAACGTTACTGGAGAGTGACGAGAAAGCAAGCATTCCTAAGAAAAACGCCTGGGACTATTTTGTAAATAAGGTTAGATTTTACATTATTCTTTACACATTTTACTTAACAATTACACATGTCTGTCAATCAAAGGCTTTGACAAATATATTTATTGTTCAAAAACTGCTCACTATTGATGTGTGATGTTTGATTTTCAGAAATAAATGACAAAAATCGAATTTCCGTTTTTGAAATTCTCTAGTGTATTGGAAATTTTTCACTCATACTTCCTTTATAAACACATTACATGCATGCTTATGTTAGCTTAGGGTCTTCTGAGTCCATAGACACCAAACACATAGTGTTCCATCTCCATTACATTCACTCGAAATATTGCTGGGTTGTTTTAACCCAACTTTGGGTCAAATATGTACAAACCCAGCCATTGGGTTACATTTTTTTATTACGTTTTTAACCCTACATTTGGGTTTGTACATATTCGACCCAAAGTTGGGTTAAAACAACCCACCATTTTTAGAGTGTATAGTTTATATGCCCAAATGTAAAAATAGAGAAAACAGACCAAAAAGGTTAGTTTAGTCCCCAGAGGGTTAAACAGATTTATGGTAAAAAATTGAATACTCTTGCAACCAGCTTTTTCTTTCAGTTTTTCCCTCACTTTTGATGAGAAATGTTGACTACAAACATAGGTTTTTCAGATATTCCATCTATCCATATTTACGATTCTTTGCAGCCTTTAGTTGCTGGCCTACAACACGCCGGATTCACTGAAAACTGAAAGAAACCGTGAACATCACAAGTCGACACCATCCATCATGACTAAAAGTTTGCTAAGGAGTATTTCCTACTAAAGCAAGGCGTGGTGGTGTGAAACATAACAATTACTCGGAGGTTGCATTCGGCGTATATTTTACAAATGATGTTTTGCTAATGGTGCGATCTCTACGGGTTGTGCGAGGAATGATGACAGCTCTGTGAACTTTGCATTTTCCCTTTTGCATTTGCATAGTGATGGCTGCCGCAGATGCAATTGAAATTCAGAGCAGACCGAACAATTCCAGGGAAGAAAAATAAATAAAAAATAGGATATTAATATGAAAAAGAGCCTACTTTTAATTATGCAGCTTAAAGGTAAGAAGAGAGAATTATACGGCATGTAAAAGATGCCACATTCAGCTTGTGGCTATTCTGACTGTGAACATGGCTGTATGTAGGTTACAGGAGTTTGATGTAAAATTCATGTATTCATGCCTGCATCACATAAAAGCAGTTTAGAATGAAAATAGATGTGTGTGAATACATTCGCAACACACTAAGCTCACTGTACAGTCTTTATTTAATAAGTCTCGCTGGAGTTTTATCATCTCACTGCAGCGTTTCCACCTGTCCCGTGGATGTGATAATTATTGCCACTAAGTGTGGACCCTGTCTCTCCAGGGGCCCTATTTGGAGACTTTCACATGTGAACTCTACACCATGTGGATGGCTGAGAACTCATTACTGGTTTAATATTTAATTACCAATGCCAGATCACCGGCGAGTCTTTCCTTCGGATGCTGCGTCTGGCTCTTCGTGACTGATGGGTTATGTGAATATTGTGGCACTCAGATTTGATCAGGCACAGAGACAATTTGTTTATAGAAATCCTGTCTCGTTGAGCATCGACTGGTGTGTGTGTGGATAAGGCCGGCTTGCCGGGACCCTTTAATGGCGTGTAATGACTCCTAGTCAAGGGGGAGTATCTTATATCACTGCTCTTTACAAATATAATTACTCACTGGCTCTCCAGAGCATGTCAAATTCCTTTTCTTGTGGGGAAAACTTAATTACTGTTTCCAGATGCATTAAATATTAACAATGGCCACCTCTCTTTTAAAGTCCATGGACCTTTGCCCTTCATCTCGGTAAGCCGGCGGTGCAGTTGCCAAATGTGATTTAGAAAAGATTTGAAATAATACTGGAGCTATGAAAAATATGGAAATAAAACACCAGCACTTGGCTTTCTGGTTGGTTTTATTATTTGTATTATTATTTTGCGGTCTATAGATATGATTTTAAAGCAGTACATTATGGCTGTTTTGGATAACACAGTCTCATCCCAAAAAGTCATATAACTGACGTTTTGGGACGTATTTTGACCATACGTCAATATCCGCCTTTTTAGGGCCCCCTTAAACGTCGGTAGATGGCGATCCCGGGCCGTCATACAACTGACGCTTTACCTTTAACGTCAGTTAGGTGACGGGTTAGGTTTAGGTCTGGGGTAGAGTTAGGATCCCATAACCTCATCTACCGACGTTTAAGGGGGCCCTAAAAAGGCGAATATTGACGTATGGTCAAAAGACGTCCCAAAACGTCAGTTATATGACGTCTTGGGATGAGACCGGGTTGTTTTGGAAGTGTCCAGAGCTCATAGCTCAAGGCAACAGGAATGTTTGATTGCTTTCCATTACATTTGCGGTTCTTTCTGACTCGAATCCACATCGGACGATTTACATTTCAATGAACATCATCGGTATGGTTGTGCATAATGATAAAACGCGTATCTGCAGCAAACAGTATGCATTTGTTCGCTGTCACGGGAGTCTAATTAAAAACATCATGTGTACGTGACGCAAGAAAAAGGATCAAGAAATCAAATTCAGAAATGAACCATTCAGTCCTCTGCTCTTTATTCCTCAGATGATATTAGGTATTGGTGCATAGATTTTCCACATCACTGACAGCTGTCTATTACTGCAAATGGTTTCCGATCAGATGCTGTGAAACCTTCTTAGCATTCAGAGTAAAATGTTGCATGTTCAGCTGTGATGTGAAATGAAATGTCACATGATTTCCTCAAGAGCTGTAGCAAAATCCCCTGGCAAATATATGTTTCGTGCTCGAGATGCATTTCATGTAAAGAGGGAAATGCAACAGCGAAAGTGCTGGAAATGGTGCGATTTGTGCCTGAATGTGTCAGGGTTTAAAAAAAATGTATATATATAATTGTATTTTAAATGGCTATTCCTGAAGTAAGAAATTGTATTTCTCCACCTCAGGTGCAAAGTTTGAACCACCATCTAAATATTCAGATTAGTGGACAACAAATATGAACCCTAACCATAAAGCTTCTTGAAATATAGAATAATATGAAGAGTTCAGATGCAAAAGCCATTTGAAATTTTCTTCTCAAATGATCATTTTTATCAAGCTTGTATATTTAAGTTCAGTGAAATTACTGAACTTAAATATACAAGTTTGATAAAAATCATCATTAAAGAAGAAAATTTCAAATGGCATTTAGAGGCTTTTGCATCTGAACTCTTCATATATAAATAATATATAGAATATAGAACTTGATATATAGAATATAGAAAAGCTTTCACACCATGTTTTGTGCCAACCCACACACACATGCAAAATTGATAAAAGCAGTCTTACTGTGACTAGCAGATGTCATTACATCACATTATTATTTTCAGTTGGTAGTTTTGTACAAAAATGTTTTCAAATATCGCCTTTAAAAGATCAATTCTTATCACTTGATTTTTCTTCTTCTCACCCTAATTAAATATTAACCTGTTAACTGTCACCCCCCCCCCCCTTTTTTGAATAGACATGAAAATGCACATTTCGAACTTAAATGGTTGTAATTCAAGAATGCTTTGGAATATAGACTTATGATTGGTCTTGTTTTAAAGAAGACATTTGGCAGATTTTTGTAGAAGTGAAATAAATTAAGAAAGTGAAACAGAAAAAAAGTTATAGAAGTTTGAGTTTATGGAAATGTACAATGTAAAAATATTAATTATTCATATTTTACATAAAATATATATTTTCAAAACCTGGGCTACTCTAAAATGGCAGAAAGATCAAAGCCAAAAATCTGAACAAGTTGTGTTTCAAATTTTAGGTTGATATCTCAAAAAATGAGCTTTCAGTAAGATTTTGTTTGAGCGCAGTACCAAACTTTTTCACTAGGGCACAATCAGACTCCATTACTGCCCATATAAGGGCACCTGCATTTCCATTCGTGTTTTGAGTGATATGAACCATTATTTTCACAATTTTCATACAATTTCTGAAGTAGAGATCCTATTCAGAAGTAGCATGGGAAGTTTGGCAGATTTTGATATGAATTGAACCTCTAAGAAACACATACAAAGAACACGCATGTAAATCATAGCTAGCTGCCACGTCACAAATGGTGAATTTATTATTTTTTTCTTGATATTTCAAACTTTTCAGACCTTTTTTTTCCAAATAATTGAATGGATTCTATCTTTTGAACTTTTGGCATGAAAACAAACTGAGGTATCTACAATTTTTTCATGATTTTTCATGTTTACTGCTATTTTAAAATAAAGGTCTGAACACGCCTTATGAGTATGAAAATATTCTTGTTTTATATTGATAAATTATGGCTCCTCTGTAATATATTTTGAAAATCAGTCACCAAATATGGAAACTAGAGATTGTAAGCTTTCAAATGATATATAGTTTGTCAATATTATTTAAGGTATTTACTAAGATATTATTGTTTTAAAAATATAGTGGCAAACGTCCCACCTGTGGGACGGTGACAGTTAGGAATAGTTAACTTAAAAATGCTGAAAACCTTCAGATCTATCAATTCCCAAGGACTCAAATGGGACTGTTTTCTGAGAATTACTGTAGTTATCTATAAAGTTTTGTGCGTTATGACAAATTTTGGAAATGAGGCGATAGGATTAAAATTGTGACAAATGTTTTATTCATGCGAGTGCGATGAGGGGAGAGATTCAGAAGCCATCTTTCTGTGAAACGAAGTCTGTGTGCTCAGAGAGACAGACACCCGATTAAATTATGAAAAACACGGAAAGAAATTACAGTTGTTCTAATCAAATGAGGGTGGGGGGAAAAAAAACATACTCTGAAATCAATTTATAGGACGAGTTTAAAAAATGAAATGCCCAAAGGCTGAAATAAATCGAAGATGAAAATTCTGCAAATGTTTGGCCTGTTAACGCGGTGGCTGCCCAGAAGCGAACGACGAGGCCGTGGAGTTCTCTTTTCCTAAGTGCAATCAAATGTCTTTTCAAAAGTTTGAACGAAGACAACACAATCATCAAGGTTGTTAGAAACTTTGCACTCCAGCATTCCCGGGAGTCTCTGGTGTTCCTCAGGCAGTTTTGATTTACCTCCAGGGCCTGCCGGTTCCAGTGCTTATGCCTTTTGGCCTCGAGGGGGAAATAAATTACACAGAAACCTCAGTAAAAACCACAGTCTCTTTATCCAAACCTGACCTCTGGGGTTGAGGGATTGATCTGCAGGATGATGGCTGCTGTCAAAGTGTCGTTTGAGTGCTGTGACATTTGGGTTATTCCTGGCCTAGTTTTCCACAATTGAGAGATTTGTCAACAAGTGTGACAGACCGTGTCGCAAGAAACTGTCTATCGATCACACAAGCCACCAACTTTTTCTTTTGAGCTCCAGCTACTCATTATGCTATGCATATACATCTGAGTGTCAAATCAGTATGGATAATACACAAAACAACAGTACGCTTTTATTAAGTAGACATTTTGCAGATGCTTTTATTCGTAGCAGTCTTTAGGGGGAAGTCTTCTAGGGCAGGGGTTCTCAACCCACTGCTCTGCATATTGTGTATGTCTCCCTTATTTAACACACCTGATTCAGATCCTCAGCTCGTTAGGATAGCCGTAGAGTCTATCTTAACGAGCTGAGGATCTGAATCAGGTGTGTTAAGTAAGGCAGACATACACAATATGAAGAGCAGTGGGTCGCGAGGACTGGAGTTGAGGACCCCTGTTCTAGGGTATCTTGCTCAAAGACAAAATACTAGTCACAGGAACAATTAGAACTGTCATGCCTGTTCACAATGACAGTGATTGAATAACTGCAGAGGATGGGGACATGGTGGCCATAAAGGGATGGACATGGTCAGAAACAAAGCTCAGGTAAGCCGTGGCATTTAAACGATGCCCAATTGGCACTAAGGGGCCAAAAGTGTGCCAAGAAAATATCCCCCACACCATTACACCATCATTTTTCATATTAAATATATAAATAATAAAACGTAATTATTGCCTTCTTAGGTAGCAGCATACGGAAATGAAACATTTGATTGGTTACTGAGCATTTGGTTTTGGTAGCTCTACATTTGGCACTCCAAAATGTGTTCCTCCTAAGTGCCCTAGAGACTTGACTAATGGTTAATTCCCATAGGCTAGAGTTTGAAATTAGCATGTTGCTATGGTAAAGGGATACTCCACTTTTTTTGGAAATAGGCTCATTTGACCACTCCCCCAGAGTTAAACAGTCGAGTTTTACCGTTTTCAAATCCATTCAGCTGATCATCTGATATTTAGAAGAATATCAGTAACCAGACAGTTTCTGGTCTCATTGACTTCCATAGTATATATTTTTCCTACTATGGAAGTCAATGAGACCAGAAACTGTCTGGTTACTGATATTCTTCTAAATATAAAAAAAAAAATCAGCTGAATGGATCTGAAAACGGTAAAACTCAACTGTTTAACTCTGGGGGAGTGGTCAAATGAGCCTATTTCCAAAAAAAGTGTATCCCTTTAGCATAGCAACATGTTAATTTCAAACTCTAGCCTATGGGAATTAACCATTAGTCAAGTCTCTAGGGCACTTAGGAGGAACACATTTTGGAGTGCCAAATGTAGAGCTACCAAAACCAAATGCTCAGTAACCAATCAAATGTTTCATTTCCGTATGCTGCTACCTAAGAAGGCAATAATTACGTTTTATTATTTATATATTTAATATGAAAAATGATGGTGGTGGCGTTTTCAGATCCATTCAGCTGATTTTTTTTTTTTTTTTTGATATTTAGAAGAATATCAGTAACCAGACAGTTTCTGGTCTCATTGACTTCCAAAGTAGGAAAAATATATACTATGGAAGTCAATGAGACCAGAAACTGTCTGGTTACTGATATTCTTCTAAATATCAAAAGATCGGCTGAATGGATTTGAAAACGGTAAAACTCAACTGTTTAACGCTGGGGGAGTGGTCAAATGAGCCTATTTCCAAAAAAAGTGGAGTATCCCCTTAATGAGTAGGGGTGAAAGGGATTGCAGTTCATCCGTACGGATCAGGCCCCGCGGTTCGGCACGCATGTGACTGCTAAATTTAATCATCAAAGAGTGAAAGTTTATAATTTGGCCGTGTTTTGTCGTGCCAATTTACACATTCAAACAACTTTAAACGCGGAAAAAGAGTCGCACAGCCGCGCACACACCCGAAGTGTACGCAGAGAGAGAGAGAAAGAGAGAGAGGCGCATTTCAGACAGCGCTCGAACACTGAATGGATTCCGCGTTACCTGGCTCTTGAACGGACACATAAACTCAAAATTATGTCAAAATACTTGTCTTAGCAAGTATTCTCTTGTTTATGTCATAAGTGAACAGTTAAGAAAGAAAATGGACGTTTGTCAATTTTTTCGAGCAATGTTACACCAACCCGAAAAATGATCCGATCCGTGGCTAAAAAAAAAAAAAAAAGCAAATGATCCGAACCGTGAATTTTAGTGATCTGTTCCACCACTATTAATAAGACAATATTTCAATAAGCATAAAAATACATAGCAACAAAAACTATATTATTCAATGCTTTGCGGTATTGAACGGCATGTATAGTTTTCCATTGTTTTCCAACGAGCTTGTTCCAGTGGCTTTTGGTATTATCCTTTCTGTGAAGGATACCTGCTATACTGCCTTGACAAAACCAAGCCTCTCATTTCGACAGGTCTTAGTAATGGGAGCGAATCTATAATTCCTTGAAATGCTGCCGGCAGCTCACTGGGTTTTATAATAGAGCTTCTGTTTTCGGGAATTGCAAATATATTGGTTTCTTAAAAGCACTATGCAAGCCACGACGCGTCATGGTTCATACCTTTTATTTTTCACTTATGTTGGAAAGAGACCAGCCATTTATGTCTTTCTTTTAGAAGAAACTGGCACGTATTTTTCAGGGCGAACAAAACCTTCGCGTGACGTGGAGCTCTAAGTGATGTGCTCCTCTGGATGTTTTTTTCTTAAAGAGAGATGTGCATTGATGGGGAAGGTCGTGAATCTTTGCCTCTTGGCCAAACTTTGCATCCATCATGCATGAGGTGACATTTTGCTGAACTCTAAATCTTGCTGTATCTTTTTTTTTTAGAACTGGATTCTGTGTTAAAGTATAAATGGTGACTGGGTAAAGAATTCTCTTGAAAGTGACTGTGATAGTGATGGCTCATAGAGAGTAAAATGTCCTATTTGCCAAGTAGACTATTGAATGGCGATGCAGAGGAAAACTATCTGGAGGATTAGGCAGATGTTCATGAGAACCAATTGGTTGACCACAAACAACACTTTCTACAACGTACAGCCCACTGAAAGAGTGAACACACATCTCCCTGAAACTGGCCTAGGACAGGGCCCAAGTGTAGACATGGTCTAGCCAACCAAGCTCCATGGTGTAACTTTGTACATGACAGCCTTTTCACCTCACTAAGCCTACTTCACGAGATTGGATGTCTTGGAATGAATTGTGTCAATAGGTCAACAATGGTGTTTCCCACCATATAAAACCTAATATTTCTAACCATTGAAATAAAGAGTCACCCCAAGTTTTACTATGTTGAATATATCATTTTCTGAAGCAACAATGCCATTTTAGCTTGTTTTACAAGTATTTGAGCTTTTTTATGGTGACTCCCCAGACAGCAAACTGACATTGAATCAACGTGGAAACGACGTCTCTCATGACATTGAAACAACGTTGATTTTGCTCATCGAATTAACGTTGAACCAACGTCAGACGCGGCATTCTTCAAAGCTAAATAAATCGAAAATTGGTTTGCTTTCATAACGTTGAAACAACGCGTTGATTTCAAGTCGATGAGCAAAACAATGTCAGATCAACGTTGTTTCGATGTCATATTTCCACGTTGATTCAATGTCAGTTTGCTATCTGGGTCTTGTTTCACGCGACTTGAACACATTCCCAGGTGAGCTACAGAGCAAGTTTACTACGGTAGAAAAGCCACACATTTGGAGCTGATTATATAATGCAAACGTCAAAATGCATTCGCTCATAAATCATGCACTAACTGTTTCGAAGCCATAACCGCACAAAACCGCCGGAACCATCTTGATTAATCGATAATCTGCTCCTGTAGTCGTGATTTAGTGTGAAAAGGAATATTGCCGTTTTACTGCCTCCATAGTGTTTATTTGCCTAGTGTTTATCGATCTTTGTTTCGACCCCCTCCAGAGCAGATCAGGTCAGCTGGAGGCAAACATGTGTATAAATGTCTTTTTAAAGTTCAGTTCTTCATCTATCAGGCTTCTTGTTTACAGTCTGTTGCCGATATCTCGGGCGATCCATTACTTCATTTGATTTGACGCTCACGCTGTGGCATTGCTTTTTCTTCCTCTACTCCTGGCAGTCTAGAGCCCTCCTCAGCTCATTCGTCTTTTACCATGAGGGAGGGTTTGTCCATCATCAGGTGTGTTTGGGTCAGAAATGATCTGTCTGGAGAGACTTATATTGGCTCTCCGGCCAACTCTTGTCAAGTGATTAATCATGCTTTGGCGAGTGAAGGAACCAAGGCCAGCTGTCTTAACGCATGTAGGAGGCAATATTCTCCACATTGTGTCGGCTGAAATGAGGAAGGTGGGCGAGGAGGACCGGCAGAGAGGTGTGAAGTAGGGAGCCGTGAGAGCGGAGGTGGGCGCCCAATCCACTCGCTTCGTGTGACTCGACAAAAGAGAAACGGGAAAAACTTTGCAGAGTAGGTGTGACTATTTGCATGTGCCTCTTGTGAATGAAAAGCCTGTCGGAATTAGCCACAGGATGTTTGGATTTCTAAAGTGTTGCTAGTTTAGAGGCAACGCTAATTCAAGGAAAAGCCAACGCCGCTCCATGTAGAGTGGGAGGGATGTCGGAAGGGATGAATTGAGCAACCAGTATGTGAAGACTGAACTTGGTGTGAAATCCTATATCATTCATGCAGGATTAGAACCAGGAAACGGCTTTGTGAAGATTTGGTACGGAAGGTTTTATGGAGGTATCTGATGTTATAGTGGGGAATCTTTCTAAGGCATTGGGAAGCTGTGGAACTCATTTGACATTTCTGGGAGCTGTGGAGACGTGTCATCTTTTCAGTAATACACCATGCTAAAATGGCGGTGTGCACGGCATTCGCAGGCTCTGTAGACCTGGCCCAGACCCACAGTCATCTGCAGATTTTATTTACGTTTGAGGGGAAATCTGGGGTATTTTTCAGAATGGATTTACACTTGGGGAAATGTTTACTGCAGTCTTACTGAAAGCATAATCAGATTAACTAAAATATTTAATAAGCAAACACACACGGGATTTGTGGAATTTTATGAATGACAGCAGGAACGGATTGTGAGCAGACAACACTGAATCTTGTGGGGCGGCCTAGTCGTTAATCCTACATTTATATACAAATTTAAAGAGAGAAAGACAGATAGTATTTCAGTATAATATTATACAAGATGGCAGCCTACACAGAACGCTCGTCGGATTCGTCTATATGCAGAACCATTCATATGCAAATGAGCCCCGCCTCCACTCACTCGCTCTATACAAAGACACATACTGGTGACCCAGATAGCAAACTGACATTGAATCAACGTGGAAATATGACATCGAAACAACGTTGATCTGACATTGTTTTGCTCATCGAATTAACGTTGAACCAACGTCAGATGCGTCATTCTTTCAAAACTAACGGAAAATCAACTTGAAATCAACGCGTTGTTTCAACGTTATGAAAGCAAACCAATTTTCGATTTCATTTAGCTTTGAAGAATGCCGCGTCTGACGTTGGTTCAACGTTAATTCGATGAGCAAATCAACATTGTTTCAATGTCATGAGAGACGTCGTTTCCACGTCGATTCAATGTCAGTTTGCTGTCTGGGGATTAATATGATTAGCCTTTTACTTGACTATGTTATCAAACAGAAAACAATGTGTTTCTAATATTACACAAACCATGTTCCCGTTCACCATCTCAGTCTAAAAATCATCAGAAAGGCTTTGAGCAACTCAGAATTTCAGTGGACAAAAGCATATAGTTCATCATAACGTCGTTATATACGTCATATACCCGGATATATTGCTAAATCTACCCGATTTTTCATATCAACAGAAAAATATACCGTGATAACCTGCTTCTCTCGAGACTCCTCTGCGAGTTCGCTGTTAATGATATGCTAAAGCCCGCCGGCACGTTGATCTGATTGGTTTCAAGATCGTTTGTGACGTCAGAAACACCAGCGATTTCAAAGCGTGTTTTTGAGACTGTCTTTGGTTCACTGCAGTTTTAAGCAGAGCAATGCTGTCCACTTATGAATTTACACATGGTCTGTCTTAAAGCATAGCTATTAAAAACACTACATAGACACATAAACAACATTAAAAACTGGGTTTTCACCACTGGGGGACTTTAAATATTCTATTTTAAATATGTGCCATTTAAAAATGTCATCATAAAAGACACTTTTACTTTGACTCACTTTTACCCAGAATTACTGCAGTGCAGAATATGTATTTTTGTGCCTATTACAGTATCTTAGAAACATGCTAACATCAGACTACTGGAATCAAGAGCAGATTATATTGCATGCTTCGCATGAAGAGCTTTATTTTTGTAACAGTTGTCAGGTCATTCACGGATGCTGTTGAATATCTGTTAGGATTCTCCCGAGAATTTAATTGCCTTCACAGGTAGGAGACACTGAGTCAGCTGTCTCAGAGCTATGGTATGGTTTCTCAGTACCCTAATTTATAATACCTCTTTACATTGAGCACACGCATGAGAGTTGAAAATCCCATAGCACAGTGTAAATTTCTTAATGGTTTTTCCCAATACATACCCTCAACTCCCTGAGAAGAAAATAAGGCTAGTGTGTGCTAATGAATTCGAGTGCAGTGTTTGACTACAGTAGCTTCAGGTGTTCTGTGACATTCTCTCTGAGAAAATGCCTGTCAAAGTTTCTCACTCCCGCTGCGTCGTGGTTTGAATACCTGCATAAATAGCTTAGCTACCTCTGATCTGCTCGCCTTGTAAATGGCTAATGCTAGTTTGCTGCTGCTAGCTTGTCGACCTTCAAAGCCATGATGATTTACAGTAGCTGGTGAAGGTGTTCAACACTTGTTCTAAGCTTCAGCAGATATCTGTGAATAAACGTATCGGGGCTTTGAGATTCGCGGGGTAGGAGTGTAGCTAATAAGCCTATTAGCATATTAGCATACGCCAATTTCTGAGGCCTCTAAATAATCAACATGATCAACTTTCCTGTCTTCTGATTGATAGTTTATACTTTTTTTTCAGCAAGCAATAGTAACTATTATTAAATAACTAATTCAAAATGTCCCCCTCTTTTTTATGATTTTATATATTGTTAGAAATATTATAAAATGAACACACTGGACTAAAGCAACATAGGTTTACTTGATTATCCATGTATACATTTTTTCTGAAAAATCATGTTGAAATTTGAGTATCAAATCAGGACTTTGGTTATCTCTCAATCATCACTGTATTGCGTTTTAAAACTACAGATATTTGATTATAAAACTAAGCATGTAAATATAATTTTACCAAGACATTGTTGGCAGATATAGAGCGAGGACTGATATTTGTATGCATTTTAAGTAAGAAGTCTGCTACAATGTTATAAAGATCTCTTTGCAATTTACAAGCTATCATAATTTTATCCAAATAAATATTAAAATCTGCATCAAATTGCATATTTTGAGCCTCTGAGAAAAAAAGCTTCATATTCTCACTATATCATCAGAGTATGTACTTAACAACAATATACAGTAAAAACACATTTGCAAGGCAAGTTTATTTATACACTATGGTAATTCAAAGTGCTTTACACAGAAGTAAAACAGTCATATAAGGAATAAAAAGTAAGTAGATGATAAGTAATACATACACAAACCTTTATATAAAATACATGCTCAAATATTTTAAATTTTTAAACAAATATATAAAATCTTTTCCACAAAGCAGCACAAAAGAAATATCATTGCGATCGAGGCGCTGTGAAAACTGCTAATGTGAGCTGCTAATATATAATGGGGCGGTGCTCATGTATTGGCTTTGTGCCATGTGTTTCACGACCACATGCTTTCTTCTGTGCGACTGCATGCTGGTGCCATGACCTTCTCCATTAACCCCTCAGTGTGTGTGTTATTTGAAGTCTAAAGATTATTGGAATGCTGTCAAAATGCTGCCATCACTGCTTAATATTTGAAGCCTGTAAATGAAACGGTAAATGTTGGTTTTGGTCTGACGTGTCGTCCGTTTACTCGGCTACACGCGCGTCCCTCGGCCTTTGACTGGCCATATGGTAATGAGCACACAGACAGAGCAATTCAATCAGCATTACAGGGCAAATGCTCTGCAAGCTGGTGAATCTAAACAGAAGGACAGCTGTTTCACAGGGTAATAGTGTTGCTTAAAGGTGAAGTGTGTCATTTCAAGTTAAAATATGTGACGACTACGGAAAAAACATGCAAAGTCTGATTATGAAAAGTGTAAACTGATAGTGTGCGCTATTAAAACATTGCTCTGTTTGTTTGAGCATCCTGTTATAGCAACACTGCCGCAGCCAATGGCATGCGGTTGGGGCGGGACTGTCTGATTCTCCAACGAATGGCAGACAGGTAGTAATTTGAAGTAACTAATGCCTGGTTCAGATTACACAATTTTTTTGTCTGTTCAATAGTCATTGTGTCAGATTACGCGATTTTGACTGCTAAAATCTTGTCGTGTTGTGGACAAGACACATGTCAGACTACATGTTGCTTCCTGACCAATCATCGCATGCCGTATTTAAAGGGTGAGTTCACCCAAAAATGAAAATTCTGTCAGTATTTACTCACCCTCATGTTGTTCCAACCCCGTAAGACCTTCGTTCATCTTCGGAACACAAATTAAGATATTTAAGATATTAAGATCACTCCTGCATACTAGTCCATAGGCTTCTTGAGGGAATGACAGTTGATGGCCTCGAAAAGTCATTAAAGACATCGTTACAATAGTCCAAGTGACTACAGTGGCTCAATCTTAAGTTTATCAAATGACGAGAACACTTTTTGTGCGCAAAAAAACCCCCAAAAATAACGACGTTATTTCAACTATTCGTTTATTTCTCGCTCTGCCTCGAGTCAGGTTACTAGTTTAATAGCGTAAGCTTCTGTTATTGTACGTCACACGCATCACACACACATGACCAGCGTCGGCCAATAGTGAGCCTTCGTGTGACGTAGCTCTACGCTATCACACTACGTTAACTGACTACAGGCCCATGGAGAAGGAAGTGAATAGTTGAAATAAAATCGTTATTTTTGTTTGTTTTGGCGCACAAAAGTGTTCTCGTTGTTTGATAAACTTAAGATTGAGCCGCTGTAGTCAGTTGGACTATTTTAACGATGTCTTTAATGACTTTTAGATGCCAAGTGTCATTCCCTCAAGAAGCCTATGGACTAGTATGCAGGAGCGATCTTAATGTCTTAAATATCTTAATTTGTGTTCCGAAGATGAACGAAGGTCTTACGGGGTTGGAACAACATGAAGGTGAGTAAATACTGACAGAATTTTCATTTTTGGGTGAACTAACCCTTTAATGAGTCATCGAGAAGGCGAAACTAGTAGCAAGTGACTTCCGGAAACAAACGTAAACAAACAATGGATGAAGCGGTGATTGTTGTATCAGAAAAAAGTCAAAAAAGAAAGAAAACCCGACAATGGACACGTTCCTGGATTGCTCGAAGAGGACGGTATGGGCTGTCAATCCTCCAAAGAGAACTTGAGGTAAAATATTGTTTTCTTACATACTTTTACTTTTAGTTTTAACGTTAGCACCATCGCCTCTCTTTCGTTTCGCCATTTTTGAAAGTTGTGTACGGAAAAGCTTCTGTGCTCCTATTGGTCAACCTCACACATGTGACGGAACCATTGTGGACGACCGTTAAAAAAATTAAACATGCTAGTCTTTTTGTGGTGATGTCGTGAAGCATCGCAGACGCAACGTAGGTTGTCGCCCATTATGACACACTATACGAGATGACACGATCGAATCGAATCGCCCACGACACCCTACGTCAAACGGATCGTGCCAAAATCGGGCTAAAATCGAAAGATTTACTAAAAGCTTGCGGCAGTGCAAACCTTATTTTGGTGTTAGAAAACTACAGTCAGGATTTACTAAAGACACGCAGTGTAAAATTAGCGCCGAAAAGGCGTGTACAGGGTTAGTTTTGCAGCTGTTTCAGACGCAAACTTTATGGGAGGAGAGAATTTGAATGAATCATGCAAGGTGATTTACTAAGGTTTGCGCTCGTCAATTTACTGGTTGCACCATTATTTAATTGTAATTTGTGCTGTTCTAGGTAGATTGTGTTGGTCATTGTGGAAATGATCCGGTTACGTCTGTGTTCTTTAATGTGTGTGTCGTTAGCCCATCTGTGCTTTTTTGGGATTGCGCTCTTACTAATTTGCCCTATTTAGTATATCTGGCCCTTGGTCTCTTAATCAGATGTTGTAACAAGATCCATTCATTCGACAGAGATATTGACTGGATATTGACTACTCTCTCAACAAATTGATGTGATTTTATCACTTTCCAAATAACAAAAGAACAGCGAATCAGAATGTGGTGCTTAGAACACAAAAGCTCTGTTGTTTGTTGCTCTTTCAAGCTAGCAATTTTCACACTTGGCCTGAAGTTTGATTCGGCCCTTCCCACAGATTCTCTTTTCATACTGTTGCTGTTGTTTACTACTCTAGCTACTGTAGATAATGACGAGGAGAAGACGCCAGATTCAATGTTTTTCCCCCCTTTGGTTTCAAACTTCAAACACCGAGATCGCCACTCGCATCTGATTCATGTATTGCACAAGATGCTAAAAACGGAAATCAATTGGAAATGCCTGCAATAGCATAAACTATACAATAACAAACCACCTCTGCAAGCAAGGAAGGAAGGAATGTCTTTAGACTAATTGCTGAAGATCCCAAAATACAGCTTTCACATTAACCGAACCCTGACTTGGGTCCACACCAGAAGCACATGTGATGCACCTTAGATACAAGTGTCTTGAAGAATAGTTTATGGAAACGATCTGATGAAATGCAAAGCAAAACAATAATGAATCAATCCAGCTGAGCAACTCATATTGCCACAGGGGTTGGTAGAGAACTTGAGAACATAATTTCTTCAGTTCTTTGCCCTGAGGAGTTTGTCTGACTGGGTAATTCTTGGCTGACTTTTGGGCGTTTCATATTTTTTCTTGCTCTCTCTCTCTCTTTTCTTGGCTTGTCTGAATCAATTGAACAAACTGGCATGATATTTGATGGCCCCTGAGCTCCAATTATTACAACAATATTATGGCATGGGTAAGTCAGGAGATTCTCAGCAGAATGCCAATATTACAGGGAGGCTGTTTGTAATTTCTGCTTGTCCTTTAGGGGACCAGCAAGGGCAAACTGCTCAATAATAACTCAAAATCTTACAATTAGCCCCTGACACATCTCAATGTGAAACTGATACATCACTACATTGTGGATGAGATATCAGAAAAAATAAACACGGATTAGCCATTTTGGTTCCAAGGACAAGTGGGATTTTTCAAGAAAAGCAAGAGTCGCTCAATCTCTTCCAGGAGTTATGAATAATTTTGCAGCGCAACAGCTTTCATGTGCACGCTACGTAAAGTTTACGATAATAATGAGATTCGTTCACTTTTCGGCTGCTTTGCGTTGGTGCAATTTCTTGTTGCCATTGCAGCATAATTCCAACACATTCTCATCCTATGACATTTCGTCGAAATACTACGCACATGGCACCCTTTAGCGTCAATATAACACGCACTGTTATGGGTAGGTTTAGATCTGGGGTAGGGTCTGCGTCTCATATTGACGCTAAAGGTTGCAAGTCACCTGTATGACGCCTTAAGTTCTGCGTGTTACATTGACGCTAAAGGGTGCCATGTGCGTAGTATTTCGACGAAATGTCATATGGCGTCACCTATCCACAAGTTTCCTACGCCCCATGAGGCCTTGCGTCAAAAGTAGGCGCGTCTTCCGGTTCGAAGTAAACAAAGCGCGACTTGACATGCTTCACACTCGTTAATTCAACAGTTGACAGTCATTCAAGTTATAGCGATCCAAACTAGCTAACGATGTGGGAACACAACCTCAACGAAATTCAAAAGGGTGAAATAACAGTACCTTTAACCTTCGCAGTAGTTGATTGGGAGTATTATAATAACATTATTAATAATCAATACTCATCAAGGCATGGTGACAGACGATGTGCGAGCTGACAAACAATTAAAATAAAAAATACACACTTAGTCATTGTGCTTTGGAGTTTATTCAAAATTATAAATAAGTGTGCTACTTGAATACATTAACTGGCACATTTGGTATTCTGTCAACACAGACTTTGATCCTGAGTTTAGGTGTAACATCAGTAGCGAACAGCCAATCACATGCTGATAGAGTTTATAAAATATTAAGAATTTAAACAAATGTACACAGGAAGATTCGTCGTCTTTTGGGAGACGGAAACTAGTCTTTGGCAGGATCACTCTGATTTCGTTTTCGGCTTATGTTCAAAACAATCACGTTTAAGCCACTAAATTAGTTTAGTCCGGTTATACATACAACCGCGAACAGCACATGTTGTCCCTGAGCTCCGTAACGACGTCTCTCATAAAGATTTGCGTCTTTAAATAGTAAAATAATTCTCCGAAAAACAGCTAGCCTCTTCGCTAACTAACACACAAAATACCATTGGAATGCTACTTTTGCCGCCTCACCGGAAGTTTCACCCACTTTTTATTTTTTACAGGAGCGCCCCTCGGAAACTTGTGGATATGGTGCCAAAAAAAAAGAACGGGCCCCATAATTCAAACAGTTTGAATCAGATGATATAAAACTGTTGTTTTGGCTTTGCAACTACAGCAATCCTTTACCAAACACAGTCATGGCCACGATTGTTAAATCCTTTCAGAGTGTGTAGAGGATGCTTATCAGCTACATAATTATGGCTCATGTTCATATTTATGGCCGGACCCTTGGGCTGGGTTAATAGGCCTGTCATCACCTTACTGTTCATGGCTGAAGTGGCACAAATCCTAAAACAGGGTGAGGCCGTGGGCCAAGACTAACCTTGCTGCATCAAAAAAAGGTGAAACCCGCATGCAGAGCAGGTTCAGTCGGTATACAAATGAAGGCCAAGCACTCTGTTTTACCGCTTTCACAAGCCAGGTCAATTGAATCAACCCTTTAATCATTTGTGTATAATTAGAATTTAAATTACAATGTGCATTTGTTTGATTTGTAAAAAAATAAGTAGCATGCAAACCTCACACAGAGATTATATGATAGAGTTAATTGGATTTCAGGTTTTGTTCAATTTGTTGGATGGATATTTTTTCTGGTTTCTAATCATTGTCTGATTTGTGTCAAATGGCTTTTCACTTCTCATGATATGTGAAGAAATGTATAGGGTTGGTAATTACAACAAGCCCCACACATTTAACTTTGGCACATTTATGCTTCAGATGGGATTGATACACCACAGCCCGGTTTTGCTTTGCTGATAATTTACTCACCCCCATGTCATCCAAAATGTCCACGTCTTTCATTCTTCAGTCGAAAATAAATTAAGGTTTTTGATGAAAACATTCCAGGATTTTCTCCATATAATGGACTTCAATGGGAACCAAACGGCTCAAGGTCCAAAAGACAGTTTCAGTGCAAACTGTTCAAAGGGCTTTAAACGATTCCAGACAATAAATAAGGGTCTTATCAAGCGAAACGATCGCTCATTTAATAAATAAATAACAAAGTTTAAGTTTTATAAGCTCAAATGCTCACCTTGCTCTGTTCTGTGACGCGCGTTCGTAACTCTCCTGTTCGATCTCGTTCATCAAAACGAACGAATCTTTTTTTCGTGTCATTTGGTTCATTCAACGAACAAAATGAATGAGTTGACTCTGGAAAAGATTCGTTCATTTTGATGAACGAGTTCGAATAGATCAGTCATCACAGAACAGAGCAAGGCGAGCATTTGAGCTTATAAAACTTAAACTTTGTTGTTTCATTTTTTGAATGAGCGATCGTTTCACTTGATAAGACCCTTATTCATCGTCTGGAATCGTTTAAAGTCCTTTGAACAGTTTGCACTGAAACTGTCTTTGGACCTTGAACAGTTTGGTTCCCATTGAAGTCCATTATATGGAGAAAAATCCTGGAATATTTTCATCAAAAACCTTAATTTCTTTTCGACTGAAGAAAGAATGACATGGACATCTTGGATGACATGGGGGTGAGTAAATTATCAGCAAACGTTTTTTTTAAAAGTGAACTACTCCTTTGAGTCAGGATAAGGGCATTTGAGTAGCTTTTATAAATGTACCTTTGTGCATCTTGAGGCAAAACAATGGATCTGACATATTTTAAGATGTGCAAGTTAGCTCAAACATGCATTTTAGTCTGGGACTAGTTTTAAACCTTGTCTGTGAAATGTTTAATGCTGAAGAGAGGTGTGAGATGAGTGAAAGACTTTTTTCACCTGGGATAATAAGCAACCACTCTTTTTACCAGCCCAAAACACCTTAGGATTATGCCTACAGGTTTTGCACAGACACGCAAGACTTCCATTTTCTTCAGGAAATGTGAAAGTCTAGTTTTATCTATACTGGGTGTATAAGTGCATATCAGGTGCTCGGGCACATTCACAAAACATCTTAAGGCGAAAAGATTTAGGAGAAACTCTTAAAAAAATTGCTCTAAGAGTATTTCACAAAGCATTTTAGCGTTAAAACTAGCTCCTAAATGGGTGAAAATGTAGGGATAGTCAATCGGACTCTTAATAAGTCACTAAGACCAAATCACAAACAATCCTGATGACTGTTGCCGGCAATCCGCCCAAAGACACCATTGAGGCAATATCTTTGCTTAAGCCTAGTTCATACTACATGATTTTAAGCCTGATTTGCAAATCGTTGAGATCAGCGACAGGTCAGGGTGTTATTGCGTGCAAATCGCGGGGGATTAGTGGGAAATGAACGCTCGCCAATCCGTTAGTATTAAAAAGCCAACAACCCATTAAAGACGCTCACAGACGGGCCCAGAAAAATATCTAGATATCCAGAGCTGTCGCACGACTCAACCTCAGTGATGTCATGAGCTACAGCCAATCAGAGCATGGCATGGGTTGAGGTCACCAGGTAAATTTTTATTTATTTATTTATTTATTTTTGCATTTTTTTTCTCAGTCCAAATCATCACGCAAACAGTGCGCAGCACTAGTTTCTGTCTCACGTCCATATTCGTGTGTGGTTCGTTTTATCTCGTGATTTTTTTTTTGTGACAAAACGTGGTTTGTAGACAAGATAGAAGCGTTGCCAACTCGTGTAGTGCATTACCTCCTGTTGCGGGTCAATCACGTTGTGTCATGTGTAGTGTGAACCGCACAGTTCAGCCCGACGTTTTAAAATCATTTAGTGTGAACTAGGCTTTAAAGGTTAATTTATACACAAGCAAAATGCATTGAATTATAGAAATTAAAACATTGCAGTCAAGTAACGTCCCATCCTCTGCGCCATCCCACCATCTCGATTTGAGTATGGCAACATGATACCTCATTCTACAATATTTATATCATTAAATCACTGACAGAGACACCTCCCCCAATCACTGTTTGCATAGTTACTAAGCACGTTGACATCATCCATAGCAACGAGGTCAACCCCGCCCTTACTCTAGCTTCAAAGTTGGTCTCAGGAGCTTTTTAAGAGGAAACTCTTACCTAAGAAATGTCACTGCTATATAGGAGAACTCTTAATGGTAAGATAAAGCGTCTTGTGAATAGCAAAACTCACACCCCTGCAGAGTTTAGTTCCAACCCAGCTACTGTAGTCTTCAAATCAGCCTGGAGGTCTTGATGAGATCAGGTGCGTTTAATTAAGGGTTAAAGCTGAAGTTTAAACTGCCCTGTCAATCATCTTGTCACAGTTAAAATCCTTCACATACAATTTAATTGAATTTCCCACCGTTTCACAGAGAAATGTAGCCCGTCGAACTGCCAGTCGTGGGTCTTTCATGCAGAGACTCTCCTCATGTGTTTGCAATTTGCCTAATGATGCATTTAGAAGTTAATCCCCAAACGTATCTTTAGAAAGTTCACAATGCTGTTGCAGATTAAACATAATATCGTCTATAAATCACTCAAACCCCTTTATTTACACCTCTCTACTTAAAGGGTTAGTTCACCCAAAAATGAAAATTCTGTCAGTATTTACTGACCCTCATGTTGTTCCAACCCCGTAAGACCTTCGTTCATCTTCGGAACACAAATTAAGATATTTAAGATATTTAAGATATTAAGATCACTCCTGCATACAGTCCATAGGCTTCTTGAGGGACTGGCTCTTGCTGTCCCCGAAAAGTCATTAAAGACATCGTTAAAATAGTCCAAGTGACTACAGCGGCTCAATCTTAACTTTATCAAACGACGAGAACACTTTTGTGTGCAAAAAAACAACAAAAATAACGACTTTATTTTAACTATTCACTTCCTTCTCCATGAGCCTGTAGTCAGTTAACGTAGTGTGATTGCGTAGAGCTACGTCACACGTAGGCTCACTATTGGCCGACGCTGGTCATGTGTGTGTGATGCGTGTGACGTACAATAACAGAAGCTTACGCTATTAAACTAGTAACCTGACTCGCGCAGAGGGAGAAATAAACCAATAGTTGAAATAAAGTCGTT
Organism: Pimephales promelas; assembly: GCF_016745375.1. The sequence continues at coordinate 6,583,078 of NW_024121444.1, forward strand.
ATTTTTGTTATTTTTTTTCGCACAAAAGTGTTCTCGTCATTTGATAAACTTAAGATTGAGCCGCTGTAGTCACTTGGACTATTTTAACGATGTCTTTAATGACTTTTCGAGGACAGCAAGAGCCAGTCCCTCAAGAAGCCTATGGACTAGTATGCAGGAGCGATCTTAATGTCTTAAATATCTTAATTTGTGTTCCGAAGATGAACGAAGGTCTTACGGGGTTGGAACAACATGAGGGTGAGTAAATACTGACAGAATTTTCATTTTTGGGTGAACTAACCCTTTAACTGTCGGACTTGCATATTTGTCATGTTTGTAGTTTTTTCAACATGTTTTATTTGGATTTGTAGTTCTAATCGAATCCTCATCCAACGCGTGATGACTTTTTTTGGATTCTAACTGGGAAAAGTAGACCATCCGGTATCTTTGGCGTACTTATTTCAACATACTACGATTTGGGACGCATTACTTCTAATTTCAAATAATATTTAGGGTGGATAGTTTGCGATTTGGGACGGCACATCTGTTTTGCACCCCTCTTCTAGATTCCCTGAGATCTGAACACGAATCACGTAGCATGTGTCCATTACCAGTCATATGATGGAGGTTTTCCTTCTCGATTTTTTTTGTTGATTCATAACTGGAGGTGTTCGTGCAAATCCAAAGATTTTAATAGCGACCTGGCAAATTAGCTCTGGAGCCACTAAACGCTTCACGCTAACATCTATCTGGGCTTGAGCTGCCTCATTAAGTTAAATAATTAATGAATCTGTCATAATTATGAACTGCTCACAAGCAAGACTAATTGTACTCATAGTTTAATTAGGCTAGACGCCTGCCACTCAAACGCTCCACTCCAGTTCTGTTCCACGTCGGCCAGAGACGCTCCGTGTCCAAGATAACACTCCAAATGGGAAATCACTTCATATCCCAGACCCCGACATTAGCCAAATTGTGGAACGTAATTAATATTCGGAGCAAATTTCCACAGCCAGATGACCAGCGCTAATTGCTCAGCGTTGCACCTGTGGTCTGTAACCGCTCATGACTGGACCATGTGTTTGCAGAGGTCTGCAGATTTTGAGCAAGAGAAGGGCTATCCATCTTCGGATGGTCCGGCGAGCGCGTTGAGACGTAATGCATGCGCAAACCGAAGAACCACAAGGTCACCCCACAATATCATCAGAGGCCTTGAGTGGCCCGACACGGAGCACTTTGAATAATGAGACCTACTTACTCCTCCTTTCTGAGACGCCACCTCATCTACACTCTGACAGAGCGAGCCAGACCAGCCAACCTTCAGAACAGGAGAGTGGAGAAATCAACCACATGACATCGACATGCAGATGGAGGAGGAGAGGAAGACACGAGAGTTCAAGGGAGGAAGAAGAACCTCTTTCAACTCGTCCATCCAACGCAGACAAATCTAGACAGACCCAGTTCAGAGGATGAGAAAAGCGAGGCAAACTGACAGCTACTATGAGATCTAGGAGAGTCATTTACATACAGTACAACCGGCTGGACTCTTTAGATTTCACTGCGACTACAATAAGCCAGAGCATCTCCAAAGAGAGAAATGTTTCACCGTTTTGGGAGAATTTGTACTGTGTTTCTGCACTATTCTGTTCATGTCGTTTTAAGTTAAGTTTGGCATGACACTGCACGAAGTGGCCATCTGACACAATTAACTTGATTGCGCCATTTAAGGGTGGCAATAAATCATACAGGACATGATTTACTTTCAACTCTGATGTCATGAGCAAAGCACTGTCTCAGGAAATAGTGGTCCTATATATTTATTATATATATATATATATATATATATATATATATATATATATATATATATATATTTTTGGTAACGCTTTAGATTACAGCCCGGAAAGTACTTTGTAATTAAGAGGAATTTACCGTGTAACTTTCTGTAATTATAGTGTACCTATGAAGAACTTACATGCAAGTCTAAGGGACCAATATTTAAAGTTTGGAGAATAAAGGGGTGACAACCAGGGGAAATAAAAACAAATATTTATACTGTAAGTATTATAGAACTAAGGGGTTCTTATTCTACTATTATGATACTACAATATTACATTTGGGAGCAATTTAGCGAGAACATTCACTGCGTACCTTTTTGTAGCAATTGTGTACCAATACATGCTGTAGGCTTTTTAAAAATGGCAGGGTACTTCTATGCATTTATAAAAAATAAATATAAAATAAAAATTTGATAGCAAAAGTGCAGATGTTTAAGTTTTGGGCTAACATGTTTCAAGGGAAGAAAAGCTAAGACTTGCAATTTTTTTTTCAAATATACTGGGAAATATATCGGGTTTCATGTGGTTACAGGGTAAGTGGTGCTTGTATAATAAATAAAGGTTTCCGAGTCAGTGTTATAAGGTGTGTATGCATTTTCATTGTACTTACCTAGTAACTACATGGAACAAGAGGGTAACAAACACTAATTTACAATATTTACAGTTCAGTACACTAATTTTACTTTAATTTACAGCCCGCAATGTCACACTTTCCATGTAACTACACTCTTAGAAGAAAAGGTTCTATATGAAGAGTTCAGATGCAAAAGCCTCTAAATGCCATTTGAAATTTTCTTCTAAAATGACCATTTTTATCAAGCTTGTATATTTAAGTTCAGTAATTTCACTTAAATGACAATTAATAGGTAATCTTCATTGCCATTTAAGTGAAATTACTGAACTTAAATATACAAGCTTGATAAAAATGATCATTTTAGAAGAAAATTTCAAATGGCACTTAGAGGCTTTTGCATCTGAACTCTTCATATAGATCCTTAAAAGGTTCTAAAGCGCTACGTATTTGGTACCCCTTATATGCAATGCATGTGAATAATCACAAAATTCAAGATATGGTGATTAAAAAATGTAATTAATCAATGTCACACGAAGAGTGCCATTTCAGTTTTTATCCTCCAAAAATCAGCATGCTTAAAATGTGAGGTAACACTTTAGAATACGGTTGCTTCGTTAATGAATAACTACACAAGAACTAATGAGTAACACAATATTAACAATCTAGTAACTATTATTAACTAACAAGAAACTCTGATTAACGAACTAGTAAGTAATAGCGCACAGACGAAAGTGGTAGTTCACTATTAAGTAATCAATAACTACTATTTTTTTAATACTTCCCAGAGAACTTCTGAAAAAGTTTATTAACAATCTAGTAACTACTATTAACTAAAAGAAACTCTTATTAACGAATTAGTAAGTAATAGCTCACAGATGAAAGTTTTACTAGATACTTCTGTGGGAGTTACTAATTATTTGGATCCGTATTATAAAGTGAAGATCATTGGAACTAACTAGTAATTACTCAAGTGTTACTAAAGACATTTTCTAAAAGTATACTAAAGTTCACCAAAAAATCTCAAACGTTTGCACAAATCATGACTAGATCATGTAGTAACACTTGAGTAATTACTAGTTAGTTCCAATGATCTTCACTTAATAATACGAATCCAAATAATTAGTAACTCCCACAGAAGTCAAGTCAAGTCAAGTCACATTTATTTATATAGCGCTTTTCACAATACAGATTGTATCAAAGCAGCTTCACAGTGATAACATGAAAGTAGCACAACACAGATCAACAACATTGCTAAACACTAAATAACCCCAACTGAGCAAGCTCAAAGCAAGCCAAAAGCAAGGCGACAGTGGCAAGGAACCAAACTCCATCAGATTGGATGGAGAAAAAACCTTGGGAGAACCCAGGCTCAGTCGGGGGCCAGTTCTCCTCTGGCTTACATTCATATTGTTTAAATATAAATATTAAATATAAATATTGTTTATGAATCAAACGGCGCCATAACATATCGCAGGCGTTGAGTCGTCTCATCACAGGCGTTGAGTCGTCTCATCACAGGCGTTGGGGCATCCGAAATCCCCGTGAGAGGCTGGACACAAAACTGGACCTGACGAACGCCATTTTTCTCCGGACAATTTCCGTTATAACTCACAAACTCTCCGTAACCTGAACTCTCCGCAACCCAACCATACGCGCCGACCCGTTTGTCTAAGAGGCTGTCGAGCCCCACTGGTGCGTTAAGCAGTTTCAGTGGCAAACGGTTCCGTATGGCATAACAGAGGAATAAAAGGTAAGCATTATGTGAATGCTTGACTAAAGAGAAGCGTCTTTAATCTAGTTTTAAACTGTGTCAGCGAGTCAGAGGCTCGGACCGTATCGGGAAGGCCATTCCAGAGTTTTGGAGCTAAATGCGAGAACGCCCTCCCTCCTTTACTGGACTTTGATATCCTAGGAATGACCAGAAGCCTTGAATTTATGGTGCGTTCTATTATTCATCCGTCTCGGAGATCCGAATCGGACGACAGACGTTGCCTAGCAACACGCCCCCTTTCCTCGGATTTCTCCTCTCGGACGTCGGACAACCGTGAGGACACCGAGCAAGAATTCCGTTTCGGAATTCAAGATGGCTGCGCCCTGTGACTTGTAAGAATGAATTGTTTTCATTGTTTTTGAACCGCTTTTGGTATTTTAAATGACGGTTATAATCACTCGTATTGCATGCGTCCCCTGTAGGTATGGGAATCGGTTGTGAGTGCAATTACTGACGTTGCTAGCGTTGCTAACAGAAGATTAACATGAAAAACATTAATAAAGTGAACATTTTAAGTTCAAATGGCTGCGTTTTAATAAGGTGTACTCATAATAATTTTTTTTTTTATGTAAGTGCCTGGTACTCGGCCAGTGCTACCATTATAACAGCTTTCCGGGTGGCGTCCATTTTTTTTCCCGACTCGGACGCGCAAAACAAATAGAACGCTTGAAGTGTGGACGTGACGTCAAATCCGAGGTCCGAGTCGGTTCGTTGGCTATAATAGAACGCAGCATTAGTGATCTTAAGGAACGCGGTGGATTGTAGGGCGAAAGAAGGTCCGTTAAGTACATAGGTGCTAAACCATTTAGGGCTTTATAGGTCAGTAGCAGTATTTTTTAGTTGATGCGGAACTTAATAGGTAACCAGTGTAGAGATGATAAAATCGGTGTTATATGATCATATTTTCTTGACCTAGTAAGAACTCTAGCAGCTGCATTTTGTACTAACTGTAGCTTGTTTATTGAGGATGCAGGACAACCGGCTAATAAAGCATTACAGTAATCTAGTCTCGAGGTCATGAATGCGTGAACTAACTTTTCTGCATCAGAAACAGATAGCATGTTACGTAGCTTAGCAATGTTTCTAAGGTGGAAAAAGGCTGTTCTTGTAACATATGAAATATGATCTTCGAAAGACAAGTTGCGGTCTAGTATAACACCCAGGTCTTTTACTGTAGTGGATAAAGTAACAGGACATCCGTCTATATTAAAGTTGTATTGTGAGAGGTTTTGTGAGTAGTTTTTTTGGACCAATAAGTAATACCTCCGTTTTATCTGAATTTAATAGCAGGAAATTACGCGTCATCCAGCATTTTATATCTTTGAGACACTCTGTCATTTTAGATGAGTTAATGTTTTCATCTGGTCGTGATGAAATATATAATTGAGTGTCGTCAGCGTAACAGTGGAAATTAATTCCATGTTTTCTTATAATATTACCAAGTGGCAGCATATATATTGAGAATAGCAGAGGGCCTAAAACCGATCCTTGCGGTACTCCATAGTCTACTGACGTTATCTTTGATTTTTTCCCATTTAAACAGACAAAATGAGAACGGTCCGATAAGAACGATCTAAACCAGCTTAATGCCTGTCCCTGGACACCGGTGAAGTTTTGTAGTCGATCCAAGAGTATTATATGATCTATAGTGTCGAACGCAGCGCTAAGATCAAGTAGGACTAGTATTGAGATACAGCCTTGGTCAGAAGCTAAAAGTAAATCATTTGTAATTTTAACAAGCGCAGTTTCTGTACTATGATGCGGTCTGAATCCTGACTGGAATTTTTCATAGATATCATTTTCTTGCAAAAAAGAGCACAATTGAGCGGACACTACTTTTTCAAGTATTTTGGACATAAATGGAAGATTTGAGATGGGTCTGTAATTTGCCAAGTTATTTGGATCTAATTGCGGTTTCTTATTGAGCGGTTTTATTACAGCCAGCTTGTATATTTTTGGGACATGACCTAAAGATAAAGACGAGTTAATAATATTGAGGAGAGGCTCTTCCACTGCAGGTAATAGTTCTTTCAGTAGTTTAGTGGGTATTGGATCTAATAAACATGTTGTTGGTTTAGATGCAATGATAAGTTTATTTAGCTCCTCCTGTCCTATCGTTGTAAAGCGGTGTAGTTGTTCTAGAGGGGCCATAATTGAAGCTGAATCATAAGACACCATAGCGGATTGTACATTTATAATTTTGTTTCGGATGCTTTCTATTTTCGCATTGAAGTAATTCATAAAATCATTACTACTAAACTGTAACGGTATATTTTGTTCTGGTGATGTCTGTTTATTTGTTAGTCTAGCCACGGTGTTAAATAAAAACCTTGGATTATTAGGGCCCAAGCCCTGAAAGGGCGAAGGCCCTATTGTTTTCCTTAGGATTATTCTTTTCTATTATTATTATTATTATTATTATTATTTTTCTTACGACTATTCGGGCACTTTTGGGGCCCTTAACATGCTCGAAAACTCTTGAAACTTTGCACACGGGTCAGAACCCGCGGCCATCAGAGCCGGGCTGAAGATGGTACCCGGGCGTGGCAGGGGGGCTCGTCAGCGCCCCCTGGAATGGGGTCCGAACACTTGGTCCATAACTCAAATTATTGTGTAGATTCCCACCGGTTAATCAACGTGTGACTCCGCTGGGACTTGGGAGCTTTTAAATCGCTTACTTAAAACCGAAAGTCAAAATACGGATGTCCGCACAAGACATTAATGGTGTGGAGTAGAGCGAGCATTTTAAATAAATTCCTATTAAGTAGGATTGAACTAAACAGAAAGAATGTTCACTCTGTTCTGCTGGTTCCTCGCTGGTGGATCATATGATTACTTTGTCATAATCTATGACAAAAATGCTATTATAAACCATATTAATAATATATAATACACATTGCTCTTATTTTTGAAAAATACATTCATGAAAAACAAGATAACAAAAATCATAAAAAAATATAGCCATGGCTGCTATAAATATTTGAAATGCATAGGACAGATGTTTAATGACGCAGCAACATATAATTGAAAGGCAATTAATAATCTGTCATTACGTCACTGCATTATGATATTACGGCTCCAATACGGTGCAGCACAAAGCACTTATGTGCATCCCGAGCGGAGAATGATGTGCTTGAAGCCACATGAAGTTACAGCGCATTGAGTCCGTATTGAAAAGTTCAAAGCACAAAGGAAATACATATTTATGAACAGTGTATTATACATTATCTATCTATGCAATAGTTTATTGAGCCTTTTCTTTTAAAGGTTTTAAATTTCAGTTACTGTGTGCGTGAAGAACAATTATAGTGCTCTGACTCTAGTGTTGTGATCTAACCGACAGCGTCCGACACCCGGTAGAAAGTAACACGATTAAGTTACAGTCCAGCAAGAAAAAGTTTCTTCATTCGAAAATATAGACCTTTAGACCTTTATCTTAAAGATCCAGTATAATAGGATTAACATTCAATCATCTTGAAGATCGTTTCGTCATTGACTGTAACCGAATGTGACGTGCTGTTTGAATGCTGAATGGAGAATGACTGACAGGCGCAGAGAGGGAAAAGTTTGTGTTCTTGAATTTAATGACTTAAATATTAATTTCTATATCACATAATAGCTTCAGAACACTAATAATACAGTACACAAAAACTTTATGGTACTTTAGAAAGTTTTTGTGCCTTTGTGCCTAACATAGAATAGTATATGCACAATATAGAATTTGAATCAGCCTCGTCAAAGATGGCAGTGTCAGAGCCGATACCGATCCTGAGTATCTAATCGGCGCACTTCTTTTCAACAGTCAAATTGAAATTGAAATTGAAATTGCTTGAAACTCAACAGATACATCACATTTATTAGCCAGTAGACATGTGCAAAGTTTCAGAAACGGGCATAGTGCAAGGACTAAATAGCGCCACCTTTTGACAAAAGTGGGGTTGTTAGTTTTATCTACAGTTACAAAAATCGCTATATACATTGTACTCCTCAAGCCGGACAACTTTCTAATACGTAGTCATTAGCTCGGAACAAGAGGAAGTCAGATATTTTGGTTTGAATATGGTGAGCCTCTCTCTGAGCCTACGTCCCTGTATGGCAAGCCCTTTTAACATTTAAAAGCTAAGTTTGCCTGTCCGGAATTAACATTGTAGATATCAACAACGTCTTTCTGTCTATTCGTAATTACATTTTGGATAGTTTGTATTATAATTTAAGATATCTGTAACATAATTGTGACTAGTCGAAATGACAGAGTATGGCAAGCCGTTTTAACATTTAATCATAAAAGGGCCAAAGCCTTCGGCACCGCCACCCGGGTGCATTTAGGTAACTAAAGGAACCGGGGTTGCAGTGCCACCGGCTTGGGCCCGCCATCGCTGCTCGCAGCTATATTTTTGGTTATTTTCGATTAGTTTGCGGAGATGCTCAGCCCTGGCTGTTTTTAGTGTCTTTTTATAACGTGACATACTGTCTTTCCACGCGATTCTAAAGACCTCTAAATTAGTTTGTTTCCATTTACGCTCTAAGTTGCGAGTTTCTCTCTTGATAGCATGCGTAGCACTGTTGTACCATGGTGCTTTAATTTTCTCCCTAGTATCTAAAAAGTATCTAGTAACACTTTCATCTGTGAGCTATTACTTACTAATTCGTTAATAAGAGTTTCTTTTAGTTAATAGTAGTTACTAGATTGTTAATAAACAATTTTTCAGTAGTTCTCTGGGAAGTATTAAAAAAATAGTAGTTATTGATTAGTTAATAGTGAACTACCACTTTCGTCTGTGCGCTATTACTTACTAGTTCGTTAATCAGAGTTTCTTGTTAGTTAATAATAGTTACTAGATTGTTAATATTGTGTTACTCATTAGTTCTTGTGTAGTTATTCATTAACGAAGGAACCGTATTCTAAAGTGTTACCAAATGTGATCTTAAGTTACTACAACAGTTTAATAAACAATAATTTAATAACAACTACAAAATGTTGCAGAATATTGTAATATATGAATGAATAATAGCTTTTAAATAACCTTTGTGCCAAAAGTGTTCTTTTTTTGTCATTATTGAACCTTTGGATATTTGGATATTTCACTGATGGATGGATGGATGGATGGATGAAGTAACATGGTTTTGGAAGGGTGGATAGATATATTATTTGATCATTTTGGGTTTATGGAGGAGTCCCGTGAAACACAAATCATGACGAAAGAGTCGACTGGATATTTCAGTTCCAAACCCGGGATACGTAACACAACCAACATTGTCAGTTTCAAGTTCATCTGTTTTGGATAAAACCAAACACACTTCTAGCGCCACACTCACTGGACATTAAACTGTGAAAAATGCAACTAGTAATGCAATACTATTTTGCCTCAGGCATGTTTTTCCAATGAGTCTGAGTTGAAGATTAGACTGGAGGCTAAAACTTCTTCAAGAATCATAAAAACAGCCTCCGTTTCCTCGAAGAATATCGTTAGAAAGAAGCTAGTCAGAGCTAGCATGTTTAGCTCTCGTTTAGCTTTCTGGGTGGATAGATATATTATTTGATTATTTTGGGTTTGTGAACCTTTAATAACTCTAAACATGAGCATTATTAATAGCCAGGATGGGGGTGATATGAATGACTGGCATGTATCTGATCATATTCCAGCCCTCCTCTAATAGAAACAGCAATGGTATTTTTATCCATCGTCTCAACAGTAAACGCGGTGTGTGTCGTGCAGTGACACGGGTCTCTCCCAGACAATGGCTCATCTATTTCTGCACTGTCAGCTCACCCTTAAAGCACAGTTGTCAAACTTAATTGTATTACCTGCAGAGCCGGGAGCCCCATTATTAATTTATTCCTGGAGGAGGGAGAAAATAGGATGTGAGATGAGGTTATGTGGCTGTGGAGTGTGTTCATAGGCTCTGAAACATGGATACGGCGAAGCAGCATTAACTTGGAATGACAAGAGTAAACGCTTTGGTGTCCAGTCATTTGATTCTTCCGGCCTCATTACGCAGAATCTGAAGACAATCGTCTTTGGCACAATGGCAGTAAGTTATGTTACAAAACCAACCTAGGCCTCAACCAGATAGCAAACTGACATTGAATCAACGTGGAAACATGACATCGAAACAAAGTTGATCTGGCATTGTTGTGCTCATCGAATTAACGTTGAACCAACGTCAGACGCGACATTCTTTCAAAACTATCGGAAAACCAACTTGAAATCAACATCGTTTCGATGTTAGCAAACCAATTGCGTCGATTTTCAGTTAGCTTTGAAGAATGGCGCGTCTGACGTTGGTTCAACGTTAATTCGATGAGCAAAAAAATGCCAGATCAACGTTGTTTCGATGTCATGAGAGACGTCGTTTCCACGTTGATTCAATGTCAATGGCATCTTAAAGGACAACTCCGGCGCAAAACGAACCTTTGGTCTAATTACACATTGCTACCTAGTCAACCGTTATCAGAGATTTGTTTTCATGATTGCCGAATGTAAATAGTTTTATCTCTAAAAACAGTTTAGCCTATAACGCTAGTATAATGCTAGTATATGGGGCATAGAGTAATGACAAATAAAAATCGCTTGTTATTACCACTAAGAAGGCTCAAAATAGCCCCACACTAACACGACAGCATAACAAGGGTCCCTACATTCAAACCGAAGCATTGAGAACTTTGTCAGGGTCCATACAGTTTAATAAGCAGATATTTTATACACACAGTCAACTTCGCGAATACAGGAAGAAGCCATCTTTGAAAAATAGTCTCTATCAGTCGATCTACGAGCGCCGATCCAAGTGCGCTGAACTGAGCAGAATCTCATATGGTCCGTTGTTTCCAGAAGAAACACAAACACAAACCGTTTACTTCCCTTCAATATGTACACGTAGCCTACTGTTCGCGCTCACCTTATCACCTTATTCACATCTCACCAGCACACTTGGATCGGCGTTCGTAGATCGACTGGTAGAGACTATTTTTCAAAGATGGCTTCTTCCTGTATTCGCGAAGTTGACTGTGTGTATAAAATATCTGCTTATTAAACTGTTTGGACACTGACAAAGTTCTCAATGCTTCGGTTTGAATGTAGGGACCCTTGTTATGCTGTCGTGTTAGTGTGGGGCTATTTTGAGCCTTGTTAGTGGTAATAACAAGCGATTTTTATTTGTCATTACTCTATGCCCCATATACTAGCATTATACTAGCGTTATAGGCTAAACTGTTTTTAGAGATAAAACTATTTACATTCGGCAATCATGAAAACAAATCTCAGATAACGGTTGACTAGGTAACAATGTGTAATTAGACCAAAGGTTCATTTAGCGCCGGAGTTGTCCTTTAAGACATCACATGAGAGCTTCCTTGAAAAATATGTGGTATGACCTCAAAATACTTTTACCATAGTGCATGATTTGCAACCTATTTTGACGTTTGCATCACATCATGAGCTCCATATGTGTGGCTTTTCTACTGTAGGAAACTTGCTCAGTAGCTCACCTGGCACAGTCCCGTGAAATCATGACGAAAGAGTCGACTGGATATTTCAGTTCTAAACCCGGGATACGTAACACAACCAACAATGTCAGATTCAAGTTCGTCTGTTTTGGATAAAACCAAACACACTTCTAGCGCCGGACATTTAATTGTGAAACATGCAACTAGTAATGCAATATTATTTTGCCTCAGGCATGTTTTTCCAATGAGTCTGAGTTGAAGATTAGACTGGAGGCTAAAACTTCTTCAAGAATCATAAAAACAGCCTCCGTTTCCTCGAAGAATATCGTTAGAAAGAAGCTAGTCAGAGCAGCTAGCACGTTTAGCTCTCGGCTGTCAGGTGGCCAAAGCTCGGCTAGCCAATGGGCAGCAGGAAAACAGAGCCACGGTGGCATTTCATCTGACGGAGAGTCCTGTGGGGGAAAGCCGTGGCGCTGAACTGTCAGGCTGATTTCTGTGAGATGTGGAAGGGATGAAAAAAATCCAAACAAACAGGGGCCTTGGCACCAGCTCCCATCACCATGCGCAGGATCTCCCGTGGGATCGCAGGAGGCAGAGATGAAACACAAAGAGATCTAACCTTTTTTATTCTCTGGGAGAACGGAGTTCTTTGGTGCTGAGAGATTAAAAGGGAATGGCAGAGTGAGACAGATTAAAACGAATCAAAGCCGCGCGCTACTTATTTGCGAGGGATGTCAGCTGAAGACGAAAATATTGCACTTGTGCAGTGATGAGATGCTAGATAATTGGGAAAATTTGGTGTTGTGAGAGAGAACATTTGACATGTCAGAAGAATATTTTACTTCAAACAATCCTTCATAAAGTGCGCACGCATAGGTAGAAGACTTTGCTTAACTCGTCCCATGCTGCTTTGCAAATTGTGTAATTGTGTTTGTTTAGAGTGGGTTTGTGTGCCTTTGTAATGTGTTTTCCTTTAGGGAAAGTGCCGTCTTTTATGATCTGCTGCTCTGACATCTGATATTAGCTAACGTTGCTTAGCATTAGCATGCAAACACGTTGTCTTTGTTTTGTGGACATGTGATGTAGTACTTCACTGCGAATTTGTAAATTAAACATGATGCGTTAAGAACCCAGATAGCAAACTGACATTGAATCAACGTGGAAATATGACATCGAAACAACGTTGATCTGACATTGTTTTGCTCATCGAATTAACGTTGAACCAACGTCAGACGCGTCATTCTTATAAAACTAACGGAAAATCAACTTGAAATCAACGCGTTGTTTCAATGTTATGAAAGCAAACCAATTTTCGATTTTCATTTAGCTTTGAAGAATGTCGCGTCTGACGTTGGTTCAACGTTAATTCGATGAGCAAAATCAACATTGTTTCAATGTCATGAGAGACGTCGTTTTCACGTTGATTCAACGTCAGTTTGCTGTCTGGGAAAGGAGTTGGGGTCCATTCAATCCATTCAATTGGACCGACAAATGCTTTAATGGCGGTTCTGTTCCTCTTTTAAAATGAATGCGCCGTCTACGTCTTCTAAAACAGACGCGATGGCTGAATCTACACATCTCAGTTCTCCAGCGGCGGCCATCTTCGTTGCAAACGAACTCAACCCAAGCGCTCTTTGGTGACGTGATTTCTCTTGATTATCTGTCCGTCATCGGATAAAGCCCGCCCTCATGATTTGATTGGTCCGAACAACTTTGGTTCAGGAATACTTGCTTCAGAACTTATCAAGTCCAGACCGAAATTCCCGACCTCAAATTTTAAACTTATAATGACAAGAAAAAAAAAAGAAAAAAAACGAAGGAAAACTGACTAACTGCAATGTGGACGTGGAAGCAAATAATGTCTAAGTGTATTGGGTTAGCTGCGCACTGTGATTGGCTCATGTGTTTGAGGGCGTGGCTTAGCCATAGGTAAACTATTACAAGTTTTGAATATGGAATCAGAATGGATTCAATCAGATGAAAAGTAGTGCATGTAAAGGTATAATTCATGGTCATTGAAAGGTTTAACTTTTCATTAAAAGTCAGTTTCCCTAAAGGGATGTTTTGATGTTGACTTTAAAACGATCATTTCAATCGATTCACTAAGCAACAGTGATTTTTAAGATGATTGTGTCCTAATGCACAACCAGTATAAGTTCATTTTTTACAGTGTTGACATATCAGTCATGAGGATGAACGCTGTGCCAGCGGTTATGATACTGAACACATATTTGAACAAACAGGTTGTTTTGTTTGTATGTATGTATAACGATTCCCTTCTGGATTTTATAACATTCATTTCAAATATTTTATTCCCTTCACAGATGACATTGATCAAATGACCTTATGTAAGATTCATAATAAATATATTAGGAATGGATAAGAGGATGGTCGACTAGTGATCCAACTTTCTTAGTTGTTTTAGCTTGAGTATTTTTAGCTTTAATGCTTTTAAGAGATGAATTTTGCAACACAGAGCGGGTTTTAGCTTGCCGCATCACCACTAAAAATATTAAAGTCCAAAAAATCGTATAAACTAGAGCTCAAACTGGTCGATTGGCAGAATGTCACAGTATTTGTGCACACTTTGTTCATCACTGTTTTTCAGGTGTCAGCCTAAATGAGATCCTTCATGTTTTTATGCTAGATAAACACTATTGTAAATTAAAAGAGTAGTTCACTTTTAAAAAAAAACTTTTGCTGATAATTTACTCACCCCCATGTCATCCAAGATGTCCATGTCTTTCTTTCCTCAGTCGAAAAGAAATTAAGGTTTTAGATGAAAACATTCCAGGATTTTCTCCATATAATGCACTTCAATGGGGACCAAATGGTTCAAGGTCCAAAAGATAGTTTCAGTGCAAACTGTTCAAAGGGCTTTAAACGATTCCAGACGATGAACAAGGGTCTTATCAAGCAATACGATCACTCAATTAATAAATAAATAACTAAATATATATATATATATATATATATATATATATATATATATATATATATATATATCTGTGATCAAAGCTGAATTTTCAGCATCATTACTCCAGTCTTCAGTATCACTTCAGATATCACTCTAATATGATGATTTGATATTCAAAAACATTCATTATTATTTTCAATGTTGAAAACAGCTCTGGACATTTTATCTTCAGGATTCTTTGATGAATAGAAAGTTGTATTTCGTTTAATTGAAATAGAATCTTTTGGATCATTATAAATGTCTTTATAAATGCCTTTTAAATGTCATATCCTTGGTCAAGTTAATACATCCATGCTGAATAAAAAAATCAATATAATGTTACAAAATCTTTCTATTTCAGATAAATGCCGTTCATTTGAACTTCTTTTCAAATGTTTTTTGATCAACAAATCATCATATTGGAGTGATTTCTGAAGGATCATGTGACCCTGAAGACTGGAGTAATGATGCTGAACATTCAGCTTTCATCACAGGAATAAATTAAACTATAACGTATATTAAAATAGAAAAAAGTTATTTTAAATTGTAATAATATTTCACATTTTTTTATTTTTTTATTTTATTTATTTATTTATTTATACAATAAATGCAGCCTTGGTGAGCAGAAGAGACTTATTTTAAAAACATTAAAAATCCCAAACGTTTGAACGGCAGTGTGGGCTTGTACTATAGTCACTGAGAAAGTGTAAATGAAACAAGATGTCTTCAAAAAAGGGGTTGAAATCTCATTGGCTTTATGTTTACATGCAGCCAAATAAATTTCACATGTAAAAAAATAAGCATATCCTGTCACCGTCCCGTCACCGGGACGCCTAACTTTACTATATTTCACTATATTTCTATTAAATCCTAATCTATTTATGACAAATTATATATTGTTGTAAAGGTCTAAGACTTCCAAATAGATATTATACCACTGTTTTGTGTTACAAATTATGTAGGAAGAGTAATTGATGAATTTATGACAAGAGTGCGCCTCAAAAAATCTGCATCATAACAGGAGCTCTGACCTTTGCCACAAAAAGTTGATGCACCCACTTTTAATCATTGAAACTTCTGTTTTTATGCTAAAAGTTCATAATAAAACATATAATCTAGTATTTTTCAATAAAAATTATAGTATAATATTATCCTCTAAAAATTAATATATATATTATCCTCTAAAATATAATATTATTTGTTTTCTTTTTTATTATATCACATATTTTAGTAGTTATCATAATTTAGGTATCATTTGAAAGCTTATATAAACTCAGAATTTATACTGTGAAAACCGTTTTATAATTGAACGTTGCGTTACCATAGAAACAGTACTTATTTTATCAGGCTCCTCCACTTTTGGGCATCATTATATTTCATAATTTATGATCAAAACCCAATCTAATCTTGACAAAAAAACAAATTGTCAGAAAGGTTCCAAATTTTGTGAAAGAAATGTATTAATTTCTTAAGGCAGAATGTATACAACTAAATTCAATGGAATGTATGGCACGCGGTGGCTATTTTTGGTACTACGCCTAAACAAAATCTCATGGGAACTTCAATTTTTGAGAGATCAACTTCAGAACATAACTTGGTTAGATTTGTGGCTTTAATTTTATAGTAAAAAATATTTTGGAAAATATATATTTTGTTTAAAAAAATATTTAAAAATTTAAACTTCCACTCAGCTTTTTCATACTTTTATTTTGTTGAAGTGTTTTCACTTCATCAATAATCTGCTGGATGTTTTCTTTAAAACAAGACCAAACTTGGGGATATATATTCCAAAGCATTCTTGAATCACAACCAGTGTGAATAGTGCATTTATCCCCCATTCTCAGAACAGCTAAGGGGATATAAATGCTTGAATCTGGATTACATAATAATACAGCAGGAAACCCTCCCACATTCACATCTGTAGTGTTCCTAGATGTTCAACATTCGGTGCAGTCATTATGTTCTAAAGAAAGAAAAAAAAAGCTGCATAATATTGCATACAGGCTTTGGTAGATAATAGACTTCAAAGGTTATATGCAGGGGGCAGCCAGTGCAAATGCCCAGCTCATTACTGTAGCATCACGATACACAAGGTTTCATCCCATACACAGGGCATTAGATGTGTTCCCATTATTTAGCCGGATTAAAAGCTTCGGAGGTTCAAAGCCCAAGTTATGTGTTAAGCTGGAGTTCAGAGCCGCAGGGACACTTATCAAATCCCTCACCCAGCGCTTCTCTTGAACTCTTGAAGATGGCGGTTTAGAGAGTGATCAGCACTACAGGTCCAGGGTCAGTCGGAGTCTGATTTAAACAGTGCTTACTGTTTCCTGTTCTGTTCCTGTCATCGGATCAGACCGGCAATTTACATCCGAGATGCGGGAGCTTATCAACTCATTTTATTCCCAGAGGGATCGGTTTATTCGAGGTTGTTCATCCCACAGAGGTCCAAACCGAGTTCATCAGTGTCCGCCCACTTTTACTGCAGCACGGCTCCTGGAATGATTTTCCCGAATTCATTTGTTTTATAGACGTTTCGCAAAAGTCTTCAATAAAGAGGTGTGCGCCCTGAACCCAACCGTCCAGATCTGTGCTGAATCGCAATATTATAACCAATTCACATTCCCATTTTCTTTGCTATACTTGTTTAATTTTTTATGAATTATTGAGCCTTACATTAAATCCATGTTCAAAATTTTGTTGTTGCCTTTCCCGAGTGAACCCACTGTAATGATTCATATTCAGAGCTTGGATATGGTTTGATTTGATGTGAACCATATTCAATACTTTCCCCCTTGTGTGTTTATGTTATATAAAGAAAAAAACTATGATAAAAATATGTGTAGACAACATTTCTCAGGTATATGTCTTGAAAGGTTTTTTTTTTTCATATATTCAAGTTCAGTTGAAATAAAAAGTATGCAATTTTGTTCATCCCCCAATTGATAGAGATTTATATAAAAAACACACACACAATTATTTTCCATTTCCCACGAGAACAATACCTTTTAATTTAGCCGGAAACTGAAACCCAAGCGGAGAATAAAGTTTGTTTGAATTAATGAATGGAAATTCTTTTATAATCAACACTCAAATAAACGTTGAATAGAAACATTTAAATGGCATGCTAGGCATTTTAATGACAAAATGATCTTTCTTTGTTGTTGAAATATAAAACTGTAAATAGTTTCCGTACTTGTTTTCATGAAAGACTTAACCCTTGTGCTGCATTAGATTTTTAACACCGTTGAGTGCATTAAGGACCAAAAATGGCCACATATTAAACATTGCCTAAAATATTATATATTATTATTATTTTCCACTTTTACCAAGTTAAATCTTTTAACCAGCATCAGTCCTCATCATAACTACCAAAAATGTATTCAATTTCAGGATTTTAACCCTTTAATTACCAGTTTTGTTTGCGAAACCATCGATTTGTATAAGAGGAAAAAACACAAAAATTCAATTATTTTCAATAAACTAAATGCAAAGAGAAAACTTTAGATTTGGATTATCACAGTCCCACTTTGCAAAAAATCCCACTTAGCGCGTTAGAGACCAAAAATTTTAATGGGTTTCAATTGGTCTTTATGGTGCTGAGTGTTACTATTTGATCTACACAGTGTGTGTTATACTGTACATATTTTGCAAAATGGGATCACATTTTTTACATGTATACAAAAAGTCACAATTTTGCCAAATTTCATACCATTTGCACTAAAACAGCCAAAATGGTCAAAGAAATTAAACTGCAAAAGACCAAAAATGTCCCTAATGCAGCATAAGGGTTAAACATGGATTAAATATATAATAAAGACATCACAGGTTAAGAGAGAATACAAGGAATATAGTCCATTATTTTAGCTAAATGTCCCAATGTAGCTAATTCACAAGCTTTGGATATTGATTTTTTTTTTTTTTTTTTTTTTGTGACATTCTTCTCAAGCTACTTTAATGACGAGTCATTTTAGTAAGTTGTTCTCTTTCAACATACCTTCTTATGTTTATTTTGGACCAGAAGAGATGGACCGTTCACATGTAGCTTGAACTGATTCATATACAGCGATCTGTCTGTTTATTGGATGAGAGACTAGGATTAGGAGAGACTAGGAGACTAGGAAAGGATTATTAGGAACACCAGACTAATACTGTGTTTGACCCCCTTTCCCCTTCAGAACTGCCTTAATTCTTCGTGGCATTGATTCAAAAAGGTGCTGAAAGCATTCTTTAGAAATGTTGGCCCGTATTGATTGGATAGCATCTTGCAGTTGATGGAGATTTGTGGGATGCACATCCAGGGCACGAAGCTCCTGTTCCACCACATCCCAAAGATGCTCTATTGGGTTGAGATCTGGTGACTGTGGGGGCCATTTTAGTACAGTCAACTCATTGTCATGTTCAAGAAACCAATTTGAAATGTTTAAAGCTTTGTGACATGGTGCACGGTGGTGGCCATAAAGAGATGAAAATGGTCAGAAACAATGCTCAAGTAGGCAGTGGCATTTAAACGATGCCCAATTGGCACTAAGGGGCCTAAAGTGTGCCAAGAAAACATCCCCACACCATTACACCACCACCACCAGCCTGCACAGTGGGAACAAGGCATGATGGATCCATGTTCTCATTCTGTTTACGCCAAATTCTGACTCTACCATCTGAATGTGTCAACAGAAATCGAGACTCATCAGACCAGGCAACATTTTTCCATCTTCAACTGTCCAATTTTGGTGAGCTCTTGCAAATTGTCGCCACAAATGCTTTGCTGCATATCTCGGTTGTAACGAGTGGTTATTTCAGTCAAAGTTGCTCTTCTATCAGCTTGAATCAGTCGGCCCATTCTCTTCTGACCTCTAGCATCAACAAGAAATTTTCGCCCACAGGACTGCCGCATACTGGATGTTTTTCCCCTTTCACACCATTCTTTGTAAACCCTAGAAATGCTTGTGGTGAAAATCCCAGTAACTGAGCAGATTGTGAAATACTCAGACCGGCCCGTCTGGACGCTGAAAATTGCTTAAATCCCCTTTCTTTCCCATTCTGAGATTCAGTTTGGAGTTCAGGAGATTGTCTTGACCAGGACCACACCCCTAAATGCATTGAAGCAACTGCCATGTGATTGGTTGATTAGATAATTGCATTAATGAGAAAAACTGAACAGGTGTTCCTAATAATCCTTTAGGAGAGTGTATATCATTTTATCAAAGATTCATTAAAATCATGAAATCAGTTTTGTCAACCCAGCCTAGTGTCCACATGCTGACATGTTCACCTGTTGTATCTGGTCTGTGTTGTGTTTGCGTAGTGAATTAGACACCATCAGAGAAGCGCAAATGAAATGTCACTGCTTCAGTCAATGATTTTGGCCCTCCAAAACCAGTTTGGCTTCTAAATAGGGGCACCTTTTCACATTGTGATCGACTTGGTAAAAATCCAGCTTTTGATGTTGTTTATGTGTCTTTGTGGTGCTTTAAGACACACCATGTGTAAATCATCAAGTCAACATTATTTCTGAGTATTTTCTCCTTAAAACCGCACCAAACACAGTCTCAAAATCACGCTTTGAAATCGCTGGTGTTTCTGACGTCACAAACCACCTTGTAACCAATCAGATCAACGCGCCGGCGGGCTTTAGCATATCATTAACAGCGAACTAGCAGAGGAGTCTCGAGAGAAGCAGGTTATCACAGTATATTTTTCTGTTGATATGAAAAAGTGGGCATATGATTTATATTACGATCTTATGATGAACTATATGCTTTTGTCCACTGACATTCTGGGTTATTCAAAGCCTTTCTGATGATCTCTAGACTGAGATGGCGAACGGGAACATTAAAGTCCCCGTGAAATCAAAATTGAACCTATTTACTTTATAGCGCATATTACTAGTCTTGTGGTGAACAATTAATCCGTGCAAGTAAAAATATATTTAAAAAATGTTTTACCTTGGTAATCTTTAATCAAAATCTGAAAAGTTACTTCCGGTCTGGAACGGTTTCTTTTTCTGATGACGTAGGTTTCACAGTTTGGGTGGGGAAACGCTTAACCACTCCCCTCAAACCGTTAGTTTACTATGAGCGAGAGATGGAGAGGAGGAGCGCTAGAGTAAAACCCTGCCCTCTGTTCAATATTCCGTTTCACTTGGAAATACGTCACAGCACTGGAGAAAAATCGTTTGCGACTTCCGGTTCACGGGGACTTTAACAACACATTATTATCTGTTTGATAACATAATCAAGTAAAAGGCTAATCATATTAATTACCGCGATGTGTCCGTCTTTGTAAAGAGCGATACCACTGTGCAGCGTTTACTTCAGTAAGTTGAGCGAGTGGTTCTCTGAGCTGAGTGAGTGAGTGGAGGCAGGGCTCATTTGCATATTTCTAGGACCGCGTATTCTAAACGAGGCAAGGGTGTCGAGTTACATTAAAGCTATTTTAAGGCATGTAGAATTGTTTTGTTTTTTTAACAGGAAAAAAACAACAACATTTAAATATGTCATTTTGGTGATCAAAGATTAGTTTTAAGGCACACAAATATCGACTACGGGGGACTTTAACAACCTTGTAGGGGTACGGTAAATATTTCAAGATTATGTTTAGGTTAATTGTACTGTGGAGAGTTTCGTATGATGTTTTGAAGCCTGTTCTGAGCTCTATAGACCTTATTCAGAGCAGCGCCATGACAGGTATGAAAGTGAGGCTGTGAGGGATAGACTTACCGTGTTTCCAATGGCATCCGCTGTAAAAAGCTGAATAAAGCGGCTAGATTACTTACAATTTTCCACAGCTTACATTGTCAGGAGTTTTTTGTCAACTGACATTTCTTGGAAAGATATTTTCCCAGTGTTTCATGAGCAGAAAAATCCGAAAACACATTAAATAACAGTACAGCCCATTGAAGAGATGCAAGTCTATCCCTCACAGCCTCGCTTTCATTCTCATTAAAAATCAAAGATCGCGCTGCCGTGAATAAGGCGTATTAGAGTTGAATTGTTAATGATTATTAAAAGTGAGTGTTGAGTAGTAAGAGGCAGGACTTCATTTGGCAATGAGAGCATCAATAGAGGACTACAAATTACTGCACCATTAATGTGAAGGAACTGTTTCCTGAGCAATGATTGTGTATCAGTGCAGCCTGTTAAGAAAAAACTACCGTCGCTTCAGCTTGATGAAGGTGAGTTCGGTCCGCGGCCCGAGAAGGGGAACGGTGTTTGTTTGTTATGCGTATGTGTGTGCGTTTCTAACCTGCGTGAGAGGATGGAGCAGGTAGTAGTGCTTGGGAACTAATTGAAATGAGAGGCGATGTGCAAGTCTCCTCCAACATCGCCAAGCCATTCGTCAGGGTGACATCACCGTACTCACACCACATCCATCTTCCAGAGCAGGCCCAGGCTTGCACCGCTCGTCGTGATTAATATCCATACCTCCCAACTGCACACCGTCACTCCCAGCGCATTCAAACACAAGCACACTGGGAGGCAGCGGGCAGCTTCCCCTGTAATCTTCTGCAGAGCCGGACATCTGTGGTGTGGGATCCTTTTCCGTGCCTCCGCCACTGATGGCGGAAAGGGAGTTGGCAAGGAAGAGTGGCAGTGTAGCGCTCCTTTATTGCCCATCCAATTGGAGAATCCGCTGGCTCTGCTGGTAGCCGCACGCTCGACAGCCCCCTGATGAGTTGGGCGATGTTTTCACCTTAGAGTGTTAGCAAAACACAAGACGCAGAACAAGGAAAGCCCACAGCAACCACCTGGCATGAGTTTCATCCACATCTGCACCGATAATTAAAGGAATTACATCAAGGATTGATAGACAAAATGGACACAATATACTTGCTTTCCTTTAGTTTCAAACTTCTACGACTGTCTTTTTTTTCTAAACGGTGAAAGCATTTTCAAACCAGAGGCTGTCAAACTCCAAAAGACTTTTTACTTAAGTAGAGTGATGCTAGGAATGAGATGTAAGAGATGTAAGAGCTGTAGCAGAGGGCGAGATATTCAATAAATGACAGGTGAATATTTGGCCTGTTCCTCACACAAAGACTTTTAAAATTGAGGTTTAGAGAGTGCAATAGTCAGCTTCCAGAAGTATTCAATTCTGCACTGGGATAAAAAAAAAGTCACAATAACTTTAACGAAAAACTTATAAACCTTTTCATAGATATTTACTGTGAGTTTTGAGGTTGTCAATTAATAGTATCCCATGCTGAAATCCAGTGTGAACCAGCATGATCTGAAATAGTAGATATCTCACCATTGAAACGATAAATACTACAGCCATTCAGTCTTTTACATTTGTTTGATTGTCTGATTATGTCTGATTTTCAAATACATACACTAAGGGCAAATAGCCCGCCTTGTTGGCCAAGACTTCCCTACAGGAAAAATACTCACCGCAAACAATGCAGCTGAAACCTAATGTACTGTTTTGTGTGACTCAATACCCAATTCTGCTCAGTGTGATCGTGACACTGCTGTTTATCATACCACTCATCCGGGTAACTGAAACCAGCGCTACCTTTACCACAGATCAGTCCCTCCAGAAAAACGCGATTATGCGATCGCTGAATTCAATGCAAAATCAGCCAAAGTCCGCATATTTATGCGGGGGCCGCATTTTTTCAAATACGCCGCACTTTCGCCGCATAAATGGCCGATTTCCGTGCAAAATATGCGGGGTTTGCATAATTTCATAATCCTCGCATTTTTGTTGGAAAAAAAGTCACATGTATCTTAGCAGCAAGTTGAAAAATGTTGCGTTTGCTTCACATAAGAGCAGCCATTTCCCCCTGTTTCCATGGGAACGTTATGAAGTGACGCAATTACGCGACGCCAGACAGACTCACGGAGGCGATTGACATCACACAAATCGAACTCGTATAACTGTCTGTCGAACGTTCTACTGTCACATCGTTACTTAATAAACAACATAAGATAAAAGAAGTAGCATCAAACAGAAATTACCCGCACACATGGGGTGTTCGAGGCGCACATATAACACTGCAGAGAGTTCAACAGGGAGCGCGCAGCTCTTAAAGGGGCCACACATTATTTACACTCGTTACAGTCTGAAATAAAACAAGATGAGAAATTAAATATTCCCAGCACTTTCTATGATGTAGTATGCTTGCTTATCAAAGGAAGTAATAAGAAATGACTCTTATATTAACAGGATGTTGGGGGCATCACTTTTTTTCTCTTTTTCATCAAACCGCAATTTTTGCAAGTTCCCTCAATTTTTGCAAATTCCAGCAATTTCATCGCATAAAATTGCATAAATATCCCACATATTCCATCGCATTTTTAAAGAAAACTGGCCGCATAATCAATAAATTTTTGCCCGCAATAATCACAAAAAAAAAAAAAACTCAGCGTTTTTCTGGAAGGAATACTATTATGGTAAATGTTAAATATAAATCGCAAATTTTTTCACAATTTTTTGGAAATTACAACCACAAAATCAGTCATTTTGATCGCAAAAATCACAAAAAAAAAATCGTGAAATCCTGGAGGGACTGACAGATTCACGCTCTCTCATTTCATAGAAAGTCACTGTTTTGCATCTTGACACCTGGTCACAGAATAATTTCACTGTAAGAGCAGCTCAGAGATCCTTCATCTACAGTGGGGCCAACAAGTATTTAGTCAGCCACTGATTGTGCAAGTTCTCCTACTTAGAATAATGAGAGAGGTCTGTAACTTTCATCATAGGTACAGAGACAAAATGAAAATCTCACGATGCATGGCCCCATTCAGGCCACGTTTACACAAAGCCGGGTATTTAGCGAAACGAATATTTTCCCCCTCTCCGTTTTCAAAAATAACATCGTTCACACACCCGCATAAATTGAGCGCCATCATAACTATGCCAAACCTATTGGCGGCAGTGTAGGGAGAAGGATAAAGCCACGCAAGCCAATCAGAATCCTCAGAATTGACAAGAGAGAACCTAAAACGCCGTTTCTCCCAGTTCACACGACAACACATAACCGGCGTTTTCAGAAATCTCCACTTTGGCCGGAGTTTTAAGAAATAATCATTTTGTGGTTTTCGTGTAAACGAGAGGCCAATCCCCAGGGAAATATCTGCGTTGTCCCTTCGTGTAAACAGGGCCTCATTCTTCCCTCAATACGGATCAGTTTTGCAGAAAAACAGCCCCAAAGCATGATGTTTCCTCCCCCATGCTTCACAGTAGGTATGGTGTTCTTGGGATGCAACTCTGCATTCTTCTTCCTCCAAGCACGACGAGTTGAGTTTTTACCAAAAAGTTCTATTTTGGTTTCATGTGACCACATGGTATTCTCCCGATCCTCTTCTGGATCATCCATACGCTCTCTGGCAAACTTCAGACGGGCCTGGACATGTACTGGCTTAAGCAGGGGGACACGCCTGGCACTGCAGGATTAGAGTCCCTCTCGGTGTAGTGTGTTACTTATGGTAGCCTTTGTTACTTTGCTCCCAGCTCTCTGCAGGTCATTCATCAGGTCCCTCTGTGTAGTTCTGGGATTTTTGCTCACCGTTCTCATGATCCTTTTGACCCCACGGGATGAGATCTTACGTGGAGCCCCAGATCAGGGGAGATTATAAGTGGTCTTGTATGTCTTCCATTTTCTTACAATTGCTCCCACAGTTGATTTTTTTTTTTTCACACCAAGCTGCTTGCCTTTTGTAGATTCACTCTTCCCAGCCTGGTGTAGGTCTACAATTTTCTTCCTGGTGTCCTTCGACAGCTCTTTGGTCTTGGCCATGGTTGAGTTTGGAGTGTGACTGTTTGAGGCTGTGGACAGGTGTCTTTTATACAGATAACGGGTTCAAACAGATGCCAATAATACAGGTACGACGGCGTTTTGGGGGCTCAAAAACACAAAAAAGTGAAACCACCCTACAGAGTGGAAATCTTAAAAACGCTCCACCGCCGCGTTCCCGTGTAAAGGGTAAAAACGCAAAAGTCTGCTTGACAGTGAAGGTTGTACGCAGGTGCACGGACTTGGTGTTGTTGTAGTATGCATTCTTAGCCGTCTGGAGTGCACACTACATTGAATTTCACACGCGTGCGTCATCATATCATATTTCCAAAACGCTCGTCTAAACGCAGAATAAAAAGTGACAACGCAACGCCACTTTTGCGTTTTCTCTTCAGAATCGTTTCGGTGTAAACCAACCCGGTCTCATCCCAAGACGTCATATAACTGACGTTTTGGGACGTCTTTTGACCATACGTCCATATTCGCCTTTTTAGGGGCCCCCTTAAACGTCGGTAGATGAGGTTATGGGATCCTAACTCTACCCCATACCTAAACCTAACCCTAAACCTAACTGACGTTAAAGGTAAAGCGTCAGTTGTATGACGGCCCGGGATCGCCATCTACCGACGTTTAAGGGGGCCCTAAAAAGGCGGATATTGACGTATGGTCAAAATACGTCCCAAAACGTCAGTTATATGACTTTTTGGGATGAGACTGCGTTATGTAAACATAGCCTTAAAGGGATAGTTCACTTTGAAATTAATTTTTGATATGTTTTAGCTTGCCTCAAGGGCATCCAAGATGTAGGTGTCTTTGTTTCCACAGTATTTTCAATTTTGACATTTTTCAGTCAAACCGTTGTTGTCTATCAGTCATATACTGGAGGCTAAGGGGGTCCACCAAAAAGCATGCACAGAGAAGTCCAGATTAAACATGATTTAATGACTCGTAAATGTAAGTACACATTGATGGCCTAAGACATGAAACGAGCGGTTTGTGTGAGAAAACAAACAGTATTTATATCGTTCTACCTCTTGTAATCATAGGCATGACAAAATAATTTGACGGCACGGGTGCTTCGGTGTGCGCATGCGCCGGAAGTGATCGCTTGCGCGCCTACGTCACTCTTTGTTTATATAGAGATTTCAGAAGTTTTACCTTTCACTAAACATATTTAGATATACAGTACGGAAAACCACAATGGAAGACGATTTCGGTATATCTAAATATGTTTAGTAAAAGGTAAAACTTCCGAAATCTCCGTGTAAATGTTGAGTGACATCACACGCAAGCGATCACTTCCGGAATAACATTGAACTGATTCAGTTCGGTTCTGTTGGACATTGAACAACTGATTCAGATCACTTGGATTACACGAGGTAAAAACAATATAAATATTGTTCATTTTCTCACACAAACCGCTCGTTTCGTGTCTTAGGCCATCAGTGTGTACTTACATTTACGAGTCATTAAATCATGTTTAATTTTGACTTCTCTGCATGCTTTTTGGTGGACCCCCTTAGCCTCCAGTGTATGACTGATAGACAACAACGGTTTGACTGAAAAATGTCAAAAATGAAAATACTGTGGAAACAAAGACACCTACATCTTGGATGCCCTTGAGGCAAGCTAAAACATATCAAAAATTAATTTCAAAGTGAACTATCCCTTTAAAGAAGAAGTTACAGGTCTGTGAGAGCCAGAAATCTTGCTTTGTGGGTGACCAAATACTAATTTTCCACCATAAATTCTTAAAAAAATCCTACAATGTGATTTCCTGGATTTTTTTGTTCTTCTCATTTTGTCTCTCATAGTTGAAGTGTGCCTACGATGAAAATTACTAATTATTCTGAGTAGGAGAACTTGCACAATCAGTGGCTGACTAAATACTTTTTGGCCCCACTTGTATCTATCTATGTTCTTCAAAATTCATACAGGTTTGGAACAACATCAGCATGAGTAAACGCTAATTTTCAGTTCATTTTCAACTGAATTATTCCTTTGACAACAAGCTGGAACTGTCGGATGACAGAAGATGGTCTTATCAAAGCAGGCTGTCAAACCACATTTGGACTTTTGCGTTGTCTTCCTTCACCCCCCTCCTCATTACGAAGAGATGCATCTCCCACCTGCTATCGGGGGCGAGCAGCACTTTGAAGATGCTCTGAAATGTGACCACGTACGCCCGCTCCCTTAGACTGATTAGCTTTGATACCCCCCCATCTGATGTACGCAACAGTGTCATGCTCTTGTAGCTCTCAGGCTGAAGCTTACACTTAACGTAAAAGCCTTTCGCTGTCTTTGAGATGCAGAGTGAGTCGCCCCCACCATGACACACACACTTCCATTCAGTGCCATTCAAAGCTGGATGTGATTGATTGGGAAGTGCTCCATGAGAGCAGGGCTGTTCAATGCACACCACTCTTTTGTCATTCACAGGGTTCCTGCCTGCCCAGAGAGAGCATGTCATGTAATCAGATTAAGAGAAGTGCTGTCACAGGACAGGATGGCTAACAGCTGGCCCATAAGCACCCTGATTTACTTTACGCTGCTTATTGCTTACTCCTAAAGGCATTGGACTTTAGTGGAAGCAATCTGTTTTATCAGTCCCAAATTTCCCGGGTCGTTTATCCTCGCCCATCAACATTATGGGTTTTGGTTTGTGGCGTTCCACGACGGCACATAAATATGACAGGTTTTTGTGTCTTTGAGGTGAACGCGCTTAATACCATAGAAATTGCACGTCCGTCGCAATCTCATCAACTGCTCATTTCAGCTGAATTGAAAATCAAAATACCAAGACTACACCGGTTGTTCCATCCGAGAGTAGGCTGAGATTCTCGGCGTCGAGAGCTCTTACTGTTATTAAGAGCTCAACGATGGAAAGGCGGTCTTGTCAGATCTCATCTAAATCCAGGTATGACATTCCTCTAATGCTGTCCCATCATTTATCTGCAGTCATTAATTCCACGCCAGTCACTCCATCATAAACTTCTCCTTCATAAATGATGGAATTATATGATTTATCGGACAGTGGTGCCGCGTTCGTTTTATTTGTCTGGATGTAGTCGTTTATTCAGAAATGCATCACAATGCGGTACATAGTGTGATGCATATGTTAACAAGTGCGAAATGTCATGGTGGTATAACTCATAGACATATTAATAACAAGATGCAGATTCTGCACATACGTCAATCGCCATCTTGAAATGGTCAACAAGATCTTTTAACTGTAAATGGATGTCAAAGATGCCTCAGTGATATAGTAATATGTATATCTTTGTAGATTACATATATTGACATAATAATACATACTAAAATAGATTGCTATGCAAATCTTTATTATTCAACGTATGCTTATAGGAGTAGTTCACTTAAAAAAAAAAAAACTTCTTTCTTCAGTCGAAAAGAAATGAAGGTTTTTGATGAAAACATTCCAGCATTTTTCTCCATATAATGGACTTCAATGGGAACCAAACCATTCAAGCTCCAAATGAGAGTTTCAGTGCAAACTGTTTAAAGGGCTTTAAACGACACCAGACGATGAATAAGGGTCTTATCAAGTGAAATGATCGCTCATGTAGTAAAAAAAAAAAGTCTAAGTTTTATAAGTTCAAATGCTCGCCTTGCTCATTTGGCTCATTGAATGAACCAAATGACTCGGAAAAAGAAGTTCGAACAGGTGAGTCACAAACGCGCATCACAGAACAGGGCAAGGCGAGCATTTGAGCTTATAAAACTTAAACTTTATTATTTATTTATTAAATGAGCGATCGTTTCGCTTGATAAGACCCTTATTCATCGTCTGGAATCGTTTAAAGCCCTTTGAACAGTTTGCAGTGAAACTGTCTTTTGGACCTTGAACCGTTTGGTTCCCATTGAAGTGCATTATGAGAAAAATCCTGGAATGTTTTCATCAAAAACCTTCATTTCTTTTCGAATGAAGAAAGAAAGACATGGACATCTTGGATGACGTGGGGGTGTGTAAATTATCAGCAAAAGTTTTTTTTTTTTAAAAGTGAACTACTCCTTTAAGATCACCAGATTCAATGGCGTTTATCCAATACTTATCCAAAATATGCAGAATTGTTTAATGTTGATTACCAATTAAATCTTGTACACATTGTCTAGAAAAAAGGACTACATCTCCAAATTTGCTTTGCTTTTTTGGTGTTATTTGTTGGCCAAAATAAGTACGGTGGAAGTATCTAACATAAAGGATGCATTTAGTAACACAGTGTCCTTGTTACACATGTTACATTACTGTAGTAATAACTATAAACTATGCATAATTACATGCCACTAACCCCAGAAAATAAAGTGTAACCAAGCTTTTTGGTGTCAGATGACAAGAAAAACGTAAATGGGTGAGAGATAGCTTCACGTTTTTGTTACATGGCAAGATTATTCAGATTCTCCAATAGCAAATGTTGTAATGTTTTTAAAAATGCACATTTGGAAGATTAAAGATTAAAGTTAGAACGCCACCAAAGATTTCAAATGGGAATACCCATTAGAATGAGTGATTTGTGTGTGTGTACGTAAACCATCCCAGTAATTCAGAGAAAAACAAGCCTCGCCCCATACTTTGCTGGATGCCATTCATTGCATGCTGGAAGCGCATCTATTTCGCAGAGAAACCTCTCGTTGTGGCCTCTTCTTTTCCGCCCCTCCATCAGAAAGCGAGCAGAAATCAGATGTGAATGGGCCCCAGTGTTCAGAGGGCCGTAAAAACAGCTCTCTTGTTCTAGCCTTCCCCCCGACTTCCCAGACACATCATTGAGTCGGCCAGCGAGTGTCTTTGAAGAGAGGACTTTACAGTGATACAAATGGCAGTCCAGCTCTTTTAGGGATGTGCTCTCCGCCTCTGCCTAGGCACTTTCCCCTTCAAATCCCAGCTTTTCTGGAATTCAATGGCCCGACAGGGACCGGCATATGGGGGACGTTGAGTTCTGGGAAAAAGATATCGCTTCCCTGGAGTGAGGGGTGAGGGAATCGAGAACCCCTAAGGGAAGCAGGAACACGTTTATGCCTCTTTATGTTTTTTTGAGGGTGGCCTTCATCATCCTCACCCCAGAGTCCCTCTATTCAGCCCTGGGGAGAAAATGAAGGGGGGTTATGAGACTGTCAAGGCAGTGATTGTGTAGCTGAGGTTGGGCAGGCGGGGTTGGGAGACTGGCAGATACTTCAGACACACAGACAGCCTTGTTAGCTGGCATCCACAGTGAAGGAAAGAGAGGAAGACAGACTGGCTGATGTCAAAAGCTACTACTCCATTGCATCATCCTCTTCCTTCCTTCATTATTGTCGTCTCCATTAATAACAAAGACTCTCTCTAAAGCTCAATAACGAGTATTACATATTCTCCATTCTTTTTGCCTCAGCTTCTGAGAGAGTAGAGGGATTTTCCCGTCCCCCAAAATGAAAATTCCATCATAATTCACTCACTCTCAAGACTTTTGTTGATTTTGTTGAAAAAAGTGAAGATATTCTCTTAAAATTTTGTCCATCCTTTAAAAAGTACCATATCTGATGATGAAAGTTTTTTTTTTTTTTTTTTTTTTCCGGCTGCAATGCACATTTAACTTCCCCCTACATTAAAGGGTAACTAAACCCCTGGTCAGAGCCTGACTCCACCCACTGGCAATATTTGAAAAATGCTGAAAAAGTGGGCAGATCCCAGTGGAGATAGAGGGGACGAAATAAATGCTAAAACACTCTATCCTGATCATTTTCAATACTCGCAATTCCAACTCCTGACTCGCTACATTGGTTTTGACGAAACAAGCTGGTTTTTATACTGCCAAGAGCGTGGTGAGCTGAAACGTGCGTACGTCGCGAAGAACCGCTAACATCCAATAGGAAAATTCAACTGCAATAGCCACCGTTCAACCTGAAGAGGGCAGCACTAAGACGTGTTTACACCATACCCAGATAGCAAACTGACATTGAATCAACGTGGAAATATGACATCGAAACAACGTTGATCTGACATTGTTTTGCTCATCGAATTTACGTTGAACCAACGTCAGACGCGTCATTCTTTCAAAACTAACGGAAAATCAACTTGAAATCAACGTGTTGTTTCAACGTTATGAAAGCAAACCAATTTTCGATTTTCATTTAGCTTTGAAGAATGCCGCGTCTGACGTTGGTTCAACGTTAATTCGATGAGCAAAATCAACGTTGTTTCAATGTCATGAGAGACGTCGTTTCCACATTGATTCAATGTCAGTTTGCTGTCTGGGTATATTGTAGAAATAAAACACTTTATACACAAATGTCAAAAAAAGTTACTCGAATCAATGACTGATATTTATAAAGATCCATTCTTACAGATCATTAACTACAAAAAGTTGGTTTAGGGTTTAGTTACTCTTTAAATAGATGCTCACTAAGTTTGTAGGTGTTCCATTACATTACCCTACAAAGACAATATCACAGGGTATACCAACATCTGTCCCAGATTTATTTGAGACAAAACTTGGTACCTGTCAACACATTCTTGAACAGGAATAGAGCACCCTTGGCTTAAACTTCTATGGTTTGGCCTAAAGTCATGAGACTACCCAGATAGCAAACTGACATTGAATCAACGTGGAAACGACGTCTCTCATGACATTGAAACAACGTTGATTTTGCTCATCGAATTAACGTTGAACCAACGTCAGACGCGGCATTCTTCAAAGCTAAATGAAAATCGAAAATTGGTTTGCTTTCATAACGTTGAAACAACGCGTTGATTTCAAGTTGATTTTCCGTTAGTTTTGAAAGAATGACGCGTCTGACGTTGGTTCAACGTTAATTCGATGAGCAAAACAATGTCAGATCAACGTTGTTTCGATGTCATATTTCCACGTTGATTCAATGTCAGTTTGCTATCTGGGTAGTCTCTTTAATTATTAGGCGCATCCATCAGCCGGAAGTTGAACCCTCTCGGGAGTCGCCATTGTAGCAGAACTTCACCTGCTGTTAGCATCCCATTGACTTGCATTCATTTTGGCATCACTTTGAGAGCGAATAACTTTACATTTGAGGTGTCCAAAGACTTAATTTGTGCATTATTTATTTCTAAAGAAACACGGCAATGTATAAAACGCTCCGTTACTTTGTATCTTACGTTACGGGCCCGTAGATGCCGTTTTTGTGAAAAATAGGCTAACGATTGCGTCATCACTTCGCAACTTTCTGTTGCACAATAGAGACATGACCGTATAGCTCGCAGGCAATCTTTTACTGTCTATGAGGCAATCGGGGGAACATGGAGGCACAAAGTCGAGGGAGAAGCCTATAGATAGAGAGTCCATAAAAGCAACGGGACAAAATATTTCAACAACGTTTTGGCTTGGCACAGCTCCTAGAAGATTTACAACTGTCGTCACGCTCAGTTTGAGCCTGCGCAGTCGCTCAGACATCAGACAGGAAGTGCAAAGATCGGGCTTCAGTCTTCTCCGTTGAAATCAATGGGGTCGCTCGGTCCATTTTTTTGCTGTCTATGGGCAAGCATGCCATGTTTTACTATGACAACCATTTTGTGTGTCAGCCATTTAGATTTTTTACAGTAAGATGTTATTATTTACGAACATAGTAATGTTTTGTGAAACATAGTTTGTGTTGTTGCTGAGAACTGTGGGGGCGGCGCCAACTAGTGGCCAAAAATAGAAATACATTCTTCTAATTATTATTATTATTATTTTTTTACACATTTTTTTGTGGATCATTTCCGTGCACTGGGACTTCCCGAGTACAACAATACCAAACATGCAGGTTCTATAGCTTGTCCAACATTTTGATTTATCACATAAATAGACATGTGCCGGTATTCGGTAATGCGATAAATCGCGGTAATGAGTATGCACGACATTGTTATCGCGGGCTCTTCAAAATACCGTGAAAAATAATAGATTCGAATTTAGACTTTTAAAGCGCGCATTAGCTGCTTATTTTCCTTCAACCGCTCAAACACTGCGTGCATGCGCAGAACACGCGCGCACTCTGATGTAAACAATCCCCACATGTATAAGCACTGTGTGCATGCGGCAGTGCGCACTAGTCTAATGTAAACAATCCTCACATGATGAAGATGCATGGCGGAACGCTCCCGAAGATTTATCCCCGCAGGGCTGCCAACTCTCAGACATTCAGCTTGAGACTCAAGCTTGAGACTTTCAGACAGGACGCGGAATACACGCGCGACGCGCAGGGATGTTTTGTTGCTGCGTCGACCTGCATCGACCACGCCGGTGTTAAAGTTCAAAATAGTTAAACTTTTTATTTGTAAAATGGCAAATCGCGTTGTATCTGAAGGGCAACGTTGAACCAAGCGGCCAGCGTCGCGCATTCCGCATCCTGTCTGAAAGCCGCTTAACGCAATTGACACTTTTCACGCGCTCTCCCACAGAGAAAAATCACAGAGCAAAGAGGACACTGACACCGATAGACTAGACAGAGCAGGTTACTTTTGATATGAAAGTTGTTATTGATAAATTGAAGTTGATAAATCAGCTCTCATCACAGATCGTTGCTCCTCAGTTCAAGTAAACCGATCATCATGTTACTTTCGTTTTTATTTAAAGATACAGTATAACTTACCGAAAGGTATATTTACTTGTACATAATAACGATCAATCAGTGTTTTTAAACACGGAAAGAGGTCAGTAACACAGCAGGTCAGTAACAGTTGTGTCACAAAACGTTACATTTACCTCAGGAAAGCCATTTAATGACCAGCACATTAGTTGACTAGAAAAAAAATATCAAGGAGTGTTTTGCTAAATATTATATTCAATTTGTCTCTGTATGTTTACAGCATTATGTGAGTTTTTCTTTCTTTCTTGAGAAACATTAACAGACTGGGGCCTACCTAATATTTATCCAAATGATTCAATATTGAATTAAGACTGAAATCAAATCCAAGAATTTGATTGAATAATACAAACAGTGACCTACCAGTCATTGTAACATGTTGTCACTAAACTTTAAACAATTTGGTTTAGTTACCATATGTTTTGAAAATCACAATTACACATTGTGATACAAGTTGAGGTTTTTTTAGAAACCCACAATGCATCTGTTTTTCTTGAGCATTAAAATATAATTTCATTAAAATATCGTGATAATACCGTATACCGTGATAAAAGCTCAATCAATTAACCGCAGCATGAAAATTTGATACCGGCACATGCCTACACATAAATGACTATAGTAAATTGGTTCTAGTTCATTCGCTTGATTGGAATAAAGCCACTGAAATATTAAACTAGCCGGCCGACTCCAAAAATTTTAATTCTACGTGCCAAAGGAACCCGGCCAAATAATCATTTGTATATAAATGGATATAATTATTCAGCCCGTCCTCATCCTTTAGCGTCACATAGAACGCTATATGACAAAACAGCGCTATACTACGCACATGGCACCCTTTATCGTTAATATAACACGCGAACCCAAGGTGTCAAATCCTTTAGCATAAAGGCCAATTTATACTTCTGCGTAGGGTGCGCGCGGTAGGTACGGCGTAGCATACGCACAGACACGTCCCATACCGCGTACCCTTCGCCGTAGCCTGACGCGCACCTCTTCAAAAGTGCAACTACGCGTCACGATGACGCGGACCGCAAGATCGGTGATTGGTCGGCTTGGTGGCATCGCATTTCCTCCTACGCATTTCCGCACGTACCATCTCCTTTGACGTCTTCTCTCATTTCTGCGTTTCACTAAAATGAACTGTTTTTCCACCTCAATAAGCTCCAACTCCAACATGATCAGCTCCTTTCAGTCGCTATTGCTTGTAGTACCCTAGCTGCGAGGAATCGAAACACAGTGGAACATTAAAACCCTCCGCCGCCAACTAGCGTTCCGGAGCAGTACTGCAGAGCAACCAAGACCTGAACGCAGAAGTATAA
The DNA here is from genome assembly GCF_016745375.1 of Pimephales promelas. Next base: position 6,618,283 of record NW_024121444.1, read on the forward strand.
ATGCTCACAACGGCGTACCCTCGACGCAGAAGTATAAATTGGCCTTAATATGAGACTACCCTACCCTACCCCACACCTAAACCTACCCATCACAGCGCGTGTTATATTAACGATAACGGGTGCCATGTATAGCGCCGTTTTGTCTATAGCGTTCTATATGACGCTAAAGGATGAGAATGTGTTGAATTATTAAATGGAATGAGATATTTTCATAAAATATGACACATTTGTGTAAGGCTTCATTCTGAGAACACACTGATTAAAAGTAGCAGGACTGGGCCACTTATGGGCGCTACAATAAAACATGACATTTCCTTTAAACTACTGAACCGTTGGTCCATTTGACCTCAAATGGCATCGGCATGCCATGTCTTTTTTTGAGCTGCCATCATTGTGTCTTGAGAAACATGGATCTAATGGCTTATTCTCTGCAGTGCTTTTCCAAATTGAGATAAAACCTTTAAATGTACCATTAGAACCACCCTCATCATCACAACGATACGTTCAACCAACATATTTGCAGAACGTTTGCTTGGCCCCGATTGGTGCTACCTGCAGCTTTATGCTTTATTTATTTAGTTTCACAAGTGTTTATTGTTTTTAACTGGCAAACAAGACAATTGTACATTTGCAATGTCTTCAGTGACATCCTAATAAACAGTACATGACTCTAAAAATGTTAAGCATGTGATGTGCGAGGCCTTTGGGAATGCATGAAATGCAGAAGTGAGTGGAAATGTTTTGATATTCAAAGCATGCTCAGAGCGAGGCTGTCTGATGAGCTGTCCAGGTGACAGGGTAGATGAACGGAGGGCAAGGCATTGGATGGACAGCAGTGAGCAATCTGCCCGACGGCTTTAGTGATGAAAGAAGGTGAGGAAATCTCCTGTGGGTTTGCTGTATATTTAATGTGGTCATATTCCAGCGTCAGCTCCAGCCCAACTCCCACCAGCTCGATGTCATGTCATTGTTGCCGCATCGATCGATATCTGTGTGTGCGATTGAGCCAAAAATGTTTTGCAATGATGGAATTTGAACATGCAGGATTGGCCTGGGACGGAGCTTTCACCCTCTTTCTGTCTGCATTGTGAACAAGAGTTATTGTTAAAAGCACTACGTAGATAAAGCCCAAAACTCTTATAGGAGAGTCTGTGTTTCATCGCTTTTAGTGATGTTAAGCACTACTGATATTGTAAGTCTGGTATTGTTTCCACACTGCCTGTGGAAAGCATTCTATTCCCCTAGGGGATAATAATATTGTAATGTATTGCATTATCATTGAATTAACAAGTACCATCATCTCTAGAGACCATATGATGCTGGGAAATGTACAGATAGCAGATTACAGACTACAAATATTTTTTTTCTTGGTGAATGTAAATTTTGGGATGATCCTACCCAACATAAACATATTGAACCTGACTAGATGTCCCAATTTCCCCCAGACAGTCCCGTATTTCAACTCTATTTTTAGTGACCAAAATTATTATGAAAAAAAATCATGTTTTGTCCTGTATTTGTTTCCTAAATTGTCTTTGGTTTAGGTGATCATAAAAGCGACGAAAGGCCCAAGTCACGTGAGAATAGCTTAAACAAAGGTAGCCAATCTCGTCATTGTATATTTTGGAGAACAATTGATTATCGGTTAGCCTGACTTGCAGTTAGTGAAGGCGGGATATAAGCGAGTGCGGAGGAGTTCAACAAAGCGAGTGTGTACCTTTAACAAAGTATGTGTACGAGTGTGTACATTTAACAAAAGCGTGATGAACTGATGCTTTTGACATTTCGTCTTCATCCAACGCACATGGCACCCTTTAGCTTCAATATGAGACGCAGATTGATATGGGCCAGAAGGCGCCTCCTAGTGGTCTAACCCTAACACTACCCCAGACCTAAACCTACCCATAACCGAAGCGTGTTATATTGACGCTAAAGGGTGCCATGTGCATTGGATTAAGATGAAATGTCAAAAGCGTCAGTTTATGACACCTTGGGATAAGACCGGGCTGGTTTTTTCAGGTACAGCAGGTTTATTTAACATGTATAAAATTATCAAACATCTTATGTGTTATGTTATCTGAATAACATTAATGGCAATCCTCCTCAGGGACATTCCTGTTTACACTTGGTATTTTAATCCGTATTTTGTCGACTTTTATCCACTTCTGTCCTGATTTCTTCAAGGGGAGGGTCTAGAGCGTCATATAGTGACGCTTTTGACAATGCGTATACATCCAACGTCACCCTTTAGCGTCAATATAACACGCACAGAGCTTTGCTCGGTTATGGGTAGGTTTAGGTCTGGGGTAGGTTTATGGTTAGAGCACTAGAGGGCGCCTTCTGACGCTAAAGGGTGCCATGTGCGTTGGATGTATACGCATTGTCAAAAGCGTCAGTATATGACGCCTTGGGATGAGAACAGGCTGAAAAAACACAGTTAAATAAATTTCGAATTTGCCCTACTGTTTGTAATTTGGTGTTCAGGGATATGTCCCGTATTACACCATAAGAGATCTGGTCACCCTGTGTAACAGGCAATAACAGATTGAAGCAATAGCTATCATAACCTCAGTTTGACCCCAGTGCTTTGTGGATTCTACAACAGCCCTGCATATATAAGAGTGATGCGTAAAAACAGCTTTTAAAAAAATCTTAATTGGTTTCCAAAGAAAACATTTGCTTCCACATTTCCAATTAAAACACATCCACGAACCACAGAGAATATATTTTTTTAAATGTAGCCTGTGGGTTTTCTTTGTTGTCTTCTATAATAGTTCTGGAACTTGTTTTTTAAATTAGATCGTATAGAATCATTTTCAGTCCAAGCCTCTCCTGCTTGTGTTGTGTTTTTTTATGTAAAATGTAAAGAAAAAAATATTAATAATAATTACAAATACATATAAAAAGGATGAAATTTAATTACTATTTACCATCACAATCACTGTAGTGTGTTAAAGTATAATGGGTTACTTTAGTATTATTACTGTATTGCTTAAATCCTGTAACTGATTAATGTGGTCTTTATTTTACACCCCTAGTTGTGTGTCGGGGTGATCTCTGAATAATGTCATGTTTGTCCTCATTAACGTGTATTTGAGAAGACAAATGCAGCAATGTATTTTGCATGAATATAAGCGATTTAACTCTTATTTGATTCGCCGTGCGGCTCTACGTCAAAATAAAGTGACATAATGAAGTGCAGAATGTCTGCCAATGCCCTTGAGATGTTCAGGAAAGCTGCTCTCTATAAACCTATTTCCTATCTTTGCATGCTTTATTTGATATGCTAATATATTACATGCTGTTTAATTGATTTGTTCCTGATGAAAGCACAATAAAAATGCATTTGGGGAAAAGGATGGTGAGCCTTTTTTTCCGTCCATAGAGGAACAGTGCTCCCTTTGCATTACAATTATTTGCTGTCATAAAGACGTGTTTATTCGCTGTCTATTTCACATAAGTTAAGCTGTGTTCAGTCAGTCATGTTTTTATGTAAAGATTACTCCCAAGAAAAGTCAATCATATATTATGTGAGTAAAACACTTACTTCTCGGAGGAAATGAAGTCAGATCATATTCATTAATTTAGTTAATTCTGCCGCTTTATACACCTAAAAATTGGTAACCTGCTTGCTAAATTGTTCCCTTATTATGCTATTTCAATGTGATTTAACCTATAAAAATTAGTTTTGTTGATACAAATGTATTTTGTTTGATTTAATGATTAGTCTGACTTGATTAAAACCAGTTAACGAAGGTGTTTCTATTTTTAGGCTACCATTTTTTGTCAGTTTTAAAGGCTCACTGAAGTGTCTTGGATCGCGCAGCTCTGTTTGATGCTTCAGCGCAGTCTCATCCCAAGACGTCATATATCTGACGTCTTGGGATGTCTTTTGACCATACGTCAACATTCGCCTTTTTAGGGTACCCTTAGATGACGTTATCTGATCCTAACCCTACCCCAGACCTAAACCTACACCGTCACCTAACCGACGTTAAAGGTAAAGCGTCAGTTGTATGACGGCCCGGGATTATCATGTAACCGACGTTTAAGGGTACCCTAGAAAGGCGGATGTTGACGTATGGTCAAAAGACGTCCCAAGACGTCAGTTATATGACTTCTTGGGATGAGACTGTGTTAGATGCTTTGACATAATCTCCACTGAAACAGGAAGCTAAGGCAGGACATATTTAATGGCTCCTCCCTCTTTTCAAACAGCCGTTTAGTTTCCCTCTCAGACCGACAGCACCATGGAAGCGAATCCGAGCGCTGATGATACGCTGGATTCAATAGTAGAAGTGTGAATGAATTCGAGTCATTTCATTCGTAGCCAACGTACAGTTGGAAACGGGATAAAACTTGAGCGCTTGAGCAGCCGAACACACACTCCAACACATAGCTCTGTGACGTGTCAACAGTAGCTACAGTAACAGTAGCAAGGGGGTAATCCATCAGCCGGAAACTGAAGTCTCCCCGGGGGCCGTCATTAGCTAGCAAGCCTTTACCTGCTGTTAGCATTCCATTGACTCCCATTCATTTTGGTGTCATTTTGACAGCGAATAACTTTACATCTGAGACGTTTAAAGAATCCATTTGTCTGTTGTTTATTTCTAAAGAAATACGACAATGTAAAAAAGGCTCCATTACCTTGTATCTTACGTTATGGCCCGGTAGAAGCAGTGTTTGTAAAAATAGGCTAACGATTGCACCATAACATGCGACTCTCCGTCGCACAGTTGAAAAATTACCGTATAGACAGGAGGAGAAGCTCATGTCAATCGGGAGGACGTGGAGGCATAAAGTCAAGGGAGAAGCCCATAGAGAGTCCATAAAGTTGCTCCTGCTGCTCATGGACAGTTAATACTCATGGTCTCCGGCTCTGCAATATTCAGAAGGAAATGATTCAGATTCCTCTTGGCACAGCTATTAGAAGACGTACAACTGTGAGACAGGTTGCTCACGTCACATCTATGTCGTCAAGCTCAGTTTGAGTCTACGCAGTCGCTCAGCCATGAGGAAGTGAGTGCTTCTAATTGACTTCACTATTCTCTGTTGAAGTCTATGGGGTTGATGTGTCCATTTCTTTTACTGTCTATGGGTGTTTATAGCATAGGGTTAGTGCATAGCACTAGCATGGTTTATAGGGGTATAACTCGACATAATCAAAGATGACTTGCGACTCGACTTAGAAGAATTTGACAACACCGACTCGCGACTTGACTCAGACTTGAGCCCTGTGACTTGGAAAGACTTGACCTACCTTCTAAAACCACAGATCAGAGTTGCAATAATCACTGTAGTTTAGCAAATGATCTCAGCACTGCTTTCACACGTTTGACACTGAGCCAGAGCTAAGCTAAGTTGTTAGCTAAGTTATGAACATATTTTAAAAGCCCTCCTGATATAAATTATATACATTTCATTTACTATAGTAATTAACACAGAGACACTAATTTGTGCAAAAAGTACTAATGACTTGTTTAAGACTTGAAGCTTAAACTCGAGGACTTGCAACTTGACTTGGACTTGCCTGACTTGACTCGGGACTTGATTTGGGACTTGCCTGACTTGACTTGGGACTTGCCTGACTTGACTCGGGACTTGACCTTGGACTTGTCTGTCTTGACTTGGACTTGCCTGACTTGACTCGGGACTTGACTTGAGACTTGTCTATCTTGACCTGGGACTTGCCTGACTTGACTCGGGACTTGACTTGAGACTTGTCTATCTTGACCTGGGACTTGCCTGACTTGACTTGGGACTTGCCTGACTTGACTCGGGAGTTGACTTTGGACTTGTCAGTCTTGACTTGGACTTGCCTGACTTGACTCAGGACTTAACTTGGGATTTGCGTGACTTATCTCGGGACTTGACTTGGGACTTGTCTGTCTTGACATGTACTTGCCTGACTTGACTCGGGACTTGACTTTGGACTTGTCTGTCTTGACTTGGACTTGCCTGACTTGACTCAGGACTTAACTTGGGACTTGCCTGACTTATCTCGGGACTTGACTTGGGACTTGTCTGTCTTGACTTGGACTTGCCTGAGTTGACTCGGGACTTGACTTGGGACTTGTCTGTCTTGACTTGGGACTTGCCTGACTTTACTTGGGACTTGACTTGGACTTGCCTGACTTGACTCGGGACTAGACTTGGGACTTGCCTGACTTGACTCGGGACTTGACTTGGGACTTGTCTGTCTTGACTTAGGTCTTGCCTTGGTACTTGAATGCAAAGACTCAAGACTTACTTGTTACTTGCAAAACAATGACTTGGTCCCACCTATATAGCATGGAGCATTAGATTGTAGAAAGCATTTGATTTGACAGAAGATGTGATGAGAAGCTGAAGCCCACGGTGATGTCATAAAAATCCACTCTCCATTTTAGTGGAAATGAGGGACAGTACGTTTTGAATGCTTATATCTCCTAAATGCATATTTTGTCATTGTTTTGGAACACACCAGCTTATTCATAACCTTATGGCTGACATATTCATTCTACATTATTTCTAAATATTCCATTTAATAATACTAAATGATTTCAGGAGGCATTTTTTTATTTTTTCCCACTCACCACTGACTTGCACGCACTGGATTGTGGAATAGGCACTGAAGGATGCTTTATGCTGTCTATGCTGTCTTCAAAAACCATCCAGATGAAGGCAGCTCAGCAGACACGAGGTTATGCAAATATTGGATTTGGACGTGTACTCTAGCTTTCAGACACAGCTATCAAATTGAGATTTCATGCAGTTGTTCTGTGAATGTGAATGATATTACCCATCATTCACTGGCTCCTTAATTGTAGAGACAAACACACTCTCTGGAGGGAAATTGCCTTTGATTGTAATGCTCTTCTGCTTTATTTGATCACCATGTTGATCTTCTGCCATGATCAATGTAGCATATTCTGTAAAATATGGCTTCATGTTTTTTAAACACACATTGTGTGGCACTATTACAGCGCATTTTCTGCCTTCTTCAACTGAATTCCAGGTGGTTAGTAGTGAATGAGACCCAGGAGTATGCACCGAAATGCTACATGCTAATGTCTCACGGCTGTTTAGTGAATCCCCTCTTATCTCGCTCGCCCACTCTCCCCTTCTCTATTTCAGGCTCTGCTTTTCTCTCGCATTCGCACAAACACACAGTGGCACACATGTTAACACCAGCCCTGCAGTTTGAGGCTTTCCCTCTAGAGATGTCAGGTTGTCAAATCTCACCATCCACTGTCAGAGTGAAGACAGGAAGCAATCCAGATAAAACATTTAGCCTCGGTGTATCAGAAAATTCATTTCCCAGTCACCAGTTCTAATAATAGCTCTCCTGGGAGGCAACATGTAGATTAACACTATTGTTTCAGTGTTGTTGCTCTATTCCACGCTAGGAAATCTCTGTCTTGTGTGTACATTTGTAAATAATTTCTCATAGAGATGCACCGATACAAAATTTGTCTCTAAAACATGCCTACACTGAGGCGCTACAGTCATGTACAGTTATGTCACATTTAAAATGCCATTTATTGTTTGATTTCCGTGATAAAATGGACTGAATTTAAAAGCTGAGACTTTGTTTCTTATCAGAAGTAAAGCTCAGTGCTCTTTGCGATTGGATAGGAGATGATACAAATGATGTTTGATGTAGGAAAAAAATCGCAGACCTGCAACCCTGGCTTGAACTACAGGTGATTCGTTGGGTCAAACAGAGCTTTAACACTGCTACTAAATGTTAATCTTAAATGTTAATACGTTAACTTTGACACCCATAAATTCAACAGCAGAGATTATTTTATTTCCCGCCCCTTTTAATTGACAGGATATAATTGGCCCTCATCATTGGCTGTTTTTAAACAGTCGCTGCAGATTATTGGCCAATTCATCCCTAGTTTATCTACATACATGTAAATACAGGTTGAGTGCAATGATTGGTCAACATACCATCAGTACAGTATTCTACATTTGCCTTTATTAGGTATTTTTAATGGTGCAAAATACTACAATAACAATAGTTTCCTTGTTATAAAGAAAATTTGAGTGGCCAGGCAGTCCTTTGCATTTGCAAAGGTAGTCACAGTGTTTTGGGGAAAAAAAAGTGCTATTGCCAAGGTTTTAAAATCAAAAGAGCCGATTCTTGTATGAAGTCTCTATGATATTCTGGTTTAAAGATATGCCTTGAGTCCCACATTCAAAGTGAGTCTATGGGGTTTTTTTCATTCGTTTTATCATCCACCAGGCAAAAAGTCAGAAAGTACGCCTCCCCTCAGATAGCCACACAATGTGAAGTATCATTCTAATCCATTGCAATAAAAGATGTGAAACAAGATAAAACCCACGAATTTGTCTGACAAGAGGCTTCAGAAGATCCCTCAGATACTGCAGGTTTCTCAATGCCATGTGTGCTCACTGTGTTACAGGGTTTCTCAGCACAGGAGACCAGGCTGCTAAAGGGAATTATGGGATTCTGGATCAGATCCAAGCTCTGCGTTGGATAAGCGAGAACATTGGCTATTTCGGCGGCGATTCCAATCGCATCACCGTTTTTGGATCAGGAATCGGTGCCTCTTGCGTGAGCCTTCTGACCCTGTCCCATCATTCTGAAGGTAAGGAGGGAACATTTCATTCCACAGGAGAACAAGTAAATCAAAATCCCCTTAATACTCAACTTTGCTAAATGTTTTTTGCATTATACTGCAAAGTGAAAATTAATATTGCAAGTTAAATACGTAATCTGAATAATTAGCAAGGAAAAGATGTTTTTTTTAATACGATTATTAATTATTCGTATAATAATTAAAGAATAACTTTGACCAACCAATGTCAGCACATGATAAATCCAGTAAACCTGGTTGTGCACCAAAAATCCAGAAAGGGACATGGATGTCCACAGGATTGACTGGGATTTACTTTTGTAAACTGTATACCCACAGAAATTACACAGAAACCAGAAGATATACACTCTCAGAAAAAAAAAAAAACGTACAAAAGCTGTCACTGTACCATTTCAAAAGGGAAACTTTTTTTTCCATTTTAGGTGCTAATATGAACATTTTAGGCGCTAATGTGTACATTTAGATGGTAATATGTACATTTGAGGTGCTAATGTGTACATTTTAGGTGCTGTTATGTACATTTAGGTGCTAATATGTACATTTTAGGTGCTAATGTTTACATTGTAGGCGCTATTATGTACATTTAGATGTTAATATGTACATTTAGGTGCTAATATGTACATTTTAGATGCTAATATGTACATTTTAGATGCTAATATGTACATTTTAGATGCTAATATGTACATTTTAGGTGTTAATGTGTACATTTTAGGTGCTATTATGTACATTTAGGGGTTAATGCACATTTTGTGCTATTAAGTACATTTTAGGTGCTAATATGAAATTTTTAGGTGCTATGTACATTTAGGTGCTAATATGTACATTTGAGGTGCTAATGTGTACATTTTAGGTGCTTTTATGTACATTTAGGTGCTAATATGTACATTTCAGTTGCTAATGTGTACATTGTAGGCGCTAGTATGTACATTTAGATGTTAATATGTACATTTAGGTGCTAATATGTACATTTTAGATGCTAATATGTACATTTAGGTGCTAATATGTACATTTTAGGTGTTAATGTGTACATTTTAGGTGCTATTATGTACATTTAGGTGTTAATGCACATTTTGTGCTATTAAGTACATTTTAGGTGCTAATATGAAATTTTTAGGTGCTATGTACATTTAGGTGCTAATATGTAAATTTTTGGTGCTAATGTGTATATTGTAAGTGCTGTTATGTGCATTTAGGTGTTAATATATGTACATTTTAGGTGCTATTATTTGCATTTTAGGTGCGAAAATGTAACATTAAGGTACCAATATGCATCCTTTAGGTACTAGTGTACCTTTTGAGGTACAGCCCCAGTGACAGCTTTTGGACCTTTTGTACTCCATCAAAAAATGCTTTCCATTTTGCTAATCGAGGGATGTGTTAAAATGATACGTTGTAATCAGCAGCCAGTTATATTTACCTCCTATGATTGGTTTCACACAATAGATATGGACAAAATTTACTTATTCATGGTTGACTTAACTGTTTAACACATGTCCTATAAATCCATGGTGGACAATATAAATGATAGATGTGTTGCAAATGTGTTGTTTTTCTGTTGACAGCCTGTTACATAAAACACTAAAGTGCTTTTAATTGATGCCAGCAATACTTGGACTTTCATCCGACAGTAAATTGCAAACAAAGTGTGTAAATTAACATGCATAGTTATGTATTTATGCAGCCGTAAAGAGGTGGCAGTTTTTCACAGGACTTACCAAGGTTACATTTATCATCTTAGGAGCTGTAGCATTTTCATTTCGACGAAGGCGACTCTAGATGTAAATCTAAAACACATTCCCAAGACGCTTTTCTGAGATGTGTGACACAATGATGGGAAAGTCAATTGACTTTGTGGGTTTCCATGATATGACATCCTATTGACTGTTGAACTTCAAATGGTTGAATCATAAAACATGAGACCAATGTTAACTGTAAATATCAATTCTTTGAGATAAATATGTACAAGCAACACATATATTATATGAACATTTTAGGCGCTAATGTGTACATTTAGATGCTAATATGTACATTTGAGGTGCTAATGTGTACATTTTAGGTGCTGTTATGTACATTTAGGTGCTAATATGTACATTTTAGGTGCTAATGTGTACATTGTAGGCACTATTATGAACATTTAGATGTTAATATGTACATTTAGGTGCTAATATGTACATTTTAAATGCTAATGTGTACATTTAGATGCTAATATGTACATTTTAGGTGCTAATGTGTACATTTTAGGTGCTATTATGTACATTTAGGTGTTAATGCACATTTTGTGCTATTAAGTACATTTTAGGTGCTATGTACATTTAGGTGCTAATATGTACATTTTTGGTGCTAATGTGTATATTGTAAGTGTTATGTACATTTAGGTGTTAATATGTACATTTTAGGTGCTATTTGCATTTTAGGTGCTAAAATGTAACATTAAGGTACCAATATGCATCCTTTAGGTACCTTTTGAGGTACAAGCATTTTGTGTATTGTTGTAAGGCAGTACAATGAAGTTTTTTAAATGCTAGATATTCAAAGTCGTGATGTTGTACATTTTGTGATACTACAAGCAATTGATGTTGTGTCAGGTAGTCTGTTGGAGACTATTGTAAAGATAGCCACTGTAATTCTTTCACTCGCTCTCTTTCTACATAGGTTAATAGTTGTGTCTGGGTTTCTCTATTAAGTGATCATTGAAGTTTTAGATGAGGTCTTTGCTTGTTTTTACGCTTCACTTCCTGCTATGAATAATTTTGCGTGATTGTTTGCACTAGATAGATTGCATCAAAGCGTTATTAATTGCTTTGATTTACTTTGGATTTAGATTGATTTCCTTTACCATAAATGGATTTTCTATTCACATATTCATTATTGCCAAGCTTCATGTAGCATGTTATTATATAGTCACATCAACCGCCTCCTTCCTTTCTCAGTAAATTGGATATTACTGATGCTGATGTTTCCCCTGAATAGAACTATATTCCCTTCTTGGTTTGAGGAGATAAAAAAGCAGTATTGGGGGAGCTGGGTTTTACTGACAGCCTCTATAAACCTTGAAAATTGAAACAGGAAACCTGCTATTGCAAAAAGGGGTACTCGCAAGTGTTTCCAATATCAATCAGCTCACAGCAAGGGAAAGCGGCCTAACACTAATGGCAAGGCTTAGAGGAATGCTGTCCTAAAGTATCCATCTACTATTTTTATAAAAATGTAAATGTCACCATAATGAGAAGTAAAGTTTCCTTGGTCAAACGATGACTACAGTGTAACGTGGTGCTGTTCGGTCATTTTTTACCCCCTACATTTTTTTAGTTGTTTTATTTTATTTTTTTACTTATGGGAATGGTACGAAACTTGGTTTTGGCACTTACTGTGTGAACAAAAATAAAATCATGGACATGATTCGAACAGGTCCTGAAAAAAGTATCTCACTTTTTATTGTTAGCGGTCAAAATAAACAGTTTGGTACTGTGCGCAAACAAATTATTACTATAGATATCAACCTCAAATTTGCAACACTTCTTGTTTAGATGTATGGCTTTGATTTTCTCATTTCACATTTTTCAGAACAATAACTGTAAATGAATGTCAAGTTCACCTTTTTTCAACATTTCAGCAATAATATGTAAAGTGTCATATTTAAAAAGTGACCAAACTTAAGTCAGGATTTATGTCTAAGTTGGAAGTTTCATTTTCAGGTTCAAGCTCAAAAAGTTAATAAATGGATTATAACGTGATTTAGTACAATGAAATACCCTTAAAGTATACAACATATTAAATATAAAACATTATTGAACTAAAATATAGCACAATCATTTAATTCAGAAAAAAACAATCTCATTTTTGACCAACAGGCCGAATAGTACCAGAGAGTTAAGCATGATACTATATGGGAGACAGGTGAAGAAACATGTTCAACAAAGTGTTTGTGGTGATGTCCAGGTGGTCAAGAACTCAATCATGGTGTTGAGAAAGATTTCAACTTATTTTTAGTTGATGTGCTGGTAAGCAAAAAAAAAAAAAAATATATATAAATATCTTTGCAAGCTACGTGTGCGATCTGGGAATTGATCGTTCTGCTAATTGGCAAAAAACACAGTTGCCCTTGGAGTAGAGCAATAAACATCCTCTTATGATTCATGCACTGCCCAGCAGCTGGACAAGACAAATCTAAGGCTGAAATCCCTCTGCAGGCGAATCCCACCCACAGTGCAAGAGCCATTCACATTTCCCCTGACCCTGATCCCCAGGAAAACACAATTACCTGAATCCCATCATCTGAAATACCAAAGGCCTGGATCAAAAAACACTTCAGCTCTCTCCTCGCAGTGCAGTGCAGTGTGTGAGATTGAGTGTGATGCTTGTTTGGCAAGTGTGTGTATTTGTGGTGGTGTTAATGAGGCCACTGTGACCTGTCTCCTCCTCGCAGTCTGGCTCATCATCTTATGGGGCCTGCTGCTCCCACATGGAGCTCGCCCTGTCTGGGTGTGTGGCAGGCCAGGAAAGAGGGCTTCATCTATCAGCCCACTCCACCGCAGGAGTTAGCCTGCCCGCCATGCCCCTGCTGTGGGATGGATTGCAGATGCATCCCACTGTCCTCCTCCATCATCAAAGTTTAAGGGCAACCACCTGCCTCGCTTCTTCAATGGAAATGGGGACCTTATGTAAAGGGAGAGGACAAAGGTGGTTTCTGTGTATAGAGTTTTTGTGGGTTGGGGCTTGAATGTGATCACATGATCTTACGTTTCTGTATCTGTAAGCATCCCCTATTGGTGATTTACACAAGTGGGACATGTTTCGGTTTCAACATCCCTTGTTGGTCCTGGTCATATTCACTGTCATTGTCCTTGTATTTGCTGGTTGGTTTAGGACATCCTGGAAGGCCACCTTTCTAAAGAGTGTAGCTCCTGGTTTAGGGTTGTTTTCAAAGCTTGCAAAACTCTAATCAACCAGACTACACCTTCTGGTTTTAGAGTTAGTGAGAGGTCCCGCAACAACATTCATATTAACCAATAATTTCTGTGCAATTTGCAGGGATAGGGGTGTGGCAGGGATGACCAATTCTGCTCCTAGAAGGCTCCAATCCCAATTGAACAATCCTGAAAAGGCTAATCAATATTTTTAGTACTTACAGGGGCGTTGGAACTGATTGGCGCTAAACTCTGTAGGAGGCCTCTCTGTAGGACGTTGGCTCCCCAGGAGTAGGATTGGACATTCCTGGTTTAGAGTTGTTATTAGAGCGTGCAAAACTCAAATCAACCAGGCCTCACTTTCTGGTTATAGAGTTAGGGAGAGGTCCTGCAATAACAGTCCTATTAACCAATCATTGAGGAGCAATTTCAGGGATAGGGGTGTGGCATGGATGTCCAATTCTGCTCATAGAAGGCCAAATTTTTGCTCCAACCCCAATTGAACAATCCTGAACCAGCTAATCAAAATTTTGAGGAGTTACAGGGACGTTGGAGCCGATTGGAGCTAAACTCTGTAGAAGGGCTCTCTGTAGGAATTTGGGTCCTGAGGAATAGGATTGGACATTCCTGGTTTAGAGTTGTTATTAGAGCGTGCAAAACTCAAATCAACCAGGCCTCACTTTCTGGTTATAGAGTTAGGGAGAGGTCCTGCAATAACAGTCCTATTAACCAATCATTGATGAGCAATTTCAGGGATAGGGGTGTGGCAGGGATGTCCAGTTCTGCTCATAGAAGGCCAAATTTCTGCTCAAACCCCAACCCCAATTGAACAATCCTGAGCCAGCTAATCAAAATTATGAGGACTTACAGGGGTGTTGGAGCCGATTGGAGCTAAACTCTGTAGGAGGCCTCTCTGTAGGAAGTTAGCTCTCCAGGAGTAGGATTGGACATTCCTAGGTTAGAGTTGTTATTAGAGCATGCAAAACTCAAGTCAACCAGGCTTTACTTTCTGGTTATAGAGTCAGGGAGAGGTCCTGCAATAACAGTCCTATTAACCAATCATTGATGAGCAATTTCAGGGATAGGGGTGTGGCAGGGATGAACAATTCTGCTCATAGAAGACGAATTTCTGCTCCAACCCCAATTGAACAATCCTGAACCAGCTAATCAAAATTTTGAGGAGTTACAGGGGCATTGGAGCCGATTGTAGCTAAACTCTGTAGGAGGCCTCTCTGTAGGATGTTGGCTCTCCAGGAGTAGGATTGGACATTCCTGGTTTAGAGTTGTTATTAGAGCGTGCAAAACTCAAATCAACCAGGCTACACCTTCTGGTTTTAGAGTTAGGGAGAGGTCCTGCAATAGCATTCCTATTAACCAATCATTATAGTGCAATATCAGGGATAGGGGTGTGGCAGTGATGTCCAATTCTGCTCCTAGAAGGCTATATTTCTGCTCCAACCCCAACTGAACAATCCTGAACCAGCTAATCAAAATTTTGAGGAGTTACAAGGGCATTGGAGCCGATTGGAGCTAAACTCTGTAGGAAGTTACATTTACATGTATAAATTTAGCTGACGCTTTTATCCAAAGCGACTTATAATTGCTATATATGTCAGAGGTCGACTCTGGAGCAACTAAGTGTCTTGCTCAGCGACACATTGGTGTCTCACGGTGGATTCAAACCCTGGTCTCTCACACCAAAGGCATGCGTCTTATCTACTGCGCCATCACCACCCTCCTAGTACCCCCCCCCCCCCAAGTTAGCTCTCCAGGAGTAGGATTGGACATCCCTAGTTTAGAGTTGTTATAGAGAGCCTGCAAAACTCCAATCAACTAGGCAACACCTTCTGGTTTTAGAGTTAGCGAGAGCTCCTGCAATAACATTCCTATTAACCAATCGTTACAGTGCAATTTCAGGGGAAGGGGCAATAATGGCCATATTATTTCCGCTCTTACCCCAATTGAACAATCCTGAACCAGCTAATCCATATTTTTTAGGAGTTGGAGGTGCGTTGGAGTCGACTGAAGCTAAACTCTGTAGGAGGCCTCTCTCCTTGGAAGTTGGCCCTCCAGAATCACGATTGGACATACCTGGATTAAAGTTATTGCTAGGGCTTGCAACATCACTTTCAACAAGTCTGTGCCTTCTGATTTTAGACTTAGGGTCTGGGGAGTGTAACAACATTCTTTTCAACCAACTAGCGCCATTTAACATCAAGGGTCAGGGCTAGGGCAGAGCTGTGATTGATGACATGAATGTTTTTGTAGTACCAACAAAGCGTGTTGGTCCAGGAAGATGTTCCACAGCATCTTGGCAAATCATATTGTTCACAAGCATCCAGTCAAGAATGTTCTTTCCTGAGTTGTGTTCTTAATCATTCCGGGCCACTGCCTCTCCTTCAAATGCAGCTTTCCCGGTCTTTGCAGAGTCAGTGCTCGGGGAGTGAGAGCAAACAAGAGGGAAGGAGAATGATTGAGAGAATGAGGAGTTCTATATCAAGGACATTACCCAATCTCATGTGTTATTATCTATTTGGCATAAGGCTGGCTCTAATTGAACATGCAGATTTGCCTTTTTCTTTCTCTCTCCTAATAATAATTATGTCAAATGAGAGATGGCTCCACGGGTTGTTGCTGGAATATTAAACAACTAGAGCTTTGGCTGTGTGTGTGTGTGTGTGTGTATTGGAAGAATGTTGGAGACCTACCAGCAGTGTTACTGAAGGTCATTGGGAGTCCTTTTTTTTCTATTCCTGTAACCAATCAGCCTAAAAGCTCTGCTCACGAGGACATGCTCCCCTTTTAATGGAACGTCTCATACATTAAAGGGGACTCGCGAGGGGCTACATTGGAGGATTCCTTCTACCCATGTCAACTCTCATTTTTTATGAAGACTTTTGGGTTATCGGGGACCATAAATATGCACACTTAAATTGTGTTAGTTTTATTAGTGGGATGGTATTCATGGTGGTATAGCTTTGTGATGCACGACTTTCAAGTGTTAACACTTCGAGCTGTGAAACTGTGCATGAATAAGAGGCACTTGAGTCTAATGAACTAAATGAAATGGCGGTTTAAACAAAGTCTACGATGAACAGATATTATGCCAGAATTAGTGACACAACATCTTAGGAAATGAAGAGATATTTGCTGTGACATTACAGTTAAAATAATGCACAGATAAGTCCTAGCCAGTCGACACATCGAGTCATTGCTTTTCTTTATGACTGAATGTGGTCTAGTTTTAATTGAAGCCATAATGTGGCTGTACTTAAAGTGACACTGTCTCATATAGTGAATAAGAGCTCTGAAAAGTAATCAATCTACTTTATGACTTTAATATCATACACATTCAAGTTAAGCAAGTCCATTTGCTTTTAGTGTACTGAAAGCACTTAGTTTAACTGAACATTATTCTCTGGCTGTCCTCTTTCACTCCACACAACGTTTTTACACGTCACAACAGTTATTCATGCCTACGCTCTTCTGCCTAACTTAAACAATAACACTTCTGGTTCCTGATTTTGTACATAATAAGTTGTGAATAATTCTATTTATTTTGGATGATTAATATTTCATAACCTAATAACTGATGCATCAGAGTTTGACTTTAATCTGACTAAAGTCTTTGCAGGAGGGGATTATGAAAAGACTTTATTTTGACATTCGGCTGTTTATTCAGCTTGAGTTACCAGAGTGAATGATGTTACTGTTTTGGACAAATGTGCATCTCAGACGCATTGTGTATTTATTCTCAAATCATTCACTCAAAAACAAAGTATACATATTTATAACCTAGTCATTCTACAAGTTAGGGTAGCCTATATAAAAATCACATTTTATCCATCAAGGGTATCTATATTATAATCTCAAACAAACATTTGCCTTGATGTCCCTTAAAAAAGTTCAAAATAATGAATAAAAAATGTCTATATTATGTTAAAAATCAGCTCAAATATAATTTTTTAGGGCTTAATCGTGATTAATCGCATCCAAAATAAAAGTTTGTGTTTACATAATATATGTGGGTGCGCTGTGTATAATTATTTATATACACACACATGCTTGTATAAATTTAAGAAATATTTTCATGTATATACTGTATGTAGATTTATATATAATTTATATTATATATAAATATAAATATTTTAAATATAAATAATATTTTTTTCTTAAATATACATGCATGTGTGCAAAATAACTATACACAATGCACCCACATATATTATGTAAACACAAACTATTATTTCGGATGCGATTAATCGCGATGAATCGTTTGACAGCCCTAATAATTTTCATTTAAATTAAGAAAATATTCGATTTTTCTTGCGTCCGTAAACGTTCTGTTACTAATCATACCTACAAAAAGTAGCTTATCTCACCATGCGACCAGCAATATATAAAATAATAATATATATACAGTATATATATATTTTTTCCTGTGGAGGGTATTTCAAACTCAATATTGTCTTCGAATACTCATTCTTTTTAAATTAAACGTACCCATATTCCAGTGTTGATTAAAAAAAATGCATGTGCAAGTGATTGAGGAAGGAACGTCACTTTTGCAATAGTCAGTCAATAGATTACATCATTAAGCTAAAGAAAACTTTTTGTATTTTTGTTTGAAAGCAGAGGCTCTGTCCTTTATTTAGATATATTGCATGTTCAGATTATCAAAATATTCCGAGGGCCGTTTTTGATGGAAGTTTTAATCACCTATAGTGAAACCAATAGTAAATTTATTGATAATTTTAACTTTGTTCCTTAAGGTGAAATATACCCCCAGTTACAGGATGAACCTGTTGTTCAGATATTATTAGCAGTAATAATCTCCATCTTTTTTGAACATTATTCGACAAATTCTTATTAAACTCTGCAAGTGCTCATTGGCAACGAGGTGCGTTTTTAATTCGACCGAGCTAATTGGCTCGCTAAAACCTGACTTATTGTAAGTTAATTTTTATTTGAATGTGGTTGAATTTGGCATGGCTAAGTTGATAAATGTGTAATTAAAATCTTCGGACACCATTTTGACCCACTGAGGGTAACGCAAACATGAGAAGTGAGCCTCATCACATTGACAGGATAACCAAGCAATCACGGTTGTGTCGGCACACCAGCTTTCACCCATATTAACCTCCTTCACATTCAAAACATGCTACAGGATCTCAATGAGGACAAACTTGACCCAATATCTCTGATCTAATATTTTAGTTTGTTTGTTTGTTATTTTCTCATCTGAGGTAAATTCATCCATTTTCCTTCTTTCTGTGCACTGCCTCTTTCTCTCTCTCTCTGTAAGACTACATCAGAAACATGTCTTCAGGCTTGAACTTATATATAAACAGACATGCACACTGGTGTGATGTTCATTACACAGTGGTCAAGCTCATTTTGAAGAAGGGATGGTTTTTCTGTTTACTGCGTTTGCGTGACCCCATTTCAAGTAGCTGGTGAGCGCAACCCCATTCTGCAAAATGTCAGAAAAACAGGCTAAAACATGTGCATCAAGAGCCTCTCTGTAAATTCACTGATCACATTTGACCTTTCGAAATGACAGAAAGCTGGCAGGATCCGTTGTGTTGCGTTCCCTCTGAAATCAAACCTACAGAGCCAGTTTTATAGACGGCTGGAGCAGATATGTTACTGTTGAATGAGGAACAGCCTCCGATCGCTGGCCAGCACCGGCAGGTAAATGTCAGACCTGAGATCAGAGAACGGAAATGTGACTCTTTAACAGCATCACTGATTCGTGTGAAGAAAGAGCCACTGCCGATTGGCGTTGTGGTTTTCACAGAGAATGGCCGACGAAGACGCTCTGACAGCAGAATAGAGCTCTTTCATAGCTTTTAAAGTGATATTTTTCATTAAAGCTTTATCCTCAGCATTTCATCATCTGATCACAGGAAGTGCTAAAAACCCTGAGAAACTCTATCAGGTGTGCCGTCTTCCTGCTACAAAAGACAGGTTTCTCTGCGGTTAAACCTCACACAAAGTGTGACTGTTGTATCGATTAATGTTATTATGCAATGAGGTTGATCTCATTTGTGCCCTCCTGAAAAAATGAAATGCGCGTCTGTGAATTTGTGTCTGGCGCCGTGTCTGGACCCGACGGAAGCGCAGAGCATTGAGCAAAACAAAACTCCAGTCACAAATTAGAAGACAAACAGACCCAAACTAGTTTTTTTGTTAATACAATTAAAGGGATACTTCCCCAGACAGCAAACTGACATTGAATCAACGTGGAAACGACGTCTCTCATGACATTGAAACAACGTTGATTTGCTCATCGAATTAACGTTGAACCAACGTCAGACGCGGCATTCTTCAAAGCTAAATGAAATCGAAAATTGGTTTGCTTTCATAACGTTGAAACAACGCGTTGATTTCAAGTTGATTTTCCGTTAGTTTTGAAAGAATGACGCATCTGACGTTGGTTCAACGTTAATTCGATGAGCAAAACAATGTCAGATCAACGTTGTTTCGATGTCATATTTCCACGTTGATTCAATGTCAGTTTGCTATCTGGGTCAGGATTTAGCATTAAGCTTAGCATATGCTATTTATGCTTAGCACCCTCAACCCGCCCATAGAGGGAGGATCTCACTCACAGAATGAACACATAGTGTCGGCCATCTTTTTTTTGGAAGCTAAGCTAGCAGGTTCTTGTTCTGTGGCGAAAGCTGCTTTTCTCAGTATAGAAAGCTCCGAATTCAAAAATAATTTAACATTTCTTCTACATAAATGACCCATTTTAAATACACATTCATCTTTCCAGTGGTGAAGTATCCCTTTAAGTTGTTATTAGCCACAACAGTCTTTTTAAAAATAAACAAAAATAAAGTGGCATTTTGGGGTTATGGAAACAACAGGTACCATGGTGAATGATGCACCCCAGATAGCAGACTGACATTGAATCAACGTGGAAATATGACATCGAAACAACGTTGATCTGACATTGTTTTGCTCATCGAATTAACGTTGAACCAACGTCAGACGCGTCATTCTTTCAAAACTAACGGAAAATCAACTTGAAATCAACGCGTTGTTTCAACGTTATGAAAGCAAACCAATTTTCGATTTCATTTAGCTTTGAAGAATGCCGCGTCTGACGTTGGTTCAACGTTAATTCGATGAGCAAAATCAACGTTGTTTCGATGTCATGAGAGACGTCGTTTCCACGTTGATTCAACGTCAGTTTGCTGTCTGGGACAATACCAACATAAACTGTTAATGAAACATGGAACTGCTCCTGAATAGAATGAACATTTATACGTGCAAGCAAATCCTTCCCAGCTAACACACAACTTACCAGTTATGTGATTTATTGGTACTTTACTTTTATTTCATGACTTACTAATTCACAATGTAAAGACGCCGACACTGCATGCTCTGCGCTTTAGTGATGTGAAATAAGGCCCCGCCTCTTTTGCGTGTACATTTCAAGTGCCCACTACTAGCACAGTTTAACACCTGACAGGACAGGAAGTGAGAGACTTTTATTATGTAACAAATAATGATAGAACCAGAGCCTGTCTAACGGAGAGCCTTGGCACTTCCTATTAGCCCCATTGTGCATCATCTTGGTTGCAGTTCCATTAGAATTCCACTAGAGGTGTCCGCGGGCGAGAGCAGAATGAATGTGAGTCTATGGGGCTAAACGGCTAAAAGTGTCTCTTTCACCTGCTTGTCGCTAAATCAACAAATATTTTATTGTTGATTCCGCAAGTTCAATATAGATTATACGCCAAAAGTCGAATGAACGAGTACTTATGTCCTTTCGATGTCTTAAAGGTTAGGTTGTTGTTGGACTGAACATGCTAGCAATCTTCTATTGTGTGACGTCATCACATTTTTGAACGGATTTTTAGAACAGATAAGTGAACTTAAAAATGCAATTTTCAGCTGAGTGTATTATCTTAGCCCTCCCTTTTGAATGCAACTTTCAAATTACTTGACAAAAAATGATATCCTGAGAAAAGTGGATTTCTCCCATTCATTCTGTACTCGACCGCGAGCGCCCCCGCATGGACAGAGACGTGTTACTGCAGCCAGTCTTCTCTGTATTCTCTGATAGAACAATGAAACTGACATTTAGCCTGACAGCATGTCATCTGACCGCAGATACTGAAATGGGTATCAACACGTATCAACAGCTTTCACGCATGTCTTTCAAAATAAAAGTCCCCCATCAGGAAAATATTTAGAATTACTGTACGTTATTTTGATGCTGATGTTGTTTATTTGCACACTCCTCAACCCACTCAGAACACTTTTGGGTTTCAACCCACCAGTTGAGAAACACTGTCCTACGTCATGTGTGACTCTTCCACAGGAACTAGACACACGAACAACCGTTACTAGAAGTGATTATAGTTTATAAAGATATTAATATGAATATTTTTCTTACAAAAATGCAAGACTTTACTTCAGAAGGCCTTTATTACAGACTTCTATTAGACTATTGATTTTTTTTTTTTTTTTTTTTTTTTTTTTTATGATTGATGGATATACGTTTTTGGCCTTCAAAATCTCAGGTACAATTTGCTCCCATTAAAGCTTGGAAGAGCCAGGATATTTTTTTAATATACCTCCTATTGGGTTTAGCTGAAAAAAGAAAATCATATACACCTAGGATGGCTTGAGGGTGAGTAAATCATGGGGTTATTTTAATTTTGGGGTGAACTAAACCTTTAACCCACCCTTGAACTCCATAGCAAAAGAAGTGTTTTACAATACAACAATAACCCAATAAGTACATATAACCTAACAATTTTTTTAATTATTATTATTTATACACCTTATTTATTTATATAGTAGTTAAAGACACCTACTGTAACATAAAGCGGGACCCAATGTTGATGACATTCGTATTAATATTTAAATATTTTAAAAATGTCATTAACGTAAAATACAAAAATCAGTTTTAACAATTAAGCTGAATAACTGAAGAACTGATAACAAACAAAGCAGAATCCCAGACATTCATTTTAAAGGTAAATTTATTCTAATTCTTCTATACAGGCACATGAATAAATACATATTTAATTGTCCATATTTTAATTGAAAATATGTCGTAATAGCTATTCTATGAATACAAATTGAATGATTTCACTCAATTAGCCTATTTTAATGAATAGCAAAGATGTCTGAAATGTACATCCTGAATAATAAACCCATGAATCACAATAAGTATTACATTTGAAAATAACACCGGTTGTCTTGATTCGCCAGTCCTGGGGGCCCATCTTACCCCAAGGAGTTATACTTCAAAATAAAAACAATATGTTTTGCACCATAAATCTAAAAATATTCATCAATCCACCAAATTAGTTTAACTGCCCTAAAACAATTTTCAACAGACTTAAATATTACAAATGAAATTCATTAAAGGCGAGATATTGTGGCTTATATGATCAAGAGTAAAACTTGGCAGCTACAAAAGGTACTGCAGCAAAAAAGATCATAATGGTTGAGAAAAAAAAAAAACTGAGTTGCAGCATTTTTGAGTTTCTAGCATTATAAAAGTGTCTTGTGTTATTTTAAACGGGTTATAATGTGAACATCATAAAAAGAAACCACTAGACTGAAGCATTTCTATTTCAGTTCAATGAAGTTTCAAATCCCAACCCAAACCAGCGGACCCAGTGCGGACTCAGCAGAGCGTGAAGTATTCTCAGTCGCTGCAATATGTCAGACCCCCAACTACTGACCGCATGTTGAGGAACTCGATGATCGATAGGTCTTAAAGCCGCTGCCCGTGGCCACATGTAGATGCTACTTACTCCCAGCGCACTGAAAGCAACACTGAAAGTGCAAGTAATGGATGGAAGGGTATTGTATAAAGTATAAAAAATAGCCATTTGTCCCAGAGAGAGTGCATATCCAGCTCTCCTTCAAGAGAAATGGAGAAGTGACGAATTGCCGCCCATAGGAGTGTAGTTTATTCTGGGACTGGAGGCATCAGTCGGGTACCTGAAGCAGCGAGACAGGTCTATAAACTATAATGCTTGGTGATTTGAGCACTGACAAGAGAAAAACTAAAAAACACAAGGAAATGGGAAAGAGGATAAAACATGTGTGATACATAATGCAAAGCCATCAAACTACAAACATTGGTTCTCCCCTAGTTCATTTTTCTGTACCAGCAGAGAATGTCATAAACATAGCTTTCATTATTATTATTATTATTATTTTGGTAATGGGGACATGTAACTCAACCATTGTTCAGCAGATTAATGTATTTCGAATGCAGCTTCCCTAAAAAAAAAAAAAAAAAAAAAAAATTGCATGAACATTTTGTTTGAAATTCATTTGAATTTTCTCAAAGCATGTATTATTGAAATGCCAAAGCTGTTGGCTAAAAAGGTTTTTTATTCTTCGGTGAACACCCAAATGAGCACCAAAGTGCTTCAGTGGATTGGCAGCCATTTTCTGGGCTTTTCTCTGGCTGTGTTCTGTGGTTTTCTGAGCCTCGGGTCAGTAACCTTTCTCTGGTCCAACATGTTGATAATCTGTCCTCAAAAACATCTCAGGAGCATGAAACACAATCCGCTTCTTGTACTAATGTCAACTTTGGTATTGTAGGATACTGTGTTTTGTCAGGCAGTTAATTACCATACACTCAACTAAAGGATTATTAGAACACCTGTTCAATTTCTCATTAATGCAATTATCTAATCAACCAATCACATGGCAGTTGCTTCAATGCATTTAGGGGTGTGGTCCTGGTCAAGACAATCTCCTGAACTCCAAACTGAATGTCACAATGGGAAAGAAAGGGGATTTAAGCAATTTGGAGCGTGGCATGGTTGTTGGTGCCAGACGGGCCGGTCTGAGTATTTCACAATCTGCTCAGTTACTGGGATTTTCACACACAACCATTTCCACACCACGCACAACCTTGAGGCGGATGGGCTACAACAGCAGAAGACCCCACCGGCTACCACTCATCTCCAATACAAATAGGAAAAAAGAGGCCACAATTTGCAAGAGCTCACCAAAATTGGACAGTTGAAGATGGAAATATGTTGCCTGGTCTGATGAGTCTCGATTTCTGTTGAGACATTCAGATGGTAGAGTCAGAATTTGGCGTAAACGGAATGAGAACATGGATCCATCATGCCTTGTTCCCACTGTGCAGGCTGGTGGTGGTGGTGTAATGATGTGGGGGATGTTTTCTTGGCACACTTTAGGCCCCTTAGTGCCAATTGGGCATCGTTTAAATGCCACGGCCTACCTGAGCATTGTTTCTGACCATGTCCATCCCTTTATGGCCACCATGTCCCCATCCTCTGATGGCTACTTCCAGCAGGATAATGCACCGTGTCACAAAGCTCGAATCATTTCAAATTGGTTTCTTGAACATGACAATGAGTTGACTGTAGTAAAATGGCCGCCACAGTCTCCAGATCTCAACCCAATAGAGCATCTTTGGGATGTGGTGGAACGGGAGCTTCATGCCCGTGTTGAATCAATGCCACGTAGAATAAAGGCAGTTCTGAAGGTGAAAGGGGGTCAAACACAGTATTAGTATGGTGTTCCTAATAATCCTTTAGGTGAGTGTACAGTTCATCTTGAAAGATATTAAAGCTAATACCTGTCACTTAGAAAAAAAAAATCATGGTTATATTTACTTTGTCCAGATGTCATAGAATGCTCTTGGCCAATCCAATTTGTATCTCAGAACAAACTGTTGTATCATCTTTATTACCAGTCTGAAATCTCAATGGCCACATTAGCCGTTTGACTGATATATTAGTGTGCTTTCATATTTTGATTGTTTTCACAAATCTTTTTGACTCCAAACCACAGATCATTTGTATTTAAAATAGGCAGCTGTTTACGCTGTTTCTAAGCAACAACGAAAAATGCGTAGATGATTTATATAAAGAAGAATGACTTTGATATTGTTATTTTAATATTTACACTTACTGGACTGAAGCAACTCAGGTTTAGTTGATTATCCAGACATATTTCTTTAGAAAAACCATGAGCATCAAATATGATCGTCAGGCTTTTAAGGAAGGTTCATTTGTTCATCTCTCAATCATCACTGTATTGCGTTGCATTATGTGTTTTAAAGCTATGAGCTTTGACTAAGCTTTTAAATACTAAGACATTAGAGTGACTACACTTGATTTTTATGTCAGAAGTCTGTTATAAGGAGCTCATTGATTTACATTACAATCATAATTTCTATAATTATATTATTACTTTTGTCTGTATAAATATCAGCATCTGCACTAAATTGCATGTTTTCTCAGTTTGAGCCTCTGAAAAAAAATTGAGCTGTTTTTTTTCTTCCATATTCTCACTATTTCAGATTCGATTAGCTATAAACAATTATTCACCCGGTAAAAATGAATGAGTGAGTGAGGAGCGGAGGGTTTGTGTGTCACTTGCTGTCGGAGAGATTTTTGATAACACTACATTGCACTTAGTTTATTATTTCAGGTACCTTTTCAAAAGACTACAATTGAAAAATGAATAAAATAGTCAACCCGCAAAAGTGGCTAGTAGTAGGGTTGGCTATGGCTAGGGTTGGGTTTAGGGACTACGTTTTTGTACATGATCAACAAAATATGTTAATGCAGGAACATGTCTTACATGGGAAAACCATGGCGACCACTGATCATGCCTAATGCCTGGTTCAGATTACACGATTTTTTGTCTGTTACGATAGTCACTGTGTCAGATTACACGATTATGACTCCTAAAATTGTGTGGTGTCGTGGACAAGACACATGTCAGACTACACGTTGCTTCCTGACCAGTCTTTAACGGCGCGCGTGATGTCATCGAGAAGGCGAAACTAGTGAGTGACTTGTGGAAACGAACGTAAACAAACAATGGATGAAGCGGTGATTGTTGTATCAGAAAAAAGTCAAAAAAGAAAGAAAACCCGACAATGGACACGTTCCTGGATTGCTCGAAGAGGACAGTATGGGCTGTCAATCCTCCAAAGAGAACTTGAGGTAAAATATTGTTTTCTTACATATTTTTACTTTTAGTTTTAACGTTAGCACCATCGCTATTCTTTCGTTTCGCCATTTTTGAAAGTTGTATACGGAAACGCTTCTGTGCTCCTATTGGTCAACCTCACACATGTGACGACCGTTAAAAAAATTAAACATGCTGGTCTTTTTGTGGTGATGTCGTGAAGCATCGCAGACGCGACGTAGGTTGTTGCCCACTATGACACACTATACGCCCGTTGTCGCTTAGGAATCCCCACGACACCCTACGTCAAACGGATCGTGCCAAAATCCGGCTAAAATCATGGAATCTGAACCAGGAATACCGCTCAACCGTGATAAAATCACAGTAAATCAAAAACACATTGCCTATCGCCTTATGTATTGGCACAGGATCATTTGCTCACGACACACACCACACTACACTTTCCGCAGGAGCTTCCCCCTGGGGCAGCCGTCCAGCTAATCAATACTTTGCAGGTTGAACCATCACCGTCATATTTGTATGGCTCTCTCCATGTCATTCCTCTCTCTTTTAGTCAAGCTGCAAATTCACTGCCGTCTTCGTTCTGAGAGCTGCAGTGCGCTGCTTTCTTTCTTCCTCTGAGGCGATACCTACCCTTTCCTCCATCATTTCGCAGCCTCCCTCCCTCGCACTAGCACTCCTTCGCTCTTTTTCTTGGTCCTTTGAGACCGTGCCTCTCTCTGGCCCTGTGAAAAGCAGCCATTATAGTTGCATGCATGGCCGTCAGAGTTGGCTCTCGGTGGCGCCCACCTGCACAGGAAGCCCAACACAAAGAGCGTGACAGCTGAGCGCTCGACCCCAACACACCCCCCGCCGGCCTCCTCTGCATCGGTCCTCGTGTCAACCAGCTCTTTGTCTCTGCATCTGATAACATCAAACATGATGGAAATAAACTCCTGTGTCCACATGCTGCCTGAGAACCGGTGCCAATCGGTCTCTCTCTCTCTAACAGCTCCAGGTCTTGAGTGCGAGCTTAACACTTCTCCTGCACCTTGCGACTGCTGCTCACATAATGCTTTGCTTATTTAAGACTTCATTAACAGCCGAGGTACATGCAGTTAGCGATGGAAACTCTCTGCAGATCTGGCCAGTTATTCAAATCACATCACTATTCAATATCTGAGTGTGTCTCTGCAGCGCTGACCGTTTGCTGTCAGCAACTGCTAGGGTGTGTGATGTGCATATTATGCACGATTTCTGTACGCATGGAATACCTGGATTGCCTAATATATTTGCCAAAATGTGAAGCACACAACCAGAGTGTGCTGCGCTGGGTAATGAAATTGAGAGTGCAGAAAGTCGTTTTCCACAAAATCGATAAAATATAAGCATATTTATTTCCAAAGTGATAACCACTCACATGCAATGCAGAGAGGTCATGTGATGACAGTGTAGTGTTCTACTCTTTGAAATGTTTATTTGCTGCATAAACCTACTGTTTTATTTCACTTTTTTAAATATAGTTGTCAGTATCCACCTTATTCTGCAACAATTTGATAGTATTATATAGGGTGATAAAGGCTATGTTGATTAGCATCCCTAAAATGTCAAGAAGAACACATGTAAACCATATATTTATTGTCTGATCAGTCAAATCCTTTCTACAGCGATATCTGCTCTATAAAAATTAATACTAATGAATATTTTAAATCAAATCAATACAATTAACAGATTAAAATTAATAATATTCATTAAACTGAACAAATTAGAATTGAGTAATAATTAACCAAATGAATTACTTAAAAGTTAACCATTTAAAATGAGTAAAATGTACACATTTTTTAAACAAAAATATTGGAAGAAAACAGACTGATGTCAAAGATGAATTAAGAACTCTTTTTTTAGGCACACACATATATCAAGAATTAGCGTACGAATCTCAGCAATGGTGACAAACAGATCACCTCTGATCATAAGCTCATTATTTATTCATGCAGCAATGCATGATGGGAGCCATTAATGAGTTTTGATTGGTGGCACCCAGAATGCACTACAACATGCATTATTATTGCCACCATTGTTGAGATTCACAGGCCGAATCTAGATCTCTGTGTGTCTAAAAAACTAAATCAAAACAAAAACATTTTGTATTTGAGTCACGTTAAAACAATTATACGGATTACCTTGTAAAATCATAAAAATATTATACTGTATAAGGACAGTGCTGCTATAATTAATTAAGTAAACCTAAACTGGGCTTTATGTGAGTTCAGTGATTCAGGTCAAATGATTGTGATAACAACCAAACAACATCTAAAGTTAACGATTTAAGGGTCAAGAATCTAACTAAAACACACACTGATCTCCATAATGGTGACTTAAAAATCACGGTTGTCTTCTTCAGTGATTCTGCTTGTTGACATCAGGTGTCTTCAATGATGACAATAAAAAAAGAAAGAGCTCTTAATTCCTCTTTGACGCCAGTCTGTTATTCCGATATTTTTGTTTAGAAAAATGTGTAAATTTTACTCATTTTAAATGGTTAACTTTTAAGTAATTCATTTGGTTACTTATTACTCCATTCTAATTTGTTAAATTTAATAATATTGCTTGTAATCTGTTGCCTCAATTTAATTGATTAGATTTGTATTCATTTTTACAGTGTGGATGCATTTGTCCATATAAGGGATTTCCTGGAACGTCATAAGTTTCCCTTCTGGACTTTCTGCGCGTGTCCTCATAATGGCCACAAAACCCTATTTTGGGTTAAAATAGGCAAAGCATAGGATTCTCTTTAAAGGAGCTTTAAAACGGTCCTATTAAGCCCTTTCACAAAGTCTTGGTTTTGATTTTGCTCTGTAATCGAATATGTTTTCATCCTTGATTTTCCAAAAACGCATTATTTTTCCATTATTACATGGAATTATTAAATTCTTATATTATTATTAAATAGCAATATAAGATAATTTAATTAAATTAAATTATCCATTATTATTAAATAGCAATAATTTCAAACCAATGCAAGCCTGATTTAGACTTAAAGGAGTAGTTCCCCTTTAAAAAAAAAAAAAAAAACTTTTGCTGATAATTTACTCACCCCCATGTCATCCAAGATGTCCATGTCATTCTTTCTTCAGTCGAAAAGAAATTAAAGTTTTTGATGAAAACATTCCAGGATTTTCTCCATATAATGGACTTCATTGGGAACCAAACGGTTCAAGGTCCAAAAGACAGTTTCAGTGCAAACTGTTCAAGGGGCTCTAACGATTCCAGACGACGAACAAGGGTCTTATCAAGGACCCTTCGAGTTCTGACTCGAAAAAAGATTTGTTCATTTTGATGAACGAGTTTCAACAGGAGAGTCAGGAACACTCATCACAGAACAGAGCAAGACAAGCAAATGTGCTTATAAAACTTAAACTTTTTTCTTTTTTAAAAATATTTTCTTTAAATGACTGACCTTTTCGCTTGATAAGACCCTTATTCATCGTCTGGTGTCGTTTAAAGCCCTTTGAATCTGCACTGAATCTCTCATTTGGACCTTGAACCGTTTGATTCCCATTGAAGTCCATTATATGGAGAAAATCCTGGAATGTTTTCATCAAAAACCTTAATTTCTTTTCGACTGAAGAAAGAAAGACATGGACATCTTGGATGACATGGGGGTGAGTAAATTATCAGCAAAAGTTTTTTTTTTTTTTTTTTTTTTTTAAGTGAACTACTCCTTTAATAATAATTATAATGCATACGGTTTCCTGACAATAATTAAGAGATTACCATCAAAGATTTGTATCATTAGACCTTTCTAATGCTTTAATTTAGGAAAATGATGCAGTATTTTTAAGTGCTCAACCAAAACGGATGGATATTGTTTGGATTGTGATTAGTGATATTGGTCTATAAACAAAACTGACTTAATGTTAAGTAATAGGTATTATGTTCCTGCAATCTGCCAGTTTTAGCATGTAAAGCTTAAGGTTTGCATTTTTGTACCCTGTATGGAACATTAATGTGTTGGTTTAACTCTTTCCATGTTTTCACTGTTATACGGCTGGGGGCGTTATTATGTAACTTCTTAAAAGGTATTGAATCTGATCAAAATAGGCAAAAAAAAAAAAAAAAAAAAAAAAAAGCAGAAACAAGTAGTAGCGATTTCCTCTGCTTTTGTAATTTTTTTAATGAATATTAGCTTTTATTTTAGCATTATTTTAGCATAGAATTAGCATTCTAATTTCCATGAAACTTACCCACATTCAAGTGTTGGTGAAAAAAGAATGCATCTTTAGATGGTCATACAAGAAAATATTGTGTGGGCCATGAACATTTTGTGAACATTGTGGCTGGCAACTTTTTATTTTTATTTTTTTTAATGCTGCTGGGGAAAGAGTTCAGAGGTGAACTGCACTGTGTGCTTGTTTTCAGAGATGGTAACAGACATTTTATACTAGTGCTACAATTGACCTATGGCTAAGCCACGCCCCCTCCACTCACTCGGACACACAGTCAACATTCGGGGACGGGCGCTATGGCAGCTGTCACAGTAGGAGACATTTCACAGGAGGCAATTGGTGATTTTGGGAGACAGAAAGATTATATATCATCTCGAAGTCACCTAAAGGGCCTTAACTATGCACTGGAGGGTTATATTAATAATTTTATTGTTGAGAAGGTCGATGAAAAGCTTCAGCTCTAGCCAAAAATGTACAGGTCACAGTGTAAACGTGATAAACCGCATATCGTTGCCATCACCGTTTGGTGCTACAGTATTTACATGTTAACATTCGTTGTCTCGGTTATTTACAGATATGTTAAAGAAGCTAAGTGATATAATGTACAACACAGCGAGAAGCTAACGTTAACGTTTTCTAATGTTAGGCAAATGTTAGCATGAAATACTGTATCCCAAAATTCAATGCACTCAACTTGAACTTCCCCTTTGCTGAATGAACTCATTTTATAATGGTTATCTCTTTCTTGACGCTATATTGATTGTTCTCCAACAAAATTGCATTAAAATTACAAATTAAATGACAACTCAATGCATGAAAGATTCACCATTATGATGTCTATGTGAGACTACTGTTTGAAATATTGCAAATTGCGTAGTGCTTTACACAGCAAGTCAGCAGCACAGTCATATCCCATTACAAACATTGCATGTCGATGTCTCAAGCTGCTTTCTCTTCTCTTTGTATTAGTTTCACAGTGTCTAAGGTTTGGGACCGATTTCAATTGCATTTCCACACAAATCTGCAAAACATCCCAGATAATGGACATTCAGTTTTCACATTTAAATCGGGCGTTTTACACCCCGAACCACTAAAATTGCTTTGCCTGAACTTTTGTAATGTGCTGAGTAATTGCACATTGGCGCCAAGAACCGAAATTCACAGAAGATTGGTATCCTTTAAAGTTTGCCTACTGCAATACTTTTTTACAGCAATGCATTGTATAACCCAACAATAGCCTTAATCATACCGTGTTGTGGAAATTAAATTCACGTCAGAGTCTGTTGTTTGGCCTGCTTTCCAACTAGTGCTGTTGAAATTAACCATCCATGTTTCTATCAGCCCATCTCACTCAAGAGCCCTTCAGGCCTCTCACCTGCACAAGAAAGACCATTGTCTGCTCTTTCTGTCATTCCCTTTGATTTCAAAATATTCGTCCGCATGATAAGCAGCTTGCTTGCCCTGAACATCTTGCAGCCTGACGAAAATAATTAGAGATGGAGAAAAGATGGAGTTTTTCCTTCCGCTCTAGCCAAATCTAAACCAATGGTGCACATGGTACTCTTAGTTGGGGCTCGGAGAGAAGCTCTCATATGCAATGACATGGGGAGCATGTATAGGCGTTGAGGAACACTGCCACTGGAGTGCACAGCGACGGACAGTTGCTTTCATAGCGTGCCGGCATCGCTCAGCCTGACACGACTGTCTTATCTGTAAAACGGGATGAGAAATGCACTGCCTGAGCATGGTTAAATCCCAAATGGGAGGAACATTCATGTTAAAGGGTGAAATCTGAAAAAAAAAAAAAAAAACGCCTAGCACTCGGGTTGTTTGGGGAGAAAAACGGAAATCTTTAACTTCACTCCTGCAGAGCTGCAGAGATTTTGATTTTCAGAGAACGCAAACGGTTTCATTTAAATATATGGATTGTTTCGGTGCAGTAGGCTTAGCGACAACCTTTCTGACTAAATAATGTGACAGAGACGAAATTGGATGACATTTGCTAAAACTAAATTTGTTCTTTTTCTTCCATATTGTGCTGGTGGGTTTTTGTTAGTTTTTTTTTGTGGCAAACAATGTAAAATATAGGGGCATGCTTCATCATAGTGTGTCAAACTGCTTGGAGATAAATGTGCTTACATAATCTTTACCAGACTTTATTGTTCTTTGGAGTTATGTGATTGCTAGTTTCAGATCAGTATAAAAGGTCCATGTTCCACCTAACTCTGGCAAAGAGCCACCCATTTAGGAGTAAGCTGTCTGAACATTATGTAAATGAGGAAGGGCAGCCAGTAAGAGCTGTGCAGGTGAAACGCTCTCCTCCAGCATCAAGAGGCGACTAGCGACTGACGTTAGATGCTGCAGTCTTTAGCATCCTTGTTAGCACTCCTGTCTCTCATGCCAGAATCGCCCGTTTGAAATTCTGGATGGATAGATGGATGCAAACTGGTTCAACGAGATGGATGGGTGGATGGATGGATGGATGAATCCAAACTGGTTCAAGGAGATGGATGGATTGATTGACTCTTAAATATAAAGATTATTTATTGGCATTGATGGTTCCATGGATAACCTTAAACATTCTTGGAACCATTGGAAGAATTTAACCATTCGTTTCTACAAAAGATTCTTTATATTGGAAAAGGTTGTTTAGAAACTGGTTCAATGAGATTGATGGATGGATGGATGGATGGATGGATTAATGGATGGATGGATCAAAACTGGTTCAAGGAGATGAGTGGATGAATCTAAACTGGTTCAAGGAGAAAGATGGATGGACCCAAACTGGTTGAAGGGTATGGGTGGATGGATGGATGGATGGATGGGTGGGTGGGTGGATGTTTGGATGTAAGTATGGATCCAAACTAGTTCAAGGAGAAGGGTGGATGGACCCGCACTGGTTAAAGGAGATGGATGGATGTGTGGATGGAAGTATGGATCCAAACTGGTTCAAGGAGAAAGATGGATGGACTCAAACTGGTAGAAGGAGATGGATGGATGGGTGGATGGATGGCTGGATGGATCCAAACTGGCTCGGATGGATGGCCGGATGAATCCAAACTGGTTCAAGGAAATGGATGGATGAATCCAAACTGGTTCAAGGATATGGATGGATTGATTGACTCTTAAATACAAAGATTATTTATTGGCATTGATGGTTCCATGAATAACCTTAAACATTCTTGGAACCATTGGAAGAATTTAACCATTCTTTTCTACAAAAGATTCTTTATATTGGAAAAGGTTGTTTAGAAACTGGTTCAAGGAGATGGATGGATTAATGGATGGATGGATCCAAACTGGTTCAAGGAGATGGGTTGATGGATCTAAACTGGTTCAAGGAGATGGATGGATGGACCCAGACTGGTTGAAGGGGATGGATGGATGGGTGGGTGGGTGGATGGATGTTTGGATGGAAGTATGGATCCAAACTGGTTCAAGGAGAAGGATGGATGGACCCAAACTGGTTGAAGGAGATGGATGGATGTGTGGATGGATGGATGGATGGATGGAAGTATGGATCCAAACTGGTTCAAGGAGAAAGATGGATGGACCCAAACTGGTTGAAGGAGATGGATGGATGGATCCAAACTGGCTCGGATGGATGGCCGGATGGATCCAAACTGGTTGAAGGAGATGGATGAATGGATGTATGGATGGATCCAAACTGGTTCAAAATGGAAGTATAGATCCAAACTGGTTCAAGGAGAAGGATGGATGAACGGATGGATCCAAACTGGTTGAAGGAGATGGATGGATGGATCCAAACCGGTTCAAGGAGATGGATGGATTGATTGACTCTTAAATATAAAGTTTATTTTTGGTATTGATGGTTCCATGAATAACCTTAAACATTCTTAGAACCATTGGAATGGATGGATGGATGGATGGATGGATTCAAACAGGTTCAAGAAGATGGATTGATGGATGGATCTAAACTGGTTCAAGGAGATGGATGGATATATGAAACCAAACTGGTTCAAGGAGATGGATGGATGGTTGGATGGATCCAAACTGGTTAAAGGAGATGGATGGATTGATTAACTCTTAAATATAAAGTTTATTTTTTGGTATTGATGGTTCCATGAAAAACCTTAAACATTCTTGGAACCATTGGAAGAATGGAACCATTCTTTTCTACAAAAGATTCTTTATATTGGAAAAGGTTGTTTAGAAACTGGTTCAAGGAGATGGATAGATGGATGAATGAATTAATTGATGGATCCAAACTGATTTAAGGAGATGGATGGATTGATTCAAAGTGGTTCAAGAAGATGGATGGATAGACTAAATATAAATATTTTTTTATTGACATTGATGGTTCCATTAAGAACCTTAAACTGTCATGGAACCATTCTTTTCTACAAAAGATTCCTTATATTGGAAAAGGTTCTTTAGATTATTAAAATACTCTCTAAGATTATTTTTAGAACTGTTCATTGAAAGTTTCTTTGGGGAATACAAATGATGCTTCAATCATGCATTACTGCCAAAACACAATTTTGGAACATTTAGTTTTAATGGTGCTCCTTATATTTAGTTTTTAACGGTGCTCCTTATATTTTTACAAGAAATTAATCAGCGTCTACTTTTTTAGTGACTTGAAGCATAACTACATTTTTCATATGGGTAGCTTCACTGTAGTGTAGCTAATTTTAATTTGTTACCAAGTGCCCTTAAACTAGGATTTGATGACACCAACCTAGCACATTAGGTCCTCAAATTAAATGCTCATGGCAGCCACATGGCACCCAAAAAACTCCCAAAGTTGTGGAGCAGTTCTTGCCAGTTCTGCTTGCAATATACATCAGACGGTCAGGGCCCTGGGTGGTTTGTGGGTAATTTTGTGAATGTTAATACCATACTGTGCTGCTTAAGTCTGAAATTAGTGATGCAACTTACACAGCATGAAAAGCCACAGTTTCACCTAGACATGATTGTTCTCTGGAAGGTCCCTGGACTCCAACAATCGTGCAAAGGCTTTATTAGCTGCAACCAGCTCTGGTGCCGAAAGAACATCTGTTTGCTAACTAGCAGCACTGTTACCCAGTGGTCTTTGTATGCCACACTGACAACACACTCCCCCGTCTGTTAATAGATTCCTCATTAGACGGGTTCTTGATGGGGAACAGCACAGCTATGCAGTTCTTCCTCTCCCATCGGTGTCTATTAAACGGCATTGCAGAGCCACGATCCTCTCCTCGGACAACCAAAACGATCTCACCTTGACCACGGTGGGATGCAGAGGGAACATCCTATTGACCTCACCTTTGAGAGTTGTGTCATCTTTCCTCTACATGCCCCACTATCGATTGCCTTCTTTTTATGTATTAGGCCACTCGCTTGCTCAAACCCAAAGATAATAGGCTCTGACCAGAAACAACACTTGCTCTGGCTCAGTGAGAAGGTCAAAGCTGTTGTTTTTCAGTTTAGTCCAGAGTATGGATTCACTGGAGCGTTCAGAACGCACCTCTATAATTTGATGAGAGCCGCTGCAAAGTCCATTTCTCTGTGTCAAAACCGATAAAGTCCCATTGTAAACTGAAGCGAAGGGGGCATGAAACGAGACTGCTCAGAATGCATGATCTCCGCAACACTTCATCAGCGGCATATGAAGCTGTTTAGCTGGAGACTGTGGGAAAACACAGTTTGGGCAGAAATGTCACAAGGTCAAGTGGACCTCTGAAAGGCAATTAGGTTCTTGCATAATGAAGCTGATAATCAGTAACTCTGTTTCGCCGCCGCTCTGCGGATGGTCGGTCTGTTAGGGAATTGTGTGGGTTTTTTTTTCTTCCGTCGGCCTCACGAGAAGTTGGATTTTCATTGAGGAAGCACACCAGGTGTAATGACGAACCAATTCACCCAGATAGCAAACTGACATTGAATCAACGTGGAAATATGACATCGAAACAACGTTGATCTGACATTGTTTCGCTCATCGACTTAACGTTGAACCAACGTCAGACGCGTCATTCTTTCAAAACTATCGGAAAACCAACTTGAAATCAACGCGTTGTTTCAACGTTATGAAAGCAAACCAATTTTCGATTTCCTTTAGCTTTGAAGAATGCCGCGTCTGACGTTGGTTCAACGTTAATTCGATGAGCAAAATCAACGTTGTATCAATGTCATGAGAGACGTCGTTTCCACGTTGATTCAATGTCAGTTTGCTGTCTGGGCAGTCTTCTCTGTGTGGACGGACAGACTGACAGATGGTTATTACAGTAGATTTGGTAGTTATAGGCTTGTTAATGGTGAGCCATTAAACAGAATTTACACAACAAAATCAGCACAGCCAGCAGCAAGAAACTATGCACTGATATCTGCTTTAATGTGGATGCAAACTGTGAACGGATTTGTCACTCCCTCTCCCTCGATCCCAGCTTTGATAATGGTACCGATGTTTGCATCAATTTCCCAACACGTTCCCGAAGTCCTCCTGACAACCTGAAGTTTTACTGCAATTTCCCTGCAGAGATCAAACATAAAACAACTAAACACATTGAATTCCCAGAATCCGAAAGTGGCATTGGAAATGTATTTTTGTATTTAGATTTTTTTTGGTCAGTTGCTACAGCTGTGGCCCGAACACACAGACTGCATAACACTCCAAATGTGACATAATATCCGGAGGTAGCAAAGCTGTCACAGTACATTTGCTGTCTGGTGCGAAATAAATAAATAAAAATGAACATTTGACAAGCAGTCGGCACACTAGATTCCTCTGCAGACCAACTCTCTAAGTCTGTAATCTGTCATTTTAGGGCTCTTAAAACATCAATATAGTCCATGATTGCCATCACTCGAATTACGTCCAAAGATCTTGAAGTGTATTCGTGTCATCAGAAAAACACGCTTGATTGATGACATCTATTGAATTTCTTTAATTATAGATGCATTCAGCATGTCAGTTCACACTACGAACATTCATTCACACCATTTGATTTGGGAAAAAAAGGATACCTTTCTATTCTAGATGGACAGATCATTCAAAATGAAATAGTCTAAGAGACCACTGAGCGCCCTATCATGGAAATCAGATGAGCTAATGGCCTGAGAGACCTTTGCACGCATTATTAACCCATGAGCTTCATGTATATAATGTGTAAAAGCATTTCCGCAGTAGGGCATTTGGTCCTTGTTACATGTTTGATTTATAGCCTTATTTTATTCAGACCGTCGGTGTATTGCATATGAGGCCAGGTGCTATAGTGGCTCTCTGCAAGCCCTGGAATATGGGGAAGTTATTTCTGGTGCCGGCTTGACTGCTAAAATTGCTGCAAAATGTAAGAGTTTGACATGTGAACACTTCAGGGGAGTAAAACTGGATTTTACAGCTGAATGGATATACCTTGATATTTGAAAAAAATCAAAAATAATGCATACACATTTACAGATTTAGATACTCGAAGTTAGGCATTTCAACGTTTGCATGATTATGCCATGGAAATAAAAGGACATTACAAATATGAATCCTTTTTTTTTATAAGATGATCAGATCATGATCATTTAATCGTTTCTCACCATGTGGATGACAAAACAGACGTTAAATTTACATAGACTTACATTAAAGGAAGGCCCTTAACTTAAGAGATCCAGATTATTGGTCAGGATCAAAAATAGGCGATTTAAATTTGGTAATGGCGTAGCAAAGCTTAAGCAATAACTCAAAACTGTAGTAACCACATATCAGTGTGCTAAAAAAAAAAACCTAAGCAACTGTGTATCCACAGCCTCACAAACACTCTAGCGTTTCTGCAGTGAGTGACAAGCACCACTAACGTTTCCTTCATAATATGTAAAAACTCTTGACATTAAAATGACTTAATTCTGGTCGACTTGATTTTTAAACACTCAGTGAAATAATTAGGACCTTTACGAGAGCTCCATCACAGCTGTGCACACACTGTTTATCAGTAAATGACAGAGAAGGACTTTATTTATGGTTAATTTATTTAGAATCCAGATGGGAGTTTTAATACTAAGTGAAATCTGTTGCACTTTTGAATGGTGAAAGCTAATTAAGGATTTTAAAGCTCAACAACTAAAAATTACTGTGGCACTGGCATCATAAAACACATAAAACATCTTTAAGACATACTGTAAAATTTTGCATGAATGGGAAAGAAAGGTGATTTAAGCAATTTTGAGCGTGGCATGGTTGTTGGTGTCTGAGTATTTCACAATCTGCTCACTTACTGGGATTTACACACACAACCATTTCTAGGGTTTACAAAGAATTGTGTGAAAAGGGAAAAACATCCAGTAGGCGAAAATGCCTTGTTGATGCTAGAGGTCAGAGGAGAATGGGCCGACTGATTCAAGCTGATATAAAAGCAACTTTGACTGAAATAACCACTCGTTACAACCGAGGTATGCAGCAAAGCATTTGTGAAGAAGACACAACACACACAACCTTGAGGCGGATGGGCTACAACAGCACCGGGTACCACTCATCTCCACTACAAATAGGAAAAAGAGGCGACAATTTGCAAGAACTCACTAAAATTGGACAGTTGAAGACTGGAAAAATGTTGCCTGGTCTGATGAGTCTCGATTTCAGATGGTAGAGTCAGAATTTGGCGTAAACAGAATGAGAACATGGATCCATCATGCCTTGTTCCCACTGTGCAGGCTGGTGGTGGTGGTGTAATGGTGTGGGGGATGTTTTCTTGGCACACTTTAGGCCCCTTAGTGCCAATTGGGCATCGTTTAAATGCCACGGCCTACCTGAGCATTGTTTCTGACCATGTCCATCCCTTTATGGCCACCATGTCCCCATCCTCTGATGGCTACTTCCAGCAGGATAACGCACCATGTCACAAAGCTGGAATCATTTCAAATTGGTTTCTTGAACATGACAATGAGTTGACTGTACTAAAATGGTCACCAGATCTCAACCCAATAGAGCATCTTTGGGATGTGGTGGAACGGGAGCTTCGTGCCCTGGATGTGCATCCCACAAATCTCCATCAACTGCAAGATGCTATCCAATCAAAATGAATGTAGAATTAAGGCAGTTCTGAAGGCGAAAGGGGGTCAAACACAGTATTAGTATGGTGTTCATAATAATACTTTAGGTGAGGGTATACTGTACATGTATAGCACCGGGGTAAGGCACATTTGATTTTCATCACTCGGCATGGGTTTTTTTTTCTAAAATATCTCTAGTATCTCTGAAACAAATAATTCTACTTTTCAGTGAACATTACAAGACAAGCGCTAAGACATATGGTACAAAATGGCAGCAATTTTGTTTCAGAATTCAGCCCTCTTTTGACTCTTCCCAGATTGCGTTGTCTTTCTGATGCATGGGGGTCTGGCTCCGAGGCACCGGGGCCAAGTTTCCGCTCTCTGCTGGACCCGCATGCTACAAGTCAGGGGGTCAGAGTTCCTCAGAGGCCCATCAGATCTGTGTCCCTGTGCCATATGCCTTGCAGAAAGACTACATATGGCTCTGTTTGTCAGGGGCCTGAGGCATGTGTGCGCCACAGGAGCTTTACGTCAGGTAATATGTATAATAATTGGTAAAACGGTGACTGCAGTTACTAATGCAGTTTTTGACTACTGCTACACTCATTTTTCAAGAACAATGCCATTGATGCATTTGATCAAAGGCAGACGATCTGTAGCAATAACTCGAACGAGTACAAAACAACTTTGGTTATGGCCTGGAGTTGCCTATAATGAAATACCGTGACTCACCAAAGACATTGAGATGCCCGAGTGTGTGCGCCGAGAGGAATGCAAAATCAATTTTGGCATTTGGGGCATTTTTTTTCCAGCCCACGAGCAGCCTTGGCCTGTCAAGAGCTGGCTCACAGGACTGTGACTCGCCGGAAAGAATTCAAATAGCATTTCCTTCACTGAACTGCCACAGTCCCTGGCAAAGAGAAATAATTGTATTGCACTCCATTTTGTGTTTCTAACATAGACTGTGCTAGAAGAGTAAAATGAATGGGAATAGTATATTCATGTGATCTGAACTGTGACTTCTTGTCTGGAGTTCTAACACTGTTTTTACTCATTTATCTGCAATAGAAATGCAATTCTGTTACTATGATTCTCTTTCGCTCACTAATGTCTTGGTTTCCATATAAGCATGGCTGTGTTCAGAATGGAGTGTCTGTCCACTGCATACTGTGTATGCAAGCATTTTCTTTTATATCAAGTGAAAAAGTATTTTGTTAAGCAGTGTTTAACAGAAAACACTTTTCAAACAACGGTCTGCTCCAGCCCGCTCTCATCCTTTAACGTCATATAGAACGCTATATGCAAAAAGCGTACTTAAGTTGTACATCCAATACAGTTAAGTGGACTTCCTTTTCACAAGGGATTATACTTGAGTCATTGAATCATTCACTCAACCGATTTGTTCAAAAATTCTGATTTATTAAGATATTAAAACCCATAACTGTGTATTGCCAGTCCGTTCTCATCCTTTAGCGTCACATAGAACGCTATATGCAAAAACGGCGCTATACTACGCACATGGCACCCTTTGTCGTTAATATAACACGCGAACCCAAGACGTTATAAATCCTTTAGCGTGAATATGACACGCAGACCCTACCCCACACCTAAACTTAGCCCTCACAGCGCGTGTTATATTAACGATAACGGGTGCCATGTGCGTAGTATTTGCATATAGCGTTCTATATGACGTTAAAGGATGAGAATGGTCTGTAATATTTATATGCTAGCATTCTTTTATATGCTATTAAAGCTTGTTGTGATTATTGGATGGGAGGAGCGCTACAAATAATGTTTAGTGAAGTTTTGTCCACGCATCAACTGAAAACAAAATAGACAGAATGATTTTGGTTCATCGAAACGAAAGAGTAGCTAGCGTCGGCAGACATGTTCACGTGTTGTAGTTCATACACGCTGTGGCACGAAATAAACACGCGCTAATACCTGGTTGAGATTACACGATTTTAGCCCGATTTTGGGATGATCCATTTGACGTAGGGTGTCGTGGGGATTCGTAAACGACAACGGGCGTCGGGACGCAAGATTCGATCGTATCATCTCGTTTAGTGTGTCGTAGTGGGCGACAACCTAGCATGACAAGACTAGCATGTTTAATTTTTTGAACGGTCGTCCACGACGGTTCCGTCACATGTGTGAGGTTGACCAATAGGAGCACAGAAGCTTTTCCGTACAAAACTTTCAAAAATGGCGAAACCAAAGAGAGGCGATGGTGCTAACGTTAAAACTAAAAGTAAAAATATATAAGAAAACAATATTTTACCTCAAGTTCTCTTTGGAGGATTGACAGACCATACTGTCCTCTTCGAGCAATCCAGGAACGTGTCCATTGTCGGGTTTTCTTTCTTTTTTTGACTTTTTTCTGATACAACACTCACCGCTTCATCCATTGTTTGTTTACGTTCGTTTCCCGGAAGTCACTCGCTACTAGTTTCGCCTTTTCGATGACATCACGCGCGCCGTTAAAGACTGGTCAGGAAGCAACGTGTAGTCTGACGTGCGTCTTAAGATTTTAGGAGTCAAAATTGCGTAATCTGACACACCGTTACTATCGTAACAGACAAAAAAAATCGACATAATCGTACCTATATAAATTTGGCCCTCCAAAACTGTTTCGGCCTAAACCGATGATTAATTTTTCATTTTTAACACTATAAACATTGCTCTCAAAGTGTGAACCCAGAGCGAGCGCATCACGAAAGGGTGGCGAGGAGATTTCAGTGGCGATCTGACAGACGCACACACACACTCATCTCTTCTTACAGCCTGTAATCTCTCCGAGAGGAGCAGAGATGGAGGTACCAATTCCATCTTTCAGTCTTCAATGTGTGTGAATGAGTGAAAACAGAGGGGCTATTTTCAGTTGCGTGTTTACAGAGAGTGTCTGCTCGCATTAGCCAGAGCATGTGCGCCGTCCTCCTGCAGGGCTTGTTATCGCAGGAGCCGGGGTCCGGTAAGTGGGCTTGGATGGATCCGTTTGTGCCCCAGATGGACGCCATGGTAACAGCGACTCATAAGATGTTTGCGCCCTCAAGTCAAACATTTACCTGGCACTGCCTGTCCAGACACAGACATCACAAAGTGAAGTGATGCTTTTTCTATTTTTAGCC
Organism: Pimephales promelas; assembly: GCF_016745375.1. Next base: position 6,661,074 of record NW_024121444.1, read on the forward strand.
TGTGCTTCTGGGGGGAGTTTGACAGCTGTTTTGCATGACGATTTGAGCGTCTGTTATTTCCCAGAAACACAGAAACGTGTTGCTTTTCTCAGTAGCGACGGAGGGAATGTTACGCATGCTCTGCATGAGGAGGAACAGTCAGAGAAGAGGAGGATTAGTGAGGAGGAAGATCGAGGGCGAGAGGGCACATATCACAGTAATTGCCCAAAGGTGTTTCATTGCATTTGCACAGAGCGTAAGTGGGCGCAGATCAGCCTGAAGAAGTGTTTGACATGTGATGTGAGTGTTTGTGTGTAAGTGTGAATTTGAGCTATTTTTTTTTTTTAATATCTGCATTGTGTGGGATAGACCTGCAAACTCTACAGAGTCTATATAAATATTATAAACTAAGTAAATTATAATAAGCTAAGTGCAATGTAGTTTTGTCAAAAATATAGATTTTTTAATATATATATATTGATACTGAAATATCTGAAACGCTTCCAATACTAATTTCCAGCAACACAAACCCGCCTCTCCTCACTCACTCGTTTCATTTAGTCGAGATTAATATTGTTGCTGTTACAGGGATTGAATTTCGGTGTGGGATTGCACATATTGCGCATCATTTTCCTCATTCTCACACATAAACCCGCCTCTCAGTACTAAATTGAGTCCTTTTTTGCCGCTTACTGCGCTTAAACAGTCAAATACACACAAAATATCGTCTTTGTGAGGAGTCAGCTTAAACAGTTGAGAAAGAAACCACATGTGTAACAGTATAATGAATCTGTTGGTCAGATCTTAAAGTGACAGCGGGTATATGTGTGTGTATATACGTATATATATTGTACCTGCTGCCAAATTATAAGATAATGTTAAAACTATCGCACTTTTCTTGCATAAGTCTGACATAACACCTTCATAACACATGTCATAAATATGAAGGGTTTATGCGTGTATATGTCAACTGTCTTTAAAGGGATAGTTCACTTTGAAATTAATTTTTGGTATGTTTTATCTTACCTCAAGGGCATCCAAGATGTAGGTGTCTTTTTTTCCACAGTATTTTTTTGGTCAAACCGTTCTTGTCTGTCAGTCATATAATGGAGGTCTATGGTCACCACCTCAAAGAGCATGCACAGAGAAGTCCAAATTAAACATGATTTAATGACTCGTAAATGTAAGCACACATTGATGGCCTAAGACATGAAACGAGCGGTTTGTGTGAGAAAACAAACAGTATTTATATAGTTTTTACCTCTTGTTAACAGTCTCCAACATTACGCCGGAAGTGATCTCTCGCGCGTCTACGTCACACAATGTTTACACAGAGATTTTGGGAGTTTTACCTTTTACTAAACATATTTACATACATCAAAATCGTCTTCCATTGCGATTTCCCGCCTAAATATGATCTAAATCTAAATCCCGATCTAAATATGTTTAGTTCCGTGTGATTAGATAATTGCATTAATAAGAAATTGAACAGGTGTCCCTAATAATCCTTTAGGTGAGTGTATATATATATATATATATATATATATATATTTGGCAGTTTGGCGGTGTTAATTTCAAACCCTGTTTACAAATATTTTACTAGTTTGAGACCATAGGGAGTCATTCACGGCGCTTCATGGTAGTGGGCAGAAACTAAAGAGCTCGTTTGAAATCATTTATCCACCAGGGGCCTAATTATGTACAGAATGATTTCATTTCATTTTACATTTTTTAAATTTTAAAGTCCATTTACAAATTTATTCAATATTTCTTGCACCAACAATTGGCATATTTTATTATAATATTTTTTCAACCAAGAGATCAAGGTTTTTGTGGATTTTAATTGTCATTTTAATTAATGTCAGAGAAGTTCTCTCTCTCTCACACACACACACACACATCATATCACCACGAGTTATCCGCTTGCAACACCTATAACTATGCAAGTAATGTGCAATACAGGGTTTGTGCAACAAACAACCATTATAACTTTGGCCAATTTTTTAATGCTGAAATTAGAGATCTGGTTACATGATTTAATAAACAATATCACTTTAATTATTCCACCACTTCTCTTGTTTTTCACTCTAAACCCTTCCTCACATCTCACATTATCATCATCAGCATTCTTTACAGTGGGAATGTTTCCAGAGAAACGCAATATAATAGATACATTGTTTTTATCTTGCAAAATAATGGAAATCATCTATCAGTGCTTTTTTTGCTTTACGCATTCTTTCTGATGTAATATATTTTATTGTCCATGTACACTGCAAACTAAAGAGAACCCAGATATGTATGTGTAATGCCAGGTGTGTCTGCTGTGTTAATGTTCGGGGGGGGGGATTGTGTCTGTGTACCTCCATTCATTTGTCTGTCACAGCTTTAACTGCTCCATACGCCTGAGCTCTCCATAGTTTAAACTGAGAGTCTGTCACCCCATCTGTCTCAGAGTCACGCTTCAGCACAGGCTTGAGCTATCCAATCCTTTCTTGCTTCACAGCTGAATGCCCTTATTTGTTTGCAACTTGCAATTCCCTCTTGCGCTAGTTACATTAAAAATATGATTCATGCTTTGCGTAATACACCACAGTTCAGATTATTAGGAACAATTGTTCAATTTCTCATTAATGCAGTATTTCATTTACATAGAACCGATAAAACCTAAACTTACATAAACCAGTATTTTATTGCTGCCCATAAGCACTGATATTTCTTTGCAGAAAAGCAAATTTATTTATTTTGTCTTTGTTTGTTTTTTTTTTAACAAAATATCAAGTGATGAAATTATTACAAAGAATTGTTTCCATTAGTTTTCTCTTGAATATTGAATTGACCTATGGATAAGCCACGCCCTCAAATGCAAAGAGCCAATCACAGTGCACAGCTAACCCAATAGACCTTATTCAGAGCAGCGCCATGACAGGTATGAAAGTGAGGCTGTGAGGGATAGACTTACCGTGTTTCCAATGGCATCCGCTGTAAAAAGCTGAATAAAGCGGCTAGATTACTTACAATTTTCCACAGCTTACATTGTCGGGAGTTTTTTGTCAACTGAAATTTCTTGGAAAGATATTTTCCCAGTGTTTCATGAGCAGAACAATCCGAAAACACATTAAATAACAGTACAGCCCATTGAAGAGATGCAAGTCTATCCCTCACAGCCTCGCTTTCATTCTCATTAAAAATCAAAGATGGCGCTGCCGTGAATAAGGCGTATACACTCGGACATTCTCTGCTTCCACGTTGAAATGCATTGCAGTTAGTCAGTTTTCATTCGTTATTTTAAGTTGAAATGGTCAATTAGTGTGCATGGGGTAAATGCAACTCCGACGAGAGGCTGGGCGACGGTGTGTATTTCTTAACCCTTTCCCAAACCACATCTCAACCGAGATAAGTGTCTGCTCTGAATTAACATTAAAGGAGTAGTTCACTTTTAAAAAAAACCTTTGCTGATAATTTACTCACCCCCATGTCCAAGATGTCCATGTCATTATTTCTTCAATTTAAAAGAAATAAGGTTTTTGATGAAAACATTCCAGGATTTTTCTCCATATAATGGACTTCAGAGGAAACCAAACGGTTCAAGGACCAAGTGAGAGTTTCAGTCCAAACTGTTCAAAGGGCTTTAAATGATTCTTGACGACGAATAAGGGTGTTATCAAGCGAAACGATCACTCAATTAATAAATACATAACAAAGTTTCAGTTTTATAAGCACAAATGCTCGCCTTGCTCTGTTCTGTGATGCGTGTTCGTGACTCTCCTGTTCGAACTCGTTTATCAAAATGAACGAATCCTTTTCCAGAGTCAATTCGTTCATTTCATTCGTTGAATAACCAAATGACACGAAAAAAGATTACTTCATTTTGGTAAACGAGTTCGAACAGGAGAGCCATGAACGAGTCACGATCCTGGAATGTTTTCATCAAAAACCTTAATTTCTTTTTCGACTGAAGAAAGAATGACATGGACATCTTGGATGACATGGGGGTGAGGAAATTATCAGCAAAAGTTTTTTTTTAAAAGTGAACTAATCCTTTAAGTTATGCGGTAGACCACAACACCAACTAAACGTGGATAAATTAAACAAGGATGATGTCTACATCTGATCTAAGTTAAGTCAACAACGTATTTGAACGTTATCTTTAAAATCTCTAACGTAACATTAGGCTAACGTTAGCCTAACATTATAAAACGTTAACGTTAGCTTCTAGCTGCGTTGTACATCATGTCACTTAGCTTCATTAACATATCTGTAAATAACCGAGATAACGAATAGGGCTGGGTATTGAGACAAATTTCACAATTCGATTCGATTTCGATTCACAAGCTTGCAGTTCGATTCGATTTCGATTACGATTCGATATCGATTATTTTGGATATCAGTTACAATAAATGGCCATTTTTCTCAAGGGAATCAAATCTCTTAACTAATGCTGTAAACTATGGGAGTCTAGTTGTAGCCTATAGGCTTCATTAGCCTAATATGAAGGTAATAATGAACTGTTTTGTAGCTATACAAACACTTAAATTACACTTTTATTTATTTTTATAATAAGAAGATTATATGAAATATAAACATTTAAATGTGGCTGTCATAAAAACTTGCCAGATTTATTCAAATATGCATTAAATATTGAAGAACATTAAGATTATAATGCATATAATATAGTGTATATATTTAGCAAAATGCTCCTCTCTGGAGTTATTTTTTTCTAGCTGACTAACGAGTTTATGTGGGTTTTCTGAGGTAAATATGACGATGACATTGATTACAAGCTGTTTAATTGACGTCTTTCCACGGTTGAAACGCTGATTGAGCGAATCAATGTGACATGATACGGATTTAGATAATGACAGGACATGACAGGATTTCGATAAGTTGTACTCTATCTTTTAACACACTTTCAGACGCTCATTCATGTTTATTTTGCGCTGTAACTGGTATTATTAAGCCGGAAGAGAGATCAGCGCTGCTGCTTCTCCAGAGCGATCTCACGCCACAGCGCCAAAACGCTATTTATGTTTTTGAATTTCTAAAGAAAATGGACGTAATTTAAAAATTGAGACTTTGTTTCATATCAATAGTAACAAAGGACAAAGATTATTGCGATTTTTTTTGGATGCGCGCAGCCGCGATACAATGTCCCATTCATTCAAATGAAACAGGATGACTAATCGATTCTTGAGATTTAAGAATCGATATCGGTTCGTAAAAATGAGAATCGATTAATATCGAGAAATCTATATTTATTACCCAGCCCTAATAACGAATGTTAACATGTAAATACTGTAGCACCAAACGGTGATGGCAACGACATGCGGTTTATCACGTTTACACTGTGACCTGTACATCTCTGCCTGGAGCTGAAGCTTTTCATCGACCTTCTCAACATTAAAATTATTAATATAACCCTGCAATGCATAGGTGACTTTGAGATGATATATAATCTTTCTGTCTCCAAAAATCACCAATTGCCTCCTGTGAAATGTCTCCTACTGTGACAGCTGCCACAGCGCCCGTCCCCGAATGTTGACGGTGTGTCCGAGTGAGTGGAGGGGGCGTGGCTTAGCCATAGGTCAATTGAGATTGTATACAGATTTAAGCATATAAAAAATTTAACTAACACATTTTTCACTGGAAATTTTCTTGGGAAAATAAGGAAAGAAATTAATACATTTCAAAGTTTTTTTTTTTAATAGAAAGGATTGTTCTTAATAATACTCGAATATTGAATTTATTGATCTATAAAGTGTTAATTAAATCAAACGTGCACACCACTAACACGTTTAATGAGATTAGAAGAAGAAACGTGCATAGATATGTCACCGAGACAAACAGTCATACCCCAATAATAATTAATGAGCCCGATCATTAGCAGTGTCTGTAACAGTGTGGCAGTGCGGGGTTGTTCTGCCATTACAGCAGTGCTGCACGCTGGAGTCTATTAGCGCCTTACAAAAGCAGAGAGAGAGCGAAAGGTGAGCGAAAGAGAAACGCATCAGAAAGATAGAGAGCTTTTGATGGAGGACAGGAAGCAGAGTGAGAACAGATGGAGAATGAGTGAGGGGGAAGAAATGAGATTAACAGGACTGGTGATTAAAACAATGCTGCGTGTGAATGAGACGAGGTCTCGGTGGGCGGCAGAGGAGGCCACGGTATTGACCGCCGGTGTCACAGCATGATTAGTGGGAGGTATCAGCTGCAACAGGCAATACACATCGATCCCATGAGCCAGAACCCGTCGATCGGGTCATTCTAAGCCAGACCTCTCTCACTTTCATGAATTACACCTTATGTGGACACAGCTCGCTCTTTTCCCTCGGCCCCAGGACTGTTGCTCCACTTTCTCTCTCTCTCTGGGCCTGTGCACACAGAAACCTCTCTCACCGACTCTCACAGCTGTGGCTGGAAAGCACAAGCAAACGTGCAGCAACTTCAAATGGCCCCTGCATGCACTACCCCGAAAGCAATTAAAACCCCGGTCTATTTTAAGAAGAACCGCAGAGGAACCGTGGGGAGTGCACTGCACTCATAATCTCCAAACGCAGATTTGAATTATAAAAGAAAACGCACAGTTCAGTCTGTATGGGAATATGTGCTGTCACTGTTGTTTATGCCTGCATTAACAAAGTAGTGCATACATTTGTATAATTGTAAAAGGGGTGGTTTCTTTGCATGATTGTGTTTATGGGGTGCAATATAACACGTATTTGTGTTTTTTCTTTTTTTTAAAGTCTTATTTTTCATAAATTTCACCTTTATTGTAAGCCGCGTTCTCCTCTGTCATTTGAAACCACTCCCTCAGACACAGGCAGTGGGCTCAGATTGGTTAGTTTGGGCCGGTGTGTTGTGATTGGCTAAACTGTAGTGCACGTTGTCCGGATACTTAACGCCCATTACATTCACGGGCGAAAGTTGCATATGCGTTCCTGTCCAATGTAAATAATGGTGTCGATACTGCAGTTTGTCAGTATGAGCCAGAAAGCGGCGATGAAGAGAGTCAAGCAGAACCTCGCCACACACGGCTCTTAGTAAACGTTTCTGAATGGTAATATGCTTTATACACATCTGTCTTACACAAAATAGCATCGAACTAACTGGCTACTATACACAAACAGCATTGGCATTGGTTTACATTCTTGATAAAATCAAAAAATAACACCATAAAGTGTATATATACATGAAAAATACATTTACAACATTAGTACTTATACAAAATTCAGGTCTAAAATGTTTGAACGTGTTTGTCGTAGACACGAAATAGCATAACTACCCAGACAGCAAACTGACATTGAATCAACGTGGAAACGACGTCTCTCATGACATTGAAACAACGTTGATTTTGCTCATCGAATTAACGTTGAACCAACGTCAGACGCGGCATTCTTCAAAGCTAAATGAAAATCGAAAATTGGTTTGCTTTCATAACGTTGAAACAACGCGTTGATTTCAAGTTGATTTTCCGTTAGTTTTGAAAGAATGACGCGTCTGACGTTGGTTCAACGTTAATTCGATGAGCAAAACAATGTCAGATCAACGTTGTTTCGATGTCATATTTCCACGTTGATTTAATGTCAGTTTGCTATCTGGGTAGTAGCCTAGTGGCTATAAAGCCAGCGCTGGCATTTGAAAAAACTAAAACATTACATCTGAAATTATATATGCAAATACATTTAAAATGATGAAGTCTTAGCCTACTTACAGATTGTGGCCCAAGTTCAAGTTTCAAGTTTCACTTTATTTATCCTTAGAAAGGAAATTTACTACGCAGCAGGATCTAAAAAACAAGAAATAAAAGCACCACTAGATGCCAACAACATTAAAAACACGACACAAGACATCCACACATCAAATTAGTCAATCAATCAATCAATAGAGACACTCCTTCCCCAGAATCAAATGACCAAAACAAAAACAATGCAATACACAGATCAGTATATCTAATAAATAATGACAAAAATAAATACTGATAAATAAACATGTACTATGAAAATTCATAAGATATCACCCAAGTGAGTTCAGCAACTGCTGCCTCTGGTTTTAAAGTTGGAACTGCTTCATGTTTTAGTAACAGTTTCTTGTTGAATCCGGTGTTGAACTCGTGGAGATTCTGGAAGCTGTCTTCCGTAAAATGCGCAGCACAGAGAGCTAGATTACATCATCATTTTCAGGAACATAATCAAACATAAATTGTATCCATTGTTGACGAAATACAGCGTCCGTGGGAAGCCTGAACACAGAAGACCTGACAGCTGGTGAACAACACACTCGACGAGCCGCTTAAATATGGTCATGCATATTCCGGAGGGAGGGTTGATGCAAATGTGTAGGTTAGTGACGTCTAAAACCCAGCTGTAGTCCCAATCGAGTCGTTTTTGTAGGCATTAAACTTCCTGATTTTTAAATGGAACATTGAACTTTCAGCGCTGCAACTTTGCAGATACTGTTCATGCACCAACAGCAACATTACACACTATTTTAAAATTTAAAAAAGTGAAATCGCTATCAACCAACCCCCTTAAATAAAAGATTTAGCTTTTGCTCGGCTTCTGTTGTGATCATATATTCTGTTTGCATGTTTTGTAATTATTGCATAAAGAGCCTAAGGCCAAAATCGATGGCAAAAGCAGAGCCCCCAACATTAGAATAAAGTAATGGGGCTGCGTTAATAATAAAATGAACACTGAAATAGCAATATCAAATAGTGAATAAATGAAAGAAGCATGTAGTCTGTTGTGCCGCTTGTTTCAGAGTGAACTCTTAGTGACTTGTTGCATTTGCAGCGTTAGCACACAAGTCTACTTCACAAAACTGATTTCAGACAGACTTCTGACACGGCAAAAGGCGTTGTGATCTACAACAATATAGAGCTAGCTTTGGTGATATTGAATTACTACAATAGTAATTTCTCTCTAGAAATGAAAAACTTCAAAAAAGCAACATGACATCATGACTTTTGCATGAACATAGACACCATTTTCAAGTCAAGTGGCGAGTTATCTATACGCATCAGTCCGAGTGATTCCGCGTGCAAACACAGAACGTTCCCCTAACGTTCCCAAATGGTCCCATGAGGTTATTTTTTTGGGAACCAAACAAGAACGTAATAGGAACGTTCCATGTAGGTTCCATTTTTATAACGTAAGGAGAATGTTCCGGGAACGTTCCCCTAACCATAAGGGAAAGTTCTAAGAACGTTCTGGGAACCAAAAACTAACGTTTTCGGAACGTTCACAGAACCTAAATTTGTTTACAAATCGTTAAATGTCCAAGAGAAACGAAGCAAAATGTAGATCTACATCTGGGGAGCGATATTTTTTTTCCTAGGATGGTAGGGGAAGACTCATTAATGCTATTAACCCCAGTGACGGGGTTGAGGTAGGTCATATATACAGTAATAACGTTAAGTCAACGGCGTTCATAAACACGCTGAAAAGCGATTATGTGTGTTGATAGCACGCCAAAAATGGAAATACGAATTGGCGTGTCATACATTCGCTATTTCTTGAGATCAGTCTGGAAAAAAAGAGAAATGTACATTTATACGCAAACTGACCACCAACTGTAACTTCTCAGACTTTATTATATCAAATGTAGCCTTCAGAAATGGATCAGATGAAGGTATCTCATAAGCTAACACTGGATTCAGACGTGCCTTGATACGTTCTTTCAAAAACAGTTAAGCTTGTGTTAAGCAGCCAGTGTGTAGCTTGTGATAGCGTGTTTTCTTGCAGTTGAACTTGAAGTTCATAGCCTGAGAATTTGAAATAATTTTAAATGATTTAAATATTTGTATGACTTGCAATTAATAGCCGCCATTCACCCTTTGGTTTAACTATAAACCCAATATAGTCCGGCTGTGAGTAACACACTTCTAGCCAAAATAACCTTGAATTTGTTCACATGTCATTTTCATGTTGTTTATGATTTAAGTATTGATTTGGACAGAAGGGGGTCCGTGGAGTAAGTAAGGTTGAGAACCACTGTCCGAGAGAGTTAAAAGATTAAATTGAGAGCAAGTCTCCTATTGAATTTCACATTAGAGCTGTTGGCGTAAAGCTGAGTCCTCCTGCCGTCAGAGTTCGCTTCATGTGTTTGCTGTGAAAGCTGTTTTCCCAAACTCAAGCGTGCCTTAGCAAACCACCCCAGCGTGGAGCTGTGGTCTGGGGTATACAGTAGGTCATGTGGACATGATTCGCAAATAATGTGAACGCAGTCTAAATAACTTGTGGATGGCAAGGTCGGTCTGGTGATGCATCATGTGTAGTGTGATGCATTTCTGAACGCTTCTTGTCCATGCTGATATTGCTTTTGGTGTGAAGCTCACTCTTGCGATGCATTTGCAAAGTGCCCATTTGTGTCCTAGCATCTAAATAATGGCGTATATCCTATCTAGGTCACTTTGAACAATATTGCTTTATTTGTAGCAGAAATAAACTGCTGCAGGAAAAGTTAGGGGTCTATGCAAAATATATATATACGTGTCTCATATTGACGCTAAAGAGCGTCATGTGCATTGGATGTAGACAAAATGTCAAAAGCGTCAGTATATGACGCCATGGGATGAGAACGGGCTGGAATACCACATTGAGACAGTTTAATAAGAAGATACTTTATAAAGACAGTCCACTTTGTGTACACAGGCAGGAGCCATCTTTGGAAAACAGTCTCAACAAGTCGAACCACGAACGACGTGCCTAGTGAGCTGAAGTGTATGAACAGTGTTCGTGGTTCGACTTGTCGAGACTGTTTTCCAAAGATGGCTCCTGCCTGTATTTGCGAAGTGAACTGTCTTTATAAAGTATCTTCTTATTAAACACTTACACAGTTCTCAATGCTTCATTTTGCATGTATGGACCCTCATTATGTTACTGTGTTAGTGTGGGGCTATTTTGAGCCTTGTTAGTGGTATAAACTTGCGATTTCTTTTTACTTATTATTTTTCCCCATATACTAGCTTTACAATCTAAACAGTTTTTAGAGATAAAACTCTTTACATTTGATTATCATGAAAACAAATGTGTACCAATGTGTTATTAGACCAAAGGTTCATTTTGCACCGGAGTTGTCCTTTAAGATCTATGAGTTTGCTCTTAAAGTGACAGCAGCCTCTCAAACCTGCTGCTATCTGCCATTAATATTAATCACACAACAAAAGACAAAAAGAAAATCACTCTTTGCTCCTGACTGAATAACTTCAGCATCTTTAATAAGAATACATGTTTATGTAATCCATACTGTACTGTTTATTTTTACATTTGATTACTTCATTCAATTTATGTATAGAATGCTGTTATTATTAGTTGGCTAAATTGTTTATTTCACTTGTATATTTTTTGTCCTATTGTTTGTACCATCATTGTATTTTTAATAGGGCTTTCAGTTTAACGCGTTATTAACGGCGTTAACGCAAACCCATTTTAACAGCATTAATTTTTTTATCGTGCGATTAACGGTCTTTTTGTCCTAGCAAACGTCCTGACGCGGCGCAAGCCATTGAAATGAATGGGTTTCAGAGCGCAGCGCGAGGAAGTTTTGTGCCGCACACACTCGTTTCGGCTTACGAGGCGGCCAAATAGTAACGTTACTTTTGAGTGGATGACAAGCGCGAGACGCCGAAATGGATGCCCCAAAACTTTGAATGGAAAGTTTACTTTTAAAAAGTTGCCATATTGTCCCATTGAAAAGACCAAGTGATCTGTGTTTTGTCGTTGTGAACTGAGCGATCATCATCACAGCACGTCCAGTCAGAAACACCACATGATGATGGCCAAGCAAACACACACACACACACACACAGATGATGCGAATTCTCCGCCCCCTCGCCAATATTAGGGCCTCGTCAGTATTTCTTTCACCCTTTTATTGATGGACAGTGTTACAATTTGTGAGAGATTATTTATAGGGTATATGTTAGTGTGAAATTGAACACTATTCCAATGTTATTTTCAATAATAATTTTTCCACTTTTCCATATTGATAAGAGCATTAAAATGAGACAAAAATAATGTAACAAAAAGAAATCAAGAGACATTTAGAATAGATAAAAAATGTGCGATTAATCGCGAGTTAACTATGACATTAATGCGATTAATTGTTTGACAGCACTAATTTTTAACTCACTGTTGTGTGTTGAGAGTGAAACGGCTCTGAAAGAACAGATTATAGGATTGTGGGTAATTTGGGGGTTTTCATAACGCAGTGACAGGGGCCCATTCAAAGTTTTACTTTGGACCCCCAGAAGTCTAGAACCAGCACTAGGATTAAGTGGGTCAAATTTAGCTCTCTTAAGTGTTTCATATGGATTTAAACTATAATCCACTTTTATTTAATTGCAATTACCAAGAAAGAAAGTACGGAAGCCCTGAACCGCAACCTAAAAAAAAAAAAAAAAAATCAGTAAAAAAAAAAAAAAAAATCAGTTAAAAAAAAAAAAAAATTCTAGCATTTCGAGATTAAAGTCGAAATGTTTCGAGATTAAAGTCGGAATGTTTCGAGATTAAAGTTGGAATGTTTCGAGATTAAAGTCGGAATGTTTCGAGATTAAAGTCGAAACATTGTGCATTCATAACAGTGCGCGTCCACTGGCTCAGAGCGCGCGCGTGTGTGTGTGAAGTCGAACTGCCATGGATAAACCCCAAATAGTAGCTTTTTACTTTTATCTGGGCTTTCAACAAAATTCTACACACGTCACACGTGCTAGTGGCAGTGTTTCTGAGGTGTTTTCGTGCTCGTCTAGTCAACACTATCTGGGTCGAGAACACAACAGGAACTGTTCGGTGTCCCTCTTCACCGTAAATACGCTCTGGATACATTTTAAGTGCATCATTCTGTATCCAATCATTTGGCCGGATCCTGTGATTTCCTAAGATTTAATAACCACTTGGTTGAGGAGAGATTCTCTGATATGATTGTAAAGCACTTTGAGTGTAGGCATATTTGAAAGCGCTATATAAATGCCCTATTCATTCATTCATTCATTCATTCATTCATAAAGCTGGATTTCTCCATCCAGTCTGAAAAGTGTTTTCCGTGTTGGTTATCCTATAGGCTAAAGTCTATTCCGGCGCATTATATTTTATAACGATAAAGTAAGATAAGTAATTCAGATAAAAGTAAAAAGCTACTATTTTGTGTTTATCCATGGCAGTTCGACTTCACAAACACGCGCGCGCGCTCTGAGCCAGTGGACGCACACTGTTATGAATGCACAATGTTTCGACTTTAATCTCGAAACATTTCGACTTTAATCTCGAAACATTTCGACTTTAATCTCGAAACATTTCGACTTTAATCTCGAAACATTTCGACTTTAATCTCGAAACATTTCGACTTTAATCTCGAAACATTTCGACTTTAATCTCGAAACATTTCGACTTTAATCTCGAAATGCTAGATTTTTTTTTTATTTTTTTTACAGATTTTTTTTTTTTTTTACAGATTTTTTTTTTTTTTTACTGACTTTTTTTTTTTTTTTTTTAGGTTGCGGTTCAGGGCTTCCGTAAGAAAGTGTCTGATTCAAACTCAAGCATATTCTTTTTTTTTTTAAATAGTTTCGCTTTTTAAATGTATGCTTCTTTTAAAAGGGATCACACAATCAATATCAGAGAATCAATATGAGCCAAAACATTTGATCTCAGCCCCATTCATTTAGTTCATCTCAGTGCAGATTATGTTTATGTACAGTAGGCACCCTTAGGTTACAGAACAGAAGTTACTGCGGAATTATAACATCCGCTCAGTTTGTGCACTGAATCCAGGCGTCGAACAGCTGTTACGTTCGGAGATAAACTTTGGGGTTTGGGTTTCATTCCATGTAGAATTAACATTTGGATGTTTATTCCTTATGTATATCAAGTTTGTATTTAAAAAAAATAATAATTAAAAAAAATTATTAATTATAAACACAGAAATCCTATGCATCAAGCTTGTTACACACTCTTAGTGTGAAAGTGTGAATCTGTGAGCCGTTACACTGCATGTTTTGGAAAACGAATCTTATTGTATGTCTAAGTGTTTCACTGTGTTTATTTCTATTTAGCCTACGGTATGTTTCCTCTGGGTTTGCAGATGTTTTCTCTAATTAAATTTGGTGGAAGACACATGGGCCAGTGTGTTGGTATTGTTTTGACTCTCTGATCTCGCTGATGTGTAACAGGTACTATGCAATGAGCAAAAGTCTCTGGCACGTGTGAGCTGATCCAGCAGTAGCGTGTGTTTAGCGACCCGTTTGAAGCATCTGATGTCATGGCCAATTGTTTATGATGGAGTCTGCTGATAGCACGCGGCATCAGACGCTACATAATCCCCCAGCTCATTTCACACGCACACTGCAGCCCAGATCCCAGATGAGAGTGTAATATTCTTTAGCACTGCCAATGTAAAAAAAAAAAAAAGAAAACAGTAAAATGCTATTTGGCCCTTGTGATTGCAATAGAATTGATTTGCAGCCAGCCAGCTCTCCTAATCTATACCACGTCTTGCTATCGGGAGGGAAACAAGGGCATTTTGGTATTTCAGAAATCGGCCTGACCCTGGAGGCAATTTGTTGCATTATAGGCATCACTTGGCTGCCTCGGAAAATGAACTCCACAAAGCCTCGGCTGCTACGTCCCACACGTTGCTGTCGCATGTGTTGTAGCTATGGCTACCGACGTTTCTGAGTCAGAGACATGAGCGGGAGTAAAGAGGGATTGTCACTTGTAGGACTGGCCGTATCTCTCGCGTGTGGTGTGGTGACAGTAAACTGTGTTGATGAGTACGACTCTGTTATGTAAAATCCATCTGAGCGCTGGAGTGGCACGGCAAGAAAAGAAGAGAAGGGGAGGCGGTAATGGCATGCTGGGCATAACCAGAGGCTGTCCCGGGGAGGGATCCCACTTTACAGAGGCTATAGAGAGACGAGAGGGATTTGATGGTTGGGAGGGATTTTTGGCTGTGCTGGAGAGACGGCTCAGGAGAATGAGCCCAGAGCACAGACGGCTAAAACACATAATCAGTGTGTGTGTGTGTGTCTAACAGCCAATGGATATGAAAGTGGGGCTTATGATGAGAGTCCCTGCAGTTCTGAGAAAGAGCAATAGTCCAGTCCGGATAGATGGATAGGTAGATGGAAGGACGGAAATATGGATGGATGGATGGATGGATGGACGGAAATACAGATGGATGGACGTATGGATGGATGGATGATCGATGGAAGGATGAATGAAAAGACGGATGGATGGATGGATGGATGGACAGACGAACGGACAGATGGATGGAAATACGGATGGATGGATGGATGGATTGGTGGATGCTAGGATGGATGGATGGATGGAAATACGGATGGATGGATGGATGCATGGATGGACGGATGGATGAATGGAAATTTGGATGGATGGATGGATGGATGGATGGATGGACGGATGGACGGACAGAGAGATGGATGGATGGATGAATGGAAATACGGATGGATGGATGGATGGATGGGTGGGTGGATGATCGATGGAAGGATGGATGAAAAGATGGATTGATGGATAGATGGATGGAAATACGGATGGTGGATGGATGGATGGATGGACGAACGGATGGATGGATGGAAATACGGATGGATGGATGGAAATATGGATGGATGGATTGGCAGAAGGATGGATGGATTGAGGATGGATTGGTGGATGCTAGGATGGATGGGTGGATGGAAATATGAATGGATTGATGGATTGGTGGATGGATGGGTGGATGGATGGATGGATGGATGGAAAGAAGGATGATTATGTCGAATTGCCATGAAGCAGCTTGTGTTCCTCGCTCGTTCTCGCATCTCACAAGACTTCCTATTTCCAACTTACCGGAACGTTAGTCCTCATGTTGCAAGGTTGGTTTTCCGCCTGGGAACGCCAGGGGGGGCAGGGAAACCATAAAATGGTTGATAATCATTTTTATCAACAATATGGTTTGATAAAGAATAATTTACTTATTGTCCGTGCGGAGGCGATGCCCAACGTTATCCACTGACTTTTGAATTATTTATTTATTTTATTATATTTTTTGTAAGGCAATATGTTTTTTGGGAACACTTTACAATTAGGGTGCAATTGTTAATGCATTAACTAACATAAACTAACAGAGAGCAATAGCCTTTGTTAATATTAATTAATAAAATATTTGTGTTCATGTTATTTCACATTGTATGTAAACTATTGTTAACAGAAACAACTTTGGATCTTAAAAGTTAAGAGTTTAACATGAACTAAGATTAATAAATGCGGTAGAAGTATTCTTCATTAATTGTTAGTTTATGTTAACTACTTCTAACAAAATGAAACCTTATTAAAAGTTAAGGAATCTTACCCTGGTTCAGACTTTGCTGCTGCATTGTAGGCCTATACAGTATTTCTGATTTATGTTGAAGTGTTTGGGGCATGGCGTTTAATGTTGAGCCTTTTGTTTTTGTATTCAGGCTATCAAAGTATAACAAAATTAGAATTTAGATTTAAAAATGTCTTTCAAATGTAAAGAATTAGGCTATCGGTGATCGCTATTGGCCAATAAATCTAAATTCATATTTTGATCAACTTTGATAACCTAAAATTTTGGTCAATACCGATCATGTAAGTGTAAGCTGATAACCAATATATTGGCTATTGGCTTTCAAATTTAAAGAATTAGGCTATTGTGATCGCTATTGGCCGATAAATCTAAATTCATATTTTGATATACTTTGATAGCCTAAAATTTTGGCCAATACCGATCACCGATAGCTAATTTCTTTACATTTGAAAGCCGATAACCGATATATTGGCTATTGGCTTTCAAATTTAAAGAATTAGGCTATTGATGATTGCTATTGGCCGATAAATCTAAATTCATATTTTGATCAACTTTGATAACCTAATATTTTGGCCAATACCGATCACCGATAGCCCAATTCTTTACATTTGAAAGCTGATAACCCATATATTGGCTATTGGCTTTCAAATTTAAAGAATTAGGCTATTGTGATCGCTATTGGCCGATAAATCTAAATTCATATTTTGATCAACTTTGATAACCTAATATTTTGGCCAATACCGATCACCGATAGCCCAATTCTTTACATTTGAAAGCTGATAACCCATATATTGGCTATTGGCTTTCAAATTTAAAGAATTAGGCTATTGTGATCGCTATTGGCCGATAAATCTAAATTCATATTTTGATATACTTTGATAGCCTAAGATTTTGACCAATACCGATCAACGATACCCCAATTCTTTACATTTGAAAGCCGATAACCGATATATTGGCTATTGGCTTTCAAATTTAAAGAATTAGGCTATTGTGATCGCTATTGGCCGATAAATCTAAATTCATATTTTGATATACTTTGATAGCCTAAAATTTTGACCAATACCGATCACCGATAGCGCAATTCTTTACATTTGAAAGCCGATAACCGATATATTGGCTATTGGCTTTCAAATTTAAAGAATTAGGCTATTGTGATCACTATTGGCCGATAAATCTAAATTCATATTTTGATATACTTTGATAGCCTAAAATTTTGACCAATACCGATCAACGATAGCCCAATTCTTTACATTTGAAAGCTGATAACCGATATATTGGCTATTGGCTTTCAAATTTAAAGAATTAGGCTATTGATGATTGCTATTGGCCGATAAATCTAAATTCATATTTTGATATACTTTGATAGCCTAAAATTTTGACCAATAGAAGAAGAGAGAAGAGAAAAGAATTAGGCTATCGCTGATCGATATTGGCCAAAATATTTATATCGGTATATATTTTAATGACCAATGTGAACACAAAAGAGTCTGGCAATTGTCTATAAAACTCGTTTTTCCTTTCTTAATTGGGGACACTTATTTTGTCATTGACCCTTATACTCTAATGATAATTAAATTACATTTAGTAGAATTTATCTATCACAGCCAGTGAGAACATATGTGATGTCACATACAACGGTACACTGGATCGGGATTTCACTGTGGCGCTAGAAAACGTAACAGAAATATGAATTACGCATTTTGGATATGGGAATTACCCTTTCTTGCATTACGTCTGGTTAGGTCGCGGCATAACTAACTGTGTAAAATAAAGTTTCCCCTCAACTTTTCTTTTGGAAGTAGTCCAGGGCTGGAACTGTATTGAATTCTGAGTGACCATGCAGTCTCATAAGTGCAGTAATGATTATTTAACAGTTGATTGTTATCGTTGACGCTAAAAAAAACGCTCGTCATTCCGCAAGGTCAGTGTTTGTGAATAATCCCCAGCAGCCGAGCATGTTCTGTGCTGCCGTTTCACCGGTGTCTTGAGAACAGTGGCAGCTGAGGTCGAGAGCACAGCAAAGCAGCGTGTTTTAGCGAGGCCAAATGAGTGATTACCTCCAACTTCTGTCATAATTCACCATGACCTCAATCTGCCACCGGAGCCTCTCCCTGACTGATCGTAGTTCAGGTGCTCGGCTCTGGTGTTAAGTGTAGTTAGACAGAATTGCTTTTATCCGTCGCCTGTACAGGGCTAACACAAATATGATGTGCAATGCTAACGGTTCCGGTCGCGCTAGGCAGACCTAATTATGCCTGTAATTAGTTCGAGTTACCGATCTGCACCAAATTGTGTACTTGCTGGATCAGGACATAAATTCCACATCTGTGACAATAAAAAAAAAAAGTTGTCTAAGTATAAAACGTAAGCACAAAATAATTAGCACAGTTAGTTTTTTCGGCAGTATAAGCGAGAATCCAACTATCTTTTTGTCCGCACAATACCATGGAGAGCTTCACCTGAAATAATTTCTTGAATCCAGCATATGATTCACTTTGTTGACCCTTCTGCTGATCTAGAATTATCAGAACTGTACTGCATATTTACTAGCTCTCTGACAGTATTTGTGGCCCAGATTGCATCGCTAACAATAGTAATACATGCTCGTGTTACTCATGTTTCTCTCCTCGCCCTGGAACCAATGCAGCATGTCAGCAACACAATCAAACGTCGGATATTGTTTGCGGTTTTTAGCCTTCCACCATCTGGCTGATCAGAGGATGTGCTAAAGGAGGGGGTGATATAAAGTTCAGAGATTGCGCAACAACAACAAAAAACAAGATCTGTGTGTTGTGCTTGAACGCCAGTCATCCTACGAACTAGCTTTCCTCCATGTCGAGATGCTGTGGTGTTTCTGTGATGGATGAAATTTAATGAAAGGAAAGTCATCATCAGAAATGAGAAGAGATGCTGCAAGTTATTCTGATTCCAGATCAGATGACTACTAAAAATCACGGTGTAGCTACTCATAATAAACACTGCAATAGGCATATAATAAGAATTAAAGGAGTAGTTCACTTTTAAAACAAACTTTTGCTGATAATTTACTCGCCCCCATGTCACCCAAGATGTCCATGTCATTCTTTCTTCAGTCGAAAAGAAATGAAGGTTTTTGATGAAAACATTCCAGGATTTTTCTCCATATAATGGACTTTAATGGGAACCAAACGGTTCAAGGTCCAAAAGACAGTTTCAGTGCAAACTACGAACTGTTCAAAGGGCTTTAAACGATTCCAAACGATGAATAAGGGTCTTATCAAGCGAATCGATCGCTCATTTAAAAAGAAAATAACAAAGTGTAACTTTTATAAGCTCAAATGCTCGTCTTGCTCTGTTCTGAGTGACTCTCCTGTTCAAACTCGTTGATCAAAATAAATGAATCTTTGAGTCAATTTGTTCGTTTCGTTCATTGAATGAACCAAAAGATTCGTTCATTTTGATAAACGAGTTCGAACAGGAGAGTCACGAATGCGCATCACAGAACAGAGCAAGGCGAGCATTTGAGCTTATAAAACTTAAACTTGTTATTTATTTATTAAATGAGCGATCGTTTCGCTTGATAAGACCCTTATTCATCGTCTGGTGTCGTTTAAAGCCCTTTGAACAGTTTGCACTGAAACTGTATTTTGGACCTTGAACCGTTTGGTTCCCATTGAAGTCCATTATATGGAGAAAAATCCTGGAATGTTTTCATCAAAAACCTTCATTTCTTTTCGACTGAAGAAAGAAGGACATGGACATCTTGGATGATATGGGGGTGAGTAAATTATCAGCAAAAGTTTTTTTTTTGTTGTTGTTGTTGTTTTTAAAGTGAACTACTCCTTTAAAAGGCATAACAAATGTGCATAAGCATAAAAAAGGCATAAAAAATAAGAATTGTCCATTTTGACTTCATGGTCAAAATTAGAATATGGAGTATATAAATTTATTTACTCAGCAAGAAGGAAAATATTGCTATATCAGTGCAAGTGAAAATTAGTTAATATGGTAGAAAAATGTATATATCATGTAATCTGAAAGTATTTATATA
Source organism: Pimephales promelas (assembly GCF_016745375.1). The sequence goes on from NW_024121444.1 coordinate 6,681,397, forward strand.
CATTTAAACAAAATTAAACTAAAATTGCTCAGTTGTAATGTCCAAAATACTATTAAATATCTATTATATACATATAGAAATTGCATAAAATAATTATAACAATGACGATATTGTCTCTAAAAATCTGTTAAAATGTAGTGTGACCTTTAATTTGGAAGCAGAGAAATATGTGAAGTGGAATTATTCAGAGATTTGTGGCTTTCCTCACAGTTACTACGGCACTAAACACCGCTAAAAGCCAAACCACTATCTAAACCTCAGGGAAGGAACAAATATTAAACTGAAACACACCTGACTTGCCTCCTACACCGGCTTCATGGTATAGTCCGCATGCAGGTTTGGCTCAGGCATTTGTAGGAAACTCTATCGCCCCCTTGTGTTCTGAAGGTAGTCATCACCACAAAAGAGAAGAGAAAACACCGTCATCATTTGCTCACCCTCGTGCCATTCCAGTCTGTGTATGACTTTCTTTCATATAAAAATTGTTTATTTTTTTTCATATAATGAAAGTCATTGGGGTCCAGTGTGGTTAAGACAAATATATTCTTCTGTTGCACAATTAACCTCAGCATATGTTCCTAGTATTCATAAGTTGCTGGACTAATAATGTAGAAAGCTGCGTGTTGAAAGCTTTGCATTTAGAGCGAGCCTTGGCTTCCCGAGCCCCAGGTGTCCATCTTTCATCCCACAGGCACCCTGTGAATGCTGTGAAGAGAGAAAGAGAGAGAGAGAGAGCCGATATCATTGACATCTGCTCCCTCGCCCTGGGAGTCAGGCCACTGTCCTGAGCTCTGCTATTCACAGCCACACACACAAATACACATGTGTCAGGTGTTAACGGTTTACCAGCACTGCATCTGACAGCACACCACCAGCACATATCCTCAACCTCTTCAACTGAAGAGCAATTGCAAACCAAAAAAAAAAAAAAAAAAAAGAAAGGTTACGCAGGTTAGTTGGGTTGGAAATATCCCAGCCTGCCCATCTGCAAGGTGCGAGTGCTGGCTATTGGACTCTCTTCACCGCTTGGCCTCCTGAAAGTTATCTTTGGAGAAATGAGGAAACCTAAGTAGTGGGTAAATTTCCTTAGTGTGCAAAGAAAAGCCTCGCTGCGAATCAATTTGTGTAGTCAGGTAAAAAAAAAAAAAGTGCCCGGAGGAGGGTGAATAGAACGAGCACAGAGGAGAAAAACGAATTTTTGAAGCCATTCATGATCATTGAACAGTAGTATGTTCATGCTAGCTCACTCGAGCCTTGTGTTTCACTGCAGAGGGGTGGTGATAGTAATATTGAGCGGTCATTAAGGTGGGAGTGAGGCCAAAAGCGTGGTACGCTACCTACACACTGCTGAGCCCGGGCTTCTTTCTTGTTGGTAAAGAAGGAGTAGGAGTGTAAGTGTAGTTGAGGAATTAGATCCCGTTAGCATGTGCTTATCGCTGATCTTAGCTTTAGAGAGTCGAGGATTCGTTGAAAGGTTCGGGTATTGACTTGTTTGGTTTAATGGTGAGTTCGTTGTGGATCTCGGCACATTCAGATACACATCTAGACACGCATGTGGGCGTAGATTATAGCTGTGAACGTTGGATGAAACTGTTGGCCATCTGTGCCCGTGTTTGTGTTAATGATTTTAATTAAAGGGTCACAATCTCTAGTTGAGATAGTAACGCAAGGCTTCTCGTCTTTTTTAAATCCGACTTTATAATAAGGTTGTCAATCGATTACATGATATTGATGGAATGCTGGTTAATTTATCAAATTAATCAAAAAAATTAACTCATATATCAATATTTGCTAAGAAAAGATCCTTCACTCTCAGAAAAAAGGTACAAAAGCTGTCACTGGGGCTGTACTTTTTCAAAAGGTAAACTATGTGTCCATTTTAGGTGCTAATATGTCCATTTCATGAGCTAATATGTATTTTAGGTGTTAATATGGACATTTTAGATAATAGTTACGGTGCTAATATTTACATTTAAGTGTTAATATGGACATTTTAGGTGCTAATATGTCCATTTTAGGTACTAATATGTACATTTTAGGTGCTAATATGTACATTTTAATTGTTAATATGTCCATTTCAGGAGCTAATATGTTAATTTTAGGTCCTAATATGTACATTTTAGGTGGTAATATGAACACTTTAGGTACTAATATGTACATTTTAGGTGCTAATATGTACATTTTAAGTGTTAATATGTACATTTTAGTTGCTAATATGTCCATTTTAGGTGCTAATATGTACATTTTAATTGTTAATATGTCCATTTCAGTAGCTAATATGTTAATTTTAGGTCCTAATATGTACATTTTAGGTGGTAATATGAACATTTTAGGTACTAATATGTACATTTTAGGTGCTAATATGTCTATTTCATGAGCTAATATGTACCACTAAGGTACCAAAATGCAGCCGTTGGGTACAAAAGTGTACCTTTTGAAAAGGTACAGCCCCAGTGACAGCTTTTGTACCTTTTTTTCTGAGGGTGTAAGTGAACACTGGCTCAAAGTCCACAACACTCCATTTTGTTTAAGTTGTTTAAGTTAAGTGCCATTCGTATTCATAACACATATTTCATCTGCACTATTTTTTGTGAATAGTGTTTGTATGTATGAGTCAGACTGATGTCTTGTGGTCAATGTGTTGCGTCTTTCTGATTCTTGAGCTGTATTTTAAGACGCAGTGTCAAGTTTAAATGTATTCTCAAGCGCTGTTCTTTGAGTTTTTTATAGTGAATGCTGTATAGGGCACTATATAGAGATTCTGTCAAAATGTTATTAGCTGTAGTCTATTTGAAATGTTTAAAGGAGCTGTATGTAAGAAATTTATTTAAAATAATCAGAAAATGGCCCTGATATGTAACTAGACATTAAGAAATCATGTTCATTTCAAATACTTATATCACTGACAACAGTAGTCCAACCAGGATATTGTCATTTAAAAAGTGAAGTTGCAGCCCTCAACTGATGTTGATGTTGTCATGTTGTGTTTTGTTCTGATGCGTCACCCTCCACCTATCTACCAATCACGGAGCGGCATTCGGGTTGCCAGATCTGCTCTAGTTACCACAGCTGCAGATAAAAAAATGTGGCGGATAAAAAAAATGTTGGATCCTGCAGCCTATCTGGCAACCTCGAGTCAGGGGGGAGGGGATACACCACTCAACAGTAATTTGAAAGTGATTGCAGTACCAGTTTTGGCCACAATCTTACATACGGCTCCTTTAATTAATCTGAATTATTTCAAAAACTTGACTCACTCATAAAGACTTCACGTGTTTCATTACTGGATGAATTACATATTCCATGTAGAGTCATTAAATAAATTAACAGTCACTTGTCGCCACCTACTGGTATAACGATGTCATTGAAATGCCAAGTTACTTTCTCAAGAAGATTAAATCTTTTGATCTCTACCGACATCCATTTTTTTTGATCATAACTATAATCTTTTGTCCTTGTACTTCTGTAATAATGTGAATATTTGAAACAAAAATACCGAAACTGTGCGAAAGGGATGTTTGTAAAGCTGTTTCCCACCGATACGTGACAACTGCTCTCTCTGGATCGGCGGCAGCGCAAACACAGGTCTGAATGTTCCAGTGTGATTTTGTCGAAGGTTTAATAGACATTTAGGAAATAGCTTGCTTGGGTGTTTGAATCGAGATTGCAATCTTTTGACGATTGATCATGCAGCTCTATAGTGGTAGCAGAACTTAAACTTGTTACACCCTGTTTTTTGTAGCCTGATTTCTTTTCGGACAGGAGGCGATTTTACTGTTTTACTGGTACATCTTTATATTAAAGCTGCAGTCCATAGCTTATTTTGGTGTTAGAAATTATCCAAAATACATATTTGAGAAAATCAATAACCAGTCATTATCAATTCGAGCATGTCTTTGCGTCATTACATCACATCTGTACACACAAAGAAGGAGTCTCGGCTAGGCTATATTGCGTGTGAGGATGCTGGAGGTTGAGATTTATAGTCTTTTCTCACTGTAGATTTAATCAGTGCGATTTACTGCAATGTCAGAACCAGTACAAAAGTGGATGTTACTTACTTGTTCAGATGATATTTTCCGGTGAAAAGTCTTATGTTGGTCATCCTTCCAAAAAGAATAATCTGTGATTCTGAATGCCAGTATCCACACCGGCGCGGTGACTGACAGCCTCACACTCTCTTCTCAAACATTGTGTTCATCCGCGCTGTGCCGTGTCGAGGGTGTTGAAGTACAATTTACGTAAAGTTGATGATTCCGCAAATGACTGCAATTGCAGATTTCGAACAGAGATGGCGACAAAGAGAAAAAAAAAACGCTGGACTGCAGCTTTAAATACCGGTTTGGAGACTGAAAAAAAAAAACAGTTAAAACTGGCTTAAGCTGGTTGGCTGGTCTTAGTTGGTCTCAGTCTGGTCAGGTTGGACTGTTGGATGCTTTTAGTTGGATTTTAGGCAATTTTTGCAAATGGTCAAGCAGGGAGTCCAGTTACTATAAGACCAGCCAACCAGCTTAGACTGGTTTTCAGCAAGGAAATCAGTTAGCACTGAGCTAGCAGGCAACCTTAGTGTTAGCTAGCACAAAAAAGGGAATTTGGTTTATTTTTAAGATATTGATGTACATATTTCCATGATGACACTATTCTGTCCTTGATTCTCAGTTAATGTTATTTAGAGTACCCATAAAAAGTTATTTCCTTTCTTTCCAATCATTGATTCGTGATGTATAACCTTGACTAAAATGCATTATTTTTTTCTCCTCTTGCTGCAGGACTGTTTCATCGTGCCATAATCCAGAGCGGCTCAGCGTTGTCCAGCTGGGCCGTCAACTACCAGCCGGTTAAGTACACAAGGCTGCTGGCAGAGAAAGTGGGATGTAATGTGTTGGACACTTTGGACATGGTAGATTGCTTGAGAAAGAAGACAGCTCGCGAACTGGTGGAACAAGACATCCAGCCGGCGAGATACCACGTAGCCTTCGGCCCGGTCATCGACGGCGATGTCATTCCCGATGACCCTGAGATCCTGATGGAGCAGGGCGAGTTTCTCAACTATGACATCATGCTGGGTGTCAACCAGGGTGAGGGTCTGCGCTTTGTGGAGAACGTTGTGGACTCTGAAGACGGCGTCTCGGGCAACGATTTCGACTTTTCTGTCTCGGACTTTGTGGACAGTCTGTATGGTTACCCAGAGGGAAAGGATACTCTACGAGAAACCATTAAGTTCATGTACACGGACTGGGCGGACAGAGACAACCCTGAGACGCGCCGCAAGACTCTGGTGGCGCTGTTTACTGATCATCAGTGGGTGGAGCCCTCAGTGGTGACGGCAGATCTTCACGCCCGGTACGGGTCACCCACCTACTTCTACGCCTTCTACCACCACTGTCAGAGCCTGATGAAGCCCGCCTGGTCCGACGCCGCCCACGGAGACGAGGTGCCCTACGTCTTCGGTATACCCATGATTGGCCCGACCGACCTCTTCCCCTGCAACTTCTCCAAAAATGACGTCATGCTCAGTGCTGTTGTCATGACCTATTGGACAAACTTTGCCAAAACTGGGTGAGTGCGTACCTTGCAACATGCACAGTCTGGGGTAAACTCTAGAACCCATGTTATGCACATTTACAAGTTATTTTTGGGGTGTGCTAGAATACATTTACATGTTTTAAAGTTTAAAACATTATTTTTCTCATACTGTACATTTCTGCAGCAGCTCTTTTCCCTCACTGCGTTAGGTCTTGTCTATATAAAGCCCAGCCTTTCAGAAAAAGCTCAGTCTGCTCTGATTGGTCATCTGCTTAGAACTTGTGTTTCACCATAATCATGTTTCAGCTCCCAAGGCTTCATGCACAGCTGTAAACATTTTTATATGAATAGCAACAATGGTGACATTATTGAAAGTCCATACAATTTTTGTTTGCTCTTGCAGCAAAAAACAGCATCGACATTGCCAGCTTTTCATGAGGGCGGGTCAAAGTATCCAGTAGGCGGGCATTATGCAAATTATTGAATTATTTTTTCTTTATATTTATCTACCACTAATTTGCATCTGAAATAACGTACATTGTAGGTATCACTCATTAAGTAAAGTGGTGGTTGAAAGTTTGTGAACCCCTTGCAGAATCTGTGAAAATGGGAATAATTTTAACAAAACAAAATGCATGTTATTTTTTTTAATTAGCACTGTCCTTTATTTGTTGTGATGGTTGTTCTTGAATTATCTATTAAAAAGGGTTCAAACATTGGCTGATGCTCAAGAAGGAAACGCAATGCAATCAGAGGCAGGGGGTGAAAACTTTTGAACAGGAGGTCCAATTTTTTCTTATTTTGTTTAAATATCAGTTTTTCCATTTAGTACTGCCCTTCGGAAGTAACAGAAGATACTTACATGTTTTATGGAAGACAAATTAAGTCAAATTTACCTTGTTCTTCAGATCAAATCCCTTAATACATCGTGGTTTCTTCCGGTGCATTAGTGAATGCTTGAACCTTTTTTTAATAGTTGTGTCCCTCAATTGTCCTCAGTGTGAAAGTGGGATCTCAAAATCATCCAGTCACTGGTGGAAAGGGTTTAAATATGCAAAATGTGCTGGGAAACTCAAGAGTTAGCAGGACCTGGAGGATTTTCCTGCCAGTTTAAATGATCGGGACTCAAGAACAACCATCATGACACACAGTAATAATAATCAAGGTTACGTAAACCTTTGAACAAGGTCATTTTTACAAATTCAGCTTTTTTGTCTTATGAACTATGAAAAATATTTTATTCAGGATAATGCTAAATAGACAAAATAACATACATTTTGTATGCTCCCTCTTATTTAGTTAAAATTATTCATATTTTCACAAACTTTCAAGCACCACTGTATGTCTGTTGTTTTTTGCCTTGAGTAAAATCTGTTACTGAGCAGCATTGTTTACAGCACACTGTGTGAATGGGGCTCGAGACCCCGTGCAGAGAGAATTATCAGTGGAACTTATCGCATTTCTGCCCCTCAGCACCATCGATCAAAACCCCTCTCTTGAGTTGATCACTGCCGCCCCAGGTGAGCGCGTCCCCAACGACGCCTCCTCCCTCTCCATCCTGCTCAATCCTGCCCGGAGCACAAAGCATTATAGATCTGTATGAGGAGTGCTTGTAATCAGCTCTAACAACACAAATCTAATTTGACAACTGCTGTTACTGAGAAAAATTGATTGGTCATGCTGCTGCTTCTCCAATTTTACCAGTCACAATAAAAATGACACCCCTTGGCGTTTATAAATCTTTCTTTAACTGTTAAGTGCACACTAGGTGTAGCCAAAAATAACATACACAAAGTGGAAATGCTAATGGCGGAGTACCGCAGGCTATTTATTTATTTTTTGCGGTGAATGCTCAAGTCAACATTCTGCAAGCATATCAGAGAACATTTCAGAACAACATCTGTCCAGAAAATGTCAAATTAGCTCAAGGGCATGGGACATTTGTACGCTAAACTCTGGTTTTCCCCCCATAGGGTAATATCTTTCTTAGTTAGACTGCCAGCTTTTCTCTGTTTTCTCAGTAAAAACAGAAAGAACTGAATTCGTTTAACCAGTGCAATTTGTTGTTTCTGTGTTGACGTATTTCCTATTAGTGCTGGTTGGATTTTAATTTATGGTAATTTTAAATCAAAATTGTTCCTTAAATCCCAAAACGCATATTTTAGTCTATGCCGTTTTAAGTTGCATGAACAACACACGCCAACCAAAAATTGCAATTAGCTTTGTGCTTTGTTCCTTTCGATCAAATTCTCAATTTTATCACACAATTCAAACGTTGTAAATGTGGTTTTGGTGCTCTTTAACTAGTTAAGGCACCAAATAAACATGAATGAACATCAGAAGGTACGTTGAAACATACAGTACAACTTATTGAAACAAATCATTTCTTTTGTAACCACGTCATCACATAATGTTACCTTAAAAAAAAGCCATTCAATGTCCAAACACCAAAGCTTGTTGGTTAGTTAGAAAAATAACTCTATATTGGAGCACTTTGCTAAATATAGTATACTTTATATTTTTTACCGTTAGCCATGTGTAATATAATGCATGTTTAACTGAAAACAAACAAGTTTTTTTTTTTATCATAGCCACCTAATAAATGTTAAAAAAAACAACCTACCTTATGTGCAATTAGTAATTTAGTTTGATTTGTGTACTATTATATCTAAAAATAAATAGCAAGTGGATTTAATAGTTTGGAGTTGCTTCCTATGGCATGCATATCGGTATTGAATCGAATCGTGAAATATGCAAAACCCAGCATTATTTCCAATACTGAAACAGGAAAAATGCTTGTTTTTTTTATTTATTTATTTTTTTATAGCCAAGAGTTAATGCCATGACCCAATCAAATCATGCTTGACTAGTGCCATGGTGAAAAATAACAAAGAAACAGTCAACTCAAACTTATTTTGCACTCACTCTATGGTTGGAAAAGGAAATAGAGCACAACTGAAGACAGACCAACCACCACTAGCTACTTCCTACTGATTTTGCAAAACAGATGGTGTTTTAAATTTAGGGGATGGGAACATTCTCCTTCTAGAGAACATTTTATTGGATATAAAAAAATAACAAAAAAAAAAACAAGCCTGCAAGATGAGTCATCACTATTTTGGTCTGTTCATGTGCAGTATTAGTGTACATTATTATATCAATGACCTCAAAGCTAATTTCCGTTGCACACAATTTCCAGATTTCAATTTTACAAAATCCTGAACATATTTTAAGGTGAAGACGAAAACATGCACTATCAAGCCTAGAAAACACACTATCCATAAATAATCGCTCACAGTAGAACAGCCAGCCCGTTTTAAAAGCATCCCCTCAGAAATACTATTATGTTAAGATCATTTATTACATGTCAAATAGTGTATCCTCTTGCAGTCATTCATCTAATGGCTCTCAATAGGACTGGCATGTGCTGAGGCCGTGATGTGCTGAGTTTCTGATATTAGAGTTGCTCCATTTGTGTAGGGGATTATATAGGATTCTGCTTAGCAGAACAAAGGATTAGATGCAAGGATAATAAACCTCTCCATCTCTTGAAATATGCACAAATCATTACGTCCATCTTAACTAGCAAACTCTCTGGTTTAGATCTGAGGATACAGCCACCAATGTGGGTCCCACTTTATATTAAGTGGCCCTAATACCTGTGAACTTACATGGTTACTAGATATGTACTTAGTATTTAAGTACAGTGTAAATACACATTGGTACATAGTATTTACAGCTGTAATATGTGTGTAACTACACATATGTAATAACACACTGAAAGGTATGGGTAAGTACAAATGTGTAACAGGACATTAGTAACAACACTTTTTTCACTATAGTAAGTACACATCTGTAACAGGCATTATGTAACTACATTTTGTAACAACAATGTATTTACGCACGTTCTTCCACTTCCACACAGTCTTCAATAGGCACTGAAACTCCATTGAAATCATGATGATTCCATAAGTTGTGGCCATTTCACACATTGTATCAAGTGCAGAGTTACTGAGGAGTTACCATGTAACACTGTTAATACAGTGTTGCACAGAGGTTTGGGTCTTTTTTTATATTACTCGTTAAGTTGAAGCCGTTTTACACTGCATCAAGTGGACCATTCCTGAGGAGTTACAACGTGAGTAGACTGTTAATACAGTGTTGTACAGAGGTTTGGGTTTTGTATAATACACAGTAAGTTATGGCTGTTTTACACTTTGTATCAAGTGCAGAGTTACTGAGGAGTTACCATGTAACACTGTTAATAGAGTGTTGCCACAGCTTTGGGTTTTGTATATTACACTGTAAGTTATGGCCGTTTTACACTTTATATTAAGTAGACACTTCCTGAGGAGTTACCGTGTAAGTACACTGTTAATACAGAGGTGTACAAAGGTTTGGTTGTTTTTATTATACACAGTAAGTTATGGCCCTTTTACACTTTATATTAAGTAGACACTTCCTGAGGAGTTACCGTGTAAGTACACTTAATACAGTGTACAGAGTTTTGGTGTTTTTACTATACACAGTAAGTTATGGCCCTTTTACACTTTATGTTAAGTAGACACTTTCTGAGGAGTTACCATGTAAGTACACTGTTAACACAGAGTTGTACAGAGGTTTGGTTGTTTTTATTATACACAGTAAGTTATGATTGTTTAACACATTCTATCAAGTGCAGAGTTACTGAGGAGTTACCGTGTAAGTACAGTACACTAATACCACAAGGGGAAACTTTAGCTGTAATTCAGCACGAGTCCTGCCAGTCATACAATAAATACATGGTATACACTAACACAGTCTCATCCCAAAAAGTCATATAACTGACGTTTTGGGACGTATTTTGACCATACGTCAATATCCGCCTTTTTAGGGCCCCCTTAAACGTCGGTAGATGGCGATCCCGGGCCGTCATACAACGGACGCTTTACCTTTAACGTCAGGTAGGTGACGGGTTAGGTTTAGGGTTAGGTATGGGGTAGAGTTAGGATCCCATAACCTCATCTACCGACGTTTAAGGGGGCCCTAAAAAGGCGAATATTGACGTATGGTCAAAAGACGTCCCAAAACGTCAGTTATATGACGTCTTGGGATGATAGGAATTATCATGATTTCAGTGGAGTTTCAGTGCCTTCCAAACTAGTAACTACAGTATTGAAGACTGTGTGGAAGTGGAAGAACGTGTGTAAATACATTATTGTTACAAAATGTAGTTACATAGTGCCTGTTACACATGTGTACTTGCTACAGTGAAAAAAGTGTTGTTACTAATGTCCTGTTACACATTTGTACTTACCCATACCTTTCAGTGTGTTATTACATATGTGTAGTTACACACATATTACAGCTGTAAATACTATGTACCAATGTGTACTTACACTGTACTTACATACTTAGTACATATCTAGTAACCATGTAAGTTCACAGGTATTAGGGCCACTTAATATAAAGTGGGACCCAAATGTGCACTACAGCATGTGAAGTGTACTTACAGCTTCTCCATGTGATGACCTAGATAGTGTTCCCTGCCATCGCTCTAAATTGGACACTTGTACCTGTGCTGGATACATATGTGGATTTTGAATCTAGAGTGGACTGGGTGAACATTACATTAAGCTTGTGCTGTTTAATGTCAACTGTTGTATCATTCCCCAAAGCTAAAGTCTTCTTTCCGCTTCATGGTGCTTACAAGCAGTGTTTTGCCCCCTGCAGTTGGAATGCAACATAAAAACAAGCATTAACTGTGAAATCCGGGTAGAAAGGTATGTTTAAGTGAAGGATGCCATGCCTGAGTATGAGCCCCTCATTTACTTCATAGATATGTTTGGGTCAAATCTATTAGCTCATAGTAAAAACAGCCACACTTTTTATATTTGATGACATCAGTTCACATTTCACCAGAAAGAACATGTATTATCCTGATTTGTTCAGAAATTTAATGTAAATGGTGAATGGGTTCCAAAAAGGAATTTATGTGGCGTTTCCATAGAAACTTCTAGTGAAAACCCTTTTGGATGTCTCCAATATAAAGAACCCTTATTCCATGGATGTTAAAGCTTCTTCATAGAAACCGATAGATGCCAATAAAGGACCTTTATTTTTAAGACTGTGAGCTCTACATATTTCAACAAGTCTTTTTGAAGAAAGGTCCACACGGACATTTTATCTGTCTTTGGAACAATTACTGAAATAAGTGGAAGAATAATGGTAAAACGCTTCCAAACGTAGTACCATTAAATTGAATTTGAATCTCCGAGGCTTTTGAGACATTTTCTCAGCTGGTTTTTAACAGTAAATTAGCACCCTAATTAATTTCTCACGTGTTAACCAGTGGCCATCGGTTCTGCAGAAGAACAAAAGCATCCGAGAACCTTCTTCACACTTGTTAAGTGAATTGTTGGCGCATATCGCCTTTGTTCGGGCTACAAATGGACCTCAAATGCTGCTGTCTGCATTTCTTTAGAGATTGTGGTGTTAGCATTTGATGGACAGGGACTGTTTCCTTGGCATTCTTCTACTGTGTCGTTCAGCCTCCAGTCAAACAGCCCATGCTGTGCCGAGCCACAGACATCGCTGAGCAGAATACTGTTGTGCTTTTCCTTTTGCCCTCCTCTTTTTTTCTGCATGCTTTCTTGTGAGGAGAACACAAGACACTCTCAGAAATGCTGAGGCCTGCTGGGATGAATCCAGATATTTCTGTTTGAAAAGCCCATGTTTTTTTATGATGCTGTCCCTTGGGGAGACATTGGCTATTCCACCCCAAGAATAAAACATGACTAATCAATAATCAATAAGCCATGATTAATAAATAAGATTTAGCCAGCTCGACTGTAATCGCTCAATGATTTGACACCGCCTGCATTTCGTGTTTTATCGACGCATTTATATTGACATCTGTCTTATTGAAATTCTGTTGCCTGTACCTCATCTGAATGGCAAGCAGATGCTCATTAACTCACACTGTCTTGTCGTATCTGCCTCGTGATTGTGAAAACAAAAATAATAATTTCAATGCTGCATGTTAATGAGCAGTTTCCCCTACCGCTACACCCAGACGAAAACAGTCTTTTCAACATCAGTTGACCCTGCACCCAAGGCCAGGCCAATCTCTTTCTGAGGCTGTGCGATAAATTGCTTGCCGCGTCCGCTTGTTTTGTCTTTTCTTAGACTACTGCGAGTCCACTCGGGAATTTAAAGGGATTGTGCTCCGTTTGTGTAACAGTCTCACAGAGCTCTCAATTAAGTCTAGCACTTGATTCTGTAGGACAGGGGTTCTCAGCTCAGGCCCTTGAGATTCACTTTCCTGCAGAGTTTACCTTCAACCCTGATTAAACTCAGCTACCTGCAACTTTCTATCAATCCTGAAGACCCTGATTGGCTTGTTTAGGTGTGTTTGATTAGGGTTGTAGCTAAACTCTGCAGGAAAGTGGAACTTGAGGGTCAGGGTTGAGGACCCCTGCTAGATACACTCACCTAAAAGATTATTAGGAACACCATACTAATACTGTGTTTGACCCAATTTCACCTTCAGAACTGCCTTATTTCTACGTGGCATTGATTCAACAAGGTGCTGAAAGCATTCTTTAGGAATGTTGGCCCGTATTGATTGGATAGCATCTTGCAGTTGATGGAGATTTGTGGGATGCACATCCAGGGCACGAAGCTCCCGTTCCACCACATCCCAAAGATGCTCTATTGGGTTGAGATCTGGTGACTGCGGGGGCCATTTTAGTACAGTCAACTCATTGTCATGTTCAAGAAACCAATTTGAAATGATCCGAGCTTTGTGACATGGTGCATTATCCTGCTGGAAGTAGCCATCAGAGGATGGGGACATGGTGGCCATAAAGGGATGGACATGGTCAGAAACAATGCTCAGGTAGGCCGTGGCATTTAAGCGATGCCCAATTGGCACTAAGGGGCCTAAAGTGTGCCAAGAAAACATCCCCCACACCATTACACCACCACCACCAGCCTGCACAGTGGGAACAAGGCATGATGGATCCATGTCCTCATTCTGTTTACGCCAAATTCTGACTCTACCATCTGAAATCGAGACTCATCAGACCAGGCAACATTTTTCCATCTTCAATCTGCTCAGTTACTGGATGTTTTTCCCTTTTCACAGCATTCTTTGTAAACCCTAGAAATGGTTGTGCGTGAAAATCCCAGTAACTGAGCAGATTATAAAATACTCAGACCGGCTCGTCTGGCACCAACAACCATGCCACGCTCAGAATTGCTTAAATCCCCTTTCTTTTCCATTCTGAGATTCAGTTTGGAGTTCAGGAAATTGTCTTGACCAGGACCACACCCCTAAATGCATTGAAGCAACCGCCATGGGATTGGTTGATAAGATAATTGCATTAATGAGAAATTGAACAGGTGTTCCTAATAATCCTTTAGATGAGTGTGGAAATATATTCAAGGATTGCACCTTGGAATCTAGTTCAAGGCTTGCATTCTCGAGCCACTAGGCACTGTTTTGTGTGACTGAGCGCGACCAAACACATTGAGTGTTTTTTTGTTAGAGCGGCCCCTAAGTTAATAACTAAAGATCTGTACAACCAAAGTGAATCAATCAATCACTTACTTTAGCAGGACAATAGCTTTATTCTAGAGCTGCTGTAAAGCCAAAACAAACTCTGTTACTGTAATTTCCTATTATCACCGTAAAGCTGCTTTGAAACAATCTATATTGTTAAAAGCACTATATAAATGAAGGTGACTCTGATATCTCTGAGATATGCAGATTTACTTTAGAAAAGGTAAGGAAGCTGAGCAGGGTCATGATGAAGAGGCTGTGCTGCATGTCGAATGTAATGAGCACTATCAGAGGACAGCGAGAGATCAGTGCCGGACAGCAGTCAGGACACATGTTGACCATCACTCACCCGATCAATAGCAGTCATAATGAAGAGTGCACAGGGGCCTGTGTCCTCCAGCTACCCATATTACTTCAGAAGCATTGCCTTCTTTTTGGCTTACTGATGGAAAATGTAACTGATAGTGATGTAGAGTGCTAATACATTGTACATTTGAAAAGTGTGTAATGGTTCAGTATTTGAGCCTAATTTAAAAAATAAATATAAACTTTTTAAAAAGTGTTGATTGCTAGTGGTGTGGGATATTGACATAAAAAATCTCTCTCGATATTTTCTCAGAGTTTGTCAGTTACGATGATTAGACGATATATGTATTGCCGTGGACAGCTGACCCCTAAAGGTTTTTAATATTCTTCATATTTTGTGCACTAGTCAGTTTGCAACAAATTCAATTTTGATAACGAAGATGATTTCGAATTTACTTTAAAGCAAAAATTTAGTTTGACATTTTCCAATGCATGCTTTTTAAAAGCGTACTTGAGTTGTACATCCAATACAGTTAAGTGGACTTCCTTTTCACAAGGGATTATACTTGAGTCATTGAATCATTCACTCAACCGATTTGTTTAAAAATTCTGATTTATTAAGATATTAAAACAAATAACTGTGTATTGCCAGTCCGTTCTCATCCTTTAGCGTCACATAGAACGCTATATGACAAAATGGCGCTATACTAAGCACATGGCACCCTTTGTCGTTAATATAACACGCGAACCCAAGGCGTCATAAATCCTTTAGCGTAATATGAGACTACCCCAGCCTACCCGACCCTACCCCACACCTAAACCTACCCATCACAGCGCGTGTTATATTAACGATAACGGGTGACATGTGCGTATTATAGCGCCGTATTGTCATATAGCATTCTATACGACGCTAAAGGATAAGAATGTGTTGGTATTGCTTAGAGACACGATTGATCCTGCTTTGACTTTGTTCGGAACTGTTTTTGTTGGCAGAGCAAAAATAGGCAGGTGATAATTTAAGATTGTATTCCCATCTATTCACGTAATTGTGCCTTATCAAATAACAATAATTATATTGTTTCTTGTTCTGTGAGGAATTGAGAAAGTAATGTGGAGTTAAACAACACCCAGCCACTGTGTATCTGAAAAAATACTTTAAGCAACACAAATTTAAATGTTTTGCCTTAACAGTAAGATTCTTTTCAGTTATGAAAACATAAAACATTCTCTCTGTCTCTCTCTCTCTCTCTCTCTCTCTCTCTCTCTCTCCGTCATGCTGTTTCATGTTGTATATTCTATCCACTGACCTTGAGAACAGCAATGAAAGATAAGAAAAACTCTAAATGTAACACTGCATCTTTCAAAAGCAAAGCCAGATGTGTGTGGACCTTGAAATGTACCGTAAGATGAAAAACTACACAAATCAGAGCACACTACCTTGTGTACTTATAAATAACTCCTAGATAGAAAACTTTCAAATTAAAAGTACATACACTACCTTAAGTTGGAATCAATGGGATTCAGTTGAAGATGGTGTTTTCATTCAAATAAGTGACCCTGACCAAAGTTCTCTAAAACGCTGAAGTGGAAACAGAGGCTTTTATGATGCGCCATCGGATTTGGCGTCTTTATGTCCACAATCATCCAAGCGCTGCCAATTAGACTGATGAATAACCAATGCAGCCACAACGAATTAACTCAAGACTCGTTTTCACCTTGTCAGATTCATTAGATTTATTCTGCTGTGAAAAGACCTTTCTATAAAAAAAGACCTTTCTCTATTTATTTTTATTTTGTATGCATTTTTCAGAGAGCAACACCATCTCTTTCTAAATGTTTGTATTCATGTATGTAAAGGTGAGTTTTTCAATTGTTTTTAGCATATTGCTATGTTGTGGCTTACTCGCTCAAGTCAATAGATCCTGCTCTCTAGTCTCTATGGCATTCTTATAGAAGCTTGTATCATTTTAAAAGACATTTTAAAACATTTTAAAAGATAATTGCCACTTTTTATCTCACAATTTTGAGTTTATATTTCAAAATTCAGACTTTATTTCTCAGAATTGAAAGACAAAGTCAGAATTGCGTGATATAAAGTCACAATTATCTTTTAAAATGTTTTATTCTATAAAATGTCCACACAATTGCGATTTTGACTTTATAACTTGCAACTGCGACTTTAGCCTATATTCCGCAATTTTGACTTTTCAACTTGGATCTGCGACTTTATATTTCGCAATTTTGACTTAATAACTTGCAACTGCGAATTTATATTTCGCAATTTTGACTTTATAACTTGCAACTGTGACTTTAGCCTATATTCTGCAATTTTGACTTTATAACTTGAAACTGCGACTTTATATTTCGCACTTTTGACTTTATAACTTGCAACTGCGACTTTACATTCCACAATTGACTTTATAACTTGCAAGTGTGACTTTATATTCCACAATTGACTTCATAACCTGAAACTGCGACTTTAGCCTATATTCTGCAATTTTGACTTTATAACTTGCAACTGCGACTTTATATTCCGCAATTCTGACTTTATAACTTGCAACTGCGACTTAACATTCCACAATTGACTTTATAACTTGCAACTGCGACTTTATATTCTGCAATTTTGACTTTAGAACTTGCAACCTTGACTTTATATTCTGCAATTTGACTTTATAACTTGCAACTGCGACTTTAGCCTATATTTCGCAATTCTGACTTTTCAACTTGTAACTGCGACTTTATATTCCGCAATTCTGACTTTTCAACTTGTAACTGCGACTTTATATTCCACAATTTTGACTTTATAACTTGCAACTGCGACTTTAGCCTATATTTCGCAATTTTGACTTAATAACTTGCTACTACGACTTTATATTTCGCAATTTTGACTTTATAACTTGAAACTGCGACTTTATATTTCGCAATTTTGACTTTATAACAGCGACTTTATATTCCGCAATTCTGACTTTATAACTTGCAACTGCAACTTTATATTCTGCAATTTTGACTTTAGAACTTGCAACTGCGACTTTATATTTCACAATTTTGACTAAATAACTTGCAACCTCGACTTTATATTCTGCAATTTTGACTTTATAACTTGCAACTGCAATTTTAGCCTATATTCTGCAATTCTGACTTTTCAACTTGTAACTGCGACTTTATATTCCACAATTTTGACTATAACTTGTAACTGCGACTTTAAATTACGCAATTTTGACTTTATAACTTGCAAGTACAACTTTATATTCCGCAATTTTGACTTTATAACTTGCAACTGCGACTTTAGCCGATATTCCACAATTCTGACTTTTCAACTTGTAACTGCGACTTTATATTCCACAATTTTGACTATAACTTGTAACTGTGACTTTAAATTACGCAGTTCTGACTTTATAACTTGCAACTGCGACTTTAGCCTATACAGTATTCTGCAATTCTGCCTTTTCAACTTGCAACTGCGACTTTATATTCTGCAATTTTGACTTTATAACTTGCAATTGCGACTTTCCACAATTTTGACTTTATAACTGGCAATTTTGAGATAAAGTCACAATTACTTTTTGGATTTTTAATTTTGTGGTGGAAACAAGCTTCTATACATTCTGGCCTCTATAGATAGACAGACTGAATTTTTTTTGTCCAATTTCTTGTTTTTCAAGTAAAAATGGTAAGACTGATCACTGATCCCTAGCTCACCTCTCCTCAAAACACTACAACAACAAAAAAAAGCATGATTTAAGGTTACTTTCATTTGCATATATAAAGGGGAAATGGTACAACGCAAGCACTAAAGTTTAATCCTGCAGGGTTTTGAAGTATGAACAATGAGCCTTAGCAAGCACTACTAATTAAAATACTAATTAAATGACCATTAACAGTGGAATTTGTCCAGACTTAATTTGCAACTTTTGCACTGCTAAGGATGGATTGTTTGACAGAAATATCTTCAGACAGAGCTCTTCCTTCGGTGTTAAGATGTTGTTTAGTAAGTCCATCCTAGTTTCAGAAGCTCAATGATCATCGAGTCGTTTCCTCTCAGGGCCTGAGATCTGAATGAGTAGCGCTGATAGAGGCTGAAGTACTGCTTCACTGGGTAAGCCCAAGTGGCCTGAACTGCAGAAACATTCGAGCGGTTTAGGAAACCATTTGAGTGGGTGACCTGACAGAACACTGTCAGCTAATTCACTGCCCCCATCTGCACACACTCGACGCACACTGGAGGTTAGTGGGATGATCGGGGCACCAGCTTGTTCACTGGGGAATGAAAACACGCATAATCGATATAAATTATTGATATTAACATGGTTACCGTGACAAAAACACTGAACTGGACTTGGGGTTGAATATTCCTCAAGCGAAGTTTATTAAAAACATACAAAGTTACATTCCAATATCCGAAAGAGTAGTCCTAGAAGGGTTGTTATTATTATTAACTAAACCCATAGAAAAGCATGTCTTATTTTATTGAAATCATTTTTAACTGAAATATAATAAAATACATTTTTTATCAAATCACATCATAATTTTTACTTGGCTTAACTTAAAAACCATAGAAATATATTTTGGAAAAAAAGTCAATATATTAACTCTTTTTATTAACGTTTCATGGCCCCCCAGAATATTTCATTGTGAATACCTGAACATCCAAAATAGCAAAATAAAGAACAGTTTTGATTTGCAGCTAACCTGTTTAATGTTGATGATGATCGCGTTATTTTACATATATGCTTACTAGAGGGTGACACGGGAGTGGATTTTCAAACCTCTCCCGTCCCAATCCCATGAAAAAACATCCAATCCCGTCCCAATCCCAGAAGAATGACTCCTATTCCCTCCCACTTCCATCCCATGTTTTTTTTTTTTTTTACCGTAATCTGTGAGTTACCGTAATCTGTGGGTTACAGTAAAAAACTGTAAAACTGGGTGGTTTGGAAGGATGACACGCGCACTTGCAAGGTCTCTCGCTCGCTTCCCCTCTGTGCTGTGCGTGTGTGCGTGCGCTAGGCGGTTTGAAGCACAATCTCTATCTCGCGCTCTAGATTCCGGGAGAGTTTAACAAATTTGCGGCATAACTACTCGATCACAAGTGGCTCAAAAGGTAGATATATAGGTAGATATATAGAAAAACTCATCTTCCAGACATTTGACCCGCCAGGTTGACACTTCAGTGTGAGAAATCGGGGGTGTGGCGTGTGAGTGTGTGAAACCAATCAAATGAGGGTGGTACGGGTGTGTGGAGGACGTCATTCACTTTACCAGCCACACCAACGCAAAAAGGACAGCATAAAGAGACAGGGCAAATAGAATTTAGTTCAAAATGTATTTATAGAAACTGTGTATAAAGTTTGGTATCATAGTTTTATTACAATTCCCGGTCCCACCCACTCCCGCTGACATTTTTTTCCTTTCCCGTCCCAATCAGTGTTGGGTAAGTTACTCTAAAAAAGTAATCAATTACTAGTTACTAATTACCTCTTCAACAGTGTAATTAGATTACTGTACTAATTACTCTCTCCAAAAAGTATTTAATTACTTTTAATTACTAATTACTTTTAAAATCCCATATCAATCTCAACCAGCTGAATAATAGAAGGATAGACATGAATCGGTTTTAATTCTTTCAAATAAATACTATAAAATTGCAATTATTCTTAAACTTAAAAAGTAGAGAAGGTTACATTATAAAAACATACTTTTTAACATCAGACAATACATTTTTGATGGGATTAAACCCACTATTGTTTTCTGTCTGATCTCATGACATTTCACACTTTTTTTCATACAAATTTTACAATAATTCATACGAATTTGTACAGGTCGTACAATTTAGACACCTCAAAAAAGCATACGAATCGCTGTGTATAGATTGATCTATACACAGTATTTACCTCAATTACATCAGGAGTAACTGTAATTAAATTACTGATAAATGAAGAGTAATCCCTTACTTTACATTTTCAAGGGAAAAGTAATTAAATTACAGTAACTAATTACTTAGTAATTAGTTACACCCAACACTGGTCCCATTCCTGAGATACATAGTGATTTTGTTTCCCATCCCGCTGGATTCCCGCGACCCACTGGATTCGCGAAAAAATGTCAGCCTCTAATGCTTACCTATGATATCGCTTCTTTCTGCTTCTTCATCGCCTGTGTTATGATCAGGAGATTCTGCAATCTTTCTGAAGATGCGCAATAGCTCCCCCTAACGTATAACAGTGAAAACATTCGATTAATGGTGGGGAAATAGCTAATAAAACCTATACTAACACAATTATAAATGCAACACTTTTTTGCCCCCATTTTTTATGAGCTGACCTCACACATATCTAAGACTTTTTCTATGTACACAAAAGGCCTATTTCTCCAAATATCTTAATCGGTGTTAGTGAGCACTTCTCCTTTGCCGAGATAATCCATCCACCTCACAGGTGTGGCACATCAAGATGCCGATTACTCAAATTACACTGGTCCGAACAAATCCAAACTGACAGGCAAAACATGCAAGAGGTCGGTAACATAACCAAAACATATACTAAGTATAAACAGCCATAACTGCAGGATAAATGAGACTTCACAAACACTGAATGACTCAGAGTCCCTTCCCTCAGGGAGCCTTCAAGGTTAACAAAGAGAAGCATAACGCTGCAGTGCACTGGCAAGGAGACCAGAGGCCTTTTTAATGAATGCCAATGGAGAAAAGGCTTCAGTATCCTGAATTAACTGCTTTTGTAAGAAAACAGCTAATCACTATCTGCAATAGGTTTTACCCTAATTGTTCATTTTGGATTTATCTATTCTTGGAGTTTTCTACGAAAAATAAGTTTTTAGAAGAATGTGGTATTCGGTGTACGGCACTTCTCATTCCTTTCTGTAATATTCACAAGCATGACTGACTGCTTTACAACCTTGACTGCGATTCAATGATGTCAAGGCTATAATGTGATTGGTTATCAGGAAAAACATCCCGCTCTCTCTCTCTCTCTTATCATCTGCAAGCTCGCGTTTACATATGCCTCCGTCCAACAGCGGGTGGATAAGATCAAGTGCCCAGCATTTATTATTTTTAAATAAAGTGTTTCACTCAGATGTACATACTGTAAGAAAAGATCAGCCGCTACTTCCATTGCTTCACAAGTAAAATATTATTGCTCTGGCATATGAGATAAATCAAATATGCTACATTAGGGTTAGCGATGAGTAATACCTCAAAGCAAACTGCCCATTTTAAAGTATGATTTTTTTCATTTCCGCCCCTATGAAATGCCAAGATTTGATATTCCTCCCTTTGTGATTTCCTACATGCCCCTTAACATGCGTATGTAAATCAAGGAGGTGTGCTTTTAACAACTCATGCCTATCCATAAATCATAAGAGTGATACTGCTGTCGAGTAAGACCATCTGACATTTTTCTGTAACCTTAAAGGGGAAATGAAGCAGTCAATCATGTTTACATGATTTACAAGATGGATTTCCACTATAATCAACAATTATATAAGAAACATGACGAATGTAAACATATAAAAGAAAAAAAGAAAAAAACGTTATCTTTCGCCAGGGTGCAACCATTGTGCAGTATTCCAGCATGTGACGTCACGGGGTTGGTTGGCTTTGGTTTAACAGGCTCTGGGCTGTGAATATCCCAACATCAAACTGTTTACACCACAGTGTTTTGACCGCGAACGACTAATGTTAGGTACAGTCATTATTAGCTAACAGCAGTGTTGTAGTCGAGACCACCTCACTCGAGTCCGAGTCGACACCGAGACCAGAGAGAGTCGAGTCCGAGTCAAGACCGAGTCCATAGAGAGTCGAGTCCGAGTCGAGTCCGAGACCAGAGACGGTCAAGTCCGAGTCGAGTTTTTTTACTGAATTTACTTAAGAGTTTAAAAAATATGATCAGTTTAGGGTAAAACGGCCACATAGTAGGTGGTGTTAAAAGTAATTTTATTACAATTTGTCATGCGCAGTTGCGCAATAGAAAATCACCAATCACTGGGCGTGTCAATCAATTTAAAGAAATAGTTTATTAACATACATTAATAATCATGAAAAATATTTTTAATTGAACTCGAGTGGACTCGGGAATAATTCCGAGTCCTAAAAAAAAAAATGTTCGAGTACGAGTCAATTCCGAGTCCAAATGGACACGAGTCCATGACAAGACCAAGACCATTAAAATATGGTCTCGAGACCGAGTCCGAGACGAGTCTGAGTCTCGAGTACTACAACACTGGCTAACAGCAGTAAGCATGAACTAGCTAATGCTAACTTAGTGTTTCGCTAACTTATTAGTACCAGACAAAAAGACGACGTCTAATGTTATATGTTAATAAACTGCAGATAAAAACATTGTTCACAATGTCTGTCTTCATATCCCGTCTCGTCAACACATGTAAGTTAGCATGTATTTGTTAAAGGGGAAATAAAACTTTATTTATGACGTTCCAGCTGATGAGGTAAAACATTGTCCGTCTGTTCGCTTCATTTCACTGAGGATTGTTTTGTAAACAAGACTGGATTTGCAGAGCGATTAAGAGTAAAGAACGGTGCTGTGCCGTCTACATTGGATCTGACAGGAATGGTGCAACACACAGAATCTGGGTCGAACATGTATGGGCGAATCATTCCGGTTGCCATTTTACAACATTGGACGTTTTCAAAACTTTTTGCCCCAAGTGCATCGACGGGTGAGTTGAAACTCATTATAATATGCAAAACTGTTATCCACTCACAGCAGTGGGCGTTAACTTCCAAGTCTTCTACTTTGAATGCAAAAACCAAGCAAACGTCATAAGTTGACCTCAGACAACAATATAATAAAATTTAAAAAGCCAGTTCATGACCCCTTTAAATGTGAGCAATAGCAGTAGTGATGTCTGCTAATTCTAAAGGCCAACATCACAAATGATTCAATATTCACAGACATCAACACACTATATCTCGAGCTAAACCCTTACGTGTGAAACACCCACACAAAATCTGTCATCGCTGCAGTTCAATAGCCTCGGCGAACACATACAAAGCAGCACAACTGACCTCCAATCACCAGTCAGTGGTGTTGCTCTGCACAAATATGCTGCATCACGCAAACTGCTTGATTGACAATTACGAGAATGCATGGTGATATTGAGATGCTAGCGTTTCCCATTAACTGCGAATGCCCCAGGTACACTGACTGCGACTCGCTTGCCACGCAGCAGGAATTCGTATATGCTGCGCGGATTCATTGATGTCCTGTTCTCTGGCATGTTGCGCCGTGGCAGATCAATATGACCTTACCTCTGCTGCCTGCTTCTTTGAAACTTAATTACTGATATTCAGCTACAAAGTCATCATGCTCCGGCTTCCAATATTCATTGGGGATCATTACCAGCCTAATAAAACCAGTTATTTATCGGCTGCTGAGCTGACATTCAACCTATCTCCATTTACCCCAGACAAGGGAGGGGGGAGCCCAAAAAAAAAACATGAAAGTGTGTGATTTCTCTTTAAAGCTCGGGTTTTCTGCCCTCTCTTTTGCACAGGTGTCACAGCATAGACCAGTGGCTTTCCATGACACGTATCATTTATAAAAATGGATATATAATTTAGTCCTTTCCTTTGCGTTTGAGATTATCAAAGGGGTCATGAACTGGCTTTTTAAATTTTATTATATTATTGTCTGAGGTCCACTTACGACGTTTGCTTAGTGTTTACATCCAAAACATCAAAATAAATAAGTAATAGGCTATTTTGTACCCAAGTTTTGAGCCTAGCTGAAAAAATCAAGAGGTCCTCGCTGCAGTCTGTAGCACGATGACGTAGCTGGATGGTCCAATACGTAGTGGATGGAGGTGTGTTTCGGTGACGTCATGTACGCATGCGGAGTGCCGATCTCTGGATTATAATTCGCATGCATTGGTTTTAAGTGATATGTAAGCTCAATATTGAACTGAGATGATGTTCAAAACTGTGTAGTATAGTACTGTAAAATAATTACAAGTAGGCTAATTATTGATTAATAAGTAATTATTTACATAAATGGGATGCTTATCCGAGATTCCCTCTACATAGGCATAAAGTTATTTTACATTTTAAATCACATGATTTTAAACCTACATTTGATAGATTAATAGCCTGTGCACCGCAAGTATTTTTTAAATGTGTGTATATAGAACATTTTAAAATAAAGCAATTTTATTTTATTCATATTTGTCTTTGAGTGGAAGCAAAAAATGTCAAAGTAGTCTAATTGTCTCCGTAATTTTAAAGGTACAACTGTAAACATCTTAAAATACCAGTAAACATTCAAAGGAAAATGCTAAAATAATAACAGCATCAGGAAAATAAATCTTGTAAGATGTAGGGAAAAAAACGAAATAAAAGCTATGGTTCCTCTTAATTTGCTGTTCAGTGAGACATTTCTGGAAGCTTGTTTTCGCCACATGAATGAGAAATAAAAAAGGTAATTGCGACTTTTTATCTCACTACTAGTCAGACTTTTTATCTCAGAATTTATATAAAGTTGCAATTGCAGGTTAAAGTAAGACTTTCGTGAAATAAGGTAAATGTGTGTTATCAAGTCAGATTTGCGTGATATAAAGTCGCAATTGCGTGTTATTAAGTCAGAATTATGAGATATAAACTATTAATTGCGAGGCTACTTGAAATTCTGACTTTATAATACGCAAATTGGGAGATATAAAGTCACAATCGAGTGTTATAAAGTCAGAATTGTGAGATATTGAACTATTCTGAGGTTAAAAAATAAGTAGCCAAATTATTTTCCCTTAGAATTTGACTTTATAACTCGCAATGGGAGATATAAACTCGAATTAGACTTTATTTCACGGAATTCTGTCTTTATAACATGCGATTGAGGCTTTATTTCACGCAATTCTGACTTTATATCTCACAATTCTGAGAAATAAAGTCAGTATATGCGAAATATTATACTCGCCATTGTAAGGAAAAAGTCGCAATTATTTTTTTAAAATGTTTTATTCACCAACTCTCTACAATAACTATTAATTCTTAATGTGCATGTGCCAGCGTTTATCACAGGATCGCGTTTAAAGTCTGTTTAGAGAGAACGGTGTCGTCCCATAATTTAATAACAAAATTATCATTTCGACAGAAGTGAATCAATCAAAACTAACTTTAGCTGGAAAATAACATTATTCACGAACCACTATAAAGCCCAAATAAACTCTGTTACATTTAATTATATGCGTATAATCTATGTAAAGCTGCTTTGAAACAATCTAAATTGTTAAAAGCAGTATATTACGTTACAGTGTCCAATACGTATTGGACCAGCCAGCTACGTCATCGTGCTACAGGCTGCAGCGAGGGGTGTCTCGAAAAAATTGGGTTCTTATGGGCATCTCGCCCTGAAGACTTGGAAGTAAACGCCCACTGCTGTGAGTGGATAACAGTTTTGCATATTATAATGAGTTTCAACTCACCCATCGATGCACGTGGCGGAAATTGTTTTGAAAAATTTCGCCCATACATGTTCGACCCAGAGTCCGTGTGTTGCACCATTCCTGTCAGATCCAATATAGATGGCACACCCCCGTTCTTTACTCTTAATCGGTCTGCAAATCCAGTCTTGTTTCCAAAACAATCCGCCGTGAAATGAAGCGAACAGACGACGATGTTTTACCCTCATCAGCTGGAACGTCATTAAAAATAAAGTTTATCCATGCAGTCCTATTGGAATCCAGAGGAAGTTTATGCAGCGACTGTCTTCTTCCACAACCAGGCGCTGCACAATATTCTGTATTGCTCGGTAGCTCGATCCGGCTTGTCAACACGAGGTAGGCATCTATGTTATTTAGATATGCCTGTAATGCGCGAATCGGTGGGCGGGGCTAAACCGGCCGTGTTGAAGTAGGCGTTGATCTTCTTCTGCGGGGGTGGGGTTTTATCCTCTTTGACGTCATAGTTCCCCACTTTGAAAATCGAGTCGTTTGCTGAGTCTGGTGTCAATAAAAGCTTTTATTGGACTAACAAGGACATTTTCAGTTCTGAAACTTACAAGATATTCTTATAATATGATAATGACCTCTTAGATGTCAAAAGCTCAAGGAAAATTTGATTTCTCAGTTCATCACCCCTTTAACATGCAGTAACAATGACGGATACACAAACTTCAATATTAAGCTTTTTCAAGAAATCACAGAAAGATGAGTGAGAAGGACAAAAAGTCCCATCTACATCTGAGTCTACTTCACCGTTCCACTAGGAGAGAGTGAGTGAATCGGCACCTGAGTTTTTTTCTCATTTCCAGGACATGCATATTTCATCACTGGACTGTAGTGAGACTTCCACGACACAAATCGGCACAATCCCAAATGATTTTGTCGCATTTTAAGACCGGAAATAACATAAAAAACTCATCATGTCATTTATGCCATAGAGACAAGAGTAAGACAACATTCTGTACAAACTGTAAAGAGTCAGCCCGTTCTCATCCCAAGACGTCATATAACTGACGCTTTTGACCATACTACAACATCCGACGTTTTAGGGTACCCTTTAACGTCAGTTAGATGACGCTATATAATCCTAACCCTACCCCAGACCTAAACCTGACGCTTTAGGTCTGACGCTAAAGGTAAAGCGGCAGTTAGATGACGCCCTAGGATTGTCATCTAACTGACGTTAAACGGTAACCTAAAACGTTGGATGTTGACGTATGGTCAAAAGCGTCAGTTAGATGACGTCTTGGGATGAAAATGTGTTGAAAGAGTCTGTTTTTATTTGTATACACTCACAGACTCGGCGTATGGGCTTCTAGCAAGCTCTTGAGGGCCATCTGAACTCTTGTTTTAGGTTGATATGTCTCGTTTTCTTTATGTGGTGGTTAGCAAACAGCGTTGCATTACCGCATGAATTGGAGTGTGGATCGCCTGTGACTCACTGTATTAGTTGTCTGACTGTATGCAGTGTACCGTGATGTCTGTACGGTGACAAATACGTACCATTACACCCCTAAACAGTCCCTCCAGAAAAACGCGATTATGCGATCGCTGAATTCAATGCAAAATCAGCCAAAGTCCGCATATTTATGCGGGGGCCGCATTTTTTCAAATACGCCGCACTTTCGCCGCATAAATTGACGATTTCCGTGCAAAATATGCGGGGTTTGCATAATTTCATAATCCTCGCATTTTCGTTGCAAAAAAGTCACATGTATCTTAGCAGAAAGTTGAAAAATGTTGCGTTTGCTTCACACAAGAGCAGCCATTTCCCCCTGTTTCCATGGGAACGTTGCGAAGTGACGCAATTACGCGACGCCAGACAGACTCACGGAGGCGATTGACATCTCACAAATCGAACTCGTATAACTGTCTGTCACACGTTCTACCGTCACATCGTTACTTAATAAACAACATAAGATAAAATAATTAGCATCAAACAGAAATTAGGCGCACATATAACACTGCAGAGAGTTCAACAGGGAGCGCGCAGCTCTTAAAGGGGCCACACCTTATTTACACTCGTTACAGTCTGAAATAAAACAAGATGAGAAATTAAATATTCCCAGCACTTTCTATGATGTAGTATGCTTGCTTATCAAAGGAAGTAATAAGAAATGACTCTTACATTAGCCTAGTGAGAACAGGATGTTGGGGGAATCACTTTTTTTCTCTTTTTCATCAAACCGCAATTTTTGCAAATTCCTGCAATTTCATCGCATAAAATTGCATAAATATCCTGCATATTACATCGCATTTTTAAAGAAAACGGGCCGCGTATTCAATCAATTTTTGCCCGCAACAATCACAAAAAAACTCTGCGTTTTTCTGGAAGGACTGAATTATTATGGTAAATGTTATATATAAATCGCAAATTTTTTCACACATTTTTGGAAATTACCACCACAAAATCAGTCATTTTGATCGCAAAAATCACACAAAAAAATCGTGAAATCCTGGAGGGACTGCCTAAATTTCAATGTAGCTTTGTACATCTAAGACTCTTCGGCTATGCAAGAGTTGACGCTGCTCTAGCGGGTGATTGATGCGCACATAAAATGTAATGCCAAACACAAAAGAGGAATACTACAGTGCTGATAACAAAAGGCCAGGAATTATCCTGTTTATCCTGAGTCTGGAGCGGCGTTACGATGTTTGATTTCATGAGGTCAAGCACAATGTTTCAAACATGATTTTGATTATGTAACCAAACCACTTTGTCAGAGCAGTTCTAGACATACGGGGGATGTTTTGCATTCAAATTTTAAAGTGTATTTAATATTAATGTGTTTGAATTGAACTGCAACATTTGAATAATAACTCATAGAATTACAATGTCATCCTTTTTATAGGTTGTATATGTATTTTCTGATAGGACTCTTGCTCAGATAACGCAAAAGTAGTACTTGGCTTAAACCCAGATAGCAAACTGACATTAAATCAACGTGGAAATGTGACATCGAAACAACGTTAATCTGACATTGTTTTGCTCATCGAATTAACGTTGAACCAACGTCAGACGCGTCATTCTTTCAAAACTAACGGAAAATCAACTTGAAATCAACGCGTTGTTTCAACGTTATGAAAGCAAACCAATTTTCAATTTTCAATTAGCTTTGAAGAATGCCGCGTCTGACGTTGGTTCAACGTTAATTTGATGAGCAAAATCAACGTTGTTTTTAATGTCATGAGAGACATCATTTCCACGTTGATTCAATGTCAGTTTGCTGTCTGGGAAAGGTTTCAGAACCACTGGCCGACAATATTAGTGCAATATTAAACAACATCTTTCTTGACTTGTCGTCACTTGTCATGCTCTGTGAATTACAGAAAATTAGTGGCAGGGACCATCCCTACATCATTGAATTAAATGACTTGCTCAAGAGGACACAAGTGATACCCGTTTATTTCATAGTTGTCTCTTTGATAATATCGAGTCTGCATTATTGGTACATTTTTACTATTGGTATTTTACCACAGAGGTTTGGCCTCTTAGCCCCTGGTTGTTAAACCAAGCTAAATTCTCTATTGATGTTCATACAAAAGTGTATTTCTGATTAAATCATTTGTTTTGCAACCAAATATTGTGAAGTTTTCATTAGGCTATATCATAGTGTATGTTTTACCACTTTGAAAACTCAGCATAGTCACCATTGGAGCTACAAGATAAGTAGATGTGTGATTATTTACATGGCATATGCTAAAACAGACGATAAATCACTCGTGCCACAGAGGCTGGATGCCACCTTGCTTTGCCTTTTTGCGCTTGTAATGTCAGTTGGAGAAACAGTGACCCCTAGAGGCCAAGTACAACACACACACACACACAGGGCCTTTGCCAGCAATCCCCCCTTTAACATTCAGATTAATATGGTCCACTTTCTATCAGCACACTCGCTGTTAATGCAATCTGCACTGCTTTCCCAAAGCAATTAGCGAAATGGATGCACTGCTGTTGTTTTATCAAAAACAAGTTGCATCCTGAAGCACATCTTAGCTGTTGATTTATTCATTTGTTTCACTTTAAAAGCCTCAGGCACATCTCTTTTTTTTATACAGAATGAGCAGAGGATGCGTGAAGCCCAGCAGGCAGAGGTGCTTAGAGATATGAGCTGTAGCGTAATGTCGCATGAGGGAGAAATAGAAAATTATGATTTGGAAGAAGTACCTGGTATCTTTGTACAACAAGAAGTTGCAACAAGACCGATAAGAGTGCAGTTATGATGAGGAATGTCTATGGATGTAAATTGTTTGTTGATTGGCGTAAACTCCAGGGGTTGATCTGAGAAAGGGCATGTGTCTTTATGTGTGCTTAGACTAACCAAGAATAAAGGTAGTGTTTCGCTAAAAAAATAAAATAAAAGGGTGGACAAGAATGAAGCATGCTGATTATCATTAACGTTGAAGATTGGAAACTATGATAATGATGATATTAAGAAGCGGATAACTTTATCCAACACAATTTTTTCGAAGAGAGTTGGTCTCCTTAAAGCACAGGTGTGTTCTCAATATCCTGCCAATTTTAGCGATTTTACCCAAGATACTTGCCTGAGATTCTAGTAATCCTGAACACCTTGATTAGCTGCTTCAGGTGTGTGTAATGGGAATTGAAGCGAAACCCTGGAGGATATTGGCCCTCCGGGAGCAGGAGAACTTTGGAGACAGAGTATCCACTTTTAGACATATATTCACAAACTTCTCTAAGCACTTCCCTACGTGGAAATCCCCGCTGAAGGGCATTCATCAGAGGGAATTTTATTTGGACAAACCCTTAACCCCCCAATTTTGACAGAGGGAGCGAGTCTACTCATATGTACATTTCAGGCAGATCCATAGACCGCAATACAACGAGATTTTGACGTCACAACAGCAAATCGCATTTCTCGCACTTAATTTCCCCACAAGTGATCAAGGGTTTAAGGCATTCCATTAAAACATTGCAAGGGTTCTGTCTGTACTGGGCACTTGTGCAATGTAATCGTTTATCAGCATAGTTCATGAGTCGGTGTTTCCCAGAACCATTGGACAACCAACATTCGCAAACAGCATCGCAAAGTTGAAACGAGAGCTCTCAACCTGTTGTTAGAAACGTAGTTATTGTTTGCATGGCATGTGGACTTATTCAATCCGTATCTGGAGCCAAATAAGCAAGCTGACATTCAGTACAATCTATATTTTTTATTAAGAATACATACAAATGTAATTTATGTCTTTTAGTTTGTCAAGTGATTCCGTTTGTTAAGAATGACCATGCAAGAATAAGCAAAAAGGCTTGATGGTACCTTAGTCACTGCGAGCCCGTTCTCATCCTTTGGCGTCATATAGGTGACGCCATATGACACTTCGTCGAAATGATACACACATGGCACCCTTTAGCGTCAATATAACACGCGGAACCCAAGGCGTCATACAGATGAGTGTTATCCTTTTAGCGTCAATATGAGACGCAGACCCTACCCCAGACCTGAACCTACCCAGAACAGTGCGTGTTATATTGACGCTAAACGGTGCCATGTGCGTAGTATTTTGACTAAATGTCATATGGCGTCACCTATATGACGCCAAATGATGAGAATGTGTTGTCACTGCATGTGTTCACTGAAAAAAGAGCACCATAAAGATTCTGCAAAATAACTTATTTTGCATTCCAAGAAAAATAATAATATGGGTCTGGAACTATTCCTTAAAGGGTTAGTTCACCCAAAAATGAAAATTCTGTCAGTATTTACTCACCCTCATGTTGTTCCAACCCCGTAAGACCTTCGCTCATCTTCAGAACACAAATTAAGATGTTTTTGATGAAATCTGAGAGCTGGATCACTCCTCCATACTAGTCCATAGGCTTCTTGAGGAATTGAAACTTGCCGGCCTCGAAAAGTCATTAAAGACGTCGTTAAGATAGTCCGAGTGACTACAGTGGCTCAATCTTAAATTGATCAAACAACGAGAATATATTTTTGTGTGCAAAAACAAAAATAACAACTTTATCTCAACTATTCACTTCCTTCTCTATGCGCCTCTAGTCAGTTAACGTAGTGTGATAGCGTAGAGCTACGTCACACGTAGGCTCACTATTGGCCGACGCTGGTCGTGTGTAATGTGTGTGCCGTACAATAACAGAAGCTTACGCTATTAAACTAGTAACCTGACTCGAGGCAGAGAGACAAATAAATTAATAGTTGGAATAAAGTCGTTATTTTTGTTGTTTTTTTTGTGTACAAGATGTGTTCTTGTCATTTAATAAACTTAAGATTGAGCCCCTGTAGTCACTAGTATTATTTTAACGATGTCTTTAATAACTTTTCGAGGCCGGCAAGTTTCAATTCCTCAAGAAGCCTATGGACTAGTATATAGCAGTGATCCAGCTCTCAGATTTAATCAAAAAAGTCCTAATTTGTGTTCCGAAGATGAACGAAGGTCTTACGGGGTTGGGGGTGAGGGTGAGTAAATACTGACAGAATTTTAATTTTTGGGTGAACTAACCCTTTAAATTCTAGCAACCATGCTTTAAATTAAAAACCTTTATTAATTGAGCTTTTATTTGTTTTGCAGAGACCCCAACAAACCAGTGCCTCAGGATACCAAGTTTATCCATACTAAGGCCAATCGTTTTGAAGAGGTGGCTTGGTCCAAATACAATCCCCAAGACCAGCTGTACCTGCACATCGGCCTAAAGCCACGAGTCCGGGATCACTACCGTGCCACCAAAGTGGCATTCTGGAAGCACCTGGTCCCTCATCTGTACAACCTGCACGACATGTTCCACTACACCTCCACCACCACCAAAGTGCCACCGCCCGAGACGACTCAGAATTCCCTGTCCACCAAACGTCCCAATAGCAAAGCCTGGCCGTTCAACACCAAGCGGCCACCAATGTCTCCAGCGTACAACAGCGAGAGTGGGAAGGAACAGTGGAACGGGGAAGAGGAACCAGGTCCTCTGGTGGTGGAGAACCCACGGGATTACTCCACCGAGCTGAGCGTGACCATCGCAGTAGGAGCTTCACTGCTGTTCCTCAACGTTCTGGCCTTTGCTGCTCTGTACTACCGCAAGGATAAGCGCCGGCAGGAACAGCACCCGCAACCCAGCTCACCACGAGCCACCACCGCCAATGACGTGAACCGCCACGGCCCTGAAGAGGAGATCATGTCTTTGCAGGTGAACCAGACGCACCACGAGTGCGACGCAGGACCTCCCGGTGACGCGCTGCGGCTCGCCTCACTTCCCGACTACACGCTGACTCTGCGGCGCTCGCCTGACGATATCCCGCTCATGACGCCAAACACCATAACCATGATCCCCAACTCACTAGTGGGCATGCCGAACCTACATCCGTACAACACCTTCACGGCCGGCTTCAACTCCACCGGCCTGCCACATTCCCACTCCACCACGCGTGTATAGCTTTATGGAGATCCAGCAAAGGGAGGGATGGGGGGAAAAGTCATTGGTTTTAATGAAAGCGTCAGGATGATGACAGAAACAAAATGATTTGAATAGACTTTTGCAAAAAGCAGTGACAAGTTCTTTCCAGATGTCAAGTTGTGCAAACCTGCCAAAACAGAACTGCTCTCTTTCCTTCGAAAAGGGACGAGCGTTTCAAGCAGTATTTTTTCTAATCATCGTTTTAAGAGAAAAAAAAAAACGCCTTTCTAAACAGAAACGGGCGAATGGGGTGATTTTTTTTTTCTTGATTAAATAACAAAAAAACAAACAAAAAAACAAAAAACAAAGGAAAGTGCATTTTATTTCCCATCACAGTCTTTTGTGGGAAACACGTTTCAAAACAGTGGCCTCTAAGGTGACATCTGCATAATAGTGTTTGCTTTGCTTTTCGATTTCTTTTCAATGCCTTATAAAGAGCTGTTTTCTCTTAATTTGACGATCTTTCCCTGAGATGAGTTTGTGTGGAACATAGTGATCTGACTTGAGTGCTTGGATTTCAGGAAGCCTGAGACAGATGACTAATATGGAAACCGGTGGATTGAAACGGTAACTGCAACTAATTTTCCAGTTGCGTAACCTCACATGTGGTTTTTACTTTTTTTTCTTCTTGGTTACACTGAAAATCTTTTGTTTGGAACTTTTCCACACGGCAACACTGGAGATAAAGACTTCTAAAGTTACTGTAATTGTTTTTGTTTAAAGAAGTGCATCTTTTACAACAAAATTATCTATCAGCTCCTGCGTCAAATTCCCATGAAATGCACACTTACACACAACGCTCGTTTGACCGGTGCGCATGTGTGAGTGATTATGGGTACGATCGGGAATATTTGAGTCTGTGTGTGAGTGTGTGTTTGATTGCCTTTTGCCATGTTTTTTTTTTTTGTTAAATATTTGTGTGGGGGTGGGTGGGGGGAGGGGCTTATTTACCACTGCGTTGATTTTGTTCACCACAAGTAGTCTTTCAACTGCGTCTATTGTCGTCTGTCTTTGCGAAATAGAACTTTTTGTTATTTTTAAAAAAAAAGTTACATATGTCTAATTTTGCTTAAGAATTACAAAATAAATCTATTATTTTACATGCAAGAGAAAACAATAGCTTAAGATTGAACTGAACTAACTGACATGATTCCATTGACTTTGTAAGCGTTCCTCTTGACTGGAGACAGTGGCCTCTTTACACTGAATAACCACGGTGTAGAACTGTCTTTCTTTAAATATATATATAAATATGGGCATACATACATATATGTATAGGGCTTTTATGAAGATTTTGCTCCCATTGACCTGAAAGTGTAAATGACCATTGTTATCAATTATTAGGCTGAAAGCACCCATATTCAGAGGGCAGAGCAGAGTGTCTGTATTAGTTTTATCCTTGACACCGTAATCTGAGGCCACAACAAGTGTCTTTTATAATAGCTCTATATGTATATTTATGTATAAATATATTTAATATTTATTTATGTATACCAGATGTATACATGCTGATTGTGCCATGTGCCAAATTAAACCATAAAACTGGAGAAGAAATGTTTCCAAAACACTATTTATTTTGATGCCATGTTTATTTCTTTATTTTTACAGCTCCATCACAGTTAAATTAACATTTTCAGCCTGATTTATGTTGCTCAGAATTGTGTGTGGGAGTCAGGGTACAATCCTAAATCAGACTCACCATTTTGCTGTATGATAGCACAGAAAGAGGCGTAAAGACCCCGTGATGCAAAATTGTGTCACCCAGTGAGATTTAATGCTAAAACCTGCTAAAACGAGTCATTACATGATGTTTCAACCTGTTCAGCAAACGTTTGGCGAATAAAAGATTGGTGAGAACATTATGTTCATAATTACACACCTGCAAACCAAAGGTATCACTGCAAAGCATCATTCCAGGCAATCGAGCACCTTCATGGTCGGAAACCAGCGTTTTCATCAAGTATCTATGAATAACCCCCCAGATAGCAAACTGACATTGAATCAACGTGGAAATATGACATTGAAACAACGTTGATCTGACATTGTTTTGCTCATCGAATTAACGTTGAACCAACGTCAGACGCGTCATTCTTTCAAAACTAACGGAAAATCAACTTGAAATCAACGCGTTGTTTCAACGTTATGAAAGCAAACCAATTTTCGATTTTCATTTAGCTTTGAAGAATGCCGCGTCTGACGTTGGTTCAACGTTAATTCGATGAGCAAAATCGACGTTGTTTCAATGTCATGAGAGACGTCGTTTCCACGTTGATTCAATGTCAGTTTGCTGTCTGGGCCCACATCCCACATCGAATGCAGCTGCAAAAGGAAAAAAGAGTGAGGATTTCTGAAAGTAAGCATGTATTCACACCTGCCTTGTTTGGTTCGATTGAATCGAACTCTAGTTCGTTTGCCCCCTTGGTGCGGACCTTTTGGGCAGGTGTGAATACAGCAATCGAACTCGGGTGCGGACCAAACAACCGAACCGAGACCCAGCTGAAGAGGTGGTCTCGGTACGGTTCCAAACAAACTCTGGTACGGTTCGTTTACGGTGTAAACATGAACCGACCCAATTGCAAGAAAGCACTGCGTCGAAAGAGAATATTGCGCGTCTTTCTGCGCGTCGTGTGTGAATGTCTAATCGCGCAAAGATGCAAAAAAAAATATCATTTGCAGTTCATAAAGCATTTGCAGTTCACCACCTTTTGGTGGTGGTTGACGAGTTTCCCCCTTAAAGCGAGTGCCGAGAAAAATTCTATATAAATGAAATGAATTATTATTATTATTATTAATGTAAGGATAGTTACAATACAAGGATGATGATGCGTTAATTTACGTTAAACTGGACAAACTTAATCGCAAGCGTTAACATTGACAGCACTTGTTAGTACACAATAAGAATCTCATTATTTGAATGAGTGAACATAGCCCCTCTCTATGAATGAAAACTTTATACCTTCTCCGTCTTCTGCGCAGTGCCACTTGTAACGCAAAGTTGAGATGTTGCCCAGAGATAAGGTGGTCGAATGAAAAGATGCACGAGAGACGAGAGTTGTCGTATTTCCCCGCGTTATTAGAGCCACTCAAACGTTACACTCGTCGTCTTCTCAAAATCCGAATTACAACTTCGTATAGATGACATTGTATCATATGATACTCATTAGTTTCTTCATATTGCGTTTTTACAGAATTAACAAAAAATTTGTAAAAGAACAAATATTGCAGTATGAAATACATGGAAATATCTCCATGCTGAGCCTTTTTTGCACTTCCTGGTTTCCCTTGAGAATCCTTGTCCAATGAATGGACGACCTTAGCACACGTGTGGTTTGGTTTACAAATTTTGGTTCACTTGCAAAAAGAGCAGTGTGAAAGCGAACCGTACCAAAAAAAAAAAAAAAAAAAAATTTATTTGGTCCGGACCAAAGCAAGTGAACTATCGGACTTTCCTGGTGTGAATACACCCTAAGTTTGTTCGGACCACAATCGTTGAGCCTCCGGCATCGCTCCCTGCTGAAAATCCAGCTTAAACCAGCATGAATTACATTTTGGTCCAGGCAGGACTGGCCTGTGATTTCAACCGAACCCCTTGTCCCGTTTGACCTTCGTCAACCTCCTGCCACTCTTCCTCACAATAACTCGAACCCCCCTCCATTTATCTAGACTTCTGTCCTCAAAAGTCACATTACGTTGAACTGTCTTTCAAATCAACGCACGCACACACCTTCACCTCGCAGGTTCTCCACAGGTGTCCGAGGTTAAACCGGTCCAGTTGGGTGAAACATAAGCAAGCACATGAATGTAAACTCTTCTTCATAATCCATTTAGCTGAGATGAAGAATCAACACCACGCCTCTGTGATTAAAAAGCTCTTGAAACTAGGCTTGAATCAGATCTTCCAGAACCTGAGTCATCTGCAGATGAGAGTATTTATTACTCAAGTGGGTGTTTAAGGATGTTTTGATGGCAGCGGATTCATCACTCATATTCAGTGCTTGATCCCTGATTGACTGAAGAAATAACACAACATACATCATGGAGGTCTCACTGGAGGTTTTCCTCGGATGAGTGTGTTGCAGACGAGGGTTATATTACAGACGGCATGGATATGAGCAAACACAGAACGTTCCCCTAACGTTCCCGAATGGTCCCATGAGGTTATTTTTTTGGGACCCAAACAAGAACATTATAGGAACGTTCCATGTAGGTTATTTTTAGGTTCCATTTTTATAACGTAGGGAGAATGTTCCGGGAACGTTCCCTTAACCTTAAAGAGCATATTGCAGGTAAAAAAAAAAAATCGAAATTTATAGATAACCTTGTATGAAAATACCATATGAAAAGTTAATGCAGGATTTAAAATGTTTTAAAACAACATAAGGGCACTAATTTAGAAGATAAAGTGAGCGTTTCTTGGACTGCTAGTAAAAACGGCTTTTTTTTCAACATCGCGTCATTTGACGTCATATCAGGGAGCCGCAGCCTCGGCTCAGTGGAGAGCAGGCTGGTGTTCAGTGAGGGCGCTCGTCAGTCGGTGTGCTTTCGTTAGTTTTTGCATTTTAATTTATCATCGTCATGGTAAATTATTGTGTTTGTGGAGATTGCAAAAACTCCAGCCTGTCAGGACTTCAAGATCGAGTCCACAAGTTTCCATTACAATAAAAGTGACGGTGCTTATAGCCTATCTTTCGTTCCTGGTGCGGTTTGAGCAGATGAACAGACGGGATTTCTCTTCTGCATCGGCTCGGAAAACGCGATCGTGTGTAGCGTTCACTTCAGATCAAATGATTAGCATCCCGGCAATATGATGGAGTTCAACATCATGGTATGCCGAAGCAAGAATATTGATCGTCGTATATGGCATCAAATACTGTTATAGGTAACTTAGTCATGTCGTGCCCTAAATAGAACTTGTAATCGAAAAACAAAATTGGTTGTTTAAATACTCAAATCTTTAATGTTCTGTTTATGTTATAACCTAGGTGAAAAATATGTATTAAAAATGTACCTGAGTATAGCCTATGCTTTTAGTATAGAAATATACTCAAGTAAAGTTTTTCTACATTTAATAGTATATAAATCTACCCTAAATATACTAATGTCTGCTGGCCTGTTATAGGATCGTAATAATCTGTACAGTATTGTGAGCACAGTGTATATCGTTAGCGAACGTGTATACTATAAGCACGTCTCTCACCTAAAAGGCACCTGTCCTGTTCTCCACTGGTTCTCCTCACATCACAGCTCAATTTGTCTCTGACCGTTCTGTCTGACATTATCCTGGCCTGTCCCTGATCTCTTTAGCATAGCAGGCTCATAACTTTATGGCTTGATCCGTCATACGAGTATTTCCTCAGCGTCCGAAATGTCATGCGATCCATTGTTTTCCTGTTGTGTGAATAGACGGCTCTCCCGCTCATTGCGTCACGCCCGCCACGCCCGTTTTCAGACGCGGAAGTAAAATTTTCTCACAAAAACGATTGCAGAAGCTTCTGTAGCGTGTTTATACGTATATTTTAAAGAAAATCTAGTTCCTACATTGTTTTTATATGCATTGACTCGTTGGGTCCTCTAACCTGCAATATGCCCTTTAAGGGAAAGTTCTAGGAACGTTCTGGGAACCAAAAACTAACGTTCCCAGAACGTTCCCAGAACCTAAATTTGTTTGCTGGGTAGAAACTCAGAGACCCTTGGGGCCACATGACAGACACCTCCTACAATATCTACTGACTAAAGGACTCGGGTGTCACGCTAAACCCGAAGAATAGGCATAAGTATGACATTAAACGAGTTTTTAGGCTGTGCAGTGAAGCAATTTGATTGTAGCTTTGTTCGCTTGAGCGTGTACCTGCCGT
The DNA here is from genome assembly GCF_016745375.1 of Pimephales promelas. The sequence continues at coordinate 6,720,527 of NW_024121444.1, forward strand.
TGAGGAAATTACTTTAGCTCCTAGGCTGGGAGCCGCGGTGCATAACATCTTCTCCTCTGTGTCTTAAGTGCTGCTCTCATAAATCAAATGACTTTTCGCGCTTCCCTCTGCTGCTTTGCTCCTCTGGCCTCCTCTTTTACTGTAATGCGCAGTAGAAACTAACAGGATATTTCCATTAATTAGATGGACCATTTTATGACTCTTGTAGTAAGGTCTACATGTTTTACTGTGTTCAGCAATGCCGGTCCTCCCTATACACACAGTACAGCCTGGTCTCATCACAAGGCGTCATATACTGACGCTTTTGACATTTCGTCTACATCCAACGCGCATGGCACCCTTTAGTGTCAATATGGCTGGATTTACACTGCAAGTCTTGATGCCCAAATCCGATTTTCTGACTATATCCGATTTTTTTGACGACCTGCTTACATCATCTTTTAAAAGTGACCCATATCCGATTTTTGCATTCACACTATACACTGCTGAAACTACCAAATGCAGACGTTCTGGTGGTTCTGAACCGGGAAATTAAGCAAAACAGCACGAAATTCAATGGATGCCAATGCGAAAATTTCAATAAGTCATCAAAACATTGGTCTCGTACGGCGGAGAAAAAAAAGAGGAGAGGCTCTGGCCATGAGCACTTAAAACAATGCCTCATATCTCGTGAAATGTCTTCAAAAACGGATTTATTTCTGTAACAACCCTGCATTTTTGCCTGCACTCTTCACCCCAAACACTCAAAAGACATGAAACCTCCGCATTGCTCCACTGTGTGCATCCTTTCTTCCATCGCGTGGCTCGCGCCTATAATCACGCAGTTTTTAATGACGCATGACTCGCATATACTGGGGAATATCCGATTTGTCTGCTTACATGGCACACGCAAATGCATGTATCTGATTCATATCCGATTTATTACCACATATGAATGAGGCCTGAATCCGATCTGAGAAAATCGGATTCCATGCGCTTTTTTCCTGCTTACACGTTCACCGGTCATATCCGATCTGTGCCACATGAGAGGAAAAAATCGGATTTGGGTCACTTGAACCATGCAGTGTAAACGAGGCCTATGAGACTCAGATATGGGCCAGAAGGCGCCTCCTAGTGGTCTAACCCTAACCCTACCCCAGACCTAAACCTACCCATAACCGTTCAAAGCTCTGTGCGTGTTATACTGACGCTAAAGGGTGCCAAAATTAGATTCAATTTTAAAAGCGTCCCTAGGATGAGAACGGTTTGCACAGTAAGGGCCCCTTACTCTCAAAAATGGTTTACGGCCGTGCTTTAGTTTTCTTTTTGATTTCGGCTTTCAACGTTAATTAAAAGATGATGCTGCTTTCCATTCTTTTCCTTTAAAGCGGTGCACTTTCACCCGCACATAACATCCAAATCAGTCGAATTTTGTTACGTGTAAAAGCGTAATAAACTTGACTTTTTGTCTGTGTGATCCAAAATGGAGAGACACACGAACAAGTACAGGCTAGTCTGGGTCAAATACACGCAAAATGTATCAAAATGTCCATCTTAGGCACTTTTTTACTTAAACGCATTCAGTTATGTCTTTAGTGAACATATGTGCTGGGAAAGTATTTGAATGTTTGTCAGTGCATTCAGTCTTAAAGGAGCTGTATGCAAGAAATGTATTTCAATTAATCATAAATTTTCCCTGATATGTCACTAGACATTAAGAAATCACGCTCATTTCAAATACTTATATCACTGACAACAGTAGTCCGGCCAGGATATTGTCATTTAAAAAGTGAAGTCGCAACCCTCGACTGATGTTGATGTTGTCAAGTTGTGTTTTGTTCTGATGCGTCTGATTCGGGTTGCCAGATCTTCTCTAGTTACCACATCTGCAGATACAAACGTGTCGCAATCGGATAAAAAAAATTCTAACATTGCGAAACCCCCCAAAAACTCGATATGAATCTGAAATGCTTTGTTACGTCTGAAATAAATAATTAACAAAAAACTCATGTTTAGGACTCGTCACTTGCCATTGGAAGCTTCTTGTAGCAGCCGACATTCCTGCTGGATCCTGCAGCATATCTGGCAACCTCGAGTCATGGGTGAAGGCTAATTTGAAAGTGATTGCAGTACCAGTTTTGGCCACAATCTTGCATACAGCTCCTTTAAAGTGACAGCGGCCTAATAAACCTGCTGCTCTCTCTGGCATTAATGTTAATCAAACTACAACAGAAAACAAGAGAATGAGATTCAATGCTCATCACTGAACAGCATTAGAAACTTTAATAAGAATCAATGTACATACAAGTAATTCATAAAGTGAAGACAATGTTCTCATTTTTACAGTTGATTATTCACTTTCTATATAGTAGGCTATTATTAGTACTGGGCTAATTTGTTCATGTCATGCCAACACTATCTCACGACCAATTCGTACGAATTTGACGCATGATTAAAAAGTGGCTAATTCGTACTAATTCGTACGACCTCACTCGTACTAATTCGTACGATTTGTCTAAACCCACGTGATGGTTAGGTTTAGCGGCGGGGTAAGGGGTAGGTCATTCGTACGAATTCATACGAATTGGCCAATTCGTAAAATATGTATGATTTAGCAAAATCGTATTAATGCGTACGAGTGAGGTCGTATGAATTGTTACGAATTAGCCACTTTTTAATCATTCGTCAAATTCGTACGACTTGGTCGTGAGATCGGGTTGGTCATGCATATCTTTGTTATGTTGTATTTGTTTTTTTATTGTATTAGTTTGTTTTTTTTTAGTCACTGTTGTTGGTTGACAGTGAAGTTGCACTGAAAGAACAGATTAAGGGGTTTGGGGGTATTTTGGGGGTGTTATGAACCCTCTGACAGGACAATGTTTTGCTAAGAGTCTAGAACCGGCACTGGTGTTCAGAAAGATATTTTTGATTTTAATTATCTAGTGCTCATGCACAGATATCTACTCATTTCCACACGGTTACACGGTCAACAATATAGCAGAAACATTTTAGATTTTGTGTTGCTTTGTCTGCACCTGTTAATATAGAGATACAGAAGGGTGTTTTATTCAATTTATCCCTTTTGTCAGGGTAACAAAAAATCACAACTCTCTTCCATATTAGTGCATCCAAATCATTTGGAGGCTTGTTTACACCACTTAATAAAAAATACAAGTTATTGCAACATTTTATCTCACCATTGAAACTTTTTTATGTTTATATCTAGCAATTCCGCATTTATTTTTTTCACAATTGTAAGTTTATATCTCCCTCACGTCTCTCTGATTTTCAGGTCTCTGGATATGACTTGGGTCCCTCCTTCAATTTGAAGATAAAATACGGGGATTTCACTCATCGGTTATATTGTCAACCAAGTGGAAATGAAATCTTAGAATACTGATATTACGTCTCTCATCGGCAATCCAGGTAATTTCAGGTATCATCTGTGTCCATTGGACGAATCTGTGCAGGCATGTTTAATTTAGGTATAGGCACAGTGTTTAAATCACTGACTCTGAATATGTGTGATAATTATAGTGATCGTCATCTTGGATAGCACCAGAGGTGTCAAAAGTATTCCCATTCAATACTCAAGTGGAGATACTAGGGTTTAAAAAGACTTCTTTTAAAGTTAAAGTATCAACTCAAGCTTTTTACTCAAGTAAAAGTGTAAGTACTGGTTTCAAAACTACTTAAAGTATAAAAGTAAAAGTAGTGTAAGGAAAAACATGCCATTAAGGACAAAAGCTTAGGCTGTGCCACAGGGTGTGGTTTCTAAAGGCCATAATATTATATTAAATTGTTAATGTTGAAAGAATTGTGTGTCCTACTGAGCATTAACGTGTTTCACAGAAGATATGATGACTAGTTGCCTAGAAGTATTGTCATGGTGCAAAAAGTCCAACTTTAGAGGAATGTTCTCAATAACCTTTATTGGAATATACACTCACCGGCCACTTTATTAGGTACCCCATGTTAGTAATGGGTTGGACCCCCTTTTGCCTTCAGAACTGCCTCAATTCTTCGTGGCATAGATTCAACAAGGTGCTGGAAGCATTCCTCAGGGAGTTTGGTCCATATTGACATGATGGCATCACACAGTTGCCGCAGATTTGTCGGCTGCACATCCATGATGCGAATCTCCCGTTCCACCACATCCCAAAGATGCTCTATTGGATTGAGATCTGGTGACTGTGGAGGCCATTTGAGTACAGCGAACTCATTGTCATGTTCAAGAAACCAGTCTGAGATGATTCCAGCTTTATGACATGGCGCATTATCCTGCTGAAAGTAGCCATCAGAAGTTGGGTACATTGTGGTCATAAAGGGATGGACATGGTCAGCAACAATACTCAGGTAGGCTGTGGCGTTGCAACGATGCTCAATTGGTACCAAGGGGCCCAAAGAGTGCCAAGAAAATATTCCCCACACCATGACACCACCACCAGCAGCCTGAACCGTTGATACAAGGCAGGATGGATCCATGCTTTCATGTTGTAGACGCCAAATTCTGACCCTACCATCCGAATGTCGCAGCAGAAATCGAGACTCATCAGACCAGGCAACGTTTTTCCAATCTTCTATTGTCCAATTTCGATGAGCTTGTGCAAATTGTAGCCTCAGTTTCCTGTTCTTAGCTGAAAGGAGTGGCACCCGGTGTGGTCTTCTGCTGCTGTAGCCCATCTGCCTCAAAGTTCGACGTACTGTGCGTTCAGAGATGCTCTTCTGCCCGCCTTGGTTGTAACGGGTGGTTATTTGAGTCACTGTTGCCCTTCTATCAGCTCGAACCAGTCTGGCCATTCTCCTCTGACCTCTGGCATCAACAAGGCATTTCCGCCCACAGAACTGCCGCTCACTGGATGTTTTTTCTTTTTCGGACCATTCTCTGTAAACCCTAGAGATGGTTGTGCGTGAAAATCCCAGTAGATTAGCAGTTTCTGAAATACTCAGACCAGCCCTTCTGGCACCAACAATCATGCCACGTTCAAAGTCACTCAAATCACCTTTCTTCCCCATACTGATGCTCGGTTTGAACTGCAGGAGATTGTCTTGACCATGTCTACATGCCTAAATGCACCGAGTTGCCGCCATGTTATTGGCTGCTTAGAAATTAAGTGTTAACGAGCAATTGGACAGGTGTACCTAATAAAGTGGCCGGTGAGTGTAAATGTTCATAAGTTTAGCTGCAGTAATCTGTGAGGGCAACGGACAAGAAAATTGGTGTACCCAGCAGGGCAGGCTTATAACAAATACCCTTGTATGGTTGTCACACTAAACAGTGTGTTGTCAAAATGAATGATTAATCCAAGTGTTTAATCAAAAAATAAAAATAACTCATAATTCTGATTGATACCTTCCTGGTATGTAGGCTACTATGCTCAATAATATAGCTAATAGCAACAATATCACATTGCAGGTGCGATGGACCTCGTACAATATGCAATAAATACCAATAGGGTGTCGGAATGGTATGTTCTCATCCAACCACAATCAAATGCACTCTATCCGGATGCCATGGCGTGATTTATCTGGATAGGATTTTATTTAGTTTTTTTGAATGATGACAAGCTGGAATGAAAACAAGCCGAAATGAAATAGGAGTAACGAGGCTATTATAATAATATTATAATAACCTCTTCCGGGGTTGTCTCAGCACGGCCAGTTACATCCGGTGCTGCGTCAGTCGGTCAAAAGCCGGTTTTGCGTTAGATGGAGATAGTGTCAAATTACACTTACTGTTTAAAAAAACGTCCTGCGGTTAACGTGAATGATGTTAACAACACTGTGAGGCAGTTAGCTGTCACACAACAGTAAAAAAGAGAAGTTATTTAAATTATATATTTCGAGCTACATCAACAACTTTAAGGGTTAGTATTCTCTCATATCGTATGAAATTCGACTAGCGAATCAGCGTTTCTAAAATCGTTGTCTCCGTTTCTGAGAAAACGGATTTTATTAAAGTTTTGCCGCTGTACACTTGGCCTGCAGAACGCACTTCCGGAAGTAAAGACGCTGACTGAGATTCTTTCGGACACACGTCAGCAGGGTTCATGCATAGAGCCTATTACATGAAAATGTAAGGAGAAGAAGTAAAAAGTCGGCTGAAAAATAATTACTCCAGAAAAGAAACCCAAAATTTCTACTTAAGTAAGGTAAAGAAGTTTTTGTACTTCGTTACTTGACTGGAAAGCACGAGATTTGCTTGCTTTTGAAAGCTTGTGTAGTTTTCTCTTGATGATTGGAAAGTTTACTGTGAGCTGGAGAGCTAGAGAGGTCAGAGATGTATTATGTTCCTGTAGTTGAAAATTTTTTAAATTAACTATGATTAATTAAATGAATAGAACATAATACAAAGTTGGACTGGGGAATATAGATGGTTTGCACTCGTTTTTGGACTTGAGGGCCTTAAAGGAGTGGTTCAATTTTGAAAAAACTTTACTCACCCCCATGTCATCCAAGATGTCCATGTCTTTCTTTCTTCAGTTGAAAATAAATGAAGGTTTTGGATGAAAACATTCCAGGATTTTTCTCCATATAATGGACTTCAATGGGAACCAAACGGTTCAAGGTCCAAATGAGAGTTTCAGTGCAAACTGTTCAAAGGGCTTTAAACGACACCAGACGATGAATAAGGGTCTTATCTAGGACCCTTCGAGTCATGACTCGAAAAAAGATTCGTTCATTTTGATAAACGAGTTCGAACAGGAGAGTCACGAACGCGCGTCACAGAACAGAGCAAGGCGAGCATTTGAGCTTATAAAACTAAAACTTTGTCATTTATTTATTAAATGAGCGATCGTTTCGCTTGATAAGACCCTTATTCATCGTCTGGAATCGTTTAAAGCCCTTTGAACAGTTTGCACTGAAACTGTCTTTTGGACCTTGAACCGTTTGGTTCCCATTGAAGTCCATTATATGGAGAAAATCCTGGAATGTTTGCATCAAAAACCTTCATTTCTTTTCGAAAGACATGGATATCTTGGATGACATGGGGGTGAGTAAATTTATCAGCTGAAGTTTTTTTGAAAAGTGAACTACTCCTTTAACTGGAAGGATTTGAGCATATGCATTACTCTCTTTCTTTCCCTCCCTCTCACTCATAAAATAGTTTTAAAGATTATTAGCTGCAGTATTGCTTCGAGGGCTACAGTATCCATTGAACAGACGTGCCGGAGATGCACAGTAATTGCGCCCACAAGGTATTACACATTAAATAGAGCTAATAGCACATGCTCTAAGGTGTTAAGAAGCGATCTCAACCATGACAAGCTAACGGCGCATTTTAATCTTATTAACCTTATGTACTGTGCCAACCCAACTGCGACGACTGCACACAAACAATAAAATGATCTTGCAGGTAATTGCATGCAAAGGAAGGGAAATAACTGCATGTTTGAATGTTACATATTAATTGAAGACACTGAAGCGGTCACATCGAACTAATATGTGTTGAGTGATGTGTGGATGTAGTAATTGTGAACGACTTCCCATGAGACACAGGCTTGGGTTTGAATTTTATCTTCATTTGAAAAGAGCTGGGGTTTTAATATTAATAAATCTATGCACCTCACCAGGAAGTATCTGCACCCTCAAAAAAAAATTTACATAATATTTTTAGGGGCCAAGTCGGGTGTGTAGGCACCTATTGTAATTGTTAATTGCCTTAATATTATTATCGTTCCGCTTGCAGAAAAGTTTTAAAGATAGAGGACAGTCTGAACATTAACCACAGCAAATTTGGAGTATCTACATTAATCCCTCTAGCGCCACCAACTGTCCAAAATTGATCTCACATTTATGCTAATAACTTTTGAACCATAAGGGATAGGACAAAAAGATATTTTCTCTGCAGTGCTTTAGCGTATTCAGATGAAACTTGGAGTATACAGACAGTTTCAGGACAGTGTCACCTTGTGGTCAGGAGATATGAAAAATGACTAGATTTGGTCAAACCCAAAAAAAAAAAACAGGTCTCTTTAGATTTGGTGCAGTGTGCTAGGTTGAATTATTCCCAATTTGCCATATTGACTATTTCTAATTTAGTTATAATATTTTTTATGAATGTATTATTGTTACGAAGTACGAATTTTTGAAAAATGCTAATAGGTTTTGATTAATTTCGCCTATTTTATAGAATCTGGTCTTTCTTGATTTCTTGATGATAACAATTATGCCATAGTCGGTCGAAGATTCTGTCCATCGTTTTAATTTCTTTGAAATCATACTTATTCAAATCATGATTTGATTTTTCAAATCAAATCAGATCATCTTCAGAACACGCCGGCAAAAAAGTTAGGGATTTTGTGTTGATAGACAAAACTGTTATCGTTTAACATATCAATGAATTTGATGGCGTGATGCCAAACAGTATCTGAGGCTGTGTCACTGCAAGGCTTTGCTGTATTAACTCCAAAATGTGTGTACGTCATTGCCACCCCATACTGACCAGACCACGTCAGTTTTGTGATAGCGCCACCAATTGGTCAAAAGTGGTGCGCAATGAAATCTTATTACAAGTGATATATTTATGATTTGTTGAAATGTCTTGAATTGGTCATTTTTGCATGTCCTTAGCCCTTTAATCACTGCTTGCAGCTATATTTGTTATTATTATTATTAAATAATTGTTCAATTTTGCTACGTTCTGAAGTGTTCACAAGAATTGAACAACAGTTTCCATTGAAATCCTCTCTCCATTAGTTATAGAGTGTCTCTGACCAGGCCTCTTCAGCAGTTTCCTGTTCTTTCTTTCATTACCTTCAGATGGTGTTGCCTTTTTTTCTTCAAAGTAAATGGAGTGAGATTTACTACCTTGAACAGACGGCCCTAACCTCAGTACTATTATGCTAAAGAACAAATATCATTATCATCATGTCGTTATCTCTAATTTCAGGCGCCTTTAGAGCTGATTTGATGAAGTCTTCCCTAAATTATATCCATAGAGTGTGCCACTGAAAAGAAATGAATTTGGCCCCAAGTAAAGCTACATTTTCAAGCGTGGCTCTCTTGATTCATTTTAATAGTTTTTTTGTTTGTTTGTTTGTTTGTTCAAAAGAGTAATAAGTGCTTTTAATGTGCAATCTTTGTGTTTTGAACAACCCAGGCTCATTGGAAAAACGTGCCTGTGGCAACAGTTCAGCAAAATAACATTATATCGCTTCTTACACATTTGGTGACACTTTCAAATATCCAGAAAGTGGTGCTAAAAGCATTTAATTTGAAACAGACCCAAGGAAATCTGGTAGCTTTTATGATATATGTTGTGGTACCGTACGTATCGCTGCAGTTCAGAAATGAAATGTCCGGTGAGTGGCAATTAAAGCCCAATCACATTTGAAAATTACGTATCGCCTCTAAACCTAAACAATGGTGTTTTCAAATGAGATGAAAACATATTTTCTGAAGCAACCATGCCATTTTAGCTCCAGTCTTTGATTCCAGATTAGCTCATGACTCGTGTTTAACGTATTTGTACCCAAACACTTCGCATCTCATGTGCAAGGCTGCACCAGGTAAGCTAACAAGCAAGTTTACCTGGCCTAAGAAAAGCAACATGCTGGTTATGTGATGCAAACGTATAAAATGTGTTAGACTGAATCCTATATCGCCAACTAAACTCTCATTAACTATTACCTATGTTAGTCCACTAATACTGTTCGCTTGAAGGAGTGAATGAAAATGAGTGAGCAAATTCAGACTGGAAACTCCAATGAATTGTTTGTTAAAATAGGTTTTTGCAGCATTGTGAAAAAGGTAGAGGCACCTTTTCCAGTGAAACCTTTTCAGTAGTCAACTAGAAAATGTATGTTGTTAGTTGAGGTCGCATCTGCGTAGTATGTTTCTGTATTATGTATTTTGTTCAAGCGCAAAATTTGATACTGTTTGATTTACTCACTTTATGATGAAACTCATAAATCATGAATTATTAGGCCTATAATGCATTTTTTTAGCGTTTTTTCATTCTCACAAAGTCTTAATTTGATTGCAGGTTTTTAAGAGATCAGTTCAGTCATCCTAAGTGCCAAAATGAGCTTTCTTTAGCTTTGCAGGTTTTTTGGATGCATCTTGGAATCGGAGCAAGGTTAGCATGCAAAAATAACATCCCTGTGCTTTTTACATCCAAAATATAATCTGCTAGAACAGATGGTATAAATAATATCTCAGCCATTTGATGTGTTTAAGTAATGACTAGACGAGCACTACATTTGTTTTCATTGATCACAGAAGTATTCTATAAAAGCATAATGGCTGAATGCACATAAATCCATGACTGACATTATTTTCTTAGTTTTAAATCCATGCTTACAATTTGTCCTTGTTGAAAGAACTCAAAACAGCTGCTCTCTGAAATACATGACCACCGGCAATCAAAACAGTCTAATAAATGATTCAGGATATGCTCTTGTACCTCCAGTAATATGGTATGTATTGAAGAAAAATGGCAAGCTGACCTCTAACCACACAACTGAAAACTAGCCCCAATTTAAAATATGTCTCCTAATCTGGAAATGCATTTCTGTGGCCCTGGAGCATGGGCCGGAATATGAGTTAAAGTCATCCAGACTTTCACTGCTCAAATCATTATTTTGACACTGTGTCACACATGCAGTGCACTCCATTACAGAGTCTCCGACGTCTTATTTAAAGGGATAGATCACCCATAAGTTATTCACCTTACACAAGCTTTGAAACACAAATGAAGATCTGAGAGATTTCTTTTCCCCCCATTGACAGATACGCAACTACCACTTTGTCTCTTCAAAAAGATCATAAAGTTCGTTATACTATAAACTGAATGGTTTAGTCGTCATTTTATGAAGAGAATCTATACGCGGCACGTTTGAGCAATTTTTTTCTTAAAAACAGCTTTTTAGAACTGCAATGGCAAGTTTTGTCTATCAGATTGCAGTGATACAAAGGTTTCAAGAATCTAATTCTTAATCGTAGTCACTACAGGAAATATTTAAAAAATAAATTAAAAAATATTTAAAAATTTTAAAATATTTAAATATAAAAAAAATATTTAAAAATAAAATATTAAAAAATATTCTGGCCTTTATTAGATTATTTAATCATATAATTTAACATTTTATTAATCCAATAGCTATCAAAATGAGTACCCTTGACTAATTGGTTAGCATCTAAAGTATAACATAATGGGTCTCATTCATGAAACATTCGTAAATATGAGAGTGATTTGTGCGTAAAGAGACCTTCCCAAAAACTCTACTCCTGATTCACAAATACTCTGTAAATGTCAGATGTGATAGTGAAATGTGTGTGTGTTAGTGAATTCCAACCAGTCGTAAATAGGATGCACGTGCACGTTCATTCTCAATTACCATAAATCAGGCCCATTATATCCGACTGACATCTATATATAGCCAGAGATGTATAGTAACAAAGTAGAACTACTTAAGTACTGTACTTAAGTACTAAAATGCTGTATCTGCACTCTACTAGAGTATTGTTTTTTTCCCCACATCTACTTTTACTTCAGCAGATATTTTCGATGAATTTAATACTTTTACTTCGATATTTTTTTAATGTTCTGCTAGTTACTCTTTACAAATATACATTTTTTTACGAATCATTCATTGCAAGTTAGCTTTCATACTGCCTAAATCCAACCCGGTCTCATCCCAAGACGTCATATAACTGACGTTTTGGGACATCTTTTGACCATACGTCAATATTCGCCTTTTTAGGGCCCCCTTAAACGTCGGTAGATGAGGTTATGGGATCCTAACTCTACCCCAGACCAAAACCTAACCCTAAACCTAACTGACGTTAAAGGTAAAGCGTCAGTTGTATGACGGCCCGGGATCGCCATCTACCGACGTTTAAGGGGGCCCTAAAAAGGCGGATATTGACGTATGGTTATAGACGTCAGTTATATGACTTTTTGGGATGAGACTGTGTTACTAAATCGCACGCCAGTTTTAAAGGGTGATGGTATTGATTGACACACACATTGACAACTAATGTAGGGGTTGTCCTGCAATGACATTTTTTGGCGGCCGCCAAAGCATATTTGTATCCCGCCAAAGCGCCTTATTTGATTTCTAGTTCAAACTTTTGACTGCTTTCTTTAATAATTACATGACACAATACTTGTACTTTTAATTTCAGTACTTAAGTAGTGAATTTTTAAATAAACTACTTGCAATACTTAAGTACAAAAAATGTTGAATACTTTAGTACTTCTACTTAAGTGTGGTGCTTAAAGAGCACTTCAACTTCTACTCAAGTCACTTTTTTGATAGAGCACTTGTACTTTTACTCAAGTCCGGGTTTCTAGTTTCTAGGGCATATAATAACATGAATGCGAATGAAAAAGAAAGATGCAGAAATTGAAGTTTTATTATCAGAAGTTACACCACATTTTATTTTCAAGCGTACATAGTGGCGTGTCAGGTCCTAAAAAAAAGAAGCTTGGCAGCATGTTACAGATGCAGTTAATAGAGTTTTATCTGTTAATCGAACAGTCCCAGAAGTCAGAAGAAAATGGTTCGACATTAAGCTTGACAGCAAAAAACGAATTAGTTCACTTCGGAAAAATCGTATTCAAACTGGAGAAGGACCGCCATCGATCACCAGATCTGCTATTACTGGCTCTCATAATAAAAGTATAAAGAAAAACCTTACTATATAAAATTATTTTTAATATGTACATATTTACATATAAGGTATATTTATATGTAAATGTACCTAAATATGAATTAAAATATATGCATTTTAATTCATTAAGTTGAATTAAAATGCAGCCTTATTAATGAGCAAAACGTTCGGATGTTGAGAGCAACATTTACACGTGGATGGGAGCAGGTGTAGATTTCTTGCGCACCAACTAACGTTTGGAAAATACGAACATTTTAATGAATCCGAAAATTTACGCCAGAACCACTTTACACACGATTTATGAATTTCAAGTTTCATGAATGAGACCCAATGAGTACAAAAGACCAACATTCTTTTGCAGTGAAGTTTACCCAAAAGATGTCCTTGCTGTTTCTTGTTCTTCCCGTTCCAGATAACAGCCTTTGTGGAAGAGTGATTAAACATTTGTTGAAATATTTGTCTGTTCTCAGATTAGCATTTCGTGCCATATACCAATTCTGTTAATACTGAAGTGTTGACAGATCAGATCAGAACCTGCTCAACTGAACTTTTGTGCAATTAATTCCAGGAAGAAAAAAATAAAAGAGTTTGTCCTGTTTGTTTTGGGATTACCCAGGCTTCCGCGGGGCCTTTAATAGGTTTGGTTGGCATAAACAGAGTAGAAGCTTGTTACTTTTTTCATCTTTTGTTGCATAAGCATGCCCTATCTTAATGCAATCATCGCACAGTGCATCTCTCTAGGGTGTACTTCATCAAAGCATTGCAGCAAACAGAAGCCAAGCCACTGTAAAAGAGAAGATGCACAAAACACACGTTTTCTTACATCCTAACTAGGCAATCAGCGGAAGGATGCTTGAAAGCACCTGTTTTCTTCTGCTCAACATGCTGTCGAATCATTCACTTTTGTGTCTATTTGAAAAGCAGAGCAAATATGTCTGTTATATATCAATACACTCTCAGAAAAAAAAGGTACAAAAGCTGTCACTGGGGCTGTACCTTTTTAAAAGGTACACTTTTGTACCCAAAGGCTGCATATTGGTAGTGGTACATTAGAACCTAAAATGTACATATTAGCACCTGAAATGGACATATTAACACCTAAAATGAACATATTAGTACCTAAAATGGACATATTACCACCTAAAATGTACATATCACCACCTAAAATGTTCATATTAGCTCATGAAATGGACATATGCACCTAAAATGTACATATTAGCACCTAAAATGTACATATTAGCATCGAAATGTACATATTAACACTTAAAATGTCCATATTAGCTCCTGAAATGGACATATTAGCACCTAAAATGTTCATATGAACTCCGGAAATAGACATATTAACACCTAAAATGAACATATTACCCCCTAAAATCACCACCTAAAATAGACATATTAGCTCATGAAATGGACATATCAACACCTAAAATGTACATATTAGCACATAAAATGTACATATTAGTACCTAACCCAGACAGCAAACTGACGTTGAATCAACGTGGAAACGACGTCTCTCATGACATTGAAACAACGTTGATTTTGCTCATCGAATTAACGTTGAACCAACGTCAGACGCGGCATTCTTCAAAGCTAAATGTAAATCGAAAATTGGTTTGCTTTCATAACGTTGAAACAACGCGTTGATTTCAAGTTGATTTTCCGTTAGTTTTGAAAGAATGACGCATCTGACGTTGGTTCAACGTTAATTCGATGAGCAAAACAATGTCAGATCAACGTTGTTTCGATGTCATATTTCCACGTTGATTCAATGTCAGTTTGCTATCTGGGAAATGTACATATTAACACTTAAAATGTTCATATTAGCTCCTGAAATGGACATATGAACTCCTGAAATAGACATATAAGCACCTAAAATGTACATATTACGACCTAAAATGGACATATTAGCTCATGAAATGGACATATTAACACCTAAAATGTACATATTAGCACATAAAATGTACATATTAGTACCTAAATGTACATATTAACAATTAAAATGTTCATATTAGCTCCTGAAATGGACATATTAGCACCTAAAATGTTCATATGAACTCCTGAAATAGACATATTAGCACCTAAAATGTACATATTAGGACCTAAAATGGACATATTAGCACCTAAAATGTAGGCTATATATTAGCACCTAATATGGACAAAAGTTTACCTTTTGAAAAGGTACAGCCCCAGTGACAGCTTTTGTACCTTTTTTTCTGAGAGTGAGAGGTGGACATTGTGACAGCAGTGAAGAGCTTATTTACACTGAAATCCTCCACCGTCCCCTGCAGACCAATCTGTGTATTCATAGATGTGATGCAAGAGACTGTCAGCTGTCAAACTGTTCATCTAAGAACCAGATTAGAATGAACACACACTGTGTGCCATGCATCTTTGAATGGACTACTTAACCATCTGACTGAAGGTTATATTTATATTTGACAATCTGACTTACAATTTTAGAACGGTGGACAAAAGATAGGGGTAATAAATCCCATGGATTTAAGCCATATCTAGGGATCAGAATATGACGGAGACCTTTTGGCTCACAGGCAGCAATGTGCAAACACTACTCATTATTTTGCAAGAGAAAGACGTTTTTCTTGAGAAACTCTTAAACCGGAGATACTGCCCAACCTTTTAAACCATAAAAGTGCTATAAATGTTTTAATGCATATATACAGTAAAACGGAAATGCTCTATTTGGACCTTGAAGGGTTCTGTCAGGCGCTTCATATACAGAAACTTTCGAGGTTCGCATCATGGGATCATTTTATGGACCATTTTTTTTTTATGAAATCTCACGTTAAAAGTAAAACTAAAATAGTTTATGTTGTGTTTGGGCAACGGATCTCTCTATTTATGGATATGACGAGACACGCACAGACAAGTTTTTATTTTAATTTATTTTAATATTTATTTGACAGGGAGAAATGCATAAAACATTGCTTTATAATGAATACAAAGTAGATGCCACCAATACAGGTTTCTAGCCATGACTAATTTGCACCCCCTGTCCCTGGTTAGGCTTATAAAATTAAAACGGAAATTACAGAGTATTGAATGTAAGATATATAACTATTAGAAAACATACAACAAATACATCCCATACATGAAATAAGATATGGGCTTAATTCAGGTGACGTACGTACGCAATTTCCCTTCAGGTCTCAAACATAAACACTTAATAGACTTAGTGAACCAGGGTAAGACAAAAACACGTTTTAGAAGAAGCATTGATGATGTGACTCATTATTGAAATTTAGTTACTTTTGTAAGTTACATAGTGTAGCTATAACTAATTTAATTTAAATGTATTTTTATTGCATTTTATGAATTAAATCGCTTTTAATCACTTAAAAAATGAAATATTTTGAAATTTGAAATGTTATGCAATTATTTCTCCTTGTTTAACCTTTTTTTGCATAAACGTTTCATTAAAATTGGGTCAAGTGAGTGTCCTTTTTAACGCACCAGTCAGTTTGAAGAAAACGGTATGGCTAGTACTGCTATACGGTCTAACCCAGTTTTTCACACCTCTTACTGATGTCACTTTTCTTCTTCACAAGACAGTGTTGGTTAATATTTTCTCAGCTCACACACCCATGGCAGGAGGTTGTAAATACTGTCAGAGAGAGAGAGAGAGAGAGAGATGCCAAAACTGCTGTCCCTCACATCCACTCACACTGCGGTTTTCACAGTCAGGTCATTTTGGACCATGATGAGTTTACTACCGTCCCAAGAGCATAATTGTGTCCCTGAAAGAAGTAAACAAACTCAACAAAATGTCAGGAGAAAGAACATTTAACTATTTCGAGAAAGCAAACAACGTTCCATGACTCTGTGGGAAACTTGCACTCTAAAAATGCTGGGTTGTTTTAACCCTCAGGTGCTCTTCGTTTCGGAGTCACACTTGTTATCTTCCCGGTCAAAAGTGACCGGACACCTAAAAATTAAATATCCTTCATCCCAGTAAAACCAATGCAATTTATTTTTGTTCTATAATATTTATTCTTTGCAATTTAGTATTTTGAGACAATTTGATTGAATTTATTAATATTTGTGCAAATATTATGGTCTATTTTGCCATGGAAAAAAAAAAAATATATATATATATATATATTAAAGGTCATGTATGTATATATATATATATATATATATATATATATATATATATATATATATATATATATATATATATATATATATATACAAAAGTATTATTTTTTCAACAAATTATTAATACAGTATTTTAGTTTAATATAGAGTCTAGGCCTTCAGCAAAAAGAAAAACAATTTTGAAGAAAATTAGCACCATCTGGTTAAAGTATAGAGAAAAAGCGTAGAATCATGGTGTAACCATTAGATGGCATGTACAGCTCTCTATGGAGAAGCATGTGAATTGCCCAGATGTTTATGAACACATTTTTTTTTTTTTTGCTGTTGTTGTTTTTTGGTGGATTTGAATATATAGTTGAAACAATCTCAAAAACGATTTTTTATTACTTGTGACCAAAGACCACAAGTGTGACTATTTTTTTAAGACCACTTAGCATGCTCAGATCATGACCTCAATTTTTTGTGTGTTCACATACATAATGCCATAAAAGTCACGAAGTTTCGTAACATTCCGATGAAGCTGTGATTTTTTAAAATTTAAAACATACTTTTTGTAATCAAAATTTATTGGTGTGTATGTGTATAAAAGTGTGTTTGTATGTGTGTGTGTGTTGGTGGGTGTGTCTGTTTTGCACTCTAGATGTTGTAGAGTGTCACCCCTTTCCTGCTGTGTACTTTTTTTTAGAATCGTGGCCGATTTGTAGATTGTACACACAAAATTTTGTCAATTTCCCATTCTTTTCCTATTTCATTTTTGACCGAAGACCACAATTGTAACTATTTTTTTTATGACCACTTAGCATGCTCGGATCATGACCTCAATTTTTTTTTTGTATTCACATACCCAATGCCAAACAAGTCCTAACATTCTGATGAAGCTGTGATTTTTAGAAATTCAAAACAGAATTTTTTTTTTTTTTTTCAGAAAATTTCAGAAGAGCACCTGAGGGTTAACTCAACTTTGGGTCAAATATGGACAAACCCAAATGTTGGGTTAAAAATGTAATTAAAAAATGTAACCCAATGGCTGGGTTTGCCCATATTTGACCCAAAGTTGGGTTAAAACAACCCAGCAATATTTAGAGTGTGGAATTACATATTTCATTCTGATCAGTAACTTGATTGCCAGCCCGAACCCCGCCCACAACATTTCGGTCTGGACTCGATCCATTGAGGAGTAATTATGATCAGACAAGAAACATACGGGCCAATCAAATTGCCAGGGCGGGCTTTATACGATGATGGACAGATGATCTTCAGGGACGTAATCATCACGTTATCAAAGAGCGGTTTCCCTTAGAGATGACTGCAGCTGGAGAATTGAGATGTATAGATTCCTCTGTCATGTCTGTTGTGAAATAAATCGACAGCACATTAATTTTAATAGACAAACAGAGAACTGCAATCAAGGCATTTGTCGATCGGAACGATACTTTTGCCGTCCTTCCAACATGATTTGGGAAAAGTGTAACTTATCAGCTGGCTCTGACGGTCGCTACAGTAAGAAGATGAAAAGCCTGTGGTCGTTGTGGTTTCTCATTTGGTCGCACTCATGGAGAAGTAAGTAAAAGAAGTAACACTCGTTATTTAACTTCTAAAATAAATAAAGTTAGGCTACGTTCTGTAGTTGACAACTGTATGCAAAGTAGCTGACTTACTGCGTTGCTCTGATTGGTTGTGGGTTTACCGACTATCCAATTGAGTGCACAGTTGTTGTTTTTTCCTGGTTCGGTTACGACACGCCTCATAATCAAAGCCCTACGGAGGAGTTTCAGACTCATATTCTGACTAGAATATGAGTATGACGAAGTCAGGCTATCTGATCAGGACTATTGACCTAAAATAACGAGATTTCAAAAATGCTACTTCTGCACTGTAAAAAAAATACCTGTGATTTTAACGGTAAAAGACTGTAAAAATGCTAGAATGCAAAACTGTTGATTGGTTACTCTATACGGTAAATAACTGTGATAGATCTCATGGTACATTCAATAATTTTACTGTAAAATACCGTTAAATACCGTAGTTTTTGAAATTGAAAAAGAAGAGTGATAAACCGTAAATTGACATTCCCATAATTCCCTGTGTGACACTTCACATTTTATGTATTTTTGTTGAAATTACTTTGTTTCCTCATAGTTTTCTTGTTGTTTTTTTTCTAATCAGTTTTGTTAATTAGGGTTTTAAGTTATATTTAATGTTGTTAAATTAATGTTTATTGCATTTTTTTTTATTTCATGTGTGTTACCATGATGATGTGTAATGTTTGTGAGACTGACACTGTGCAGCCTCTTTGTAGGAAGAGCAGCTCTGATTGATCTCGTGACTCTCATCGCTGCTGTGATTGATGGTTGTCACTGTAATACAATGGTACAAAACAGACAATACTTGGTTGGTATCTAACACTGTTGGTAAATCACGGTTTATTACTGTAAAAGTTAAGTTAACCAATAACTTTGCTACCGAATGTTTGACGGTAAGGTTCTGGCAACCACAGCTGCCGTAGAGTTTTGAATCCGTTCACTGGTGACTTCATAATCACATGCTTGGAGCATTTATTGTAATAATAAGTGTTCTCATAAGAGTCTGGAGCAGTGATGATGTCAGCCTTCTTCCCCAAACCACACGAGACGTTAGATCAGAGGAGCAGAGACTGGGAAGTTCCTCTTTCCATCAGCCCAGTTTCCACCGTGACCATCAGACGTGCTGCTTTCACTCGTGTGCCGTTGCATAAGGTCTCACATCTGCTCCGTTATGTAATGAGAATACAGTCTGCTAAAAATTAAGTTACACAAGAACCCTGTAGGAATTTAAACTGAAAGAGGAGAATTTTAATTTATACTAAAGTTGTTTGGACACTTAAAGGGATAGTTCACCTAAAAATATCAAGTCTCCCCCTCCCCCTCGTGACTTTCTTTCTTCTCTGCAGTATAAAATACACAACTAAAATGCTTGGTTATCATTCTCCTGATTATCTTCTTTATATGTTATGTTTCCCAGAATGAAATGCATACAGGTTTGTAGGGTGATTTAGAGTAAATCATAAATTAATAAAAATTCAAATGAAAGCACGGACGTCAACCCATTAGATAAGAAAGCAAGTATACTACGCAACCTGTTTGATGTTTGCTCTATGTTCATGCATTTCAAGTGCATTCTCTCTGAAAATACCGCAAACAAGAAAAAAAATAGTGCTGGTTTCGACTGCTGTGAAACTTCCTCTTTCATCCTCTGCAGAGCGTCTGTGCATAACTAGTGCATTTCCTTAGATGGTTTCACCAGGACCATGACCTGAATCGAAAGCTGTAGTGGTGCAGATATACGTAAGGGATAATGTAGAGCGAAAACAGGAAACACAACAGCTTGAAGAGGTTGTATTCACCTCAACAACCGTCTCACTCAACATTATCCCCGTTATTACATGGATACCTATCAATTAAATCAATAATTTGACACAAAATATTGATTTAAACAGGACTTTTTATTTATTTAAAGGAGTTTATCCTCAGAGTGAACAGAACCGTGTCCATGGCAACGGTGTGTTACTTATCAAAAAATAACAGACCACATTACATAAGAATTCAACCAAGCCATGTAATAAAACTAGATAATGCATTTGAGATACAGCACACAGTCAAGCAATAACTCAATGTTAGGGTTTATAGTAAGGCTGGGCTAAAAATGCCAATTTTTAGTTTGAGGAACCGATATCAATCCGTAAAGTCCCCCTGTAGTCAACAAATGTATCACTGAAAACTTTTTTTTCCTTCATGCCTTAAAGGTGCATTGCGCAACATTTCATGTTAAAAATAGCCGTTTTCTAACCCATACATGCATAAACAATCGCCTGATGAGCTGAATGAGCCCTTCTCTGATCACTGAGATCGCCTCTATAATCCTGTACAGTGAAATATATAAGAGGGATTCGGGCTCGAATCTGAGACTGGGCGTGACGTCATGCGCGTTCACGCTCGCCTGGCTATGTCTGGCAGGTTCGTGTAGCTATTCGCCGCCGTTCTCCGTATCAGAGAAGACAACTCGAGCGACACAACTCTAGTCAGCTTTCCACAAAAGTAGACGATGGATTCAAAGGGGCTGTTTACACCTGGTCACTTCATGTGTTTTCTGTGATCGGATAGCTATTCGATCGTGAAAAGACCAGGGTGTAAATGCCCTCTGAAACGCGTTAGAGACGGATGAATCCGATCGCTCAAACCACTTGAGGACGTGGTCTGGGCCGCATTCCAGACGAAACTGGACAAGTGTAAATGCATCTGGTTGTTGAAACCAAGCTATATGTCATGTTATTTTAGTCATATATGACGACGCGCATCACCTCAGATGAGCAGCTGAGCTGAGCAAGCCAGCGCGCCGCAATCTATCGCAAATCAAAGTGAAAGTAAGTCGCAGACGCTTAACACTACCATCTTCATTAAAAGTAAAGAAATGAATTGATCTTACCAGGCCTGTTGCCGATCTCTCTTATTGCTGTCTTTGCTGATTTTGAAATTAGCCGATGATTAATAAAATCCAGCTCATATCTGTTGCTTTCGGTGACGTGCACTTCATATCTGTATGGCGCGGAAAGAGACCGGCTTGTAGTTCATTACAAACCCCAACGCAAACTCCGCGTGAGACAAAGAAAATAAAACTTCAGTCTGTCCAGTGCCAGGCGTCGGAATAAGACGAGAGTCAACATCGGGAAGGCTTTCAACAAACGGAGAGATCTCTGGTATGCTCTAGGGCTCAAACGGGTCCTATACAAAGTGATAACTGAACGTGTTTCCATAATAATTCAATCATAAGTGGATACAGTAAGCACAGGGAGATAGATGGAAACAAAAACGGAAGTTTTCTACTACCCCCGTTTCCCCCTCTCACACACATAAGTGTGTAATTTACTCGAATGCCTTTCCTTTCATATACTTTAAATGACTTGCAGATTTATTACTGTATTACCTCATTATGACTGTAACAAAAGATGTGTGCCGCACAGTGTGCGGCTGATGCTCCTTAGGTTATGAACAGCTCGTGCAAACGTGCGTATGTGTGTGTGTTCCTCCATAAACGCGCACAGCTCTGGTTGCAGTTTCGCTTGTCGCCAGAGGGGGCGTAGTTCTGCAAAAACTCAGAGACTTGCGTTTAGCTCCTTTAAAGGTGGAATACCTAAGATTTTTGCATTAAAATAGCCCAAAATCACAAGGCCAGTGTTATATATGTAGTTAAGATGATAACTTACAATATTCCAAATGTTTCAAACAATTTTTAAATCGCGAGAAAATTGAGATTTTGACCAAGGAAACGGGGCGTGTGAGCTGGGAGTCGCCAGTCAATCGCGTCATATCCGCTTACCTCGGTTTCTGCTAGTACTGCGTGTGGTCCTGGACAAATGCGGTAGTTGTAGTTGTGCGTTAGCGTCTATCAAGCAACAAACGTCAGCTTGTTTGGAGCACAATTATTCTTTAGCGATTGCACCTGGTTCTGTCGACAAAGACAAGTCTCAGAAACGCAAACGTCAACGAACGGGTCAACCAAACGACCCAAGAACAATTTGGGACAAGAGAACTCAAACTCAGCTCAACATCGGCGTGGCATTTCCTAAATGGAGAGAACTTCGTGAAAAACTCGAACTAGAAAGAGACGCCGATCTTGCATGCGTTTTACTTGACAGGTGACGTGAGTAAAACAGTGTTCTGTATTCAAATTTCATGTCAGTAAACGATGCAAAACAATTAGTATTATTGTTAGAATGTCTTGTTGTCTATGCATATGATGTGAAAAATCGTAAGGTCATATTCACCGCGAATACTTCTCGGAATGTGAACGACGTTTATCTGAAAAGTGTTTCAACCGTCCCGGCTCTCCCCTAACATCTGTGCATAACTAATTTACTTTTAAACCTTACTTTTAAGTTTAATGAATAAAAAGCATGTCATTAAACAGAACAGTTGTAGAAATCGAACTTTACCTCATCTATGATAACTAATTTTTTATTCCCGTCTGACTGATTTATACTGTCTATGATTTATCCACGGTGGAGTTGAAAACAACAGTTCCCATCATTCCTCGTTCCTCCACGGCGTCATCAAGCAAAGCCGTTGTTGTTGTTTTGAATGTAGCGCCCTCTAGCGTCATAAAATCTTAGGTATTGTAGCTTTAAAATATCTTGAATGTAACTCAACACCCTTGCCTCATTTGAGTATGCGAGGCTCTTTAAATATGCAAATGAGCCCCGCCTCCACTCACTCAGGGATCCACTGGTTGATGATCACACGCTGATCTGATCGTGTTTTAGAGACTGTTGTTGGTTCACTGCAGTTTGAAGGAGGAAATACTCAGCAATGCTGTCCACTTATCAACTTACACATGGTGTGTGTTAAAGCATATTAAAACACCACATAGACATATAAACAACATTAAAAAATGGATTTTCACCTCAGAAGGATTTTAAATCCCAAGAATCGATCGTTTTAGTGTAGCTCCTCTTATCCAATAAATTGCATTAAGCTGTTACTTATGATATGAAACAAAAGTCTCAACCTTCTCCAATTATGAAAATCAAACATTAAATTAAATTTTGGTGCTACTTTATGTATCGTGACAGATCACTGTAGCGCTTCAGTCCAACCGATCATCTCGTCCACTATTCTGCTATTTACAGCTCAAACATGAATGAACATCAGAAGGTATGTTGAGATACAGAACAACTTCCTGAAAGCAATCATGTCTTGTGTAATCCATCAATCTGCGTTTCAACCGCTGAAAGACGTTGTGAAACAGCTTGTAAACAATGTCATTTAATTAATTTGTACATTTACCTCAGAAAAGACATTCAGAAGCTAGAAAAATAAACTTAAAGGGTACATATCATGCTTTTAAATAATTCATTTTTACGTATAAATCATACCGTTGTGGTCTACATAAAACATATCTGCAATGCTTGGGTCTGAATTCCTCATTATTATAGCTCCACAGGCCCCTTTTCTACCCCTTTTCTGATGTGCGTCTGTGAGCGATCCAAAGCGGCCCCTTTAAATAAAAAGGAGATGCGTCATACCCCGCCCGCTCTCCAGGTCGATGAGTTCACGGTCAGTTCAACTCCCACGTTCGGCCATTATAGGTAGTTTGATTAGAGATATACGATTATATACGATACCTTCAAAGAACATTTTTATTCACACGTTAATAAAATGTCAACAACAGAAGACTTGTCCATCAAGCCTTACATATTCGAGCCAGAGCGAGCGAGTTGATAAAGACGACGACGAACCTGCAGAACAACCACTTCTTTGGTATGTGAGTTAACTGTTTTGTGTTATTAGTGAAAGTCGACTATTTCTCTTGTTAAAACAAGCACACTGACAAGATAAATGACTACGGTCTAATCTTACCACAAAAAAATCTGTATTGACAATATGATACGTTTAGAAAAGCATCAGAAAACAACGCAGCTAAATGAGCATTGATGAAACTCACTGCAGACGTGTAACGTTACTTCAAAACAAAAACAAAGAAAGACAAAGGTACTGCTAAACCATGACCACCATGTGTTTTAAGAAAGTAAAGTACTTTATCTTTATTAACGATATTTACAGCTTATCGAAATGCTCTGTTCGTCGTCTCCAAAAATAGAAGGAATTTACCCCTCATTCAGACGAAGTCAATCGGCAAACCCTTCTGTATACTGGCGGAAGTTGTTGAAGTGGGAATCCTTGAAGTGCTTCAGGTCACTAACGTACATCCAACAACCAACAACCGAACATTTTGACTTGCCCTCTCGTAACTTCTGCATCATTGAGCTCGGACTACAAAATCGGAGCGAGAAATAATATTGGCGGATTGCTCGAAGTGTTGGACCGGTAGTCAATGTCCTTATTTGGCAGTTCCGCTTCAAAAAACTTGCTCAAAAAAACGTAATAGAGAACAGAAAAATCTGAACAGGTTGAAAAATATGACCAAAACAGAATATAAAGATACAAACGAAGCACCTGAAGAGAATAATTTCATCTTTTCTGTACTTATAAACACTCCAAATATACAACAAAATGCATTTAAGGGCTAAAAAAGTGGATTTTGCATGATATGTCCCCTTTAATGTATGCACTATATTGCATAATCATTGTATTTTTACGTAATCTGACAGTCACCAATTTGTTTAAATAATGAGTAGAAAAATAATGAAGTCTTTAGAAATGTATTATAACGTGGTTATTGCTCTTTCAACATAAGTGACACACCAGCTGGCGTTCCCTGAGATTTATTTCCTTGAGGAAATGTGCCATGTACTGTACCATATCCAATCTATCATTATTAAATCAAAATCTAATTGAACCATGAAATATGTGTCAATGCCCAGCCCTAATTTAGTTGTCCAGGTCATATTTCACTGTAAAAATAAATTTTATTACGATTCTTTGCATAATGACTTGATTTGATTTCATCATGACTTTCTTTCGTCAGATATACCTCATTACCCTAAACAAGTATGATGTAGTTGAAAAAAAACGAACAAAAAAAAAAAACATTTATACATTTTTTATGCAAAAAAAAACTTTATTTAAAAATTCTGTACAAGGTAAAATTAACATTACACATTATGTTAAACACGCTAACACTGATATTTTTACAAAAAGTTTAAAAAAATAGCTATTTATCAACAAGTCTTCATAACTTAAACGAAATTGTGCTTTTTTATATAAAACATGTATATAATTATTTATTGAAATAAAACATCTACTGAGAAACTTGGAAGTTTGTGACGAATGAGAAAGACACAGTAAGCTCTGCTTCCTTGCCGTGGACTTCCTGATTTCAGAGATTCTTCAGGTGCTCCGTCCTCTGCGATCACATCTCTGTCAGACAGATAAGATCGTGAAAGCTCAGGTTAGAGGAGTGAGATATCATGTAACCGGGGAGTTATGATTCATGACTGTCACTCCGCTGACAGCGGTGCATGCTGGGAGTGAGCGCTGTATAACCACTGGCCTTTGTTAGTGATTTAGCAATAGGCATATTAACATTATCGCACTGATGGACATTTTACCTTTATTTCTCAAGAATGATGTTATAATAGATTGTAGGTTTTTCCCTAAGCACAATGTGACAAACAAGATAATTGGTGATAATGAGTAGTGCCAATTGTTTTCTGCTATATTATCAACTAATAGAGAGCATATATCAAGTTATATGGCAGAGACATATGAAAGTAAATCTATAGTCCCCTCGGGTTTGCTATCACACACTTGCGGTTGGCCAAACAAGAATACTTTTGGACTAAATAAGTTATGGAAACGTGTTTTTACATTGCTTTAACTCCTCAAAACTAAGTTAAACAATTTCTTTTTAGAAGCAAGATTTTTTTAAAGTCAGTTTAATGTTACTTATGTTGAAATTACTTAAACATCCAAGTTGATTGTACTTTAAAAATGAAGGCAGCAACTTTTCTTTTTACAGAGATGGGTGTTT
The DNA here is from genome assembly GCF_016745375.1 of Pimephales promelas. Next base: position 6,746,708 of record NW_024121444.1, read on the forward strand.
TGATATAGATTAATACAATTCTACATTGTAGTTCTGATTACGCCACATTATGCTTTCAAAAGATAAATTTTTTGGTAAAAAAGGTCCAGTGAGGTTCTATATAGAACCCTGGGGTTCTTGACTCGATTTAAAAAAAAACCCCGAAAAATAGTTTTAAGGAGAACATTTCTTCAAATTTACAATAAACTCTAGTTAATGTTCACAATGTTCAATGCTCTAATATTCACAAGCTTTTTAATTCAGAAAAATTGACTGAAATAAAAAATTAACACAAAATTCATTCATTCAACTAAATCCATAAAATGAAACGTTAAAAGATTCTAAATGTGAAGCGCCTGACGGAACACTTGAGTTGCATCGTCAATGTTAAATTTTTCAATGTTAAAGGAGTAGTTCACTTTTGAAAAAAAGATTTTTGCTGATAATTTACTCACCCCCCTGTCATCCAATTGTCCATGTCTTTCTTTCTTCAGTCGAAAAGAAATGAAGGTTTTTAATGAAAACTTCAATGGGGTCCAAATGGTTCAAGGTCCAAATGACAGTTTCAGTGCAAACTGTTCAAAGGGCTTTAAACGATTCCAGACGATGAATAAGGGTCTTATCTAGGGAAACGATCGCTCATTTAATGAATAAATAACAAAGTTTAAGTTTTATAAGCTCAATGCTCGCCTTGCTCTCTTCTGTGACTCTCCTGTTCGAACTCATTCATCAAAATGAACGAATCTTTTCTGAGTCAATTGGTTCATTCAACGAACAAAACGAACAAACTGACTTGGAAAAAGATTCGTTCATTTTGATGAACAAGTTCGAACAGGAGAGTCACACAGAACAGAGCAAGGCGACCATTTGAGCTTATAAAACTTTTTTTTTTAAATGAGCGATCGTTTCGCTTGATTCGCCCTTATTCATCGTCTGGAATCGTTTAAAGCCCTTTGAACAGTTTGCACTGAAACTGTCTTTTGGACCTTGAACCATTTGGTTCACATTGAAGTCCATTATATGGAGAAAATCCTGGAATGTTTTCATCAAAAACCTTAATTTCTTTTTGACTGAAGAAAGAAATACATGGATATCTTGGATGACATGGGGGTGAGTAAATTATCAGCAAAAGTTTTTTTTAAAGTGAACTACTCCTTTAATATAACATCTGCCTTAAATGTGACCAAGCGCCAAACGGTGTTTATACCTGCTAGCTCTCTGTCCAGGTTTTCAATGAAGCTCTGTAGGTCGCTGGTGTCCCCGAGCCTGGCTGTAAAGAGTAGAGAGACAGAGACGTCAGCACATTGGAACGTTCCACACATTTCCTGTGGAACATTCCAGCCAGAAAGAAATGCGACCCTCTGAGTTACGAAGGCAAGACAATAGAGGGGGTGAAATTCCGCATTCATGATAAAACGCCACGTTCAAATGGTTTTATAAGCCAAGGTCACAGGTTTGATTTTGACATAAACAGTTGTTTCATAAAAGCTCTTGTTTTAGTGTTATTGTTATTTTGGTGGATTATTTGCATTCAGTCTAACAGCAGAAAGTATAAAAGGTGCACCTGCACTTTAAACACTAATGTTGTGTTTTCACTCCATCCATTCCTTGAATGAGTGGGGTTTACTAGAACTTCTCAGGTAATATCATTGGTATGACCCATTTAAATATAAATCAGAATACTGTCTTAAAAAAATAAAGTTTTTTTTATATAAAATGTTATATATAAATCGGGCTAGGAATAATCTATCCACAAATCCCACTGTAAATGTCTTCATAGTATAACTAAGTACAAGACTGGGACGTTTGGTGTGTATAGGTGCTACCGAAGTGGAGATTTCAGACTTTCGGAGGATGAGAGAAAAGTCATTTTGAGAAAATGGGCTTTAAAGATTTAGCTTCAGCCAATGAGATTGCACATTTGCACCCTTTTACTTTCACTTGTTGCTGATAAAAAGGAAACGACCATATTTGGATCCGACAGCATTGTACAGGAGAGAGAGAGAGAGATTTCTAACTGTATGTTTGAGCTTGAGCTTCCAAAGCTCCCGGAAGTCATTCATTTCCAATGGAAGCTGGCTTTTATCAGCTGCAAGGAGCGTCAAATCCATCAGAGTCGCGTTTTGGTGTTTTGAGCGTCAATCAGAAAGTTGGAATAGGCTCAACTTTATGGTAATGAGCTGTGACGCGGTTCAGTGGAAAAACCGGAATATAGACGTCCTCCACGCTGGCTGATTCCAGAGAAACATACGATGTAAACTTTCGTTCCTAAACAAAACCTTAGTTACGAGAAAATGGAAGAGAAGCTAATAATCGCCGTTGCTGGGTTTCCTATCATTTATTACATGGGACCGCATGAGCGCAACTTTTATTTGAAATATTTACTAACGCTCGTTTTAAAGCGGGAATGCAATTCATTTGCTCGCGGTGACACTGATTTGACCGCACATAATAATAATAATAGCTACCTATTTTTTTTTCCCCGACCAAATGTGACCAAAACGGTTATAAAAATGCTGTGATTATAAAAGATTTCTTCAATCTATTGTTTTTTTTGTTTTGTTTATTATATTTCATGTTGTGACACTTGTATTCTCCCTGCAACGTGTGCCACAATTCTCCAAATCCTTGATCCGATCACATTATTCTAAGGTCACGGTTTGATTCGATTCTCGATTTTTCTCGAAATTTGAGATTGTGAATTAATTTCGATCAATTTTCGATGACACCCTTAAGGGGGTCGCACACCGGACGAGAAGCGTAGCGCAGCGCCACCTCTAGGACAACTCCAGGTATGGCACACCGGACGCGCACATTCTATTCGCACGAGCTCAATTTTGAATCAACTCCTGGTAGAAGAGCTGCACGATGTGCGAGATTTAACTTGAATCATTGTTTATTTTTTATGTTCATTGAATAATAGTTCCTGCTTGAACGTTAATCAAATAAAAGTGTCTATCACATTAACTCTGTTATTTTGTTGTAGCGTTATCTGTTGTCTAGGCAACGGTCACATAGTACAACAGAATTTAGCTAGCGTTTAGCTAACCCGAGTGAATACAACACAGGGTGAAGCTATGTACAATAACGACGATTTGAATCAAATAAATGTAAATTTAACATAAAACTATGCAAAATGGTGCTCTGTGGCGCGACATGGTTTTGAATAAGGTCCTGAGCCGTAGCTGGGCACCGTGGACAGACGCCGAATGGCACCGCCGGTGTGTTTTCGAATTCTAGACATGGTGACATGGTGCTGTGCTTCTTGTTCGGTGTGCGACCCCCTTTAGTCAGAGCATTCAAAGCATCCAAAGCGTCAACAAGCTTCCCCGTACTTTTTGACAAGCGTCCTTCACAGGGCGGCCAGAGCTTCTCTGACGCTCAAGTCGGCGGCGGTGTGAACGTACAGTCAAGGGTGCTTTCACACCTGCCTCTTTTAGTTCGGTTGAATCGCACTTGAGATCGTTTTCCCTCTCGGTGCGGTTCGTTTGGGCAGGTGTGAAAGCAGCAATCGCACTCAGGTGCGCACCAAACAAGCGTCGGTACACTTTCAAACCAACTCTGGAGCGGTTCGTTTGTGGTGAGAACGTGAGCCGACCTCGAACAGACCCAACTGCCAAATAACAGCATTTTTGGACTAAACCAGCTGCCATAGTAAAACAAAATGATTATTTATATAGCCAAAAGCGCTCCCTTTAAGCCATGACTGACTTACCGCGTTCTGCACTCTCACTAAAACACTGAAGTTGTCTGCACTGCACAATGAACCTCTTAATTATATCGCGTCTATACTTTGTTGTTTATGAGGGGATTTGCGAAAGGATAAAGCTCGTGCTGATTCTGAACATACATTATGAGTGAATTCTCTGCATGTCAGCCGGATTTTGTTGGAATTTTGTCGAAGTTCTGTTGGAATTTTCACGCACATTAATTCTGACCAATCGAAGTGCAGTTATGGAAATATGATGAAGACATATCTGGCCAACGAGTAATGTGGATGTTGTCACGTGACTATATTTTGGTTCGTTTCATCAACTGATTCGGACCAGAGCAATCAGTGTGGTGTGAAAACGAACCAAAACCCCTGAAAAAAAAAAAGCTAAAAAGTGTCATTTTTCCTAACCAAACTACAGATGTGAAAGCACCAAGTATCAACTTTCCATGGCTACGTCCACATTAATCTGGATACATTTGAAAACGGGGTTTTCGTTTAAAAACGCTCTCCGTCCACACTAGCGTTTTCAGGCGTTTTCCAACGTTTCAGTGTGGATGAGAAATTTCTAAATTCACATTACTGCGCATGCGTGAAACTTCACAAAAGCTCACTGGGATGATACAGTTGGGAAAATAAATAATAAAGTAAGTTATCGCACAATAACAGGATAATTTGATTTAGCAAAATATCTCACCATCACTGATGCGTCCAGGTCGCATTCAGTCACCATATGTTTGGTCTAAAACGCAACTGCTCTCCTGTTTTGCAAATGTGAGTACATTATCTGTCATCTTTGCAGTACTGTGCTATGAAGAATAGCACATATTAAGTAACAGGCACAATACCGATAAACATGAATATCTATTGGTACTACATGGATCACATGACTAATCTCGCGTCATCGTTTTGAAATACCTCCGGTTTCACTGTCCACACTGCAACGCGAAAACGGCGTTTTCAAATTTATCCACTTTGGAGAGCGTTTTCCAAACAATACGTTTTTGTTGACTTAAAACGGCGTTTCAGTGTGGACGGAAGGCCAAAACGGAGAGAAAAATATACGTTTTCAAACGAAAACATATTAGTGTGGACATGGCCTATGGCTATATTTTGGTTCGTATATTTTGGCCCAAAACCCCTGAAAAAAGCTAAAAAGTGTCATTTTTCCTAACCAAACTAGCACCAAGTATCAACTTTCCATGACAAGCCTTAGTTGGAAGAGCAGTGTGGCCTAATAAAGGTTAGACAGAGGTTATATATGGATTTATTACGATTGTTTGATTTAAATTATCTCTGGATATTGGTAGGGACGTGTCCCAAGCATCCCTAATAAATTCTATGCCCTTGTAATACACAACAAAATTAGAATTACACTAGTAAAACGCATGCATACTGTATACTAGGGCTGGGTAATAAATATTGATTTCTCGATATTAATCGATTCTCATTTTTACAAACCGATATCGATTCTTAAATCTCAAGAATCGATTAGTCATCCTGTTTCATTTGAATGAATGAGACATTGTATCGCGGCTGCGCGCATCCAACAAATCGCAATAATCTTTGTCCTTTGTTACTATTGATATGAAACAAAGTCTCAATTTTCAAATTACGTCCATTTTCTTTAGAAATTCAAAAACATAAATAGCGTTTTGCCGTTTTGGCGCTGTGGCGTGAGATCGCTCTGGCGCAGCTCCAGAGAAGCAGCAGCGCTGATCTCTCTTCCGGGTTAATAATACCAGCTACAGCGCGAAATAAACATGAATGAGCGTCTGAAAGTGTGTTAAAAGATAGAGTACAACTTATCGAAATCCCTATCATTTCACATTGATTCGCTCAATCAGCGTTTCAACCGTGGAAAGACGTCAGTTAAACAGCTTGTAATCAATGTCATGTATCGTCATATTTACCTCAGAAAACCCACATAAACTCGTTAGTCCACACTCGTTAGTGTTCTTCAATATTTAATGCATATTTGAATAAATCTGGCAAGTTTTTATGACAGCCACCATTTAAATGTTTATATTTCATATAATCTTCTTATTATAAAAATAAATAAAAGTGTAATTTAAGTGTTTGTATAGCTACAAAACAGTTAATTATTACCTTCATATTAGGCCAATGAAGCCTATAGGCTACAACTAGACTATAGACCATAGTTTACAGCATTAGTTAAGAGATTTGATTCCCTTGAGAAAAATTGCCATTTATTGTAACTGATATCCAAAATAATCGACATTGAATCGAATCGTAATCGAAATCGAATCGAATTGCAAGCTTGTGAATCGAAATCGAATCGAATTGTGAAATTTGTCTCAATACCCAGCCCTACTGTATACAGTAGATCATCTTATAAACTGACTGATTGATTCAACTGGTTTTTAAGATGTCTTTTACTGCTATTCAGTTCCATCACAGCAGCATCAAAAGCCTCAAAGCTGAACAATCCACACACAAAGGCTGGAATAAGTCGGACAGAAAGAGCACACAGGGGTTGGAGCCACGGGAGGGTCTGTTTAGTAAATGTGACGCCGTCTGCCGGGTGTTGTGATGTTAATACCTTTAGGTGCCGAGGTCATGCTTGCGATGTGGAGCTCCTCTTGACTGGCATTCAAACTGTTCGCCAGCGAAGCCTCGCTACCTGAAGAGACACAGAAGGGTTAATGTGTGCCTCATACATCTGAATGCCATTGACATGGGATTGACATCACAAGAATAAAGCTTTCAAAGGTTAACTAATGCATTTATTCTATTACATTAGGATCAAAACCAAGAGAGATGTGAATCACATTAGCAAAGCAATGGAAGTGCCTCTGTGTGTGGGTCTCTATAAGGGAGCTAAATCTAACACAGACAATGTTTGGTTTTTCAAAAGTTCAAGAAAGTTTTTTATGACTAAAGTTAGTCTGTATTATATAAATTTGAAGTCTATGGTCCTCATTTAGTGAGAACGTGGGTGTTTGTTTGATAAAAGCAGAGAATCATAAAATCCGTTGAATTCAAAAAAGTTCTCTTTATGTAAATCGTTTTTACTGCAAACTATGAAAATAGCACATGAAAAGGTTTGACTGTAGTGTGCTTACAGTAGTCTGAATCGTCTCCATCACCGACTCCTGTGTGTCTCTTCGCATCTCTCAGCACGTGTTCAGAGCTCAACTCCTTCACAACATCATTAAACTCCTGCAGTAAGTCTCCCAGCTCCAAATCCAACTCTACAATTCACATACATTAGAATTAGCTGAACCAAATACTGAGAAATCATTTATGGATGATGTAAATGAAATGAATAAACTCAAAGAATCAAATCTCACATTTGAAATAATGTGGAATTTTATGCGAGAAAATCTTACCAGAATTGTTTGGTGTAGACATGGCGAGGTTCTCTGAATAGTCCTGGAAACTGCTGATTCTCCTCCGAGAGCGTTTATATAGACTCCACCCAGCACACGATGGGTCGACGAATCAGAGCACAGCTTGGTCTCCGTGGTCACAGTAATTTCCCCTGACTCCTACACACATGACGTCACATGCAGAAGAGAGAAAGCTAGTTTCCACTTTCACAGCATTATTCACTGGAAGACAGCCTTCAAATATTATCCAATAAAATCAGAAAGATATACTTGCTACCAACTTTTTTTTTTTTGTTGTTGTTGATTTGTCAATTTATTCTACCATTGCAATCAGGTTAAATCTCTGGGAGAACTTAAAGGGTTAGTTCACCCAAAAATGAAAATTAAGTCATTAATTACTCACCCCCATGCTGTACCAACCCCGTAAGACCTTCGTTCATCTTCGGAACACAAATAAAGATATTTTTGATTGAATCTGAGGGCTGGATCACTCTTCCATAGACAGCCTGAGGGACTGCCTCTTGACGGCCCAGAAAGTCATTAAAAGAAAAGGTTTAAATATTCCATGTGCCAACAGTGGCTCAACTATAACTTTATCAAGCGACGAGACTACTTTTTGTGCGAAAAAAAAACCGTAAATAACGACTTTATTCGACTTTCCATTACTTCCTTATGGGCGCATGCGCGAGAACTGAGACGAGACCGTTCTTCTTCGACTACTTTTTGTTACCGGCTGCTCACCGCTTAGGAGTTTTACCGCCCCCTACCGTATAAGATGACGTACTGATATAGCCGGAGGCGCAAAACGTTCTGTTTACAAGCAGTACGTCATCTTATACGGTTACATTTCTCCTTTTATAAAATGTGTTTTAAACTTTTCATAGATACATTTCTTTATTTTATTTTGGGAGTGACAATGCATTTTAAGATTGTTGTTTATTTGTGCTGAATTGTAACAAAAAAAAATGTGTATATATATATATATATATCCACAAACACAGATTTCTCAATATTAAAGTTTAGCTTTTTCTTGCACATTTTTCTTACTGGTTGAAGTGCCATATTTTCCCCATTTCCTTGTTGATGTATTCAGTGCAGGTAACACTAATAAGGTACCACTTCCTTCGTTAATGAATAACTACACAAGAACCAATATTAACAATCTAGTAAGTATTATTAACTAACAAGAAACTCTGATTTATGAACTGGTAAGTAATAGTGAACAGATGAAAGTGGTAGTTCACTATTAACAAATCAATAACTACTTTTTAATGCTTCCCAGAGAACTACTGAAAAAGTTCCATACATAATTAATGCAAAACTAATCAATAACCAAATGACTAGCACTACATTAACATTTTAACTGCTACTGTAAAGGAATACACAATGTTGTTTACATTCTCAATATGTAATAGCACAGCAGACTTATGATTTGGGAAAGCTGTTAATAATTGGCCTATGCTGTCTATTTATCAACTGAATAATTGTAAAGAAATTGATTTTTAAATGCAGTTGTCGGGACCTTGCTTGTCCTGTGGCCAATTTTCCGGCATTCCTCTGGACTGGCTTTGAATCACTGGAGTCACGGTGAGTACTGGGACATATTAATCATCAGCCACCAATTTATCATACAGTTATTTTCTCATTTAACCTACCTCCCAAAAAATAATGTTTTTATGTATGTCTCCTAGCTCATATGTATATGTGTTTGTGTGTGTGTGTGTGTGTGTGTGTGTGTGTGTGTAGTAATGACTCAAGTGTTACCACCAAAAATCTAAAAAAAAACTTTTGTGCTAATCAAGTCATGATTAGATCATGTAGTAACACTTGAGTCATTACTAGTTAGATCCAATGATCTTCACTTTAGAATACGGATCCAAATAATTAGTAATTCGCATTGAAGTATGAATACCACGGAAGTGTATTGCATTCACTTAAGGAAACAAAATCTAGTTTTTCTCGTAATTTAAAATTACGAGATCATTTTTCATGGAAAAAGTTTTTGCTTTGTTTTTCTGAATTAACAAGTTAATTATCTCAGAATTGAAAGATAATTTTTCATGGACATTTTTTAACTCTGTTTTCATGAATTAATGAGTTTTTGAGATAATCAAGTCATTAATTCAGAAAAAGAGAGAAAAAACTTTTTTTCCATTAAAAATGATCTCGTAATTCTGAGATAAATAACTCGTTAATTCAGAAAAACAGAGTAGATTTTTTTTCTTCAAGGGAATGCAATACGCTTCCATAAAGTACCACTTTTATCTGTGCGTTGTTAATCAAAGTTTTTGTTAGTTAATAGAGGTTATTAGATTGTTAATATTGTGTTACTTATTGGTTCTTCTTTGTAAAAAAAACCTAAGTTTTAATAGATTTAAAATGTTTGTTTAAATATTTGATCACTTTCTTGAGCAACTTAATATGTATACACTCTAAGAAAAAAAGGTACAAAAGCCGTCACTAGGGCTGTACCTTTTCAAAAGGGAAAACTTTTGTCTATTTTAGGTACTAATATATGTATATTTTAGGTGCTAATATGGACATTTAGGAGCTAATATGTACATTTTAGGTACTATTATGTACATTTTAGGTGCTAATATGGACATTTTAGGTGCTAATATGGACATTTAGGAGCTAATATGTACATTTTAGGAGCCAATATGGACATTTTAGGTGCTAATATGGACATTTTAGGTGCTATTACGTACATTTTTAGGTGCTAATATGTACATTTTAGGTACTATTATGTACATTTTAGGTGCTAATATGGACATTTAGGAGCTAATATGTACATTTTAGGAGCTAATATGGACATTTAGGAGCTAATATGTACATTTTAGGAGCCAATATGGACATTTTAGGTGCTAATATGGACATTTTAGGTGCTATTACGTACATTTTTAGGTGCTAATATGTACATTTTAGGTACTATTATGTACATTTTAGGTGCTAATATGGACATTTAGGAGCTAATATGTACATTTTAGGAGCTAATATGGACATTTAGGAGCTAATATGTACATTTTAGGAGCCAATATGGACATTTTAGGTGCTAATATGGACATTTTAGGTGCTATTACGTACATTTTTAGGTGCTAATATGGACATTTTAGGTGCTAATATGGACATTTTAGGTGCTATTATGTACATTTGTAGGTGCTAATATGGTCATTTAGGAGCTAATATGTACATTTTAGGAGCCAATATGGACATTTTAGGTGCTAATATGTACATTTTAGGTGCTATTACGTACATTTTTAGGTGCTAATATGGACATTTAAGGTGCTAATTTGGACATGTTAGGTGCTGTTATGTACATTTAGGTGCTAGTATGTACATTTTAGGTGCTAATATGGACATTTTAGGTGCTATTATGTATATTTCAGGTGCTAATATGGACATTTAGGTGCTATTATGTATACATTTTAGGGGCTATTATGTACATTTTAGGTACCAATATGCACCCTTTAGGTACTTTTGAAAAGGTACAGCCCCAGTGACAGCTTTTGTACCTTTTTCTCTGAGAGTGTATATAGAAGTAATGCATGGGATGATATGCCTACGTTGTTTGTTTAAACGTGCATATGTCCATTCAAGTTTGTAAAAATGTACAAAGAGAATCGCAATGATGACAACTTTTATTTTAAGAAAAGTTGCTGCATAACTGCGGACTTTGAAATAAAAAAAATAGTGAGCTATGTGTTTGTGGTACAGCCGCGGATCAGTTACGCACTGCAAACGCAGCATATGTGAAAACACTTTAGTGTGTGCTGCTCCTGTACCGTATACACACCGCATACGGAGTATGAAATGGGCGTAACACGAACTCAAACACACACATCAGTTATATTGAAAAGTCAGTGTTGAATAAAAAGCTTTCAAAATTCTTATTTCATTATGTTACATATCAGTATCACCCCGGTTATGGAGGATCTCATAATGTTGGAGGATCTCATAATCTCACCCCCAGGGTATGTTACAACTAACCCAGACTATGGGGTGAATTGTAACATTTCACTCCTCGTGTTTGAAACTAAACCATGCGTTTTCTGTTTGTGTTGCAAAGATAAAAGTTATGCCATTTGATAGCAGACACTTGTAACTAGTTTGAATCACATTTTGAACACACTGGCTGAAAAGTACTCCAAGATATAGACAGAAAGGTCAAAAATGTTACAACCATCCCCGGTCTCCCTTAATTCACGAAGCATTTTAGCCCTAAAAGTAGCACTTAAGTCTGGGACAGCTTACTCCTAACTTACTAAGACACATATTCACAAAGGATTGAAGCGCTTTCACAGACCCAATGGCCACACTTACATTTTCCACTCAAATTCACCCATTCACTCAATCAAATACACCGACTTTAAGTAGTCTATTTAGGCTTGCATTAGGTGTTCATGCAAGTGTCATTTTTCATTATTAGGCAAGTGGCGGTTTTCATTAGGGTATTAGGCTACCTTGATTTCATTTAATTGAATTCACTTTTCTCTCTCTCTCTGCCTTTTTTATAATTACACTTCACTGGGGCCTGCACAAACATGATATGCATTTCGATGACATTATTATTTTTTGAAGGACACAGACATATTTAGATGTCGTAATTCGATGATTTGTTATGTGTTATTTTCCGCATGATGGCCCTGTCATCTAACAACCAATCACCGTGATCATGGCTAGGAAGCTCGTGCAAGAGAATTGACGTCATCCATAGCAACGAAGACTCACTCTTATTTAGGAGTTGTCATTTTTCCTTACTAAGAGTAGGTCTAAAATGTGTTGTGAATAAATTTTAAGATAAATTTCCAAGCTAAAATATTTTAGTGCGATTTAGGAGTAGCCTACTCCTAGTACAATTCTTTGTGAATACAATATTTTAGTGAATACGGCCCCCGATGTTTTTTTCTTTCTTTCTTTTTTTTTTTTTTTTTTTTTTTCTTGTAAGTGGCTGTCAAGTTACAGTACTTGACAGAAACTCGTAAGGGCTGTTATCATTCTGGTTTTGTGCATATAACTTTTTATAGCATTTCTTTTATTACTAGTTCCACTACACCAAAAAAAAAAAAAAAAAAAAAGCACGCTAGTTTACAGAATAATAGAATATAACTGTGGCTAGAATATGAACATGAGAGCTATCAGATAAATGTGATATCACTAGTGCCCTCACGATGGCGTCACTGAGACATGTTGACAACATAGCAAAAAAAACAGCACTACAAATATAACTGTGCATTTTGTTTTAAAAATCCACAGTTCTAATTCATGTTGCTTCAGGAAAGCAAAACTGAACATCAACAACTGAAATGAAAAGGTATAACTACTAAAATCTCTCTTATTATAGTTTAGAGTGTTTTATGTTATTATAAGCATTACTGAGAGAGCTCAGTGTTGAATGGGGGGAAATGCTTAAGCACAACCCATCTATCATTAAAAGGCATTCAGGCAGAAAAACATCCCGTCAGACCAGTATTTTTCGCTTTCACCCAACGGCAGCATTATAATCGCAGGTTAATCTCGAGCTCACCTGTGGCACAGGTACGCGGCGCGCTCCCGAGTCCCGACGCATTTCACGCGAGCTCTCCTCGTGCTCACAGAGCTCAACATGTTCCTGAAGAATGGACAGCTCAACACCACCACATGATGAACTGGAATACTCTACAGGTCAGTGTCATATACAGGACATTACTCGGTATTTTTGTTAGATTTTCAGAAAGAAAATATTTCACTTATTTTGGCGTTGAACGCCAAGTTTTACCAAGTAAAGTCCACAGAAGTCAGTCTGCTTTGTGTGTCTGGTGCAGATAACCCGTTTCCAAATATGTCATTTGGTGGTTTCAAATAGACAGACAAATTAGACTACCATATACAAATAAACAGAAGATAGCCTACTTGTCTAACAGTTTAAAGGGACAAAGTCCAAAATGTGTTGCTGGTACTTTCCATGAATAGAGCACAAATTAGTGTCCCATAACTATTTTTAGAGCAAAAATCCCATGTTTGTTTGTTTGTTTTATTCAAGAAAGCTGTGTTGCTTTATTAGATATTTAGATATTATGCATTTATTATCACACAATTTTAAGCTTGACTATTCAACCCTGTTAGTATTTATAAAAATAAAAACGATCAAATATAGCCTATATAATTAATTATTGGGAAAATATATGCTTATCAAACTGTCGCAGAACCTGTTAATCCCCTTAAGTGTAAATCTGTCACTCTGCTATTTCCTTAAGAACATTTAACCTTTGGATTTTATGAATGTTTAACAGGATATTTATTTGTAGAATATTAAGCAAATAAACTATACAAACAACATAGAAAAGTACATTTGATTTAATATTTAAAGCTTACTGACACTTTATTTTAGTGTCTTTGTTACACACGATAAATGTTACTAGAGAAATTACAATAAATTGTGCTTAACGACATGCAACTAACCTAAACCGCACCCTAATCTTTACCATAATAGTAAGTGCATGTAGTTAATTATTATTACTCAGTACTAAAATGTATGATTGCACTGTAACACAGACACCTTACACATAGTTACATTGTACTTACTAAAATAAGTACTGAATTATAACCACTGTAGGGTTAGCAGGTCTGGTTTACTTGCAATAATGATGCATAATTTACTGTTATAGTAAGTACATATTGTAACGTGCAACTAGATTACCATAAAATAAAGTCTTAACTATTTAAATTATGGAAGAAGATGCCTTGTTGGGGGATGCATTCATTTTTAAGAATTTAAGACCTATTTTGTAGTCTGTTTATGGAAAGTATGCAGGTATTTTCAAGCTTAAAGCAGATTATATATTCTAAAGTAAACTCTCTGGCTGCCGGAACATCAAGTAAGCCTAAAATACAGCCTTTGCAAAAACGCATTCAACAGGAAAAAAACAAACAAAAAAACACTGGCTTGGTGGTTAAGGATTACACGGTGTGGTTAAACTTTTATATGGAAAGAAGGGTGTTGCTTTCTTTCAAGTTGTAAGTTGCTTCTCTTGTTTTGCAGTGGGTGCTTCTCCTGGCATCTGCAGGGCAAATCCAAAGCCTCGGAAAACTTTGTTTTACCGTCCTGGAGGAGCAAGAAGCGGGCGTTAAGATCGGAAGCCTAAGCAGGAACTACTCGGCTCCATACCAGCTCCGCGACGAGACGTACATCAGGGTGGACGAAAACACAGGCGATCTGTTCATTAAAGAGCGCATTGACAGAGAGACCTTGTGTCCGACACATCAGGACGGGGACTGCACATTTCCGAACACTGCACTCGTGGGTCCTAATTTCGATTTGGTGGCTATAACAATTGCTGTGGATGACATTAACGACAACGCTCCTTTTTTCGAGAGGAACGGGATTCATATACGCATACCTGAAGATGCATCGAATGGGACGGGTTTTCCACTGGATGACCAGGCACGGGATAAGGACACTGGCAATAACGGCTTGATACATTACCATTTAAAAGGCTCCAATGGCTTTTTTGGCATCAAACAAGACGGCTATGAACTTGAGCTTGTGGTACAAAGGGAACTGGACCGGGAAACTCAGGAAAACCACTTCTTGGTTCTTGTAGCAGTAGATGGAGGTTCAGTGCCACTCAGCGCTACTGCTAATCTCATTGTAACTGTAACCGATGTTGATGACAATTGCCCCGAGTTTGACGCCGATAGCCCCATCGCAGCCACTGTGGAAGGATTAGGAATCAAGGGCGCTGCGGTGGCACAGCTTAAAGCCACAGACAAAGACCTGACCCAAAACGCCCGGATCACTTTCTCCTTCAGCCGTCAGATCTCAGACAGGGCTAAAACGCTCTTTCACGTGGACGGACACACAGGTCTGATCAGCCTAGCTGTTGATGTGCAGGTTGACAGTTCTGAGAAGCACATGTTGAAAGTCCTTGCAAACAGCCCACTTTGCCCCCCTGCTCAAACTCAGGTAACCATAGACATTAAGCCGCTGGCGAGTCCAGAGCCGACCATAAAGATCAGGTTTGTCGCCGAGCATAAAAACCAAGTGATCGTGTTACAAGAGAACGAGCCCCCCACTGTCTTGGCCCTTTTGGAGATACAAGACACCTCTAGTGATAAAGGTTCTCTGTCCTTAGAAGCAGACAGCATGCCATTTTCTTTGAAACCGCAAGCAGGCAGCTATTTGCTTTCAACTTCAAAACCTCTAGATTTTGAGATGTGCAGGGAGTATGACGTTACAGTAGTCATTTATGATCCTCACGGCACACGGCTGCGTGGAAGGAAAGTCATAAAAGTGGTGGTTGAAGATGTGAATGATAATGCCCCGAAGTTTGATCAAACACGATATGAGAAGGATGTCAAGGAGAACAACACGGCTGGAATGTTTCTGCTGAAAGTGCAGGCGACCGACGCAGATACAGATCAGTTTGGCAAAGTAAAGTACAGGCTTGCAAACAGGGGGCCTTTTAGTATTCATGAAGAGACGGGCGTGATTTCGGTAGCAGAGTCGTTGGATAGAGAACAGCAGGAGGCGTACACCCTGACTGTTCTGGCCCGGGACGGCGGCGACCCTGCACAGGAGGGCTTTGCTCTTGTGTTCGTGAACGTACTGGATCTGAATGACAATCCACCGGCCTTTTCAACCCCACATTTCTATTTCTTTGTGTCTGAGAGCCTTCCACGACTTTACCAAGTTGGGCAAATCCCGGTAAGTGATGCTGATGATGGAGACAACGGGAGAATAATGGATGTGCGTATTTTAAATGAAAAGGTCCCTTTTGCTATAGACCTGGCGGAAGGATCGCTCCGCAGCACTGACGAGGTCGATCGTGAGAAGCAGGATCGCTATGAGCTTCTGGTTGTAGCCGTCGACGGCGGTAGACCGGCTCTTTCCACTACGGTGAAAATTACCATTTTTGTCGAGGATGTCAATGATAATCAACCACATGTCCTTCTTCCTAGCAGCAACCTCTCCTGTCTGACCATATCTCCAGCTACACAAGCAGGGAGCATAATAACAAAGATCTACGCCATTGATGAGGACTCAGGAATGAATTCGGACATCACTTACCAAATTGTCGCGAGTGAGCCGGCTCTCCAAAGCCCCTTCCAGATTGACCAGCACTCAGGAAACATCACACTGGTCCAGAGCCTGAGCGGCGAGGACTACGGCATGCACCACCTCTTCGTAGTTGTCCGCGATGGAGGAAAGCCAGACCCGCTGCAGACCACCGTGTGGGTCAACCTGCTGGTCAACGAAACTCTGGAGAAATGTCAGGTGAGCGCAGTGCCAGAGTACCTGCCGGCGACGCTGCCGCCTCCGAAGTCGCTACCTGTCAAAGACTGCAGAGGCGATTCAAACGCCTGGCTCGTACTTCTCTGCGGCCTGGGCATGATGGTCATCTCGGGCGGTGTTCTTCTGGTGCTTGCAGTGGGGTTTATTAAGCACAAACACACAAAAAGAAAAGTGAAAAAAAAGGATACTTGGGAAACTGGAAATCTCTGCGAACTGAACCCATTAAACTTATGATTATGTATAAAATGATTATGTGTAAAAATATCACAAAAATATCACATCTTTTTTATAAGTTGCAAATAGTACTCATTGACTTGTATGTACTTTTGGTTAGTATTGTATAGGAAGCTTGTTTCCGCCACAGAATAAAATATAAAAAAGACTTTTTCTTCTCAAAATTGCAATTGCGTAGCCTGGGAAAACCCAGACAATTTCTGGCAAATTTAGATTTGATCTGAAATTTATTCTGGCAAAGAGCACATTCAAGCCCATTTCCAATCCGTCGAAATCACGGCACCAATCAGAAACGTTGGGGCGGGCTTTTCACGATGACGACAGTGCTGGGATTTTGAAGCAGATCTTGTAGCCTACATTACAAAGATGAATGCCGCCGTCGAATATCACTCGTTCGAATCTGTTTTAAGTGATTTGAACGTTTCCTTTTTGTTAAAAACCGAGCAAAGAACAACACTCAGAGATGTTTCTCCGCTAGCCGCCGCTCTGCCTACGTCATAACTCTGATTGGATTTAGGTCTATCCGCGACGTCCATTGGTGACGCCCCTCTGTAAATGATTTGTCTATGACGCTTTGCCAGACCATAACTCCGTTAAAACTGAGAATGGTCTGGTTTTAACCAGGCTAGCAATTGCGTGTTGTAAAGTAAAAATTCTGTGATATAAAGTTGCAAATGTAAGTGAGAAAAAAAGGTCAGAGTTTCAAAAATTCTGAATTGCAAGTTTATATCTCAATTCTGATTTTACAACACAATTGCGAGTTTGTATCGCATAATGTCAGAATTGTGAGATAAAACGTGACAATTACCTTTTTTTCTTTTTTTTTATTCTGTGGCGGGATCGCCATCTACCGACGTTTAAGGGGGCCCTAAAAAGGCGGATATTGACGTATGGTCAAAATACGCCCCAAGACGTCAGTTATAACATGATACTATAAATATATTATTATGGCATAATTTTAGAGTCCTGCTTCCTTTTTCTATAATAATGTGTTTATTTAAAATAAAATAAACTATTAAAAAATTTTTTAAAGCATAAAATGAAGATTAAGGACTGCGTTCTGTTATTTATCTGTCAGCATTGGTGTGACAGTTCTGGAAGTAAAATGAAAATACTTACAGGTGCAGTCTTGCAGAAAGAAAAGTGCACTTGTTTGGATTGTTCTCATGTTTCTCGTCTTGTGAGTCATCATGTTGCCGCTGTGAGTTTATGAGAGGTTGTGCTGTATCATCTGATGCATTCAGCACCATTATCTTCTAGATCATGGAGCAATATACTGTAACTGTTGGTCTGGTATGGGGAGGTAAACCATTGGCTATGAATTCAGCCATTTCAAATAATGAAAATATTGACCCTGTTTATTTTCTTTATGTTCTCCAAAAGGCACATAAAATTTTAGGCATTGTTAGTCATCACATCATTCTCAAATCTTGGCAGCATAGTCAACTAAATCCATAATGCTGATTGATGTTAATGAAATAAACAAGGAATGCTGAATAAAGAAGCATTACCATTGGGATACATTGAAATCTTCCTGAGTGAGCTTGATTTTTATCTTTACACATTTTTACACAACAGACACTTTTTCAATAAATTCCTGATGGATAAAATTAGAGATTGACCGATATTGAGTTTTTATAACCGATACCAATTATTTACATGTTAACAGATACTGTAAATGATATACAGAGCCGATATTTATCTGGTTAAAGCTGCAGTCTGTATTTTTCCTCTTTGTCACCCTCTCTGTTCGAAATCTGCAATTGCAGTTATTCGCAATTATTAACTTTACCTGAGTTGTACTTCGGCATGGCACAGCGTGGATGAGTACAATGTTTTGAGGAGAATCTGCATATTATACTTTATTCTCAAATTGTTAATGTTCAAAATCAGCATTGTGTGACTAAATTTTATGCCCTTCCGATATTTATCCATTTTTTCGCATAGTCCGGTTGCAGTCTTTTTTTTTTTTTTTTGAACCAAAGTCCAAAGTGTTTTGCATTTTGAATCTCTAGTTGTCACTGGTGATTGTCATTTGAACCTTTCTGGATCCGCCATCAAATTGACAAGTTTAATTATATCAAGTGCAGAGAGAAAAGGCTATAAATCTCCACCTCCATCATCCTCACTCATAGTGTACTAGCCGAGACTCTTCTTTATGTACAGTACAGATGTGTGTGTGTACAGATGTGATGTAATGATGCAAAGACATGCTCGAATTTCCCGCGGGAATCCACCAGTACCACTGGAATTAAAAACATTACAAGCTTACCACTTTGAATCCAGCTAAGCAGATCGTTTTGAACATTGGCTGGTTACGTACTTTTACCAGTTATGTACTAACTTTTAACTCAAAAAAGGTTAAGAAATGCTGCTTTAATTTAGCACTTTTTTAATACTGTAATTTCTGTAATTTTACTCCCTCCTTGCATAGAAAACAGACACTTCTAATATAGTGTGAAAGAGCACTAACCAAAGTGTATTTTTAAAGGTAAACAAACTGTTAACAAATAATTTGTAGAACAAGCAGGTCACACTTTATATATAGTGCCTTTAAGTACTACGTATGTACTTACATTGCAATTAATAATTTGATACAATGGACTTATTGTGTACATACATGTTTTTACATTGTTCTTATAATTTTGAAAATACCTGCATGTAATTACAGCTGTAATTAATTTATGTAATTACATTAGTAATTCCACGGTTGACCTTCCCTTACACCTTAAACCATGCCTCATAAGAAAGGGTATGAAAATCTCAAGGAATTGTAGTAAAGGTTGTCAGACATCATTCCCGCAGGTGTCCTGTAGTGTCTTCCAGCCAATAGTGCCTTTCTCAGCCCATTCAGGAGGTTCAGAGACTCAATAAACATGCATGGAATGAGGAAACTAAATTAATCTCTTTTCAATGCCAGTGATTTGGACAAGATTATACGTGAAAGAAACTTTACATTCAGTTCCCAAGAAGACATGAAAGGGGATTTTATCAATGACTCAAAACAAAAAGCATGTTTAGGCAAGTCTGATGAGTGCAGGTGGAACGAGAATGCACTTCCCGAAAGGAGATATGAGTAAGAAAACACCGTCAGGTAACTGTCATGTTTCCGCATACAGGCTAGAAAGATACTTGATGTATGATTCTTATATTGTATTAATATCCGTTGCAGCTCCTGTACTTTATATGCCTCAACCTGTATTTGATCCTTTCACTTTTTTACGGCCACTGAAAGATAAATACAGTCAAAAAGATAAATTGGGGTTTAAATACTTTGAATAGGTTGATATCAGACGGTGATAGTCCTGAATACAATTAGCCTATTTACACTCACCTAAAGGATTATTAGGAACACCATACTAAACGTGGCATTGATTCAACAAGGTGCTGAAAGCATTCTTTAGAAATGTTGGCCCATATTGATAGGATAGCATCTTGCAGTTGATGGAGATTTGTGGGATGCACATCCAGGGCACGAAGCTCCCGTTCCACCACATCCCAAAGATGCTCTATTGGGTTGAGAACTGGTGACTGTGGGGCCATTTTAGTACAGTCAACTCATTGTCAAGTTCAAGAAACCAATTTGAAATGATTCCAGCTTTGTGACATGGTGCATTATCCTGCTGGAAGTAGCCATCAGAGGATGAGGACATGGTGGTCATGAAGGGATGGACATGGTCAGAAACAATGCTCAGGTTGGCCGTGGCATTTAAACGATGCCCAATTGGCACTAAGGGGCCTAAAGTGTGCCAAGAAAACATCCCCCACACCATTATACCACCACCACCAGCCTGCACAGTGGTAACAAGACATGATGGATCCATGTTTTCATTCTGTTTACGCCAAATTCTGACTCTACCATCTGAAATCGAGACTCATCAGACCAGGCAACATTTTTAGAGTCTTCAACTGTCCAATTTTGGTGAGCTCTGGCAAATTATCACCTCTTTTTCCTATTTGTAGTGGTGATGAGTGGTACCCGGTGGGGTCTTCTGCTGTTGTAGCCCATCCGCCTCAAGGTTGTGTGTGTTGTGGCTTCACAAATGCTTTGCTGCAATACCTCGGTTGTAACGAGTGGTTATTTCAGTCAAAGTTGCTCTTCTATCAGCTTGAATCAGTCGGCCCATTCTCCTCTGACCTCTTGCATCAACAAGGCATTTTCTCCCACTGGACTGCCGCATACTGGATGTTTTTCCCTTTTCACACCATTCTTTGTAAACCCTAGAAATTGTTGTGCGTGAAAATCCCAGTATCTGAGCAGATTGTGAAATACTCAGACCGGCCCGTCTGGCACCAACAACCATGCCACGCTCAGAATTGCTTAAATCACCTTTCTTTCCCATTCTGAGATTCAGTTTGGAGTTCAGGAGATTGTCTTGACCAGGACCACACCCCTAAATGCATTGAAGCAATTGCCATGTGATTGGTTGATTAGATAATTGCATGAATGAGAAATTGAACAGCTGTTCCTAATAATCCTTTAGGTGAGTGTATATGGTATATTTCAGGTGTATACTTCAGCATATTTCAAAAACACTATGACTGCCATAGTGAAAAAAAAATAGCACCATGTTTGGCACTTATTAACTCACATTTCCAAGTTAATATTTTGTGGCCTAAACATGCACTGATATTCTGTTGTGGCCGTGACAAAAATAAAGGAACAGTGCATGGAACGCATAAGAATGAATTTCACTATCACTGAATGATATTTAAATTATTTTTTCACCTGCATTTATTATATATTCTAATCAGTGCTGGCAGTATCTCATTACATGTGATCTTGACTCTGATTGTTAAATTTTAAAATACTCATAATCAGACAACAGTTACTTTTTCATTGATTACATGATGTCATGTTATTTTCATAACAGCAGTAAATTATTCATTAGTAAATTTATTGTTTCTCCATACTACTTCTAGGCTTGTGAAATTGCACACACAGACCAGCCAACGTCTTGGTTACAAACGTAGCCCTCGTTCCCTGAAGGAGGGAATGGCGACATAGTCGACTGTTTGGGATCACGCTTAGGTAGCCTGTCATCTTCGAGTATTCAGCCAATGCACATTGGCGTGTAAGCTTTGTATCTCACAGCACAGATATAAATATGGAAGCGAATACACCCACCAGCTGTTTTTCGTTGAGGAGCCGAGTGGAGTCTGGAGTTAGTGATGGTCCAACAATAGTGGCGATGGGCACATCTGTCAGCGAGGCACCATGCGCCAAAGAAGCGGCTGCACTCCGAGTGGAGTGAGCTCGCAGTCCCGGGGTACAAGGTGCATCTTGGGACTCATTGGCCAAGATGATGCCATCCATTATCCAGTGGGCCAACTTGTGCTTGAAGACAGTCTTTCAATTTTGCTGGCCTCCGTAACAGAGGTCTTGAGGCTTTCCGTTCTGTCCACATATAACCGCAAGGAGTGGACAGATTCAGTCTCCTCGCTCCCCTCGAGAACCTGGCGATAGGGTTGGGCTTTCCCACGGATCTCCCATCCACTGCATCGTAATGTGCAGAAATAGAGGCAACATACACTTTGAGGGTAGAGGGAGACAGCCCTCGCTCCAATCCATCTTGCAGGAAAGAAAGCATGGAACTCCTTCTGGGCTCTTAGTTGAGAGGACCACTCAATGAACAGGTTCGACTTCAGGGCATAAGCATGCCTCTTAGAGAGTGCTCTCACTGAAGTGATAGTGTCTACAACTGACTGTGGTAGATCACCTAGAACCTCCGCGTCCCGTCCAGGGACCAGACATGGAGTTTCCATAGGTCTGTACCATACGGTGCCCCATCCCTGAGAGAGAAGGGCCATCCTCAGAGGAATGAGCCAGGGAGGAGCTGTCGAGAGGAGCACAAGTTCGAGGAACCAGCTTCGGTTGGGCCAATAAGGGGCAACTAGAAAGACCTGCTGCTCTTCCTCCCTGACACTGAACAGTGTCTGTGCAAGAGAGTTCACTGGGGGAAACCAAGCGGCAACCTCCCTGTCTTTCTCTTGAAACCAACACAGAAGAATTAAACTGCAATTCATCGACTGGCCGTTTGAGGCAGGCTGCAAAAGTGAGTCAAATCTGTATTTCCTCCATGTTAAAATGCCTTTACAGCAGAAAAAAAATATGTTTACAGCCTAGAGCAAAAAGTGGTTTTGGTCTATATAGCTAATTTTACCCTTCATGACAACTGTGAGTGGGGTGAATTTTTTTACAACTCATCCGTTTAAATTATTTTAAGCCTTAAATTTCTGCATAATTAAGGGTGTGGCCACTTGAGTGACAGGTGGATTGAGGCTGCTGTCACCGCTAGCTGTATTTGTCTATCTTTTAACGTCACCCTCAGCTAATTCCTGCAGCTGCTGTACTTGCAGTCTCTGCCATGTTTGTACTTTTTTTTCGGGATTATTTCATACAATTTAGTACATGCATGGATACCTTTGCCCACACCATTGGATCACTGTATTTCCAGTGGTTTTCCTCGCATGCACTAATGGTTGTCTGACAATTTCTCCGAGTAGAACCAGTGTCCTCCAAATTTTAGTGTGTTTCCAGGAACAGGTTTGGGAAATTCTGTTACAACATCTTCTCCTACACTACATAAGCCTGTCCAGCAGAGGGAGTAACACACACACACACACACACACACAGAGAGAGTAAGAGAGAGAGAGAGAGAGAGAGAGAGAGAGAGAGAGAGATATTACACTCAGTTGAACATTTTTAAGTTCACATATTGTTCTAAAAATCCGTTGTGAAGATGTCACATATTTTCATACTGCCAGAAGTGCTGCTTTATTTATAGATTTTTCTCTAGACAAAGCTCATACCTACTGAGCCCATTGAAAATGGATGCATCAATTAAAGTTTGAAACAATGTTGAACAATGGTAATGGCAAATTAATAAATAACAATCGTTCCATGTGGTAATATTTTTGTAGCTTCTTCCAAAATTTACTTAGGCTACTTGTTTTAAACTTTGTTCATGTTAAGAAAAAAAGCGTCTCCACAGGAACAGCCCCAATATTATGGTCCTCCAGCTCCATTCAGGCTGTGAAGAAGGACAGCTTTCTCTGAGCTGCTCTCTCTCAGCTTCCTGTTCCTCTCGCAGATTTCCGCTCCGAGCCTGCACATTACAAATTTTTAATCACTATTGTCTCCAATAGGCTGGCATGCTCAGTGTTCAAGCTAAAGAGGCTGTTGAACACCCCCAGACTGCCCAGAGTCCTTTTATTTTTTTGGGTGATCTTGTTGTGAGGCCAGAAAGTGTTTACGTGCCTCGCAAATTTCCCTTCCAAAAGCTGGATTGCAGCGAAAAAATCTTCTGATGGCTTCATGAGGTTCGCCGATGCCATGTATTTTTTGGCCACCAGGAAGGGGTGGTCCACACTTGCGGCATAGCTGTGGTCCTAATGTCGGTCACCCAACAGCAGCACCTCGCAGTGTGGACAGGCCTGGATTATTTCCTCCTGCTGAAGGACCCGGACAAGCCACCCAGTGGCATAGAACAGGCCCTCCTCCTCGATGCAATCGCAGACAGTCCACAAGTAAGAGAAAATACAGTGTTACATTTAATATGAGCATGATTATGTCTGTTCCATGTGATTTATGACTGTAGCAGTGTGTCGATACAGTTTTTTGTGTTGTACAGATGACCTTATTTTCCACAATGACCGACATCAACAAGAGTTCTTCGTTCTCGATCTCTGTTGTCAGTGAGGTAGGGAGTGACAGTGAGGTCATTGGAGCTGTTGTGGAAGAGGTGGAGGGGATTGCGTCCTCTGAGACTGTGGTTAGAAGGGTTGTTCCATCATCCACCTCGCAATTGGATGGAGCCGATGCAGAAAGGGCAGGTAGGATATTCTAAACACTCAATCCCCTGAGCGCAGCGGTGAACTCCCTCGCACTTGGATTGTATTTGTGACCCCCTTTGCCAATAATCAAGGAGAATAGGTTCTAAAAAAAAAAACAGGTGGTTAAAATCCTAGTTTTCAGCTTTTTATTTGAAAAGTAATTGTGTGTTGCACTACCTCAATGCAGTCCTGATTTAATTTTGAGGTGCACATTCCAGCATTTGTGCAACTCTTGTGGACTAGAAGGACGCTCTTTATGGAGACGCACAATCTGTGCAGGCATGGTGGTGGTTTGCACTGAGATCTGGGGGGTTGGGGGTTAGTGTGTGTCATTAGTGTGTGCCTCAGCTATAGGGCTGGGTGATAAATCGATTTTATCGATTAACTGTTTTTTAACAATTCATTTGTCATCTGCAGATTGATTTTAAGTAGGGGGAAATTTTTTTTTTAAATCGTAATTCAGATTTTCTTAGTCCATTTCAGTATAGTTTGGTTGTTTGTCTTTTCTTATTGACTGACCTGAATTGCCAGCCTGCCACCCAATTGATGCATTCACTCAAGTTCTCTTTTTCCTTGTTTCCTGCACCGAGGAGTCGTCACCAGGGGTTTGAGCCCTTGACGGATCTGCAAGTAGGATAGTTGTAGGTAGATAGTTGTAGTTAGTGGGGTGAAGGTAGAAAGGTAGGTCATAGTAAATCGGATGTAGTTAGTAAGTTGTACGTTTGAAGTTAAGGTGATGTTTTTTTTACAAAATTATCTAGAACTTAGCACGTCGAAGAGGTGATATAATTTTGCTACCAAGTCAGCTGTAGCTTTTGCCTCTGCTGGCATTCTCTGAAATGTTACCATCACAGAAATGCCTGGGTCACAACAGATAAGACAATTGAATAGGCAGTATCACTTTACAATCTGCAGTTAGTTATTGAAGAAAAGTTTTTGAAAAAATGGATAAACTTTACCAGCAGGGACAGTGTGGCTAAACACCTGTGTAGCCAAACTGATGCGTATCTTTGAGAAAGCGGGCAGGTGAATGTGCCTCTAGGTTAGCTTTGGGGCCATTCTAGTGGCGTGAAGCTTGTCCGGCTCTTAAAATTTGTTAATGTGATTCCTGCGAACATTTTTTCCTTGTGTCTAAGGATATAAATAAATACGAGCTGGTGTGTAAATCATTGTGAGATCTTTTATGTTCAGTATGATTCATTGCAATTGTGATTGCTTTGTTTACTGTGCTTACCTGCAGGCCATATTTGTACAGTTTGTTCCTGACTGATTTGAGAAGTTGAGGTACATCAAAGATCACTGGAACCCTCTGAACCCCCACCAGGATGCAGTGGGACTCCTCACCTCCCAGAGGGTCCAGGCTAGCCTCGAGGTTACGCACAGCTTTAACATTAGGGCTTCCCTGGTCACATATTACTGCCTGCACCTTTGAAATTGGTTAATACATTTTGTCAATACAAGGTTGGAGTGGAAGTCCACATAATGCAGTAATGCATTTGTTAATGCTGCTATTTAAAAAAAAAATACTCTGTGCACTACATACTGTCAGCCCTATGTGTTGTAGGTGGTGAATTGCATCTTCAATGATGGCCGCAATTTCTTTCGCTGGCATTGAACTTGAGGAAAATAAATATCCTATAGTCTATTAAAAGCCATGGTTTGGATAAATGCATTTGAAGATACTCAACAATATCAAAACAAATGTTTTTCTAAAGTATGGCTTGCCTGCTTCCACTTCCCCAAAATGTCCCTAGCCATGACGACCATTGCTTGTTTGTCAGCAGCTCATGGCGTCATTTCTCCGTAATCAAATTGTTTTTTGATTGCCATCTCGTCCAGGACTACTGTCCACATTCTTTCGACAGGGGTCATGGTGGTGGTGATGACCCCCATTTGGGAGATGATCCCCTGCAGGAAGCCAGGCTGTGGGAACAAGTAAATTGAATAATCAGATTTTGTTATATTTTCAAGTTATGAAACTGGTCAAAGTTAAGTAGTCTAATTTCATAAATTGGTATTTACAGAGAAATATCCCACACCTCCAGTGACATAACGCCTAAGCCTTCTTGTCGGGGGAAGAGCAAATATAAAACGCCTTTGGACTGCTGTGTATAAGCTGCAGCCCCCAGATCCTTCATGTTCCAGTCAAACCTTCTTCCTCTGTTTTTTTCCCTGCCTCTGACATCTGTGCCTTAATGAAGTTCTGGCAGCCCTCAGGACACCTCTGGAGTATCTCAGCCATAATTTTATGGGGACTACGGAAGAACAAGTAAGTAGATTTTAAGATTCAAGATGCATTCCCTTTTTGTTAAATCAAGGGTTTATAATTCTAAATGCAACTTTTTTTGCCTTTTATTGAAATTATTTGGGTTTTTTAGACCTGGCAGCTGGCTTTTTTTCTACCGTTTTAGCCTTTCCAGCCGTGCAAGGCATGCCTCTAGTTGTTTCATTCTCTGTAATAACAAAAAAGGCATCCTGTATGTGTGTCTGTGATAATGCTACAGACACAATCTTGAAATTGAAGAAGATCAGAACATCACCTGGTCCTTTTGTTGGAGACAGCTGAGTAGAATGGTCACCTGAGCCTGTTCTTTTGTTCTTTTCTTTTCCTCTATTTGGCTCATTATCTGTCCTTTCTGTGCTCTCCTCTGTCCTTTTCTCTCTCTCAACTGGAGTCTCTAGTCTCCTCTGTTCTTTTCTCTATAATTTCTGGTGTCTCCTCTGTGCTTTTTTCTGTCCCTCACTCTGTGTCTATTATTTCCCTCTCTTCTTTCTGCTCCTCAGATTGTCTCCACTTATCTATTGAGAACTGAATCAGTCAATTAATATCAAAGGATCAGTTATGTATTTAAATGTAATTTCATGGTCTTGTGTCTTAATTATTTGTATGATCTTAGCCTTGGGGGAGCAAGTGATGGCGGGTTGTCGCAATCCACCAATGTAGGGATGGCATCACTGGTGAGTGCCACCTTTCCATCGTGCTATTTGAAGCACACAGCACAATCTATCAGTAATTCTATTAATTGTATAATTCATTGTATTATTTTTATTCAAACTGTCATTTCCTTCCAAATGCACAAATCACTTTTTCAAGGAAGCATTCCCCAAAATGCATTTCACATACAACATATCCCCCCTGTATTAACTCCTTGTGTGACATGGAGATCCAGAGGTCACTTTGTCTCATATTAATGAGCCATTTCTTTCTCCTGAAAATTGAAACCTGGATTAAAACCATCATTTTCTTTATCCACATATTGGTTCTTCACTAGCAGTTTGCTCCTTTTTATTAATGAACCACCTCTGTGTGACGTTATTTACATCTTCCAACAATCTCCTGTTTATTTATGGTTATTGTTCTTGTTATTATTGTTAGGTATTCCACTTGTTATTGTTCTTGGTTATTGTTCTTTTGAGATGCCCCCTTCCACACAAACACATACTCCTGAATTATTTAATTGTAGGAAGTCTAGTGTTGTAGTACACTAAACTATCCTATCATTTCTCATTTGTGTTTATTTACTTATTTGTTTTTTTTTTTTGTTTATTTGGTTGTGTCTAAGGAACTACGTAGAAGAGGTTCCACACACACACAAAAAAAAAAAACGTGGTCGAAATCCTAGTTTCAGCAGGCTACTTTTTATTTGAAAAGTAATTGACACGACCTTATGCACATGTATGTTGGTTGTCTTTACATCATAATAATATTTCATATAATCTAGATATGGAATAAATAACATTCAATACAAAAGAAACATGTCTCGTATATTGAAATAAAGTTTTAAGTGATCAAATATTTGCTTTGTTGTGCATTAGAACCACACCAGGTATTTAGTCATATTACAAAATAATTTATTGAAGCATCCAGATAATTCACCACGTGAGCAAGCAGCTAGGCTCCTGATTGGTTAACGCGGCGCGAATTAATGCCAAAGTTCAGATTCTTCATTCACGTCAAACGTGTGAATGCACAAATAGCATTTACTAAATCATTCGCGCGTAACGTGCCAGACGCTCAATTTGTGTGATAATTGAAATAAGCTGTTTGAGTCATCAGTGCAGTGAATGATGGGGATTGTAGTGAAGTGCAAGAGTCCATGCTGTGAGTGGGTGACCTCTGGTGGTGATTGACCGGAAGAGTATGGACCATATTCCTGACAGTTCTTTCTTTCTTTCTTTCTTTCTTTCTTTCTTTTGTTTTACGGTGCATGCTTTAATCTCAACACCTTTAACCTTATTATTTATTATTCTCAGGTTAGGTCGAGTAAGTCAAATCTGCACTAAATTATAAGCATTCAAATGGTACTTACAATTTGTTCAGAAGACTTCTCTGTGGTCCGTTCTTGCTTAAGGTTTATTAACAACAACACTGGCAGACAATTCTTTTGCAATTAGTATAATAGTTATTTATTAATGTGATATTTCAGAAATAAAAGTTAAAATTAAAACTAATAGAAAAGTTACAATATAAAGCAAAGTTTAAATCAAAGGTACAATCAGCTGGGTTTCTGGCGTCGAGAGATACTACGCGTTTATTATCTACTGGTCCGTCCTCTCTTCAGTCTTTTATATGCAGACTGTCCACAGCCAAAGTCAGACTCTCTTCTGCTGTCTTCATTTGGAGAGCTGCCAAATCTTCCATGACCCTAAGAAGGTGTTTCCGTCGTAGCCTGCCCGCTCTCTTCTTGGCCCTTTTTCTTTTCATCCTTCTTTTTCTTGTCTGTAAAATATAGACTACCTTATCTACAGCATTACATTTTCTTCAAAAAGCAATTATTATCTAATACATAAATGCTCTCTACTCTAAGGTACTTAATACATTTTCATAGCTTAACATACATATATTAGTAAAACATTTGTACTCTTTTCATATGGTTAAGTATACAATGCATATTATCATAATAATTGGTGTTGCTTTCCATGTACACTTTTCCAATACATTTTATGCAGCATTTCTACTTGGGTTACATAAAGATACTACTTGAGCAAAACAAAAGTTAAACAAAACAAAGTAATTGCATAATCACCATCTTCATCAACACTTTCTTTCTTTCCAACTAATATTTTTTCTTTCTTCCTTTCATTGAAACTAATCTATCAATCTCTTTATTATTTATCTATCTTTCTAACTAATCTTTCTTTTCTTTCTAACTATTCATTTTCTTTCTTTCTAACTAATCCATCTATAAAACTTCAAACTACTTTAAACTTCTTCAAACTCTCTGGTCCGGCTTTTTAAAGCCAACTTAAAATTTGTCTCATCAAACTTTTTATCTAGTTGAAGCATAATTTGCAAAACTGTATTAATCTATAGACCATTTCACAAGATGTAAACAACACTGGTCCAGAAGCACTTCCTGTTTCAGTTTTTTAACACTACATAAAAGCTGGGATAAAAAACAACCAACAGAACATTTAAAACTGAATCAAAAAGTTAAACAAACATCTTTAAGATGTTTTCTTTACATGTGAAATAAAGAAAACAGCTAAAAACTGAAACAGGAAGTGCTTCTGGACCAGTGTTGTTTACATCTTGTGAAATGGTCTGTAAGCAGAAGCAGATTTAACTGTGCTTAATTTTCTTCTGTATTTCTTATTTATTGCCACAAGGGAAATAAGTTCATTTTGGATATGCTTGCTTAAATAGGTGTCACTTGGCTGTTTTGCCTGAATTCTCCTCAGATGCTCTCGCATCACTGGGTCAAACTGAGCCATTAATTGTACTTGTCCAAGGAAATTTCCATTACCAGACTCAAACAATTTGTCTGAATGGCCACGAAATGCAAGATTGTGCTCTGCAAGATGGTTTACAATTGCAATAAGTCTTCTTAAAATCTCTTTCCAGGGGTTTACTTCAAGAGCAATTAGATCTTGGTTTACCTGATCTATAGCTGTTTGTTTGTAGTTTTTGTGAAAGATTGCGCCAAGCGTCCATGTTTGTCATGTGTTCTGCAGACCTCTCACTTCTCGTCGTTTGATAAACTTAAGATTGAGCCCCTGTAGTCACTTGGACTATTTTAACAATGTCCTTTAATGACTTTTCGAGGCCATCAATTGTCATTCCCTCAAGAAGCCTATGGACTAGTATGCAGGAGTGATCTTAATATCTTAATTTGTGTTCTGAAGATGAACGAAGGTCTTACGGGGTTGGAACAACATGAGGGTGAGTAAATACTGACAGAATTTTCGTTTTTGGGTGAACTAACCGTTTAACTTTGAAATATGTATTGTACTATTTGTATTTACTCTATCGTAATAACTGTCTAATAATAAACACATTTCAAACAGAACGTGCGGTGCATGTCAACCATCAGTTCGACATCCCTTCTTTATTAATCACTTCCTTCCGGTCACACTCTAGTATTCTTGGGTAATGCAGTTCAATATATAACAGTATTCACAAACATTACATCTCCCTTTTTTTTTTTTTTTTTTTTTTTTTACAATTCAGCATGAAATGAACAGAATATCCTGTCACATGAACTTTAGTTGGGATATACTTATGCCTGAATGAAATGTTCGTATTCTCCATTTACATGAGATAACTATATCAAATGAACAGGCGAACTTTAGCTGAACATACAATATAACTATCGTATGATGTTCTTCAAAATGAATCTCAGTAACAAAATGTTTGCAGAATACAACACAACATTTTTTTATATAGTCGAAATGCAAGTAGGCTATGCAATTACCAATGCAGACATACACTTACGTGTTATAGATCAAGTATTTGTCTCTGCTTAACTATGCGACCTGACTTGGTAGTCACGCAATGGTCAGTGGGTGTAGGTGTGATTGCATTTGAGTCCATGGTGAGGTTGCTTGTTGTAGCTTCCTGAGAACTCGAGCTATCCTCACAAACGGGCTGTGCTGAAATCGTTACACTTTGTCCCTTTACATCTATCAGGTGCTTGCGGTTACGGCGATATTCCTGACCTTCGGTGTTTGGGATAATGTACGAGCGTCCGTCCTCCAATGCGCTCGACACTACAGCAGGTTTCCATTGACCGTATATATGCTAGCTCCGTGTCCCAATGTGGTGAGTGGTTTCGTGGATCTGTGGTAATATGACTTCTGCTTTACTTGGCATTGTTCTCTTTTGAGTTGTACTGCCGTAGGTTTACACGTTTGTGGTTGCAGAAGCTTACCAGTGATGGGAAGGATTGAGCGAAGCCGTCTGCTCATGAGAAGCTGTGCTGGTGATTTAAAACCATCAACAGGTGCATTTCTATGCTCCAGAATGCTCAGGTATGGATCTTTTCCTTCTTCATGTGCCTTTGTGAGTATATGCTTTGCGGTTTGGACTGTTTTTTCTGCGAGGCCGTTACTTTGGGCATAGTACGGGCTTGTTGTTGTGTGCACAAAGTCCCACTGTTTCGCAAAATCACTGAACTCCTGAGTTCTGTATTGCGGACCGTTATCCGACACGATCTTCTCGGGTACTCCATGACGCGCAAACATTCCCTTGAGCTTTTGGATCATCGCAGCCGCGGAGGTCGATTGAAGTTTTTCCAGCTCGTAGTAATCGACGGCAATGATGTAGTTTTCGATTTGCCACGTGAAAAGGTCAGTTGCGATCACTTGCCATGGACCTGCGCGCATCGTCCGCAAGTTATGGATCTCGTGCTGTCTCGTTCGGCTCTAATGGTAGTTTTTATGTGTTTCTGTTTATTGCCTCGTTTGAACACAGCATGCGCAACCTGTTGCGTGTGAGTGGTGCCGTGCTGTCCGGCCATGGATTTTAGCTGTCCCTGGGCTATTTCGTGAGATTGTGCAATGTCTATGGCTCTATCAAGGGTTAAATCCGGTCCAAATTTGAACAATTTCTCCTTCACTTTTGCGGAGTTTATGGGGAAGACTATCCTGTCTCTTACCATCTCGTCTGTGTTGGCATATCCGCAGACATTTTAAATAAGCGTGTTTAAGATGTATGGCTATGTAAATCCACTTTAGAAACGTAACTTTACGGTTACTGGAGCTCCCCTGTTAGCCTTACATAATAAACATGTGTTTACAGCAAAATCACAACTATACTATACTATCTAACTCCTTTACACCTTCAACAGATAAAACGTTTAGTTTAACACATCCGATTTAAACACAATGGAACCGTGTTTACTCACATTTGAAAACCCCCGCGTTGCTGATCTCCGCGATGTTGGTATCCTCTCGCGTGGCATCCTGAGATAGATGAGTATCATGAGTACCCATGGAAAAGCACTCAAAAATCTGGGCGGAAGCAGTAAGCCATCCGGGAACTTCTCGCCTACTCTTTTATGAGTACTGATGTTTCGAACGTACTGCTTCTTTCACGTACTGTTTTCGCCTACTATATAGTAGGAAAGTAGGCATATTCGAACGCACTTTAGGTATGCGTACGTCCGAATCTGCCGATAATTAGTACGCCACCCAGGTAATTCTCGCCTACTCTTTTGGATTCATTCATACTTTTTCGCTCGCCTACTCTTTTTCCCATACTAAATAGTAGGGAAGTATGCGGTTTGGACCATAGACATTATGTCTATGGTTTGGACCGCAGCCAGGGACTGAGAGGTGAAGGGGGGAGGGACAAATGACGGAGTGGGAGATGACAGAAGAAGACGACTGATTGTTGTGTAGATAGTGTCAATTTTAGTCTGAAAACACCTCTGATAACAGAAAACTCTAAATTGTAATATGGACTTCTGTAAAGTTGCTTTGAAATTATGTGTATTGTTAAAAAAAGCGCTATACAAATAAAACAGAAGAGAACCCATTGTGTTTAAAATTTTATTTACACATTTTAAAAAAGAGGACACAGCATGTTCATGTTTATTCTAATATCTCTGCCACAATTTGTTGTACATTTCCAAGAACAAACCATGGAAAACTTCGGATTGCACAAAAGTATGTTTTTTCCATTTTTTCTTTTTCTCTTTTGCCACACTCGGACAAGCTGGAATGATTCAGAGTCAATCACACACATGGACAAGTTTTATGCTTATTCACTTGGTGTTTACAAGTTTCTCCTAGTAATGCACAAGAACACTGACCTCTTGGACCACAGCTGCAAATCTAAGTA
Source organism: Pimephales promelas (assembly GCF_016745375.1). The sequence goes on from NW_024121444.1 coordinate 6,780,157, forward strand.
GACTGTGGTGGTTTCAACAAATTTGGGTAAAAAGGACAGAAAAAACCCCATCTTTTTTATCAAATTGCTAGACTTATTAGTTTGATTACATTTCCGGTATTACAGTATACCTCAATACACATTGTAATGCAGATTAGGATCTGAGAAAAGATGTTCTTTTGGATAATGTAAATATGGCACAAAAATATACTCTGTATTTTCACACTTACAGAAAAAACAACTTGTAACATAAATCAGTGGAAACTTGCCCACGTCTTCAGAACATATTCAGAACAAACATAATAAAAGATCAGCATAAATCAAAATTATAGATATATCATTTATATAAGTATTTGAGATGCAAAATCAAAGGAAACATTAATAAAAATATGCCTGATTACATGATGATCAACACAAGAAGATATGATTGATTATATGATAAAATATGGTTGATTTTATGATAAAACATAAACAGGAGCAATATACTGTATATATATATATATATATATATATATATATATATATATATATATATATATATATATATATATATGAAGAGTTCAGATGCAAAAGCCTCTAAGTGCCATTTGAAATTTTCTTCTAAAATGATCATTTTTATCAAGCTTGTATATTTAAGTTCAGTGATTTCACTTAAATGGCAATGAAGATTACCTATTAATTGTCATTTAAGTGAAATCACTGAACTTAAATATACAAGCTTGATAAAAATGACCATTCTAGAAGAAAATTTCAAATGGCATTTAGAGGCTTTTGCATCTGAACTCTTCATATATATATATATATATATATTTTTTTTTTTTTACACCCATAGGCCCTATCATACATCCGGCGCAATCCAGAACCACGCACGAAACAAGTGTGTTTTGCTAGTTTCACCCAGACGCAGTTTTCATTTTCACATCATTGCGCCACGTTGTTTAAATAGTGAATGCATTTGCACACATCTTGCAATCATAGGCAGTTGGTCTGAAAACGAGGTGTGTTCAGGCGCATTATTGGTGCGTTGCTATTTTTAGGAACTGAAATAGACTACGCCATTGACCAATTGAAACCTGGTCTAAAGTCAATGGTGCAATATATATATATATATATATATATATATATATATATATATATATATTTTTGTTGTTGTTATTGAAAGAGAGAATTAATAATGTGCGTCTATAAACTTATTACGCACACAAACATGCCAAATATTAAAAATAAAAGGATTACAATTTAAAAGATTAATGTTGTGTACATAAAGATATGGTGGAATCTGGCTTGTCTGTAGATGGTCTGCTTGTGTGCTAGAGTTACGTTTTTAGACCATGCACCACGCAAAAGTGGGTTTGGAAATGTCCTAACTGCACTTGCGCCCTGTGCTAGTTAAAAAAAAGGGCCCCATGTTTTTAAATGCAAAAACGAGGTCTGTGTGAACCGGCCCTAATGGATTTTAGTCTATTCTGTCTAATTAGATTTGTGAGTATACCATGTGAGTATTTTACAAAAACAATTTTCAACATCATTCAGAGAAACTATTTCATGTTTATAAAATGTTATGAAATTACAAAAAAAAAAAAAAAAAAAAAAAAAACATAGCTAAACGAATGAAAATATGTTTACTGTTTACATATTGAATAACTCAGGTGAATGGAATATATAGGGTTTAAATGGAATATTCAGGAAATAATTGGGAGTTAAAATAATAAAAGCATATTTGGTGGTTTATGATCATTGGCTATTTGAATTTTTAAAAACAAAGTATTTCCAACTTGATTTTTTGACATTCAGATATTTTCATTAATAAACCAATTAACTCTAGCCAAAAAAAAAATAATAATAAAATAAAAATCACATTAAAAGACAACCCTTTTTTGCAACATGAACTTAGATTTTGTAAAGGTTGAAGGCTATCTTTTCAATTTCACTATTCTGACCACATTCAAAGAGACAGGCAATGTACTTTTGATCCCCACACTCTGCCAGATCTGAGTATCCACTTGGACCTTTATTGATGCACTGCATGGTTGTCCATTGCATGGTATTGGACAGTGATTTATTCACATAGATTGTGAGATCCTTTCTCTTTTGTTCATCAGATGGATGAGAATAGAGCAGCCATGGACTCTGATCAGAGGAAATCATTTTCAGCACACTGCCTTGGCAACCATTCCCAGTATCTATCAGCTGTGAACATGTAGGCTTGTCAAATTGTTTTCCACCATTCTTGCTTAGAGCCTCGACTCTGTGTTTGAATGTACTTCGGGCATTGCAGTACAGTTTGCCATCTTCGACCTCAGCCATCTGACACTCATTAGACCACAGATCTTCCATTGGTTTTCCTACATTCCAAGTGCTTCCTTTATCATCGCTATAGAAAGCAAATGCACGTGATACAGGGGAGGATGAAGGATCTTCGGAATGAAAATAATGCACACATGCTGGGATAATCAGTCTCCCACTCTTCATTTGAACACCATGTCCTGGTCCAACAGCAAAGGTGGCCCAGTTTTTCTCCTCTTCACTGATCACATCTTTCAAGTTCGTAATGCCACTCCAGCTTCTGCCAGTGTCCTTACTGGTTGTGTAACAAAGTTGTGTCTGGTTCTTTTTATTGTTTATTTGATCAGATTCAGAGACACCAAAGGGAATGCAAATAAAAAACAGGAAGAGCGTATCAGAATCTTTCTCATAGACCAGACATGGATTCATGCTGCGGTGGTTTGGTAGAAGAGCTAAATTGAGCACCTGGTGACCACTCTGCCACTGAAATAAAAACCATGACATTTTGACTGTTAATGCCTTCAAAAAACTGTGTAAAGAATCTATGAAATAGTTCAGTTGTGAAGACAATTGTCTGTTATGAAAAATATTTAATGAGTTTGGTTAAACATGTCTAGTACCTCAACGTCCGTGTCATTCGTCCACAATCCTCTTCTCATCACAAGCACTTTTGCATCAATATCTTCAGGAGTGTCCCGCTTTTCAGCGAAGGCAAGGTAGGTTTTTTCGGCACTGCTGTAGATGAGAGCTGGAATTCTGTACGTCACCTGCTTTTTTTTAACTTTTGGCTCCTGTTTGAATAATGTTGTTGCTGTTATGTTGTTGGGAGGAATTGAATTCCTGTTTGAAGATGTGATGTTACCCATTGTAAAATTCATGCTCTATAAACAGAAAGAATAAATAGAAGTATCAGTAACAGTATCACCATGCACTTCTACAATGTGTTTGAATGTATGAATTACATTGCTTGAGATACCAACAACTCAAATCAAATCAAAATGATTTTAGACCTTTTCTTAGAATTATGTTGGCTTGATAAAAGTCCTATAGACTTTCATTGAGGGGGTCAACACTTTTAAACAATAACCGTTCTATGCTTGGTTTCACAGACAGGGCTTAGATTGATTCAGTGTTAGGCCTTAGTTCAAGTGACCTATTGGTAAGCCCCTCCCCTCGAACACAGATGAGCCAATGGCAGTTGAATATCAGTTGTACTGGGACCAGAAATCCGACATCTTTAGGTTTCAGCACCATAGAGAAACGTTGGAATCGGTCAAAATTGATCAAACACATCTTGGGACAAGGTGACATTTGTGACATCCAAGTAGCTTATATAAACATATGGGTCAGATATTTCAGTGCAAATTGCTTTCAGTTTAAACCATAGAATGTAAAAAAATATGGAGGTATTATCCGTGACGTCACCCGTAGGTTTCTAAAGAGCGTTTTTGAAGCCTAAAGTGGGCGGGGCCGGCCGTCGCCATCTTGGCAGCGCGTCACCTCTCGTCACTATCGGATAAAATTAAATGGGCAAAGAGGCGGAACGTGGGTGCCTCGGGCTAAAGCTAAAGATAAACTTAATTCAGAAATTTGCATCTGTTTGAGTTCAATGATTCAGGTCAAATCATTGTGATATAATGATTATGTTAAAACACAACCAATATCCACAGATCACATTTTCTAGTTGATTATCCGGCTGTTATAACTCAGACAAAATCAAAACTAAATAATGTGGGGGTCAAGAGCCCAACTAAAACAAATACTCATCTCCATAATGGTTACCTTAAATTCCGGTTTTCTCCTTCAGTGATTCTGCTTGTTAACATCAGGTGTCTTCAATAATGCTCAATCATCACTCAGTTATTCACTTAATTGTCTCATTAACTTTAACACTGCTTCAGTGTTCATTTAACACTCAGCTCAGAGTTTGATTGGATGGCTTAAAATGACTTCCATGATGTTGAAGTTACATGAACAAAGAACAAATTATGTTTGTTGACCAAAACGGTCCCACTTTATATTAAGTGGCCCTAATACATGTGAACTTACATGGTTACTAGATATGTACTAAGTATGTAAGTACAGTGTACGTACACATTGGTACATAGTATTTACAGCTGTAATATTTGTGTAACTACACAAATGTAATAACACACTGAAAGGTATGGGTGAGTACAAATGTGTAACAGGACATTAGTAACAACACTTTTTTAACTAGAGTAAGTACACATGTGTAACAGGCACTATGTAACTACATTTTGTAACAACAATGTATTTACACACGTTCTTCCACTTCCACACAGTCTTCAATACTGTAGTTACTAGTTTGGAAGGCACTGAAACTCCACTGAAATCATGATAATTCCTATGTGTATACCATGTATTTATTGTATGACTGGCAGGACTCACGCTGAATTACAGCTAAAGTTTCCCCTTGTGGTATCGGTGTACTGTACTTACACGGTAACTCCTCTGCACTTGATAGAATGTGTTAAACAATCATAACTTACTGTGTATAATAAAAACAACCAAACCTCTGTACAACTCTGTATTAACAGTGTACTTACATGGTAACTCCTCAGGAAGTGTCCACTTAATATAAAGTGTAAAAGGGCCATAACTTACTGTGTATAGTAAAAACACCAAAACTCTGTACACTGTATTAACAGTGTACTTACACGGTAACTCCTCTGGAAGTGTCTACTTAATATAAAGTGTAAAAGGGCCATAACTTACTGTGTATAATAAAAACAACCAAACCTCTGTACAACTCTGTATTAACAGTGTACTTACACGGTAACTCCTCAGGAAGTGTCTACTTAATATAAAGTGTAAAACGGCCATAACTTACAGTGTAATATACAAAACCCAAAGCTGTGTGCAACACTCTATTAACAGTGTTACATGGTAACTCCTCAGTAACTCTGCACTTGATACAAAGTGTAAAACGGCCATAACTTACTGTGTATTATACAAAACCCAAACCTCTGTACAACACTGTATTAACAGTCTACTCGCGTTGTAACTCCTCAGGAATGGTCCACTTGATGCAGTGTAAAACGGCTTCAACTTAACGAGTAATATAAAAAAAAACACAAACCTCTGTGCAACACTGTATTAACAGTGTTACATGGTAACTCCTCAGTAACTCTGCACTTGATACAATGTGTGAAACGGCCACAACTTACGGAATCATCATGATTTCAATGGAGTTTCAGTGCCTATTGAAGACTGTGTGGAAGTGGAAGAACGTGTGTAAATACATTGTTGTTACAAAATGTACTTACACAATGCCTGTTACACATTTGTACTTACCCATACCTTTCAGTGTGTTATTACATATGTGTAGTTACACACATATTACAGCTGTAAATACTATGTACCAATGTGTATTTACACTGTACTTACATAAGTACATATCTAGTAACCATGTTCACAGGTATTAGGGCCACTTAATATAAAGTGGGACCAACAAGGCAAAGTTATGTGCAACCGGTGGAACCTGTTTACATGAAAAAGTTAAGTAAAGCCAACACATCATTTTTTTCAGTGAACTACCACTATCATCTGTGGGCAATTACTAGTTTGTTAATCAGAGTTTCTTGTTAGTTAATAATAGTTACTAGATTGTTAATGTTGTGTTACTTATTGGTTCTTGTGTAGTTATTCATTAACGAAGGAACCGTATTGTCATTTTTAGAATATTTGTAGAGAATGTTATCCTATCTTTTGAGAAGAGCATTCAAAGAATAAAAAAAAAACTTTCCGCTAAAAACATTCCAAGAATGTTAAGGGATAATGTTCTAAAAATGTTATGATTAAACATTTATAGAAGGTCATCTTTAAAATGTTCTTTAAAATATTTGTAAAATATTTAGGAGAATGTTATCCTATAGGAGAACGCACCGGGAACAAAAATAAAACTACCTACTGAAAACATTATTAGAAAACTGCATGGTAATGTTCCCAGAACATTTTTAGAACAAAAAAAATGTTCCTGGGAAGTAGAATAAATATACTTAGACCTCTCTTTAATAAAGTAAAGTATACATAAGTGCAATTTTAAGTATATTTATTGAATATATATTTATATATATATATATATAACTTTAAGTATATTTTAGAGAAGTATAAAAAGTTGACAGGAAAGTACTTTCTTGTTTTTAGTTTAAAAGAAGTATAATAGCACACTTTAATAAACTTATTTTTCGTAAGGGGCTATGTCTTTTCAAACTGTTCCAAATTTTCACCGTTTTCCTGAAAAACTATGATCAAAACTCGGAAAAACTCCCATAGACTTACATCGACGGAATGTTCAGACTTTTCAAACTCCAACTGTCAAAAACTCAAATCCAAACTCCCTGAACCCCATTAGGCTCAATTACAGTTCCATTATTTGTACTATTTCTATTAAAATAAACTCAAACTCTAATCATATGCTCTAAACGGTAACACTTTGCGGTAAGGGTACAATGTGCTATTAATGGTGGCATAACTGTGAACAAAGAAAACATGAAACTATGATCATGCATAATAAATCATAATTCATGATGATCATCTTAGTTAATGTTTTACTTAAGGTGTTGTTTATTCATGAAGTCATGAATAAAAAATGTTGAACTTGTGTTAGTTTCTGATGATTCATGAGATATTAATGCATGAATAAAAACTAATTCATGTACCCTTACCGTAAAGTGTTACCCTCTAAACTAATATACTCAAAATCTAAACTCAAAAACTCTAAACTTAAACTTTAAATTCATAAACTCAAAATCAAACTCTAAACTATCTCTAAACACTATCTATCTATCTATCTATCTATCTATCTAGATTTTAAAACTACAAACTAAACCTTCAAACTTTAAAAATACTTCAAACTTTCTGGCTAGACTTTTTTAAGCCAAGTTAAATGTTGTAAACAAACGTTTTATATTGTTATTATTACAGTTATTATTATCTAATTTATACTTAAATTGTTGTTTACCATAACCTGTACTGCCATGGTCTCTGTCCTTGTTGATAATTCTCCAATAAACTATGAAAAGCAATACTCACAAGAAAGGTTGTTTTCTGCAGCTATGGATTCTTACAGCAGGTTTTTCTCCACTCTTATGAGGTTTAACCAAAGCATCCTGTATTTATAATAATTCATCAACCAGGAAACAACCTCAAATCTTTAGCTTTTGACTGGTGATTGTTGAAATTTGCCTACCTCCCACACACACACACACACACACACACACACACACGCATGCACACAGATACAGAGACGCACCACATACTGTAAGTGACTTCAGCCTATCCTAGAATATCAGAGGTGCACAAAACAGCAAACAATCTCACAGCAATTACAGTTTTTCTGAATTGGTAAAACACATTTCTTGAAATCATAAAGTTTCTCAGTTTCTCAAAACCTTAAACTAAAAAATAAAATAAAATAAAAAAATTCAAACCATATTCAGAGAACTTGTGACTTATCTGGCAAAATCAAACAACTGCCCTCAGATCATTTTATCTGTGCACAAAAACAAAACGTGACATTGAAATTGATATGGGTCTGTGTAACGCTTTGCAGTTCTTTGTTCTGACAACAATCGCTAGATGACACTGGTGTAGCGCTGTCGCCATTTTGGACTGAACCAACGGTTTTACCTGTAATTATACAGCATTTTGTCTGGAAATAACTAGAAACAAAGAAAACAGGGTTCTGCCATCAATGCAAACAGTAAATTTTGCAGAGTTAAATTATCTCTATAAGAGTTAAATAAACACTTGGTCCGAGTGTATTTGGTCCCACTCAGAATTGGTGATAAATTCACTCTACTCATGGTGTCAAATTTTCAGAGTTCAGATTTTCAACACTGCTCTACACTGAACAGTGTTACCACAGTTTAACACTAGGGGAAATTAACTCTGTTTGGTGTTACTATAGTTTAACAATAGGGGAAATTAAATCTGTTTGGTGTTACTATAGTTTAACAATAGGGGAAATTAAATCTGTTTGGTGTTACCACAGTTTAACAAATCAGAAATTAACTCTTATTGGTGTTAATATTTCATTAATGTAGAGTTTATTTAAATTTTTAATAGTGAAAAATTCTTGCTCAAGGTAAAATTCTTAAAAATCCATTGTGGTGCAACAGGTGAGTAAGTATCAGTATTTTTCATTGTGGTGCAAGTACAGTAAAATAGTTAATCATCCACAATGTCAAATTAACTCTAAAAACAAGTTTTCAAAACAAAGAAAACACATGTCACATTTAAAACATTTATTAAAACAATGAACATTCAGGCTCAGGAAACACTCTTTAACAAAACATACAGTTTCCATCAGTGTTCCACACAACAACACATTGTTGTCTTTCACAGCAATAGTCTTGATCTTACAAAACACTGGCATCTCACATGTTACTTCTGTACAGATAATAAAGTCAGGGCGATACTCAGTGCCGTGGTGTTTGATCCACTTTACAGAATAGACAGCTTCTGACAAACCCACTCCTAGTTTGGAAGCGATCTCTTGGCCACATTTAAGTTCAGAGAGTTCTACCATTTTTCCTGGACCAAGAGACAGTCTGTACTGGCTAAAAGACCCCCTAAGTACGTCACAATACAAAATTGGTGCTTTTTGGCTAGTGTTTTGGTGATGTTTTTGAAACTTTTAAATTGCGTTTTAAAAAAATGTTTAGCGCATGTTTAGCTTCATAACGCATACATCACGTGTGAAGAATTGGTCAAATTTTTCTTATAAACTGTGGGTAATGTATCATTATATGATGCTTTGGCAAAAGATTTCTTTCAGGAAATATTTTTTTTAAAGCTGGTGATGTTCAATTATTAAAAAATAAGATAAATGCTCATGCCTTCTGTTAGGACTGGTGAAAATACAATGTTGACAATCTGCAAAAGTAAAACCAAAAGATGCCAGTGTTTATCATCTCTTTGGACTAAATCAACAAATAATAGGGGCATATTGTGCAATAAGCACCAAGATTGGATTGCATTTAAACCCAAATTGTTGCTTCCATCAAACAGTTTGACCACTGGAGGATGGTTCTTCTGCTGATTCTAACTGCACGTCCTGATTTTGCCAAGTGGAAGCTGTCCTGAGACCAATATCTTTATGATGACCCTGGAACAACAACTGCCTCGGCCAATCAACGTTTATGATGTCATCAGAGTGTGCCCCCCATCGAGTCCGCCAAATTTAAAATAAAAAAAACACACACACACCAACAAGCACACAAGTTACAAGGTAAGACCAACGGCTTCTTACATTCTCTTATTAATTAACAGCAGTATTGTACCACGACTAAACATACTTGTTTTTAGAAAAACGTTAGCATTTTTCCACCACTGAAGTTATGTAACGCTAATAATCTTAACAGGACGTGCTTAACAGTAAAATGAGCAATTGATCAGCATCGCTGACATTCTGGCTCTTAAAATAAAAACTATAAAAGATGAAATTACTGTTTAGATATTTTTTATAGTGTGCCTAGCTAAAAAAAAAGGAATTTAGTTGTTTTTTTTTACAAAAAACAAACAAACTGGTGCAACAGAAATGTTTACTAAAATCTCTTTAAGTAACATTACATTAGCATTTGCACATCACACTGACCATTCAGCTTGGTCAGACTGTAGCCTACAGCGTGATTTGCTGCGAGATCCAGGGAGAAACGTTTGAATTAGCTTATTTATTCTGATGTTGTCCTCAGACAATCATATGAATATGTTGACCTCAAGTCGTCTCTGATTTATTCGGTTACATGATGTTGTCCTCAGACCATATGAATATGTTGACCTCAAGTCATCTCTGATTTATTCTGTTACATGATGTTGTCCTCAGACCATCATATGAATATGTTGACCTCAAGTCATCTCTGATTTATTCTGTTACATGATGTTGTCCTCAGACCATCATATGAATACGTTGACCTCAAGTCATCTCTGATTTATTCTGTTACATGATGTTGTCCTCAGACCATCATATGAATACGTTGACCTCAAGTCATCTCTGATTTATACGGTTACATGATGTTGTCCTCAGACCATCATATGAATATGTTGACCTCAAGTCATCTCTGATTTATTCTGTTACATGATGTTGTCCTCAGACCATCATATGAATATGTTGACCTCAAGTCGTCTCTGATTTATTCTGTTACATGATGTTGTCCTCAGACCATATGAATATGTTGACCTCAAGTCATCTCTGATTTATTCTGTTACATGATGTTGTCCTCAGACCATATGAATATGTTGACCTCAAGTCATCTCTGATTTATACGGTTACATGATGTTGTCCTCAGACCATAAAATGAATACGTTGACCTCAAGTCGTCTCTGATTTATTCTGTTACATGATGTTGTCCTCAGACCATCATATGAATATGTTTCTTTCGGTTCTCCGTGAGAGACGCGGGACCGGCGCGCGGCTCACATATGTCTTTCATTATCAGTCTCTGTTATAACTCACACCACCGGCCTCGCGCAGAGCGCCGGCCTCTTAAGTTACATCCCTCACCCTCGATCGTCCTGCTCGCCACAGCCAACTAGACATTTTGTGTGAAATGAATTTCAAACTCCGGTGACAGCTAATGTTAGCCTTGTAGACGGAAGAGTGAATTCTCTGTTTGCGCGGTTCCGGATTACAGGGTGTGGCTTGTGGAGCTGTACAACGCGGGGCATTCTGGGACCTGTAGTCTATTCATATTCGTCTTTTCTCAGTCAAGAGGGCACCAAATAAAAAAATTATTTTACATTTCGACTACATATATGATCCACTTTCAATAAAGATTAATGTTGCAATGGGTGAAATGCTCCTTTAAGCACGTCCTGTTAAGATTATTAGCGTTACATAACTTCAGTGGTGGAAAAAAACGTTTTTCTAAAAACAAGTATGTTTAGTCGTGGTACAAGACTGCTGTTAATTAATAAGAGAATGTAAGAAGCCGTTGGTCTTACCTTGTAACTTGTGTGCTTGTTGGTGTGTGTGTTTTTATTTTTTTAAATTTGGCGGACTTGATGGGGGGCACACTCTGATGACATCATAAATGTTGATTGGCCAAGGCAGTTGTTGTCCCTGGGTCATCATAAAGATATTGGTCTCAGGACAGCTCCCACTTGGCAAAATATGGACGTGCCTATAGTCAAAAGCATGTACTCTACCAGTCATATCATCAGCGCTCAGAAAATTAGACTGAATGTACTTGTGTCACGATCCACACACGGGAAACAGGGGTAAATCCAAAAGCAGTATTTATTTAGAGGATAATCCAAACTCGTAGTCACACATGCAGGGTCAAACCAAGAGAATCCATCAAAACAAATAAACAAACAGGAACTAGGAAATGAACACAGACCAGAAGTGGTGTGACACAAAATACAAGGACTCCGTGAAACACACTGAACAAGGCTGGGTATACTGTATATACACATCTCTAAGAAGATAACACAGAACAGCTGGGAACAATGATTACGGGGAACAGCTGAGTGCAATGATCAGTAAGTGACAGAACAGGATGATGGGAAATGCAGTTCCAGAAGTGAATGACACAGTGGGGAAGGAGGACATCTAGTGGACAAACAAGGGAACACATCCAGACACTGTGACAACTTGTGGCAGGAAGGGCAATTTTTCCCTTCGTCATTATCCGAATTGCCATTCCAGCCTATCACAGGCACCCCTGGACTATAAAAACGGTAATTGATTTGCTGCCTGGTATGCGTCACTGTTGTGAACCGATGTGTCGTTAACGTGCTTTCGTCACCGCTTCCCGGGAAGCGGGTGCAAGCAACCGAGCTGGTAAGCAGAAGACACTCTTAATTGTTTAGGTCATGATGTGTATTTAGTCACGCAAGGTGCATCTTGTCTAATGTGTATTTTAGAAATGCTGATCTGTGTTGGAGCGGGCCTCCGACCCTCCTGCTGTGCGAGCTTGGTGTGGTGTTGTCGCTGTTTGTATGAACTTGAGATTGACACTGGAGACGGTAGGAGAATTTGCCGCTTAATCTCTCGCTAATTGTTTTTAGTAGGTGCGTGTCTCGAAGCGCTAGTCAGTATTTTAAAATGTGACCCAATCTATTTCCTTTCTCAGCTGTGAGAACCCGATACAGTAAATGTTCTTTCTCTGCTTTGTCCCTCGCCAGTGAAAGCTACGGTTTCACAATCTCTCAGTAGAGCAGTGACTAGCTTTTTTCGACGATATCCACCAATGTCCCCACTGAGGTTGATGGGAAGTTGACCACATCCAGCCAAGTCCCTGCTGAGGTCAATTTGAAGCTCACTGAATCCAGCCAAGTCATTGCGGAGGCTGATGGGAAGCTAACAGTATCCAACAATGTCCCTGCTGAGGTTGATGGGAAGTTGACCAAATCCAACAATGTCCCTGCTGAGGTTGATGGGAAGCTAACAGTATCCAACAATGTCCCGAATGAGGTTGCTCGAAAGGGGACAGTGTCCAATGTGCCACCTGAGGTTGATGGGACGTTAGCAGAATCCAACAATGTCCCAGCTGAGGATGATGGTAAATGGGCAGCCTCCAGCAATATCTCAGCTGAGGTTGATGGGAAGCTAACAGTATCAAACAATGTCCCTGCTGATGTTGATGGGAAGCTCACAGTATCCAACAATGTCCCTGCTGAGGTTGATGGCAAGTTGACCGCATCCAGCCAAGTCCCTGCTGAGGTTGATGGGAAGCTTACTGAATCCAGCCATATCCCCACTGAGGTTGATGGGAAGCCAACGTTATCCAACAATGTCCCTGCTGAGGTTGATGGGAAGTTGACCACATCCAGCCAAGTCCCTGCTGAGGTCAATTTGAAGCTCACTGAATCCAGCCAAGTCATTGCGGAGGCTGATGGGAAGCTAACAGTATCCAACAATGTCCCTGCTGAGGTTGATGGGAAGTTGACCAAATCCAACAATGTCCCTGCTGAGGTTGATGGGAAGCTAACAGTATCCAACAATGTCCCGAATGAGGTTGCTCGAAAGGGGACAGTGTCCAATGTGCCACCTGAGGTTGATGGGACGTTAGCAGAATCCAACAATGTCCCAGCTGAGGATGATGGTAAATGGGCAGCCTCCAGCAATATCTCAGCTGAGGTTGATAGGAAGCTAACAGTATCAAACAATGTCCCTGCTGATGTTGATGGGAAGCTCACAGTATCCAACAATGTCCCTGCTGAGGTTGATGGCAAGTTGACCGCATCCAGCCAAGTCCCTGCTGAGGTTGATGGGAAGCTTACTGAATCCAGCCATATCCCCACTGAGGTTGATGGGAAGCTAACGTTATCCAACAATGTCCCTGCTGAGGTTGATGGAAACACAGGTTTCCCGGCAACGCGATCCGCGCGACCGGCTCGTTCTCTGTTTAGTGTCCCGCCAGCAGCAGGAGTAGTGAGCGTGACTTCAGCGCAGCTGGAAAAAGTACGACTGGATTAAAACTTTCCACGGTGGATGGTGCTTTTTCTGCACGATGCTCTGTAAGAGACTGTTTAGGAGGTTGTCTTGTTGTTTTTTGTTTGATTGGACTTTAGTTTCATGAGTCTGTTGGAAACTTTTGGAAATACGAATGGCCATGTTCTGTAGTGAAGACTTGATTTTTGAGGTAAGATAACCTGTATGTTTGTTTTTAATGTAATTTATTTGATTTGTTTAGATTGCATTCTCTGTATTGTATTGTATTGTAAATTGTATTGTACGAGTGCTGTTGCGAGCAGCAAAACAGTTTGCCTCAGCTTTTCAAAAATGACAATAAACGTTTAACAAACGTTTAAACTAACGTTAACTGTCTGTGTGAATATGTTTAAGTTGTTTTATATCTATGGATTTTATTGTAGCCAAGTAAAGTTTTGATTTGAGAGGCTATAAATGGATCAAACATGTTTAACTCGCTGTCGGGTGCTTGGTCGTCATAAAAAAATTGATAAAAAGAAATATTTGTCTTAATTAACTTTATAAAGAAATGAAAATAATCTAAAAGGTAACTACTTTGCCATTGAGGAGACATATCTGTTTAAATAACTGCTGCAACAGGGCAGGCTGTGTAAGGTGTTTTTTTTTGTTGTTGTTGTTGTTGTTTTTAAATAACGGGCTCGGGTCGGACTCGGGCTGATCATTCTGATGAGCTGTCGGACACGGGCCGGGCTAGGGCCTGGACGTCTCGGGCCAGGGCCGGGCTAGGGCCTAGATTTGAGGCCCGTGCAGGGCTCTACCACATCCAGCCAAGTCCCTACTGAGGTTGATGGTAAGCTAACAGTATCCAACAATGTCTCTGCTGAGGTTGATGGGAAGTTGACCACATCCAGCATTGTCCCTGCTGAGGTTGATGGGAAGCTAACAGTATCCAACAATGTCCCTGCTGAGGTTGATGGCAAGCTAACAGTCTCCAACAATGTCCCTGCTGAGGTTGGTTGGAAGTTGACCACATCCTGCCAAGTACCTACTGAGGTTGATGGTAAGCTAACAGTATCCAACAATGTCTCTGCTGAGGTTGATGGGAAGTTGACCACATCCAGCATTGTCCCTACTGAGGTAGATGGTAAGCTAACAGTATCCAACAATGTCCCTGCTGAGGTTGATGTAAAGCTAAAAGTATCCAACAATGTCCCTGCTGACGTTGATGGGAAGCTTACTGAATCCAGCCAAGTCCCTGCAGAGGTTGATGGCAAGCTAACAGTCTCCAACAATGTCCCTGCTGAGGTTGGTTGGAAGTTGACCACATCCAGCCAAGTCCCTACTGAGGTTGATGGTAAGCTAACAGTATCCAACAATGTCTCTGCTGAGGTTGATGGGAAGTTGACCACATCCAGCATTGTCCCTGCTGAGGTTGATGGCAAGCTAACAGTCTCCAACAATGTCCCTGCTGAAGTTGGTTGGAAGCTGACCACATCCAGCCAAGTCCCTACTGAGGTTGATGGTAAGCTAACAGTATCCAACAATGTCCCTACTGAGGTTGATGGGAAGTTGACCCCATCCAGCCGAGTCCCTGCTGAGGTTGATGGGAAGTTGGCAGTATCCAACAATATCCCTGCTGAGGTTGATGGGAAGCTAACAGTATCCAACAATGTCCCTGCTGAGGTTGTTGGGAAGCTAACAGTATCCAACAATGTCTCTGCTGAGGTTGATGGGAAGCTAACAGTGTCCAACAATGTCCCTACTGAGGTTGATGGGAAGTTGACCACATCCAGCCAAGTCCCTGCTGAGGTTGATCGGAAGCTAACCGTATCCAACAATGTCCCTGCTGAGGTTGATGGGAAGCTAACAGTATCCAACAATGTCCCTGCTGAGGTTGATGGGAAGCTAACAGGATCCAGCAGTGTCCCTACTGAGGTTGATGGGAAGCTAACAGTCTCCAACAATGTCCCTGCTGAGGTTGATGGGAAGTTGACCACATCCAGCATTGTCCCTGCTGAGGTTGATGGGAAGCTAACAGTATCCAACAATGTCCCTGCTGAGGTTGATGGGAAGCTAACAGTATCCAACAATGTCCCTGCTGAGGTTGATGGGAAGCTAACAGTATCCAACAATGTCTCTGCTGAGGTTGATGGGAAGCTAACAGTATCCAACAATGTGCCTGCTGAGGTTGATGGGAAGCTAACAGTATCCAACAATGTCCCTGCTGAGGTTGATGGGAAGCTAACAGTATCCAACAATGTCCCTGCTGAGGTTGATGGGAAGCTAATAGTATCCAACAATGTCCCTGCTGAGGTTGATGGGAAGTTGACCACATCCAGCATTGTCCCTGCTGAGGTTGATGGGAAGCTAACAGTATCCAACAATGTCCCTGCTGAGGTTGATGGGAAGCTAACAGTATCCAACAATGTCCCAGCTGAGGCTGATGGGAAGCTAACAGTATCCAACAATGTCCCTGCTGAGGCTGATGGGAAGCTAACAGTATCCAACAATGTCCCTGCTGAGGTTGATGGGAAGCTAACAGTATCCAACAATGTCCCTGCTGAGGTTGATGGGAAGGTAACAGTATCCTACGATGTCCCTACTGAGGTTGATGGGAAGTTGACCGCATCCAGCCAAGTCCCTGCTGAGGTCGATGGGAAGCTAACAGTATCCAACAATGTCCTTGCTGAGGGTAATGGGAAGCTAACAGTATCCAACAATGTCCCTGCTGAGGTTGATGGGAAGCTCACTGAATCCAGCCAAGTCCCTGCAGAGGTTGATGATTCAGCCAAGTTGACCGCATCCAGCCAAGTCCCTGCAGAGGTTGATGGGAAGTTAACAGTCTCCAACAATGTCCCTGCTGAGGTTGATGGGAAGCTAACAGTCTCCAACAATGTCCCTGCTCAGGTTGACGGGAAGTTGACGGCATCCAGCCGAGTCCCTGCTGAGGTTGATGGGAAGGTCACTGAATCCAGCCATATCCCTGGGATATGGGAAGCTATCCAGCCAAGTCCCAGCTGAGGTTGATGGGAAGCTAACAGTATCCAACAATGTCCCTGCGGAGGTTGATGGGAAGTTGACCGCATCCAGCAAAGTCCCTGCTGAGGTTGATGGGAAGCCAATAGTATCCAACAATGTCTCTGCTGAGGTTGATGGGAAGCTAACAGTCTCCAACAATATTCCTGCTGAGGTTGATGGGACATTGGCAGTATCCAAAAATGTCTCAGCTGAGGTTGATGGGAAATTGGCAGCATCCAGCAATGTCTCAGCTGAGGTTGATGGGAAGCTAACAGTATCCAACAATGTCCCTGCTGAGGTTGACGGGAAGCTAACAGTATCCAACAATGTCTCTGCTGAGGTTGATGGGAAGTTGACCACATCCAGCATTGTCCCTGCTGAGGTTGATGGCAAGCTAACAGTCTCCAACAATGTCCCTGCTGAGGTTGGTTGGAAGCTGACCACATCCAGCCAAGTCCCTACTGAGGTTGATGGTAAGCTAACAATATCCAACAATGTCCCTACTGAGGTTGATGGTAAGCTAACAGTATCCAACAATGTCCCTGCTGAGGTTGATGGGAAGTTGGCAGTATCAAACAATGTCCCTGCTGAGGTTGATGGGAAGCTAACAGTATCCAACAATGTCCCTGCTGAGGTTGTTGGGAAGCTAACAGTCTCCAACAATGTCCCTGCTAAGGTTGATGGGAAGCTAACAGTATCCAACAATGTCCCTGCTGAGGTTGTTGGGAAGCTAACAGTATCCAACAATGTCCCTGCTGAGGTTGATGGGAAGCTAACAGTGTCCAACAATGTCCCTACTGAGGTTGATGGGAAGCTAACAGTCTCCAACAATGTCCCTGCTGAGGTTGATGGGAAGCTAATAGTATCCAACAATGTCCCTGCTGAGGTTGATGGGAAGCTAATAGTATCCAACAATGTCCCTGCTGAGGTTGAGTGGAAGTTGACCACATCCAGCATTGTCCCTGCTGAGGTTGATGGGAAGCTAATCGTATCCAACAATGTCCCTGCTGAGGTTGATGGGAAGCCAACAGTATCCAACAATGTCCCTGCTGAGGTTGATGGGGAGCTAACAGGATCCAGCAGTGTCCCTACTGAGGTTGATGGGAAGCTAACAGTCTCCAACAATGTCCCTGCTGAGGTTGATGGGAAGCTAACAGTCTCCAACAATGTCCCTGCTGAGGATGATGGGAAGTTGACCACATCCAGCATTGTCCCTGCTGAGGTTGATGGGAAGCTAACAGTATCCAACAATGTCCCTGCTGAGGTTGATGGGAAGCTAACAGTATCCAACAATGTCCCTGCTGAGGTTGATGGGAAGCTAACAGTATCCAACAATGTCCCTGCTGAGGTTGATGGGAAGCTAACAGTATCCAACAATGTCCCTGCTGAGGTTGATGGGAAGCTAACAGTATCCAACAATGTCCCTGCTGAGGTTGATGGGAAGCTAACAGTATCCAACAATGTCCCTGCTGAGGTTGATGGGAAGTTGACCACATCCAGCATTGTCCCTGCTGAGGTTGATGGGAAGCTAACAGTATCCAACAATGTCCCTGCTGAGGTTGATGGGAAGCTAACAGTATCCAACAATGTCCCTGCTGAGGTTGATGGGAAGTTGACCGCATCCAGCCAAATCCCTGCTGAGGTCGATGGCAAGCTAACAGTATCCAACAATGTCCCTGCTGAGGGTGATGGGAAGCTAACAGTATCCAACAATGTCCCTGCTGAGGTTGATGGGAAGTTAGCAGTATCCAACAATGTCCCTGCTGAGGTTGATGGGAAGTTAGCAGTATCCAACAATGTCCCTGCTGAGGTTGATGGGAAGTTGACCGCATCCAGCCAAATCCCTGCTGAGGTCGATGGCAAGCTAACAGTATCCAACAATGTCCCTGCTGAGGGTGATGGGAAGCTAACAGTATCCAACAATGTCCCTGCTGAGGTTGATGGGAAGTTAGCAGTATCCAACAATGTCCCTGCTGAGGTTGATGGGAAGCTCACTGAATCCAGCCATATTCCCGCTGAGGTTGATGGGAAGTTGAACGCATCCAGCCAAGTCCCTGTAGAGGTTGATGGGAAGTTAACAGTCTCCAACAATGTCCCTGCTGAGGTTGATGGGAAGTTGACGGCATCCAGCCGAGTCCCTGCTGAGGTTGATGGGAAGGTCACTGAATCCATTCATATCCCTGGGATATGGGAAGCTATCCAGCCAAGTCCCAGCTGAGGTTGATGGGAAGCTAACAGTATCCAACAATGTCCCTGCGGAGGTTGATGGGAAGTTGACCGCATCCAGCAAAGTCCCTGCTGAGGTTGATGGGAAGCCAATAGTATCCAACAATGTCCCTGCTGAGGTTGATGGGAAGCTAACAGTCTCCAACAATGTTCCTGCTGAGGTTGACGGGAAGCTAACAGTATCCAACAATGTCCCTGCTGAGGTTGATGGGAAGCTAACAGTATCCAACAATGTCCCTGCTGAGGTTGATGGGAAGCTAATAGTATCCAACAATGTCCCTGCTGAGGTTGATGGGAAGCTAACAGTATCCAACAATGTCCCTGCTGAGGTTGATGGCAAGCTAACAGTATCCAACAATGTCCCTGCTGAAGTTGATGGGAAGCTAAAAGTGTCCAAAAATGTCTCAGCTGAGGTTGATGGGAAATTGGCAGCATCCAGCAATGTCTCAGCTGAGGTTGATGGGAAGCTAACAGTATCCAACAATGTCCCTGCTGAGGTTGACGGGAAGCTAACAGTATCCAACAATGTCCCTGCTGAGGTTGACAGGAAGCTAACAGTATCCAACAATGTCCCTGCTGAGGTTGACGGGAAGCTATCGATATC
This sequence comes from Pimephales promelas, assembly GCF_016745375.1. The sequence continues at coordinate 6,799,671 of NW_024121444.1, forward strand.
CAACAATGTCAAGAATGAAGTTAAATTTGCCAGACTTGAGCACAAGCACTCCGAGGTTAATTGATTTAACTTTCAGATCTTGATTTTAGTCAATAAAACAGCTTTTTTACTGGAAAATATCTGCTCTTTTGTTTGATTTATCCTCTTTTGCAATGTGTCCCAATGAACATCTACTGTCCTCAAATATTCCAATGAGGTTTTCATTGCAACTTTAAATGTCTGTCACGATTCCTGTCTTGTGTTTTCCTTGTCTTGTGTGGACTTTAGTTATTTCCTGTTTCTGTGCCATGTTTTGTAGTCCTTTGTAGTTTTTCTTGTTTATAAGTTTCCCCAGGTGTTTCTGATTTACCACACCCCCTTGTTCCCTCATTTAGCTTGTTTGTCTGTGTATTTAAACCCCTGTGTTTCAGTTGTTGGGTGTCGGTCGATGTTTCACTGTAGCGTTGTTTCGAGTTCTTGTTTCTGAGTTTTGTTCTGAGTTCCTGTTTCCAAGTTCTTTGTTCTCCGTGGATTTCTCTTTTTGTTTTGTTTATTATTATTATTAAAAACTGCTTACTGCATTTGGATTCCTCCTTGCTTCCTCAACGTTACAGAGAAACATCGACCGACACCCAACAACTGAAACACAGGGGTTTAAATACACAGACAAACAAGCTAAATGAGGGAACAAGGGGGTGTGGTAAATCAGAAACACCTGGGGAAACTTATAAACAAGAAAAACTACAAAGGACTACAAAACATGGCACAGAAACAGGAAATAACTGAAGTCCACACAAGACAAGGAAAACACAAGACAGGAATCGTGACAATGTCCAAGTCTGATTTGTTTTGGGGCCTGAGAACTGGTTCTGAAGTGGAAGATTTTGAAAATGAACATGTAATATGCATTTGTAGTTTGCACAGATGATAAATTGAGTACATGAGTACTTAACCAAAAGAATAATGGTGGACTTTGTGCTGCAGTTTAACACTTCTCCAATGTGTAGCTTTACTAAAAACAGTGGAGATCTATTTAAATGCATATAAGAATGCTTGTGCACAGGCATGTATAAGGGATAGCCAAATACTGGCCAGGCAGCAGAATGGTGTTTTTAGTTGTTTTTGTTGATATGTGAATGGCAATCTCTTGTGGCTGTGATGCCGTCTGTATGTAGAACCTCACATATCTTTTAATACTTTGTTGATTAAAATGCATCATAAAACTGCATTTAAAAATTGGCACAATGTGGGTTTTTGGTGAGTATTGCATGTCCCTGTGCAGAATGTGAAGTCACCTTTTTGAAGCACTTTATACAAGTTGTTTGAAAAGCGCTTTACAATGTGCATTTCAGCTGAAGCCAGTTCAGTTGAAAATAAATCATTACATTAATTTAATCTGTAAAGCAGTTGCAAAAAAGTCATCCAATTCAGTTTTCATACAGCATTGTTATTAGATCAAAAATATTGTTGAATTTAAGTATTGTGAAACTTTTACTGATAATTTACTCACCCCCGTGTCATCCAATATGTCCGTGTCATTCATTCTTCAGTCAAAAAGAAATTAAAGTTTTAGATGAAAACATTCCAGAATTGTTCTCCATATAACGAACTTTACTGGGCACCAAACGGTTCAAAGTCCAAAATACAGTTACAGTGCAAACTGTTCAAACGGCTTTAAATGATTCCAGACAATGAATAAGTGTCTTATCAAGTGAAACGATCGCTCATTTATAAAAAAATAAATACAAAAGTTTAAGTTTTATAAGCTCAAATGTTCACCTTGCTCTGTTCTGTGATGCGTGTTTGTGACTATCCTGTTTGAACTCGTTCATCAAAATGAACTAATTTTTTTCGAGTCATTTGGTTGATTAAACAAATGAAATGAACAAATTGACTTGGAAAAAGATTCATTAATTTTGATGTTTGCACTGAAACTGTCTTTTGGATCTTGAACCGTTTGGTGCCCAGTAAAGTGATTTATATGGAGAAAAATCATGGAATGTTTTCATCAAAAACCTTAATTTCTTTTCAAGTGAAGAAAGAAAGACATGGACTTTTCTTTATAGTCCCTACCCTGCCCCCAAGGTTGTTTCTCTAAGCCAAATGAAGATATGCCTTAACCATAACTAACACTTTGTTAGATTTGCTTATCTTATAGTGGAGGCCCTCTGTCTCGGTCATACTCATCAGCCACACATTACTTTTTGTCAAGCAATGTATACAAGGTCATACAGATTATTCTGTTCTGACTAATTGCGTAGGTTGAGCAAAGCCAGCAAACTGTCATATGCAATGGTGAAAGTCTCAAATTAGTCAAGTCTTGTTTGTCTCAAACAGTTTGCATGTTCTTCACTGTACGGAAACAGAACAGACATCATATTTAATGGCGAAGCAATCAAATCTGTGACACATGTTAAATATTTAGGAATAATAATAGGAAAACACCTGTCATTTAAAAAGCAAGTAAGAAGGGTTATAAAATAATGTTAAATTTAATTTAAATAATTTTTAATTTCTCAATCAGCTGCACTTTTTTTGTACATACTCTGATCCTCCCTCACTTGTCGTAGTGTATAACAACTTGGTCACAAGGAGGTGCAACTTCACTTAAGCTGGTGTACTTCCTCCATAAACAAATTATGAAAGTGCTTGACAAAAAAACAAGGGACTATCATCATTGTCCTATTTTATAATGGTTCAATTTTTTAAATTTTAATAATTTTGTATTTTATACTGTTGTAAAAAATCTATTCATAATCTTGCTCCCCCTCCTCGTGCCTGGCCCATAACGGAAGCACTTTGGACTACAGCATCTGCCTGGTGAGATTGGAGATTTTTCGGTTAGAGTAGTGGGGATATGGAGTTCCTTACCCACAAAAATCCGAAGCACTGATAGCTCCTCAATTTTAAAAAAACACGCTCAAGTCCTAGCTACTAGAACAAATCTGCAACCATTAATGACTGTGTTGTAAATTATCGGTTTTATATACTGATGTAGTAAATCTTACATTCCTGGACATATGTATTGTTATGTTTTATGTGGTCTATATGTAATATTGTTTGCTTTTTTATTTGTTTACCTGCCCAGAAGTAAAGGTAGCAGATGTAAATGAGCTATTAGCTTACTCTGCTGCAATTACTTTTAATTGTGCATTGTCCCTGTAAAAATAAACAATAAAATGAACTGAAATTAAAGGCTTAACAGACTTAGCATATACAACTTGAAAAAAGAACTCCAGAAATAGGTTTGCTGGATTTGCTTCTCAATATTTTTTCTATATTGTTCATATTTACCGACACATAGCCAGCTTAACATTAAGTCAGTCACCTCAGAAAAATTAAATTACTTCTAATATTATATTCCTTATTACACTGGCAGAATCTGTTCTTGTGTTCAGCATAAACTCATCATGATGGTTTTTCATACAACAAGACTTGTAATAATATGTCATCTTGATTCTCAAGTAAATGTATCTTGATTTAAGAATGTTTAGATTCTCAGGAAGAAAATCTTTTTATTAATATTTGTATTTTTCAATTTTTCATGACAAAAACCTTTGATTTGTTCACTGCTTGCAGAATAGTACTCTGGTAAAAGTAGCAACAGTAATATCTTGACTAATTTTTTTTTAATGTTTGACAGTAGTTTTTAAAATAAAGTAGTGCAATGAGCTCAATAATTTTTCAACCAACCAATCAGTGCACGGGAATGTTAACGAGCAGATCCTCTGTCACTTATTTCACAGGAACAAACCCAGGTGATGAAAATCTGTGTTTTTTTTAAAAGCCCTGGCTTGAAGACTGTTTTAAGTAAGCACAGAGAGGATGGTGGTTGTGTCATCTGTAATCAAGATGGCAATTTTATACTTTATGCTTTTGGTCTTTTTGTGTCATCAACTGGTGCCTAATGGTAAAGCTGTTTTCACTTTAGTGAAATGTTTTAAATGTGAAATACTGGGTGTGAGTGGGGGGTTAATAGAGAAATGATGCTGCTAATTTTTCAGGCAGTGATCTGCTCTAGATTATGGGTGCTTTGTGTATGGATCTGCTTCCAAAACTGTTCTAGCTAGGTTACATGCGGTGCAAGCAAGGGCTTTGGGGCTTTGCTGTGGAGCCTTTAGAACGTCCCCAGTTCCTGCACTATTCATTGAAATGGGAGAAATGCCCTTATGGTTAAGATGTATTAAATTAGGTTAACAGTACTAGGTAAAACTTAGTGTGTGTAATCATACCTTCCCAGCAAGGTGTCTGTAACAAGAGGTTGCTGGACCTAATAGATATAATAGATTTTTTTTTTTTTTTGTCATAGTAAATCAGTGGACCGGGAAGATGAGCATGGATCAGGGAGGTGTTGTAGAGCACACAAGTTGGTTACCAATACCATATTGGGTGTTGCCTGAAATGACTATTGAGCTTGGTTTTCTACAGGGAAAAAAGATAAGTGGGAAGTGGCACCAAAAATAGAGGAATATCTTAATTTAATTAGAGCACAATGATTGTTTTTACAGCTGGATCTCGAGTTCCAGTTAGTGGGGTGTATGTGGAGTAGCTAGGGTTGGCATATTTTTAATGGAAGCTCTGTCTTCACTGCTGAATTAATGGCAATTTTATTGGCTCTATGGTGGATTGAGGAAGTCAAACCTAGAGAAGTTATTATATGCTCTGATTCTGTTGGTGCTCTAGATAATTTAAAAGTAGGAAAATCTAAAGCTCGTCCTGACCTTGTCAATGACGTGTTGAATGTGGTTTTTAGTACTAGGTTTATTTGCAACATCAGTTTTTGCTGGGTTCCCGGGCACGCTGGGAGGAGGGGTAATGAATGGGTGGATAATATTGCAAAGGAGAGCTTAGGAAGAGAAGTAGATGTCCATGTATTATAAGGGAGAGTGGAATTAAGAGAGAAAATTTGAAGAGGGATCATAAAAGAATTGCAGAGAGGGTGGGGAAAGGATATTAGGGGTAGAATTACTTTTCTGTACAACCTGAATTTAGGAAAAGATGCTCGTAACATTTTGTTCTGCAGGGACTCAGTTAAAAATGTGCAGATTGAGATTGGGGCACTATGGGTTAAATTATTCTTTGCACATTGTAGAGAAGCATGTTTCTGGCTTGTGTGAGTGGGAGTCTTGAGACTATGTATAGGGCATGTTTTCCTGTAATGCAGTGATGAACATAAACTGATCTCCAAGGCAGTTCTTCAATTCTTGCATGACACATGATTGTAAGAATTTAGTTCAAACTTTGACCTGTGGTGGGCAGTAATACGCTCAGCAGCGTCTACACTGCTGGAGTCTTGCAAGAAGATGAAGTGTAAATACATTTGTAACTTTTACTTTGCATCTTGTTTTCAGGATTTGCCTCTCCAGTTGGGCGTCATTTTTTCCAGACTGATATTGAACAAGCACGCTTGGAGAGCAAAGGTTTGTAACTATGGTTAACATAGTTTTCTTCTGTTGTTGTTTTCTTATATTATGCAAAGATAACTTAACAAGGCCTGATTACTTGTATTCAAATAACACGTCTTATTTTCCAGATGGTCCCTTGTCTGTCCCTTGTGTGAACAGACAAAATTCAACAGGGCCAGTGGTAGTGAAGTGTGAAATGGCTGTTGAGATGTCTTTGCCAAATGCATCTGGGCTAACTATCCAAAAAGGTGACTTGTGCTGATGTTATGAAGTTGACAAAGAAACTGAGGAAAGAGACTTTTTTTTTTTCTCTCTTTATTAAAACCAATATTTTTTAGGCATTGATTGGAAATTGGTGGAGATTCCTGCTGAGGTGGATAAGAAATTAACAGCATCAAGCAGTGTCCCAGCTGAAGCGTCCAGCCGTGACGGAGCTGAGGTTGATCGGAAGTTGACAGCATCCAGCCATGTCCCTGCTGAGGTTGGTGGGAAGCTAACAGTATCCAACAATGTCCCTTCTGAGGTTGATGGGAAGTTGACCACATCCAGCCAAGTCCCTGCTGAGGTTGATGGGAAGCTAAAAGTATCCAACAGTGTCCCTGCTGAGGTTGATGGGAAGCTAACAGTATCCAACAATGTCCCCACTGAGGTTGATGGGAAGTTGACCGCATCCAGCCAAGTCCCTGCTGAGGTTGATGGGAAGCTAAAAGTATCCAACAATGTCCCAGCTGAGGTTGATGGGAAGTTGACCGCATCCAGCCAAGTCCCTGCTGAGGTTGATGGGAAGCCAACAGTATCCAACAATGTCCCCACTGAGGTTGATGGAAAGTTGACCGCATCCAGCCAAGTCCCTGCTGAGGTTCATGGGAAGCTAAAAGTATCCAACAATGTCCCAGCTGAGGTTGATGGGAAGTTGACCGCATCCAGCCAAGTCCCTGCTGAGGTTGATGGGAAGCCAACAGTATCCAACAATGTCCCCACTGAGGTTGATGGGAAGTTGACCGCATCCAGCCAAGTCCCTGCTGAGGTTCATGGGAAGCTAAAAGAATCCAACAATGTCCCAGTTGAGGTTGACGGGAAGTTGACCGCATCCAGCCAAGTCCCTGCTAAGGTTGATGGGAAGCCAACAGTATCCAACAATGTCCCCGCTGAGGCTGATGAGAAGCTAAAAGTATCCAACATTGTCCCCACTGAGGTTGATGGGAAGCTAACACCATCCAACAATGTCCCAGATGATGTTGATTGGAAGCTAACAGTATCCAACAATATCCCCACTGAGATTGATGGGAAGTTGACAGCATCCAGCCAAGTCCCTGCGGAGGCTGATGGAAAGCTAACAGTGTCCAACAATGTCCCAGATGAAGTTGATGGGAATCTAACAGTATCCAACAATGTCACTGCTGAGGTAGAAGGGAAGTTGACAGCATCCAGCCAAGTCACCACTGAGGTTGATGGGAAGCCAACAGTATCCAATAACGTCCCCGCTGAGGTAGAAGGGAAGTTGACAGCATCCAGCCAAGTCCCTGCTGAGGTAGAAGGGAAGTTGACCGCATCCAGCCAAGTCCCTGCTGAGGTTGATGGGAAGCTAACAGTATCCAACAATGTCCCTGCTGCGGTTGATGGGAAGCTAACACCATCCAGCAGTGTCCCCGCTGAGGTTGATGGGAAGCCAACAGTATCCAACAATGTCCCCGCTGGGGTTGATGGGAAGTTGGCGGCATCCAGCCAAGTCCCTGCTGAGGTTGATGGGAAGCTAAAAGTATCCACCAATGTCCCAGCTGAGGTTGATGGGAAGTTGACCGCATCCAGCCAAGTCCCTGCTGTGGTAGATGGCAAGCCAACAGTATCCAACAATGTCCCTGCTGAAGCTGACGGGAAGCTAACAGTATCCAACAATGTCCCCGCTGAGGTTGATGGAAAGTTGACAGCATCCAACGATGTCCCCGCTGAGGTTGATGGAAAGTTGACAGCATCCACCCAAGTCCCTGCTGAGGCTGATGAGAAGCTGAAAGTATCCAACAATGTCCCCACTGAGGTTGATGGGAAGTTGACCACATCCAGCCAAGTCCCTGCTGAGGTTGATGGGAAGTTAACAGTATCCAGCCATATCCCAGCTGATGTTAATGGGAAGCTAACAGTATCCAACAATGTCCCCGCTGAGGTTGATGGGAAGCCAACAGTATCCAACAATGTCCCCACTGAGGTTGATGGGAAGTTGACCGCATCCAACAATGTCCCTGCTGAGGTTGATGGGAAGCTAACAGTATCCAACAATGTCCCCGCTGAGGTTGATGGGAAGTTGACAGCATCCAGCCAAGTCCCTGCTCAGGTTGATGGGAAGTTGACCACATCCAGCCAAGTCCCTGCTGAGGTTGATGGGAAGCTAAGAGTATCCAACAATGTCCCCGCTGAGTTTGATGGGAAGCTAACAGTATCCAACAATGTCCCTGCTGAGGTTGATGGGAAGCTAACAGTATCCAACAATGTCCCCGCTGAGGTTGATGGGAAGCTAACAGTATCCAACAATGTCCCTGCTGAGGTTGATGGGAAGCTAACAGTATCCAACAATGTCCCCACTGAGGTTGATGGGAAGTTGACCGCATCCAACAATGTCCCTGCTGAGGTTGATGGGAAGCTAACAGTATCCAACAATGTCCCCGCTGAGGTTGATGGGAAGTTGACCGCATCCAGCCAAGTCCCTGCTGAGGTTGATGGCAAGCCAACAGTATCCAACAATGTCCCTGCTGAAGCTGACGGGAAGCTAACAGCATCCAACAATGTCCCTGCTGAGGTTTATGGGAAGCTAACAGTATCCAACAATGTCCCCGCTGAGGTTGATGGGAAGTTGACCGCATCCAACAATGTCCCTGCTGAGGTTGATGGGAAGCTAACAGTATCCAACAATGTCCCCGCTGAGGTTGATGGGAAGTTGACCGCATCCAGCCTAGTCCCTGCTGAGGTTGATGGCAAGCCAACAGTATCCAACAATGTCCCTGCTGAAGCTGACGGGAAGCTAACAGCATCCAACAATGTCCCTGCTGAGGTTGATGGGAAGCTAACAGTATCCAACAATGTCCCGACTGAGGTTGATGGGAAGCTAACAGTACCCAACAATGTCCCCGCTGAGGTTGATGGGAAGTTGACCGCATCCAACAATGTCCCTGCTGAGGTTGATGGCAAGCTAACAGTATCCAACAATGTCCCGACTGAGGTTGATGGGAAGCTAACAGTACCCAACAATGTCCCCGCTGAGGTTGATGGGAAGTTGACCGCATCCAACAATTTCCCTGCTGAGGTTGATGGGAAGCTAAAAGTATCCAACAATGTCCCGACTGAGGTTGATGGGAAGCTAACAGTATCCAACAATGTCCCCGCTGAGGTTGATGGGAAGCTAACAGTATCCAACAATGTCCCTGCTGAGGTTGATGGGAAGCTAACAGTATCCAACAATGTCCCAGCTGAGGTTGATGGGAAGCCAACAGTATCCAACAATGTCCCTGCTGAATCTGACGGGAAGCTAACAGTATCCAACGATGTCCCCGCTGAGGTTGATGGAAAGTTGACCGCATCCACCCAAGTCCCTGCTGAGGCTGATGAGAAGCTAAAAGTATCCAACAATGTCCCAGCTGAGGTTGATGGGAAGACAACAGTATCCAACAATGTCCCCACTGAGGTTGATGGGAAGTTGACCGCATCCAACAATGTCCCTGCTGAGGTTGATGGGAAGCTAACAGTATCCAACAATGTCCCGACTGAGGTTGATGGGAAGCTAACCGTATCCAACAATGTCCCAGCTGAGGTTGATGGGAAGCCAACAGTATCCAACAATGTCCCCGCTGAGGTTGATGGAAAGTTGACCGCATCCACCCAAGTCCCTGCTGAGGCTGATGAGAAGCTAAAAGTATCCAACAATGTCCCCACTGAGGTTGATGGGAAGCCAACAGTATCCAACAATGTCCCCACTGAGGTTGATGGGAAGTTGACCGCATCCAACAATGTCCCTTCTGAGGTTGTTGGGAAGCTAACAGTATCCAACAATGTCCCCGCTGAGGTTGATGGGAAGTTGACAGCATCCAGCCAAGTCCCTGCTCAGGTTGATGGGAAGTTGACAGCATCCAGCCAAGTCCCTGCTGAGGTTGATGGGAAGCTAAGAGTATCCAACAATGTCCCCGCTGAGGTTGATGGGAAGCTAACAGTATCCAACAATGTCCCCGCTGAGGTTGATGGGAAGTTGACAGCATCCAGCCAAGTCCCTGCTCAGGTTGATGGGAAGTTGACAGCATCCAGCCAAGTCCCTGCTGAGGTTGATGGGAAGCTAAGAGTATCCAACAATGTCCCCGCTGAGGTTGACTGGAAGCTAACAGTATCCAACAATGTCCCTGCTGAGGTTGATGGGAAGCTAACAGTATCCAACAATGTCCCCGCTGAGGTTGATGGGAAGTTGACTGCATCCAACAATGTCCCTGCTGAGGCTGATGGGAAGCTAACAGTATCCAACAATGTCCCTGCTGAGGTTGATGGGAAGCTAACATTATCCAACAATGTCCCCACTGAGGTTGATGGGAAGCTAACAGTATCCAACAATGTCCCCACTGAGGTTGATGGGAAGTTGACCGCATCCAACAATGTCCCTGCTGAGGTTGATGGGAAGCTAACAGTATCCAACAATGTCCCAGCTGAGGTTGATGGGAAGCCAACAGTATCCAACAATGTCCCCACTGAGGTTGATGGGAAGTTGACCGCATCCAACAATGTCCCTGCTGAGGTTGATGGGAAGCTAACAGTATCCAACAATGTCCCGACTGAGGTTGATGGGAAGCTAACCGTATCCAACAATGTCCCAGCTGAGGTTGATGGGAAGCCAACAGTATCCAACAATGTCCCCACTGAGGTTGATGGGAAGTTGACAGCATCCAACAATGTCCCTGCTGAGGTTGATGGGAAGTTGACCGCATCCAACAATTTCCCTGCTGAGGTTGATGGGAAGTTGACCGCATCCAACAATGTCACTGCTGAGGTTGATGGGAAGCTAACAGTATCCAACAATGTCCCGACTGAGGTTGATGGGAAGCTAACAGTATCCAACAATGTCCCCGCTGAGGTTGATGGGAAGCTAACAGTATCCAACAATGTCCCTGCTGAGGTTGATGGGAAGCTAACAGTATCCAACAATGTCCCAGCTGAGGTTGATGGGAAGTTGACCGCATCCAACAATGTCCCTGCTGAGGTTGATGGGAAGCTAACAGTATCCAACAATGTCCCGACTGAGGTTGATGGGAAGCTAACAGTATCCAACAATGTCCCTGCTGAGGTTGATGGGAAGCTAACAGTATCCAACAATGTCCCAGCTGAGGTTGATGGGAAGCTAACAGTATCCAACAATGTCCCGACTGAGGTTGATGGGAAGCTAACAGTATCCAACAATGTCCCTGCTGAGGTTGATGGGAAGCTAACAGTATCCAACAATGTCCCAGCTGAGGTTGATGGGAAGCTAACAGTATCCAACAATGTCCCAGCTGAGGTTGATGGGAAGCCAACAGTATCCAACAATGTCCCCACTGAGGTTGATGGGAAGTTGACAGCATCCAACAATGTCCCTGCTGAGGTTGATGGGAAGTTGACCGCATCCAACAATGTCCCTGCTGAGGTTGATGGGAAGCTAACAGTATCCAACAATGTCCCGACTGAGGTTGATGGGAAGCTAACAGTATCCAACAATGTCCCTGCTGAGGTTGATGGGAAGCTAACAGTATCCAACAATGTCCCCACTGAGGTTGATGGGAAGTTGACAGCATCCAACAATGTCCCTGCTGAGGTTGATGGGAAGTTGACCACATCCAACAATGTCCCTGCTGAGGTTGATGGCAAGCCAACAGTATCCAACAATGTCCCTGCTGAAGCTGACGGGAAGCTAACAGCATCCAACAATGTCCCTGCTGAGGTTGATGGCAAGCCAACAGTATCCAACAATGTCCCTGCTGAGGTTGATGGGAAGTTGACAGCATCCAACAATGTCCCTGCTGAGGTTGATGGGAAGTTGACCGCATCCAACAATGTCCCTGCTGAGGTTGATGGGAAGCTAACAGTATCCAACAATGTCCCTGCTGAGGTTGATGGGAAGCTAACAGTATCCAACAATGTCCCAGCTGAGGTTGATGGGAAGCCAACAGTATCCAACAATGTCCCAGCTGAGGTTGGTGGGAAGCCAACAGTATCCAACAATGTCCCCACTGAGGTTGATGGGAAGTTGACAGCATCCAACAATGTCCCTGCTGAGGTTGATGGGAAGTTGACCGCATCCAACAATGTCCCTGCTGAGGTTGATGGGAAGGTAACAGTATCCAACAATGTCCCGACTGAGGTTGATGGGAAGCTAACAGTATCCAACAATGTCCCTGCTGAGGTTGATGGGAAGCTAACAGTATCCAACAATGTCCCAGCTGAGGTTGATGGGAAGCCAACAGTATCCAACAATGTCCCTGCTGAGGTTGATGGGAAGTTGACTGCATCCAACAATGTCCCTGCTGAGGTTGATGGCAAGCCAACAGTATCCAAAAATGTCCCTGCTGAAGCTGACGGGAAGCTAACAGCATCCAACAATGTCCCTGCTGAGGTTGATGGGAAGTTGACCTCATCCAACAATGTCCCTGCTGAGGTTGATGGCAAGCCAACAGTATCCAACAATGTCCCTGCTGAGGTTGATGGCAAGCCAACAGTATCCAACAATGTCCCTGCTGAAGCTGACGGGAAGCTAACAGCATCCAACAATGTCCCCGCTGAGGTTGATGGGAAGTTGACCGCATCCAACAATTTCCCTGCTGAGGTTGATGGCAAGCCAACAGTATCCAACAATGTCCCTGCTGAAGTTGATGGGAAGCTAACGGTATCCAACAATGTCCCCGCTGAGGTTGATGGGAAGTTGACCACATCCAGACAAGTCCCTGCTGAGGTTGATGGGAAGCTAACAGTATCCAACAATGTCCCAGCTGAGGTTGATGGGAAGCCAACAGTTTTAAACAATGTCCCTGATGAGGTTGATGGGAAGCTAACAGTATCCAACAATGTCCTGACTGAGGTTGATGGGAAGCTAACAGCATCCAACAATGTCCCTGCTGAAGCTGACGGGAAGCTAACAGCATCCAACAATGTCCCCGCTGAGGTTGATGGGAAGTTGACCGCATCCAACAATGTCCCTGCTGAGGTTGATGGCAAGCTAACAGTATCCAACAATGTCCCGACTGAGGTTGATGGGAAGCTAACAGCATCCAACAATGTCCCTGCTGAAGCTGACGGGAAGCTAACAGCATCCAACAATGTCCCCGCTGAGGTTGATGGGAAGTTGACCGCATCCAACAATGTCCCTGCTGAGGTTGATGGGAAGCTAACAGTATCCAACAATGTCCCGACTGAGGTTGATGGGAAGCTAACAGTATCCAACAATGTCCCTGCTGAAGCTGACGGGAAGCTAACAGCATCCAACAATGTCCCCGCTGAGGTTGATGGGAAGTTGACCGCATCCAACAATGTCCCTGCTGAGGTTGATGGCAAGCCAACAGTATCCAACAATGTCCCTGCTGAAGCTGACTGGAAGCTAACAGCATCCAACAATGTCCCCGCTGAGGTTGATGGGAAGTTGACCGCATCCAACAATGTCCCTGCTGAGGTTGATGGCAAGCTAACAGTATCCAACAATGTCCCAGCTGAGGTTGATGGGAAGTTGACAGCATCTAACAATGTCCCTGCTGAGGTTGATGGGAAGTTGACCGCATCCAACAATGTCCCTGCTGAGGTTGATGGGAAGCTAACAGTATCCAACAATGTCCCAGCTGAGGTTGATGGGAAGTTGACAGCATCTAACAATGTCCCTGCTGAGGTTGATGGGAAGTTGACCGCATCCAACAATGTCCCTGCTGAGGTTGATGGGAAGCTAACAGTATCCAACAATGTCCCTGCTGAGGTTGATGGGAAGCCAACAGTATCCAACAATGTCCCAGCTGAGGTTGATGGGAAGCCAACAGTATCCAACAATGTCCCAGCTGAGGTTGATGGGAAGCTAACAGTATCCAACAATGTCCCTGCTGAGGTTGATGGGAAGCTAACAGTATCCAACAATGTCCCAGCTGAGGTTGATGGGAAGCCAAGAGTATCCAACAATGTCCCCACTGAGGTTGATGGGAAGTTGACCGCATCCAACAATGTCCCTGCTGAGGTTGATGGGAAGCTAACAGTATCCAACAATGTCCCTGCTGAGGTTGATGGGAAGCCAACAGTATCCAACAATGTCCCAGCTGAGGTTGATGGGAAGCTAACAGTATCCAACAATGTCCCAGCTGAGGTTGATGGGAAGCTAACAGTATCCAGCAATGTCCCTGCTGAGGTTGATGGGAAGCTAACAGTATCCAACAATGTCCCAGCTGAGGTTGATGGGAAGCTAACAGTATCCAACAATGTCCCAGCTGAGGTAGATGGGAAGCTAACAGTATCCAACAATGTCCCAGATGAGGTTGATGGGAACCCAACAGTATCAAACAATGTCCCTGCTGAGGTTGATGGGAAGCCAATAGTATCCAACAATGTCCCAGCTGAGGTTGATGGGAAGCTAACAGTATCCAACAATGTCCCAGATGAGGTTGATGGGAACCCAACAGTATCAAACAATGTCCCTGCTGAAGTTGATGGGAAGCTAACGGTATCCAACAATGTCCCCGCTGAGGTTGATGGGAAGTTGACCACATCCAGACAAGTCCCTGCTGAGGTTGATGGGAAGCTAACAGTATCCAACAATGTCCCAGCTGAGGTTGATGGGAAGCCAACAGTTTTAAACAATGTCCCTGATGAGTTTGATGGGAAGCTAACAGTATCCAACAATGTCCCCCCTGAGGTTGATGGGAAGTTGACCACATCCAGACAAGTCACTGCTGAGGTTGATGGGAAGTTAACACCATCCAACAATGTCCCAGCTGAGGTTGATGGGAAGCTAAAAGTATCCAAAAATGTCCCTGCTGAGGTTGATGGGAAGTTGACAGTATCCAACAATGTCCCTGCTGAGGTTGATGGGAAAAGGACCTCATTTAGCAGTGTCCCCCCTGAGGTTGATGGGAAGCTAACAGTATCCTACAATGTCCCTGCTGAGGTTGATGGGAACTTGACCGCATCCAGCAGTGTCCCCAATGAAGGTACTGGAAAGTGGACTGTATCCAACAATGTCCCACCTAAGGTTGATGGGAAATGGACCGCATCCAGCAGTGTCCCAGCTGAGGTTGATGGGAAGCTAACCGTATCCAACAATGTCCCCGCTGAGGTTAATGGGAAGTTGACTGCATCCAGCAATATCCTCTCTGAACAGTCCACCCAAATCCCTTTTGAGTTTGAGGGGTATTTGACTGCATCCAGCCAAGTCCCTGCTCAGGATAATGGGAAGTTGCTTGAGCACAAGCATTCAGATTAATTGATTTGACTTTTAGATCTTGATTTTAGTTAATAAAACCAGCTTTTTTTTCTCGAAAGTTTCTTCTCTTGTTTGATTATTCTCTTTTGCATAACATGTCCTAGTTATCTAATGTTTTCAAAAAAGAATTCCAAAAAGGTATCATATTTCATTGTATTTTTAAAGGTCCAAGTCTGCTTTGTTTTGGGCCATGAAAATTGGGTCTTAAATGCAAGTTTGAAAGAATGTATCATCTGTGAACTACAAATACATATTACATGTTCAGAGCACTTGTTAAATGAACAATGGTGGACTGTTTGTGCTGCTCAATAAATAGTTTATTAACACTTCATTAGCAAAGTTTAGGTTTACTACAAACAGTGGAGATGTATTTAAATGCATATAAGAATGCTTGTGCACAGGCATGTAGAAGGGATATAGGCAGGGCTCGACTGGGACAAATCAGCCCTGGACACTTCATCCAGACCGGCCCACTATGCATGTAAACACGCGTACAGACACGCATCTACACATGCATTAATCTGCATGTAAAAATGACTGATTAGATTGTATTTACTATCAAAACCAAGAAAAAAACTATTAAAATAAAAAACAAAGAAAATGGAAATGATTTTACAAGGCTTTATTGTAAATAACTGGTCTTAATTTATGTGCAGCTTATTCTAATAGAAATATTAATGCTTAGGGTATACTGTGTGTGTGTGTGTGTGTGTGTGTGTGTGTGTATATATATATATATATATATATATAAAATGCAGTTTTCATTATGATAATTATTTAATGACACAAATGAAAATATAATAAACATCATGTAATATACTGCACATATTTAGCAAAATACTCCTCTATAGCTGTTTTTCAACTCAACTATGTGCTGTGGTGGTTAAATACCTGCAGGTAATGAACCTGCGTGAAGTTGGCCCCCCACCCAACGCAAAACGTCGTCAAAATATGCTCAATCGTTTGTGCTCCGTTTGTGCTGGTTTGTGCTGTAAAAAGTTTCGTTTGTGCTGCTTCGGTTTTTTAGATATTAAAATAATATTTTTAGGTCATTCTGAGGTCACTCAGCCCCCCCACATGATCAAAATTCACCCAAAATAGTTAATATCACTTAAGTCTTTTGCTGGCCTTCCAGCAAATAATTCATTGATTTTAACACATTTGGTGGCATCTGCCTCAAGTTCTTGTCGTTTTGTCTCTCTCAACTTCTCAGCCCCCCGTTTACATTTAGAGATTTTATGCTTTAACATGAATTTCGTTGCACATGAAAAAAGCGGCCGCTTTTCAAGTCTAGAACTTGAATTTGATTCCGATTGGCCAATGTTGAGTGAACACGTCATGTGTCCTCTTCACACAGTTAGATCTGTCAGTCTCGCAGCTCACGTCAGCTTCATGCGACTTCATGAGAGAGACACATAAGCCAGGAATTGGACAATACAACAATGTATTTACGATAGTGATGTACTTGCGATATTTACAATTAATAATGATTTAAAAACAAAATACAAAACATGCAAGCCCAACCAGACCGCGGCCCACCGGGAATCTTCCGGTAGTTCCGCTGGCCAGTACATGCCTGGATATAGACAGCAGAATGTTGATCTATGTGAATGGGGATCTCTTGTGGCTGTAATGTCATCTTTATGTGAAACCTCACACACCTTTTAGTACTTTGTTGTTGATAAAATGCACCCTAAAACTGCATTTAAAAATTGGCACAATGTGGGTTTTAGGAGAGTATTGCATGTCCCTGTGCAGAATGTGAAGTCACCTTTATGAGTTGCTTTATACAAGTTATTTCAAAACCGCTTTACAATGATAACAGGAAAATTATGCATTTCAGCTGAATTCAGTTCAACACTCAAAAAAATGAACTAGTGAGGTTGTGTGCACTTTACATAATATATTTATATATAGTTTACTTATAATAATTATATTTTTTGACTTTAAATGTTTTTTTCTATTAAGGTCTATGTAATTGTGTCTCAACTTGACAGTACAAAATCCTAATGAGTTGTCTAAACACAAACCATTTATGTTAAATAAAAAAGTGTGTACATCCAGAGGGTGGCAGTATAGTGCTAGCCGACTGCCATTTTGCCTGAACTTAATTTTATTGTGTTCAATCTGCTTAAATCTATGAACAACTTAAGTTTACTTAATCCGTTTGTGTTGGATTACATGATTGATTTGTGTTGCCTCAACTGAAACTGGGCAGTGCTTTTAGTTCCCAGCATGCTTTGCATATGGTTGAATTAAGAGAGAATAAATGTTAAAATTAAGTGTTATTTTATGGGTTTCTAGAAAAGGGGAAGACTTGATAGTGTGTAATAGTGTTTAATGTTAAATTACATTGGAATTATTAAACCATTTAAATTACAGTGGGTTACCATTGTGGAGAAGAGTGGAGCATTTTGTTTGTCTGTCGACTGATTTTCATTATTTTCAATTGCTTTGAATTAAGAAGCATGTAAATCTTAGCATTCAAGATGCTAATATGTGCTTCTGCTAGCAAATAGCTAGTTAAGGTCTATCAATTTAATTAAATGTCACTGAATCAAATGAAATATAAATGGATGAATGAATATAATAAAATGTCTTTGAATCATGTCAAGAAGCCTTTAAAAATACTACTTAAATTGGGTAATTTAAAATTACACAATTCCATTATGTTGAAGTTACCTAAACAAATTATGTTTGTTTAATGTAATCCAGTTATGTGGAACCTGTTGACAAATTAAAATTAATTAAAGCCAACATATTATTTTTTTTTGAGTGAATGTTGATTCAGTTGAAAAGATAAATTATTTTTTAAATTAAATTAATTTCATCTGTAAGGCAGTTATAAAAATGTCATCCAGTTCAGTTTTTCACACAGCATTGTTGTCAGATAAATAATTTTGTTGAATATTACTTGTTGCTATTGGTAACATGCTGTTGCTCAAGCTTTTTGGGTACTGGCAACATGCTTGTTGCCTTGGCTTACTCGGGTACATTCAGATTTGCTCTGTCAGTTTTATGTTGGGAGATATTGGCATTTGGTTTTGTTTTGGGGGATTATTGCTGCTCCCTGCTCTTATCCATATTAGGCTGCCTGGATCCACAGGGAGTTCTTGCCCAGAAAGGACCCATACCGCCAATCCAAACTGTGCGCTAATAGTCAATTTGACGATAGTGGTCCTGACAGAAATCAGATGCCATTTTTCTTGTGGTGCAACGGGTACATAAGGATTTAAAGGAAGAGTTCCCGGTTCCGGCTGACATAATCTATGCAGCCTAAAACTGAAATATAAAAAATGTATTATGTTATCTGAATGCTAGGTCAAAGAGATGTGTGATTTATATTTAAACTGAGAGAGTGTGTCTGCTGCCTGGACAATGTTTGGAAGACTGTTATAGGATAGGAAGGATAGGAAAAGGATCTACTGCCAGCAGTCGATTTTGATGTTTTAGGTGTTATCAACTGTCCGGAATTTTGAGATCGCAATAGGCGTGAAGGACTATAATGTGTTAAAGGGATGGTAAAATGCCATTTTCACAAGATGTAAAATAAATCTCTGATATCCCCAGAGTGTGTGTGAGAATTTTTAGCACAAAATACCCCCCAGATATTTTGATATAGCATGTTAAAGTAATCACTTTTTGAGGGTTTTCAAAAACGCACAGTTTTGTGCCTGGCCCTTTAAAATTCAAATGAGCAGCTGCAGAGGGCGGGGTTTCAAGAGCTCGTGTGTGTTAGCAGCTGCGATTTCCACACGCTGACACACTAAAATGTCAGAAACTGTTCTCCCTTTAATGTTAAAATGGAGTCAGTCAAAGATGGAGAGACTCAAGAAGAAGTGACAACATGTAGAATGAAAAAGGACGTCAATGATTAGTTGATGAGTAGGGCTGTCAAACGATTAATCGCGATTAATCGCCTCCAAAATAAAAGTTTGTGTTTAAATAATATATGTGTTGGTGCACTGTGTATTATTATTTTATATATATAAATACACACACATTCATGTATAGATTTAAGAAACACTTTCATGTATATAGTGTATAAAGATTTATGTATAATTTATATTATATATAAATATAAATATTTTATATATAAATGATTTTTTTTTACTTAAATATAGATGCATGTGTGTGTATTTACGTATATACAAAATAATTATATGTAAACACAAACTTTTATTTTAGATGCGATTAATCGCGATTAATCGTTTGACAGCCCTATTGATGAGTTTGTTGCTGATGTGGAGTTAACTATCTTCAATTCAGATATTCTTTCATTGTAATCTATAAATCGCTCATATAGGAACAGTTTTTAGACCCACTCAGAGTGACTTTCTATTGCATGTGAAAAGATGGATGCTAAAGTTTGAGCTGACTCACAAATGTACTCTTATAGACCTCATGCACCAGAGAAACGTGGGCACCGTCATCTTTAGAATATTGTCTTTGAACTTCCGTTTTTGCGGTCGCTCTGTATGTCTATGGCATCGCTGTCGATGAGTAATTAGCAGGTGAATAAGATTTAGGCTACTTATTGTAGAGTTAACAAAAGTTATCATGAGCTAATGTATATCATCAGCATTGTAGAGCAGATGTATTACAAATGTCGACCGGGAAATCAGTTCCGCATCAGGAAATCGGGAAAATTAGTTCTGCATTTGACGCAAGGATGCTCTTCAGTTTCCGGTTGGGGAGATTAAGCGGAGGAAAACCAAGGAAAACGGGATTATGGCAGAGTCTTCAAAATTTACTGTCCTCCTGTCTTTGAAACGAAACTTTCATATGTTTAGATGTAATTTTATATACAGTTATGTTTATTTAATATAATTTTAAAAAGAAGCATAAACATAACGAGGGGTGTCTGTTTTGTCTGTTTTTGTGCCTAACGTTTCTTTAGTATAACCATGGAGTATAAAATTCAATATAAATTCTCGGTATTGCATTGGACTCTACGATCGCCGGAAGTTATCGAGCAGACCTTCACCGGAAATACCGCCGTGCATAGAGCCCAAATACACATAGGATAAGTTCGTTCCTGCTTCTTTTTTATGTTCTGAAGATTTAAAAAATGTATTTATCAATTTATAAATTTCACTGTAAACTATGAAAGAAATGTATGTACATTTTTAGAATAATACATTTCGACATTAAACACAACAATGCACGCCATCGCATTCGCGACTCTATGAAAGCTCTCTTCCCAAGCAGTTTGAGGTGTGAACACTAGAGGTCAGCAGAGAGTCGGATAGATCTCATAGAAATCCACACCAAACAAAGATTTAGCTCATTAGCAGTACCTTTTTTTCCACAGCTGTATACTTTACAATCTTATATTGAACTTAAATTAAGGGTAAATAAAATTACAAACACATTAGGTTTTTAATAAAATAAAGATTTAACACTCAATAGACTGAGCTGAAAGTGTAATTCTTTATCTTGAAGCTGCTGCTGATACTTGTCTTCAGAGAGCATGTTTCTGCATCATCATGACCCTGTCAGTCTGCTCCCTGAACTCTGAGCCTGTCCTTTGAAAAGACACATTGTTTCTTAAGGCTGTTCTCTGAGTCTGTGTAGGAGAGACTGAGAGCAGCATTACACTGAAGCACAGCACTGCTGCCTACAGACATGGGTAAGCTCAGCATTTCTACTCTTTAAAAGGGACGTTTTGTCCAATTTTGTTTATGATTTGAGTGAAAAATGTTATCTGTAGTTTGATTAACTAGTACACACTTGCATATCTCATATTTGAGAGTGTCTGAATGTCACTGCAATACTAAATTCCTGCACAGGGGAGTTGCTCAGAACTAACTTTTCATTCATTCATAATTTTAGCATGTGTTTTAGTGGATGTTTGAAGTCAGTTCCTCACACAGGTGTAGATCATAGCTTTAACAATCATTCACTAACGCCATTACTTTTTGAACAGTATATGCCTTGTGGAATGTGGACTGCTTTGCTTGTGCTGTATTTCTTGAAAATCAAATTGCATTTTGTTTGATTTTTGGATATGTTAACTAGTGCTGTGTATGAATAGCTTTCTTTGTGTCTGTAGTAATTCAAATTATATCATTTTTCATTAAGTTTAACCAACTTTTCATACGCCGCTGTTCGAAAAGTGAGGAATCTGTAAGATTTAAAATGAGTTGCTCACCAAGGCTGCATTAATTTGATCAAAAATAGTAATATTGTGAAATACTTTTACCGTTTAACATAAAATATAATTTATTTCTGTGATCAAACAGAATTTTCAGCATCATTACTCCAGTCTTCAGTGCCACATGATCCTTCAGAAATCAGTCTAAGATCATTTCTGATTATCAATGTTGAAAATAGTTGTGCTGCTTCATATTACAAAATTACAAAAATAACGTTTTATAATATGATATTGCTGAGTCACAACTAGGGTTGGATATCGTTTTAATTTTAGCGATTCCGATTCTTATGGATTCCTAACTTTAGTCTTTATTTTCAAAATACCTCGCAAAAACAACTAACCTAACAAATATAAATTAAATAATTTTTTTTTTCTTTCCCTCTGGCTTTATTTATTTATTTAAGTGTATTTAAGGAGCCCTGTACTCATTTTATGAATTTGTTAAGGCATATTGTTTCTGCCTTTCCTGTTTTAACCTGTGAAGCACTTTGGGTCAACTGTTGTTCAGTTAAATGTGCTATACAAATAAAATGACTTGACTTATTTTAATAAATAAATATTGTTATTTATATACTCAGTAATTAAAATAAAAAAATAAACAAATTATCAAAGCATACCTGAACATTAGAAATAGATAGAATAGATAGAAATAAACAGTGTTTTAAGATGTTCAGACGTTTAGGTACAGAAACTGTAATCAAATGTAAAAAAAGAACACCACTTTATGAATAAAATATAGTTACACAAGTTATTTAGTCAAGAACTGTCTTTAATTGTTTGGTTAACCTTAATATAGAGACAACAGCTGGAATATTAGGCTGCTGTCGCTTTAAGAGCTGCACGGGTCCAATATACTACTGACGCATGTCTATTTTCTTTTTCAACTGTTTACAATAACTTAAGACATAACCGACTCTGTTTACGAAAATATTTTGACATATTTTTGTGTGTAATTGTCCGTTCAAGTGCAGAGAACTCAGTATAGACCATTTCACAAGATGTAAACAACACTGGTCCAGAAGCACTTCCTGTTTCAGTTTTTTAACACTACATAAAAGCTGGGATAAAATACAACCAACAGAACATTTAAAACTGAATCAAAAAGTTAAACAAACAAGATGTTTAAGATGCTTTTTTTTACATGTGAAATAAAGAAAACAGTTACAAACTGAAACAGGAAGTGCTTCTGGACCAGTGTTGTTTACATCTTTTGAAATGGTCTATATGAGTGGTGGCTTTCTGTGTGTGTGCTTTCAGAAAACAGCGCACGAGTCTTCTTGAGCTTGAATGGTTTAAATATGCACACAAATGAAATCTAAAAGCGGAATCTAAATTTTAATTTTGCAATAAGAATCTGATTCCTGACCTTAAAGCCTAGTTCACACTACATGATTTTAAAACGTCGGGCTGAACTGTGTGGCTCACATTACGTGACTTGCTCTCTGTGAAATCAGGAGTGTTCAAGTTGTTGAGCTGTTCACACCACACAACACAACGTGATCGATCCGCAACTGGAGGTAACGCACTATTCGAGTTGACAACGATTCTATCTTGTCTACAAACCACGTATTGTCACGAAAAAATCACACGATAAAACGAATCGGAAATACCCAGCGAGGAAGATGAAGAACACAACACGCGAATATGGACGTCAGACAGAAACTAGAGCTGGGAACTGTTTGCGTGATGATTTGCTCTGAGAGAAAAATTAAAAAATAAGATTTACCAGGTGATCTCAACCCATGCCTTGCTCTGATTGGCTGTAGCTCATGACATCACTGAGGTTGAGTCGTGTGACCACTCTGGATAACTAGCTTGCTAGATATTTTTCTGGGCCTGGCGAGGCGTCTGCGAGCGTCTTTGATGCGTTGTTGGCTCTTTCATACTAACAGATTGGCGAGCGTTCATCTCGCTAATCCCCCGATAACACCCTAACCTGTCCGCGAGCTCAACGATTTGCAAATCGGGCTTAAAATCATGTAGTGTGAACTAGGCTTAAGGCAAATAACCGTTATTTATATAGCACTTTTTAGAGTAGAGATTGTTTTACAGTGATAACAGGAAAATTATCCAACTTAAAGGGATAGTTCACTTTGAAATTAATGTTTGGTATGTTTTAGCTTACCTCAAGGGCATCCAAGATGTAGGTGTCTTTGTTTCCGCAGTAATTTCAATTTTGATATTTTTAGGTCAAACCGTTCTTGTCAGTCAGTCATATAATGGAGGTTTAGGGGGTCCACCTCAAAGATCATGCACAGAGAAGTCCAAATTAAACATGATTTAATGACTCGTAAATGTAAGTACACATTGATGGCCTAAGACAACACATTCTCACCCCAAAAAGTCATATAACTGACTTTTTTGGGACGTCTTTTGACCATACGTCAATATTTGCCTTTTTAGGGTACCCTTAAACGTCGGTAGATGGCGATCCCGGGCTGTCATACAACTGACGCTTTACCTTTAACGTCAGTTAGGTGACGGGTTAGGTTTAGGTCTGGGGTAGAGTTAGGATCCCATAACCTCATCTACCGACGTTTAAGGGGGCCCTAAAAAGGCGAATATTGACGTATGGTCAAAAGACGTCCCAAAACGTCAGTTATATGACTTTTTGGGGTGAGACTGCGCTGCCTAAGACACGAAACGAGCGGTTTGTGTGAGAAAACAAACAGTATTTATATCGGTTTTACCTCGTGTAACCACAGTCACGTCCTGAGGGCGCGGGCACTTCGGTCTGCGCAAGTGCCGGAAGTGATCTCTCGCGTGTGTACGTCACTCATTGTTTACACAGATTTCGGAAGTTTTATCCTTTTACTGTGAAGATCTAAACATAGTTAGATTACGACTGATAGACAAGAACGGTTTGACCTAAAAATATCAAAATTGAAACTACTGTGGAAACAAAGACACCTACATCTTGGATGCCCTTGAGGTAAGATAAAACGTATCAAAAACTAATTTCAAAGTGTGAACTATCCCTTTAAGTATTTGATCTTCGATTCCTAACCTTAGTCACACAATGCATTTAATTCAAATTTGACAGGATTAAAAAAAATAATGATTCAAACAAAACCAGATATTCCTGTTGATAAATCAAACAGCATGGGTGATTTAACCCTCAGCGTTGTGTCGAAGCACCCCCTCGGTGTTGACTCTGGTTCCTCCCCTAGGCTCATGTCAGTCCGTCTGTAGGGCCTGCGGTGGCACCGGCTCTTTGTTTGCGTGCCATTGCTGGCCCTTGTGTGGCATCGAGACAAAGGCTATTGTCAGTGCAGCCACAAAAAGAGACACTCTGGCTCTTGGTCCTCCTTATTTTCTCACACTCCTCATGCCGTGGTACGGAGCAGCTCCGTCGCTCCCCCACACACACACCAGCACATGATCCGGGTGGAGGAAGAATCACACACACTCACACCCGTCCGCAGACACACACTCGCTGCAGCTGCTGCTTTGTCGCAGTGTTTCAGATTTGGCACATGTGAATGGATTGTGAATAGACATCTATGAGAGTATGGGCTTGTTATATTGTTTTAGGTTTGAATGAGCACTGTTTGCTGCGTGTATTATTAGTCTATATTATTTACTACGCTGATGTTGAATGCTCGCTTAAGCACTGAGCAGGCATTACTAATCACACTAACAATACATCTAGCACCAGTGCAAAAGAAATATATTTTGGGTTATACGCAATAACCCTCGCTATATGCAATACAAGTTGTATTTGTGTAGCGCTTTTCACAATAATAGTTTCAAAGCTGCTTCACCGAAATGCATGTTTAACTGATGCTGTGTCATTTGGCCCTAATGAATCTAGCATTAAAGGCACACTATGCAGGAATCCCGTTTTTGTCAAACATTGCCCCCTAGTGTAGCTGTGGAGTACTTGTGTTTAACGTTGTGAATACCACTCACACATAGACTGGTCTCTGCACTCACGGCAGCTTTGAAGCTGTTATATTAAAGGGTTAGTTCACCCAAAAATGAAAATTAAGTCATTAATTACTCACCCCCATGCTGTTCAACCCCGTAAGACCTTCGTTCGTCTTCTGAACACAAATGAAGATATTTTTGATTAAATTTGAGAGGTGGATCACTGCTACATAGGCTGCCTAAGGGATTGAAACTTGACGGCCCAGAAAGTCACTGAAGAAAATGTTTAAATATTCCATGTGCCTACTGCCTACAGTGGCTGAAGTTTAAGTTTATCAAGCGACGAGAATACTTTTTGTGCGAAAGAACAAACAAAAATAGCGACTTTATTCGACTATTCCTTTTCTTCCTTCTGGGCCTGAGATTTCCACGACGCATGCGCAAGAATTGCGATCTCCTTCAACTAATTCAGTTCAGTTCTCGCACATGCGTCGTGGAAATCTCTTGAACTCTCGTCTCAGGCCCAGAAGGAAGAAAAGGAATAGTTGAATAAAGTCGTTATTTTTGTTTGTTTTTTCGACACAAAACAAGTATTTGCGTCGCTTGATAACCTTATAGCTGAGCCACTGTTATAAGATTTTCTTCAATGGCTTTCTTAGCCGTCAAGTTTCAATCCCTTATTTTCATTTTTGGGTGAACTGTCTCGAGTATCGAGCTTTTTCCATCGTCGAGTATCACCTCTGAAATGCGCGCAATTGTCTTCCTGCTTCATTGGTTGTGGTTGATGTGTGTGACATCGTTGGCATAAAGCATGTTGTGATACTCGCGAGATTTGTCGCTCCTCTCAAACTTGCATTGCTGATTTTTCCTTCGGCGTCCCCCTCAAGTTTTACTACCAGGAGGATTCGGCCTAATACGAGTTTGTTAACCACCGAAATGACTTTGAAGCTGTTATGTTAAATTACAATTCTTGCATTGTGTGGCTTTAAAGGTCAACTTATGACGTTCGCTTGGTTTTTGCATTCAAAAACATCAAAATGAATAAGTAATAGGCTATTTTCTACCCTTTCTCAAAAACGCTGGGTTTTCATGCGTGTCTCGCACTGAAGACTTGGAAGTAAACGCCCACTGCTGTGAGTGGATAACAGTTTTGCGTATTATAATGAGTTTCGACTCACCCGTCAGTGCACGTGGGGGAAATTGTTTTGAAAATGTCCAATGTTGTAAAATGGCAACCGGTCTGCAAATCCAGTCTTGTTTCCAAAACAATCCTCAGTGAAATGAAGCGAACAGACGGACAATGTTTTACCCTCATCAACTGGAACGTCATTAAAAATAAAGTTTATCCATGCAGTCCTATTGGAATCCAGAGGAAGCTTAAGCAGCGACTGTCTTCTTCCACAACCAGGCGCTGCACAATATTCAGAAAACAGTTATATACAAAGTAGCAAGACCGCTTCGGACCTTATAAGCGAGTGTTTAGCAATATTTTATCATCGTTGAGGGACTTAACAAGCAGCCATTATAGAGTTATGACCTAAAAACTCTAACCCTGGTTTCACAGAAAGGCTTAAGCCTAGTCCCAGACTAAAATGCAATGAGCTGCTTTACCTGAAAGCATATCTTAAAATATGTCACTGTCATTGTTTTGTCTGAAGATTTGTTTTTTTTTTCTTTCCTAAGGCACGTTTATAAAAGTTTGGAACTAATACTGGTTTCATCTAAGCCCTGTTTGTGAAACCGGGCCTATAAACTGCAAGCTGTCTAGATGGAAATTAGGTTGTAAGATACTATGTGTACATGTTTTTGGTTAAGGGAATAATGTCTCTGTTTTATCAGAATTAAATAGAGCAGTGTAAATAAATGAATGTCAATTTAATGGCAATGGTAATGTAACGACATGTTGACTGGTTAAAAGTAAGTTCCATGTGGAAATGTAGTTTAAGAAAAAAAGGCACTAAAATGTTGTTAAATTTACAGTGTTAAAAAAATCCCAGAATTCCATGTGAGATTTTTTTTTTTTATGTTTCTTAGTTGTTGTTTTTTTATCAGCTTTGTAAACTACGGTTTTATTCTTAGCTTGTTGTTAAATTAATGTTTATTGAATTGTTTTGCATCATGTGTGTTACCATAATGGTGTTGTGTGTGGACTGGACTTTTGAAATTCAGTTTTGAAATTCAGTGAAGGAAATTAGTGGTCATTCAGTCTTTAATTTCTTTAATACACTCTGAATAATACATTTCTTGAAGAAATACACAATATATCAGCATAATAATGGAAACTAATCTTGTGTTTACTGATAATATTTCCAATGGGAAGCTTGTATAAGCAAACAGTAGAGGGCCTAACACAGAGCCTTGCTGCACTCCATCCCTTCCTGGTGTCACATTAGACGGTTCCTCTTTTGAACAGAGGATATGATGTGTGTGAAGGTCTGATATAGTAGACATAAGCTGACCTTTCATGTGGCGTTGTTCTGAATCCCCAGGTTGTTATGAATGCTGTATGCGCTGTCTGGGAGGAGTGCCGTACGTCTCTCTCGTGGCCACTCTACTGTGTTTCTCTGGCATTGCTCTGTTCTGCGGCTGTGGACATCAGGCCCTTACAGAGAGCGAAAGACTCATCGAGACTTACTTCGCCCGTGACCATCAGGACTACATCACCCTAGCGTACCTGTGCGTGACCGAAGTATCTCTATGTGCTGTTTTAAAACAATTTTTTCGCCTATAATCAAAAGCTTCACAATAAAAATCTGAAAAGGGAAGTTTAATTAAAGAATGTTATGGTGTCAAAAGTGAATTTGTGCTAAAATTAGTAGTCCATGTTTTTATGTTTGAAACGATCAGTCATTTTAACATCTTTTAATCTTTCTTTCTTTCTCTCTGGTAGTATTGAGTATTTTCAGTACATCATCTATGTCCTGGCCTCCTTCTTCTTCCTGTACTGTATAGTCCTGCTGGCTGAAGGCTTTTACACCACCAGTGCAGTTCGCCAGTCATTTGGAGAATTTCGTAGTACAGTTTGCGGTCGCTGTCTCAGTACAACGGTGAGTGATTCGCAATGTAGGCTGCAGTTTGTATTGGCTACTTTCCACACACATTTGCTTTACTTTCTTCCTGAATGCAAAATGAGAAATTTTGATGAAGTTTTGAAGAACGCTGCACATTTCCATTCAATTAATCTACTTGGCTTCCAAAGGCAGTCCAATTCAAAAAGTTGATATTCACTGAATATGTTCCCCTATATCACTGCTATGTATTCAAAATTGGTGCTACATTTTTAGTTTAATGTGTCATTGATGTTAAACCTGGTGAAATGGATCACTTGAATAAGCATAAGTGCAATTATTTATTATTAAAGGAGTAGTTCACTTTTTAAAAAACTTTTGCTGATAATTTACTAACCCCCATGTCATCCGAGATGTCCACGTCTTTCTTTCGTTCTTCAGTCGAAAAGAAATTACTGAATTACATTACATTTTCTCCATATAATGGACTTCAATGGGAACCAAACGGTTCAAGGTCCAAAAGACAGTTTCAGTGCAAATTGTTCAAAGGGCTTTAAACGATTCCAGACGATGAATAAGAGTCTTGTCTAGGACCCTTCCAGTCATGATTCGAAAAAAGATTCGTTCATTTTGATGAACGAGTTCGAACAGGAGAGTCACGAACGCGCATCACAGAACAGAGCAAGGCGAGCATTTGAGCTTATAAAACTTAAACTTTGTTATTTATTTATTAAATGAGCGATCGTTTCACTTGATAAGACCCTTATTCATCGTCTGGAATCGTTTAAAGCCCTTTGAACAGTTTGCACTGAAACTCATTTAGACCTTGAACCGTTTGGTTCCCATTGAAGTCCATTATATGGAGAAAAATCCTGGAATGTTTTAATCAAAAACTTTAATTTATTTTCGACTGAAGAAAGAAAGGCATGGACATCTTGGATGACATAGGGGCTAATAAATTATCAGCAAACTTTTTTTTTTTTTAAAGTGAACTACTCCTTTAATTACTATTGAATTAAAATAAAATGCATCAAACTGATATGTGTATGCATTCGTCCCACAGTTCATCGTGATCACATATGTCCTGGTTGTTGTCTGGTTGCTGGTGTTCTCCCTGTCTGCGATTCCTGTGTATTTCTTCTACAACATGGCAAACACCTGTCAGACTATCAACTTCCTCTCTGAAACGCCCTCCAGCATCAACCAGCTGTGCATTGACGCCAGACAGTACGGTAATGACTCCGCGATGCATTCAAACAGCTTGGACATCAGATATCACAGCTCTGTAATAATGATTAAAGTCCTGTTGGTGAAGTGTCCTGATGTTCTCCGGAAAGCAGCGTATGAAAAAGAAACACTTGATTTCACATTTTGCTGTTATCTGAAATGTGTCAGATCACTTAATTCACGTGCATTGCCACATGAGGTGCTATTTTGTGCATTCGCCATGTGTGTGTGCTTCTCAAATGTTTAATTTTCAATTTAAGCCTTCCTGCTGGCTTGAAACATGTTTTTAATTTACAAATTAAAATGTTTATTTTGCAGTCAACTATCCTGACATCATAATTAAGATAAAAACCTTTTCTTTTTAATACAATATTGATATTTTTAAAATACGTATTTTTAAAAACACAAAACTGGAGAGTATGTCATAGAGACTGTGTGTCAAGGTCAATAATTTATGTCTCTAAAAATATAAAATATAATAATTCAACCTTTTTATGACATGTGAGGTCAATTTTAGTTCTCATAAGGTGACAAGCTTTCTCCCACAGAATAAAACAATTACCCTTTTAATGGCGAAAATATTCCATAGGTGTGTCTAAAAATCGAATTAGTAATAAATAACAATTATTTAAAGTCATTTTTCTTACCTTAATAATGATGTTCAAGATGTAAGGTGGAAAGTAGGACACTTGCTTGACATTTTAGAGTCACTACTAGTAATTTTTTTGTAAAAAGAATAAACGTCCATCGCCATAATAAACCAAATACACAGAGGACATTTCTAGGAACTTGGCGTGTAAGTAACCTAGATTGAAAAAAAAAAAGATTTGTCCATTTTGGGCATTATTATTTGTCATTGACCCACGTGTGTAAATGTAAATCTCAATAAAACTGTAAAATTGTGCCTTGATCTCTTTCATGCTGTTACAGTGTGTTGTGTCTCTGTCTCTCTAAGGTTTACTTCCATGGAACGCAGTCCCAGGAAAGGTTTGTGGGATGACCCTGTCGAATGTGTGCAAGACAAGAGAGGTAAGACTCAGTGCCTTCCCATAACTCCTTAGAAAACCTTCCTCGAAGCTGAGATCAAACATTGAGTGTTCAGGACGTCATGTTTCGTTTCTGACTTGTTTTCCAGTTTTTCTTGACCTATGACCTGTACATCGCTGCCTTCGCTGGAGCGGGGATGACGGTCTTGGCTCTGGTGAGTGTGTGCAGAACTGAACACAATCACAGTGTGTTTTCATGACGCCATTCCTGTAGGTGTCGAGGAATTCTCTCCCTGCATTTATTAAAGGGCTGGCTGTCATTTATTGTTCTCAAATGCCTTGGATGATTGTGAGAACCGCTTATTTCGCGTTTGGAGGGAGCACTGTGAAAATGTCATGACCGCACATGTGACTTTCTCATATCTGACGTTTGAGTTGCTGCTGAGCTTTCTTATAAAGTGCAATGTGATTTTCATTAAAAGGCTAGTTCACCCAAAAATGAAAATTCTGTCAGTATTTACTCACCCTCATGTTGTTCCAAACCTCTATGTGTTTATTTGTTCGGCTGAACACAAAGGAAGATATTTGGAAGAATGTTTTAATGAAACAGATCTCAATCCCCATTGACTTCCATAGTAGGAATGGTAGTCAATGGGGAATGAGATCTGTTTGATTAAAACATTCTTCCAAATATCTTCCTTTGTGTTCAGCCAAACAAATAAACACATCGAGGTTTGGAACAACATGAGGGTGAGTAAATACTGACAGAATTTTCATTTTTGGGTGAACTAACCCTTTAAAGTAAAGGAGTAGTTCACTTATGAAAAAACTTTTGCTGATAATTTACTCGCCCCCATGTCATCCAAGATGTCCATGTCTTTCTTTCTTCAGTCGAAAAGAAATGAAGGTTTTTGATGAAAACATTCCAGGATTTTCCTCCATATAATGGACTTCAATGGGGACCAAACGGTTCAAGGTCCAAAAGACAGTTTCAGTGCAAACTGTTCAAAGGGCTTTAAACGACACCAGACGATGAATAAGGGTCTTATCAAGCAAAACGATCGCTCATTTAATAAATAAACAACAAAGTTTAAGTTTTATAAGCTCAAATGCTTGCCTTGCTCTGTTCTGTGATACGCGTTTGTGACTCTCCTGTTCGAACTCATTCATCAAAATGAATGAATCTTTTTCCGAGTCATTTGGTTCATTCAACAAACGAGAAAAAGATTTGTTTGAAATATTTATTAAATGAGTGATCGTTTCGCTTGATAAGACCCTTATTCATCGTCTGGAATCGTTTAAAGCCCTTTGAACAGTTTGCACTGAAACTGTCTTTTGGACCTTGAACCGTTTGGTTCCCATTGAAGTCCATTATATGGAGAAAATCCTGAATGTTTTCATCAAAAACCTTAATTTCTTTTCGACTGAATAAAGAAAGACATGGACATCTTGGATGACATGGGGGTGAGGAAATTATCAGCAAAAGTTTTTTTGAAAAGTAAACTACTCCTTTAAGGACGGTACTCAAGTAAATTTACTTTGTTACTGTCCACATGAGATCTCATCACACCCCTAAGTAACAACCACCCAGAACATTAGCATTGTGGGTTGGGTTTTTCTGATTGGTTTTATCTTTTGTTTCTGTCTTTCTGTCTTCAGCTCACATATACTGTGTCTACCACCTATAACTTTGCGGTTCTGCGGTATCTGGGGAGGAAAGGCATCAGTCCGCGGTGTTAACATCTCTTCTGTCCTGGTGTCCACTGGTCCCTCTACCCTCAATAACAGCACCATTTCTCATCTCGTGCTTTTCCACAACACTATTTCCTGGCTGTTTTTTACATTTTTTGGATTTAAAGGTTTCGATTTTGGAATCTTTTCTCCAAACTATCTCCTTTTTCCACCTGTACCCCTCCCGTGCACCAGGGGAAGTATTCTGCCTTCAAGTCTTCTGGGACGTTATACAAAACGGGTGTGCAAAAGATCCATGTATTTTTCATTCTTGTGCTGCCACAAAGAATGACGGCAGTTGTAGTTTTGGTCTCAGTCGCCTCATAATCCAGCTAAACAAGTCGTTTTTTTTCATGTTTTCAAGCCAACTTTATCAATATTCTTCTTCAGCAGTACACAACTAAACTATACAGTCAACTTATGACCTAGCCAAGGCCTAGATAGTGATTTTGAAATTGTGTATAACACATAACACTGACTGTAAAATATTTATCTATGGGGTGGCATACTTTGAGTTTTGATCATTTTACCGGGCTAGTTTTGTTACACAGAGCTAACGACTGTGATCATGCCAACACAACTTGAAGTCAACTATAAGCATTGGATTCCATTTTTTACCCTTTTTCATTTTTGGTTTTTGAGATGTGATACTATAGATCATAGATATATGTACATATATGCCTTATTAGTGGCAGTTTCTATGAGTCGCTTTACATATATACATAAGAGGTCCGCCATATTGGAACAGTCAAAGCAGGTCCATGAACATTTGAGAGCAAGTTGATTGGGCGTCTGTAACTTTTTGAATGAATATCTATATATGAAATAGACTTCAGCAGATGATTTTACTAAACTAACACAAGAAGACAAGATGAAGGCGTCAGCTAACATGACATTAAAAAGTTACCATAATATAAGTAAAAACATTGAGACAAACCAACACATTCTCATCTGTGAAAGGTTCTCCCATTTCTTTAGGAATTTAAATCTGGGTAGTTTCACAACGAGAAGCTGTGCAATGTCGTGGCATCACTGGCCCTGTTTACTCCTGGTGTTAAGGTGTGTTTTGTTCGATCGGATCACAAGTAGACGAATAAGACACATTCCCGTTTACACCCAGTGTTTTAATCCGTCTCTTTTGTCCACTTTCAACCACTTCTGTCCACTGTCATTGTCTATAGGCGGGAAATGGAATAGGTTTTCAGATCTTTCGATCTAATGGACAAAATAAGCTCATGCAATTTACATATGAACGCGCCCGGAGACCGCAAGACCAGCCGAACGCTGTGAGTGTGTGTCAGAGATCAGAAATGGTGAGAGAACTTTGTGCTTGGTACGTTTTTCATCTTCAAACCAAACTTGGGTCTCCAGCCAACAAAGTTTATCTCCTGTCTGGTTAGCGTTCTTCCCATAATGTTCACTCATTAGATCAGGAGAGCAGACGATTTTTTATGGCTGTTTCAACGCATTCGACCCCATGAGCGTTTCCACCGCAGGAACTTTCCCCAGGAACTAGGAACTTTGGTTCGCGGTGTAAACGCAGTAAGCAAGCGGTCTGGGGCAAAAAAAGTTCCTATGAAAGAAGTTCCTGGGTGAAATAGTTCCTGGTAATTGCGGTGGAAACGTGGCTTATGTTGCTGTCTGGGAAGTGGACAAGCTCAAAATGTTTTAGACCCTGTTTACAAATGTATTTGGCGAAAACCACGTGATCCGATCGACCAAAGTGGAGATGGTCCTCACTGCGGAACATGAAATCCATGGGGAGGAGTCGGATCCAGATCCAACTCCTCCCACCTTACATACACCTAAACCTAACCAACTCCGCCCCCTGATCCCTAAACCCAACCCTAATCCTACCCGTCTTCACCCCTTGGATCGTGATCCGACTCCTCCCCGTGGTTCTCATGTTCTGCATTGAGGTGCTATTGCCAAAGTGCTTCATAATAAAACCAGCTTTAATTCTTACGGTGAGTGACAAAATGCTGACTGTTCCAAGATGGCGGGAGCGCCGACATGTCTAATATGGCATCTACGTATACATATCTATGCTATAGACTTTACATGCCAGAGAAACAAGTGCTCTTTAGATCGCTGTCGAAGAGTAATTAGCTGAAGTGGATCTACTTACTGTTGAGTTAACGAAAGTTTAGCATTGTAATGTTTGAAGCCGATGTCATAAGAAATGTCAGAAGACCAGGAAGATTTTCATGCTGTGGGAATACAAACCGGAAGACCGGACACAACGAGCACAGAGCTGAAAAGGGGTGGAGCTACATGAGGTCAATAGCAGGATAGTTTGATTGTTTCTTTATGAAATATTAGTTTACAGTCCATTTGACGCCGTCTGCTGGTCTATTCATGACTGAAATTACTTGATTAGACAGCTTTAGAAAATAAAAAACAAAATGGCTACAACTTTATTATTGAGGTGTCCGTGTTACAATTATGCATTTAAGTAATGAGTAATAATTAACTACATGTACTTACTATAAAGTTAGGTGCATGTTATTAAGCTTGGTGGTGGTGATGGCGCAGTGGATAAGACACATGCCTTTGGTGTGAGAGTCCCGGGTTCGAATCCACTGTGAGACACCAATGTGTCCCTGAGCAAGACACTTAACCCCTAGTTGCTCCAGAGGCGTGCGACCTCTGACATATATAGCAATTCTAAGTCGCTTTGGATAAAAGCATCAGCTAAATATAAATTTTAATTTACTCTAAGTATGTAGCATGTAACAAGGACACCGTAAAATAAAGTGGTACCAACAAAACCATTGGGTTGTAATACCACAACATCAGATTTTTAGACCCTCAATCGTGGTGATCCCTGGTTTCCATGGTGACCATCCCTCACATCTGGTTGCCATGGAGAGAGAGACAGCAATGTGTGACCCCAGAACTTTTTTTCTCACAGTCTCTTGAAAGGACTGAGTAAAGCCTAAACAATGGACCCGCCCCTCTTTGTTGGAGGAAAGCCCACTCCACAGGGGTCAGTTTACGCGTCACAAGATATCGCCCGCGCACAAAGAGGCTTCTGGGACTTTCAGCCGCTTGAATAAAAGCCTGTGCACAGATGGGGCAAATGATGTCTAATGCATAGAGGGTGTCAGTGCTAATAGTGTTTCACGCCTGGGATATTTCACTCATAATTGAGAGCAAAAATGTAGAAAAGTCTTCCTAGCCGTAGCTTAATTTAGTTTCGTTTTCTGTATATACATTTTTTTTTTTATAACAAAAGTTGGTAACACTTTATTTCGATAGTCCACTTTAGACATTCTACTAACTATAAGTAACTTTTCAACTACATGTCATTAGAGTATTAGTAGACTGTCAGCTTAATATCTGCTTAACACTTTATTTTGTTGGTCCCCCAACAGACATTCAACTGACTATAAGTAACTTGGCGAATACAAGTAAACTTATTCTCCTAACTCAAAGCCTAACACCTAACCATAACCTAACAGTCTGACAGTCTACTATAATATACTAATACTCTAATGAGAGTTAGTTGACACGTAGTTGAAAAGTTACTTATAATTAGTAAAATGTCTAAAGTGACTATCGAAATAAAGTGTAACCCAAAAGTTGACCAATTCAGGGATTGATTATTTGAACATTTTTTTTTACAATGAAAGTGTTTTGTTGGCTGCTTGATCGCCCCCTAGTGTTTGGTGACAGCAGGATTCTAGTGTAGATTTAAAGCAGTAGTTCACCTAAATAGTTCACAAATGAAAACGGTCATCAGTGAATCGCCATACGTCGTTTCAAACCGCCTCACTAAAAAACAATGTTAGGCAGTGAAGTATGCACTATATTCCAAGTCTTCTGAACTCGCACTAAATCTAAGATTTTTTTTATTTCCCTGGAAAAAACATGCCCTTTACCATGGGTTTTCATCTCATTTGTGCTTCCTCCTATTCAAATTTAGCTCAATGCAATTTTGAGTAATTTGAAAACAATCCTGTCAGGATCCATCATAGAAGACTTGAAATTATATGGACAACTTTAATTATGCCTTTATGTCATGATGGAGCTTTTGCTTGCTATTCCGGTTTGAAAAAGAACAGCGTGAACATTCTTAGAAATATCACTAAAAATGTATACTCAAGTGATCACATTTAGTTAATATAGAGCTTCATATAAGGATTGTTTCAAAGCAGGTTCACATTAATAAACAGGAAAATAACAGTGTTGGGGCTTGTTCAGCTGGTTGCTGTTAAAAATGCGAGATGAGGTCAGTGGAACGAAAAAAAGCGGAACTTTTTAAAAGTTGAACTTATTATAACTTGAGGGCCATGTTTTTAGAATGCTGTCTTTAGAATGCTGTGTTTATCACGCTATATCTTTAGAACACCATGTCTTTAGAAGACCATGTTTTTAGAACGCCGTGTCTTTAGAATTCTGCGCTGTGTTTTTAGAACGTAGGCTGTGTTTTTAGAATTCTGCGCTGTTTTTAGAACGCTACGCTGTGTTTTTAGAACGCTGCCCTGTGTTTTTAGAATGCTACGCTGTGTGTTTAGAATGCTAGCCTGTGTTTTTAGAATTCTGTGCTGTGTTTTTAGAATACTACGCTGTGTTTTTTTAGAACGCTGCCCTGTGTTTTTAGAATGCTACACTGTTTTTAGAACACTAGGCTGTTTTTAGAACGCTAGGCTGTGTTTTTAGAACGCTACGCTGTGTTTTTAGAACACTAGGCTGTTTTTAGAACGCTACGCTGTGTTTTTAGAACATTGCTCTGTGTTTTTAGAACACTACTCTGTTTTTAGAACGCTGCCCTGTGTTTTTAGAATGCTATGCTGTTTTTAGAACGCTACGCTGTGTTTTTAGAATGCTACGCTGTGTTTATAGAACACTGCGCGCGCTGTGTTTTTAGAACGCTGCCCTGTGTTTTTAGAATGCTGTGCTGTTTTAAGAACGCTGCCCTGTGTTTTTACAACGCTGCCGTGTTTTTTTAGAACGCTGCGCTGTGTTTTTAGAATGCTGCGCTGTGTTTTTAGAACACTGCCCTGTGTTTTAAGAACGCTGGCTTGTGTTTTTACAACGCTGCCCTGTGTTTTTAGAATGCTGCCCTGTGTTTTTAGAACGCTGCCCTGTGTTTTTAGAATGCTGCACCGTTTTAAGAACGCTGCCCTGTGTTTTTAGAACGCTGCCCTGTGTTTTTAGAACGCTGCCCTGTGTTTTTCAACGCTGCCCTGTGTTTTTACAACGTTGCCCTGTGTTTTTACAACGCTGCCCTGTGGTTTTAGAATGCTGCGCTGTTTTAAGAACGCTGCCCTGTGTTTTTTTAGAACGCTGCCCTGTGTTTTTACAACGCTGCCGTGTTTTTTTAGAACGCTGCGCTGTGTTTTTAGAATGCTGCGCTGTGTTTTTAGAACGCTGGCTTGTGTTTTTACAACGCTGCCCTGTGTTTTTAGAACGCTGCCCTGTGTTTTTACAACGCTGCCGTGTTTTTTAGAACGCTGCCCTGTGTTTTTACAACGCTGCCCTGTGTTTTTACAACGCTGCCGTGTTTTTTTAGAACGCTGCCCTGTGTTTTTACAACGCTGCCCTGTGTTTTTACAACGCTGCCCTGTGTTTTTACAACGCTGCCCTGTTTTTTACAACGCTGCCCTGTGTTTTTAGAACGCTGCCCTGTGTTTTTAGAACGCTGCCCTGTGTTTTAAGAACGCTGCCCTGTGTTTTTAGAACGCTGCCCTGTGTTTTTACAACACTGCCCTGTGTTTTTACAACGCTGCCCTGTTTTTAGAACGCTGCCCTGTGTTTTTACAA
Source organism: Pimephales promelas (assembly GCF_016745375.1). The sequence goes on from NW_024121444.1 coordinate 6,837,251, forward strand.
CGCTGCCCTGTGTTTTTACAACGCTGCCCTGTGTTTTTAGAACGCTGCCCTGTGTTTTTACAACGCTGCCCTGTGTTTTTACAACGCTGCCCTGTGTTTTTAGAACGCTGCCCTGTGTTTTTACAATGCTGCCCTGTGTTTTTAGAACGCTGCCCTGTGTTTTTACAACGCTGCCCTGTTTTTTTACAACGCTGCCCTGTGTTTTTAGAACGCTGCCCTGTGTTTTTACAACGCTGCCCTGTGTTTTTAGAACGCTGCCCTGTGTTTTTACAACGCTGCCCTGTGTTTTTACAATGCTGCCCTGTGTTTTTAGAACGCTGCCCTGTGTTTTTACAACGCTGCCCTGTGTTTTTAGAACGCTGCCCTGTGTTTTTAGAACGCTGCCCTGTGTTTTAAGAACGCTGCCCTGTGTTTTTAGAACGCTGCCCTGTGTTTTTACAACGCTGCTGTGTTTTTTTAGAACGCTGCCCTGTGTTTTTACAACGCTGCCCTGTGTTTTTACAACGCTGCCGTGTTTTTTTAGAACGCTGCCCTGTGTTTTTACAACGCTGCCCTGTGTTTTTACAACGCTGCCCTGTGTTTTTACAACGCTGCCCTGTGTTTTTACAACGCTGCCCTGTGTTTTTAGAACGCTGCCCTGTGTTTTAAGAACGCTGCCCTGTGTTTTTAGAACGCTGCCCTGTGTTTTTACAACGCTGCCCTGTTTTTAGAACGCTGCCCTGTGTTTTTACAACGCTGCCCTGTGTTTTTACAACGCTGCCCTGTGTTTTTAGAACGCTGCCCTGTGTTTTTACAACGCTGCCCTGTGTTTTTACAACGCTGCCCTGTGTTTTTAGAACGCTGCCCTGTGTTTTTACAATGCTGCCCTGTGTTTTTAGAACGCTGCCCTGTGTTTTTACAACGCTGCCCTGTGTTTTTAGAACGCTGCCCTGTGTTTTTACAACGCTGCCCTGTGTTTTTAGAACGCTGCCCTGTGTTTTTACAACGCTGCCCTGTGTTTTTAGAACGCTGCCCTGTGTTTTTAGAACGCTGCCCTGTGTTTTTACAACGCTGCCCTGTGTTTTTACAAAGCTGCCCTGTGTTTTTAGAACGCTGCCCTGTGTTTTTACAACGCTGCCCTGTGTTTTTAGAACGCTGCCCTGTGTTTTTAGAACGCTGCCCTGTGTTTTTTTAGAACGCTGCCCTGTGTTTAAGAACGCTGCCCTGTGTTTTTAGAACGCTGCCCTGTGTTTTTAGAACGCTGTCCTGTGTTTTTAAGAACGCTGCCCTGTGTTTTAAGAACGCTGCCCTGTGTTTTTAGAACGCTGCCCTGTGTTTTTACAACGCTGCCCTGTGTTTTTACAACGCTGCCCTGTGTTTTTACAACGCTGCCCTGTGTTTTTACAACGCTGCCCTGTGTTTTTAGAACGCTGCCCTGTGTTTTTAGAACGCTGCCCTGTGTTTTTAGAACGCTGCCCTGTGTTTTTACAACGCTGCCCTGTGTTTTTACAATGCTGCCCTGTGTTTTTAGAACGCTGCCCTGTGTTTTTAGAATGCTGCGCTGTTTTAAGAACGCTGCCCTGGGTTTTTTTAGAACGCTGCCCTGTGTTTTTAGAATGCTGCCCTGTGTTTTTACAACGCTGCCCTGTGTTTTTAGAACGCTGCCCTGTGTTTTTAGAACGCTGCCCTGTGTTTTTAGAACGCTGCCCTGTGTTTTTAGAATGCTGCACCGTTTTAGAACGCTGCCCTGTGTTTTTAGAACGCTGCCCTGTGTTTTTAGAATGCTGCACCGTTTTAAGAACGCTGCCCTGTGTTTTTAGAACGCTGCCCTGTGTTTTTAGAACGCTGCCCTGTGTTTTTACAACGCTGCCCTGTGTTTTTACAACGCTGCCCTGTGTTTTTACGACACTGCCCTGTGTTTTAGAATGCTGCGCTGTTTTAAGAACGCTGCCCTGTGTTTTTTTAGAACGCTGCGCTGTGTTTTTTGAACGCTGCCCTGTGTTTTAAGAACGCTGCCCTGTGTTTTTACAACGCTGCCGTGTTTTTTAGAACGCTGCGCTGTGTTTTTAGAATGCTGCGCTGTGTTTTTAGAACACTGCCCTGTGTTTTAAGAACGCTGGCTTGTGTTTTTACAACGCTGCCCTGTGTTTTTAGAACGCTGCCCTGTGTTTTTACAACGCTGCCGTGTTTTTTTAGAACGCTGCCCTGTGTTTTTACAACGCTGCCCTGTGTTTTTACAACGCTGCCGTGTTTTTTTAGAACGCTGCCCTGTGTTTTTACAACGCTGCCCTGTGTTTTTACAACGCTGCCCTGTGTTTTTACAACGCTGCCCTGTGTTTTTACAACGCTGCCCTGTGTTTTTAGAACGCTGCCCTGTGTTTTTAGAACGCTGCCCTGTGTTTTAAGAACGCTGCCCTGTGTTTTTAGAACGCTGCCCTGTGTTTTTACAACACTGCCCTGTGTTTTTACAACGCTGCCCTGTGTTTTTACAACGCTGCCCTGTGTTTTTACAACGCTGCCCTGTGTTTTTAGAACGCTGCCCTGTGTTTTTACAACGCTGCCCTGTGTTTTTACAACGCTGCCCTGTGTTTTTAGAATGCTGCCCTGTGTTTTTAGAACGCTGCCCTGTGTTTTTACAACGCTGCCCTGTGTTTTTACAACGCTGCCCTGTGTTTTTACAACGCTGCCCTGTGTTTTTACAACGCTGCCCTGTGTTTTTACAACGCTGCCCTGTGTTTTTAGAACGCTGCCCTGTGTTTTTAGAACGCTGCCCTGTGTTTTAAGAACGCTGCCCTGTGTTTTTACAACGCTGCCCTGTGTTTTTAGAACGCTGCCCTGTGTTTTTACAACGCTGCCCTGTGTTTTTAGAACGCTGCCCTGTGTTTTTAGAACGCTGCCCTGTGTTTTTACAACGCTGCCCTGTGTTTTTACAATGCTGCCCTGTGTTTTTAGAACGCTGCCCTGTGTTTTTTTAGAACGCTGCCCTGTGTTTTAAGAACGCTGCCCTGTGTTTTTAGAACGCTGCCCTGTGTTTTTAGAACGCTGTCCTGTGTTTTAAGAACGCTGCCCTGTGTTTTAAGAACGCTGCCCTGTGTTTTTAGAACGCTGCCCTGTGTTTTTACAACGCTGCCCTGTGTTTTTACAACGCTGCCCTGTGTTTTTACAACGCTGCCCTGTGTTTTTACAACGCTGCCCTGTGTTTTTAGAACGCTGCCTTGTGTTTTTAGAACGCTGCCCTGTGTTTTTACAACGCTGCCCTGTGTTTTTAGAATGCTGCGCTGTTTTAAGAACGCTGCCCTGTTTTTTTAGAACGCTGCCCTGTGTTTTTAGAATGCTGCCCTGTGTTTTTACAACGCTGCCCTGTGTTTTTAGAACGCTGCCCTGTGTTTTTAGAACGCTGCCCTGTGTTTTTAGAATGCTGCACCGTTTTAAGAACGCTGCCCTGTGTTTTTAGAACGCTGCCCTGTGTTTTTAGAATGCTGCACGTTTTAAGAACGCTGCCCTGTGTTTTTAGAACGCTGCCCTGTGTTTTTAGAACGCTGCCCTGTGTTTTTACAACGCTGCCCTGTGTTTTTACAACGCTGCCCTGTGTTTTTACAACGCTGCCTGTGTTTTTAGAACGCTGCCCTGTGTTTTTACAACGCTGCCGTGTTTTTTTAGAACGCTGCCCTGTGTTTTTACAACGCTGCCCTGTGTTTTTACAGCGCTGCCGTGTTTTTTTGGAACGCTGCCCTGTGTTTTTACAACGCTGCCCTGTGTTTTTACAACGCTGCCCTGTGTTTTTACAACGCTGCCCTGTGTTTTTACAACGCTGCCCTGTGTTTTTACAACGCTGCCCTGTGTTTTTAGAACGCTGCCCTGTGTTTTTAGAACGCTGCCCTGTGTTTTAAGAACGCTGCCCTGTGTTTTTAGAACGCTGCCCTGTGTTTTTACAACACTGCCCTGTGTTTTTACAACGCTGCCCTGTGTTTTTAGAACGCTGCCCTGTGTTTTTACAACGCTGCCCTGTGTTTTTAGAACGCTGCCCTGTGTTTTTACAATGCTGCCCTGTGTTTTTAGAACGCTGCCCTGTGTTTTTACAACGCTGCCCTGTGTTTTTACAACGCTGCCCTGTGTTTTTACAACGCTGCCCTGTGTTTTTAGAACGCTGCCCTGTGTTTTTACAACGCTGCCCTGTGTTTTTACAACGCTGCCCTGTGTTTTTACAACGCTGCCCTGTGTTTTTACAACGCTGCCCTGTGTTTTTAGAACGCTGCCCTGTGTTTTTAGAACGCTGCCCTGTGTTTTAAGAACGCTGCCCTGTGTTTTTACAACGCTGCCCTGTGTTTTTAGAACGCTGCCCTGTGTTTTTACAACGCTGCCCTGTGTTTTTAGAACGCTGCCCTGTGTTTTTAGAACGCTGCCCTGTGTTTTTACAACGCTGCCCTGTGTTTTTACAATGCTGCCCTGTGTTTTTAGAACGCTGCCCTGTGTTTTTAGAACGCTGCCCTGTGTTTTTTTAGAACGCTGCCCTGTGTTTTAAGAACGCTGCCCTGTGTTTTTAGAACGCTGCCCTGTGTTTTTAGAACGCTGTCCTGTGTTTTAAGAACGCTGCCCTGTGTTTTAAGAACGCTGCCCTGTGTTTTTAGAACGCTGCCCTGTGTTTTTACAACGCTGCCCTGTGTTTTTACAACGCTGCCCTGTGTTTTTACAACGCTGCCCTGTGTTTTTACAACGCTGCCCTGTGTTTTTAGAATGCTGCGCTGTTTTAAGAACGCTGCCCTGTGTTTTTTTAGAACGCTGCCCTGTGTTTTAGAATGCTGCCCTGTGTTTTTACAACGCTGCCCTGTGTTTTTAGAACGCTGCCCTGTGTTTTTAGAACGCTGCCCTGTGTTTTTAGAACGCTGCCCTGTGTTTTTAGAATGCTGCCCTGTGTTTTTACAACGCTGCCCTGTGTTTTTAGAACGCTGCCCTGTGTTTTTAGAACGCTGCCCTGTGTTTTTACAATGCTGCCCTGTGTTTTTACAACGCTGCCCTGTGTTTTTACGACACTGCCCTGTGGTTTTAGAATGCTGCGCTGTTTTAAGAACGCTGCCCTGTGTTTTTTTAGAACGCTGCGCTGTGTTTTTTGAACGCTGCCCTGTGTTTTAAGAACGCTGCCCTGTGTTTTTACAACGCTGCCCTGTGTTTTTACAACGCTGCCCTGTGTTTTTACAACGCTGCCCTGTGTTTTTACAACGCTGCCCTGTGTTTTTACGACGCTGCCCTGTGTTTTTAGAACGCTGCCCTGTGTTTTTACGACACTGCCCTGTGTTTTTAGAACGCTGCCCTGTGTTTTTAGAACGCTGCCCTGTGTTTTTACAACGCTGCCCTGTGTTTTTACAACGCTGCCCTGTGTTTTTACGACACTGCCCTGTGTTTTTAGAATGCTGCGCTGTTTTAAGAACGCTGCCCTGTGTTTTTTTAGAACGCTGCGCTGTGTTTTTTTGAACGCTGCCCTGTGTTTTAAGAACGCTGGCCTGTGTTTTAAGAACGCTGGCCTGTGTTTTTACAACGCTACCCTGTGTTTTTAGAACGCTACGCTGTATTTTTAGAATGCTATGCTGTGTTTGTAGAACGCTACACGGTGTATTTAGAATTCTGCACTGTTTTTAGCGCTGTTACGTGCAAGAAACTTTAAAAGATGTGAGCACAACACTCAAACACATCAGTCTAGTGTGTGTTTGCACTGAAAAAGAATGCACAGTAATAGCACACAAATAGCAGTGGAATGAAAACACGCGTTCTTAGTAAACGGCCCTTTAATGTTGCAAAATGAATCAAGTATAAAACAAATTCCGTTTCAGCAGTTAAGCAGCCCCGCAGAAGACAAAAGTGTTATTATATTCAGCTCAACTCAGTTCAAGTAGTGTTCCCATTGTGTCAGTGCAGTCAAATCGATAATATTAGCATCTTTTTAAGGGGACCAAAACAAAAATGAGGTTTGGAACGACATGTGACTGTGACAAAATATCTGAACCGTGACCTATTTTGTTATGTAACTCTAATTATCAGGAGATTATTGTAGTTATTGTATAACTCTTTCTTTTTCTTCAATTAATCAGTGATTTTCTCTCATCAAAGGACTTTTTTAGTTTGTTATTTGCTGTTATTATCACTATCAGTATTTCCTAGTTGTGTGTGTACAGACACACAGGTACTGTAAAACTGGAGAATAAAGCTCAATGCCTTGCAGCGGGGGTGGAGTTGTGTGTTAATGTGTGTGTTGTGTTGTAGATCCACTGTCCACTGCACCTCACAGCATGGCAGCTCGTGTTAGCAGAGCGAGATCGCAGAGAGAAGGAGGAGAGGAGACTACATGCGCTCTTCGGACGAGTGTTAGATGAGCACAGAGGAACCCTGCGTTCCCCTTACGATCTTCACACACCAGATGTGTGACTCCAGATCACATATTGACTTGATTTGTTATAAACCAAACGCTATATTTGAGTTGCAAAGTTTGTTACCTGGCTAAACAGGACAGAGCATTTTGTTTAACATAGTTTTGTTTAAAACTATAACCGTTAAAGCATAAACCACACATTATATGATTGCTGTTGCAGTTTGTTTATTTGTCGCACTGGATTCTTGCAAAGTAAAGCAGTCTTGACCTCCTTATTGCATCGGAGATGATGTGAAACAGACATAGTCAGGGATTATAACACAACCCCTGCTTCCCACACACTCATTTGGTCCGTTTAAAGCATGTCAGTGAATAATACAGGATTGATTGAACACTGGGGTACCAAGCTTATACCAATCACACGGTAGAAAGTGACAGTCAGTACATTCAATGCAGTAATGCCCTTAATTCACTCACCACACAGCTGAAAAATAATGAAGAATACACTAATATTAATGCAATTCAACACTCCTGTGAACTGTAACATGATAAATACTGCGTCAGGAACACTGAATCTCACCAAAAACATCCAGGATAAACTTCACAACCAAATACATAAAAAAAATTATAATATCGTGCAAAAGTTATCTTTTTGATGATTATGGCGTACGGCTTATGAAAACACCAAATTCAACATCTCAGAAAATTTCAATAATCACATGAAATCAATAAAAAAAAAGGATTTTAAATACAGAAATGTTGGCCCTTTGAAAAGTATAATCATGCATATAGTAGAGGCAGACCGATATTATCGGCATTTTCCAAACTGCAGTTATAATGGCCGATAGACTAATTTTTCAAAAATAAAATAAAACCGGACGATACACACTTTTTGCAAGAATTGCAAGTTTGAAAAATTTTGAAAAGTCAAAATCTTGCAATTTTTTTTTCAATATCGGCCGATATATCGGATTTTAAAACCAACAAATATTTGTATCTGTATCGGCCTTCAAAATCCTTTATGGGTCGGGCTCTAGCATATAGTTATATACTAAATATATTAGTTTCATCTATTAATTTGAATTACTGAAATACACAAACTTTTGCACGATATTCTAATTTCTGGAGTTTGACCTGTATATAAGTGTATGTATAATATACACACATGCGTACTGTATGTCCATCATTGTGTCTAGATTTTCATTTAGCTAGCAAGTAATTGCTTTCGAAAAAAAGTTTAATTGTCATAAAATCAGAATGCAATGGTTTCATTTCTTTCTTTTGCTCGTGTGGTGAAACATGCCCTGCACATTTCTCTGTGAGATTCACTGCTTATTGCAAAGCTTTAGTTCACTTATCAAGTTGGCATTTCCACTGACTATGACTAATCAAAAGACTTTAGTAACAAAGAAACACGTAAAGAGTCTTTCCATCACGTAACGAGATCTGACGTAACATTTCTTCACTGTAAACCCAGACGTTCGGTACCTTCGTTTACTGGAAAACACAATCCGATATTAGGAATGAATATGTTCAGCAGTTTGACACAGTGTTGCATCTATTTCACAGTGTACCAAAAACCAAGTAACAACAAACAATTTCCTGTGTTTTACATGTATAACAAATGCATGATACGCGAAGGTCTGTAAATGGAAACATGTGACCACGACCAGTGGTGGAAAGCTGTCAGAACATCAGGCTGCGAGCTGTAGCAGTACAGGTGTAGAAAACATTCATATATGGCGGAAAGCACTAGGAAATGAGTCGATATTATAAAAGAGAGAAGTGGAATAAGTACCTATAATGCAAAAAAGTGCCCTCTAAGCAGGGTCAAAGGTCAGTGCAAGATACTGGGTACCATGTGCTTAGGCTTCGTATCAACCCTGAACTGAAACTGAGGAAACATGAGGGCCAGTGAAGCTGCAGACGGTGTTGTTGAACGGTTCAACTGTGTGTGTCTACCCATCAGTGAGACAGTATATAAAGCACAAAGTATATTGCGTTTTAAACACACGAGTGCAGTCGAACGTGTTTCCTTTACAAAGTTTACTCCGCATGATACGTGCGCTCTGGGAAGTTTCATCTTCGCCCAGCGTCTGCGCTGTTTTTCTCCAGAAGTTATGAGCGTTAAAAATCATCATATTCATAACACACGCGTTGGTCAGTGCGGGGGTCTGTTGCTGTCGGAGTCTCCGGGATTTTGATGTGCCTCCGTCTCTTTAGTATGGAAGCTTGTTTTCGCCACAGAATAAAACATTTAAAAAAGTTTACGACTTTATATCTCGCAATTCTGAGAAATAACGTCAGAATTGCGTGATATAAAGTCAGAATTAATAAACGAAACTAAAAAAGTCAAATCTATGTTAAAAAAAAGACTTTTCTTCAGGATTGTGAGTTTATATCTCACAATTCTGACTTTATATCACGCAGTTGCCTGTTTTAAAATCAGAATTGGAAGATAAACGTGCAATTCTGCGGAAAAAAGTCATGTGACTTCCCAGATAGCACACGTACGTCTGCAAGATGTCTGTTAAAGACCACTTTATCTGGAAAGCATCTGCTGTTTGCTAATATCTGATAGACATCTTAAAGATGTCAGTTTAACATATTACATTGTAAATCATTACATCTTAAAGACATCTTCTAAACGTCTATTGACATCTGACAGGAAATGTCCTGAGAAATAATGTCAGAATTGATTTGATATAAAGTCGCAATTGCGTGTTATAAAGTCAGAATTGCGAGAAATAAACTAAACAACTTTTTTTTTTTTTTTCTCAGGATTGTGACTTTATAGGCTATCTTCCAATGCCTAGGCCTAAAGTCAGAATTGGAAGATAAACATGCAATTCTAAGAAAAGAAGTCTGGTGACTTGCAATTGTGACTAATATCACACAATTCGGAGATGAAAAGTCAAAATTGTGAGGTAAAAGGTCACAATTACCTTTTTATTTTTTATTCTGTGGTGGGAAAAGAACTTCCATATTTTAGTTTAGTTTTTTTCTGTTAAAAACAACGGCCCGGGACAGTGTTGCCACCTAGTGGAACGAATGATTAATGCAAAACAAATTCAGAGTGCGTGTGTACAAAAATGCCAAATAATTATTTCGGAAACGAAAGACACACTTTACGCACACTCTCACATGTAAAAACCACAGTATACTTTGTGCTTCACCCTCAAACAAACACGCACACCTCACACAACAAGAGACTTTCTCTCTTCAGCGCAGCCTTCAATAAGACACTGTAAAATTGCTCAAATATACACAACACAGACTGACAACTGAAACTAAATCATTACAAAAAAATAATAATAATATCTGACACCAACTCTCTGTACCTCACAAAACAAAACAATGGTTAACTTCGATCGAAAGAAAAAGAAACAGCTCTACCGATGTAGCTCGTTAGCAATATGCTAATCTGAGGTTGTGTTTTACCACACACGTACCATAACAGAGTGAATCTAACGAAGAAATGGTCATATTTCATCCCCAAATCAACTTTAAGGTTTTTCGTACTAGAATTATTTTAAATTAATCTGGACACAATTATTTTTAATCATTACTGAAACAATACAAAAACAAAAACGCTACAATAATTTACAGTTTAAATAATGTTATGAAACTTTTTTTTCATATTACAGTAATGATCATCCAATGTTTTTTTTTTTTTTTTTACATTACGATAATGAGAATGTGTTTAAAATGTGTAATGATAATGACACATTATCAAGCATGTGGTGAATTTGTGCTGAAATATGACCCAAACATATTCTCATCAGACTTTACCCGAAGAATAACTTATGAGCAAAATAAATTAAAAATGCCTTATTTCTTTCAATACCACATAAATGCCCTTTCTCTTATATCACAGACAGCAGTGGTCAGCAATGTGTCACTCTCTGAGGTTATACATCATAAAATATCAGGACAAAACAAGTACCACAACACAGTAATGTGCATTTAAAACAGCAGGATGTAGAAGAGCGGCCGATCTGCGCTGAAACTCAACACACACACACCGCGAGCAGAAAAGCCTTCGACTGGGGAAAGATCACGATTAATCACATCCAGAATAAAACTTTGTGTTTACATAATATATGTGTGAATAATTACCTTGTAGTATCTTATATTAAAGAAAAATGAGTTACACAAAATAATTACACACAGTACATACACATATATTAAGTAAACACAAACTTTTATTCTGGATGCGATTGCTCGTTGCTCGCTACTTTGTGCCAGACTGTGGGTAGATGAGTGTGTGTAGCTCGCGAGACGCGTCCGGTCCGGAAAGCTCTCAGGCACATCAGCGGGAGAGGGCGAGTCCACACGGACTAGAGTTGACGAAAGTACAGACTTCGGTACCAAGTCGAGGCTGAAATTTAAAAAATGTGGCGCTTTGAGTGGAATCGTAACCGCCTCTGATTGGCCGTTGTACTCGCACGCTCATCAAACGTGTCTGTGATTGGCAACACGCGAGCGTCTATCAGCGGTCGGATCGGTTCAAACGCTCACTGATCATTACAGCCAATCACAGACATATCCGATGAGCTCGTGAACACAACGACCAATCAGAGGCGTTTACGATTCCGCTCAACAGATTTTTTTAAACTGAAGTCGGTACTTTCAACTCTAACCCGACAGGAGCGGTTGGAAAGACACCTCAGCAACAGGACGAGCGAGACACTTTACGGTTCCCGTGAAGATCGATGGAGCTGCTCAGGAGAGCGTGATCAATCGGGTCCTCGCTAGCCAGGACTTCCCGAACCGCAGCCTCGAAAGCCGCCCCCACGTTCATGTCGTCTTTAGCGCTGGTCTCGAAGTACGGACAGCACCCGTTCTCCTCACACCACGCCCTGGCCTCGTCCTCCCCGACCTCGCGCTCCTCCTTGTCCACCTTGTTTCCCAGCACCACGAAGGGGAAGCGCTCGGGGTCTCGTACGTCCGAGTAGTACATGAACTCCTTCTTCCAGCAGCCCAGGTTCTGGAAGCTCTGCAGGTCGTCCACGGCGAAGGTTAGCAGGCAGCAGTCGGCCCCGCGGTAGAAGGGCGTGCGCAGGCTCTTGAAGCGCTCCTGGCCCGCCGTGTCCCAGATCTGCAGCGTCACCAGCCGGCCTTCGATCTCCAAGTCCCGGTTCAGGAACTCCACGCCGATGGTGTGGAACGACTGCGAGTCGAAGCGGTCCGTCACGTAGCGGTTCATGAGGGAGCTTTTGCCCACGCCGCCGTCCCCCAGCAGAATGACCTTCAGCAAGAGGCTCTTCCCACTCATAGCGGCACGCGCTCAGTGCAGCCTGACAAACACACATGCACACAAGCGTACACTACATAAAGCACAACACACATTAAACACACATTAAAGGGTTAGTTCACCCAAAAATGAAAATTCTGTCAGTATTTACTCACCCTCATGTTGTTCCAACCCCGTAAGACCTTCGTTCATCTTCGTTCAAGATATTTAAGATATTAAGATCGCTCCTGCATACTAGTCCATTGGCTTCTTGAGGGAATGACACTTGATGTCCTCGAAAAGTCATTAAAGACATCGTTAAAATAGTCCGAGTGACTACAGGGGCTCAATCTTAAGTTTATCAAACGACGAGAATACTTTTTGTGCGCAAAAAACAACAAAAATAACGACTTTATTTCAACTATTGGTTTATATCTTCCTCTGCGCGAGTCAGGTTACTAGTTTAATAGCGTAAGCTTCTGTTATTGTACGTCACACGCATCACACACATGACCAGCGTCGGCCAATAGTGGGCCTTTGTGTGACGTAGCTCTACACTATCAGACTACGTTAACTGACTACAGGCCCATGGAGAAGGAAGTGAATAGTTGAAATAAAGTCGTTATTTTTGTTTGTTTTTGCGCACAAAAGTGTTCTCGTCGTTTGATAAAGTTAAGATTGAGCCACTGTAGTCACTTGGACTATTTTAACGATGTCTTTAATGACTTTTCGAGGCCCTCAAGAAGCCTATGGACTAGTATGCAGGAGCAATCTTAATATCTTAAATATCTTAATTTGTGTTCCGAAGATGAACGAAGGTCTTACGGGGTTGGAACAACATGAGGGTGAGTAAATACTGACAGAATTTTTGTTTTTGGGTGAACTAACCCTTTAAAGGAGTAGTTCACTTCAGAATTTAAATACTCTCCCCATGCCTTTCTTCGGTCGAAAAGAAATGAAGGTTTTTGAGGAAAACGTTCCAGGATGTTTCTCCATATAGAGACTTCAATGGGGTCCAACGGGTCGAGATGTGAGTTTCAGTGCAGCTTCAAAGTCTCGACGCGATCAAGCCGAGGAGTAAGAGTCTGATTAGACAAACCAGCGGACATTTATCAGGGTTCCAGACTGCGAACAAATTCGTTGCATATGTGACCATTTTTTGAGAATGTACGAGTTCAAATTGTATGTGGTCAAACGCAAATAGATAATTGTATATAATTAAAATGTAAAATGCTTAAAATTGCATATTACAATTACTGTCCAAAATCCATCAAAATCCTGAAATTTGCCAATGATAATTAAAGGGGTGATGAACTGAGAAATCAAATTTTCCTTGAGCTTTTGACATCTAAGAGGTCATCATATTATAAGAATATCTTGTAAGTTTCAGAACTGAAAACGTCCTTATTAGTCCAATAAAAGCTTTTATTGACAACAGCCTCAGCAAACGGCATGTAGCAAAAAAAAAGAAAAAAAGAAAAAAAAAGTGCGACCAAATCAAATTGAGAAAGTTGGTAGCACCAGTTCAACCAGTGGAAAAGTTAGTCTGGAGCCCTGTTTATAACAAAATACACATTTATATACTTTTAACCACTAATGCTGGTCTTGCACGCGCTGTGATGCGACACACATCACATGTTTCGGTTCAGAAATGTAGAGTGGGGTGAAAAACTCCATCTCATTTTCTCCTCCAACTTCTAAATCGACCAACATCGTTATTTTACCTTTTAATTTATTTATTTTGTAAATGGCACTTGACTTAATCTTTTCACATTCGCTCTGTAAACACTAGGTCTGTTCTTCACGCGTGACCTTTCAACCCGTTTATGTAATGCATGAAGTCATGGTCGTTCAAGACCAGCATTAGTGGTTAAAAGTATATAAATGTGTATTTTGTTCTAAATGTGGGCTGGTTTGTCTAGATCAGACTCTTATTCCTCAGCTGGATCGTGTCGAGGCTTTGAAGCTGAAACTCACATCTGGACCTTCGACCCGTTGGACCCCATTGAAGACACTATATGGAGAAACATCCTCCAAAACCTTCATTTCTTTTCAACTGAAGAAAGAAAGACATGAACATCTTTGATGACATGCGGCAGAGTAAATTATCACTATTCCAATATAGTCCAATTCTCACTATTATACCTTTTACCTCAATAAACTCCTAATAAATGCTTATCAATAGTTAGTAAGGTAGTTGTTAAGTTTAGGATTAAGGGATGTAGAATATAGTCATGCAGAATAAAGCATTAATATGTGCTTTTAAACAGCCAATATCATAGTAATAATATGCATGCTAATAAGCAACTTTTTAATAGTGTGAAGTTAAACCCCTATGGAAATTGGAAAATGCCAGAACTGATTGATCTGTATTTTCGAAAAGGTCCTGTTCACACTTCACAGATGATCTCTAAGCTGTAATATACAGAGTAAAGGGCTCATTTGACTTTCCAGGTTAAATAAACAGACATTGATTCACAGCAGATTAACAGTTTACAATTAATTAGCAGATTATATATTAAAAATGACAGTTTAGACTATTTTTAATACTTTTCCAGAATGTTTAGGAATCTTGAATTTGATCAAAATAAATGTAGATTTTTTTTTTTTAAAGGACTATAAGCTAATTAATTTATCTGGTAAAATAAATAGCCTTTAATTTTTTTTTCCACTATATAGTAAGCTATACATATTTTACATTAATATCCATAGTATGTATTTTGTATAATCATTAACCGACAGTTGATAGAGACCCGATTTCATGGGAGAACCCAATGTGACCTGACACGTTATTACACAGGCCGAAATAGTTGACTACTCTGGATTTAAACAGTTTTGGGGGAATTTTGGATAATGTAAATACACAAGTCAAAATACTTGGATATTTTAACCGAAAAACCGTATATTATGCACCAAGAGCAGGAAACAGATGATCGCTCCCTGCGCATGCGCAAACCTGCATGACAGCTGTGTTTTTAGCATACGAGTGCTCAAGCTATGGTTTATCTTTATTACTCTGTCTTCTATAACTCCAACTCAACTCTTATCAAGACTAATAGACACAACTGATATTTTTATGTTCGCCTTTGGTGTTTTTAATTATTCACACATCCTCAGCCCCGTTAGCTATAGCCCCATGATTAGCACAGGTTTGGATGCTTTATTAAATTAACTGCAGCACTGTTAGCTACACATTCGCGACCTCACACACAGGAGAAATACAACTCTGCGGAAATAATCACTCTGGTTTTAAAAGACTTCAATGATGTAAAAATACTCTCTGAATTACCTCATATTGTACCGCGAGCAGTGCTGCTGTCAGCCGAGATTTCACGCGCTGCGTGCGTGTGTGTGTGTGTGTTTCGGAGAGAGAGAAAGAGTGTGTGTGTGTGTGTGTGTGTGTGTGTGTGGTGGAGGGGAAAGAGAGAGAATGCTCAGCAAATTTCAGAAACTGTGGTCAAAATCCTGTAATTAAAGGAAGGTTTTTTTCTCCATTATGTTGTTTCTGTACATACCAGTCAGAAACAATCTTGCATTTATTTTTCAGTTACACTCAAATATTTTTTTAGTCTAAAGGCTCATTATTTTAATTTATTTTGATGTTTTGTTTTGTTTGTTTGTTTGTTTGTATTTTACAATAACTGATACATGGTCTCGTTTATAGAACACGATACTAGTGGAGATAATATAATACATTTTTTAAAAGAAAATTAATGTCAGTTGTACCAAAATAAGACAGTTCTTTTCCAAATGACTTTAATCTTTAATTCCACAATAATCTCGATAAAGAACAACCGTAAATTGAGACCTCTCTGCTGTTGAAAAAGATAATGTATATAGTTAGTTTAAAAAAAATGAAAAAGATAAGATTTGTGATGGCTCTGTGTTCCTCTGTAAATTCAATAATAAAGAGTGTTCAGAAAAATGTAATTCAATGTATAATTTTATTCAATTGTTTGATTACACAAGTTAAAATGAGAAAATATTAAAAGTCAGATGTAGTTTATGGTTTATGCAGTTCTTCTCATAGACTGTAAAGGTTCTTCTACATCTCATCCAGAACTGTAGGTGGCGGTAATGCTCAGATTTTCCCTCAGTCATTCCTCAAAGCAGGAAGAGCATTCACGCTACAAGCATCATTCCTGATCCATCCTGATCCTGATCCTACAGGAGGAGAAACAGTGGGAAAGCAACAACACAACATGCGTTTATCCTGAACTAAAGTAAGAAATCAAGGAAAACCAGCGTCTGTCTTTGTGGGAAATGTGTTAGTAACTTAGATTCTTCTTTGGCTGTGCTAGTAAACCAAAATACATTTTTTAAAATAATAGTTGCATATGATGCCCACAATTATTTTTTATGCAGGCTGCTTACTGAATTTTGGTACTATGATACTCAAAGATGTGGACTAACTTCTCCACCTTAGTAGATTTTGGAAATCTTTTTATGTTTAATGTACCCAACTTACCCGGATGGGATTCCTAGTTTTACTTTTTTACTTGCCCAATTTTTTCACTTGACCTGCTAAAAAATAAATAATAATAATAATAAATAGCTTTCGTTGTTTTTGACTGTTGTATGCTGGTAAATTAGGGTGTTACGACACAAAAAATGTTAACGTTAGACACCAGTGATTTCTCAATTCTTTATTTCGAGGCAAAAAGACTACCAGGCTAATATCGTTTAAATGAACAAATTACAAGAAACAAGACCTTATCAGGTCACAAACGGAGAATTTAAAAAACTTGTACTCGTCTAATAGCGACTTAAAAAAATAGATAAATATAATATAAAATGTACATTTTAAACACAAGTAATCAGTCTGTAATAAAATAAGAAAAATGTTTTTTTTTCAGGTTTTGCAGGCAGATCTAACACAATCTATATTAAATATAGATAGATGAATCCTTATTAAAGTTGCAGAAGTTATTTAGTTTCAGCAATTTCTTTAGTTTTTGCAGTGAGTCTTTTGTTGTTTGACTATATAAACAGACGGCAGCTTTAGGAATAGAAAAGAAATGATGTTTTTTGACGAAAGCATTTCAGGATTTTTCTCCACATAATGGACTTCAACTGTTGCCAAATTGTTGAAGTCCAAATCAATGCAGTTTCAAAGGGATTTGAAGAGCTGGACGTTGTCTGAAGTTCCACCCCGATATTTACAAACGTGGAGAAAGAGGATCGTTCAAATTGAATTGTATGTTAAATTACATATTTATGTCTTTGTGTCAGTTTATTGTTTAAAATGGTACTTTTGTGCACGTATCCTGTATGTTTAAATCAATGGGGCGGTACTTCCACCTGTGTCCAGCATGACCTCTCCAACGTGATGACGTAATGCCCGATGAACAACTGTGGTTAAAAAGTATAGAAATGTTTATTATATTTAGAAAATGGCCGCTGGTTTTGCTAGATAAGACCCTGTTCCTTCTTCAAACCCCTTTGAAACTGCATTGATTGGGACATTGGTTACAGTTGAAGTCCTC
The DNA here is from genome assembly GCF_016745375.1 of Pimephales promelas. The sequence continues at coordinate 6,854,313 of NW_024121444.1, forward strand.
TGTGTGGAGAAAAATCCTGAAATGTTTTCCTCAAAAAAGAAGAAAGAAAGTTATGAACATCTTGGATGGCATTGGGTAGAGTAAATTATCAGGAAATTTGTATTTTGAGGTGAACTACTCCTTTAATAATATTCCCAATCACAGTCTGGTGTAGATGTACAGCAGCAGTTTAAGGGTGAAGTGTCCTTTCCCTCCTCAGGTTGGCGATGGCGCTCCGCCTGTGGTGTATCGCGGTGTTCCCGCTGTTGTGCGGGGCGCAGGGGCCGGCGGACGCAGGGGACGGCGGTGTTTTCCAGCCCCAGAGTGCCCTCACTGACATGGAGTTCGCCTCAGTCAGCTCCTACCGCGGCCCTGGAAACACTGACCTTCGGCCCAATAAAGAGCTGCCCATCCTTCTGTGGTGGAGCGCCAACCTCTTCCCGCACTTCCCAGGAGACACGGAGCGCGTGGACTGTTCCCGCTCGTCCTGCCTCGTCACGAGCAACCGGAAAGTTCAGTTGTATCGCCGCACGGCGTCCGTTATTTTCTACGGCACAGACTTCCGTGCGTACGAGGCTCCGCTGCCACGAATGCCCCATCAAACCTGGGCGCTTTTCCACGAAGAGTCTCCCATGAACAACTACCTCCTGTCTCACAGTGTTGGGATCCGGCTGTTTAACTACACGGCCACGTTCAGGCGGGAGTCGGACTATCCGCTGACGCTGCAGTGGTTGCCCTCGCTGGATTATCTTCTGGCGCCGACGGCCGTCCCGCTGTCAGAGAAGAACCGCTGGAGACGGGCCGGTCTCGCCCCTGTGCTCTACATGCAGTCCCACTGTGACGTGCCTTCGGACCGGGACCGCTACGTTCAAGAGCTCATGAAGCATATAGAGGTGAGGACTCCCTGTAATCAATCCTGTAAAACTCATCTGTCATCCCAAAAAAGATATATTTAAATGTTTTTTCCTTGGAAAAAAATTCATGTCTTAAAATATCTTGAATGTAACTCGAAACCCTTGCCTCATTTAGTATGTGCGGAATATGCAAATGAGCCCCGCCTCCACTCACTCACTCAGAGATCCACTGGTTTACGATCACACGTTGATCTGATTGGTTACAAGGTAGTTTGTGACGTCAGAAACACCAGCGATTTCAAAGCGTGTTTTTTTTTGGTTCACTGCAGTTTTAAGAAGGAAATACTCAGCAATGCTGTCCACTTATCAACTTACACATGGTGTGTGTTAAAGCGGATTAAAAACACCACATACACACATAAACAACATTAAACACTGGATTTACTCCACAGGGGGACTTACTGCTTTCATTTTTAGTTTTTACAATAACCACGCATAAACAATATTCTCTCAAAAATACAAACATGTATATACATGTTGCTCACATATTATGGTAGCCCTGTTTGCGTTAAATAGTGTAATTTCATTAATATGTTTATGAGCACCTGAAAAAAGTACAAATGTCAGGGCATGTCTGAACATCTCGAGGACCCCAAACACACCTTAGACCCCAGAGGGTTCAAGCCATTGTGAAATACTCCATAAAGACACACTTGTGACCTCATCACATCAGTATTATACTGCCCCTCTGCGTTCGTGTTACACTTTTGTTGCTGTGTTTAATTTACCAAACCCTAATTAATCAATAAGCCCAGTGAAGTTTACAGTGATTTTAGCCCTGTTCTAATCCCAGTAAACCACCTCTTCACACTGCACCAGTATGAGACTTTCTATAGTGCATGTGTTCAGTGCCTCACTTTACTTTTAGCAAATCAAGTGTACTAGGGCTGCAGCTTTTGATTATTTTAGTTCTAAAATGTGACCCTGAATCACAAAACCGCACGGGTATATCTGTGGCAATAGCCAACGATACATTGTAGGGGTCAAAATCATATTTTTTTTTCTTTAACCCTCAGGTGCTCTTCGTTTCGGAGTCACACTTGTTATCTTCCCGGACCGGACACCTAAAAATGAAACTTTCTCCATCCCAGTAAAACCAATGCAATTTATTTTTGTTCTATAATATTTATTCTTTTTAATTTAGTATTTTGAGACAATTTAAATGAATTTATTAATATTTATGCAATATTTATGGTTTATTTTTGCCATGGAAAAATATATATTATTTTCTCTATATATATATATATATATACAGTATATATATATATACAGTATATATATATATATATATATATATATATATATATACAGTATATATATATATACAGTATATATATATATATACAGTATATATATATATATACAGTATATATATATATATATATATATATATATACAGTATATATATTATTTTTTTCCCAAAAAATATTAATGCAGTATTTTAGTTTAATATAGAGTCTAGGCCTTCAGAAAAAAAATATTTTTTGAAGAAAATTAGCACCATCTGGTTACAGTATAGAGAAAAAGCGTAGAATCATGGTGTAACCACTAGATGGCATGTACAGCTCTCTATTGGGAGGCATGTGAATTCCCCAGCTGTTTATGAACACATTTTTTTGTTGTTGTTGGTGGATTTGTATATATAGTTGAAACAATCTCATAAAATATTTCTTATAAAAAAAATGACAATTAAATATTCACAATTTTTTTTTTTTTTCAATTTTTTTACAATTTCCCATTCATTTCCTACGGGGGTCATTTTTGACCAAAGACCACAAGTGTGACTATTTTTTTAAGACCACTTAGCAAGCTCAGATCAAGACCTCAATTTTTTTGTGTGTTCACATACATAATGCCATAAAAGTCACCAAGTTTCGTAACATCGTGATAAAGCTGTGATTTAAAAAAATTCAAAACATACTTTTTGTAATCAAAATTTATTGGTGTGTATGTGTATAAAAGTGTGTTTGTATGTATGTGTGTGTGTGTGTGTGTTGGTGGGTGTGTCTGTTTTGCACTCTAGATGTTGTAGAGTGTCACCCCTTTCTTGCGGTGTACTTTTTTTTAGAATTGTGGCTGATTTGTAGATTGTACATACAAAAATTCAGAGAATTTTTTTTGTGTGTCAATTTCCCATTCATTTCCTATGGGTCGTCATTTTTGACAGAAGAGCAAAAGTGTGACTCATTTTTTTACGACCACTTAAATTGCTCGAATCATGACCTCAATTTTTTTGTGTGTTCACATACCCAATGCCATAAAAGTCACCAGGTTTCGTAATTTTCTGAAGAAGCTGTGATTTTTAAATGTTCAAAACAGATTTCTTTAATCACACTTTATTGGTGTTTTTTGTGTATAAAAGTGTGTGTGTAGGGGTGGGTTTGTCTGTTTTGCACTCTTGATATTTTAGAGTGTCATCCCTTCAATGCTGAGCACTTTTTTTCTGCATCGTGGCCGATTTGTAGATTGTACACACAAAAATTCTCAAAGTTTTTGTGTTTTTGTCAATTTCCCATTCATTTCCTATGGTCAGTCATTTTTGACCGAAGAGCACAAGTGTGACTATTTTTTTACGACCACTTAGCCTGCTCGGATCATGAGCTCAATTTTTTTTGGTGTGTTCACATACCCAATGCCATAAAAGTCACCAAGTTTCGTAACATTACGATGAAGCTGTGAAATTTTTTGCTGAAATTTTTTAATAATGTGACTGGTTTTGTGGTCCAAGGTCACAAATCCCAGTAAACCACCGCTTCACACTGTACACGTATGAGACTTTCTATAGTGCATGTGTTGAGTGCCTTAGTTCACACACACTTTCAAATGAAGTATGCTTTGTCTCATAGTAACTCGTGTCGCCTCCTCAGATTGACTCGTATGGGAAGTGCCTCAACACGAGACCCCTGCCTGAGCATCTGGAGGACACGAGCACGGCCACCGGCGAGGACGGGCGCTTCATGAGCTTCGTGGGCCGCTATAAGTTCCACCTGGCGCTGGAGAACGGCCTGTGCCCGGACTACATGACGGAGAAGCTGTGGCGGCCCATGCACCAGGGCTGTGTGCCCGTGTACAGGGGCTCGTCCTCGGTGTCCGACTGGCTGCCGAACAACCGCTCCGCCATCCTCGTCGACGACTTCCCTTCTCCTCGAGAGCTGGCGGAGTTGCTAAAGGCTCTGGATCAAGACGACGAGGAGTACTCGCGTTATCTGGAGTACAAAACGCCCAGTCGCATCACTAACCTGCGTCTGCTGGAGGGGCTGGAGAGCAGAGAGTGGGGCGTCAATGACATGAGCAAACCCAACTACCTGAACGGCTTCGAGTGCTTCGTGTGTGACCGTGAGAACGAGCGTCTGGCAGCGGTGAAAGCGCACCGGAAGAACCCGGACCTGAACCCGCCGCCCCAACCCAAGATGGCCAACAGCGCACACATGGGCTGCCCGCTGCCCAGTCCTGGACTCGGCCCGGTGGAGAGCGTCGACCCAAATGACAGGTGAACACCGCTTTCGTTCAGCACCGATTCTGTGCATTTCACTCTTAAAGGGATAGTTCACTTTGAAATTAGTTTTTGATATGTTTTAGCTTACCTCAAGGGCATCCAAGATGTAGGTGTCTTTGTTTCCACAGTATTTTCAATTTTGATATTTTTCAGTCAAACCGACACTGGAGGCTAAGGGGGTCCACCAAAAAGCATGCAGAGAAGTCAAAATTATACATGATTTAATGACTCGTAAATGTAAGTACACATTGATGGCCTAAGACACGAAACGAGCGTTTTTTTTGTGAGAAAACTAACAGTATTTATATCGTTTATATCAAAACTAAAAATCTTAGCATCAAATTTTGATAATGCAATCAATGTTCAAGATAAATGCCAAAAATACCTCTATCTACTGTACAAATATAAAAGGCAATTATATTTGTGATACAAATATAAAAGGCAATCAAAATCACACTAAGAGTGACTTTTTTCTCCAAATATCGCATTCAAAAGTTCAATAAACAAGTGCATATGAACTAATATTAACATTTTAGACACAATATTGCCTGTTTTTGCACCGTTACACCAATAAAAACAGTTCCAGACAAAACCACAGGACAGTTTTGCGTTTGAGAAACACACAGCAGTGTTTAATTACTGAATGAATGATTCGCTCATTAACAGTGACTTACATTTCACATTTAAAGTATCTTTCAATATTCATTGTTTCATGTTTGAAACACTATCCCTGCAGTGCCAACATGAGTCTTCTTAAAACTGATGTGATTTGATTGGTAACAGCACTATAGTGTCTTATCATTATAATATAATTAATTGATTAAATGTAAGAATTTGAGACAGAGGATGCAGGTAAAATCAATGTAAACTGGTTGGAAAAGATGAACACATCACAGAACATGAAGGATATCAGAAACTTCAGGAGCCCTAAATCTGCCATGGTACAGACACAATAACGCGGCAAATTATTGTTATTGATAAAATCCCTGCAAGTATTGAGATATAAGAGATATAAGAGACATCAGAGTTTGGTTCAGGCGTCAGAAACAAGTCTCGGCGCAGCAAATCTTCATTTGTGTGTGAATGTTTTACTTCTTTACACATTTTATAAACTCTTCTTGAGTTCTCAGCTGGTCAAAACACTGTCGTATGAACACGCATAGTTTCGTATTAGTCCTAAAACCGTATTCTGGACAAATGTGGGCAAATTAGTTTTGATTTATTTTTAAAAATACTTCCCTTGATCTGAGTACAAGACTTGCCTACTTTTCCTCAGTTTGCCTCCTGAACACACACAAATTTTTTTTTTTTTTTTTTTTTTTTTACTCAATTCTACAATGTTAAGTGGGTGAAAAAAAAACAAAACTCCTCAATCTTGTATTTGGGTCAAAAATGGGCACCCATAGAAATGAATGGGAAAAACTGTAATTTAGAGCATTCTAAAATAAGCCAAAATAAGACACCGGGTGATCTTTAGGTTTTAGCTCTAAGAACTTATTGGAATGATATTTTATTGTAGTTAAAAAAAAAAAATATATATATATATATATATATATATATATATATATAAAAATAAGCATAATTTACATAGAAAATACGGTACTTTTTGAATTAAATAAATTCAATAATACCCCAAAAATAAAAAGAAACACCATAAATGGATAGACAAAACTTTATCGAAGATAGTGATATAATATTTATAATAAATAAAAATTAGGATCACACCCAAGACCTGTACCCACATTTGTCCACAATTACAGGATTAAGGGCTATAAACTGAATACGGTTTGAGGGCTACAAAAAAAAAAATTGTAAAAGTCATTGTTCTGTGTTAAAAATGACAGTGGTTGCGAAGAAAACCAGGACTAAATGTATTCATCTTCTTTTTTTGGTTCTGATCAAATGAACCAAGAAAACTGAACTACTACAAGTGTGAACACACCCTAACAAAACATGGCAAAGATGTGTTGCCACTTCTGTTTCATGTTGCTTCGTGTGTGTGTGTGTCCTCAGCTGGCTCCAGATGTGGCCGCAGGACTACTGGCAGAGTCTGGATCAGGCCGAGGGTTTGGAGTCGCTCCTCCGGCACAACGAGTCGGACCCGTCGCTGCTGTGGCGGCACATCCAGAGCATCGCCGTGAGGAGAGCCAGACGACCCTGACCTCATGCTAATCCACCCTCGGATGAGCCTCTCTGGACGTTTGTGCACATATTGTAATATCTCTAACTAAACGGACACGATCACAATCAATAATCTCCTTCAATGCCGATATTTCCCATCAGTATTATGGATTAAGCTCAAGATGTTGGTCTGAGGGCTTCGGCTGATGTCAGTCACAGTTATGATCAACACTTACTTGCATGTCATCATCAGGTCACATTTTTAGGGATGCATGACATCACATATCGGTATCGGCCGATATATGTTTATATTTAATGTTAGGTGACCGGCTCGATAAGAATATTTGGCCGATATACTGTATATATTTAATTAAAGCCGATAGATTTCTCAGATTTCAGATTCGCAGTGTTCATCATGATGGTTTTAAATTGCTTGAAATATGATTGGAATCACTTCAAAAAAAAGGAAAGTCCGTCATATCGGCTACATACAATATTATGATAATCATCAATTAGTTCTCATAATATTGTGTGTTTGGGTCGTAGCATTTAATGAGGAGACTTGTTTTTCCTAATCAGGCTCTCAAAAATGATAGAAATATTTGGATTTAGATTTATCTGCATATATATCGGTTATCGGCTTTCAAATATAAAGAATTATCAGTGTTAATATCGGTGCATCTCTACACATTTCACTTCATAAATCCAAAGGAAAAGATTGTTTTTAGGACCATTATGTGGAGTGGAGAGAGGGTCGACTTTTTCATGGGAGTTATACAGTGATGTGAATAAGTTTTGACACCCATGCTAAAGTTGCCTAAATAGAAGAATAAAAAAATCATCTTTTGGATTTTGATCTTAATGCCTTAATTAGAAAAATGAGGAAAACTCCAATCTTTAATAAATAAATGTTTTTCCTTAAAATACAGGGTGCATAAGTCAGGACACCCCTATGTTAAATTTCAATGCAAATCAAACCAGCTATTAGGCTAACTGAAGTAAAACCATGCCAATCTCTAGGTGTGGTGGAAGGTGTGTGATGATGTGGGGATATTTTAATTCCAAAGGCCAAGGGAACTTTATCAGGATGCATATTATCCTGGATCCATGAAATAACTGGCTTTTAAAAATAAAAATCTGCCTGACTCTATGGGAATTTAACATAGGGGGGCAATGACTTATGCACCCTGTATTTTAAGGAAAAACATTTATTTATTTATGATACATTATTCATTCACAAAGAAAATTTGTGTCCTTAAAGGTTGGAGTTTTCATTTTTATAATTAAGGCATTAAGATCAACATCAGAGAGAGGATATGAGGCACAACCCAACAAACTGACAGGTTTATTGCCCCTCATAAAAATAAGCCCTGCCCCCTTTTACCCCTCCCACCCCTCCCATTTATGAACTGGGAAAATTTTCCCACGATACGGAACCCCTCACCACCACCCCACTTCTGGAGAGGTCATGTGACCGTGGAAAATTATCCCACGAACCACATTTGATGATGTACTTTTACACAATTACACGCCGTTTAAAAGTATTAAAATACATGTATCTTTAGTGTTCAAACACTTTCAAACGTTTAGACATAAAATAATTAATAAATTTAAAAATATAATTCAATAATTAACGTTATCAAAATGCGTATTAAAACAGCGTGTATTTAAATTACATCAAACAATTATTTAAGCATATCAAAACTTAAAAGCATAAAAACTGACTTACCTTCTGTTTTCTTGGTGAAAGAAGAACAAAATTATCCTGTTTAAAGATTAATCACCTCCAAAGATATGTCCAACAGCAGCGGTTATCCAAAAGGTATATCCAACAGCAACGCTTTAATCCAAAAGGTATCCAACAGCAACGCTTTATCCAAAAGATATATCCAAAACTTTAGAGATATTCCAAAAGTCCTCCGATTCAAACTTGTGTAAATGTAATTCCGGGGAGCCCAACGAAACACGTCTGAACACTCCTGAAACAACCCAAGAATGACATCTCGAACCTCTGTACTGTGACCAGACTCAAGCTCCGCCTCTTAGATCCCTCCCACAACACGTGATGAAGAGGGGCGTGGAAATAGAAAGTTCCCACGCCTCTTCACGCAGGATTAGAGGAGGAGCGTCCTTGTAGCTCCTCCCAATTCTACAACCATTAATACCAAAAAATGTACAAAATGGTGGAAAAACAATACATTTTCAATCTTTAAGGACGACATAAAACAAATAGGTTCAGTGATTTTTATTAAAAGAAAAATCTTTTACACAGACTTGAAGTTGTACAAACAATATTTAAAACTATAACAAATATTACAAGTTTCAAATACAATAACGTTGTAATATCTTTTAGTGTTCTATTAAAAAAGTTTTCTAAAATAAATTTGTTATATTAGTAATATCTTTTAGTGTTTCATTAAAAATACACGGCTTCATATATATTTTATGTTAAAAAACTTTAAAACAGTTTAAAAATGCATTAAAAAGTCAAAGATCGGACATTTTACAGAAAAAAGTCAAACAAATGGGTTTTTCATTAAAGAAAACTGTTTTTCTAAACCATTTTTTAAAAGACTTACGTTTTACAAAACAGTGTTTAAAACTATAACAAACATTACAAGTTTCAAATACAATAAGGTTGTAATATCTTTTAGTGTTCTATTAAAAAAGTTTTCTAAAATACATTTGTTATAATATCTTTTAGTGTTTCATTAAAAATACACTGTTTCATACATATGTAAATGTTAAAACCTTGAAAACAGTTTTAAAAATGCATTCATATGTGAAAAAAGTCAAAGACCGGTCATTTTACAGAAAAAGTCAAACAAGACAGTTTTTCATTACAGACTTACGTTTACAAAAATTATCCTGTTTTAAAGATCCAACAGCAACGCTTTATCCAAAACTTTAGAGATATTCCAACAGTCCTCCGATTCAAACTTGTGTAAATGTAATTCCGGGGAGCCCAACGAAACACGTCCGTTCAGGTCAGCGGGAGAAAACGATAGTGGCTGTTTGAATGTGTGCGCGGAGCCACACGCAGACTCCTCCCACGACACTCCCACATCACGTGACCCATGTGCATGCGGTATCCACACATACAACATGCCCACCCCCCAACGTCATACGGCGGACTGTTTTAAAACGTCCGTTCACCTTGAAGATCTGTCATGAAATGCCACCGCTGTACAGAGCACACGGACCCGGGGTGACTCCGCCTCCTTGCCCGCCCTAGATGACGCATGCACGACGCATTGGTCCACGCTCTATTCACGCCCCTTAACACATTGGTTCTCGCTTCGTAGAGACACACGTAAACACCTCCCACACTCCGACAGCGGCTGTTTCAAAAGCCAGCAGCTCACAGACTGCAGACAGTGCGGATTTTAAGGATCAGCTCAACGGATTGAATTTTGGATCTATACGGATTTATTATTGTGTAAATTTGGGGGCTTAATTTAAAGTTGAGTTCATCGATTATCAACATTGTTCAGCGTGTGGAAATATGTGGATTTATCATCATGTTTGTTCATTCTGAATCACGAAAACAGTTCATTGGGTTTTGAGGATTATGCCGTTTCGGTATTTGTGGAATATCATGCATTCATCACTAGGAAATCCGAGACATGAAGTTTTATAATTTCAATAGTGAGGATTATGTGCTTTATCAACGCTGTGTTATTAATTTGATTGTTATTATTTTTATTCATTTGACTGTTATTTCACAGTTGTTATTTGTATTAATAGTTCGGATGTTGTTATTAAAACCTCTTCAACGTCATCGCCCCCATCGGTGGGATCCATCCTCAAAACCATTACCTATTTAAATTCAGTAATATCCTATACTAAAGCTAGACTAATCTTGACAAACCACATATCATTTGAAATCTTACAATCTCTAGTTTTTCATATTTGACTGATTGTTTTTTATTAATTTGACTGTTATTTGTATTATTGCTATGGTTTGTTGTTAAACATTATCCATCATTAATATCATCTATGGATGGTGAAGGTGTTGGAGCATTCGTTTATAGTCTATAATGCGCAAATAGTCAAAGCTACAGAGTCTGATAGGTCTAGTGTGCGCGTATAGAGGTAGGTGACACATATAGGGACTGTTCCCCCACACAGATACCATTACGCGTAATAAGAGGACTTTCACATTGCACAATAGATCAATCGTGAAAAGTTTCAGACTTGTGTACAATAAGCGTGTACTCCAACCAGATTATACGACCTAGCCTTACGGGTTTTAACAATACTTTGAAAATGTGTGAAACAGATGTTTTTGACTGCAGACTGCAACATCCGTTTTTGGCTGTTATTAGCGGCCCAAGCAATAGCGGGAAGACCTTTTTTGTAAAGACTCTAATGTATAATTCGGACAAAATGTGTTCTGTGAAGTTTGATAATTATGTGTACATTTATACATGCTGGCAGCCTTTATATGATGAACTGTTACATGCTTTTGATATTAAATTCATTGAAAACATCCCAAAGAAATTGGATGATGATTCATTATTCCCACCAGGTAAAAGATCCCTATTAATTTTGGACGACGTTATGGATCAAGCTGCGTCCAATTCTGAAGTCGAGAAGATTTTTACGCAATGCATCCATCATAAAAATATCACCTGTTTGCTACTGATACAGAATCTATTTTTACAGGGTAAATCTACCAGAACAATAGGACTTAACGCAAATTATTTAATAATATTTAAAAACCCCCAAGATAAGCAGCAGAAAGGTGTTTTGGGTCGTCAGATGGTTCCCGGTAATACAAAGTTTTTTTATTGAAGCTTACCAGGATGCAACTAGTCTTCCTTTCAGCTATCTGCTAATAGATTATAAAACACAGACTCCTGAAAGATTTCGACTCAGAACAGATTTACTGTCTGACTATCCAGTGGTCTACGTCCAGAAGGGAGTTTAAAATGAGTTCGAGACTTTCCAGAAATCTTTACCTTTTAAAGTTATTATACAAGAGCTCGCCCAAACAACGAAAGGTTATTTTGCATTCAGCCCCCGACGAGCTCATACTGGCCCTGTGTGAAGTGGCCCTCAATATTCTTCATGGCAAGATCCCTCTAACTGCAAAACAGCACGGATCTTTAAAAAGGAGAAAGACCGAAATAAAATACGTTGCTAATAAAAAGATCAATATTGCAAGATATATGATAAACCAAAAAGGAGGCTTTTTACTACCTCTTCTAAGCATAGCCTTACCTTTCATAACTAGCCTGATAACTAGAAACTGAATCTGAAGAGAAAAAATGCAGCATACTGAAAAATTGTATCTAGTGCCAAAGCATCAAATGGATAGACTAAGGAATGCGCCGCCCAAGGCACCCGTCCAGCTCGTCACTAGACGTGGTGCCAGGAGTGTCGGATGCAACAGTAGCAGCAGCGGCGGCACAAACGTCAGTCCCGTAGCTCGTGAGGAATGCGAGATTGTAAAATCCAAGTTCCATACAAAATTTATTTAGCCAGTCGATGCATTGGTGGGGGTATCCATTTGTAGCATATCCATCAACAGATCCGGAAGGGGGGTTTGGTGATGTGATATCCTCTTGAGACATGTTGTGTGTTTTGAGATAGAATGACTGTGTGGGAGGGTATTAACGGTTGTAGAATTGGGAGGAGCTACAAGAACACACCTTTTTTTTCCGTTTTTGGGCGAAAAATTAAGTTTCTCCAATCTTCTCAAAACACTGGATTATGATAGAGGGCCACAAGACTTTGACCTGAGTGCAAAAATGGAGGATCTAGACCCTTCCAGAGCTGTGATATCAAAATTCAAAATTTCGACCCGAAAAAAAAACCGACAGTGTTACCCCTTTCGGTTTTTTTCGTTTTCGGGCGAAAAATTAAGTTTCTCCAATCTTCTCAAAACTCTGGATTATGATAGAGGGCCGTGAGACTTTGACCTGAGTGCAAAAATGGAGGATCTAGACCCTTCCAGAGCTGAGATATCAAAATTCAAAATTTCGACCCGGAAAAAAAACGACAGTGTTACCCCTTTAGTTTTTTTTCATTTTCGGGCGAAAAATTAAGTTTCTCCAATCTTCTCAAAACTCTGGATTCTGATAGAGGGCCACGAGACTTTGACCTGAGTGCAAAAATTGAGGATCTAGACCCTTCCAGAACTGAGATATCAAAATTTAAAACTTCAACCCGAAAAAAAAAACGACAGTGTGACCCCTTTCGTTTTTTTTCATTTTGGGGCGAAATATTACGTTTCTCCAATCTTCTCAAAACTCTGGATTGTGATAGAGGGCCGTGAGACTTTGACCTGAGTGCAAAAATTGAGGATCTAGACCCTTCCAGAGCTGAGATATCGAAATTCAAAATTTCAACCTGAAAAAAAAAAACGACAGTGTTACCCCTTTCGTTTTTTTTTTTTTTTTCGGGTGAAAAATTAAGTTTCTCCAATCATTCTCTTAAAACTCTGGATTCTGATAAAGGGCCACGAGACTTTGACCTGAGTGCAAAAATTGAGGATCTAGACCCTTCCAGAGCTGAGATATCAAAATTCAAAATTTCGACCCGAAAAAAAATTACAGTGTTACCCCTTTCGTTTTTTTGCATCTTCGGGCGAAAAATTAAGTTTCTCCAATCTTCTCAAAACTCTGGATTATGATAGAGGGCCACAAGACTTTGACCTGAGTGCAAAAATGGAGGATCTAGACCCTTCCAGAGCTGAGATATCAAAATTCAAAATTTCGACCCGAAAAAAAACGACAGTGTTACCCCTTTCGTTTTTTTTCGTTTTCGGGCGAAAAATTAAGTTTCTCCAATCTTCTCAAAACTCTGGATTATGATAGAGGGCCACGAGAATTTGACCTGAGTGCAAAAATGGAGGCTCTAGACTCTTCCAGAGCTGAGATATGGAAATTCAAAATTTCGACCCGAAAAAAAAACAACAGTGTTACCCCTTTCGTTTTTTTTTCGTTTTCGGGCGAAAAATTAAGTTTCTCCAATCTTCTCAAAACTCTGGATTATGATAGAGGGCCACCAGACTTTGACCTGAGTGCAAAAATTGAGGATCTAGACCCTTCCAGAGCTGAGATATGGAAATTCAAAATTTCGACCCGAAAAAAAACGACAGTGGTACCCCTTTCATTTTTTTTCGTTTTCGGGTGAAAAATTAAGTTTCTCCAATCTTCTCAAAACTCTGGATTGTGATAGATGGCTGTGAGACTTTGACCTGACTGCAAAAATGGAGGATCTAGACCCTTCCAGAGCTGAGATATGGAAATTCAAAATTTCGACCCGAAAAAAAAACGACAGTGTTACCCCTTTTGTTTTTTTTTTCATTTTCGGGTGAAAAATTAAGTTTCTCCAATCTTCTCAAAACTCTGGATTATGATAGAGGGCCACGAGAATTTGACCTGAGTGCAAAAATGGAGGCTCTAGACCCTTCCAGAGCTGAGATATGGAAATTCAAAATTTCGACCCGAAAAAAACCCGACAGTGTTACCCCTTTCGTTTTTTTTTCGTTTTCGGGCGAAAAATTAAGTTTCTCCAATCTTCTCAAAACTATGGATTATGATAGAGGGCCACAAGAATTTGACCTGAGTGCAAAAATGGAGGATCTAGACCCTTCCAGAGCTGAGATATCAAAATTCAAAATTTCGACCCGAAAAAAAAAACGACAGTGTTACTCCTTTCGTTTTTTTTCGTTTTCGGGCGAAAAATTAAGTTTCTCCAATCTTCTCAAAACGCTGGGTTATGATAGAGGGCCACGAGAATTTGACCTGAGTGCAAAAATGGAGGCTCTAGACCCTTCCAGAGCTGAGATATCACAATTCAAAATTTCGACCCGAAAAAAAAACGACAGTGTTACCCCTTTCGTTTTTTTTCGTTTTCGGGCGAAAAATTAAGTTTCTCCAATCTTCTCAAAACTCAGGATTCTGATAGAGGGCCACCAGACTTTGACCTGAGTGCAAAAATGGAGGCTCTAGACCCTTCCAGAGCTGAGATATCGAAACTCAAAAATTCGGCCCGGAAAAAAAAAAAACGACAGTGTTACCCCTTTCGTTTTTATTCGTTTTCGGGCGAAAAATTAAGTTTCTCCAATCTTCTCAAAACTCTGGATTCTGATAGAGGGCCACCAGACTTTGACCTGAGTGCAAAAATTGAGGATCTAGACCCTTCCAGAACTAAGATATCAAAATTCAAAACTTCAACCCGAAAAAAAAACGACAGTGTTACCCCTTTCGTTTTTTTTCGTTTTCGGGCGAAAAATTAAGTTTCTCCAATCTTCTTAAAACTCTGGATTATGATAGAGGGCTGTGAGACTTTGACCTGAGTGCAAAAATTGAGGATTTAGACCCTTCCAGAGCTGAGATATCAAAATTAAAAATTTCGACCAGAAAAAAAAACCGACAGTGTTACCCCTTTCGTTTTTTTTTCGTTTTCGGGCGAAAATTTAAGTTTCTCCAATCTTCTCAAAACTCTGGATTATGATAGAGGGCCACGAGAAATTGACCTGAGTGCAAAAATGGAGGATCTAGACCCTTCCAGAGCTGAGATATCGAAATTCAAAATTTCGACCCGAAAAAAAAAACGACAGTGTTACCCCTTTCGTTTTTTTTTTCGTTTTCGGGCGAAAAATTAAGTTTCTCCAATCTTCTCAAAACGCTGGGTTATGATAGAGGGCCACGAGAATTTGACCTGAGTGCAAAAATGGAGGCTCTAGACCCTTCCAGAGCTGAGATATCACAATTCAAAATTTCGACCCGAAAAAAAAACGACAGTGTTACCCCTTTCGTTTTTTTTCGTTTTCGGGCGAAAAATTAAGTTTCTCCAATCTTCTCAAAACTCAGGATTCTGATAGAGGGCCACCAGACTTTGACCTGAGTGCAAAAATGGAGGCTCTAGACCCTTCCAGAGCTGAGATATCGAAA